>OY728164.1:1254307028-1256807028 GCA_963277665.1 Viscum album | reverse complement strand
TTTTGAGAAAATATGGAAAATGGGGAAAAATCCTAAATTTTGGTACTACACGCTGTGTACTCTATCCACATGTCGTGTACTTTTGGCCATGTTGGGATGAGTACACGGGGCGTGTAGCCATGCCGACGATGAAGGGTGTAGGAATCGACTACACGCCGTGTAGTCAGTCGGCAGGCCAAAACAGTAAGGCGGTGGAGCAGCCGCCGGCTGGGCGACAGTACACGCCATGTACTTGGAAGTACATGTCGTGTACTCAAGTCGACGGATGAACAGTATAGCAGTGCTGCCAGAGGAACAGTTAAATGAAGGAAGTACACGTCGTGTACTTAGAAGTACACACTGTGTACTTTGTTTTTTTTCACTTAAATCGGCAGTATCCCCCCCTGTTCACAGGGAAGGCTTAGAATAGGAAGGAGGAGCGGGAGAAGGAGGCCAGAGTTTCGGAGATCCGCTGAGCGTCCGTCGGGAATCCGATTTCTGCACCGTCGATCTCCCTGGAACTGCACGGGTGAGTTCTTCCTCCTCCCAGTGTAGTTCTTACCAATTATTTCCCATTGAATAGTTATTTGTGGTTGAACGGTTTATCATCTTCATCTGATCTACGTCGTTCATGGGCGTTTCTGTAATCGGCGTTCGTGTATAATGGTCGTTGGCATTTAAGGTAGGTGGCTTGGTGTTTGTTTTTCTAAATGTCGTGTGTTTTATGCGTTTTCGTGCCACGAACCCATGTTGGGGTGCCATGTGGATGAGGCCATAGCTATTTTAAATACATAGATATGAATGGGTGATTTAAATATGATATTAAAATGCTAGTTGGGATCGTTGCTTGGATCTAGAACCACCCCGGGGGTGTGTTCCACTATTTAGCCGTTTGGCTAGGATACCCGAGGGTGTGCCTTTAAAGTAGTAATTGTAGAATTTTCTTGAGGGGAATTGCTTGTTTACTTCTTGGTTACATGTTGTTCATGGCCCGGTTACCTGTTAGCCTGAGGGCGTTGTTGTGATTAGCCTGTGGGCATTGCACTATTTTGCCTGTGGGCAGTAGTAATTTCGGCCTGAGGGCAACTTCTTCCGTGCCTGTGGGCAGCTGATTCTGTGCCTGCGGGCGACACTAGATATGCCTAAGGGAAAACTCTGTCATGCCTGAGGGAAGATTCTTGTGTTGGATACTCTTTACCTGAGGGTAGGGGTTTACATGTCCGAGGACATTAGCTGGTTATTTAGAATATTCACTATGGTGATATTTTAAATTAAATGGATTAAATGGATAATAAAATGACAATATAACTGGTTAAGTTAGTTACTTCTTAGTACTGCTTTATTTCATTTTACTACTGCACACTATTGTTTCATGCTTACACGCAGTTGGGCACGGGCCTTTGGTGGGTACCTACTGAGATATATTTCTCACACCTTGTTTGGGTCATTATTTTCGGCCCAAACAGATTACGTTTCTGCAGGAGTGGATAGGGGAAAGAGTCCCTATACAGGTACTTGACTATTGCTGTGGAGTAGGAGGGCATGGGACCGAGCCTAGGCTTGCGATGCCACTGCCAGCTATCGTACTTTGTTTTGTTGTACTCTGCATTTTGATGTACTGTATTGATTTATAACATGTTCTGGAGATTTTCTTAAAACATGAGACATGTAGCATCATTGTTTATCTATTGTTGGATATATCCACTTGTGTTGTTATTTCCATTGTGTATGATTTACTGCTTCCGTTGTTTGTTGTATGTTTTATTTAAATTCTGATGCGCTACACTTTGACAAAAGAGGGCATAGTTTCCCCACTATCAGACCTGGGCCCTCGCTGCTAGTCGGCAGCCTCTGGCGTTTGGGAAAATTCGCTTGAGGTCATGTAGTGAACTGGGTTTGGGGCACCCGTTGCGTGGCACCCGAGTCCAGGACGTTACAAAAATATCATTATAGTAGACTTTATCATTAATAATCCTATTAAATAATGAGATTGTAACTTAAATAGATTACTACTTTGGTAACATTAAAATCAAAACCTTAGGATATAGAGAACCTTATATGGATATGTAAATCCACACAATTGTGAGGATAATAATCAAAAAATACATTAATGGGTAGTATGTAAACCACATAGAAGAAATAAGTGGTGAATATGGCATCTGTCTCACATAAATAAAACTGAGATGAAAATCCCTTACCACAAGTTCATATTACATTGAATGTGTGCTAAAATACTATATATTAAATTTAAATTTCTTATAATTCTATAAAAAATATTTTTCATACTTATATTATCATATTTTATCTACCTATAACAATTAAAAATCCATTTATTATTAATTCATTAATAAAATTGTTGTTTCTGGGTGTTAACTGTTTCGTTTTTCCTTAGAATTTCAGTTTGGTAGTTATATTCACTATATTGTGATCATATTTCCATACTATCAAAAATATTAATCTAGTTATAAATATTATATATATATATATATATATATATATTCATCTATAAAAGGTATATATAGAAAAACTAATTACACCATTCATGGAGATGGTAGGTCATTTGTACGCAGGAACACTATTTTCACTTTTCTACATGATAGAATGAAAAAAGGTATATAACAATTAAACATTAATGAATTATTATTTCATTATATATATAATATATATTTATTACAATATATGTAAATTGGAAATGAAAAACGCATCACATCGCTTCATGGAGGTGGTAATCCACACGTACGCACAAGCAACATTTGTGTCTTCCAATAGATGAGTTGGTAAGAAGAAAAGATATGATATTATAATTTCAGAAGAATAAATATTTCATAAATATCATATATAAAAATTTATATCATCAATATAACCATCTATTACATATGGTTATGGGAAATGAGTTGTATCCATATGTGGAGGTTGTAGTCCACACATACACATGAGAGATACTTTCACTTCCCATTTGAGGCAAAGGAGGGTGAATAATGGTATTTGCATAATTATAATAATATTTAAGTATATTTAGGATACTATATTTATTACTTTATTATTAATACCATTTAATTAGAGTTAAAAGAGGAAATAATTTGAAAGTGGTCAGACAAGATGATTACCACTTCAGTAGTAGGCCTCCTTTTGATCGTGGATTAAGGACCATTAGAATTGTATTTTAATAAAAAAACACCTCAAAATAATGTTTATAGAGATTATATGATACTTTTGTTGTTTTTTGTTGAGATATATGGCCTAATATATTGTAAATAAGAAAAATGAGGGGTGTCCTTTTATAAGCGAGAGAGAGGACACACTTGGAATTTCTTCAAAGATTAAAAGATAATAATTTCATAGTCAAGAAAAATGATTATATATATTTAAAGGCTAGAATTTTAGATTTTATGTGGTCCAAATAATTCCATAAAATATTATTTATACATGTTTAATTGGAAAAATTCAACTAATCTTTTGGTTTAACCCCTCTAAATCCATTTTCTACTTTACCATGGTAACATTTTTTTATTTTTAATATTTTTTTTACCAATACTGGAAGGGTAGTTTTTACCAAATTTTTAAATTTTTATTCTTAATATTAAATCCATTTACTAAAATTCAATTTATACAATTTATATAATTTAATTTAAAATTAAACTCGCAAAGTTAAATAAAAATATTTTTTCTAGAAAAAAATATTTTTTATGTATCTATGTTTTTATACCAAAATACAAAATAAAATCAATTAATATGAAATAAATTGTATTTTTAATAAAATAAATGAAATAATTTTAATTTTAAAACCATTTCAAAAACATAACATTTTATGTTCCTCAAATGAAAATATTATTTTCAATAAAAAGAACTATATTAAATAACAATTGAAAAATCAATTTTTCATAAAAATTTCAAAAATTCACTATAAGATATTTTTTGACATATTGATTTCAAAAATTATGTTAAGTTTTTAAAATAAAATTTAAAAAATTTTAAAAAAATTAAACAATTATTTATACTATTTACTATAAAATACATTAAAACCCGTTTTTAGGAAAAAATGTATTTTTGGATAACATAAAAAGATTATTAAAAATGGAGTACATATTTATCAATATATTTTCATTATATAAGAAATTTATAAATAATTTTTAAACTTTTTTCATTACTATTTATTTTATAAATTGAATGGATATTTTATTATGATATTTTATATTATAGTTCATTTAGACTCTGGATTGCATATATCACATGATATTAGAGAAATTAAATTTATTTGAAGGGAAATATTTCATAAAATATCAGGGTGTTCCATAATATCCCTATAAAAACATTGATAAAAACTTATATTTTCAAAATTCCACTAATGAATACTTCCACTCCAAATCATAAGAAAATAAATATCATGCCAGTTGTAGCACAATATTCCGATGATTCAGAATTAAGACTAATTATTTTACTAAAGAGGTATTTTACTATAGTTTCAAGATTATTCAATCCATGTAAAGAGAGGAATTAGTTGGTAGTTTTGGAACTAGGTTAAATAAAAAAATTTATGAATAATAATATATAGAAGAGTAGCATTATGTTGTACACAAGCATTTAAAGTCATTTAGTAACATAGTATGTACTATGTTTTATTTTCTATTACCAATTTAAAAATAAGTCTCATGTAGGTATCTGGTTATCCAAAACAACTAAACTTATCGGTCATTCAGGGTTTGACCCATTGTATCTATGCCAATGTAATAAAGTAAGGCACTGACTCCAGGATATTGGAGTCAGGATCATTACACATATCCCTAGTAAAGTATAAATAATATAAAGGGTTTTTTTTGTTTTTGGTGAATAGAAAATCCATAAAAAATCATTAAAATAATTCTCGAGGAAAATACCCTTTTCACTTTGAAAATACCTATTTAAAAAAACATTCAAGAATATTGGGGATTTTTTATTTTAAAATTATAATGGAAATTGGAAATGGAATATTCAAATATTTGAGTGTTTGTGATTGTGGGAAATTCTTTTGAATATGAGTACATTAAAATAATGATTTCATTCACATTTATGGTAAAAAGTCAAAAAGTACCTCATTCAGAAAATGAACATAAGAATCCATTTAAACATTTTTAAAAAAATTAATAATGGTGTAAAAATTTCATCAATAATTAATTAGAGAATAGTATACAAATTTTTCTTAAAAATATTTTAATGAAAATATGGGCACAAAAGAAAAATATTCCCGACCGAATAGAAAACATAGCCAATTTTCGTTAAAAAAAATTCTTTCCTTATTGTCATGACGCGACCCGTACTGGGCCTCGAGCCAAAACTACCTCAATCCCGCCTCCATAGTCCAGGGGCTGGCGACTAGTGCCGAAGTCACAACAATCTAGGGGAGGCCTTTTCCTAAGAAATTGTATACACACACGCAGCTAACTCAATGAAAAATTGTAGCGAAAAGAAAGCAAGATACAACACTACTACAAAAGGGATACAAACATTCATGCATAAACCTCTAACCAGTACAAGTAAACTACTGAAAAGTAGACTGGCAAGTAAACTGAACAGTAAAAGGGGAAAAACCGGTACCCAACCAGAAAGGTGCCACAACCCAGCAATAGGTAAAACGAAAGTAAACCACTGGTGAGTCTCTCACCTGAAAGTCCTACTACGTCCACTGAACGCAACCCAAGCTCCTGTGTCCTCTATGATCCTCCATAGCCTTGACTGACCTATCTATAGTCTGCAAGGGCATACCAAGTGCGGGCAAAGCCCAAGCAGGGGTGAGTATAAAGATACTCAGTAGGATGCCCTGAAAGCTCGAGGGAGCAAAAAATGAGGTAATAAAACAGTGAGCAGTGGACAGAACAAAGAATAGTATAAGAGTACAACAGTGAGAGTACAGCTCAACCCAACAAAAGAAAGGAAGTGTACTCGTCCAATCCAAGAGGATCTAGACATGGAAATCACGTGGCATACCCCGCGCATCTTCGCCCCTCCTAGAAGGATAGTAACTGAACCCAAGGAGTGGAAAAAAAGTAAGGTGTATATATATATATATGTTCTCAACAAGAAACCCTAACAAGTGTGTAAGGAGATATCCATCTTCAAGCTCAGCCCAAGAAAAGTCACCAATAGTTCTAAGTAAAGCTATATGCAAATCCCAACACCTCGTCACATCTACCTAGGAAGCCCAAGTCGAAGGGGTTCAAATCACTGCACTTCGATACTATCTTCTTTGGGAGGCACTGACTTGCCCGCACGGTTTTAGGTTGCGTCAAAAGGATGTGTCTTAGTAGGGAAGGTTCCCCTCTTCCTTTTGGGTCCTTAGGTAACGTCAAGCTATCACACCGCTGATCCGCACAATAAGAGTCCCGGTTCGGTAATCACAGAGAAAAGACACTAACTAGCCTCATAGAAAGGGCTGATTCTGTAATGCCAATAGGTGACCCACTGCCCAGCCCTGTTGGAGGGTAAACCCCACTAAGTCGACAGTGACCCACTGTCTAGCCCCGCTAGAGGGTAAACCTTAATAAATCATCAGGTGACCCACTGCCCAGCCCTGCTGGAGGGTAAACCCCAATAAGTTGACGGTGACCCACTGCCAAACCCTGCTAGAGGGTAAACCTTAATAAATCATCGGGTAACCCACTGACCAGCCCTACTGAAGGGTAAACCCCAATGAGTCGACGGTGACCCACTGCCCAGCCCCACTGGAGGGTAAACTGTAATAAATCATCGGGTGACCCACTGCCCAGCCCTGCTGGAGGGTAAACCCCAATAAGTCGACAGTGACCCACTACCCATCCCCGCTGGAGGGTAAACCGTAATAAATCATCGGGTGACCCACTTCCCAACCCTGCTAGAGGGTAAACCCCAATAAGTAGACGGTGACCCACTGCCCAACCCTGCTGGAGGGTAAACCCAGAATTGGTCCGATAACTCTACACTACAACTGACATCACAGGATGTCACCAACATTACTACTGTGCGTTGGTTCGGAGTGCGTCAAAGGAACCTCTGACCAATGCCCTTTCATGTTTTTACATTTAATGAGATCTCTAACGAGGCTCTGCATGCCCAAACAGATTCCACAGTTGCAATCCTTGTGGAAAAATAGACAGGACAGGCTATTCACTCGCTTGAAATAGAAAACTGGTGAACGTGGTAATATTCACCATTTTCATCCCATGTGGGGTCAACACCATGATCCCGAAGCTCTTCAAGAAAATCACACCATTGCAATTCTCTCATAAAAACACATGGGAATGACTACTCAAACGCCCTGAACAGACATCTAATGAAAAAGAAACATTTCCTCATAAGATGTGCAAACCAGGACCTATGGGGCCCGCACCTTGACTTTAGCCCGAGCACTCAAAAGAGCAACTCAAAAAGTCTGCACGAGAACTAGGATCACGCTGCCACTGACAGCGGGTCGATCAGACATCCCAAACAGGAGTTAGGTCCAGCACAAGAATAATTAATTAATTAATTAATTAATTAATTAATCCCATTAAGCGTTTCATGACACCGAGCAACGAAAACAAACCGTAATGGTTCCAAACCAACTTTGGAAGGACCATCTCAACTCCAGGGCCATAGCGCCTCTGACGACATGTCAAACGGACATCCGGCTCATGAAGTACATCTGTCGCAAGCTTTAATAATAATTTGATATTATTAAATTAAAGAGTTTCGGGTTACCCACCTTCCGTTACAGAACCCAAAATCCCAAAAACCCAATTCAAATAGTCCGCCTCACCGACAAAAACCCTCATCCACAGACGTCACATCAAATGGATGTGCCATTTAGAAGTTACGGCCCCCCAAACGTAAGGGGCCCAACTGGGCCAGTTCACCCCGGACGGCCCGGTCCGAACCGCCGGCCCGCAGCCCAGCCGTGGGTCTGGCACAACTTGCCACAGCCCGCTGGCCGTGGCCCGTGCCCACAACACCAGACCCCCTTGGGTCTGGTTCTTGAAGCAGACCGGCCCTTTGGCCGGTCATCGTCACCCAGTTGGGCCCACAAAGCGTGGGTCCTTATCTTCTCCGCACACCCGAGGTCAACGGCTCGGGTACACCCCCTGCTGAGCGCGACCGTCCATCGCTGGATGTCAGCACCTCTGCCTCCCGCGGTGCACCGCCACACTGCCCCGGCTCCACACCGCACCGCTCCTCTGGACGCGCACCACCCGCTCGACGCTGCACGTGCCTCCTAGTCCTCCGCACTCCGCCGTCCCGGGCTACACCACCCACATGAACCCGCCTCGGTGCTCCCTACTGCACCAAATGAAGTTGTTAGTGCTCCACCGTTCGACCGCGCCCCGGCCTTCCGCTTCTGGCCGAAGTCACCAGCTAACACCCATCGTCCGCACTGGCAACACCCGACACTGTCACCTCGTCCGAACCCCTAGCCGAACCTCACCTGAGTACTGTGCTGTCGGCCGCACCCGCTGCCTGATGCCCGAACCCCACTGCGCCACCCCGACCACCGGCCACCGCCCTTGCTGGAGACGGGGCTACCGACGGCCTCTGCCACCACTCTGGTGGCCCAATTTCAAAATTGAATGCGTGTTCGGGATCCTCGAGACGAGGCCTTCCTAGCACCCTCCCCAGATCATCAGTCTGATAAGATTTGTGCATCCGAAAATTGGGAGGAAGAACGCCCAAGAACGAGATTTAGAACGGGGCTCGGAAGATGGTCATGTTCATTCGGCCATCATCCCAATTCCAAAATCGTAGAATTAAAACGACAAAAAATTGACAAAAACTCCAAAAATTGACGAAGGGTGGATAACCAACAAAAAACCTACCTCGAATCGGTTGTGCGTCATTGGCGGCATGTCCACGACGCTCCTACTTCAATCCGCCAAGGTTCTGGAAGAGGTCGCTCCTCGATTCGGTGAATAATGGTGAAGAACGTTGAAAAGAGAGAGAGAGAGAGAGGGGAATAGAGATATAGAGAGAGAAGAATGGGTTCTCCCCCTTATCTCAAGCGAATTTATAAAAACTCACTGAAACGCCACCCACGGTCACGGATTCCAAAACCTATGCACCCGCTTGTTTTATATCACGCCTAGGAAAAACTCCCCATCTCGAACTCTATGGAAGTCTCAGATTTCCATTCTGAGACTTCATTTGAAAGTTATTTGAAAAGAACGTCAGTGTTAAAAATCACTAAGTCATTATTTCAAAATGATGGTTTTTTTCCCCTGGGAGACATCTCTCACAGTAGGCCTGCGCCCACAACTTTTACATCCCTCCAAGGGTAAACTGCACACTCCAGATGCAACTGTGCCCTCAAATTTCCAATCTAAGCTACGATTTAGGATGAAACACAACCTCGCCATGTGAATTGTATAAAAAAACTTAATATTTTTATAAAAGTTATTCCGGGAACACCGGGCCTCGGAATCGCATGCTATCTCAGCTCCTAGCTCTGGAAATATATGAAGAGATATTCCAAAGTCTTACCGGGAAAAATCCGAGTCTCTACATCATTCCTTCCTTCAATATTTTTGTCCCTAAAAATAAAAACTAGGAAAAATAACTCGGGATACAGAGCTCACACCTAGCTCTCCCACTCCCAAGAAAACTTGCACAACACCATGCTGGCATAACACGCAAACCACAGGGATGGTCCATACACATAAGGTCTTCTACTTTAGAAGAAATTTTTAGGAACGCGCACGTACCTCATTAGTTGCGACACATGGAAGATGTCGTGCACCCACACCTACTATTGGGAGGGTAGGGAAAGATGGTAGGAAACCTCTCAATTTCTTGAACGATTCCTAAACGGCCCAAAGAAACTCGGGGGGACTTCTCCAGCCGAACCCCTACTTTCCACGTCGCGACCGAAATCATGATTTGTTCCTGGAACATGCTCTCGTGATTCCCTCCTTCAGAATACCCATTTGGTGAAACACCTAAGGATATTCGGTCCCATAATTTTTCACAGATGGTGCATCACAACTGAGGCTCTCTACTAAGGGAACCTACTACAACACTGCCATTTTCCCAAAACATAGACTACCTCAACATCATAGTCCTGCAGAAATTTCAACCAGCACCATCATCTTAGGTTTAAGTCTCTCTGGGGGAGGACACACCTGAGAAACTGATGGTCTGAGGAAACCACAAAGCGATCTCCCAGAAGATAGTGTCTCCACATTCTGAGGGAAAAGACTACCACAACCAGCACCACATAGTGAAGCGCGTAGTTCTATTTATGGGGTTTCTATGACCTCAACCTGTACTTGATAACAATATCAAGATTAACATTGAGCATGAAAGGTACCAACGAACAGGGGAAGTGATCAAACTCATCCAACTGCCAGAGGCTAGACACGGAAAGCACGTGGAATACCCCAAATTTCTTTTCCACTCTTGGAAGGAGAGTAATCCCCAAAATAGGCAATCTTACAAACCCACTAGTGGAATCTCAAGTGAAGGGAGGTCAAATAGAAAATCCCCACTGGAAAATCCAGAACATGATCTGACACCCCACCGCACAACCCCACCATGAATGCCCATGTCAGAGAGACTCATCCACCACACCTCAATACTATCTTCTTTGGGTAGTACTGACTCTCCCTCATGGTTTGGTCACATCACAAAAAAGTGTCTTAGTTGGGGAGAAGGCCTCTTTCCCATGCATTCAAAGCTACGTCAGAAAAAAGCAACACAGGGTTACACTGATTCCCTACGTCACCCTCTGTAACCCCTCGAACAAAGAGTTAGATGAAAAAAGTACCTCACGCAGTGTCTAACAAGTTCTACTAAGAAAAGTAGAAAAAGACATCGAGCGTACCTCTTATCATCTCATGTGTTGCAGGATTGTAGACATCCATTGCACACAGCCACCAGCGACCCCATCCGTTAGCTCCGTGAGCCCGACATGGGCCACCTAGTGGTTATGGAAGGACCTTGAAACATCATCTGCCAACCACATTTCTTCCTACTTTTCTGCCAACATCACTTCCCTGGGGACCACCCTATCCTCTCCTGGGAGTTCACTGGTCACGACACTGCCTTTGTCGTGGCGGTGTATCTACCAACTATCTAGAAAACTCAGCACATTTGGTCGATTAGTCTCACTCCACATGACCTCACACATCACAAACATAGAACTAGTCCTCCCTGGGCTGTCTCGGTTCTCTATGATGTCCCCAACCATGTGTCTGAGTCTCATCTAGGGGAGACCTTCGGCATCGAGCACCTGCCAATCGACGTCCCTATTCCATAGATTTCTTTATCACTAGTGCCTTCTCCAGCACCCCGAGATGGGTGAGGATGCACAAGGGCACTACGCTGGCACGAATCTCTTCTAAAGAGACCTCACTCAAACTTCTGTGCTCGGAATATGTCATCATGGACAACGTCCAAAGAGTACCGATTAAGGTCTCTGAACCTAGTCGCATACTCAGCCACTACCATCACTCCCCGTTGAAACTCCAGCAACTCCTGAAACTGTAAAAAGTGTAATTAGGAGGGGTAGTAATCCTCACGAAACAGCTGCTAGAAGTCATCCCATGAGAGTACCAAGTCATCGTGCATCTGAGTAAACCTGAATCTAGTAACGCCAAACTTCTTGGTGGAAAAAGACTGGCTGTCAAAGCCACCATCAACCTGTAAGTTTCCGAACAAGCCTAAAGAGGCGAACCATCGACTCCATCCAAACCTTCACTGTCTGAGGGTATGGCTCACCATGGGACCTCACCGGTCTTTAATGCTAGAACTCACGTAGCGCGCCCATCCAATGCTCATCATCGGCCTTCGCTATCGGTACTATCTACTACTCCACATGTGGAGGTGACACTACCTATCCTCTTGGAGAAAGGGTAATCGTATGGTGGATCTTGAACTAAGGCCTCGTCACTCACGGAGTCATCGTCATGAACTGAAGCTAGTATCCTGGATGGCTATCATTGCAGAGACATCCTGAATCTGATCAATGATTACCACAGTCAAATGAGCACATATATATATATATCAACAACGATGGGGAGCTGACTCAAGAAGGACAGTCAAAGACTGAATGCTATATGATGAACGAACCAAATTACCTGTAATAAGTGTCTTAGTGTACCAAGTCAACAAGCGGGTTATCAGGGTCCTGGTGAATGGATACGTTGGCTGCCACACTATCACTGGACTCCCTGGCCCGAGAGATGCTCTCAAGAAATGTTGACACTATTTCCCCAAAAGTCAACCAATTCCTTTTTAGGGACGTCTGAACAATTCCCCAAGGAACAAACCACCTCTTATACCACTTTGTCATGACACAACCCATACCAGGGCTTGAGCCACAACTACCCCAAGCCCACCTCCATAGTCCAAGGGCTGGAGACCAGCATCAAAGGCACAACAAACTAGGGGAGGCATTTGCCTAAGAAATTGTACATACACACACAGCTAACTCAATGCAAAAGTGAAGAGAAAAGAAAGAAAGATACAACACTACTACAAAAGGGAAACCAACATATATGCATCGACCTATAACCAGTACAAGTAAAGTGCTAAAAAGTAGACTGACAAGAAAAATGAACAGTAAATTGGGAAAAACACGCGCACAACCAGAAAGGTGCAACAACCCGGCAACAGGTGAAATGAAAGTAAACCGCTGGTGAGTCTCACACCTGAAAGTCATACTATGGCCACTGAACATAGCCCAAGCTCATGTGTCCTCTATGCTCCTCCATAGTATTGACCGACCTATCCTTTGTCTGCAAGGGAACACCAAGTGCAGGCAAAGCCCAAGCAGGGGTGAGTATAAAGATACATAGTAGGATGCCCCAAAAGCTCGAGGGAGCAACAAAGGAAGTACTAAAACGGTGAGTAGTGGACAGAACAAAGAACAGTGTAAGAGTACAATAGTGAGAGTATAGCTCAACCCAACAAAATAATGTAAGTGGACTCATCCAATCCAAGAGGATCTAGACATGGAAAGCACGTGGCATACACTGTGCGTCTTCACCCCTTCTAGAAGGAGAGTAACTGAACCCAAGGAGTGGGAACACAAGTAGGGTGTATATATATATGCTCAACAAGAAACCCGAACAAGTGTGTAAGGGGATCTCCATATCCAAGCTCAGCCTAGGAAAAGTCACCAACAGTTCTACGTAAATCCATCCGCGAAGCCCAACACCTCATCACGTCTGTCTAGGAAGCCAAAGTCGAAGGGGCCAAATCACCGCACTTCGATACTATCCACTTTGGGCGGCATTGACTTTCCCGCATGGTTTTAGGTCGCGTCACAAAGGCGCGTCTCAGTTGGGAAGGTTCCCCTCTTCCTTGGGGGTCCTTAGGTAACGTCTAGCTGTCACACCGCTATTCCGCACAACAAGAGTCTCGCTCCGGTAATCACAGAGAAAAGTCACAGACTAACCTCATAGAAAGGGCCGAGTCTATAATTCCAATGGGTAACCCACTGCTCATCCCTACTGTAGGGTAAACCACACTAAGTTGACAGTGACCCACTGCCTAGCCCCGCTAGAGGGAAGACCTTAATAAATCATCGGGTGACCCACCTCCCAGCCCTGCTGGAGAGTAAACCTCAATAAGTCGACGATGACCCACTACCTAGCCCTACTAGAGAGAAAACCTTAATAAAACATCTGGTGACCCACTGCCCAGCCCTACTAGAGGTTAAACCCTAATAATTCAACGGTGACCCAATTCCCAACCCCGTTGTAGGGTAAAACTTAATAAATAATCGGGTGACCCACTGTCCAGCCCTAATGGAGGGTAAACCCCAATAAGTCAATGGTGACCTAATGCCCAGCCCCGCTGGAGGGTAAACTGTAATAAATCATCGGGTGACCCACTGCCCAGCCCTGTTAGAGGGTAAATGCCCAATAAGTCGACAATGACCCACTACCCAGCCCCGCTGGAGGGTAAATTGTAATAAATCATCGTGTGATCCACTACCCCGCCCTGGTGGAGGGTAAACCCCAATAAGTTGATAGTGACCCACTTCCTAGCCCCACTGGAGGGTATACCCAGAATTGGAATAATAACTCTGCACTGCAAATGACATCCTAGGGTGTAACCAACATTGCTACTGTGTGTTGGTTCGGAGTGCGTCAAAGGAACCTCCGACCAATTCCCATTCATGTTTCCACATTTAATGAGATCCTGAACGAGGCTCTGCATGCCCAACAGATTACACCGTTGCAATCCTCACGAAAAAATACATAGGAAAGGCTATTCACTTGCCCGAAACAGACAACTGGTGAACATTGTACTATTCACCATAGGCAGCTCGTGTGGGTCCCACACCATGATCCCAAAACATGTCAAGAAAATCACACCATTGTGATCCCTTTGGAAAAACACATGGGAATGACTACTCAAACGCCTCGAACGGACGTCTAATGAAAAAGCGATATTTCCTCGAAAGACGTGCAAACCGGCCACTATGGGGCCTCCACCATGAATTTAGCTTGAGCACTCAATGGATCAACTCAAAAAGGTCTGAACGAGATCTAGGATCACGCTTTCGCTGATGGTGCGTCGATTGGACATCCCAAATGGGAGTTAGGTCCAACGCAAGAATAATTAATTAATTGATTTATTTATTTATTATTCACTTTAAAAGTTTCAGGCCACTGAGCAACGAAACCAAACCTCAAAGGTTCTGAACCAACATTGGAAGGACCGTCTCAACTCCAGGGCCATATCACCTTTGACGTCACATCAAACAGATGTCCGGCTCGTGAAGTACGTCTGTCACGAGCTTTAATAATAATTTGATATTATTAAATTAAAGCGTTCTGGGTTACCCGCCTTCGGGAGAATAAACCAATATCCTCAAAACCCACTTCTAATAGTCCACCTCACCGACACGAACCCACATCCATAGACGGCACATCAAACAGACGAGCCGTTTATAATTTACGGCCCCCCAAACGCAAGGGGCCCAACCAGGCCGGTTCACCCCAGCCAGCCCGCGGCCCAGCCGCGGGTCTGGCCCGACTCACTGTGGGCCACCATTCGCGGCCTGCTCCAGCAACACCAGACCCCCTCAAGTCTAGTTCTTCAAGAAGACATCCTTTTGGCCAGTCTTCATCACCTAGCAGAACCCGCAAAGCGTGGGTCCTTGTCTTCTCCACACACCCAATGTCAGCGCCTCGGGTGCCCCCCTACCAAGCACGACCAGCCACCGCTAGACACCGGTTCCTCCGCCTCCCGCAGCGCACCACTGCGCTGCCCCGAATCCACACCATGCCACTCCTTCGTCCACGCAGTGCCTGATCAACGCCACCCATGCCGCCCGGTCCTCTGCGCTCTGCCGTCTCGGGCTTCACCACCCACATGAACCCTCCTCGGTGCTCCCTGCAGCACCGACCAAAGTCATCGGCGCTCCACTGCTCGACTGTGCCCCGTCTTGCCGCTTCTGGCCACAGTAGCTGGCTGACACCCGCCGTCCGCACCGGTGACACCTGACACTGTCACCTCATCTGAACCCCTGGCTGAACCTCACCTGAGCACTACGCTTCTGGCCACACCCGCTGGCTGACGCCCAAACCCCATTGTGCCACCCCGACCTCCGGTCACCACAATTTCCGTAGTCGGGGATTTTTATGGCCACTGCCACTACTTCGATGGCCCGATTTCAAAACCGAACGAGGGTTCGGGATCCTCAGGATGATGCCTTTGTGCTGACTTCCCCCGATAGTCGATCCGACAAGATTTACGCGTCTGAAAATTTGGACGAAGAACACCCAAGAATGGGATTTAGAACAGGGCTCAGATGATGGTCATGTTCATTTGGCCATCGTCCTAATTCCAAAATTATAGAATTAAAATGACAAAAACTGAAGAAAAAAACTCCAGAAATTGACGAAGGGGTGGATAACCAACAAAAAGCCTCCCTCAAATCAGTTGTGCATCATCGGCGGCATGTCCACGACGCTCTTTCTTCAATCCGCCAATGTTTCGGTGGAGGTCACTCTTAGATTTGGTGAAGAACGGCGAAGAACGCCGAAGATCAAGAGAGATAGAGAGAGATAGGAAGAGAGAGGGAGAGAGAGAGAAGAACAATGGTTTCTCCCCCTTATCTCATGGAAATTTATAAAAACTCGTTGAAATGCCACCCACGGTCGGGGATTCCAAAACCTCCACGCCAGCTTATTTTATATCGTGCCTAGGCAAAACACCCCGTCTCAAACTCGACCAAAGTCTCAGATTTCCATTCTGAGACTTCGTTTGAAAGTAATTTGAAAATAAAGTTAGTGTTAAAAATTGCTAAGTCATTATTTCAAAATGATGATTTTTTCCCCTGGGTGACATCTCTCACAGCAGGCTCGTGCCCCCAACTTTTACACCCCGCCAAGGGTAAACAGCATGCTCCGGACGCAACCATACCCTCATATTTCCGATCCGAGCTATCGTTTAAGAGGAAACACAACCCCGCCACATGCATAGTATAAAAATACATAATATTTTTATAAAATTTATTCCGGGCACACTGAGCCTCGGAATCGCACGCCGTCTCAGCTCCTAGCTCTGGAAATATATGTAGAAATATTCCAAAGTCTTATAGAAGAAAAAACCAGGTCTCTACAAATATCCTTAGAACTTAAAAGAGAAAAATGAAAGGAAAACCTGTAATTTTAAAATATAATAAATGAATTAAATATATTTATTTTAATAAATAATGATCATAGAATTTCCCCATTGGACACTTAAACATGAACAATCTCAAATAATGATGAGATTGTGAAATAAATCCTTACCACTTTGGTACCATTTGAATCATAATCTCCATGAAAGATATACAGTGAAATTAATCTTTAATTAAAATAAATATACATGGAATCATGATATATCATAACATAGGAGGAGCATATATTCCACATTAAAGAAGAAAATGGTGAATACAAACATATGTATCACAAAAACAAAATTGATATGAGAAACCCTTAGAAAGGCAATATCATCAAAGTGAGATTTAATCAATAATGTTATTATGTGATACAAATGTAAATAAAAACTATGAAAAGGAAAATAATACAAATATAATCATTGGTAATTCCCCATATAATGATGGAATATATAGTCAGTGGCCTAAGGAATTGAAATTAAGTTAAGAAACTCATTGCAACTTGATAAATTTCATGTAGAATCTATTTTAATGAATAAATTTGAGTTAAAACATAAAATAACATGAAATATGAGGTGTTAATGATATAATATGAAAAATAGAAGTATATACACCATATTGATGAAATTGGAACATAATATTAAAATATACCTCAATGAAAGGAAATTTAGATGAAATCACTTACCTTAGGTCAGACTAATCACATACATCCATTATCTACCTGAATACCAAACTCATTTAAATTAATTACTTCATTAATAAACTTTTTATGTTAAATATTACTTTTATTTTATTAAATAATATGTTTTAATTAATTACTAAATTAATTAATTCATGTTCGAAGTTTTGATGAGATTCTTTTCATATGTCCAAAATGACTTCGGTGGGATGAAAATCGTAAAAGAATCCATTGTTTCATTTTATCCAATATAATAATCATGAAATAATTAATTTTTTTTACAGAAATTATACATTTAAATCCAACTATGAAATATGGTTATGAAACATATACTACACTACAATCATGAAGAAAATAAGGTCTACATATGCATGAGTAACGTTTCCATTTTCAATGATAATAATGGAATGAACATAAGAGTTATTTTGTCTTTAAAAATGATTCTAATATCATAAATAATATATCATGTCTTTAAATAATCATATATATGTCATCCATTTTATGTGGTGATTGAAAAAAAACACATCACTTCATGGAGGTGGTAATCCACATGTACACAAGAATGAAGTTACCATTTTTCAATGGATATAAGGATAATAAATTAGATGATATAGTATATTTTAATAATTATAAATATGTCATTAATATCATATATTAAAATTAAATCTATCATTATAACTATCCTTCAGAGGTGGTGATGGAAAACAAATTACATTGGTTCATCATACGATAATTCACCGTACACACGAATGACGGTTTCGTTTCCCATTTGATTGAATATCAAATGGATATAGGATATTACCTTAATATAAAAACATCTTAGTAGATTTAATATGTTTTTTTATTTGTTTTTCATGTTTAAATAATATTTCAAGGAGATATAATAATAAATAAAACTAAAACATTTGGTGAAAAGCAATACCTCTTCTCCAGACACCATCTTTTTATTTAAAACTAAAGCACAATAAGGCTGTTATTTTTCCCAAAATAATTAATATATAATGTGTGAATGGATTTTAGTATTTTATATTTTCTATTATTGGTTGAACAAATGGATATTTATGTTTTTATAGAAGATAATAATGGGTGGCCTTTTATAAGTGAGTGAAGAGCATTATTGGAATTTCATAAAGTATTAAATTAGTATAAATCAATTTTCTTGTTTAAATGGGTATAAATTGATCATTTTATAATATAAGATGATGAATATTCAGAATAATATTATCCAATAAAAGTTGGAAAATTTTAGCCGATTTTTCCACCCTTATCTTTTTAGTTTAACACCGATTAACCATTCGAACAATTACCACACTAACCAAATTCTTTAAAAATTAGGGGGTCCTGATAGTTACTATTAAATGGAAATTGACTCATAAATGGACCATATTTTATATTTTGAAACATATACCATTAATTTTGATGAATAAAGTCTTTTCTTGATTTTAAATTATTTAATTTAAAATTATTTACTTTAAAATATTCGTAATGTCATTTGTAGAAATACATGAAATAGTATAACATAATATGAGTAAAACTCATGTCAAATGGATCCAAAATGAAATGGATTTGAAGATAAGGGTTAAAATATCTTAACTTAATCATCCAAAAAAATTTATATTGTTATATATAATTTAAAATTTCATATTTTGGATTGACCCATTAGTCAATAAATTTTAACTTTAACTGTAGAAATTCATTTTTCTAATATTTAACAGTTATAATACTACTTATAATATGAAAATTGACTCATAAACGAATACTTAATGAAATTTAGGACCATTAATCATCAAAATTGTTTTCTTTTATTATTCTTATAATTTCAAACAGTTTAATAAAATATATTTAACATCTAATATCATTTGTCAAATTCTTGACACTATTCACATTAATTTAAATTAAAAAACATGAAAGAAATGGATTTATATTTTCAACCTTTAAAAAATATAGAAAATAATATTTTTTTAAATAAATATGTTAAAAAAAATTAACTCCCTTAAATAATATTTATTTTACAGTTTTTAAAGTGGTTTAATTAAATTTTATACTCATTGCACAAGAATTGTGTCAACATTGCTTAAACATTTGAGGTAATTATTTTAATCACTAAAAATTAAAAAATAAATTACAATTATAAAAAAATTAATTTATCTTTAAAATAACAATTTATAACTAAACATATTTTTTTTATCGACATCAAGAAATATTATATATATTTAAAAAAGGTGACATTTTTTACATTATCTTTTACATAAATACTATAAAGGTCAAAATCAATGAAATATGGATCCAAGTTTCCATATTATCAAATATTTTATGTAAATTACTGTATTTAACTCATAAAATTGGATAATAGAAATTTATAGGGTCTTTTTTCAGTCATAAGAAAATTATTTTTAACTTTATTTACGTTATTTTCCTTATTATGGTGTTAATTATTTACTATTTTTACAACTTATAATGGCCATCAACAAAATTGGACCTATTTACCAAATTTATACCTCATGATTTCAGATACTATATAGATTTTTTATGATTCAATTTCTATAATTTGAAGAAATTAATATATTATTAAAACCCAAAATGAAATGAAAAACATTTTTTCATAAAAATTCCTTTTAAGTATAAAAATGTTTTTAGACTAAATTAAACTATAAGATTGATTCCAATTACAATTATTTTATTATTAATAACATAGGTGAACTATTTTTACATTGAAATTATTCTAGAAAAATGTATCTATATAAATATTTGAAACATAAATACTATTTTCAATGAAAATCAATAATATTCACTCTCATTTGGAAAATTATTTTTTTCAAAAAAATACAAAAAATCTAATCTAAAATAATTTTGATATGATTATTTCTAAAATTAAATCCTTTCTACCAAATATAATTGCTAAAATAACCAAAAAATTATTATAATATTTTCTCATAAAATGAAACAAAAACCATTTTTGATGAATATTTATTTTAAAGAATAAAATGTCTACTAAAAATGAATTTCCTATTTAGTATGAATTAAAAAATACATTTTTATTGAGTAGTTATTTTATAAATATTTCATAATTCGGTTACTACTACTTATAAAATACAATTTAACAACTAAGTTATGAAGATCATATTTAAATAATAATGTATCATTGTTTGTTTAATCTCACTATTGTGTGTTGTATATGATATCAAATATAATGGTATTATTTTAAAATATCAGGGTGTTACAATATCATTTTTAATAATTTAGTAATATTTTATGAAACTAATTTTTTCCTATTTCTTTAATTATGTTTGAACAAGTGGAAAACTAGGATATTTTTTTATTTAACTATAAAATAAATCTTATTTGATCAACTGTAATATTTTCAACATCATTTTAATCAATAATATTGATAAAAATTTTTCTATACATGAACTTTTTTGCTTTAAAATACAATTTTTTAAAAATTGGTTTTGACGTGTAACATACACGAATATTATGAGTAATTTTCATAACAATTGAAAGTTAATTTAAAAAATGATTCATATATTGGAGAAAAAAATGATAATACTATTTAACATGTCTAGTTTTATTTTTAGGTATAAAATATAGATTATTAGGATTAATTCTAATTACAATGATAATGGTGAAAGAATTATTTTAAAATTATTATTTTATTAATATCACGGATTTTGGATAAAATAAATTAAAATATAATTCTTTAAACAATTAATATTATATTAGATATTAACACAAATAGAAATATATTAAGAATAATTTAATTTGTAATCAGTACTAAATAAGATTAGGATTCCATAATGGCCAAAATGACATTTTTCTACTGAAATAATTTTTTACTTATTACTTATTATAATTTTAAAGTTAATTTTATAATATTTATGAGTATAATTTAATTAATTAGAGGTTAAATTTAGATCAATAACACCAAAATTTTCATAAAAAATCTTTTATATTTTTAATAAAACATAAAATCACTTAGTTAAAAACAGGTAATGTAGTTTAAAAATAAAAGTGTAAAATGTAACAACTTAATGGTAAAAAACATATAAAATTTTTAAAATATGTATGGAAAGCTATCATTGACTCTTTATTTCCACAAATAAACCCACAATAAATTATTTAGAAAATTTGGATCCATTGACCAAGGATTATTGTATGGTTATCATGGAAGTGTAAAGAATAATTCCAAAAGTATAATTTTATTCACTTATAAAAGGGGATCACCTACAACAATCCATGGTTATGAAATACATTATAAATATTCTTGAAAATATAACCAAATTTCATATCCTATAATTCACTCATACTTTATTACGCCCATGGTCACTCTATGTTTTTCAAATCTCTTCAATTGCAAGGGGTTTTTAAGGAAAGACCAAGTCTCCAACATAAGTATTTTCTCCTTCTTATATTTTTTCATTAATATTCCTATTACAAATATCTTATATCCATAAAAATATAATCACATAAGTATCATTAATATAATTATATTTTACTATAGTTATATAACTATCACTATTTATTCATATCCATCTGTTAAGAAAAATAAAAGCATTGTTAGTGTATTGCGTGAAATACAACCTCACCAAAGCGACATATTCTGTTTTCAACACCACCATACATGGATAATATGAATGATGTAATGGAATATTAAATTTTATATATAAAATATAACTATTTTTTAAATTTCAATGTATCATTTACATTCTTTTCTCTTATTCATTCAGAAATTGAAAAACTAACCATGAGTATGTGTGAACTATCACCTCCACTGCAATGGGTATCATTTTCAATCACCACTCATCAGGTTTAAATTTAAAAATATATTTAATATATTTAAATAATGTACATAACTATATTAATATATTATATATTATGAATCTATTTTACAATACTTTCGACTATAACCAACATTAATAAGGAGTTACGAGAAAATTGACCAAACAATCTCAAGTAATCAACATAAAAAAGAAAATTATATTATAAATAAATAAAAATTGATAGTTAAAAAACATTGGAATATGAAATATAGATGAATATGTATACTGAGTATATATATATATAATCAAATTAATTTAATTATTCAGGAAGTTAATTTCAAGTTTAGGATGGTTTGAGACCAGAGGTATAGGTTTATGTCAGGATTACTCTTCATTGAAATATGATTAAATGTTATACACCAATTTGAAGTGAACATTTAGGATGATTGTATCACTGAGAGGGGAAAGGGGTGAATTAGTGATAATTTTTCTTTTATGTTTCCAGGTAACATCCTTCACCTCATGTTAAAGATTCAATTCCCTACTGAAAAAAATTCAACCACAAATCCAAAGGAACGTAAATATTTACAAGGTTAATTATTCAATAAGAATTGTTAAATACTTGGTATGGTTTAGATGTAATCCAATACCACACAATCCAATAGAATATAATCCTTGGATTACAATTAATAGGATATACCCTTTCACATGTGTAGAACTAAGTAAACAATTTCAATAGTGTGTGTGCACCCTCTTAGCACTAATAGAGTAAAACAATAATTGTGTAACAATTTGTGTTACATATGATTATTTTCAATTCAAAAAATGTATTCAATTGAAAAAAATTCTTTAATTTATTATATAGAATAAGGTATAAACTTCTTAGACTTTGTAATGAAAACTCATTCTGATTTTACCAGTCCGATTTTCCCATTCTGATTCCTCTGAGCATGATTATGCTTGATACGATTCTTCGAGGCATGATTCTCATAAGTACGATAAATAAGACATTGATAGAATACGGTAAAGATAAATCAGAACCACTTAAAATATTCATCTTCCTCACTTTGGAAAACCCAGAATGGAAATCCCAATCCGATTAATCTAGCCCAATATGATGATCAGCCGAATACAATTGACAATCCTAGTATGGTAATTAGCTATGTATGAAAAAAAATGAGTATGATGATAAGATGAATAGAACATTATGATCTTGTATCTTCTCATTCACTTCAATCCAAACATTTTTCTTCAAAAAAAGTGAGTAAATAATCTTCTCATTCTCTCCACACCTTGGATATTCTCTCTCATGAACAATATATCAGTCATCGGAAAAATAAAATATACCTTTCACCTTTTATAGGTGATCATTGAGTGTCATTGGAAGGAATCCCAATATTATTTCTGCTTTAATAAAATTCACCTTAATCTCATTTTCCCTTAAAAATATTGGGTGAATTTTGACTTCGTCAACTCTTCTTGAACCTTCTCGATTCTTCTATAATATTCAATTCTTCTCCAAAATTTCATTTCAATAGCTAGTCCAATTTCAATTCATGGATCTGATTTTCTAAATCTGATTTCATCAAAACAAAGCTCTCTACCAATTATAAGAAAGTGTCTAAATATATGGATATCACTTTTTAATGCTGAATAAGATAATAATTTTGAATGTTGAGCTCTCCCTTGATAGCACATCTAGAAAACTCCATTTTCAAGACACTTTTTCATCTTATCTTTTTCTATTGACCTAGTTGGATATATAAAACAATTCATCTCAAATACAAATGATCTTTTCCCAATTTAAATAAACATCATCTCATTAATTTCTTCTATTTTTCTCTTGAATCAGTTGAGATACAAAAATTCTTCTTCTCTTATTCCCTTGACCCATTGGATGAACTCATATAAAGAGGAAAAAAAAGTAATTCAACTCTTGATCCACTTGATGAAGACATTTGAAACCAAATAATATTTTATCTATCTATTCCTTCAGTAATTAAATCAACCATACATATCATCTTAATTATTATTTCTAGAGTAAAATATTTTCTTCTAGAGACTAGATATAATCAACATAGGTACGGATAGTTTTTTATGCATAAGATGGATGATCAGATGCTATAGTTCTTGAGTAGGATTGTCATGAGTATGATTCTATTTCAATAATAAGTATATAATTCTTCTATTCCACTCATATAGGATAAATATGGGTACTATCTCTTCAGTATGATTCCCAAAAATATTTTTATCTCAGAAAACAATCGGTCTCAAACTTTTTCACTCCCCCTTTATTTCACCAATCTTGAATTATAATTTCTCTAGTAAACATATTAATTATGAAATATGAATCAATAAAGCACCATCACTTTTATTTTATCATAGTCATACATACTTCAATACTACATCAAAACAATAACTCCTTCCACCCCATATCGAAAGTGAATCCAATGAACATTTACTAGCACCAAGATGTTTTCTCTTTCATTCTGGACCCATGGTGAGTCCGATCAAAAAAATTATTCCAAAATTATTCTTCTTGTTTCAATGGAAAGAGTGAGTCTAATTTTTCCAAAAACATGAGTTTGATTCTTTTAAAAACAAAATTCAGTACGATTCTACCAAATACAAAGTGAAGTGATTTTTTGGAAAACAAAAGAAAACTTTTTAAAACAAATACATTCATCTTTTTCTTGGTCCTAGTATTCTCCCCTTTTTATTTTGATTTCATCAATGCTTCATAAATAACAGAACATTATATCCTTAATAAATAGATTACTCATTTACAATTATAAACCTATGCAGCTAACTCATTGTAGGAAACAAGAATAGTTGATAGAAAAACCATGATGTCTAAAAGTAGTGATCATGAAAAACTTTTTCTTTTTTCCATCTCTTACTCTTCTTCAACTACACCTATTATTCAACCTACATAAAATAAAAAAAAATTATTTTCCTATAACCACTCCCAAAAATAGTTAGAATAGCTCACTTCAGAAAATGATACTGAATTCAAAGCTTACCCACAAATCAATATTTTAACATTCAAATGGATTGATTTATGAAAACAATTCTCCCCCTTGAAAATAAAATCCAATGGTAAGATGAGATATGGGAGAGAAACACAAACCTAAACCTTGAAGATAAATAGGTTGGACAACCATGTTCAACCTCAATTTAAAATATTATTCTTTCGGTAATGGTTTTTTGAATATGTTAGATACTTGTTTTGATGTTGGAACATATTCGAGCTTCAATTCATTATTTTCCACATGATCTTTGATTAAATGATATTTAATATCAATATGTTTTTAATGATAAAGTTTAATGGGATTTTGGGTGAGATTGATTTTTCTTTGATTATCACAACTCATGATTATGTGTAACTTCACATCAATAATTAAATATTACAATTAAGATTTCATCTACATAAGTTGAGTAGTGTCTTGAGTAGTAGAAATATACTCTCATTTATCCTTATTAAGAGTTATTAAATTCAATTTCTTTTAATTACAACTAATACAATTATTTCCCAAAAAGAATACTCCAATATATGTGGATCTTCTGTCATCAACATGTCCTGCCTAATGAGCATTTGAATACCTATAAAATTAAATATTATATGAGTTTCCATACCTGCTTCTGAATTCTGTTATTCCTCTGATGTATCTAATAATTATATTTCCAATTATTAAATGTTATTCTTTTGGAGCAATCTGAAATATTTTACATAGAGTAACAATATAGACAATGCTAAATCTTGAGGCAATCAAGAACAATAAACTTCCAACCAACTTTCGAAACTCTTTCTGATCATATTATTTTCCGTCTCCATATTCTGAAAACTTTTTCCCACTAATATTGGTGTGAAAATAGGTTTTTACTTTTCCATGAAAAACCTCTTAAGAAGTTCCTTATAATGATTTTATTGAGAAATAAAAATGTATTTCTTCCTTCGATGTATTTCTAACCTAAAAAAGTATATCATTTCCCCTAGAATGGAAATTTCCAAAACCTTTTCATTTTTTCATAAAATCATTCACATCTTATTTCATCATTCCCAGTGGAAATAATTTCATCAATATAAATAATAACAATGAGGGAATACTCTTGACATTTTATGATGTAGATATTTATATCCAATCCTCCATTCATGAAATTTATCTTCCATAAGCATGTATCCAAATAGGAATACCATGCCCTCAGATCTTTTTTATCTTATACAAGGATTTATTTAATATAAACACATAACATTAATCTTTCCCAATAACAAAGACACAAGGTTGCTCAATATAAAATTCTTGTTCAAGATCACCATTCAAGAATGTGGATTTAACATCCATTTGGAAGATCTTTTATCCTCATTTTGAAACAATACAATAATGATTCTAATTGTTTAATGTATTTCCAAAAGTGAAAAGGTTTCATCAAAATCAATACCTTCAATTTTTAAATAACCTTTTCACAAAAATCTTGCTTTTTTCTTATTACATCACCTTATTCTGAATATTTTTCCGAAAAACCCAATTTGTTCCAATGGTGTTTTTATTTTTTGGATTGGGTACAAGTTACCATGTATCATTCTTTTAAATTTTATCCAACTCTTCATTCATTGTTTGAACCCTTTCTAGATACTTAGAATCATCCTTCGCATCATTATAATCCACTTATGAATACAAATAAGTATGCGTAATTGCATTTATAGTTATTCTTGTTTGAATATTTTGATGTTGATCACCAATTATATTATGGTTTTCCACTTTATTCCTTATTCTTGGATGCTATTTTCAAATATCTTTCTCATCACTTAAAATAGCTGAGTCTGATTCTTCTTCTTGATTGGGAATAAAATTGTTTGTATCCCTATGAGAATCATTTTTTTCAACTTTCTCAACTTCCTTTTCTGCTTCAATATGGTCCTCTTTCTCTCCTCTCTATATTACTTTCACATCAACAGAATAAAAAATTATTTTTTCTCCTTTTTGAATCATTGGTATCCTTTACCTTCAAGATCATAGTCAAGAATGATTCCATCTTCACCTTTCTCCTCAAACATTCCACAGTTTCCACATTTCTTCTTTATAATTTATGGACTCTTGAAAACACATAAGTGTTTAAAACATAGTTTTTTCATAAAAAAATCGTATGGAGTCATATATGATTTATTCCTATAGAAATAATGGTTCTGGATATAAACAAAATTACTCAGGGATTTCCTCTAAAAGTAATGAGAAAGACCATTTTCAAGTAATATATTTCTTACCATTTCCACCAAACATATATTCTTTCATTCAGCATCCCTGTTTTTTTAGGAGTATGAGGGGAGATATACTCATGCCTATTTCCATGAATCTCAATATAATTTTCAAATTATTCACTTCTATATTCACCACTATTATCCTTTCTCAATATATTCACTGAATACTTAAATTCTTTCTCATCCTTCCTTTTGAAATGTTTAAACATTTTCAAAGCATCTAATTTTTGTTTCATATAAATAACAAATGTAATGTGAGTAAAAAACAATGAATATGATGAAGTACTTATCTCTATTTGGTCACTATATTCTCATTGTCCTGCAAATATTAGAATGAATCAGCTACATGGGTTGATTGGAACAAATATCAACTTTCTTATGCATGACATTTGTAATCATTACTTTCTGACAAACAGTGAAACACCAATATCTACCTATTGAAAAATAAATAATGTTTCACACTATATGTTTTTGATAGATTTCTCATGTTTCTTTTAAACATGTGTCTCAACCTTTTATAACTCAATTTATTACCTTCCACCATACTCATTTAACATGTGTTTTGTATTTCACCAATCTAAAACAAATTTTCTTTTGTAAGATGGTCTCTGAAAGTTCCATACTACCTATAATTGTGAATATGTTTCTCAGTAAATCTCTTGTCTTAATTTTATAAACCAACATCTTTTATATTATTAATCCAATTCTTCATCTTCTTTTCATCCTTAATAAAATCATAAGTATTTGAAACTTTTCTGGATATAGATAAAACATTTTCGAACTCAGGATATTTTGTAACTTCCGAATTATTCATTTTTTAAATATTGAACACATACATAATTTTCCCAAAATTCTTCTTTTTAGAAACAATTCCACATTTCTTCTCACCCCTTGAACGTAACTTTTGTTTTTCCTTATTTTTTTTATAATTTTGAGAGATTTTCACTAACTTCAGTGATAGAGTTTTGGAAGCTTGTAGTTCCCAATTCATCTTTAGAATGTTTTTGTTGGAAAAGTTCCAACTCTTCAACTTTTACCTTTAACTTCACCAAAAGATACTCATTATGATCCTTTTTATCTTCAAGATATTTTTAAAGGTCATCAATATCATTTACCAGCCTAACTTTCTCAATATCAAAACATTCTTGATTTCTTGTTGAGGAACACTCATATTAAAATCATCATATTTCAATATCCAGATTTGTAACTTTTCTTTCTTCACTTTTTTATTTCCTTCATATATGTTTTTCAGTTTATCCCATATACCTTTGGATATGAAAACATCTTTCAACCTTAGGAATAAACATTCCAAAAGTAATGATAATATAGATTTTTTCCCTTACATCATTCTCAAGACACTTGTTTTCAACATATGTTAGTGGAGTTTTATTATAAATAAGATAAAATAAATCTGTTGAAGCTTCAAGAAAATAAAATCCAATAGACATAAAATAAGGAAACATTCTATATTTCAATATATCATAATTATTTCCATCAATAACTGAAATAACTTTACTATTCACACAATTCAAATTCCCCATCAACATCTATTCAAAACATTATCAAAGAATAAGTGATGTTTTATTTCCTATGATACAACTTGAAAGTGATCATTCAGGGTGAATGTTACACTGAAAAGGGGAGGGGTGAATCAATGATATTATTTCATCTATGATTTCTCAAAACAACCTTTACCTGCTGTTAATGATTCAATTCCCTGCTAAAAACAATTCTACCACACATCCAATGGAACAAAAGTATTTACAAAGTTCACTAGACAATAATAATATCTACATCCTTGGTATGGTTTGGAAGTAATCAAATATCACAAAATCCACTAAAAACAATCTATATATTACAATGAGTAGGATATACCCTTTCACTCATGTAGCACTAAGTAAAAAATTGCAATTGTGTTTGTGCACCCTCAGAGAAAAAATTGGGTAAAACAATTATTGTGTAAAAAATGAATATTAATTTTGATTCTTTTAAATTCAATAAATTTATTTAATTGAAAACAATTAATCAATTAATTTCCTAGAATAAGGTAAGAACTTTCTCGACATTGTTATAAAAAATCAACCACATTTCACAAGTCCGATTTTCCCAGTCCCATTCCAAGGAGTATGATTCTACTTGATACAATTCTTCCATGAACCATTCTCCCCTATATGAAAAATATGAATTTGAAAGAATTTAGTAGATTTGAATCATCCCCACTTAAATTCTCCATCTTACTATGTTAGGAAAAACCAGTATGGAAATCCAGATCATATTAATCCATCCTGATACGATAATCACCCGAATAAAATTTACAATCCAAGTATGGTAATCAGCTGAGTATGAAAAAATTGAGTACAATGATAAGCTTAATACAACATTGTGATCTTTTATATTCTCTTTCACATCAATCCATTAAAAAAATTTCAACCCAATTGAATACCGAAACATATTTTTCTCTCTAAAACATAGAAATTCTCTCTCTTGAATAGTACATAAATCACCATAAAATTACATTGTACTTGTCACCTTTTATAGGTGACCCTCATGTGTCTTTAGTGGGAATCCCAAATTTTTTTATTATTTAATTTAATTCACCTTAATCTCAATTTTCATTAAAATATCATGTGAATTTTGACTTTGTCAACTCTTCTTGAAGCTTCTCAATTCTCTATAATCTTCACTTCTTCTTCAGAATTTCACTTCAATATCTAGTCTGATTTCAGTTCATGGGTTTGATTTTTTGAATCTTATTTATTCAAAACAATGCTTTGTATAAATTTTAAGAATGTGTATTATTAAGTGGATATCACTTCTAAATTCTGAATACAATCATTATTTTAAAGGTAGAGACCCCCTTGATAACACATCTAGAAAACTCCGTTCTCAATCCATTTTTACTTATTAAATTATTATCATGACACGGTTGGATATATAAAACAATTCTAATTTGATAAATAGTCTATTTACCCAATTGGAACACACATAATCTACTTCATTTATTTACTTTTTATCTTGACTCATTTTAGATACAATACTTAATCTTCTCCTCTTCTCTTGACCAACTTGAAGAACTCTCTTGAATAGAAAAAGAATGTAGTTAAAAACTTGATTCACTTGATGAAGAAATATGAATCAAATAATTTATTATATATATATTCCTTCGTAAATTCAATCAACCATCCATCTTATCTTGGGTACGATTTCCAAATTATAATCTTTTCTTCTTGAGATTGAGTATGATAATCCTAGGTACGAATAGTTTTTGTGAAAATGATGGATGATAAGATGATACAGTGCCTGAGTATGATTGTCATGAGTAAAATTACTTTTCAGTCAACAACACTTGTTTCTTCTCTTCCACCCGAATATTATAAATTTGGGTACAATCTGTTGGGTATGATTCCCAACAACCTTTTCTTCTAAGAAAACAATTTTTCAGAGTCTTTTTCACTCCCTCTTTATTTCAATAAGATTACATCATATGTTTTCTAATTAACTTATGATTTACAATATAAGTATTAGAATACAATCTTCACACTTATTTAATCGTATTCATGAAGTGTCTGATACTTCATCAAAACAATCACTCATTCCACACTAGATCCAAAGTGAATCTGATAACCATTTACCTCTAGCAAGATATTTTCCATTTCATTCCATACCCATGTTGAGTCCAATAAAAAACATTTTTCCAAACTAATTCTTCTCATTATTATTGAAAAAGTGAGCCATATTTTTCATAAAACATGAGATTGATTATTTTGAAAAAAAGTCAGTATAATTTCCACCAAATGCAATCTGAGGTTATTTTCTTGACAACAAGAGACAAAATTTGAAAACAAACACCTTCATCTTTACCTTGGTCATAACACCAATTTATTATTTATATATTTTATATACCACCTAATAATGTATTTTGGAATAATAAATGGTTTAATTTAAGGTATTTACATAACCATATGATTTTAAAGCATCAAATTACTTTTTATTTTTAAAAAATACTAAATCCATAAGCGTTTTTTTCTAAAATCTTTCTTCCTTGAGACACATGTTCTTTTATGAACCTAATTTGATTTAAATACTTTTTATACAAATAATTAGATATATAAAATAATTATTTATCTTTATTATAGGTATTTTAACTTCAACATCATGATTTCTCTCTTTCAATGGGTTTTTTTGAATTTGTCATGTGTTGTAAGGGTTCCATCTCAATCACCCTTCAATAAGGAATTCTTTGATATTATGTCTAAATATTAGTTTTTATGGTTTATGAACTTCCCATATGACATATAATATCATGAATTATTATTTTAACTTTGAAAATTTACTTACATTAATTATCTTCTATGTTTTGGGATATTATAGATGTCTTGCCAAAATATAATAGTTTTCTATAAATCAATCTTCTTTCCTGAATTTCAAGGATTATCCATGAGTTTCTAATTCATTTCATATGTTATAACATAATAATATATAGAGGGATCAATTTTTAATCAAATATTATTTATTTATGAGTTCTAACCCTTTTATAAAAGCAATTATCTTAACAATAATCCCCATCCACTTAAATTATAGTTTCTCTTCCCTGTCCATAATTTCCCTTCCTATTAATGTTCTTTTTTTAAATTGGAAGACTAAATATATTTTATCTCATTTGAATTTAGTATTTTATATAAAATAATATCAAATTAATGTTGTATTGTCATTTTATGATGTTAGATTTCAATAAATGTGTTTTCAAACATAAAAAGTGTTCTTCTATACCACCCTTATTACTCGTTGATTAGATGTTGTATTTATTTTTTTCACCATTTATGTAGTGTTATTCATATTAAATTGTTATATTTATTTAAATATGTCCCTTAAATATATAACATGTTAAATATTATTTTCATTTCTTGGTTAATACATTTTTTTAGTTCCATTTGATATTCTTAGTTTTACGCAAACCCGATTAAATGTAATTTTTCTATTTCTTATCTCATATCAGGTATCACCACATTAAAATGTTTTTAAATCATGACTAGATTCCAAAAACATGATTATTTAATAGATAAATATATTTTTTAAAATTTTTATCGAAAATAAAAATATATTTATCTCTTTAAAAAGTCCCTTTAGTAATTTCAGGAAACATCGCCCAAGTGGTTTATTTTTATTGTTTATTCTTCTAGATCATTCTCATGAATTTTTTTATTTTGGAAATTCATAATCAAGAAATATTTACACTATAAAATTATTAAATTACAAATAAATTTAATTCATTAATATCTTGAGAATCCATATGATTGGGATTTTGTTCATTCCTTGAATCATAATCATAAAACTGACATCATTCTCAAGGGTTTGGTCATGATTATGGTATATCTATGGTTTAATATCCACATATGGAATGTATAAGTATGATTTTATTTTATGTGATGGGTGGTTCCATAATTATATAACCCTTTAATGGATTTTATAAAGCATTATATCTCATGAGATGTTATGTATGGGAATAAGGAGTGAACCCAATCCAATATTGGACCTTTTCCACTACGATTATGGGATTGGGGTGTGAACCAAATACACCATGGGAATTTTATCACTATGTTTATGGGAATGTAGAGTAAACCCAATCCACCATTGGACATTGTCCACATTATGATGGTTGTATCAGGAGTTACCCTTGACTTATGTTTAGGATTTCATATCTAATATTGTTACAAAATATTCTATTATTACATGATCGTATGTGCTAATTTCCATAGGACATGTTTTCATGAATATGATCACTCTATTTATGATATAATTTTATTTCTTTTAAATCTTATGATAAAATTTATTTCTATTTTTATCCCCTCACTAGGATTTCTATGTCACCCTTTTCCTTATTGATTATCTCTAGGGTATCGTATATAGATTTATAATATCTTTGGTAGTTAGGGTAAATTTATGGAGTTTTAAATAAATATGTAATTTTTATTTTTAAGATAAAGTAATTATATGTATAATATTCAAAAGACACTAAACCTATATATCTTTAGCATGTATTGCTGGGAAAGTATGTTATAAATCATGAAATTAATATTTTTATGTATTTAGTTTCTATATAAACCTACTAAACATTCATTAACAATATTGATTTGGATAAAATATTATATCAATGACTTTATGGGGAAGGTTTAAAAGCCTTTGAAAAATTTTTATTATAATCAGAGTGTATAAGGCCCCAGCCTTAAACCTTACTTAATCTTGAGTTATTACAAGATTACACATTGAGGATATTTTCAGGTTTAGAGTTTTAGAGAATTAGATCATGAAACTTGCATTACATTCCAAATTTAAACAAAGTGGTTACATAAAAGACAGTATTCTTTCTTCCCATCAATGGAAACATATTTAAAATATAACACGGATTCTTTCTTGACACATCCTTGACACTATCATCACATCATGTACCTTTCCCATGACCGGTGAAAAACATTTCAAAAACTTGGGATGAGCATAAAAAGCTCAGTAAGAGTTATAAAAATATGGAAAGGAAACATGAGTTCATATATACATTAGAATGAAATCACACTTTACCCATAAAACATAGGCATATCAAATCATGAATAAATCATAGAAAACATAAGACATAAAGGTAACTTGAGGCATTCATAACATTCTTACGTAGGGAGTAACCCTCTTGGTTACGTTTGGAATACCCATCACAGTATATTACCTAAATCTCTTCGGATAAACCTTAACGTTTCACTCCTTCGTGTTACCCAATGCATTGGAGAGCTATATCGGACTCACCCGCCCTTAGTTTATCACGGAACCACCCGTTTTCATAACAATGCCCAAGAACCATAACATAAATGTGTCACATAAAACATGCATAAATGAAACATAACATTTCCACATTTCAATCACAATATAACATTTTAGTATATTGAAATAATGAATCCATTCAAAAAGAAACCATTTCCAAAACCATTTAAAACATTTAATAAAGAGATTTTTGAATCAAATTGTCCCATACCACCTTGAAGATAAAAATTTTAAACCATTAATATCCATATAAATAAATCCTTAAAACCATTTTGAAAACATGGATATTAATAAGAACAAATAATTAAAACATTTAAAACGATATTTTGGTTAAAGGGGTTTTACCAAAATTAGAGACACTTAAATACAATAATTGAGGAATAACATTTAGTCAGAAAATTATAATATCATGAGAATAAATGTATTCATGATATAATACTCGAAAGGACAGTATATACACCATATAATAGTGAATTGGTGCATAACAACAATGAACCCTCAATAGAAATGTCAAATGTGATGAAATCCCTTATAAAGAAGGTATCCTTAAATTAAGGACAAATCAATCTCAAAAATATTAGTGACAAATATAAATACACCCAATATAAGTGGATATTAAGTGTAAAACAATAAAAGTTCATTCACACATATTAAATGGATGACATATTCAATGACTACATGTTGAACCCAAAGAAATCGAAATTGGGATAAAAAGTTCCCTTGACAGCCTAACGGCATCACATCAAAATGAGTTGATGAGAGATAAAAAGTGTATATCATCACTTGGACATAAAATTTAAATGAATAAGTATATATGAGAACATATCCCAACATAACAATATGTAAATTAAAAGACCCAACAAAATAAGTCTTTTAAAAAAGAGGAGGGTGAAAGGTTCCCTTACCGACTTGGGTATCTTTCAAAACATACACCCCATGAAAGAAGGACAATAGATCATTGATGTAAATACTCAAAAACGAAAGTATATTACACAAAGAGTAGAATAATGGGCAGTACATACACCACTGAATGGAATTTGTGGAAAATGTAGCATAAATATCACGGGAATAAAAGTGAGATGAAAAATCCATTACGAAAACTCGGCAGCCTAACGGCGCCACATAAAACTTCGGAATATGGATTGATGAGATCAAATAGGGTATCTCATCACATTAAAATAAAATGTACAGAAAGAGGAATATAAAAGAACATCCCCCAACATTACAAATATGAGCTTAAAAGAAGTGACAAAAAGGAGAGTACTTAAAAAGAAAGAGAGAGGTTAGATCTCTTACGAAAGTTCGGCAGCCTAACGACACCACTCAAAACTTCCAAAATGGATTGATGAGAGAGAATAGGGTCTCTAATCACATGAACATAAAAATTACAGTAAGTTTAATATAAAAGATCATCCCAATAACAAGAAATATGAGCCTTAAAAGGAATGACATAAAAGTGTGTACTTAAAAAGAAAGCGAGGAGTAGGATCCCTTACCTCGGGTCCGACTTGACTCGATCGTTCTTTAATCTCCTGAATAATAAACTTGAGTTAATTTATAATTCCTTAAGAACCTTTTTCAAGTTCATTATTCCTTTTATATCACTTATTACCATGTCATAAACATTATGTAACCATTTAAGTTAATAATATTTGTTTTGCCGATATTTGGTTCTTAAGTCGAAAGTGGACTTCTTATAATTACATGTTGTTCGTGTGGCCAAATTTTTATTATATCCAGAATTGTATTCATGATGTAGATATCATATATGTCATATATATCCAGTACGTGCATGCATTTATAACATTATATAATCATTTAGAGGTAAGAAATGAAATGCACCGTTCATGGAGACGGTAAGCCGTACGTACGCATGAACGCTACTTTCATTTCTATTTTGTATTTTATAGAATGGAATAATAATTATATAAAGGTATATTATAATTACAGTATAATATCATATATAATATCATAGTTCCATCCTTTATACATCCCAAATATGGTATTTAACGAATCAAATCACTTTGAGGGGGCGGTAGTCCGCACTTCCTTAAATGAAGATATCGCGTTTACCCATAATGAAAACCATAAAGGTATGCCCAAAATGAAAAAAAAAACAGAAGATTAAGGAAAACATAAACATATTATATATCATATATAAAAATAGTGACATCATAATTGCCACCTTTTAAGGTGTTAAATGAGTATTGAACAATCATCGTTTCGGGAGGCAGAATTTCGCCATCCACGGAAACCGTATGTTCTTTAACCATTTGATGTAGTTGTGTGAGAGTGTAGCTCGAATAAATATTATAACAACATCCTAGTATATTGAAGATACTGGTGTTGTTACAAAAGAAGTAAATAAAAAGAGTTTATGGGGTTGGAGAAGCAAAATTAAACAAATGAACATTAGAGAATGAATTACCTTTAAAAGTGTAACTTTTTTTGATTTGAGCCTAAAGGATTCCTTTGAAAGGATTCTACCCAAAGGGAATCCTCTAGGATGAGGAGAGGGATGTGGAGAGAGTAAATGGTCAGGGTTTGGCCGAGCCAAAGGCTTGAGGAGTGTGTGAAATGAGGTAGAGGTGGGGGCCTTTTATAAGAGGAGAGGAGGGGCACTTTTGGAAAGTAAGAAATACTACTTTATTTGAAAATGTGTTTCGGTTTTAAAAGGTCCCACATTGATATAATTCGTGGATAAGGTGATAAGGGTTCTAAATCCACCCATCCAATAAGTTTTGGACATGTGTAGGTCATAGAGTTTACATTATCTTCTCAATTTATTTAAATCGTCAGATAATGATGTCATCACTGCATCATTATGATGTCATAAATAATTTAATTTATTTAATGTCTAAAAATTATAAAAAAAATTACTATGATGTATGAAATCTTTTTATCTTTCCAATGATTATTTATAATAAAAAATCTGACTTGTATTACCCCACTTAAAAATTGTTTTAGTAAAACATATCTTGTTTGTGTCATTTTTACTTTTACATTAAATAAAAAGTTATTTATGTCATTTCCCAAACAAAGTGGCTCCATGGGGTCTCCAAGTTGACCCATGATTGTCTTGGTCGGCCATTACACATCCAATGAGGTTAGGATATGTGTCAAGTTCATTTCATATTATTAAAACATTATTTTTACCTTAAACTACACTAATTACCTCTAATCGCGATTAAAAACTTAATAAGTTACTATTCACCAAAAAAATTATTTTTATCCCATTGAACCACATTTTACTTCTTAATAAAAACCATGTATGTCGGATTTTTTAAATTCAAAACACAAATATGGAAAAATTTCATTTAAACAGAAAAATCAGTTTTTATAAGTACCACTTAGTGGTGTCACTATTCATCAAAAATTGATGTTTTTCAGAAAAATCCCAAAAATTCACCCTAAGCTATATTTGATATTCCGAATTCAAAAATGAAGTCTGTTTTACAAAATTCAAAACATATAAGTCACATTAATTAATTTAATAATTAATTCCCGCTGTCAGAGAAAATAGCGTGTTTTTATGAAACAATAAGTATCAAAAGATTGACACTGGTTTAAGTCTGATTTCAAAGTGAAATTAATTCCAATGACCACTATTGAATTTAATGGTAAAAATATATTCTAATTTCACTTTAAAACCAATTCAAAATATAATATAATCATATAAATAAATTAGATTAAAAAGAGGTTTTGAATTAAAATACACCATTTTACACTATTCATTAAAAAAATGAACTTTATCGGAAAGATACCAAAAATTTACACAAAGTAAATTTTGATGTCCCAATTCTTAATAAGAGTTTTATTTGGTCCAAAAGAATGTTTAAGAGTGAACAAAACTATATTTAATGATGGTTCAACATCAAAAGGTGATAAGTGAACCTTTAGTGAAAACTAGGGCATATACGCCTAAAATTGAATTCTTCCCGTATTTTAAGCCTCTATCCTTTATTGGATAAATGTAAAAACATTTAAAAACATATATAATCATATTTTAGTTATTTCTATCCATTCCTTCCATTACAACGGCTACATGTTAACTACCATTTAAAATAATATTATTTTATTATTAGAGTGCAATGTAAGATTCCCAAGAAACTCATTGTTGCGTGTTGGGTACGCCATCGAGAATAGCGTCCCCTTTAATGTCATATCAATATTTTATTCACAAATATGGATAAATATAAAAATGTCATATTCTTTATTTACCTGGGGTGTTACATCCTTCCCCCCTTTTGGGAATTGCGTCCTCGCAATTTTTAAAATTGAGCTTAGAAACATCCTTGAAAGTCCCACATCGGAACAAGAGTCGGTAAAACAATCACTTTAAAATAAAGAAAGATAAGCATAGAGGTCACTCGAGTTAACCTATACTAGGATTCCAAGTATGAAAATATGGACATGGAGGAAAAAACAAAGGGTCATGTTCTGATGGAGAGTGATAGAAAACATGTTTAGGAGAAAGTTAACCACAAGAAAATCACAAACTTTTGATGGGTTAAACGGTATTAGATTCCCCAGTAGGAAAAGTTAATAGACAAAATTTTTGTTTTAAGTTACTTTTTATTGAGGAATTTATTCATAAGTAAACATAATCACTTATCATGTTGACTTCCAGCTTTTACTAGATTCCTTAATCAAACTCATATTTTTTCCAAAAGATGAGTATTTAGGGAGACTTGTTCGCATTAAGAGTACTATAATCAACTTCTAGAGAATCACCTAATCCACAAAAGAGAACTATATACATCCCATGTCTTTAGGCTTTAACCAAAACCAAAACCAAAAAGGTTAGTACAAGGTCAGATAATCCAGAAAAGGATAACCCATTAAAAAGAAAATCCATGCTTAATCTCTAATGTTTGTCCAACAAAACCCAAAGTTAAACGAGGACCATCCTATAAACAATTTTTCCATAAAATTCTTCAAAGTAAACCAATATAAGATTGAAACCCAAATATTTGAAGGATTTAGTCAGATAGTCTTCCAAGTTAAATCATAACATTTATCTCCAAACAACATCAGTTGATCCTAAAGTCTCTTATTGAAAAGTAATTAACCTAATCACATATCCTCTATGATAGGTTAATCATTTTCATAAATAACCCAAAATCAACTTACTCTTAAAAAAAGAATCAGTCAAACTAACCAGGGACTTCACGTAGTCCAGTGGTAGGCGATAAATACCAGTCGCACTTTGGTTATGGCTTCGATTCCCGCAGCTTCGTCCGACGCGACGGGTAGTCACACAGTCTACGTGTTGTCCTTTTTCCAAAACTATATAATTCTCAAATCATTCCCCAAAAAGGGATAAAATCATCAAAAATAACCATAACATAATTTAACCTCAATTTTATCTCATGCCTTTCACTTCAATCATAACATATAGTAACCCATAATTACCTCAAAAGTAAGGATCATATAAACCCAAATGGTTCTTTATAACTATGTCCACAAAAGAAAAGATAGCTATTACTTGAATAAAATTTGCCTATATTAAACATCAGGGTTACGCATAATATAAAAAGTCTTCTAATGTAACCCCATCATCAAAAGAGACTTAATACTCTTAATAATTTCACCATAACTCTTGAAGCCCTTATATGTTGACATCTTACTCATTCAACATTCTTCATGATCCATTATCCATTCCTTTCCAACTTATTCCGAAATACCTCTTTCCTACAAACAAAATCATGAATCATATCCTAAGATTCCAAAATAGGAAAACAATAGTCATGAAATAGTACATACCTTTGATTGGTCATTGTCAGTTTCTTCATCCTCAATCAGAATGGCATTAGGTATTGGTAAACGAATATTGGTATGATCTTGGTGACCCCATTCACAAAACTTCTTCATAGGACATGTGTTTTCATAATGACCATGCACACCACATTTAAAACATTCAATTGATCCCTGAGAAAGAACTTCTTTCCCTTTCCTCGAGTCAACTGGATGCTTCCTTTTTCCATGGCAGGTTCTTGCTTTATGACCTTCATTTCCACATCTATAGCATATTTCTGTCCCTTTGAAACATTTTCCTAGGTGTTTCTTTCCACATCTTTGACACATAGGTTTTTTAACACACTTACCTTTATTATTATTACCTGTACTTTCGTAGGGATTTGTTTCTTTCATATATGATGCCTTAGAGAAATCTCCAAGGTTTAGGTGGTCAATCATGACTCCATATAGTTGGTTGAGGATAATCACAAGAGTTCTCATTGCAGCTCCCATATCATTCAGTTTCTTGCTCAAAAAACTTGTCACAGTTTCCTTCACATCCACTGCTACTTTGGTGCCTACTAGATCCAGCCATTTACTAAAACCAAAAAGGTCAGTGTGAGTATATCAAAAAAACCATCATGTACTAATGAGTAAGATAAACACTAATATATACTTACTCATTCACTTTATCTAAAACTAGGACTCTTTCTGAAATCCTAACCATTATGGTAATGTCACTTATGCTTAAAGAATACCCTAACCTCTAAAGTTATCTAAACCGACCTCTAATACCAACTATAAGGCCCCATCCTTAAACCTTACTTAATCTTGAGTTATTACAAGATTACACATTGAGGATCTTTTCAGGTTTAAAGTTTTATAGAATTAGATCATGAAACTTGCATTACATTCCACATTTAAACAAAGTGGTTACATAAAATACAGTATTCGTTCATCCCATCAACGGAAACATATTTAAAATATAACATGGATTCTTTCTTGACACATCCTTGACACTATCATCACATCATGTACCTTTCCCTTGACCTGTGAAAAACATTTCAAAAACTTGGGATGAGCATAAAAAAGCTCAGTAAGAGTTATAAAAATATGGAAAGGAAACATGAGTTCATATATACATTATAATGAAATCACACTTTACCCATAAAACATAGGCATATCAAATCATGAATAAATCATAGAAAACATAAGACATAAAGGTAACTTGAGGAATTCATAACATTCTTACGTAGGGAGTAACCCTCTTGGTTACGTTTGGAATACCCATCACAGTATATTCCCTAAATCTCTTCGGAGAAACCTTAACATTTCACTCCTTCGTGTTACCCAATGCATTAGAGAGCTATATCGGGCTCACCCGCCCTTAGTTTATCACGGAACCACCCATTTTCATAACAATACCCAAGAACCATAACATAAATGTGTCACATAAAAAATGCATAAAGGAAACATAACATTTCCACATTTCAATCACAATATAACATTTTAGTATATTGAAATAATGAATCCATTCAAAAAGAAACCATTTCCAAAACCATTTAAAACATTTAATAAAGAGATTTTTGAATCAAAGTGTCCCATACCACCTTGAAGCTTAAAATTTTAAACCATTAATATCCATATAAATAAATCCTTAAAACCATTTTGAAAACATGGATATTAATAAGAACAAATAATTAAAACATTTAAAACGATATTTTGGTTAAAGGGGTTTTACCAAAATTAGAGACACTTGAATACAATAAATTAAGGAATAACATTTAGTCAGAACTTTATAATATCATGAGAATAAATGGATTCATGATATAATACTCCAAAGGACAGTATATACACCATATAAGAGTGAATTGGTGCATAACAACAATGAACCCTCAATAGAAATGTCAAATGTGATGAAATCCCTTATAAAGAAGGTATCCTTAAATTAAGGACAAATCAATCTCAAAAATATGTGTGACAAATATAAATACACCCAATATAAGTGGATATTAAGTGTAAAACAATAAAAGGTCATTCACACATATTAAATGGATGACATATTCAATGACTACATGTTGAACCCAAAGAAATCGAAATTGGGTTAAAAAGTTCCCTTGACAGCCTAACGGCATCACATCAAAATGAGTTGATGAGAGATAAAAAGTGTATATCATCACTTGGATATAAAATTTACATCAATAAGGATATATGAGAACATATCCCAACATAACAATATGTAAATTAAAAGACCCAACAAAATAAGTCTTTTAAAAAAGAGGAGGGTGAAAGGTTCCCTTACCGACTTGGGTATCTTTCAAAACATACACCCCATGAAAGAAGGACAATAGATCATTGATGTAAATACTCATAAACAAAAGTATATTAAAAAAAGAGTAGAATAATGGTCAGTACATACACCACTCAATGGAATTTGTGGAAAATGTAGCATAAATATCACGGGAATAAAAGTGAGATGAAAAATCCCTTACGAAAACTCGGCAGCCTAACGGCGCCACATAAAACTTCCGAATATGGATTGATGAGATAAAATAGAGTATCTCATCACATTACAATAAAATGTACAGAAAGAGGAATATAAAATAACATCCCCCAACATTACAAAGAGGAGCTTAAAAGAAGTGACATAAAAGAGAGTACTTAAAAAGAAAGAGAGAGGTTAGATCTCTTAGAAAGTTTGGCAGCCTAACGACGCCACTCAAAACTTCCAAAATGGATTGATGAGAGAGAATAGGGTCTCTCATCACATGAAAATAAAAATTACAGTAAGTGTAATATAAAATATCATCCCAGTAACAAGAAAGATGAGCCTTAAAAGTAATGACATAAAAGTGTGTACTTAAAAAGAAAGTGAGGAGTAGGATCCCTTACCTCGGGTCCGACTTGACTCGATCGTTCTTTAATCTCCTGAATAATAAACTTCAGTTAATTTCTACTTCCTTAAGAACCTTTTTCAAGTTCATTATTACTTTTATATCACTTATTACCATGTCATAAACATTATGTAATCATTTAACTTAATAATATTTTTTTTGCCGATATTTGGTTCTTAAGTCGAAAGTGGACTTCTTACAATTACATGTTGTTCGTGTGGCCAAATGTTTATTATATCCAGAATTTTATTCATGATGTAGATATCATATATGTAATATATATCTAGTACATTCATGCATTTATAACATTACATAATCATTTAGAGGTATGAAATGAAATGCACCGTTCATGGAGACGGTAAGCCGTACGTACGCATGAACGCTACTTTCATTTCTATTTCGTATTTTATAGAATGAAATAATAATGATATAAAGGTATATTATAATTCCAGTATAATATAATATATAATATCATAGTTCCATCCTTTATACGTCCCACATATGGTATTTAACGAATCAAATCACTTTGAGGGGGCGGTAGTCCGCACTTACTTAAATGAAGATATCGCGTTTACCCATAATGGAAACCATAAAGGTATGCCCAAAATGAAAAAAACAGAAGCTTAAGGAAAACATAAACATATTATATATCATATATAAAAATAGTGACATCATAATGGCCACCTTTGAAGTTGTTAAATGAGTATTGAACAATCATCGTTTCGGGAGGCAGAATTTCGCCATCCATGGAAACCGTATGTTCTTTAACCATTTGATGTAGTTGTGTGATAGTGTAGCTCGAATAAATCTTATAAAAACATCCTAGTATATTTAAGATACTGGTTTTGTTACAAAAAAAGTAAATAAAAATAGTTTAGTGGGTTGGAGAAGCAAAATAAAACAAATGAACATGAGAGAATGAATTACCTTTAAAAGTGTAACTCCTTTTGATTTGAGCCTAAAGGATTCCTTTGAAAGGATTATGACCAAAGGGAATCCTCTAGGATGAGGAGAGGGGTGTGGAGAGAGTAAATGGGCAGGGTTTGTCTGAGCCAAAGGCTTTAGGAGTGTGTGAAATGAGGTAGAAGTGGGGGCCTTTTATAAGAGGGGAGGAGGGGCACTTTTGGAAAGTAAGAAATATTACTTTATTTGAAAATGTGTTTCGGTTTTAAAAGGTCCCACATTGATATAATTCGTGGATAAGGTGATAAGGGTTCGAAATCCACCCATCCAATAAGTTTTGGACATGTGTAGTTCATAGAGTTTACATTATCTTCTCATTTTATTTAAATCGTCAGATAATGATGTCATCGCTGCATCATAATGATGTCATAAATAATTTAATTTATTTAATGTCTAAAAATTATAAAAAAAATTACTATGATGTAGGAAATCTTTTTATCTTTCCAATTACTATTTATAATAAAAAATCTGACTTGTATAACCCCACTTAAAAATTGTTTTAGTAAAACATATCATGTTTGTGTCATTTTTACTTTTACATTAAATAAAAGGTTATTTATGTCATTTCCCAACCAAAGTGGCTCCATGGGGTCCCCAAGATGACCCATGGCTTTTATTGATCGTCAATTACACATCCAATGAGGTTAGGACATGTGTCAAGTTCATTTCATATTATTAAAACATTATTTTTACCTTAAACTACACTAATTACCTCTAATCACGATTAAAAACTTAATAAGTTACTATTCACCAAAAAAAATATTTTTATCCCATTGAACCACATTTTACTTCTTAATGAAAACCATGTATGTCGGATTTTTGAAATTCAAAACACAAAGATGGCAAAATTTCATTTAAACGGAAAAATCAGTTTTTATAAGTACCACTTAGTGGTGTCACTATTCATCAAAAATTGATGTTTTTCAGAAAAATCCCAAAAATTCACCCTAAGCTATATTTGATATTCTGAATTCAAAAATGAAGTCTATTTTACAAAATTCAAAACATATAAGTCACATTAATTAATTTAATAATTAATTCCCGCTGTCAGAGCAAAAAGCGTGTTTTTATGAAACAATAAGTATCAAAAGATTGACACTGGTTTAAGTCTAATTTCAAAGTGAAATTAATTCCAACGACCACTATTGGATTTAATGGTAAAAATATATTCTAATTTCACTTTAAAACCAATTCAAAAGATAATATAATCATATAAACAAATTAGATTAAAAAGAGGTTTTGAATTAAAATACAACATTTTACACTATTCATTAAAAAAATGAACTTTATCGGAAAGATACCAAAAATTTACACAAAGTAAATTTTGATGTCCCGATTCTTAATAAGAGTTTTATTTGGTCCAAAATAATGTTTAAGAGTGAACAAAACTATATTTAATGATGGTTCAACATCAAAAGGTGATAAGTGAACCTTTAGTGAAAACTAGGGCATATACGCCTAAAATTGAATTCTTTCTGTATTTTAAGCCTCTATCCTTTATTGGATAAATGTAAAAACATTTAAAAACATATATAATCATATTTTAGTTATTTCTATCCATTCCCGTCATTACAACGGCTACATGTTAACTACCATTTAAAATAATATTATTTTATTATTACAGTGCAACATAAGATTCCCAAGAAACTTGTTGTTGCATGTTGGGTACGCCATCGAGCATAGCGTCACCTTTAAAGTCATATCAATATTTTATTCACAAATATTGATAAATATGAAAATGTCATATTCTTTATTTACCAGGGGTGTTACAGAGTGTAATTAATTTTTCTAAAAATATAGTGAAAAAATATAGATCTAATCTCATTGATATTAAATATCATTTCATTAAAGATAAGGATTCCAATTAATATGTGATTTTTTAATATAATTCCATAAAGTAATCTATTGATGAAATTATCAAAAAAAAATGATGCTAATAGACATATTAGACGAGTTATGGATATAAATTATAGTTTAAACATTAAATCATACTTAAGGAGTTTTTTAAATACCACCAAATCATTTTGGATTATGTTTCAAACTAGGGATAATGTAAAAAAAATCATGTGATACCAATTTGAGTTTACTAAAGTTGTATTTATTGTAAAAATGTGGAGAATTTATTGAGTTGGTCAAGGGGGACAGGTCCAAAGCCGTGAAAGAAAAATTAATTAGCATCAGGGTTGTAATAATATAAAACACCTTACATTATTTAGAAGTGTTGTGTTAGTAAATTTACATTTTTTAAAGGCTGTGATTTGATGAGTTGATGAGAATTTATGATTCTTTGTAGTTAATTAAAAATCCATAAAGGGAGATTAAATAACCAATGGAATTCTGGAAGTTCTATTGTATTTTCATTCAACATCAGACGAGAAGCATTGGAATATGTTAAGAATGTTTATGAGTTACTTGGAGAATTTTGGAGATTAGTTTTAGAGGTTTTGAGTTTAATTTAAGATAAATTGACTTTATACATAATATCTAGAAAACTAAAAAAATCATATGTTTGATATATTAGAATAGAATATGTGAAAAGTACTATGGTTTTCAAACTATGATACATAAGATCATTATGATCATCCATAATATTGACTATGGAATTTTAAATGAAATTTAATATCTTATTGATGATATTTAATATCTACCAAATCAAACATAAGCATTATTCGAAGTTCATAGTGATATGTATGTGTAGCACAGAGCATACATAAGAACAATTGGATGATATATAAGAATAAATTGTATGTTATTCTATACAAATAATATTAACATGAGGATTAAAATGATTAAAATGAGTATATATAATAGTAACATATGGTTTAAACAAATATGTAATATTTTTTATAAGTTCAATAAGATTATAAAAAAATTCTTAGGGAATACTTAATATTAATTGTGATAATACTGTGGAGTTATTTAATGAATAATTATCATCATGCAAAGTGATAAGATATGATTCAAGAAAAGGGATATAGTGATGATATTTGATTAATATTTTCCTACGAGAATAAGGTTGAAACCAAATTTTTTCCGACATGTGGCTACGAAAATTTGAAAAAATGTTGTGTGTTCGTTTAAATTTTGAATAAAAAATAAACTCATGATTTTTGGGATAATTAAATATAATGATTTCATAATATCATTGTGTAATAATTATGAATATTCAAATATGTTGATTTGGAATCCTTTCGTGAATATCAAATACTCTAGGATTTCAAGATACCCATTTGAACAGTTTTAAAAGGAGAAGATAATGTTAATAAAAATACATTGAGTTTCAATATTCCAAATTATTGAAAATATTCACATGATCATTGTAGAAATTTATAAAAGAGAATAAGATAAAAAAATATAGAGAATAAGAAAGTGATAGGTAGAATAGAATTATTTAGTGAACAAGAACGATGAAAAACAACAACAACTATATATTATTGACATCAATGTTGTCGAAAGAGAGGAAGCAAAAATTCATTCTAAATGTTCTGAAGGCTTGAAGAGAAGATAATTAATTATAACTAAACAATCAATATTTTCAAGAATATCTTTTCATTTTGACTTAATAATAATATTTTAATGTGAATGGAAATATTATAAAAAATGGCCTAATTTCTTATTGGGAAAAAACTTCTTTTGGTTAATTATGATATCATACCTTATTATATTCACTTTATTATATTAGTCATAAATTTTTTCTTATACTTAAGATAAACATGTAAAGGATATAGTTACTCACAATATTGTAGAACATTGAAAAAAAATCCCATATCATTTTGTGTTCGTGTTATTTTATGTAGCATATGAGTGAGGGTGAGATTTAAATATTGAGAGGATATTGATTTTAACAAATCACAAATGTCTATTTTAAGGAAATAAATTGTAAAATTACAACACTGATTCAACCTCCACCTACTAATGTTTCACTATCTGGCATCTTGGTAATTCAGGTGGTATTAAATAAATCATGGTTCACTATGAAAGATCAAATCCTGGTTGAACAAAAGAAGAAAAAACATAACTTAGTCCATAGCTGAGGAATAAAAATTATTGATGAAAGGAATTATCTTGGAGGGAATAATATAATGTTTCTCTATCCACTTTCACTTTTACTTAAGGTTATTGATGCAACCGCTAATATATTTACACTAACAAAGAAATATACATAAATTAAACAAGATGATAAGAAAACTATGGATGTTGATGGAAGGGGATTAGTTTTAAAATAATTTCTTATATAAAAAATTGTATAACTAATTTATTAGGCTTAATAATACCAAATAAATTAGCGATAACCTTGAACATATATTTTATGGGAATGTTAAAGTGAAAGAAAAAAACTAGAGATTTAGAGAGAAATATTTGAATATGTAAAAATCATTGATGAAGAAACTATTGATGTCATACTCATAAAAGTTTATGAGATTGTAAGAAAAATAAAAGGTTTTAAAAACACATTATAATATTAAACCATTATTAATAAATTAATAAGAAAATTTCCTAAAATATTTGATGCAATAATTTTTAATTTTTGAAGTTTGAGATGAATTTTATCTTTATGAGTTACACACTATTATTTTAATTATGAAATAAGAAAAAATCATGTAGAATAATAATATTTAGGAGTAGAAAATGTTTTCGCTCAATCCCATCAAAAAACATAAAATCAATTAAGGAAATGAACATGAGTACCCTGATGAATCTTAACATGATAATGAATATGAGATAACAATATATCTTATTTCAAAGAATTTTAAGAAAGGTAAGGGAAAATATAAAAGAAAACCCCCAATAATTTTTTTATGTGTGGTTTAAATGGTCACTTTTCTGGTCTATACAAATAATAAGGTTGGTGAGTATTATGATGATAACTAGAAAGAATGTTTTGAGAAAAATTAATGGAATAAAAGTTATAAGAAAATCAAGAATCCTATTGAGAGGAATAAATGACTCATAAGAATAAAATGATGATTTATATTTCTCAGTGATTGTAACACCCCGACCCCAGTTACCCAGAGTCAGTGCATTATTACGTAACATTGGCATGATCACAAAAGATCAAGTCTCAAAAGACCGATTAGTTTAGTAGCCTTGGAAACACTAGATACATTCATAAACGTTACATTATATCATAAAGTTAAAAACTACAATAACATAGTCTCCATAGTCCACACTCCTATCCCCTCCAGATTATCCCTGTAGGTCAGTCATAAAATATTTCTTCACATCCTGGGAAAAATAAAACATAGAAAGGGGTGAGCTCAGATGATCAGTAAGGATAACAATATAGCGGAAACTTTCATAAATAATCATAAGAATTTAAGGCAATGTATAACTAAAACAAAAGCCTTTTAAATAAGAACTTTAGCATAATATGGAAAAAATAAAATAAAATTATTCCATTTACTTATTCACATGGATATTATACTAGTTGAATAATCACATGCAATATCAACAACCACTTTCATAATGATGGAATGAATAATTTCAAACTATCATAACCACGTAGCCAAGGCCTCATGCCAAGACTACAAATAAGATTTTGTCAAGGCCTCATGCCAAGACACTAGTTTGTCTCATGAGACCCACCGATACATCGAGGAGCTATAGCGGGCTCCACCCGTCACGTATTAAGTCCAATAAATGCCTCATATGAACAGGTTTAAACATACCATAAACCATAACATAATCGTATCACATAAAACATGCATCGTCACTACCCGTCCTCGGGACCCGTGTTGTGACTACCCCAAGCCCGCCTTTTATAGGTCAGGGGCTGGCGACTAGCACCAAGGCGTAAATCCCGGTAAAAAGGGAAGGCATTGCCTTTGTAAAGAAAACAAACACCACAAAGCAAGCAAGCAGTAGAGGTAAACATTAAGTAAAAACTGAGTACAACAGTAAGTGCGGAAAAGTAAGTGGGCCAGTATACAAACCCAAACTGAAAGTAAAGTACAACTGGAAAGGGAAAACAGCAACTGAAAAGTAAAGCCGCATCGTCGAGCTGTCCACTGGAATTCCCACCTAAAGGGTGGGTACAGATAGCCTCTACTGCTCCTCGGGTCCAGCCGACCGCTCTGAGTACGTCCCACCTAGTGGTCCACCTCCAGGTACCGTCCTGCTCCGCAATCCTCAACCACGATCAGTGTTGTTCGTCGTCTGCAACCAACACAATGTAGTGCGGGCATAGCCCGTGGAGAGGTGAGTATAAGATACTCAATAGGGACCCCAAAACCCCCGAAGGTCTCCTAGAATCCACAAAGGATAATCCACAAAGGAAAGATACAATCACGAAGTAACATTCGACACTGCTTAGGTATATGCCCATACATATACCTAAGTCATCAATTCTCGTTTGGCTCCAACATCCGAGCCCAAGTACAACCTAGTACACACAGGAAAGAAAAACGAATATCCACACAGGATAGCACAACACAATCCACAAAGGAAAGCAAAACAGGATTCATCTCACACAGGTATACTTCTTCGTATAACGATAGAGATGATCAGATATTGCCACTGATTCATCTAAGCCATCGGACCCACAAAGGATCGATAGGTACTAACCCCCGCAATGACCCACATAGGATCTAACCCACAAAGGATCGATAGGTAACTAACCCCTGCAATGACCCACACAGGATCGGACCCACACAGGATCTGTAGGCGCTGGCTCACACAGAACCCCTGAGCGCTGACCCACACAGGATCGGACCCACACAGGATCTGTAGCACTGACCCACAAAAGATCACTGATTGTTGTAGTTGTCGTCGTCGAATCCACTAAGGATCTTTGTACAGTCGTCGTCATCACAGTAGCAGTCACAGCCAGCTCTAGGATTCCCGCACACAGCAAGCTCGTTCGGGAGGGTCCTCTCCACAAGCCTAGAGGATGATACATCAACTGACACATAGTCCGGAGTTGATGTATCCAAAAGTTCCGTATCGTCAACAGGAACTCAACGTCACAGACGGCGCGTCAATCGGACGCCCGGTCTGAGAGTTATTGGATTTTTTGTCCCAGGGGTCCGGTTGGTTTTTAAGGAAAAACCAACCCAACCATACTCCACCTGCGTCCAAACCTCGGTCAGAGTAAGCCAAAAGATCTGTCTCACTAAGAAGAATCCATCAAAGTCGACAGTACGTCAATCGGACGTCCGGAGCTCAAGTTATAAACATTTCCGCTCCGAGGGCCCGGTTGGTTTCGTGTACGAACCAACCCGGCAGAACCAAAAGTATTCCGAAACCTTGGGTGTGATATTCCAAAACGACTGTATCGATCTAAGGATCGCATCACCACTGACGGTGCATTGATCGGAGGCCCTTAGCTCAAGATATGGGAAAAAGACCGAAAAGGTCCGAAAACGGGGGTTTCGGGCCCAGACCGACCCCGCCCGAGACCCCCTGGGTCGGCCCGAAACGAGTCGACCCGACTCGGGTCTGGGTCGGCCCGGCTGGACACGGCCCGGGCCAACGGCCCGGCCCGGCTGCCGGCCTGGCGGTCTGGCGCGTCGGCGCACGGCGCCAGCTGGCTCGGCCGAACGGCCGAGCCGTTCGGTTTAGCGGGGGGGGGGGGGGGGGGGGGGGGGCGCTGCCCCCCGCGATTTGTAACCGCGGCCCCCCTTAATGGGGGGAGCTTGCTGGCCGGTCGGGGGTTTGAACCCCTGGCTATTCTCCTATCCGGCAGGCCCGCCCCGGCCGGCCGGTTTCTGCCACCACGGGACCGACGTCGGCCGGTCCCCTCCCTGCTCCGACACCGGCGGCCCAGAACCGGCCGCCGGTCACCCTGTTCTGCCGCGGCCCGGAACCGGTCGCGGCTTGGTTTTTCCGGCGCGGCGCGATGGTTCCGCGCCTCTCCGCCGCAGCCCCGCTCCGGCCGCGGTGTCTTCGGTTCTCTCCGACGCGGCGCGACGGCGTCGCGTCCTTGTTCGATTTCACGGCGCGGCACGACGGCGCCGTGCATTCTTTACCGCATGATTTCGCGTGGTGCGTCCGCACCACACCATTCCGTTCCAAACCACAAAAGAACCAACAAGGATAAAGGATGTGGGTCAGCCGTGTTTGTGTGGTCCGTCCCCCCTCTCGTTAATCGATAGCATTTGGTCATATTACACGGAGAACGTCAAAGTAATATTCACGAACAAAATAAAATTAAACAAACCCCTACCTCGTGCGAGCTTGAACGGAGGTTCGTTGAACGAGGATTCATCATGAAAAAACTGTTGCGGAAAGAGACATCGTGGAAGGAGGAAGTTGTGTCGGCGTCGCGGTACACGGCGTCGCGTAATCAGTTTCCGAGAACTCGGCGTTCTTCATCGGAGACCGATGTGTTCTTCACATTCTTCGTTGAAGACTAAGAAGTTCCACAATCCTTAACCATTTTCTCCCCAAGACTCCACCACAAGAAACTAACCCAAAATAAAATAATCTCACCTCTTATTTTATTAACATAACTTTTGAATTTCAAGAGTTTGAAATTCAAACATCCACACTTAACTCACTTAATTAATAACATAAGTTATTAATATTTAAGTTATCAAAAGTTAATGGTGAGTTGAGGGGGGTTGAAGAATATGAAGGGGTGGGGTTCATGTGGGCCCCACCACCCTCATAACCTCCCTTGGGAAGTTGGGTAGTTACCCAACTTCCACCCAAAGCCTTAAACCACTGAAAGAAAAATAAAAAATGTAGTTAAATTATAAATTAAGCTTCCACAATTTTTATCATCTTCTCTTGAGGAAACGCAACTCCGAAAATGGCATTCCTAGGAAATTATCAGCGCTGCGGTTCCATCGGTGCCCTTGGAATTTGATTCCGAGCACCGGTTCAAAAGTTATAAATTCCCGCTCGTTTGTTCACTGAACGTACCCGAGCTAAACTTCGGATAGAAATTCCGGGCACACCGGGCCTCGGAATCATGTGCCGTCAGAAACTGCATTCTTGTAAAATCCCAAAGAAAATTTAGAGAAAAAAAATTCCTTGAATTTTACGGGTCTTTAAATTACTCCCACCTCCGGGATTTACGTCCCCGTAAAGATACATTATAAGCTAGGGAAACAAAAGTGGGAACTGAGCACGCATCTGAGTCTCCCGCTCCCAAGTGCTCTCCTGGAGATTCCCATGCTACCATCTGATGCACACTAGAGGAGTCAACCGTCCACGTAGGACCCACTCCTGTCGATCCTCGATCTCCACTGGGACCTCTGTAAAAGTATCCCCATCATCAATGTCTAGCTCCCCATGATCAATGATATGAAACAGGTCGTGCACGTATCTCCTCAGCTGAGATACGTGGAAGACGTCGTGCACCCGGTGTAACTGAGGTGGTAGAGCCAGGCGATAAGCCACCTCGTCAATCCTGCTGAGGACCTGGAATGGTCTGATGAAGCGTGGAGACAACTTTCCGCCTCGGCCAAATCTCTGTATACCACGTCGAGGTGAGACTCGCAAGAAGACGTGGTCGCCATCCTCAAACTCCAGTGGCCTCCACCTTCTATCCGCATAAGACTTCTTCCGGCTCTGAGCTGTCCTCATCCGCTCTTGGATGATTTGGACCTTCTCTGTCGTGGCCTAGACCATCTCCGGTCCCACAAGTGCTAACTCCCCAGGGTCTGTCCAGCACAAAGGAGATCTGCAAGGTCGGCCGTACAATGCCTCGTATGGTGCCATCCCGGTGGTGGAGTGGTAGCTGTTGTTGTACGCAAACTCCACCAAGGGTAGGTGGTCCTCCCAGCTGTGACCAAAGTCGAGGACACATGCGCGGAGCATGTCCTCGAGGGTCTGAATGGTCCTCTCCGTCTGACCATCAGTCTGAGGGTGAAAGGATGTGCTCAGACGTAGTTGTGTCCCGAACTCCTCTTGCAACCCCTTCCAAAGCCGGGAAGTAAAGCGAGCATCTCAATCGGAGACGATAGATGATGGAACACCGTGAAGCCACACAATCTTCTGAACATAAATTCGCCCCAATCTTTCCACTAAGCCCTGCTCTCTGATGGGTAATAAGTGTGCCGATTTGGTGAGTCGGTCGACAATCACCCAAATGGAGTCGTGAACTCTAGAAGTGCGTGGAAGTCCATTCTCGAATTCCATAGATATCTCGTCCCACTTCCACTTTGGGACCTCCAAGGGCTGTACCAAGCCTGCTGGTACCTGATGCTCTGCCTTCATCTGCTAGCAAGTGAGGCATCGAGAAACAAACTCTGCCACAGCCTTCTTCATGCCTGGCCACCGGTGTTGTCGTCTGAGATCCTGGTACATCTTCGCCACTCCAGGATGTACCTCCAAAGGGGAAGTGTGATACTCTCTCATTACCTCCTCTCACAAAGCAACTGGTACCAAGGTACATCCTTTGAAAAGGACGTCGTGCTCTCCTCCTAAGGAGAAAACATCAGGTGCCTGTCCTGAGGATATCTATGCACGCCGCATCTCACAGTCGGCGTCCCCACATTGTGCCTCTCTGACCCACTGTAGTAGTGGAGGAGTGACTGTGAGTGACTGAAGGAAAGCTACTCCATCTCTATACACAAAGGATATCCGCAAAGCGGCTAGCTGCTCTGTCGCCTCCCCAAGTAGCTGAATGCCCGTCCTTCTGCTGAGAGCATCAGCTACCACGTTCCCCTTCCTAGGAGTATAGACTATCTCAAAGTCATAGTCCTGGAGGAACTCGAGCCATCTTCGCTATCTCAGGTTCAGGTCCTTCTGAGAGAATATATACCTGATACTCTGATGGTCATAATAGACTGTAAAGTGCTCACCCATCAGATAGTGTCGCCACTTTTTCATAGCGAAGACCACTGCTACTAACTCCAGGTCATGGGTAGTGTAGTTCTGCTCATGCGGCCTCAACTGACGTGATCCATAGGTGATCACTGCCCGCTCCTGCATCAGGACACATCCAAGTTCGGTCCCTAATGCATAGCAGTAGACTATGTACCCTACTCCCTCCTCCGGCAACCTCAAGATAGGTGCGCTGGTCAATTTCTGTCTCAGCTCCTGGAAGCTCTACTGACATCTGACTGACCACACGAAGGGTTTCCCATTCCTCCTTAACGTTCTTTAAAGCTGCAAAGATTACTTCTTTGGCGAAAAGGGAAATCTGGACTCATCCCCTAGATGAACCACGTTCCTTGCCTAATACAGTCAATCCCATCATGATTAGTTAATTCATGGAATGGATGACATCATAAGGCCTCGACACTGCTACCAAGAGATCCAACCGTTACTCTCGCCTCCAAGGGTTGAGTCACACTATCGGCATCAGTGTGTGGTCACTGGGTCTCCTCCAGTAAGAATCTCGCAAGTGAGGGTCAAGTCAACAGTTTTTTTAACCGGAACCTCTTAGTATTTAATAAAACACTATTTTATTGAATATTTCATTGATAATAAATGATATAATTTCCTCACATTATGTTAAAAATGTTTAATTAGAATGTATTTAGGATTAGATCATTCATTTGAATATTTGATGAAAATTCCAGTTTTACCCTTTATAGTTCACTGTAGTATTTCGAAGATAAATATTTTTTATATTTATTATTTAAATTTGAAAGATTGTAACAGTGTTACTAACTTAATTATCTACAACTTTTATTCAGGACACTAGAGCTAAAGAGTTCATTTGGTTGTTGAAAATGGGTCATGAAGTCAAAGTTGCGATGGGATCGCCAGAATGGAGAAGCTTCTGTATTTCGGACATAACCCCTACATATAGGACTGTATTGAGCCTAACTTTGGAGAGGAGATAGAGTACCAATATCCGCACATTTTATCCTTCTGGAAGGCCGGCCAATTAACGTGTTTTGGTGGTCAAATGGGCGGTGCAAGTTGGCATAAAATATTTGGCCGAATTTACACATTCACACCTGAAACCACTTGTAACCTCTCCTCCCCTCCCCTATATAAATTGGAGTTTTTATCATTTTTAGGGGTTGGGATATGAATTAAGAGATTGTAGGAAAATGAGAATTTGTTTCACCCAAATTCTCCAACCATTGTAAGAGGGGTAGCTCTTGAAGCAAGGATCCCCTCATCGAAGCCTCCTTCTCTTCTTCATTTTGTAATGTTTTCATTTGTGTAATAAACTTCATTGTTCTTCTTTTATTTCTTCTATTTTCTTCTGTTTTGGTTAAATTTATTCTTCTCTTAATCCTCCTATTTGGGATTGAATTCTTGAGTAGAAGTGTTATTGGGTTATACCCATTATAAACCTTTGCACATGCAAAACGCTTCTACAATGATTATGCCACCCATGGAAGAGTAGTCTTTTAGTAATCGATATATCTTCTACCTTCTTCATTTAATTATTTTGAATCGATGAGCTACTGTAATTCACATAATATTATCCATGAATTGTGTTTTTAAATTACAAGAAACTAATCAATCAATTGAACAATTAACACAAAACACGCGAGGTCGGGAATTGTGTAAATTGTGAGAGCACAATCTTAATCAGTAATACAAGACCATACGGGATAAATTTGTAGAGTTCAAATATAATCCCTAAACAAAATTCATCCTCATTTCCAGAATGGATATGTTCTCTAATTAACCACTGACCATAAGCTATCCTTAGAACAACAATCAAAGCAGGGTGCTGCGATTACCTGTTCCGAAGCTAGCCTAGGGTTTAAGTAATTTCATCTTTGTGGTTAAGTTAACTCTTGTAGGGTTCGAGGGATAACAAATTAGGGGATCGTAATTGAGTGGATATTGATTTAAATGATAATGATTAATAAGTGAATGAAGAGGTAGAGTTATATCGATTACGCCTTTTAAAATATATTTCTAAAAAAAACATCTTCTTGTTGTGTCTTTTTAATCAAACATCATTTCAAAATTAAAAACAAAAAAAATACAATCTTCTTCCAGCAAAATTCTTCGAAATCTATAAAATATAAAAAAACCCATCAATTCAATTAGTGTTTTTATTCTCTTTTATTTTATTTTTAGAATACCTCAATGTGAGTAGGCTTACTCACACACTAGAGGATGACACCTTGGATCAGGTACCACTTCCAGACACTTTTCCCAATGAGCATCTCTATTCCATCTCAGGTACGCTTCCTTGGTATGCTGATTTAGTGAACTACATTATTACCTCTGAAATCCCTGCAAATTTAAAGAAACATCAAGTCCAAAAATTAAAAAGTGAGTCTAGGTTTTATGTGTGGGATGATCCTTACCTCTGGAACATGTGTAGTGACCAAGTCATTAGGAGGTGTGTTCCCGATCATGAGTTTGAGTCTGTTTTGCATTTCTATCATACACTTGCTTGTGGTGGACACTTTGGACCCCAACGGACAGCTAGGAAGGTTTTGGACTCTGGATAATATTGGCCTATATTATTCCATGATGCCCATGTGTTTTTTAAGTCATGCTCTCATTGCCAACACACTGGGAACATTTCTAAGAGACATGAGATGCCCCAACAACCCATACTATTCTGTGAGATTTTTGATGTATGAGGCATTGTTTTATGGGTCCTTTTCCTAGTTCATTTGGATTTTTGTATATATTGGTTGTTGTTGATTATGTGAGTAAATGGTTGGAGGCCAAGGCCACCAGGACTGATGATTCTCATGTTGTAGTGGATTTTGTCAAGGCTCAAATTTTCTGCAGGTTTGGAGTACCAAAGGCCATCATCAGTGACCAAGGGACACACTTTTGCAATAGGAATTTTGCTTCCCTCCTTCGAAAGTATGGGGTGACACACAAAACATCAACACCATACCACCCCCAAATAAATGGCCAGGCTGAGATTTCAAATCGTGAGTTGAAACAAATCTTGGAGAAAACCGTGCAGCCAAATAGGAAGGATTGGAGCAAGCGCTTGGATGATGCATTGTGGGCTTATAGGATAGCATACAAGACCCCCATTGGTATGTCCCCATTTCGGATTGTTTTTGGGAAAGCGTGTCATCTCCTCGTGGAAGTTGAGCATCGGGCTTATTGGGCTATAAAGAAATGCAACATGGATTTAGCCCAAGATGGAATCCAAAGGAAGCTACAAATTCAAGAGCTTGAGGAGATTAGATTATCATCATATGAGAACTCAAGGCTCTACAAGGAAAGATCAAAAGAAGCTCATGACAAAATGATCCAACAAAGGTAGTTTCATTTTGGAGAGAAAGTCCTTCTCTATAGTTTACGACTGAAGCTGATGCCTGGTAAGTTGCATTCCAGATGGTTAGGCCCTTATGTTGTGACTAATGTTTTTCCTTATGGTGCAGTGGAAATCACACAAGAGGACACTGAAAGGAGATTTACAGTCAATGGCCAAAGTTTGAAGAGATACATTGAGGGACTTCCTACTGATGCAGTGGATTTAATCACACTGCATGACACCATCATCACTTGAGCACATTAGGCTGTTCCTAACCCTTTCACTTTTATATTATTTGTCATATTTAAAAATTCTTCATTTCATGTGCATATATCATCTCATAGGTTCACATTGAGGACAATGCAATATTTTAAGTGTGGGGGATGGAACCTTTTAGTTTAATAATTTCAATTGCTTTCCTGTTAAAAAAAACAAAAAAAAAATTGTGTGTTTTTCAAATTTTGTGTGTTTATTTTACAATTTTCTGTGTGTTTTTGAAACTTTTGTGCTGAAATGATTCTCATCACCATTTTTAAATCCATATCAACAAGTGAAACAATTTACCCCTTGAAACTAAGCTTAAATGAATGCTGAAATGACTTTGTTTCAAGTTCAAATATTTAGTAATTTCATGTAAAGTACACCAAATTTTGAATCCCATGCCACATCTCACTGTCTTTATATTTAAAATCACTTTCTTGTGAGGCTTCTGAATCATTATTTTCATATTATTTACATTCACCTCACTTCTTGAGAGAACCAGACCATGCTTGATTTAACCAGAATTTGATTTATTCCTGTCAAAACTTGAGGGTTTGAGGTACTTATGTTTAAATGATTGAGGCATTTGTTTGGTATTAAAGCCCCTATTTCAAAGAATAATTTTTTTATAATGTCCTACCTTGAATATTTAATCCTTTTAGCCCTTATAAGCCATGAACAGCCTGTTAGGTTAGCCACATTACAATCCAATTTTCCCTATCCAACCAACTCTTGAAGTAAAATTGCATAATCTAGTTGAGCTTAAGTGTGGGGGAAGTTGTGTTGTTTTTTTCCACCACATTCTGTGATACTTTGGGTGGAAAATTAAATTCTGAATAGATGTGTTTGCTGTTGAAGAAATTCATTATATTGAAAGCTGTGCCTTTTCTAGATCATTCATGACAAGTGAAGCTGTGCCTTTTCTAGAGCTTCTAATTGAGGTGGAAAGTTGTGCCCATCTGGAGCTTTCAAGAAAATCATGTTTGAGAAGATTGAAATTTTGTATGCTGAAATGATGAATGGTGTAAACCTTTCATGACTTTTCATGATGATGGATCTGAATTGATACTATGGGGATTGAGGAGAAGACCATATTTAATTGAAAATTAGATTAATGCAATTTTGCTTCAAAAGAGTCAAGCCCTCCTCATTCAGCCTCATAGTTTTTCACATCTTAATCCTACCAACCAAAAGCCACAGAACAACCCTAAAAAGTCCTCATGATAAACATATGTCCTTGACTCACATCGGGTAGCGATGTAGGAATCTATCAAGCCTATGGTGACCCTTGTATGAGTTTGGATGAGAAAGACATTGCAAAAAAATTGATATTTGAGTGTTGAAAGAAAATTCAAGCGAGGTAAGTGTTTTGTGCATTGGAGGATAAATAAAGTGGAAATATATTGAATGATATAAATGAAGAACTTGAAATAATGGTTTTTTATGAGGCATTATATCTTTTGTTTCTTGGGGTGTAATTGTTTGATTCAAGGATATGTGTTTTAAAATTGGTTTTGATTTGATATTAATGTTTACTTGATATGAGGTTTTGCCCAGGATTGAAAAAAGGTAAGTGTGGGGGAGTTGATAAAACACTATTTTATTGAATATTTCATTGATAATAAATGATATAATTTCCTCACATTGTGTTAAATATGTTTAATTAGAAAGTATTTGGGATTAGATCATTCATTTGAATATTTGATTAAAATTACAGTTTTACCCATTATAGTTCACTGTAGTATTTGGAAGATAAATATTTTTATACTTATTATTTGAATTTGAAATTTTGTAACAGTGTTCCTAACTTAATTATCTACAACGTTTATTCAGTGAACTAGAACTAAAGAGTAAATTTGTTTGTTTAAAATGGTCCATGAATTCAAAGTTGGGCTGGGCTCTCCAGAATGGGGAAGCTTATGTTTTTCGGTCATAACGCCTTCATATGGGCCTGTATTGAGCCAAAATTTGGAGAGGAGATAGAGGACCAATATCCTCACATTTGATCCTCCTGGAAGTCTGGATAATTCACTCTTTTTGGTGGTAAAATGGGCGGTGCAAGTTGGCATAAAATATTTGGCCAAATTTCTACATTCACACTTGAAACCACTTGTAACCTCTCCTCCCCTCCCCTATATAAATTAGAGTTTTTCTCATTTGGAGGGGTTGGGACGTGCATTAGGAGATTTTAGGTAGAGGATAATTTGTTTCACCCAAATTCTCCAACCATTGTAAGAGGGGTATCTCTTGAAGCGAGGATCCCCTCATCGAAGCCTCTTTCTCTTCTTCATTTTGTAATGTTTTCATTTGTGTAATATACTTCATTGTTCTTCTTTTATTTCTTCTCTTTTCTTATGTTTTGTTTAAATTTATTCTTCTCTAAATCTTCCTCTTTGGGCTGGAATTTTTTTGTAGAAGCGTTATTGGGTTATACCCATTATAAACCTTTGCACATGCAAAACGCTTCTACAATGATTACGCCACCCAAGGAAGAGTAGACTTTTAGTAATCGATCTATCTTCTACCTTCTTCATTTAATTATTTTGAATCAATTATCTATTGTAATTCACATAATATGATCCATGAATTGTGTTTTTAAATTACAAGAAACTAAGAAAGAAATTGAACAATTAACACAAAACACGCGAGGTCGGGAATTGTGTAAATTGTGAGAGCGCAATCTTAATCGGTAATACAAGACCATACGGGATAAATTTGTAGAGTTAAAATATAATCCCTAAAAAAAATTCATCCTCATTTCCAGAATGGATATGTGCTCTAATTAACTAATGACCATAATCTATCCTTAGAACAACAATCAAAGCAGGGTGCTGCGATTGCGTGTTCCGAAGGTAGCCTAGGGTTTAAGTAATGTCATCTTTGTGGTTAAGTTAACTCTCGTAGGGTTTGAGGGATAACAAATTATGGTATCATAATTGAGTGGATATTTATTTAAATGATAATGATTAATAAGTGAATAAAGTGGTAGAGTTAGATCGATTACGCCTTTTAAAATAGATTTCTAAAAAAACATCTTCTTGTTGTGTCTTTTTAATCAAACATCATTTCAAAATTAAAAACAAAAAAAATGAAATCTTCTTCCAGGAAACTTCTTCTAGATCTATAAACTATAAAAAAAACCCATCCATTCAATTAGTGTTTTTATTCTCTTTTATTTTATTTTTAGAATACCTCAATGTGAGTAGGCTTACTCACACACTAGAGGATGACACCTTGGATCAAGTACCACTTCGGGACACTTTTCCCAATGAGCATCTTTATTCCATCTCAGGTATGCATCCTTGGTATGATGATTTAGTGAACTACATTGTTGCCTCTAAAATCCCTGCAAATTTAAAGAAACATCAAGTCCAAATATTAAAAAGTGAGTCTAGGTTTTATGTGTGGGATGATCCTTACCTCTGGCGCATGTGTAGTGACCAAGTCATTAGGAGGTGTGTTCCTGATCATGAGTTTCAGTATGTTTTGCATTTCTATCATACACTTGATTGTGGCAGACACTTTGGACCCCAACGCATAGCTAGGAAGGTTTTGGACTCTGGATTATATTGTCCTAGATTATTCCATGATGCCCATGTGTTTTGTACGTCATGCTCTCGTTGCCAACACACTGGGAACATTTCTAAGAGACATGAGATGCCCCAACAACCCATACTATTCTGTGAGATTTTTGATGTATGGGGCATTGATTTTATGGGTACTTTTCCTAGTTCATTTGGATTTTTGTATATTTTGGTTGCTGTTGATTATGTGAGTAAATGGGTGGAGGCCAAGGCCACCAGGACTGACGATTCTCATCTTGTAGTGGATTTTCTCAAGGCTCAAATTTTCTACAGGTTTGGAGTACCAAAGGCCATCATCAGTGAACAAGGGACACACTTTTGCAATAGGAATTTTTCTTCCCTCCTTTGAAAGTATGGGGTGACATGCAAAACATCAACACCATACCACCCCGAAACAAATGGTCAGGCTGAGGTTTCAAATCATGTGTTGAAACAAATCTTGGAGAAAACCGTGCAGCCAAATAGGAAGGATTGGAGAAAGTGCTTGGATGATGCATTGTGGGATTATAGGACAGCATACAAGACCCCCATTGGTATGTCCCCATTTCGGATTGTTTTTGGGAAAGCGTGTCATCTCCCCCTAGAAGTTGAGCATCGGGCTTATTGGGCTATAAAGAAATGCAACATGGATTTAGCCCAAGCTGGAATCCAAAGGAAGCTGCAAATTCAAGAGCTTGAGGAGATTACATTATCATCATATGAGAACTCAAGGCTCTACAAGGAAATATAAAAAGTAGATCATGACAAAATGATCCAAAAAAGGGAGTTTCATGTTGGAGAGAAAGTCCTTCTCTATAGTTCACGACTGAAGCTGATGCCTGGTAAGTTGCGTTCTAGATGGTTAGGTCCTTATGCCGTGACTAATGTTTTTCTTTATGGTGAAATGGAGATCACACAAGAGGACACTGAAAGGATCTTTACAGTCAATGTCCAACGTTTGAGGAGATACATTGAGGGACTTCCTACTGATGCAGTGGATTTTACCACACTGCATGACCCCATCATCACTTGAGCACATCAGGCTGTTCCTAACCCTTTCACTTTTATATTATTTGTCCTATTTAAAAATTCTACATTTCATGTGCATATATCATCTCATGGGTTCACATTGAGGAAAATGAAATATTTGAAGTGTGGGGGAGGGAACCTTTTAATTTAGTAATTTCAATTGCGTTCCTGTTCAAAAAAAACAAAAAAAAAATTGTGTGTTTTTCAAATTTTGTGCGTTTATTTTACAATTTTCTATGTGTTTTTGAAACTTTTGAGCTGAAATGATTCTCATCACCATTTTTAAATCCATATCAATAAGTGAAACAATTTACCCCTTGAAACTAAGCTTAAATGAATGCTGAAATGACTTTGTTTCAAGTTCAAATATTTAGTAATTTCATGTAAAGTACGCCGAATTTTGAATCCCATGCCACATCTCACTGTCTTTATATTTGAAATCACTTTCTTACGAGGCTTCTGAACCATTATTTTCATATTCATTACATTCACCTCACTTCTTGAGAGAACCAAACCATGCTTGATTTAACTAGAATTTGATTTATTCCTGTCAAAACTTGAGGGTTTGAGGTACTTATGTTTAAATGATTGAGGCATTTGTTTGGTATTAAAGCCCCTATTTCAAAGAATACTTTTTTTATAATGGCCTACCTTGAATATTTAACCCTTTTAGCCCTTAGAATCCATGCACAGCCTGTTAGGTTATCTAGTTTTCAAGCCAATTTTCCCTATCCGACCAACTCTTGAAGTAAAATTGTATAATCTAGTTGAGCTTAAGTGTGGGGGAAGTTGTCTTGTGTTTTGCCACCACATTCTGTGATACTTTGGGTGGAAAATTAAATTCTTAAGAGATGTGTTTGCTGCTGAAGAAATTCATTATATTGAAAGTTGTTCCTTTTCTGGAGCTTTCATGACAAGTGAAGCTGTGCCTTTTCTGGAGCTTCTAATTGAGGTGGAAAGTTGTGCCCATCTAGAGCTTTCAAGAAAATCATGTTTGAGAAGATTGAAATTTTTTATGCTGAAATAATGAATGGTGTAAACCTTTCATGACTTTTCATGATGATGGAGCTGAATTGATACTATGGGGATTGAGGAGAAGACCATATTTAAGTGAAAATTAGATTAATGCAATTTTTCTTCAAAAGAGTCAAGCCCTCCCCATTCAGCCTCAGAGTTTTTCACATCTTAATACTACCAACCGAAAGCCACAGAACAACCCTAAAAATTCCTCATGATAAACATATGTCTTTTACTCACATCGGGTAGCGATGTAGGAATATATCAAGCCTATGGTGACCCTTGTATGAGTTTGGATGAGAAAGACATTGCAAAAAAATTGATATTTGAGTGATGAGAGAAAATTCAATCGAGGTAAGTGTTTTGTGCATGGGAGGATAAATAAAGTGGAAATATATTGAATGATATAAATTAAGAACTTGAAATAATGGTTTTTTATGAGTCATGATATCTTTTGTTTCTTGGGGTGTAATTGTTTGATCTCAAGGATATGTGTTTTAAAATTGGTTTTGATTTGATATTAATGTTTACTTGATATGAGGTTTTGCCCAGGAGTGCAAAAGGGTAAGTGTGGGGGAGTTGATAAAACACTATTTTATTTAATATTTCATTGATAATAAATGATATAATTTCCTCACATTGTGTTAAATATTTTTAATTATAAAGTATTTGGGATTAGATCATTCATTTGAATATTTGATGAAAATTCCAGTTTTAGCCTTTATAGTTCACTGTAGTATTTCAAAGATAAATATTGTTATATTTATTATTTGAATTTTTAATTTTGTAACAGTGTTCCTAACTTAATTATCTACAACTTTTATTTAGGACACTACAGCTGAAGAGTTCATTTGGTTGTTGAAAATGGGCCATGAAGTCAAAGTTCGGCTGGGCTCTCCAGAATGGAGAAGCTTCTGTATATCGCCCATAACTCTTTCATATGGGCCTGTATTGAGCCCAAATTTGTCGAGGCGACATAGGACCAATATCCTCACATTTTTTCCTTCTGGAAGGCCGTCCACTTAACGCATTTTTGTGGTCAAATTGGCGGTGAAATTTGGCATAAAATATTTGGCCGAATTTCCACATTCACACTTGAAACCACTTGTAACCTCTCCTACCCTCCCCTCTATAAATTGGAGTTTTTCTCATTTGGAGGAGTTGGGAAGTGAATTAGGATATTTGAGGAAGATTATAATTTGTTTCACCCAAATTCTACAACCATTGAAAGAGGGGTAGCTCTTGAAGCAAGGATCCCCTCATCGAAGCCTCCTTCTCTTCTTCATTTTGTAATGTTTTCATTTGTGTGATAAACTTCATTGTTCTTCTTTTATTTCTTCTCTTTTCTTATTTTTTGTTAAAATTTCTTCTTCTATTAATCTTCCTCTTTGGTCTGGAATTCTTTAGTAGAAGCGTTATTGGGTTATACCCATTATAAACCTTTGCACATGCAAAACGCTTCTACAATGATTACGCCACCCATGGAAGAGTAGTCTTTTAGTAATCGATCTATCTTCTACCTAATTCATTTAATTATTTTGAATCAATGAGATACTGTAATTCACATAATATGATCCATGAATTGTGTTTTTAAATTACAATAAACTAAGCAAGCAATTGAACAATTAACACAAAACACGTGAGGTCGGGAATTGTGTAAATTGTGAGAGCGCAATCTTAATCGGTAATACAAGACCATACGGGATAAATTTGTAGAGATCAAATATAATCCCTAAACTCAATTCATCCTCATTTCGAGAATGGATATGTGCTATAATTAACCACTGACAATAAGCTATCCTTAGAACAATAATCAAAGCAGGGTGTTGCGATTGCGTGTTCCGAAGCTAGCCTAGGGTTTAAGTAATTTCATCTTTGTGGTTAAGTTAACTCTTGTATGGTTTGAGGGATAACAAATTAGGGGATAATAATTTAGTGGATATTGATTTAAATGATAATGATTAATAAGTGAATTAATATGTATAGTTAGATCGATTACGCCTTTTAAAATAGATTTCTAAAAAAACATCTTCTTGTTGTGTCTTTTTAATCAAACATCATTTCAAAATTAAAAACAAAAAAATGAAATCTTCTTCCAGCAAACTTCTTATAGATCTATAAACTATAAAAAAACCCATCCATTCAATTAGTGTTTTTATTCTCTTTTATTTTATTTTTAGAATACCTCAATGTGAGTAGGCTTACTCACACACTAGAGGATGACACCTTGGATCAGGTACCACTTCGGGAAACTTTTCCCAATGAGCATCTTTATTCCATATCAGGTATGCATCCTTGGTATGCTGATTTAGTGAACTACATTTTTGCCTCTAAAATCCCTGCAAATTTAAAGAAACATCAAGTCCAAAAATTAAAAAGTGTGTCTAGGTTTTATGTGTGGGATGATCCTTACCTCTGGCGCATGTGTAGTGACCAAGTCATTAGGAGGTGTGTTCCCGATCATGAGTTTGAGTCTATTTTTCATTTCTGGCATACAATTGCTTGTGATGGACACTTTGGACCCCAACAGACAGCTAGTAAGGTTTTGGACTCTGGATTATATTGGCCTAGATTATTCCATGATGCCCATGTGTTTTGTAAGTCATGCTCTCATTGCCAACACACTGGGAACATTTCTAAGAGACATGAGATTCCCCAACAACCCATACTATTCTGTGATATTTTTGATGTATGCGGCATTGATTTTATGGTTCCTTTTCCTATTTCATTTGGATTTTTGTATATTTTGGTTGCTGTTGATTATTTGAGTAAATGGGTGGAGGCCAAGGCCACCAGGACTGACGATTCTCATGTTGTAGTTGATTTTTTCAAGGCTCAAATTTTCTGCAGGTTTCGAGTACCAAAGGCCATCATCAGTGACCAAGGGACACACTTTTGCAAAAGGAATTTTGCTTCCCTCCTTAGAAAGTATGGGGTGACACACAAAACATCAACACCATAACACCCCCAAATAAATGGACAGGCTGAGGTTTCAAATCGTGAGTTGAAACAAATCTTGGAGAAAACCGTGCAGCCAAATAGGAAGGATTAGAGCAAGCGCTTGGATGATGCATTGTGGGCTTATAGGACAGCATACAAGACCCCCATTGGTATATCCCCATTTCGGATTGTTTTTGGGAAAGCATGTCATCTCCCCATGGAAGTTGAGCATCGACCTTATTAGGCTATAAAGAAATGCAACATGGATTTAGACCAAGCTGGAATCCAAAGGAAGCTGTAAATTCAAGAGCTTGAGGAGATTAGATTATCATTATATGAGAACTCAAGGCTTTATAAGGAAAGATAAAAAGCAGCTCATGACAAAATGATCCAACAAAGGGAGTTTCCTGTTGGAGAGAAAGTCCTTCTCTATAGTTCACGACTGAAGCTGATGCCTGGTAAGTTGCGTTCTAGATGGTTAGGTCCTTATGTTTTGACTAATGTTTTTCCTTATGGTGCAGTGGAGATCACACAAGAGGACAATGAAAGGATCTTTACAGTCAATGGCCAATGTTTGAAGAGATACATTGAGAGACTTCTTACTGATGCAGTGGATTTTATCACACTGCATGACCCCATCATCACTTGAGCACATCAGGCTGTTCCTAACCCTTTCACTTTTATATTATTTGTCCTATTTAAAAATTCTGCATTTCATGTGCATATATCATCTCATAGGTTCACATTGAGGAAAATGCAATATTTTAAGTGTGGGGGAGGGAACCTTTTAGTTTAGTAATTTCAATTGCTTTCCTGTTCAAAAAAAGCAAAAAAAAAATTGTGTGTTTTTCAAATTTTGTGTGTTTATTTTACAATTTTCTGTGTGTTTTTGAAAATTTTGAGCTGAAATGATTCTCATCACCATTTTTAAATCCATATAAATAAGTGAAGCAATTTATGCCTTGAAACTAAGCTTAAATGAATGCTGAAATGACTTTGTTTCAAGTTCAAATATTTAGTAATTTCATGGAAAGTACACTGAATTTTGAATCCCATGCCACATCACTATCTTTATATTTGAAATCACTTTCCTGTGAGGCTTCTGAACCATTATTTTCATATTATTTACATTCACCTCACTTCTTGAGAGAACCAAACCATGCTAGATTTAACCAGAATTTGATTTATTCCTGTCAAAACTTGAGGGTTTGAGGTACTTATGTTTAAATGATTGAGGCATTTGTTTCGTATTAAAGCCCCTATTTCAAAGAATACTTTTTTTATAATGGCCTACCTTGAATATTTAATCCTTTTAGCACTTAGAATTCATGCACAGCCTGTTAGGTTAGCCACATTACAAGCCAATTTTCTCTATCCAACCAACTCTTGAAGTAAAATTGCATAATCTAGTTGAGCTTAAGTGTGGGGGAAGTTGTCTTGTGTTTTTCCACCACATTCTGTGATACTTTGGGTGGAAAATTAAATTCTGAAGAGATGTGTTTGCTGCTGAAGAAATTCATTATATTGAAAGTTGTGCCTTTTTTGGAGCTTTCATGACAAGTGAAGATGTGCCTTTTCTGGAGCTTCTAATTGAGGTGGAATGTTGTGCCCATCTAGAGCTTTCAAGAAAATCATGTTTGAGAAGATTGGAATTTTTTATGCTGAAATAATGAATGGTGTAAACCTTTCATGACTTTTCATGATGATGGAGATGAATTGATACTATGGGGATTGAGGAGAAGACCATATTTAAGTGAAAATTAGATTAATGCAATTTCGCTTCAAAAGAGTCAAGCCCTCCTTATTCAGCCTCAGATTTTTTCACATCTTAATCCTACCAACCAAAAGCCACAGAACAACCCTGAATAGTCCTCATGATAAACATATGTCCTTGACTCAATCGGGTAGCGATGTAGGAATCTATCAAGCCTATGGTGACCCTTGTATGAGTTTGGATGAGAAAGACATTGCAAAAAAATTGATATTTGAGTGATGAGAGAAAATTCAAGCGAGGTAAGTGTTTTGTGTATGGGAGGATAAATAAAGTGGAAATATATTGAATGATATAAATGAAGAACTTGAAATAATGGATTTTTATGAGGCATGATATCTTTTGTTTCTTGGGGTGTAATTGTTTGATCTCAAGGATATGTGTTTTAAAATTGGTTTTGATTTGATATTAATGTTTACTTGATATGAGGTTTTGCCCAGGTGTGCAAAAGGGTAAGTGTGGGGGAGTTGATAAAACACTATTTTAATGAATATTTCATTGATAATAAATGATATAATTTCCTCACATTGTGTTAAATATGTTTAATTAGAAAGTATTTGGGATTAGATCATTCATTTGAATATTTGATGAAAATTCTAGTTTTACCCTTTATAGTTCATTGTAGTATTTCGAAGATAAATATTTTTATATTTATTATTTGAATTTGAAATTTTGTAACAGTTTTCCTACCTTAATTATCTAAAACGTTTATTCAGGACACTAGAGCTAGAGAGTTCATTTGGTTTTTGAAAATGGGCCATGAAGTCAAAGTTGGGCTGGGCTCCCTAGAATGGAGAATCTTCTGTATTTCAGCCATCACTCCTTCATATGGGCCTATATTGAGCCCAAAATTGGAGAGGGAATAGAGGACCAATATCCTCACATTTGATCCTTCTGGAAGGCCGGACACTTCACGCGTTTTGGTGGTCAAATGGGCGGTGCAAGTTGTCATAAAATATTTGGCCGAATTTCCACATTCACACTTGAAACCACTTGTAACATCTCCTCCCCTCCCCTCTATAAATTGGATTTTTTCTCATTTGGAGGGTTTGGGACGTCCATTAGGATATTGGAGGCAGAGGGTAATTTGTTTCACCCAAATTCTCCAACCATTGTAAGAGGGGTAGCTCTTGAAGCAAGGATCCCCTCATCGAAGCCTCCTTCTCTTCTTCATTTTGTAATGTTTTCATTTGTGTAATAAACTTCATTGTTCTTGTTTTATTTCTTATCTTTTCTTCTGTTTTGTTTAAATTTATTTTTCTATTAATCTTCCTCTTTGGGCTGGAATTCTTGTGTATAAGCGTTATTGGGTTATACCCATTATAAACCTTTGCACATGCAAAACGCTTCTACAATGATTACGCCACCCATGGAAGAGTAGTCTTTTAGTAATCGATCTATCTTCCACCTTCTTCATTTAATTATTTTTAATTAATGAGCTACTGTAATTGACATAATATTATCCATGAATTGTGTTTTTAAATTACAAGAAACTAAGCAAGCAATTGAACAATTAACACAAAACACGCGAGGTCGGGAATTGTGTAAATTGTGAGAGCGCAATCTTAATCGGTGATACAAGACCACACGGGATAAATTTGTAGAGTTAAAATATAATCCCTAAACACAATTCATCCTCATTTACATAATGGATATGTAATCTAATTAACCACTGACCATAAGCTATCCTTAGAACAACAATCAAAGCAGGGTGCTGCGATTGCGTGTTCCGAAGCTAGCCTAGGGTTTAAGTAATTTCATCTTTGTGGTTAAGTTAACTCTCGTAGGGTTCGAGGGATAACAAATTAGGGGATAATAATTGATTGGATATTGATTTAAATGAAAATGATTAATAATTGAATGAAGAGGTAGGGTTAGATCGATTACGCCTTTTAAAATAGATTTCTAAAAAAACATCTTCCTGTTGTGTCTTTTTAATCAAACATCATTTCAAAATTAAAAAAAATGCAATCTTCTTCCAGCAAACTTATTCTAAATCTATAAACTATAAAAAAACCACATCCATTCAATTAGTGTTTTTATTCTCTTTTATTTTATTCTTAGAATACCTAAATGTGAGTAGGCTTACTCACACACTAGAGGATGACACCTTGGATCAGGTACCACTTCGGGACACTTTTCCCAATGAGCATCTTTATTCCATCTCAGGTACGCATCCTTGGTATGCTGATTTAGTGAACTACATTGTTGCCTCTGAAATCCCTGCAAATTTAAAGAAACATGAAGTCCAAAAATTAAAAAGTGAGTCTAGGTTTTATGTGTGGGATGATCCTTACCTCTGGCACATGTGTAGTGACCATGTCATTAGGAGGTGTGTTCCCGATCTTGAGTTTGAGTCTGTTTTGCATTTCTGTCATACACTTTCTTGTGGTGGACACTTTGGACCCCAACGGAAAGCTAGGATGGTTTTGGACCCTGGATTATATTGGCCTATATTATTCCATGATACCCATGTGTTTTGTAAGTCATGCTCTCGTTGCCAACACACTGGGAACATTTCTAAGAGACATGAGATGCCCCAACAACCCATACTATTCTGTGATATTTTTGATGTATGGGCATTGATTTTATGGGTCCTTTTCCTAGTTCATTTGTATTTTTGTATATTTTGGTTGTTGTTGATTATGTGAGTAAATGGGTGGAGGCCAAGGCCACCAGGACTGACGATTCTCATGTTGTAATGGATTTTGTCAAGGCTCAAATTTTCTGCAGGTTTGGAGTACCAAAGGCCATCATCAGTGACCAAGGGACACACTTTTGCAATAGTAATTTTTCTTCCCTCCTTTGAATTTATGGGGTGACACACAAAACATCAACACCATACCACCCCCAAACAAATGGCCAGGCTGAGGTTTCAAATCGTGAGTTGAAACAAATCTTGGAGAAAACCGTGCAGCCAAATAGGAAGGATTGGAGCAAGCGCTTGGATGATGCATTGTGGGATTATAGGAAATAATACAAGACCCCCATTAGTATGTCCCCATTTCGGATTGTTTTTGGGAAAGTGTGTCATCTCCCAGTGGAAGTTGAGCATCGGGCTTATTGGGCTATAAAGAAATGCAACATGGATTTAGCCCAAGATTAAATTTAAAGGAAGCTGTAAATTCAAGAGCTTGAGGAGATTAGATTATCATCATATGAGAACTAAAGGCTCTACAAGGAAAGATCAAAAGAATTTCATGACAAAATGATCCAACAAAGGGAGTTTCATGTTGGAGAGAAAGTCCTTCTCTATAGTTCACGACTGAAGCTGATGCCTGGTAAGTTGCGTTCCAGATGGTTAGGTTCTTATGTTGTGACTAATGTTTTTCCTTATGGGGCAGTGGAGATCACACAAGAGGACACTGAAAGTAGCTTTACAGTCAATGGCAAACGTTTGAAGAGATACATTGAGGGACTTCCTACTAATGCAGTGGATTTTATCACACTGCATGACCCCATCATCACTTGAGCACATCAGGCTGTTCCTAACCCTTTCACTTTTATATTATTTGTCCTATTTAAAAATTCTACATTTCATGTGAATATATCATCTCATAGGTTCACATTGAGGACAATGAAATATTTAAAGTGTGGGGGAGGGAACCTTTTAGTTTAGTAATTTCAATTGCTTTCCTGTTCAAAAAAAACAAAAAAAAAATTGTGTGTTTTTCAAATTTTGTGTGTTTATTTTACAATTTTCTGTGTTTTTTTTGAAACTTTTGATCTGAAATGATTCTCATCACCATTTTTAAATCCATATCAATAAGTGAAACAATTTACCCCTTGAAACTAAGCTTAAATGAATGCTGAAATGACTTTGTTTCAAGTTCAAATATTTAGTAATTCCATGGAAAGTACACCGAATTTTGAATCCCATGCCACATCTCACTGTCTTTATATTTGAAATCACCTTCCTGTGAGGCTTCTGAACCATTATTTTCAAATTCTTTACATTCACCTCACTTCTTGAGAGAACCAAACCATGCTTTATTTAACCAGAATTTGATTTATTCCTATCAAAACTTGAGGGTTTGAGGTACTTATGTTTAAATGATTGAGGCATTTGTTTGGTATTAAAGCCCCTGTTTCAAAGAATAATTTTTTTATAATGGCCTACCTTGAATATTTAATCCTTTTAGCCCTTAGAATCCATGCACATCCTGTTAGGTTAGCCACATTACAATCCAATTTTCCCTATCCAACCAACTCTTGAAGTAAAATTGCATAATCTAGTTGAGCTTAAGTGTGGGGGAAGTTGTCTTGTGTTTGCCACCACATTCTGTGATACTTTGGGTGGAAAATTAAATTCTGAAGAGATGTGTTTGCTACTGAAGAAATTCATTATATTGAAAGCTATTCCTTTTCTGGAGCTTTCATGACAAGTGAATCTGTGCCTTTTCTGGAGCTTCTAATTGAGGTGGAAAGTTGTGCCCATCTGGATCTTTCAAGAAAATCATGTTTGAGAAGATTGAAATTTTTTATGCTGAAATGATGAATGGTGTAAACCTTTCATGACTCTTCATGATGATGGAGCTGAATTGATACTATGGGGATTGAGGAGAAGACCATATTTAAGTGAAAATTAGATTAATGCAATTTTGCTTCAAAAGAGTCAAGCCCTCCTCATTCAGCCTTAGAGTTTTTCACATCTTAATCCTACCAACTGAAAGCCATAGAACAACCCTAAAAAGTCCTCATGATAAACATATGTCCTTGACTCACATCGGGTAGCGATGTAGGAATCTATCAAGCCTATGGTGACCCTTGTATGAGTTTGGATGAGAAAGACATTGCAAAAAAATTGATATTTGAGTGATGAGAGAAAATTCAAGCGAGGTAAGTGTTTTATGCATGGGAGGATAAATAAAGTGGAAATATATTGAATGATATAAATGAATAACTTGAAATAATGGTTTTTTATGAGGCATGATATCTTTTGTTTCTTGGGGTGTAATTGTTTGATCTCAAGGATATGTGTTTTAAAATTGGTTTTGATTTGATATTAATGTTTACTTGATATGAGGTTTTGCTCAGGAGTGAAAAAGGGTAAGTGTGGGGGAGTTGATAAAACACTATTTTATTGAATATTTCATTGATAATAAATGATATAATTTCCTCAAATTGTGTTAAATATTTTTAATTAGAAAGTGTTTGGTATTATATCATTCATTTGAATATTTGATGAAAATTCCAGTTTTACCCTTTATAGTTCACAGCAGTATTTCGAAGATAAATATTTTTATATTTATTATTTGAATTTTAAATTTTTTAAAAGTGTTCCTAAATTAATTATCTATAACTTTTATTCAGGATACTAGAGCTAAAGAGTTCATTTGGTTGTTGAAAATGGGCCATGAAGTCAAAGTTGGGTTGGGCTCGCCAGAATGGAGAAGCTTCTGTATTTCGGCCATAACTTCTTCATATGGGCCTTTTATTGAGCCCAAAATTTTAGAGGAGACATAGGACCAATATATGCACATTTGATCCTTCTGGAAGTCCAGAAAATTCACATGTTTTGGTGGTCAAATGGGAGGTGCAAGTTGGCATAAAATATTTGGCCGAATTTCCACATTCACACTTGAAACCACTTGTAACCTCTCCTCCCCTCCCCTCTATAAATTGGAGTTTTTCTCATTTGGAGGGGTTGGGACGTGCATTAGGAGATTGGAGGTAGAGGATAATTTGTTTCTCCCAAATTCTCCAACCATTGTAAGAGGGGTAGCTCTTGACGCAAGGATCCCCTCATCGAAGCCTCCTTCTCTTCTTCATTTTGTAATGTTTTCATTTGTGTAATAAACTTCATTGTTCTTCTTTTTTTTCTTCTCTTTTCTTCTGTTTTTTTTAAATTTCTTTTTCTCTTAATCTTCCTCTTTGGGATGGAATTCTTGAGTTGAAGCGTTATTGGGTTATACCCATTATAAACCTTTGCACATGCAAAACGCTTCTACGATGATTACGCCACCCATGGAAGAGTAGTCTTTTAGTAATTGATCTATCTTCTACCTTCCTAATTTAATTATTTTGAATTAATGAGATACTCTAATTCACATAATATTATCCATGAATTGTGTTTTTAAATTAAAAGAAACTAAGCAAGCAATTGAACAATTAACACAAAACATGCGAGGTCTGGAATTGTGTAAATTGTGAGAGCGCAATCTTAATCGGTAATACAAGACCATACGGGATAAATTTGTAGAGTTCAAATATAATCCCTAAAAAAAATTCATCCTCATTTCCATAATGGATATGTGCACTAATTAACCACTGACCATAATCTATCCTTATAACAACAATCAAAGTAGGGTGATGCGATTGCGTGTTCCGAAGCTAGCCTGGGGTTTAAGTAATTTCATCTTTGTGGTTAAGTTAACTCTCGTAGGGTTCAAGGGATAACAAATTAGGGGATAATAATTGAGTGGATATTGATTTAAATGATAATGATTAATAATTGAATGAAGAGGTAGAGTTAGATCGATTACGCCTTTTAAAATAGATTTCTAAAAAAAAACATCTTCATGTTGTGTCTTTTTAATCAAACATCATTTCAAAATTAAAAACAAAAAAATGCAATCTTCTTCCAAAAAACTTCTTCTAGATCTATAAACTATAAAAAAACTCCATCCATTCAATTCGTGTTTTTATTCTCTTTTATTTTATTTTTAAAATACCTCAATGTGAGTAGGCTTACTCACACACTAGAGGATGACACCTTGGATCAGGTACCACTTCGGGACACTTTTCCCAATGAGCATCTTTATTCCATCTCAGGTACGCATCCTTGGTATGCTGATTTAGTGAACTACATTGTTGCCTCGGAAATCCCTGCAAATTTAAAGAAACATCAAGTCCAAAAATTAAAAAGTGAGTCTCGGTTTTATGTGTGGGATGATCCTTACCTCTGGCGCATGTGTAGTGACCAAGTCATTAGGAGGTGTGTTCCCGATCATGAGTTTGAGTCTGTTTTGCATTTATGTCATACACTTGCTTGTGGTGGACACTTTGGACCCCAACGGACATCTAGGAAGGTTTTGGACTCTGGATTATATTGGCCGAGATTATTCCATGATGCCCATGTGTTTTGTAAGTCATGCTCTTATTGCCAACACACTGGGAACATTTCTAAGAGACATGAGATGCCCCAACATCCCATACTATTCTGTGAGATTTTTTATGTATGGGGCATTGATTTTATGGGTCCTTTTCCTAGTTCATTTGAATTTTTGTATATTTTGATTGCTGTTGATTATGTGAGTAAATGGGTGGAGGCCAAGGCCACCGGGACTGACGATTCTCATGTTTTAGTGGATTTTGTCAAGGCTCAAATTTTCTGCAGGTTTGGAGTACCAAAGGCCATCATCAGTGACCAAGGGACACACTCTTGCAATAGGAATTTTTCTTCCCTCCTTCGAAAGTATGGGGTGACACACAAAACATCAACACCATACCACCCCCAAACTAATGGCCAGGCTGAGGTTTCAAATCGTGAGTTGAAACAAATCTTGGAGAAAACCGTGCAGCCAAATAGGAAGGATTTGAGCAAGCTCTTGGATGATGCATTTTGGGCTTATAGGACAGCATACAAGACCCCCATTGGTATTTCCCCATTTCGAATTGTTTTTGGGAAAGCATGTCATCTCCCAGTGGAAGTTGAGCATCGGGCTTCTTGGGCTATAAAGAAATGCAACATGGATTTAGCCCAAGCTGGAATCCAAAGGAAGCTGCAAATTCAAGAGCTTGAGGAGATTATATTATCATCATATGAGAACTCAAGGCTCTGCAAGGAAAGATCAAAAGCAGCTCATGACAAAATGATCCAACAAAGGGAGTTTCATGTTGGAGAGAAAGTCCTTCTCTATAGTTCACAACTGAAGCTGATGCCTGGTAAGTTGCGTTCCAGATGGTTAGGTCCTTATGTTGTGACTAATGTTTTTCCTTATGGTGCTGTAGAGATCACACAAGAAGACACTGAAATGAGCTTTACAGTCAATGGACAAAGTTTTAAGAGATACATTGAGGGACTTCCTACTGATGTAGTGGATTTTATCACACTGCATGACCCCATCATCACTTGAGCACATCAGGCTATTCCTAACCCTTTCACTTTTATATTATTTGTCCTATTTAAAAATTCTGCATTTCATGTGCATATATCATCTCAAAGGTTCACATTGAGGACAATGAAATATTTTAAGTGTGGGGGATGGAACCTTTTATTTTAGTAATTTCAATTGCTTTCCTGTTCAAAAATTTTTTTTGTGTTTTTCAAATTTTGTGTGTTTATTTTACAATTTTCGGTGTGTTTTTGAAGATTTGAGATGAAATGATTCTCATCACCATTTTTAAATCCATATCAATAAGTGAAACAATTTACCCCTTGAAACTAAGCTTAAATTAATGCTGAAATGACTTTGTTTCAAGTTCAAATATTTAGTAATTTCATGGAAAGTACACCGAATTTTGAATCCCATGCCACATCTCACTGTCTTTATATTTGAAATCACTTTCCTGTGAGGCTTATGAACCATTTTTTTCATATTCTTTACATTCACCTCAATTCTTGAGAGAACCAAACCATGCTTGATTTAACCAGAATTTGATTTACTCCTGTCAAAACTTTTGGGTTTGAGGTACTTGTGTTTAAATGATTAAGGCATTTGTTTGGTATTAAAGCCCCTATTTCAAAGAATAATTTTTTTATAATGGACTACCTTGAATATTTAATCCTTTTAGCCCTTAGAAGTCATGCACAGCCTGTTAGGTTAGCCACATTACAAGCCAATTTTCACTATCCAACCAACTCTTGAAGTAAAATTACATAATCTAGTTGATCTTAAGTGTGGGGGGTTGTCTTGTGTTTTGCCACCACATTCTGTGATACTTTGAGTGGAAAAATAAATTATGAAGAGATGTGTTTGCTGCTGAAAAAATTCATTATATTGAATGTTGTGCCTTTTCTGTATCTTTAATGACAAGTGAAGCTGTGCCTTTTCTGGAGCTTCTAATTGAGGTGGAAAGCTGTGCCCATCTGGAGCTTTCAAGAAAATCATGTTTGAGAAGATTGAAATTTTTTATGCTGAAATGATGAATGGTGTAAACCTTTCATGATTTTTCATGATGATGGAGCTGAATTGATACTATGGGGATTGAGGATAAGACCATATTTAAGTGAAAATTAGATTAATGCAATTTTGCTTCAAAAGAGTCAAGCCCTCCTCATTCAGCCTCAGAGTTTTTCACATCTTAATCCTACCAACCGAAAGCCACAGAACAACCCTGAAAAGTCCTCATGATAAACATATGTCCTTGACTCACATCGGGTAGCGATGTAGGAATATATCAAGCCTATGATAACCCTTGTATGAGTTTGGATGAGAAAGACATTGCAAAAAAATTGATATTTGAGTGATGAGAGAAAATTCAAGCGAGGTAAGTGTTTGGTGCATGGGAAGATAAATAAAGTGGAAATATATTGAATGATATAAATTAAGAACTTGAAATAATGGTTTTTTATGATGCATCATATCTTTTGTTTCTTGGGGTGTAATTATTTGATCTCAAGGATATGTGTTTTAAAATTGGTTTTGATTTGATATTAATGTTTACTTGATATGAGGTTTTGCGCAGGAGTGCAAAAGGGTAAGTGTGGGGGAGTTGATAAAACACTATTTTATTAAATATTTCATTGATTATAAATGATATAATTTCCTCACATTGTTTTAAATATGTTTAATTAGAAAGTATTTGGGATTAGATCATTCATTTGAATATTTGATGAAAATTCCAGTTTTACCATTTATAGATCAATGTAGTATTTCGAAGATACATATTTTAATATTTATTATTTGAATTTGAAATTTTGTAACAGTGTTCCTAACTTAATTATATACAACTTTTATTCATTCCACTAGAGCTAAAGAGTTCATTTGGTTGTCTAAAATGGGTCATGAAGTCAAAGTTGGGCTGGGCTCTCCAGAATGGAAAAGCTTCTGTATTGCGGCCATAACTCCTTCATATGGTTCTGCATTGAGCCCAAATTTGGAGAGGGGATAGAGGACCAATATCTGCACATTTGACCCTTCTGGAAGGCCGGCCAATTCACACGTTTTGGTGATAAAATGGGTGGTTCAAGTTGGCTTAAAATATTTGGCCGAATTTCCACATTCACACTTGAAACCACTTATAACCTCTCCTCCCCTCCCCTATATAAATTGGAGTTTTTCTCATTTGAAGGGTTTGGGACGTGAATTAGGATATTGGAGGCAGAGAATAATTTGTTTCACCCAAATTCCCCAACCATTGTAAGAGGGGTATCTCTTGAACCAAGGATCCCCTCATCGAAGCCTCCTTCTCTGCTTCATTTTGTAATGTTTTCATTTGTGTAATAAACTTCATTGTTCTTCTTTTATTTCTTCTCTTTTCTTATGTTTTGTTTAAATTTCTTCTTCTCTTAATCTTCCTATTTGGGCTGGAATTATTGAGTAGAAGCGTTATTGGGTTATACCCATTATAAACCTTTGCACATGCAAAACGCTTCTACAATGATTACGCCGCCCATGGAATAGTAGTCTTTTAGTAATCGATCTATCTTCTACCTTCTTCATTTAATTATTTTGAATCAATGAGATACTGTAATTAACATAATATGATCCATTAATTGTGTTTTTAAATTACAATAAACTAAGCAAACAATTGAACAATTAACACAAAACACGCGAGGTCGGGAATTGTGTAAATTGTGAGAGCGCAATCTTAATCGGTAATACAAGACCATACGGGATAAATTTTTAGAGTTCAAATATAATAACTATACACAATTCATCCTTATTTAAAGAATGGATATGTTCTCTAATTAACCACTGACCATAAGTTATCCTTAGAACAACAATCAAAGCAGGGTGCTGCGATTGCGTGTTCCGAAGCTAGCCTAGGGTTTAAGTAATTTCATCTTTGTGGTTAAGTTAACTCTCGTAGGGTTCAAGGGATAACAAATTGGGGGATCATAATTGAGTGGATATTGATTTACATTATAATGATTAATAAGTGAATGAAGAGGTAGAGCTAGATTTATTACGCCTTTTAAAATAGCTTTATAAAAAAACATCTTCTTGTTGTGTCTTTTTAATCAAACATCATTTCAAAATTAAAAACAAAAAAAATGCAATCTTCTTCCAGAAAACTTCTTCTAGATCTATAAACTATAAAAAAACCCATCCATTCAATTAGTGTTTTTATTCTCTTTTATTTTATTTTTAGAATACCTCAATGTGATTAGGCTTACTCGCACACTAGAGGATGACACCTTGGATCAGGTACCACTTCGGGACACTTTTCCCAATAAGCATCTTTATTCCATCTTAGGTACGCATCCTTGGTATGCTGATTTAGTGAACTACATTGTTGCCTCTGAAATCCCTACAAATTTAAAGAAACATAAAGTCCAAAAATTTAAAAGTGAGACTAGGTTTTATGTGTGGGATGATCCTTACCTCTGGTACATGTGTAGTGACCAAGTCATTAGGAGGTGTGTTCCCGATCATGAGTTTGAGTCTGTTTGCATTTCTGTCATACACTTGCTTGTGGTGGACACTTTGGACCCCAACGGGCGGCTAGGAAGGTTTTGGACTCTGGATTATATTGGCCTAGATTATTCCATGATGCCCATGTGTTTTGTAAGTCATGCTCTCGTTGCCAACACACTGGGAACATTTCTAAGAGACATGAGATGCCTCAAAAACCCATACTATTCTGTGAGATTTTTGATGTATGGGGCATTGATTTTATGGGTCCTTTTCCTAGTTCATTTGAATTTTTGTATATTTTGGTTGTTGTTGATTATGTGAGTAAATGGGTGGAGGCCAAGGCCACCAGGACTGACGATTCTCATGTTGTAGTGGATTTTGTCAAGGCTCAAATTTTTTGCAGGTTTGGAGTATCAAAGGCCATCATCAGTGACCAAGGGACAAACTTTTGCAATAGGAATTTTGCTTCCCTCCTTCAAAAGTATGGGGTGACACACAAAACATCAACACCATACCACCCCCAAACAAATGGCCAGGCTGAGGTTTCAAATCGTGAGTTGAAACAAATCTTGGAGAAAACCGTGCAGCCAAATAGGAAGGATTGGAGCAAGCGATTGGATGATGCATTGTGGGCTTATAGGACATCATACAAGACCCCCATTGGTATGTCCCCATTTCAGATTGTTTTTGGGAAAGCGTGTCATCTCCCCGTGGAAGTTGAGCATCAGGCTTATTGGGCTATAAAGAAATGCAACATGGATTTAGCCCAAACTGGAATCCAAAGGAAGCTGCAAATTCAAGAGTTTGAGGAGATTAGATTATCATCATATGATAACTCAAGGCTCTACAAGGAAAGATCAAAAGCAGCTCATGAAAAAATGATCCAACAAAGGGAGTTTCATGTTGGAGAGAAAGTCCTTCTCTATAGTTCACTACTGAAGCTGATGTCTGGTAAGTTTCATTCTAGATGGTTAGGTCCTTATGTTGTGACTAATGTTTTTCCTTATGGTGTAGTGGAGATCACACAAGAGGACACTAAAAGGAGCTTTACAGTCAATGGCCAATATTTGAAGAGATACATTGAGTGACTTCCTACTGATGTAGTGGATTTTATCACACTGCATGACCCCATCATCACTTGAGCACATCAGGCTTTTCCAAACCCTTTCACTTTTATATTATTTGTCCTATTTAAAAATTCTGAATTTTATGTGCATATATCATCTCATAGGTTCACATTGAGGAAAATGAAATATTTTAAGTGTGGGGGAGGGAACCTTTTAGTTTCGTAATTTCAATTGCTTTCCTGTTCAAAAAAAACAAAAAAAAATTGTGTGTTTTTCAAATTTTGTGTGTTTATTTTAGAATTTTCTGTGTGTTTTTGAAACTTTTGAGCTGAAATTATTCTCATCACCATTTTTAAATCCATATCAATAAGTGAAACAATTTACCCCTTGAAACTAAGCTTAAATGAATGCTGAAATTACTTTTTTCAAGTTCAAATATTTAGTAATTTCATGGAAAGTACACCGAATTTTGAATCCAATGCCACATCTCACTGTCTTTATATTTGAAATCACTTTCCTGTGAGGCTTATGAACCATTATTTTCATATTCTTTACATTCACCTCACTTCTTGAGAGAACCAAACCATGATTGATTTAACCAGAATTTGATTTATTCCTGTCAAAACTTGAGGGTTTGAGGTACTTATGTTTAAATGATTGAGGCATTTGTTTGGTATTAAAGCACCTATTTCAAAGAATAATTTTTTTATAATGGCCTACCTTGAATATTTAATCCTTTTATCTCTTAGAAGCCATGCACATCCTGTTAGATTAGCCACATTACAAACCAATTTTCCCTATCCAACCAACTCTTGAAGTAAAATTGCATAATCTAGTTGAGATTAAGTGTGGGGGAGTTTGTCTTGTGTTTTGCCACCACATTCTGTGATAGTTTGGGTGGAAAATTAAATTCTAAAGAGATGTGTTTCCTGCTGAAGAAATTCATTATATTGAAATCTGTGCCTTTTTTGGAGCTTTCATGATCAGTGAAGTTGTGCCTTTTCTGGAGCTTCTAATTGAGGGGGAAAGTTGTGCCCATCTGGAGCTTTCAAGAAAATCATGTTTGAGATGATTCGAATTTTTTATGCTAAAATGATGAATGGTGTAAACCTTTCATGACTTTTCATGATGATGGAGCTGAATTGATACTATGGAAATTGAGGAGAAGACCATATTTAAGTGAAAATTAGATTAATGCAATTTTGCTTCAAAAGAGTCAAGCCCTCCTCATTCAGCCTCAGAGTTTTTCACATCTTAATCCTACCAACCGAAAGCCACAGAACAACCCTGAAAAGTCCTCCTGATAAACATATGTCCTTGACTCACATCGGGTAGCGATGTAGGAATCTATCAAGCCTATGGTGACATTTGTATGAGTTTGGATGAGAAATACATTTCAAAAAAATGATATTTGAGTGATGGGAGAAAATTCAAGCGAGGTAAGTGATTTGTGCATGGGAGGATAAATAAAGTGGAAATATATTGAATGATATAAATGAATAACTTGAATAATGGTTTTTTATGAGGCATGATATCTTTTGTTTCTTGGGGTGTAATTGTTTGATCACAAGGATATGTGTTTTAAAATTGGTTTTGATTTGATATTAATGTTTACTTGATATGAGGTTTTTCCCAGGAGTGCAAAAGGGTAAGTGTGGGGGAGTTTATAAAACACTATTTTATTGAATATTTCATTGATAATAAATGATATAATTTCCTCACATTGTGTTAAATATGTTTAATTAGAAAGTATTTGGGATTAGATCATTCATTTGAATATTTGATGAAAATTCCAGTTTTACCCTTTATAGTTCACTGTAGTATTTCGAAGATAAATATTTTTATATTTATTATTTGAATTTTAAATTTTGTAACAGTGTTCCTAAATTAAATATCTACAACTTTTATGCAGGAAACTAGAGCTAAAGAGTTCATTTGGTTGTTGAAAAAGGGTCATGAAGTCAAAGTTGGGCTGGGCTCGCTAGAATGGATAAGTTTCTGTATTTCGCAAATAACTCCTTCATATGGGCCTGTATGGAGCCCAACAATGGAGAGGATACAGAGGACAAATATCCTCACATTTAATTCTTCTGGAAGGCCAGACAATTCACGCGTTTTGGTTGTCAAATGGGCGGTTCAATTTGGCATAAAATATTTGGCTGAATTTCCACATTCACACTTGAAACCACTTGTAACCTCTCCTCCCCTCCCCTCTATAAATTGGAGTTTTTCTCATTTGGAGGGGTTGGGACGTGAATTAGGAGATTTTTGGTAGAGGATAATTTGTTTCACCAAAATTCTCCAACCATTGTAAGAATGGTAGATCTTGAAGCAAGGATCCCCTCATCAAAGCCTCCTTCTCTTCTTCATTTTGTAATGTTTTCATTTGTGTAATAAACTTCATTGTTCTTCTTTTATTTATTATCTTTTCTTATGTTTTGTTTAAATTTATTCTTCTCTTAATATTCCTCTTTGGGCTGGAATTCTTGAGTAGAAGCGTTATTGGGTTATACCCATTATAAACCTTTGCACATGCAAAACGCTTCTACAATGATTACGCCACCCATGGAAGAGTAGTCTTTTAGTAATCGATCTATCTTCCACCTTCTTCATTTAATTATTTTTAATCAATGAGCTACTGTAATTGACATAATATTATCCATGAATTGCGTTTTTAAATTACAAGAAACTAAGCAAGCAATTGAACAATTAACACAAAACACGCGAGGTCAGGAATTGTGTAAATTGTGAGAGCGCAATCTTAATCGGTGATACAAGACCACACGGGATAAATTTGTAGAGTTAAAATATAATCCCTAAACACAATTCATCCTCATTTCCAGAATGGATATGTGCTCTAATTAACCACTGACCATAAGCTATCCTTAGAACAACAATCAAAGCAGGGTGCTGCGATTGCGTGTTCCGAAGCTAGCCTAGGGTTTAAGTAATTTAATCTTTGTGGTTAAGTTAACTCTCGTAGGGTTCGAGGGATAACAAATTTGGGGATCATAATTGAGTGGATATTTATTTAAATGATAATGATTAATAAGTGAATGAAGAGGGAGAGTTAGATTGATTACGCCTTTTAAAATAAATTTCTAAAAAAACATCTTCTTGTTGTGTCTTTTTAATCAAACATCATTTCAAAATTAAAAATAAAAAAAATGAAATCTTCTTCCAGGAAACTTCTTCTAGATCTATAAACTATAAAAAAACCCCATACATTCAATTAGTGTTTTTATTCTCTTTTATTTTATTTTTAGAATACCTCAATGTGAGTAGGCTTACTCACACACTAGAGGATAACACCTTGGATCAGGTACCACTTCGGGACACTTTTCCCAATGAGCATCTTTATTCCATCTCAGATACGCATCCTTGGTATGATGATTTAGTGAACTACATTGTTGCCTCTGAAATCCCTGCAAATTTAAAGAAACATCAAGTCCAAAAATTAAAAAGTGAGTCTAGGTTTTATGTGTGGGATGATCCTTACCTCTGGCGCATGTGTAGTGACCAAGTCATTAGGAGGTGTGTTCCCGATCATGAGTTTGAGTCTGTTTTGCATTTCTGTCATACACTTGCTTGTGGTTGACACTTTGGACCCCAACGGACAGCTAGGAAGGTTTTGGACTCTGGATTATATTGGCCTAGATTATTCCATGATGCCCATGTGTTTTGTAAGTCATGCTCTCGTTGCCAACACACTGGGAATATTTCTAAGAGACATGAGATTCCCCATCATCCCATACTATTCTGTGACATTTTTGATGTATGGGGAATTGATTTTATGGTTCCTTTTCCTATTTCGTTTTGATTTTTGTATATTTTGGTTGTTGTTGATTATGTGAGTAAATGGGTGGAGGCTAAGGCCACCAGGACTGACGATTCTCATATTGTAGTGGATTTTGTCAAGGCTCAAATTTTCTGTAGGTTTGGAGTACCAAAGGCCATCATCAGTGACCAAGGGACACACTTTTGCAATAGGAATTTTGCTTCCCTCCTTCGAAAGTATGGGGTGACACACAAAACATCAACACCATACCACCCCCAAACAAATGGCCAGGCTGAGGTTTCAAATTGTGAGTTGAAACAAATCTTGGAGAAAACCGTGCAGCCAAATAGGAAGGATTGGAGCAAGTGATTGGATAATGCATTGTGGGCTTATAGGACAGCATACAAGACCCCCATTGGTATGTCCCCATTTCGTATTGTTTTTGGGAAAGCGTGTTATCTCCCCGTGGAAGTTGAGCATCGGGCTTATTGGGCTATAAAGAAATGCAACATGGATTTAGCCCAAGCTGGAATCCAAAGGAAGCTGCAAATTCAAGAGCTTGGGGAGATTAGATTATCATCATATGAGAACTCAAGGCTCTACAAGGAAAGATCAAAAGCAGCTCATGACAAAATGATCCAACAAAGGGAGTTTCATGTTGGAGAGAAAGTCATTCTCTATAGTTCACGACTGAAGCTGATGCCTGGTAAGTTGCGTTCCAGAGGGTTAGGTCCTTATGTTGTGACTAGTGTTTTTCCTTATGGTGCAGTGGAGATCACACAAGAGGACACTGAAATGAGCTTTACAGTTAATGTCCAACATTTGAAGAGATACATTGAGGGACTTCCTACTGATGTAGTGGATTTTATCACATTGCATGACCCCATCATCACTTGAGCACATCAGGCTGTTCCTAACCCTTTCACTTTTATATTATTTGTCCTATTTAAAAATTCTGCATTTCATGTGCATATATCATCTCATAGGTTCACATTGAGGACAATGAAATATTTTAAGTGTGGGGGAGGGAACCTTTTAGTTTAGTAATTTCAATTTCTTTCCTGTTCAAAAAAAACAAAAAAAAATTGTGTTTTTCAAATTTTGTGTGTTTATTTTACAATTTTCTGTGTGTTTTTGAAACTTTTGAGATGAAATGATTCTCATCACCATTTTTAAATCCACATCAATAACTGAACAATTTACCCCTTGAAACTAAGCTTAAATGAATACTGAAATGACTTTGTGTCAAGTTCAAATATTTAGTAATTTCCTGGAAAGTACACCGAATTTTGAATCCCATGCCACATCTCACTGTCTTTATATTTGAAATCACTTTCCATTGAGGCTTCTGAACCATTATTTTCATATTCATTACATTCACCTCACTTCTTGAGAGAACCAAACCATGCTTGATTTAACCAGAATTTGATTTATTCCTGTCAAAACTTGAGGTTTTGAGATACTTATGTTTAAATGATTGAGGAATTTGTTTGGTATTAAAGCCCCTATTTCAAAGAATACTTTTTTTATAATGGCATACCTTGAATATTTAATCCTTTTAGCCCTTATAAGCCATGCACAGCCTGTTAGGTTAGCCACATTACAAGCCAATTTTCCCTATCCAACCAACTCTTGAATTAAAATTCATAATCTAGTTGAGATTAAGTGGGGGGGAAGTTGTCCTGTGTTTTGTCATCACATTCTGTGATACTTTGGGTGGAAAATTAAACTCTGAAGAGATGTGTTTGCTGATGAAGAAATTCATTATATTTAATGTTGTGCCTTTTCTGGAGCTTTCATGACAAGTGTAGCTGTGCCTTTTCTGGAGCTTCTAATTGAGGTGGAAAGCTGTTCCAATCTAGAGCTTTCAAGAAAATCATGTTTGAGAAGATTGAAAATTTTTATGCTGAAATGATGACTGGTGTAAAGCTTTCATGACTTTGCATGATGATGGAGCTGAATTGATACTATAGGGATTGAGGAGAAGACCATATTTAAGTGAAAATTAGATTAATGCAATTTTGCTTCAAAAGAGTCAAGCCCTCCTCATTCAGCCTCAGAGTTTTTCACATATTAATCCTACCAACCGAAAGCCATAGAACAACCCTGAAAAGTGTTTTGTGCATGGGAGGATAAATAAAGTGGAAATATATTGAATGATATAAATGAATAACTTGAAATAATTGTTTTTTATGAGGCATGATATCTTTTGTTTCTTGGGGTGTAATTTTTTGATCTCAAGGATATGTGTTTTAAAATTGGTTTTGATTTGATATTAATGTTTACTTGATATGAGGTTTTTCCCAGGAGTGCAAAAGGGTAAGTGTGGGAGAGTTGATAAAACACTATTTTATTGAATATTTCATTGATAATAAATGATATAATTTCCTCACATTGTGTTAAATATGTTTAATTAGAATGTATTTGGGATTAGATCATTCATTTGAATATTTGATGAAAATTCCAGTTTTACCCTTTATAGTTCACTGTAGTATTTCAAATATAAATATTTTTATATTTATTATTTTAATTTGGAATTTTGTAACAGTGTTCTCAACCTAAATATCTACAACTTTTATTCAGGACACTAGAGCTAAAGCGTTCATTTGTTTGTTGAAAATGGGCCATGATGTCAAAGTTGGGCTGGGCTCGCCAGAATGGAGAAGCTTTTGTATTTCGGCCATAACTCCTTCATATGGGCCTGTATTGAGCCCAACCTTTGAGAGGAGACATAGGACCAATATCCTCACATTTGATCCTTCTGGAAGGCCGGCCAATTCACGCGTTTTGTGGTCAAATCGGCACTGCAAGTTGGCATAAAATATTTGGCCGAATTTCCACATTCACACTTGAAACCACTTGTAACCTCTCCTCCCATACCCTCTATAAATTAGAGTTTTTATCATTTGGAGGGGTTAGAACGTGCATTAGGAGATTGGAGGAAGAGGATAATTTGTTTCACCCAAATTATCCAACCATTGTAAGAGGGGTAGCTCTTGAAGCAAGGATCCCCTCATCAAAGCCTCCTTCTCTTCTTCATTTTGTAATGTTTTCATTTGTGTAATAAACTTCATTGTTATTCTTTTATTTATTCTATTTTCTTCTGTTTTGTTTAAATTTATTCTTCTTCATTTTGTAATGTTTTCATTTTTGTAAGAAACTTCATTGCGATTGCGTGTTCCGATGCTAGCCTAGGGTTTAAGTAATTTCATCTTTGTGGTTAAGTTAACTCTCGTTGGGTTCGAGGGATAACAAATTAGGGGATCATAATTGAGTGGATATTGATTTAAATGATAATGATTAATAAGTGAATGAAGAGGTAGAGTTAGATCGATCACGCCTTTTAAAATAGATTTCTAAAAAACATCTTCTTGTTGTGTCTTTTTAATCAAACATCATTTAAAAATTAAAAGAAAAAAAAACAATCTTCTTCCAGGAAAATTCTTCTAGATCTATAAACTATAAAAAAAACCCCATCCATTCAATTAGTGTTTTTATTCTCTTTTATTTTATTTTTAGAATACCTCAATGTGAGTAGGCTTACTCACACACTAGAGGATGACACCTTGGATCAGGTACCACTTCGGGACACTTTTCCCAATGAGCATCGTTATTCCATCTCAGGTACGCATCCTTGGTATGCTGATTTAGTGAACTACATTGTTGCCTCCGAAATCCCTGCAAATTTAAAGAAACATCAAGTCCAAAAATTAAAAAGTGAGTCTAGGTTTTATGTGTGGGATGATCCTTACCTCTGGCGCATGTGTAGTGACCAAGTCATTAGGAGGTGTGTTCCCGATCATGAGTTTGAGTCTGTTTTTCATTTCTGTCATACACTTGCTTGTGGTGGACACTTTGGACCCCAACGGACATCTAGGAAGGTTTTGGACTCTGGATTATATTGGTCGAGATTATTCCATGATGCCCATGTGTTTTGTAAGTCATGCTCTCGTTGCCAACACACTGGGAACATTTCTAAGAGACATGAGATGCCCCAACAACCCATACTATTCTGTGAGATTTTTGATGTATGGGGAATTGATTTTATGGGTACTTTTCCTAGTTCATTTGGATTTTTGTATATTTTGGTTGCTGTTGATTATGTGAGTAAATGGGTGGAGGCCAAGGCCACCAGGACTAACGATTCTCATGTTGTAGTGGATTTTGTCAAGGCTCAAATGTTCTGCAGGTTTGGAGTACCAAAGGCCATCATCAGTGACCAAGGGACACACTTTTGCAATAGGAATTTTTCTTCCCTCCTTCGAAAGTATGGGGTGACACACAAAACATCAACACCATACCACCCCCAAACTAATGGCCAGGCTGAGGATTCAAATCGTGAGTTGAAACAAATATTGGCGAAAACCGTGCAACCAAATAGGAAGGATTGGAGCAAGCGCTTGGATGATTCATTGTGGGCTTATAGGACAACATACAAGATCCCCATTGGTATGTCCCCATTTCGGATTGTTTTTGGGAAAGCATGTCATCTCCTCGTGGAAGTTGAGCATCGGGCTTATTGGGCTATAAAGAAATGCAACATGGATTTAGCCCAAGCTGGAATCCAAAGGAAGCTGCAAATTCAAGAGCTTGAGGAGATTAGATTATCATCATATGAGAACTCAAGGCTCTACAAGGAAATATTAAAAGCAGCTCATGACAAAATGATCCAACAATGGGAGTTTCATGTTGGAGAGAAAGTCCTTATCTATAGTTCACGACTGAAGTTGATGCCTGGTAAGTTGCGTTCCGGATGGTTAGGTCCTTATGTTGTGACTAATGTTTTTCCTTATGGTGTAGTGGAGATCACACAAGAGTACACTGAAAGGATCTTTACAGTCAATGGCCAATGTTTGAAGAGATACATTGAGGGACTTCCTACTGATGCAGTGGATTTTATCACACTGCATGACCCCATCATCACTTGAGCACATCAGGCTGTTCCTAACCCTTTCACTTTTATATTATTTGTCCTATTTAAAAATTCTGAATTTCATGTGCATATATCATCTCATAGGTTCACATTGAGGAAAATGCAATATTTTAAGTGTGCGGGAGGGAACCTTTTAGTTTAGTAATATCAATTGTTTTCCTGTTCAAAAAAAACAAAAAAAATTGTGTGTTTTTCAAATTTTGTGTGTTTATTTTACAATTTTATGTGTGTTTTTGAAACTTTTGAGCTGAAATGATTCTCATAACCATTTTTAAATCCATATCAATAAGTGAAACAATGTACCCCTTGAAACTAAGCTTAAATGAATGCTGAAATGACTTTGTTTCAAGTTCAAATATTTAGTAATTTTATGGAAAGTACACCGAATTTTGAATCCCATGCCATATCTCACTGTCTTTATATTTGAAATCACTTTCCTGTGAGGCTTCTGAACCATTATTTTCATATTCTTTACATTCACCTCACTTCTTGAGAGACCCAAACCATGCTTGATTTAACTAGAATTTGATTTATTTCTGTCAAAACTTGAGGGTTTGAGGTACTTATGTTTAAATGATTGAGGCATTTGTTTGGTATTAAAGCCCCTATTTCAAAAAATACTTTTTTTATAATGGACTACCTTAAATATTTAATCCTTTTAGCCCTTAGAAGCCATGCACATCCTGTTAGGTTAGCCACAATAAAAGCCAATTTTCCCTATCCAACCAACTCTTGAAGTAAAATTGCATAATCTAGTTGAGCTTAAGTGTGGGGGAAGTTGTCTTGTGTTTTTCCACCACATTCTGTGATACTTTGGGTGGAAAATTAAATTCTGAAGAGATGTGTTTCCTGCTGAAGAAATTCATTATATTGAATGTTGCGCCTTTTCTGGAGCTTTCATGACAAGTGAAGCTGTGCCTTTTCTAGAGCTTCTAATTGAGGTGGAAAGTTGTGCCCATCTAGAGCTTTCAAGAAAATCATGTTTGAGAAGATTGAAATTTTTTATGCTGAAATGATGAATGGTGTAAACCTTTTATGACTTTTCATGATGATGGAGCTGAATTGATACTATGGGGATTGAGGAGAAGACCATATTTAAGTGAAAATTAGATTAATGCAATTTTGCTTCAAATGAGTCAAGCCCTCCTCATTCAGCCTCAGAGTTTTTCACATCCTAATCCTACCAACCGAAAGCCATAGAACAACCCTGAAAAGTCCTCATGATAAACATATGTCCTTGACTCACATCGGGTAGCAATGTAGGAATCTATCAAGCCTATGGTGACCCTTGTATGAGTTTGGATGAGAAAGACATTGCAAAAAAATTGATATTTGAATGATGATAGAAAATTCAAGCGAGGTAAGTGTTTTGTGCATGGGATGATAAATAAAGTGGAAATATATTGAATGATATAAATGAAGAACTTGAAATAATGGTTTTTTATGAGGCATGATATCTTTTGTTTCTTGGGGTGTAATTGTTTGATCTCAAGGATATGTGTTTTAAAATTGGTTTTGATTTGATATTAATGTTTACTTGATATGAGGTTTTTCCCAGGAGTGCAAAAGGGTAATTGTGGGGGAGTTGATAAAATACTATTTTATTGAATATTTAATTTATAATAAATGATATAATTTCCACACATTGTGTTAAATGTGTTTAATTAGAAAGTATTTGGGATTAGATCATTCATTTGAATATTTGATGAAAATTCCAGTTTTACCCTTTGTAGTTCACTGTAGTATTTCGAAGATAAATATTTTAAAATTTATTATTTGTATTTTTAATTTTTTAACAGTGTTCCTAAATTAATTATCTACAACTTTAATTCAGGACACTAGAGCTGAAGAGTTAATTTGGTTGTTGAAAATGGGCCATGAAGTCAAAGTTGGGCTCGGCTCGCCAGAATGGAGAAGCTTATGTATTTCGACCATAACTCCTTCATATGGGACTTTATTAAGCCCAAATTGGGATAGGAGACAGAGAACCAATATACGCACATTTGGTCCTTCTGGAAGGCCGGACAATTCACGCGTTTTGGTGGACAAATGGGTGGTGCAATTTGGCATAAAATATTTGGCCGAATTTCCACATTCACAGTTGAAACCACTTGTAACCTCTCCTCCCCTCCCCTCTATAAATTGGAGTTTTTCTCATTTGGAGGGGTTGGGACGTGAAATAGGAGATTGGAGGCAGATGATAATTTGTTTCACCCAAATTCTCCAACCATTTTAAGAGGGGTAGCTCTTGAAGCAAGGATCCCCTCATCGAAGCCTCCTTCTCTTCTTCATTTTGTAATGTTTTCATTTGTGTAATAAACTTCATTGTTCTTCTTTTATTTCTTATCTTTTCTTCTGTTTTGTTTAAATTTCTTCTTCTCTTAATCTTCCTCTTTGGGATGTAATTCTTGAGTAGAATCGTTATTGGGTTATACCCATTATAAACCTTTGCACATGCAAAACGCTTCTACAATGATTACGCCACCCATGGAAGAGTAGTCTTTTAGTAATCGATAAATCTTCTACCTTCTTCATTTAATTATTTTGAATCAATGAGCTACTTTAATTCACATAATATGATCCATGAATTTTGTTTTTAAATTACAAGAAACTAAGCAAGCAATTGAACAATTAACACAAAACACGCGAGGTCGGGAATTGTGTAAATTGTGAGAGTGCAATCTTAATCGGTAATACAAGACCATACGGGATAAATTTGTAGAGTTCAAATACAATACCTAAACACAATTCATCCTTATTTCCATAATGGATATGTGCTCTAATTAACCATTGACCATAAGCTATCCTTAGAACAACAATCAAAGCAGGGTGCTGCGATTGCGTGTTCCGAAGCTAGCCTAGGGTTTAAGTAATTTAATCTTTGTGGTTAAGTTAACTCTCGTAGGGTTCGAGGGATAACAAATTAGGGGATAATAATTGATTGGATATTGATTTAAATGAAAATGATTAATAATTGAATGAAGAGGTAGAGTTAGATCGATTACGCCTTTTTAAATAGATTTCTAAAAAAACATCTTCCTGTTGTGTCTTTTTAATCAAACATCATTTCAAAATTAAAAACAAAAAAAATGCAATCTTCTTCCAGGAAACTTCTTCTAGATCTATAAACTATAAAAAAACACCATCCATTCAATTAGTGTTTTTATTCTCTTTTTTTTTATTTTTAGAATACCTCAATGTGAGTAGGCTTACTCACACACTAGAGGATGACACCTTGGATCAGGTACCACTTCGGGACACTTTTCCCAATGAGCATCCTTATTCCATCTCAGGTACGCATACTTGGTATGATGATTTAGTGAACTACATTCTTGCCTCTGAAATCCCTGCAAATTTAAAGAAACATCAAGTCCAAAAATTAAAAAGTGAGTCTAGGTTTTATGTGTGGGATGATCCTTACCTGTGGTGCATGTGTAGTGACCAAGTCATTAGGAGGTGTGTTCCCGATCATGAGTTTGAGTCTGTTTTTCATTTCTGTCATACACTTTCTTGTGGTGGACACTTTAGACCCCAACGGACAGCTAGGAAGGTTTTGGACTCTGGATTATATTGGCCTAGATTATTCCATGATGCCCATGTGTTTTGTAAGTCATGCTCTCGTTGCCAACACACTGGGAACATTTCTAAGAGACATGAGATGCCCCAACAACCCATACTATTCTGTGAGATTTTTGATGTATGGGGCATTGATTTTATGGGTCCTTTTCCTAGTTCATTTGGATTTTTGTATATTTTGGTTGTTGTTGATTATGTGAGTAAATGGGTGGAGTTCAAGGCCACCAGGACTGACGATTCTCATGTTGTAGTGGATTTTGTCAAGGCTCAAATTTTCTGCAGGTTTGGAGTACCAAAGGCCATCATCAGTGACCAAGGGACACACTTTTGTAATAGGAATTTTTCTTCCCCCCTTCGAAAGTATGGGGTGACACAAAAAACATCAACATCATACCACCCCCAAACAAATAGCCAGGTTGAGGTTTCAAATTGTGAGTTGAAAGAAATCTTGGAGAAAACCGTGCAGCCAAATAGGAAGGAATAGAGCAAGGGCTTGGATGATGCATTGTGGGATTATAGGACAGCATACAAGACCCCCATTGGTATGTCCCCATTTTGGATTGTTTTTGGGAAAGCGTGTCATCTCCCCGTGGAAGTTCAGCATCAGGCTTATTGGGCTATAAAGAAATGCAACATGGATTTATCCCAAGATGGAATCCAAAGGAAGTTTCAAATTCAAGAGATTGAGGAGATTAGATTATCATCATATGAGAACTCAAGGCTGTACAAGGAAAGATCAAAAGCAGCTCATGAAAAAATGATCCAACAAAGGGAGTTTCATGTGGGAGAGAAAGTCCTTCTCTATAGTTCATGACTGAAGCTGATGCCTGGTAAGTTTCGTTCTAGATGGTTAGGTCCTTATGTTGTGACTAATGTTTTTCCTTATGGTGCAGTGGAGATCACACAAGAGGACACTGAAAGGAGATTTACAGTCAATGGCCAACATTTGAAGAGATACATTGAGGGACTTCCTACTGATGCAGTGGATTTTATCACACTGCATGACCCCATCATCACTTGAGCACATCAGGCTATTCCTAACCCTTTCACTTTTATATTATTTGTCCTATTTAAAAATTCTGCATTTCATGTGCATATATAATCTCATAGGTTCACATTGAGGACAGTGCAATATTTTAAGTGTGCGGGAGGGAGCCTTTTCGTTTAGTAATTTCAATTGCTTTCCTGTTCGAAAAAAAATTGTGTGTTTTTCAAATTTTGTGTGTTTATTTTACAATTTTCTGTGTGTTTTTAAAACTTTTGAGCTTAAATGATTCTCATCACCATTTTTAAATCCATATCAATAAGTGAAAAAATTTACCCCTTGAAACTAAGCTTAAATGAATGCTGAAATGACTTTGTTTCAAGTTCAAATATTTAGTAATTTCATGAAAAGTACACCAAATTTTGAATCCCATGCCACATCTCACTGTCTTTATATTTGAAATCACTTTCCTGTGAGGCTTCTGAACCATTATTTTCATATTCTTTACATTCACCTCACTTCTTGAGAGAACCAAACCATGCTTGATTTAACCATAATTTGATTTATTCCTGTCAAAACTTAAGGGTTTGAGGTACTTATGTTTAAATGATCGAGGCATTTGTTTGGTATTAAATCCCCTATTTCAAAGAATACTTTTTTTATAATGGCCTACCTTGAATATTTAATCCTTTTAGCCCTTAGAATCCATGCACATCCTGTTAGGTTATCCCCATTATAAGCCAATTTTCCCTATCCAACCAACTGTTGAAGTAAAATTGCATAATCTAGTTGAGCTTAAGTGTGGGGGAAGTTGTCTTGTGTTTTGACACCACATTCTGTGATACTTTGGGTGGAAAATTAAATTCTGAAGAGATGTGTTTTCTGCTGAAGAAATTCATTATATTGAATGTTGTGCCATTTCTGGATCTTTCATGACAAGTGAAGCTGTGCCTTTTCTGGAGCTTCTAATTGAGGTGGAAAATTGTGCCCATCTGGAGCTTTCAAGAAAGTCATGTTTGAGAAGCTTGAATTTTTTTATGCCGAAATGATGAATGGTGTAAACCTTTCATGACTTTTCATGATGATGGAGCTGAACTGATACTATAGGGATTGAGGAGAAGACCATATTTAAGTGAAAATTAGATTAATGCAATTTTGCTTCAAAAGAGTCAAGCCCTCCTCATTCAGCCTCAGAGTTTTTCACATCTTAATCCTACCAACCGAAAGCCACAGAACAACCCTGAAAATTCCTCATGATAAACATATGTCCTTGACTCAATCGGGTAGCGATGTAGGAATCTATCAAGCCTATGGTGACCCTTGTATGAGTTTGGATGAGAAAGACATTGCAAAAAAATTGATATTTGAGTGATGAGAGAAAATTCAAGCGAGGTAAGTGTTTTGTGCATGGGAGGATAAATAAAGTGGAAATATATTGAATGATATAAATGAAGAACTTGAAATAATGGTTTTTTATGAGGCATGATATCTTTTGTTTCTTGGGGTGTAATTGTTTGATCTCAAGGATATGTGTTTTAAAATTGGTTTTGATTTGATATTAATGTTTACTTGATATGAGGTTTTGCCCAGGAGTGCAAAAGGGTAAGTGTGGGGGAGTTCATAAAACACTATTTTATTGAATATTTCATTGATAATAAATGATATAATTTCCTCACATTGTGTTAAATATGTTTAATTAGAAAGTATTTGGGATTAGATCTTTCATTTGAATATTTGATGAAAATTCCAGTTTTACCCTTTATAGTTCACTGTAGTATTTCGAAGATAAATATTTGTATATTTATTATTTGAATTTGAAATTTGTAACAGTGTTCCTAACTTAATTATCTACAAGTTTTATTCAGGACACTACAGCTGAAGAGTTCATTTGGTTGTTGAAAATCGGACATGAAGTCAAAGTTGGGCTGGGCTCGCCAAAATAGATAATCTTCCGTATTTCGGCCATAACTCCTTCATATGGGCCTGTATTGAGCCCAAATTTGGAGAGGAGATAGAGGACTAATGTCCTCACATTTGATCACTCTGGAAGGCAGGCCAATTCATGCGTTTTGGTGGTCAAATGGGTGCTTCAAGTTGGCATAAAATACTTGGCCGAATTTCCACATTCACACTTGAAACCACTTGTAACCTCTCCTCCCCTCCCCTCTATCAATTGGAGTTTTTCTCATTTGGAGGGGTTGGGACGTGAATTAGGAGATTGGAGGCAGAGGATAATTTGTTTCACCCAAATTCTCCAACCATTGTAAGAGGGGTAGCTCTTGAAGTAAGGATCCCCTTATCGAAGCCTCCTTCTCTTCTTCATTTTGTAATGTTTTCATTTGTGTAATAAACTTCATTGTTCTTATTTTATTTCTTCTCTTTTATTATGTTTTGTTTAAATTTCTTCTTCTATTATTCTTCCTCTTTGGGCTGGAATTCTTCAGTAGAAGCATTATTGGGTTATACCCATTATAAATCTTTGCACATACAAAACGCTTCTACAATGATTACGCCACCAATGGAAGAGTAGTCTTTTAGTAATCGATCTATATTCTACCTTCTTCATTTAATTATTTTGAATCAATGATTTACTGTAATTCAAATAATATGATCCATGAATTGTGTTTTTAATTTACAAGAAACTAAGCAAGCAATTGAACAATTAACACAAAACACGCGAGGTCGGGAATTGTGTAAATTGTGAGAGCGCAATCTTAATCGGTAATACAAGACCATACGGGATAAATTTGTAGAGTTCAAATATAATCCCTAAACACAATTCATCATCATTTCCATAATGGATATGTGCTCTAATTAACCACTGACCATAAGCTATCCTTAGAACAACAATCAAAGCAGGGTGCTACGATTGCGTGTTCCGAAGCTAGCCTAGGGATTAAGTAATTTCATCTTTGTGGTTAAGTTAACTCTTGTAGGGTTCGAGGGATAAAAAATTAGGGGATCATGATTGAGTGGATATTGATTTAAATGATAATTATTAATAAGTGAATGAATAGTTAGAGTTAGATAGATTACGCCTTTTAAAATAGATTTCTAAAAAAACATCTTCTTGTTGTGTCTTTTTAATCAAACATCATTTCAAAATTAAAAACAAAAAAAAATGCAATCTTCTTCCAGCAAACTTCTTCTAGATCTATAAAATATAAAAAAAACCCCATCCATTCAATTAGTGTTTTTATTCTCTTTTATTTTATTTTTAGAATACCTCTAAGAAGTTGTTTTAATTCACTTCCTCCTTTGAGAGACGACCTTGGTCAGCCACTCTGTTGCACCTAAGTACCCCAAAATCACACTAATCATTTGAGGGAACCCACAATAGTGTTCTTTTAGTATTAACAAACAAAAGAAAATAAAGCAAACGTCACTATTTCAAGCGTCTTTTATTACTTCAACTCAAAGTACAAGGACACAGGGCAACACAAACAACGAAGATAGAGGCATAATGGGAAAAGGCCTCTGTGCCTGGAGCTAGACCCGCACTTGTCCACCTACTTCTGGAGTTCCATGATCATAAGTTTCAGCTTCTTGAAGCTGTGCTCTCCCCTAAGGTCGGGGGGGCCTCTTAGTGGTGGTGGTGGTAGAGCCTCAAAGCGTCTCCCCCACCTGCTGCTCGGCCAGCTCCTCTGCCTCGTCCGCTTGCTCCCTGTGGACCACGACGGTCGAACCTCTGCCTCTGCCTAGGTGGTTCCTCAACTGTCTGCTGCTCCTCTGCATGGCGGGTCGGGAAGTCACGAGCCATGTGGCCCTGTCCGCCGCATGCATAGCACTGTCTACCACTCGTAAGACTGGTTCTGCTGCGTGTGCCCCGCACCTCCGAGCCAGTATCCTGTGGTCGTCCACGTGATGACCTGGCCCGATTGGACCTCTGCGACATCTGTCTACTGCCATATGCAGAAGAATCTGCCACATGTCGCCTTACGGTAGGTCTCGCTGCTGGTGTAGACTCAGCAAGAAAACTCTCGATTAGAAGGGATCGCTCCAGTACTCCTGCCTGAGTCGGAATGTTGAGGGAGATTAGCGAAGCCCTGATCTCCTGCCTCAATCCCTGCTTGAAGGTCCAGGCCCGGAAGAATGGGTCTCGTACCATGTCTGTCAAGTAGCGCGAGAGATCAGTAAATCTCACCGAGTACTGGGTGACTGTTAAGCTGCTCTGCCGCAGCTGAAGAAGCTCTTGAATGCGCACTGCATGGAGGGTGGCTGGGACGAACTCCGAGCAGAAGAGGCCCTCAAAGTCCGTCCAGAGGAGAGATGCCTTGTCATGCACCTGGAGCATCAACCTCCACCATCTGCCTGCTGCTGCGTGCAGTAGGCTCGCTGTGAGGATCACCATGAGGTCTGCTGGTGTCCTCACTAACCTGAAAACTCGTACAACTGCCTCCAACCAGTCCTCAGCTGCCTGGGGGTCTGTCTCCCCGCAGAACCTGGGCGTTCGCTGGCACTGAAACTCATGCAGTGCACTAAGGTGACGTGCATCGTCAGCAGCTGGGGCTGGTAGCATCGATGGCTCAGCGGGTAAAAGGTACCGCCAGTGCCTCAGCTGTCAAAGGGCCCTGCATCGAGGCCTTGTCGCTCGGTGGGCTGTCGTCACGCTCAACTCTCGGAACCCTAGCTGGCTGCCGTCGTGGGGCCATCCTGAAAAGGAAACAGGTGCGCCATGGTCAGAACAGTATACCTGGTGAGCTGACACAAAGTAATCACAAAGAAAACTTGAAACACACATGCAATCAATGCTTTCGTGCATTAAGTCGGAAATCAGAAGTCAGGGTCCTGGTGTACGGATACGTCGGCCGTCGCACCAACACTAGACTCCATGGACTAATAACCACACCCAATATGCTAAAAACTATTGCTTCACATAGAAAAAGATCAGAGTCCCATGTTCTGCGGTAGAACCAACCTTCTCTGATACCAATTTGTCACGACCCATCCTCGGGACCCGTGTCGTGACTACCCCAAGCCCGCCTTCCATAGGCCAGGGGCTGGCGACTAGCACCAAGGCGTAAATCCCGGTAAAAAGTGAAGGCATTGCCTTTGTAAAGTAAACAAACACCACAGAGCAGGCAAGCAGTATAAGTAAACACTAAGTAAAAACTGAGTACAACAGTAAGTGCGGAAAAGTAAGTGGGCCAGTATACAAACCCAAAATGAAAGTAAAGTACAACTGGAAAGGGAAAACAACAACTGAAAAGTAAAGCTGCATCGTCGAGCTGTCCACTGGAATTCCCACCTTAAGGGTGGGTACAGATAGCCTCCACTGCTCCTCGGGTCCAGCCGACCGCTCTGAGTACGTCCCGCCCAGTGGTCCACCTCCAAGTATCGTCCTGCTCCGCAAGCCTCAACCACGATCAGCATTGTCCGTCGTCTGCAACTAACACAACGTAGTGCGGGCATAGCCCGTGCAGGGGTGAGTATAAGCTACTCAGTAGGGACCCCGAGACCCCCGAAGGTCTCCCAGAATCCACAAAGGATAATCCACAAAGGAAAGATACAATCACGAAGTAACATTCGACACTGCTTTGGTATATTCCCATACATATACCTAAGTAATCAATTCTCGTTCGGCTCCAACATCTGAGCCCAAGTACAAACCAGTCCACACAGGAAAGCAAAATGAAAATCCACACAGGATAGCACAACACAATCCACAAAGGAAAGAAAATCAGGATTCAGCTCACACAGGTATACTTCTTCGTGTGACGATAGAGATGATCAGATATTGCCACTGATTCATCTAAGCTGTCGGACCTACAAAGGATCGATAGGTACTAACCCCCGCAATGACCCACATAGGATCTGACCCACAAAGGATCGATAGGTAACTAACCCCCGCAATGACCTACACAGGATCGGACCCACACAGGATCTGTAGGCGCTGACTCACACAGAACCGCTGAGCGTTGACCTACATAGGATCAGACCCACGTAGGATCGGTAGCACTGACCCACAAAGGATCGCTGAGTGTTGTAGTCGTCACCGTCGAATCCACTGAGGATCTCTGTACAGTCGTCATCGTCACAGTAGCAGTCGCAGCCAGCTCTAGGGTTCCTGCACACAGCAAGCTCGTTCGGGAGGGTCCGCTCCACGAGCTGAGAGGCTGATACATCAACTGACACAGAGTCCAGAGTTGATGTATCCAAAAATTCCATATCGTCAACATGAACTCAACGTCGCAGACGGCGCATCAATCGGACGCCCGGTCTGAGAGTTATTGGATTTTTCGTCCAAGGGGACCGGTTGGTTTTTAAGGAAAAACCAACCCGACCATACTCCACCTGCGTCCAAACCTCGGGCGGAGTAATCCAAAAGATCTGTCTCACTAAGAGGAATCCATGAAAGTCGACGGTACGTCAATCAGACGTCCGGAGCTCAAGTTATAAGCGTTTTCGCTCCGAGGGCCCGGTTGGTTTCGTGTACGAACCAACTCGGCCGAACACAAAGTATTCTGAAACCTTGAGTGTGATATACCTAAACGACCATCTCTATCTAAGGATTGCATCGCCGTTGACGGAGCGTCGATCGGAGGCCCGTAGCTCAAGATACGGGCAAAAGACCGAAAAGGTCCAAAAATGGGGGTTTCTGGCCCGGACCGACCCGACCCGAGACCCCCTAGATCAGCCCGAACCGGGTAGGCCCGGATGGGCGCGGCCCGGCCCGGCTGCCGGCCTGACGGTCCGGCGCGCGGCGTCAGCTGCCTCGGCCGAACAGCCGAGCCGTTCGGTTTAGCGGGGGGGCGCTGCCCCCCGCGATTTCTAACCGCGGCCCCCCTTAATGGGGGCCGCTTGCTGGTTGGCCGGGGGTTTGAACCCCCGGATATTCTCCTGTCCGGCCGGCCCGCCCCGGCCGGCCATTTTCTGCCACCACGGGACCGGCGTCGGCCGGTCCCCTCCCTGCTCTGACACCGGTGGCCCGGAACCGGCCGCCGGTCACCCTGGTCCGCCGCAGCCCGGAACCGGTCGTGGCTTGGTTTGTCCGGCGCAGCGCGGCGCGACGGCGCCACGCCCCTCCACTGCGGCCCCGCACCGGCCGCGGTGTCTTCGGTTCTATCCAACACGGCGCGACGGCGTCGCATCCTTGTTTGATTTCACGGCGCGGCGCGACGGCGCGGCGTATTCTTTACCGCACGATTCCGCGTGGTGTGTTGGCACCACACCATTCCATTCCAAACCACAAAATAACCAACAAGTATAAAGGAGGTGGGTCGGCCGTGTTTGTGTGGTCCGGCCCCCCCTCTCGTTAATCGATAGCATTTGGTCATATTACATGAAGAACGTCAAAGTAATATTCACGAACAAAATAAAATTAAACAAACCCCTACCTCGTGCGAGCTTGAATGGAGGTTCGTCGAATGAGGATTCGTCGTGAAAAAATCATCGCGGAAAGAGACGTCGCGAAAGGAGGAATTTGCGTCGGCGTCGCGGTACACGGCGTCGCGTAATCGGTTTCCGAGAACTCGGCGTTCTTCGTCGGAGATCGATGTGTTCTTTTCATTCTTCGTTTAAGACGAAGAAGTTCCACAATCTTTAGCCTTTTTCTCCCCAAGACTCCACCACAAGAAACTAACCCAAAATAAAATAATATCACCTCTTATTTTATTAACATAACTTTTGAATTTCAAGAGTTTGAAATTCAAACATCCACACTTAACTCACTTAATTAATAACATAAGTTATTAATATTTATGTTATCAAAAGTTAATGGTGAGTTGAGGGGGGTTGAAGAATATGAAGGGGTGGGGTTCGTGTGGGCCCCACCACCCTCATAACCTCCCTTGGGAAGTTGGGTAGTTACCCAACTTCAACCCAAAGCCTTAAACCACTGAAAGAAAAATAAAAATTGTAGTTAAATTATAAATTAAACTTCCACAATTTTTATCATCTTCTCTCAAGGAAACACAACTCCTAAAATGGGGTTCCAAAGCAATTACTGGTGCTACGGTTCCATTGGTGCCCTCAGAATTCGATTCCGAGCACCGGTTCAAAAGTTAGAAATTCCCGCTCATTCGTTCACTGAACGTACCCGAGCTAAACTTCGGATAGAAATTACGGGCACACCGGGCCTCGGAATCATGTGTCGTCAGAAACTGCGTTCTCTTAAAATCCCAAAGAAAATTTAGAAAAAAAAATTTTCCTTGAATTTTACAGGTCTTTACATGCATAAAGGAAACATAACATTTTTAAATTTCAATCACAAGATATCAATACAACACATAGATATAATAAAAAAATTATCAAAACCATTTTCAATACCAAAATAAAAGAAAAGTAAAACATGGTATTTATTTTTCATTTAAAAAAAAGTTATGGCTTGTACAGGAAGCTGAAACTCAAATAATGGTCACGACGGCGGAGAAGTCGTTGTCACCGCATACGTAAGACAAAACATTCCTTTTGTCGTTTAGTAAAAATTCTTCATATAAAAATATTCCTTTTGAATAAAAGTAAAATTCAACGGGGTTTATACACCGTATAAAGGAAGGTTTTGTATAAAACAAAATATGCCTCAATGAAAGGAGATTGAGACGAAGTCCCTTACCTCATGTCCGACTTGACTCGATCATTATTTAACCTCCTAAATAATAAACTAGAGTTAATTTATACTTGATTAAGAACATTTTTCAAGTTCATTATTCCTTTTATATCACTTATTACCATGTTATGAACATTATTTAATTATTTAAGTTAATAACGGTCGTTTTGTCGATATTTGGTACTTGAGTCAAAAATAAACTTCTTATAATTACAAGTTGTTCATGTGGTAAAATATCCATTATATCCAGAATTATATTCATGATTTAGATATCATATATATCATATATATCCAGTATATATATGAATTTATAATATTACACAACATTTAGAGGTAAGAAATGAAATGCACCGTTCATGGAGACGGTAAGCCGTACGTACGCATGAACGCCACTTTCATTTTTATTTCATATTTAATGGAATGAAATCATAATTATATAAAGGTGTATTATAATTCTAGTATAATATAATATATAATATCATTTACTCCATCCTTTAAACATCCCACATATGGCATTAACGATTCAAATCACTTTGAGGGGGCGGTAGTCCGCACTTCCTAAAATGAAATTATCGCGTTTACCCATAATGGAAATCATAAAGGTATGCCATAAATGAAAAATACAGAAGAATAAGGAAAAAATAAACATAATTTATATCATATATAAATATAGTGACATCTTAATGGCCACCATGAAAGGTGTTAAAAGAAGATTGAACAATCATCGTTTCGTGAGGCAGTAATTCGCCACCCACAGAAACAGTATGTTCTTTAATCATTAGACGAAGGTGTGTGTAATTGTAAATAAAATACTTATCATAAAAACATCCTAGTATATTTAAGATACTATTTTTTTTACAAAATAAAGGAATAAAAAGATTTTAAGGGGTTGGAGCAGCAAAATAAAACAAAAGAACATAAGAGAAGACATTACCTTAAAATCGGGTAACTCTTTTTGATTTGATTCAAAAGATTCCTTGGGAAGAATTATGCCCAAAGTAAGGATTATATGAGTAATAGAGGAAAGTTGATAGAGTATTTGGGAAGATTTTGGCCGAGCCAAATGGCTTGAAGGTGTGAATAAGGTGGTAGAGGTGGGAGCCTTTTATAAGAGGAGAGGAGGGGCACTATTGTAAAGTCATAAAATGTTACATTATTATGAAATGATTTTCGGATTTTAAAGGTCCCACAATGATGTATTTATAGGCTAAGGTGATAAGGGTTCTAAATAAAACCATCCAATAGATTTTTGAAAAGTTTATGTCTTAGATTCTACATTATCTTTTCATTTTATTTAAATCATTAATTAATGAGGTAATCGCTGCATCATCCTTGTGTCATAAAAAAATTAATTTATTTAATGTCTAAAAATTATAAAAAAACTATCATGATGTAGGAAATCTTTTTAGATTTCCAATTAATATTTATATTCGAAATGTTAACTTATATAACCCCATGTAATAATTGTTTTAGTAAAACAACACATGTTTGTGACAATTTTAATTTTACTTTAAATAAAAAAGTTATTAATGTCATTTTCTTACCCAAGTGGATCCATGGGGTCCCCAAGTTGACCCATGGATTGTCTTGGTCGGCCATGACTCATACAATAAGGTTAGGACAAGTGTAAAGGTAATTTCATATTATTATAACATTATATTTACCTTAAATTGCACTAATTACCTTTAATGGCGTTAAATAAAACTTAAAAGTTACTATTCACCAAAAATTATTTTCATCTCATTGAACCAAATTTTAATTAATAATTACAACCATATATGTCGGATTTTTGAAATTCAATTCACATAAGTGGTAAAGTTTCATTTAAACGAAAAATTAATTTTTTAACTACCACTTGGTGGTTTCACTATTCATCAAAAATTGAAGTTTCTCAGAACAATACCAAAAATTCACCCTAAGATATATTTGATATTCTGAATTTAAAAATGATTTCTATTTTAAAAAATTAAAAACATATAAGTTTCATTAATTGATTTTATAATTAATTCCCATTTTCACAACAAATAGCGTGTTTTTAAGGAACAATATCAATCAAAAGATTGACAATTGTTTATGTCCAATTTCAATGTGAAATTAATTCTAATAACCACCATTGGATAAAATGGTAAAAATATATTCTAATTATACTTTTAAACTACTAAATATTATAAATTATCACTATAAATTATTTTTATTAAAAAAGTTGTTTTTAAGTATTTTTCACTATTCATCAAAAATTGGAAGTTCTCGGAAAAATACCAAAAATTCAACAGAGGATAATTTCGATATTCCGAATCCAAAAATGAAGTCCATTCTGAAATAAGAAATTTATATAATTTCAAAAAGTGGGTATTACTATTCATAACGGCTACTTTTATTGGTCGCGGTGTGTTAGAACCTCGAACTTGCGTACAATGCAAGCTATTGCATTATTGAAAGAGAAGTGTACCATGGAAGCTTGGGGTGTTACATTCTACCCTCCTTCAATAAATTGAATCCTCGAAATTTGAAAATGTTCTTCAAAAATAAAAGGTTGAAAATAGAAAATACAATTGTGGAAAACCCACATCGAAAATAAGGTTAATAAAATTTAGCCTTAATAAGAGGGAAAGGGAAATGAAAAAGTCACCAACAAATTATGATCTCGATTAGGAGAACATTGGTGTCAATTAGAGACAAATAATTGGAGGGAAAACGTAAATATTTGTAGAAAGTGATTGAGGTCATCAATCAAAAACAAGTGTAAGATTGAGGGCCTCAAAGCCTTCAATCTATGGTGATTTAAAATATCATCAGTTCAACAAAACATAAGGTATTAGGATAACACATTTTTTTTAATATCCCTTTACTCAAGTTTAAGTATTAATTTATTCATATAATAAGAGAGAGGTGTATATATATATATATACTTGACAAGTAGAGTTTCAACCTTCAACTAATTTCTACCACAAACTCATCTTTCCCTAAAAAAGATAATAGAACTCAAAAATATTATATTTATCCTAATCGTACAAGGTTCCAAATATTAACACATACCATTTAGATTAGGAAAACTATTTTTTAATAACCAGGGACTTCCTATAGGATAGTGGTAGGTAATAAAGTCATGTCGCACTATGGTCGTGGGTTCGATTCCTGCAGCTTTGTCCAACACGACGGGTTATCCTCCAACCTGTAGGTTGTCCTTTTCTAAAACTATAGTATTATAATATTCTAAAAATAATCTTCAGAAATGTTTTAACCTTAAACAATATTATCCAAAGTTCAACTTAATCCCTTCCAACCTTTTTAGTTATCCAAAATACCTCTATCCAGACTTTCTCTAAAAGGTCTCTAAATTCCAAAATCAATTGTAACATCATATTCCCCAAACAAAGTAAAGTTTCTCTTATTGTCACATACTAAAAATATGATTACCTTAATCCTATTAAAACCTTAATGAAAACAAAAAGTGTTGAAGTACAATCCTTATATATATCACATTATTCTTATAACCAGAATATAATCATTGTGACCAAAAGAACCAATACATTAATTATTCCACTTCAACTGTAGTAACAACATAAGATTGGCCTTGATCTCTTGTCCTTTTCTGAGGCAAGTTTACCTGATGCTTAGGACATTCATTTGCATAATGCCCCATTTCCCTACAATTGTAGAATTCAACATTGATAGCCTCTTTCTTTCCCTTGCAATCACGAGCCTGGTGACCTTTTTCTCCACATTTATAACAAACTCTCATTCCTTTTAGGCAAGTACCAGGGTGATTCTTCCCACAATTATCGCATAATGTAAAATCCTTCTTTCCCTTTTTCACTTTATCTATCTCTTGTTCCACCATTCTCTTCTTCTCTTTCTTTACTTTATTGTCATAAGATTTAGATAATTCATTTTCTGTCTTGATAGCACATGAGACAATATCTTCGTACGACAAGAAAGATTGTGCGACTAAGGCTCAATGGATAAACGGTTTTAACCCATCAAAGAAATGATCAATCTTACTTCTTGGGTTACATATATAATATTTTTCATGCCTTGATAACCTTGTAAAGTTATCCTCATACTTTGTGACATTCTCATTATCCTTTTGTCTTAGACTCAGAAATTTCCTTTCCATATCTTCCTGATGGTCACGAGGGAAGTATTTTTCTAAGAAAATCTCTTTGAACTCCCTCCATTCCATACTTGATACTTCTTCATCTTCCTTTGTGTTTTGAATCAACGACCACCATTGATCAGCATCTCCAGTGAGGCAGTAAAATTCCATGACAACTTTCTCCCTTTCGCTACTCCCCAAGTCATGGAATATTTTCTCTAAGGAGTTTATCCATTTCTCAGCTACTAATGGATTTGTACCCCCATTGAATGTTGGTGGTTGTTGCCTCATGAAGAGATCTAACATTGATCATCCATGTTGCGTATCAGGGTGATCCATAAAAGTAAGGTTATTATTCATAACCTGAGTGAGTTGTCCCAGTATAGTGATAAGCTGATCAGCACCAGTTGTATCACCAGCTCCACTATAATTATCTTGATCAGAAGGGAAATCCCTACATGGAGTGTGTGCATTGATACTGTTTCCATTCCTTCCACTAGGTTCCATTTCTAAACAATTTCATAAACTTGATTAGTTTATCAATCGAAACACATAATAACAAACTTTCAAAATACTTAACATAAATTGAACTATTTATGGATATAATCCATAATCATAAAAAAAATTCTTTGAGGAATTATATACTCATAAACCCTTCATAATGGTTTGTAAAGAAAATGAAATTATTCTAAGAATATCCCCCGAGAGTGTCATAACCAAGAGTGCAGTAAGGCCCGTTGTCGTGCACCAGTTCCCGTTCGAGTATAGCTCAATGAGGTGTTTTCGGGTTTTACCCCTAGGTACATATGTGCCAGAGCCGCCTCTACCTGATCGTATCCAAACAGGGATGTATTGCTCGGAAAACTCACAAAAATCTCTATAATACCAAAATTCTAGGAAGTTCTTCTATACTAATCCTCAAATTCTATCTTAGGGTTATGTGCTCTAATAAGAGTTTATCTAAATCTAGCTTCCAAGGTTAGTACAAAACTGCCTCTGATACCAACTGTAACGCCCCGACCCCAGTTACCCAGAGTCGGTGCATTATTATGTAACATTGGCATGATCACAAAAGATTAAGTCTCGGAAGACTGATTAGTTTAGTAGCCTTGGAAACACTAGACACATTCATAAACATTACATTACATCATAAAGTGAAAAACAACAATAACATAGTCTCCATATTCTACACTCATATCCCCTCCAGATTATCCATGTAGGTCAGTCATAAAATATTTCTTCACATCCTGAGAAAAATAAAACATAGAAAGGGGTGAGCTCAGATGCTCAATAAGGATAACAATATAGAGAAAACTTTCATAAATAAACATAACAATTTAAGGTAATGTATAACTAAAACAAGAGCCTTTTAAACTTGGACTTCAGCATAATATGGAAAAAATAAAATTAAATAATGCCATTTACTTATTCACATGGATATTCTACTAGTCAAATAATCACATGCAATATCAATAACCACTTTCATAATGATGGAATGCATAATGCCAGACTATCATAACCATGTAGCCAAGGCCTCATGCCAAGACTACAAATAAGATTTTGTCAATGCCTCATTCCAAGACACTAGTTTGTCTCATGAGACCCACCAATGCATCGAGGAGCTATAGCGGGCTCCACCCGTCACTTATTAAGTCCAATGAATTCCTCATATGAACAGGTTTAAACATATCAGAAACCATAACATAATCGTATCACATAATACACGCATAAAAGAAACATAACATTTCCACATTTCAATCACAAGATATAAATACAACACATTAATATAATAAAAACATTATCAAAACCATTTTCAATACCAAAATAAAAGAAAATTAAAACATGGTATTTATTTTTCATTTAAAAAAAGTTATGGCTTGTACAGGAATCCGAAACTCAAATAATGGTCATGGCGGCGGAGAAGTCGTTGTCACCGTATACGTAAGACAAAACATTCCTTCTGTCGTTTAGTAAAAACGCCTCGTATAAAAAGATTATTTTTTAATAAAATTAAAAGTCAAAGGGTTTTATACACCATATAAAGGAAAGTTGTGTATAAAACAAAATATGCCTCAATGAAAGGAGATTGAGACGAAGTCCCTTACCTCATGTCCGACTTGACTCGATCGTTCTTTAACCTCCTGAATAATAAACTAGAGTTAATTTATACTTTCTTAAGAACCTTTTTCAAGTAAATTATTCCTTTTATATCACTTATTTCCATGTTATGAACATTATGTAATTATTTAAGTTAATAATGGTTGTTTTGTCGATCTTTGGTACTTGAGTCAAAAATAAACTTCTTATACTTACAAGTTGTTCATGTGGTAAAATATCCATTATATCCAGAATTATATTCATGATGTAGATATCATATATATAATATATATCCAGTATATATATGAATTTATAATATTACACAATATTTAGAGGTAAGAAATGAAATGCACCGTTCATGGAGACGGTAAGCCGTACGTACGTATGAACGCTACTTTCATTTCTATTTCATATTTGATAGAATGATATCATAATGATATAAAGGTGTATTATAAATCTAGTTTAATATCATATATAATATCATTTACTCCATCCTTTACACGTCCCACATATGGCATTAACGATTCAAATCACTTTGAGGGGGCGGTAGTCTCTACTTCCTAAAATGAAATTATCGCGTTTACCCATAATGGAAATCATAAAGGTATGCCATAAATGAAAAATAAATAAGAATAAGGAAAACATAAACATAATATATATCATATATAAATATAGTTTCATCTTAATGGCCATCATGAAAGGTGTTAAAAGAAGATTGAACTATCATCGTTTCGTGAGGCAGTAATTCGCCACCCACAGAAACAGTATGTTCTTTAACCATTAGACGAAGGTGTCTGTAAGTGTAAATAAAATCCTTCTCATAACAAAATCCTATTATATTGAAGATAATGGTTTTGTTACAAAAGAAAGGAATAAAAATATTTTAACGGGTTGAGCAGCAAAATGAAACAAAAGAACATAAGAGAAGACATTACCTTAAAATCGGGTAACTCTTTTTGATTTGAGCCAAAGGCTTCCTTGGGAAGACTTATACCCAAAGTGAGGCTTATAGGAGTAATATAGGGAAGTTGGGAGAGTATTTGGGCAGAGTTTTTCTGAACCAAATTGCTTTAAGGTGTGAATAAGGTGGTCGAGATGGGGGCCTTTTATATGAGGAGAGGAGGGGCACTCTTGGAATGTTATGAAATGTTACATTATTATAAAATTCTTTTCAGATTTTAAAGGTCTCACAATGATATATTTAGAGGATAAGGTGATGAGAGTTTTAAATCCACCCATCCAATAGGTTTTTGACAAGTGTAAGTCTTAGATTTTACATTATCTTTTCATTTTATTTAAATCTTTAATTAATGAGGTAATTGCTGCATCATCATGGTGTCATAAAAAATTTAATTTATTCAATGTCTAAAAATTATAAAAAAATATCATGATGTCGGAATTTTCTTTAGACTTCCAATTAATATTTATAGTCAAAAAGTTAACTTATATAAACCCATGTAATAATTTTTTTAGTAAAATAACACATGTTTGTGAAAATTTTATTTTTACTTTAAATAAAAAGTTATTAATGTCATTTTCTTACCCAAGTGGCTCCATGGGGTCCCCAAGTAGACCCATGGATTGTCTTGGTCGGCCATGACTCATACAATAAGGTTAGGACAAGTGTAAAGGTAATTTCATATTATTATAATATTATATTTACCTTAAATTGTACTAATTACCTTTAATCACGATTAATAAAACTTAAAAGTTACTATTCACCAAAAATTATTTTCATCTCATTGAACCACATTTTACTTAATAATGACAACCATGTATGTCGGATTATTTAAATTCAATTCACAGAAGTGGTAAAGTTTCATTTAAACGAATAATTAGTTTTTTAACTATCACTTAGTGGTTTCACTATTCATCAAAAATTGAAGTTTCTCAGAACAATGCTAAAAATTCACCCTAAGATATATTTGATATTCCGAATTCAAAAATGATGTCTATTTTACAAAATTTAAAACATATAAGTTTCATTAATTGATTTTATAATTAATTCTCACTGTCACAACAAATAGCATGTTTTTAGGAAACAATATCAATCAAAAGATTGACAATTGTTTATGTCCAATTTCAAAGTAAAAATTAATTATAATGACCACCATTGGATAAAATAGTAAAAAAATATTCTAATTATACTTTAAAACCACTCAATAGTATAATTTATCACTATAAATTATTTTGATTAAAAAAGTTGTTTTTAAGTATTTTTCACTATTTATCGAAAATTGGAAGTTCTCGGAAAAATACCAAAAATTCAATAGAGGCTAATTTCGATATTTCGAATCCAAAAATGAAGTCCATTATAAAATATAAAATTTATATAATTTCAAAAGGTGGGTATTACTATTCATAACGCCTACTTTGATTGGCCGCGGTGTGTTAGAACCTCGAACTTGCATACAATGCAAGCTATTGCATTATTAAAAGAGAAGCGTACCCTGGAATCTTAGGTTGTTACTGTGATGATGATTATTTACCAGCTAAAAGTATTCAATCTAGATAATAAACTACAAAAAAGGTTTTAAAATCTATAAATAATGATGAAAATCATAAAGAAACCTCAATATGTAATGATGAAGTTTAAGAGACTTATATCAAGAACATGATGAAATATTAACTTCATGCCTATCTTGATAAATATACCATGATTAAAAAAATTATAATATTTAAGAAAGAGGATAAAAATAAATTTAGATATTTAAGATGATTTACTCAAGTAGTAAGTGAATTTCATTACATATCTCAAGATTCTAAAGTTAATAATTATAGAACAAGGCTATATGATAAAAGATTTTAAAGATATATCAAGGAATCTTAATGCTAGGAAAACCTTAAAAAATCTCCGAGATAATTAGACAAAAACTATTGAGTTAAAGGTATAATTATGTCATGTTGTAGACAAAGTTGACCCAAAAAATAATGTAAAACCTATTCCTATAAAACCCAGGGGTGCTAAGATTATTTTTACTAAAAATATAGGTTCAAAAGTAAAGTCATGGAAAATTTAATCTGAGAAGTGTATTTATAAAGCTTCTCTTATATCAAATTGAGTTTATAATGAAGTGAGAAGGAATACCAAAAAATTATAAAAATAAATTCATACAAGAATAATATTTTCTATAGAAAATAAATTTAATCACAAAAAATATGGGTTTAAATGATATTTTTTATATATTGGTGTCTATTGGAATAAATCCTATGTTTTATAGTACAAAAATTCATTTCCTTGGAGTCAATGAAGGAAATAACTAAGGGGGATCTACTCTAAGTAGATTAAATTTGTTGAGGAATGAAATTCTATTATAAGAGATCAACCAAAATTTTAAACAAAAAACATATTTGAAAGTCTATAAGACATTAATGAATGATGTAAAGAAATGTATTTTTCAGGAAGAAAGAGTGAGTAATTTTCTTGGAACATAATCTCAAGTTATTGAATATTAAAAAATCTAGTGAAATGTGAGACAAAGAAGCCACTCCATGTTTTAGTTTCTTTTAAAAAATTCTTGAAAATAAATCCCTATATAGTTGATAGTTTTAGAACATATCACATGAAATGAAACACTATGATATTTAAGAGAATATAACTTCATGATAGATGTTTAATTGCCTTTTTCTAATGATATCTACTTTAGAATTAGAGGAGTTGGTATAACCCAAATTAGAGCTCAAAAAATTGAAATACAAGGATGTTCTATTAGTTGATGGGATAAACATAATTTTGGAAAGTTAGAAAAATTTATGATAATGGGAATATAGTCATTTTTAGAAGGAATAATTTTATCAATAAGCTCCAAATGTATGGAAGAATTATCACAAAATTAGAGATAATTTTTGGTAACCTATTCCAAATTGGATTTCCAAATAACTCTTGTTACTTGATTTCAAAATATGGGAATTATTTTTGGCGTAGAATAAATTTTTATATTATTCATAAAAGTATTAATAAGATTACAAAGGGAGATGTGGTGAGAGTCTTTAACCAAATAAAGAGTAAAATTTATATCATTTATGAAACATATAAAAATCGGAAAATAGTGAAAAGAAGTCACTAAAGAGTGGAAATTAATCCACTGAACCACTTGAAATAATACATTTTGATTAATGTGAGATAATGAGAATTCAATACACTAAAGGGGATTCAAATGTCGTTACATGTATTTATTATTTCCTTATTGTTGTGCCAAAACCTATGCCTTGGAAAAAACAGTAAAGACCACAAAAAAGATGCAAAAAATGGTACTTCGAAAAGAAGATTTGAAAATCCCTCTAGAACCATGGTCATCAAAATGTAGAGGCCATATCTGCACCTGCCATAGAGAAAAGTGACTGACGACTCCACAGTTACGACGTATTTGACTGAATTTAGAGGTCTCTATGAGCATAGCAAAGGGAAATACGGAAGACTCCATAGTTACATAAATTTCGAGGGAATCTGGAATCCTTCGGGATCGTTGTAGAGGGAGTGATGGAAAAATATGTGATTACAAGAAACTTGACAGAGTCTACCTCTAGTTGCAGAGCATGAATTACTTCACAGCGCATCCTCGGCCCTTCGCATCTGCCTGGCTTCTTTAAATACCTGGATCCCCCCACTCCAAAAGGACCAACCCCATAACCTTTCAGCTTTCAAGATCTCAAATCATGAATCACCCTTTTCTCTATGAGTCATTGGAAAAATGAATCATCTGAGGTACTTAAGCATTGGGAAATAATTTTCCCTTTACTCAAATATACCCCCTCTTCATGGAGGGATTCCCTTCATGGAGCTTATCAGCCATAAAAAATGAGACCCCTTAGGGTACTTAAGACTTTGAAAATCACCCAATATTTTCAAAGAACCCTCCAAATACACGTTTACTCCATTCTTAAGATGGGTCTCATTGCTCTATGAGCCCCTGAGCTCTGCGAGCCCTTGATCTCTATGAGCCCCTATACTTTTCAATCCCCTGATCTTTGTGAGCCCCAGTGCTCTGCGAGCCCTTATGCTCTGCGATCCCATGTGCTTTGTGATCCTGTATGATCCGTGAGCCCCTGAGCTCTGCGAGCCCCTGTGCTCTGCAATCCTCAATGATTTTCAAGCCCCTATGCTTTTGCGAAGCTTTATGCTTTGTGAGCCACTGATAATTGAAAAGTCCCTATCTATGAGGCATCATTCTTTGCGAACCCTTCTCCTGTGTGGCCCTCCTGGCTTGTAAGAAGTGATTGAAAAGTCTCTTGGGTGGTGCTTCATGTTGCATTGCCCAACCTTATGCTTCTTTTCATAGGAACTTTAAAGGCTATTTCTTATTCGCATAGTTATGCTAACAGGAGACCCTCAACGGATCAATCCTCAACCCCATATCTCCATGTCATTACTAGTTCCTTCCCTTCACCAAGGGTTAAATTTCTCCAGTTATGTAAGTCCTAGGGGTGGTGATTGAATCCTCATCGTCCGAGCTACAGGACGGTAAACATCCATGAACCCAAATCCTCACACATGACGTTAAAATGTGATCACTAAATAAGTGACAATTTAGAGAGGATCATGAAGGAGATCGACACCAGTGCCCTCTCCCTCTACTCTCCCTCTTAGAATTTTCACCATGCGCACATTATGCAGTCTTTACATAAACCCCGACCCAAATTGATAGGGTGTTCTGAGTATAGTGGCCATATCCTCCTCATATATATATCTGGATTCCCAATCGGGCTTCCCTCCTAGAGTAAGCCCCAACCTTCATTTCATTGGGCCTATAACCATTCATAATCCCCTCTCCATTCCTCATAGATGCACCTTTCAGGAATCAATCATCAGGTCCTTGTTACCTCATGTTTCTCACACCGAGCATGACTCACATGGGTTTAGAGTAAGCATCGACCATTACATCTTCTTTGGGATGCCTTAGTGTGTAAGAACCATCCCCCACCTCGCCAAACTACATAGAAATTTATCTTTTCCATTTATAGGAAAGGTACGTAGGATGCCTCCCTGAGGTTCAAGCCCATCACCCATTGGTCCTGACCACTTCATGGTGGATCACCATCATCCTGCATGACATTAAACTGTATGCCCATTTTGTTGAAATAGTGGGATCCCTAGACCCAAATATGTCATACTTTTGATTACCATATCATGTATACAGTTATTTATACATGATATTATCTTACCATTATAGTGTATAATATTATGCATCCACTATTATAATGGTAATTTTCAAAGATTTATTGTTGTGTCGAGAGGTTATAGCAGATCCCAAGCTATAATGAGAACCTCGAGATACAATGACATTAATCTTAAATATATGTTCTATATTCAAGATACATCCTAATGACTGGTGGCAGTAGGTGTTTGACTATTAGGTGTTGGGGGATCATAAGCATTGAGACTTCTTCTCATGAAGTTTTCACTTGGTGATCTCTAGTAGTGAGATCATGAGGACAGACCTGCCAATAGGAACACTACATGTTTTTGGTGTCATTGGTTGTTCCTATCTACGGACATGTGTATTGGTCTCCTGACTTGATATCATTTCCAATGTATACCATTTGATTTCATACTTGGATTAAAGTTTAAAATCATGGTATTGAAATCGTGGTGAGTTAGCTTATGTTGGGTGTGTCATTGGTGGTATGACATTGGTTGAAGGGTAAAGAAAGGATTTGTCGCTTCCATGTTTAGGAAGTTATATATCTCAGGCCTGGTTGATTAGAATGGTGATGTCGTCATAAGTCTTTAGCCAATGTATTACAAAGGTAAATCCATCTAGATATATCAACAAATAATAAAGTGAGAAACTGGTGATGACACTAGTGCACGACTTGCTTTAGGAGATATTTAAAGATAATGAAATTATAGTGCACAGTCAGTGTTTGTAGGTTGGTTGTCGTTGTTATAACAATCCTTATCTCATCAGGAGCCACGAGGGGTTTCTTGACTCCACTCATGGTCTTTGGATTTTATTCAATGCTATCAGAATAATGGCCTAGAGGGTTACACACAATAGCGTATTCAAGAACCCTCCCTATTCAGTTGAATATGTATATGGACATAGTGGGACCTACTGCAGGGTTCGAGTATTGTCCAAGTTTTCGATCACTAAAAGAATTAAATAAATTCATTAATATTAAAGTTATGAATATTTAGGATTGAATTTATTTAATATATTTATGATTATATTAATTAGGATAAAAATATTAATCGAATGAATATTATTTTAATATTCAGGGTTAGTTTAATATTAAGTGGGGCAGTGAGTCACGCTAAATGAATCATTTTTTAAATATATTATCGGTATGTGATAAAATAATAAATATTATTGACACAGTTTAGTTCGTCGAAATTATTTATTTCGTTGGTGTTGAAATAAACAAGGGTCAGGGAACCCTACCGGGTATTTATCAACTCCACTATAAATATATGAGAAGGCTCTCTCACATGTGTGGACATTCTACTATTCATTCATTCATGGAATGAATGTTGAGAGCCTCCCTCTCCTTCTGCTCTCTAGAGAGAGAAGCTCTCGATCGACGAATCTCGGATCAAGATATCTCTTCAGCATCAAAGGCATCTTGATGCGATGATCATTAGGATGTCGAAAGTGTTGACGGATCTCCGCGCTAGCACCAAGAATTCGACGATCGACGCTCCTGTGGGTTTTTGAAGCGCGTGTGGATGATCCCGAGGGTTCCTTCTTTGGATCCTTCGAGCAACAATCACCTTCGACGATTTACAGTCCACCGCGGCTTCAGATTTGAAATAGGAATGTTTTCATTTTTAGTTTGTTCTCTTGATAATTTATGTGTGATCCTTGGACCTTTTCGGTGCTCTGATCATCGACAAGTTCCGTCTTCGCAGCGATGAAAATTTTTAAAATCCTTGGCCCAATGCTTTTCGTTGTCGGCCCCAGAACCTTTTAGTGGCATCAGAAGGATCGCGTAATTTTTCTGAGCCTAGAAAATTAAATTTGCATTAAAATTTAGCATACGGTTCAAAAAAGATGATATCGATTCAAACTGTGCATCGATCCGATCTCGAACGTCCCAATTATGGCCATTTTAAATTTTAGAATTGGATCAAATATGTGGTTTAATCTCGGGTTATATAATTTTATTTAATCCCCAATAACCGATCATGTTTAGATATGTTCAATAGATATAATTAAAAGGTTTTGGAACATGGGTTCGACGCAATCCCCCTCAGCTTCCTCGTGCTGCACAACATGGTAGAAGGGCCTCTGTCCCGAGCAGACGCCATCGGCCCCTCTCCATCTCAGGCGCTGTACGTCCGCCTCCCATTCCACACGGAACGCCATGCCCGGATACCGCCGCATGCCTCCTGGACTCTTGCCTCCTCCGGTCTTCCTCCTAGACGACGCTGCAGGCGGATAATTTAGGGGCATAGGTTTTTTTTATTTAAATGGGTGTAGGTTTACATTATTTAGGAAATTGGGTTTGTTGAGCGCCACTTCAAGTGGCGCTCAACAACTCGGGTGGCTAGCGCCACTTCAAGTGGCGCTTTTCCACCATTTTTTTTCTTTTTCTGGTTTTGTTTTCCTTTTTATTTTGTTTTAATTTTTTTTTCTTTTTCTGGTTTTGTTTTCCTTTTTTTTTTAAATTTTTTTCCACCTCATCTCTTTTTAATAAATAATTTCAAAATAAATATATAAAATTTTGTTTTGTTTTTTTTGTTTTGTTTTTTTTTGTTTTAATTTTTTTCCACCTCATCTCTTTTTAATAAATAATTTCAAAATAAATAAATAAAATTTTAAAAATAATCTTATAAATATGTATTTAAAAATTTTAAATTAATTATTATTATATTTATAATTATGAAATTATATTTATGTATATATATAATTATATGTGCGTGTATAAATATAATTATGTATATATATAATTAAAAATAAATATTTATAAATATAAATCTATTTATATATTTTTTTAAATAAAAAATATATTTGTAATTATATAATTATAAACTAATGTTTAAATATAAATATTTATAATTATATGAATATGAATATATTTAAAATATATAATTATGAAAATATTGTTACATATATATTTAAAATTTATTTATAAATATATTTAATATGCATATATATATATATATGTATGTGTGTGTGTAGAATTATATTTATAATTATATTTAGAATTATATTGTAATTATAGTTATACTTGTATATTTATTATTATATATTTGTACATGTATATATTTACATAGTTATAAGTAATTATTTATAAAAAAAATTGAAATATTGTTAAACATATAGTCTTTCAATACCACGTACTTGAAACATAAAAATGTTTCAAGTATGTGACTTTGAAAGCCTATAAAATATAATCTAAATGACCAATATGAATGAAACTTAAAACATGTATTAAAAATATACTAAATAGATGAAAATAAAAAAATTACGTAAAAAATGTCGATAGAAAATATTTGATAGGCATTCAAAACCACCTAGTTGTAACTTAAAAATGTTTCCACTATGTGACTTTGAACGCCTATAAAAGATAATATATATGACCAATATGAATGAAACTTAAAATATTGATTAAAAATATATAAATAGATGGGAAAAAATGTAAAAAATGTCGATAGAAAATATTTTATAGGCTTTCAAAACCACCTAGTTGAAACTTAAAACTGTTTCAACTATGTGACTTTGAACGTCTATAAAACATAATCCATATGACCAATATGAATGAAATTTAAAACATGGATTAAACATATACTAAATAGATGAAAATAAAAAAAAATTACGTAAAACATGTCGATAGAAAATATTTTATAGGCTTTCAAAACCACCTAGTTGTAACTTAAAACTGTTTCAACTATGTGACTTTGAACGTCTATAAAACATAATCCATATGACCAATATGAATGAAATTTAAAACATGGATTAAAAATATACTAAATAGATGAAAATAATTAAAATTACGTAAAAAATGTCGATAGAAAATATTTTATAGGCTTTCAAAACCACCTAGTTGTAACTTAAAACTGTTTCAACTATGTAACTTTGAACGTCTATAAAACATAATCCATATGACCAATATGAATGAAACTTAAAACATGGATTAAACATATACTAAATAGATGAAAATAAAAAAATTACGTAAAAAATGTCGATAGAAAATATTTTATAGGCTTTCAAAACCACCTAGTTGTAACTTAAAACTGTTTCAACTATGTGACTTTGTCATTATAATTATTAATTATTAATGGTTAAGTCGTTGTGACAAATTTTGTTTATATTGTACCTGTACTTTATAATTTAATAGTTAATTGAAATAAGTTTGTATGTAATATATTTTTGATTTTCTTGTTATTTGACTTAAACAACAATTACTTATTATAGTGAATAAGTTTTTTAATATATACAACATTACATCCAAAAACATCAACGACGATGCCCTCCGGTACCACAACGCGGTGTCTAAATGTCACATCCTCTCCGCGTCCGACGTCTATGTCGCTCTGGTGTCCTCTCTGCAGGTTCCTCCTCTTCTGGTGCTTCTGGTGCCTCCCCATGATGTTGTGTAGAGGACTGACCAAAATCATGTGAGGATGCCCCAAAATCATGTGAGGATGCCCCAAAACCATATGGGGTGACATATGGCTCTGAAGCTCCTATAAATGGTAGAAATGGGGTACTGAAGAAGGCCTCGTCGGGAGGAGAGGGGGCCGCCATAAGCTGTGTGACTGCACCCAGATCGAAGTCCATAGTAGTCTGCGAAGACGCCATATGTGGTATATAAATGTCTCCCTGCTGTGCAAAATCATCAGTCGGCTGGGCGGGATCGTCTCTCTGTGGTGCGACGAAATCTGCAGGAGCCGCTCTCGGATGTCGATGTGGTCGCCTCTGCCCCCCCCCCCCGGATGTGCTCGTCTCTGTCGTCCAGCTGGCGCGGCGGTGGCGGTGCATCCTCCTCAGCAGGCATAGCAGGGACATCGTCATCCTCAGGTGCTTCTGCCTGAAGATATGGATCAGGATATGTCTGTGGCTCCTCATCAAAAAAACTGTCACGTATCAACCGGAGATGATCCAATAGAGCCACCACATCCCGATGAACTATCTCCCGTGGAATATATGCATGCTCCTGAGGCTGTGTGGAATGTGCAAGCTGACCAATGGCGTCTGCCTGCAAATGAAATGACAATCAAATTAATATCAAAAATGAGTTAAACAAAATTAATAAATCTTAGTAAACATACCAATCGCTGAATGCCAATCCCCTGACGTGTAAGGTACATGATGGTGTGTCGTCGATACCAGTGTGCATAATCCCCCTGATCAGATAAATCAGAGTGTGATGTGATATATCCCTGTGGAAAGATACTAAATCATGCACGCCTGTCCCAAAGCTGTTTGATTCGCTCAATGACCAGAACCACGGGGACGTCTTGAAATGCTCTAATCATTTCAACAATAATAGTTGAAACAAACTCAACATCTAATGAAGAGTGTTCATGTGCCAAGCTTGGGTTCACACATGTGTGTGGAGTAAATCTAGTGATGCGCCAGCTGTGAAAAGTGTTATCAATAATAGCTCGCAGACGCATTTGACAGTTCGATTCATATTTGTCACAACGGATCAAATAATAAGATCTCTTTGAATCTTCTACAACATATGAGTAATGTATTTCAATGTGATATTGTTTTATCACATTTTTCATTGCTTCTTTTCTCTCAAACTCTCTGCCAATATACCGAACACCGTTATCTGACACTCGATTTATGCCACCAATGATTCCTGGAAATTCTAAACTGGGATTGATAACTGAATAATCAAATTCTGGCAAGCGATTCATGCCTTCAGTCGACCATGAAGCCAATAGTGGAGGATGGTTTAATGGTCGGTTGAACGTCACATGAGATGGTACAGACTGATCTTCCGCATGCTCTTCTTCTTCTTCAACTTCCTCTTCATCTTGTTCAAAATTGTCATCATCCTCAAATTCATCAACCAATGCATCTAAAGTTTGTGGAGGAATATCCATTGAAACTGTGGCTGATGGAAATGATGGAATAACTACTGATGCTGATGGAACATCTTGATGTGAAGGAGCATATGACATAGTCTCATGAATTTGAGATGGGTCAACTTCCAATGTCGATGGAACCTCCATTGCAGCTATAGTGACATACAACTCCATCATTTGATTCTCAAGTATATACTTAACCAATGAAAGTATATATTCCCAATCATCATAATCATTTACCGGATAGGGCACATGCCAAAACCAATCTATAAATTGAAGATGTCTGAATGTGATGGACTCTATTACTTGATTCCTCGCGAGTTTTAACCTCCGATGAATTTTCCTTTGCACAGCTTCCAAAGTAGTACATCCTCCAAGCATCACAACAGCTTCTGGATGTATACTATAACTACATCCTTGTTCTGTCTCAATTATTTGACCTTTGTAATAAATATAAGCGGCGACCATCTTTTTTATCTAAAAAAACCACTGTTATTAATTAAATCTGATTAAAGAATCAATTTATGTATGCATGCTTCTAGTAATTTAGGTTGGAATCCTAATCCCTCCACCAAATCAATATGTTCAAACCATATTGATGTGTAACTATTTACACAACCCACAAGTTTGTGTTACTTACCCAAAAATAGAAGTCAAATATATTTATACATATCCACATGCATTATATGCATGAGGTACACGAACACGTCATGTAAAAGCATAGAGTTATATGAAATTGAAAGTCTCCACATGAGTAAGCCCGGAGCGACAGATAGCCAACCCCATTCACTTTCCTAGACAAGGCAAGCCTCCAGGAAAGTTGGTGGTCCGACCCAAAGCCCCTCTACCCGGGGATACTTTACTCAAGAGAGCAATCATTTCATGATAACTCTAACACTTAATATGCAAAAAATATATTGAACTACTAAATTCAAGTTCATAACTTCAATTACAATCCGAGGTCAAGGTAGATTGAAAACTAAATTCATTATCATTCCTAGAATGTAATGCAAAGGTATATTCCATAGGCAATTTACTACTACTTGGCTAATTAATATAACTACTTCGCTAATTAATATAACTACTTCGCTGAATAATATAACTACTTCGCTGAATAATATAACTACTTCGCTAATAACCTAATTATGATAAATTAATTACCTAATTATGGTTAACTAATTACCTAATTATGGTTAACTAATAACCTAATTATGGTTAACTAATAACCTAATTATGGTTAACTAATTACCTAATTATGGTTAACTAATTACCTAATTATGGTTAACTAATTACCTAATTATGGTTAACTAATTACCTAATTATGGTTAACTAATTACCTAATTATGGTTAACTAATTACCTAATTATGGTTAACTAATTACCTAATTATGGTTAACTAATTACCTAATTATGGTTAACTAATTACCTAATTATGGTTAAATAATTACCTAATTATGGTTAAGTAATTAACTAATTATGATTAATTAATTACCTAATTATGATTACTTAATTAACTAATTATGCTTAATTAATTAACTAATTATGATTAATTAATTAGCTAATTATGATTACTTAATTAGCTAATTATGATTACTTAATTAACTAATTATGATTAATTAATTAACTAATTAGGATTAATTAATTAGTAAGTGATGATTGATTAATTAACAAGTAATGATTGATTAATAACCTAATTACAATTATTTAATTACCTAATTATGATTAATTAATTACCTAATTATGATTAATTAATTAACTAATTATGTTTCATTAATTACCTAATTATGATTAATTAATTAGCTAATTATGATTAATTAATAACCTATTATGTTTCATTAATTACCTAATTATGATTTATTAATTACCTAATTAGGATTAATTAATAACCTAATTATGATTAATTAATAACCTAATTAGGATTAATTAATAACCTAATTATGATTAATTAATTACCTAATTATGATTAATTAATAACCCAATTATGATTAATTAATAACCTAATTATGATTAATTAATAACCTAATTATGATTAATTAATTAACTAATTATGATTAATTAATAACCTAATTAGGATTAATTAATAACGTAATTATGATTAATTAATTAACTACTAATGATTAATTAATTAACTAATTATGATTAATTAATTAACAAATTATGATTAATTAATTACCTAATTATGATTACTTAATTAACTAATTATTCTTAATTAATTAACTAATTATGATTAATTAATTAGAAAATTATGATTACTTAATTAACTAATTATGATTAATTAATTAACTAATTAGGATTAATTAATTAGCAAGTGATGATTGATTAATTAGCAAGTAATGATTGATTAATAACCTAATTACAATTATTTAATTACCTAATTATGATTAATTAATTACCTAATTATGATTAATTAATTAACTAATTATGTTTCATTAATTACCTAATTATGATTAATTAATTAGCTAATTATGATTAATTAATTAACCTATTATGTTTCATTAATTACCTAATTATGATTTATTAATTAGCTAATTATGATTAATTAATAACCTAATTATGATTAATTAATTACCTAATTATGATTAATTAATAACCTAATTATGATTAATTAATTACCTAATTATGATTAATTAATAACCTAATTAGGATTAATTAATTACCTAATTATGATTAATTAATAACCTAATTAGGATTAATTAATAACCTAATTATGATTAATTAATTACCTAATTATGATTAATTAATTAACTAATTATGATTAATTAATAACCTAATTAGGATTAATTAATAACCTAATTATGATTAATTAATTAACTACTAATGATTAATTAATTAACTAATTATGATTATTTAATAACCTAATTATGATTAATTAATTAACTAATTATGATTAATTAATTTACTAATTATGATTAATTACTTAACTAATTATGATTAATTAATTAACTAATTATGATTAATTAATTTAATAATTATGATTAATTACTTAACTAATTATGATTAATTACTTAACCTAATTATAATGAATTAATTAACTAATTATGATTCATTAATTAAATAATTATGATTAATTAATTTGTTAATTATGATTAATTAATTAGCTAATAATCATTAATTAATAACCTAATTACATTTAACTATTTACCTAATTATGATTAATTAATAACTTAATTATCATTGATTAATCAACTAATTATGATTAATTATTTAACTAACTAATCATTTCATTATCTAATTACATTTAAAAAAACCATACTATTTATAAAATACAAATATTATATACAAATTCTATAAATTAAACAACTAAATTATTAAATCAAACTATTAAATAAATTTAAAGAAAGATTTACCTCAAATTTGTGACGACGTAGGTACACAGGCAGAGCAACCGAAGAGGCAAGGCTTCGCAGCAACCGAAGAACGCAAGAAAAAAGTTTGAGAGAGAGAGAGAGAGGAAGGGATAGGGAGGGAGGAATGGAGGTGGGGTGAGGTAGGAAGTGAGGAATGGGGTGGGGGGCAAGGGTCCTATTTATAGGATGGGGGGGTGTTTCGGGGCCACTTGAAGTGGCGCCGAATTGATTGGGAAGAAGGGTGCAGCGCCACTTCAAGTGGCGCTGCACGGTTTGTATTTATTTTTTCAGCGCTACTTCAAGTGGCGCTGCACCCTTCTTCCGCCAAATTGGTGGAGCGCCACTTGAAGTGGCGCTCCAATTCCAAAACCCTTGAGTGCCACATGGTCTGGCGCTCAAGAGACCCAGTTAACTAATTATTTAAACATTTGACCCATTAAAAAGAAAAGAAAAAAAACCCTGTAGGCAAAATTCACCCGCTGCAGGGGCAGATTTTTTTTTCTGGGTTTTAAAAATTTTAAAATATGATAAAAGGGGCTAGGGTTCCGGTATTTTTAAAACTGGGTCCAAGATGCGTGAACCCCGTTCACGCATCACTGACCCCGGGAAGATGCGTGAACGGGGTTCACGCATCTTAACCGCGCTGAAGGATGCGTGAACCGCGTTCACGCATCCTTCACGAAGTTGATGAAGGATGCGTGAACGGGGTTCACGCATCCTACAGTATCTTTTTTTTTAAAATTTTTATTTTTATTTTTATTTTTTTTGTTTTGTTTTATATATATATATATATATATATACAAACAAAACATAAAATTCAGCAGAATTTATCTGCTATTTAATATCCAGCAGAACTGCCATTACAGCAGTCTGGATTCTGACAGAAACCATCACCCAGGGCTCTCTTTTATAAGAGGGCTTGCCCAGGAAATCATACTGCATTTCCGATGTGGGATTCAGGTTCTCTTTTCCTGCACAGAACATTCTGCATTTCCGATGCGGGATTCTGTTTCAAGTACGTGACTTTGAAAGACTGTAAAATACAAACTATACGACCAATATAAATAAAACTTAAAACATGAATTAAGCATATAATAAATAGTTGAAAATGAAAAGAATTTCGTAAAAAGGGTTGATGAATAATAATTTATAAGCTTTCAAAACCACCAAATTGAAACTTAAAAAAGTTTCAAGTACGTGATTTTGAAAGACTATAAAATAAAAACTATAAGACCAATATGAATGAAACTTAAAACATGGATTAAACATACAAGAAATAGTTGAAAATAAAAACAATTTCATAAAAAGTGTTGATGAATAATAATTTATTAAGTTTTATTCATATTGGTCATATAGTTTGTAGTTTATAATCTTTCAAAGACACGTACTTGAAACATTTTTAAGTTTCAAGTTGGTGGTTTTGAAAGCTTATAAATTATTATTCATCAACACTTTTTATGAAATTGTTTTTATTTTCAACTATTTCTTGTATGTTTAATCCATGTTTTAAGTTTCATTCATATTGGTCTTATAGTTTTTATTTTATAGTCTTTCAAAATCACGTACTTGAAACTTTTTTAAGTTTCAATTTGGTGGTTTTGAAAGCTTATAAATTATTATTCATCAACCCTTTTTACGAAATTCTTTTCATTTTCAACTATTTATTATATGCTTAATTCATGTTTTAAGTTTTATTTATATTGGTCGTATAGTTTGTATTTTACAGTCTTTCAAAGTCACGTACTTGAAACAGAATCCCGCATCGGAAATGCAGAATGTTCTGTGCAGGAAAAGAGAACCTGAATCCCACATCGGAAATGCAGTATGATTTCCTGGGCAAGCCCTCTTATAAAAGAGAGCCCTGGGTGATGGTTTCTGTCAGAATCCAGACTGCTGTAATGGCAGTTCTGCTGGATATTAAATAGCAGATAAATTCTGCTGAATTTTATGTTTTGTTTGTATATATATATATATATATATATAAAACAAAACAAAACAAAAAATAAAAATAAAAATTTAAAAAAAAAAGATACTGTAGGATGCGTGAACCCCGTTCACGCATCCTTCATCAACTTCGTGAAGGATGCGTGAACGCGGTTCACACATCCTTCAGCGCGGTTAAGATGCGTGAACCCCGTTCACGCATCTTCCCGGGGTCAGTGATGCGTGAACGGGGTTCACGCATCTTGGACCCAGTTTTAAAAATACCGGAACCCTAACCCCTTTTACCTAATTTTTGTTTTTTTAAAACCCATATTAAAAAATACCCCCGCTGCAGGCTCTACCGACCTACTTCATCGGCAGTACAAGCCACAGCCCAACCCACCTCCCATTTAAGCTAGCACCTCCCCACACCAGGGCGCTGTGACACAAGCTGCCCCATAGTCGGGCTCCTCCTAGCCAGCTCCCGGATGCCTCATCTGTCTCAGCGCCCTCCAATGAGGAATTCCTCCCACCTCCTGGTCACGTCGCGCACCAGACGTAGGAGGCCCCACCGCCCTTTGTGGCTTCCTCTGCACGCGGCTCGGCCACCACCGACCCTTCACCCGGGAGACACTGCTACACCCCTGGCCAGAACTGGCCAGAACTGGCCAGCAGCACCTATGTTAGCGCGACGCACACAGTGGCCTTCGCCACCCTCTATCCTAACTGACAGCCGTTGCTCCTTCCCAGGCACCCTCCTCCAGACCGATACGCTTGACCGCCGCCGTGCGGTGCTAGCCAAAACTGTGTTTCTTTACAGCATCGCACCAGCCACCAAGTCGGGAAGATCCCGGTCGCCCGAGTATTATGGTCGTTGCTGGACCACGGCAGGCTGCTCCTTCTTTTTGCATGTAAATTTTCTTTGCACGTTCAAATGTTTTGCCCTCAAGTGGTTCGGGCCGATCTGGTCAACCCTGAACGGGTTTTGGACGGATCGGTCCGACCCCTACAAGGCTTGATAGGGTCCTGTAGGAGTTTGGCCCGACTTGCACAGGCTCTGAAGTCGTTTTTTGAGGACTGAACAATTAGATTAATCAAAATAAATTATTTTAATTAATTTAATTTTAGTATCTAAATTAAATAAATTAAAATTAATTTTGGTTAATTATACTAATACCCGAAGATTTATATTAATTTTATTTTGTAATGAAATTAAATAAATTAATTAATTTAATTTTGGCATAAAAATTAAATTAATCGGTCTACCGAATTATATTTAAATTATTTGAATTAATTAATTCATTTAATTTAAATATATAACCCTTGTACTTAATTAATGCATCTTAATTTTATGGGGCATTTTAGCCGCATTCTAGTCTTGAGCACCGACCCTTGTATGTATGCATTTATTTATTTATTTATTTAACTGTGTGTGATGATTGTTATTAATTAAATAGGTGGTCTGCGCATCGTCTTTATTTTTGGTTGAAATGTACACGGAACTGCGTGTCAAATTTATCTGATGTATATTTACACCCCTTAGTCCCCCTCGCTTGCGCGCGAGTACCTTTGTACTTCCGATGAAGTCAGCAAACGACGTGGACCCAGCCATTATGAGGTGATGTTCTCTGTCCAAGATGATGCAAGACGTGACATGGACCCCACCAAAACGAGGAGGTACTCCAAGACGTGATGTGGACTCCGCCAAGACAAGGCGATACTTCAAATGAGAAGTGAACCTACAAAATGGGGGCATACTACATCAAGAGTCAAGTTTTGACTCTGGTTTGATGCCCTTAGGTCGTTTAGATGCTCAAGATCAGTCAGGTAGCAGTTTACCTTTATGCATTTTTTTTATTATTTTATGCCTTTAAACACAGTGGGAAATACATAAAATAATTGATAATAAAATGCATAAAGAAGCGGCGTATGTTTTTCGATTAAAGTCCAGTTGTCAGAGAGACAACATAGATGAAGAAGTTTAATAGAAATGGATCACATTCGTCGAGAGAATGACCCAAACCCCTCAAAGTAATATTATGTCATTACGACCTTCCGTCATTCAAGTTTGAACAAAACTGGGTGTTTGGGGTGTCACTAATGCCGTAGCTGAGGGTTCCTCTTACTACTGGGGAGTTCTTATTAGGGTGATGAGTTAAATTAACTAAAATTACAGCAAAGAAATAGCCATAGCTAGCTTTTGTGATTGTAGAGGCAAACATTGAGTAAAATCAAGAAATTATTTTTGAAGCAAGGACTTCACTCAACAGATCAAGGATCCGCGAGTTAATGCGGTTGAACATCCAAAAGCCTACCTTAGACCCTCCGATTAGTGGCGTTGCCATATCTTATAAACTATGAGGGAGGTTCCTGGATCCTTTCCACTAAAATACAGAAGAGTATTCTGATTCTAGTACTGAGGGTTCCTAGAATGCGAAAAATTAGTGGGAGACATTCAATGATTAAATTAATCTGGAATGTCACTTTTGGAAATCAACATTAAAGGTACTAATCTGCTAATTTTTTTGTAGAAAATGGTACGTAATACCACAAGTAAAAACTGCGATAAATATTAGTCCAATTTAATGTCTATACTAGCATGAATTTTCAAAATGTAGTATTGGTGCTCGTGCACAATAATACTATATCATAAATTCAAGGTGCTTGTTTCCCGGCCTGTTAAGCCACCTCAGGAAGTGATGGTGTAGAATTACTTACAGGAGACTTGTGAATTAAGCATATGATGGTTCTGTCATAATTTTATTATCAACGTCTTATGTTAGTTGTGGTCTCTACAAAATGACATGGATGATGTTATTTATAGTCTCATCTCCAAGAAGTTTTCAAAAGGAGAAAGCGAAGAAATATTTGAATGTGATGATTACACATGGTTTGTGTAATGTAAAATAGAGTTCACAATCTTTCATGTCATCCCATTCTTATACCGTTTCCACCAAATTACTCTAGTTTCATTTATGGATACAAATTTATGGTATAGAGTAAGTGCTTCATTACCTTTAAGGTAATATTCACCATGTAATAAGAATATTAATGAAAGTATCATCTTTTGTTCTTATGGCGAATAAATTGAATGACAAGGAGAAAAGGCCTATGGAAAGTTACTCTAAAGTAATCTTTGTCATTTCCATCAAAGAAAAGTGGTTGGTTATTTAACAGGAGGTTATTTTCATCACATACTGAAATATTAGAAGAACGTACCCACTTCTCGTTCAAATATATTCATCAATATAAATCAATGTTTCTAACATACTTCTTGGGTATTTAATACAATATGCCAATAAAATATGTGTATTTAAATATAGTAACCAAGTATGTATAAGAACATTATAAGATGTAAAGTTTCTTCTCTAAGCAGTTGAGAAAGGGTGATTCTTAAGTTAGTAGTGAGAAACTCATAACTTCTAATTTCCATGAGATTGATTCAAATTGAAAAAGTTGTTGAGTATAACCAAAACATATATCTCACATGCCCTTTTTGAAATAATGATTCATTATTCCAAGTTTTGTAATTAATGTTTTTTTGGTAACATATTCAACAAATAGTTTACTGGTACTTGAATCATAGCTAATAAGTGATGAATATATAAATGTAAGACTTACCCAGTTGTGGTAATATGATTCTTTGTCAAGTAAAAGAAAAAGTAGACATCAAGTATATACCCAGTATGGTATTTAGGCTCAGCACAGCTAAACACCTTTGATATTATTGACCTCTCTAGCTTAGACAAAGAAACCTTTAGAAATAAAGGTATGCCACAAAAATTCCGGGGTTAGTTCAACAAGCGAGTGTGAACTATACAAAGGAAAGCTAGAGGTAAAGATACTTCATAACATTCCTTTAAGTTATTAAGGAATGTAATAGTGAAGTATCTTCATGGTCAGAAGATATGAGTTGCTTCAGATCGACATTTCAAAGAATATCTTGACTATGCAATCATCGATCATGATAATGTAGCGTGGGGTAATTTCTAAACACTTGTTACCTTATCTACATCACTGTATTGAAGTCTATAAGGAGGATCGATGATAAAGTCTTACATGTTTACATTGATCAACAAAATTTAGCATGGAGTAATTCCTAAACACACATTTTATACATCAATGTTATGATGCAAGTTGTATCAATGTTAAAACCTATAGAAACTTCCATTATATTTCAAGATGTGCTTTGTAAATCATGGTGAAATCCCATAACCTATATGACAACTAAAATGATAAATGGATATCATCCAAGTCATAGTATGATGAATCCATTATGTCATAGTACATGTTAAAGAAGAAAAGTGTTTTTCAATAATTAAACAAACATTTATCAAGTTAAAGATGTTGTGCATCTAAGGTAATTATTCTAATGGTTCCTTAGGACATTACATAAATCCCTAAGATTGAAAATAGGTAGTAAAAGTTTTAGACCACATTACTATATAAGGGTACACATCTCTATTAGAGATAGTGGGTGGTGAATTGGCCTGGACTTAGTGAATTCTCGAGATGCACAAATTGTTGTAATAGGAATAAGTTTCAGAAGTTCATGTGGAAGAGGCATGTTCCAGTGACACATACTGTGTAAGAAGGATGAAACCATGGTGATGGTTTCATATTCACCGTGGCCAGCGATATTTTATTCATTAAGAATAATAAATCATACAAGTAAGTAGTATATGGAAATAATCTAAGATCAAACAATTTAATATTCAATAATGGGTTCCATGTATCAAATTTCAGTGGGGATTATTAATTGAATACTGCGGTGGGTATTCAAATGAGATGATACATTGATGGTACAAACCTGGTACCAATAAGGCTCGATTGGTTATACCAAGTAGGTATGCTTAATCCATTAGAATTTTATTTGTTACAGCTAACTTCTAAGATCATTCTATTCGTCATTGGATTTCAAGATCATCTTTAGTGGAAGGTGTCTATTAGATGAAACCAGAAAGGGATAATGACACCATAGAATGCCAATGAAGGTTGTAAGTTACTGAAATCCAGTGATGGATTAAAGTAAGCAACAAGATCTTAGAGTATTCATTCCTAATAAATCTTTTCCGTGTGTATACCAAAGGATAGTTGGATGGTGAGAGTTTTACATGTGAAATATATTCAGCAACATTTGGAAAATAGATTTTGGTCTTACATTTAGTTAAGACCAGAATAAAAGTAATTCTCCAATGATTGAATTAAAGTAGAGACCTATGTTCTATGGAAATTGATCTATCAAGGTAGATCTAATGGTTTCTTGGACCTATTAAATCATACATATTGTGAAATTGTATTGAAAAAATACAGGTTGGAACAATTCAAGTTCATAATTGTTTCCAATGTCACCTAGCTTAATCTCTCCAGGTTGACATGTTCGGAACATGGGATGAAATTAAAGTTATGAATTGAGTAGCATACACTCTAGTGATGGATCAATCACATATGACATGTTATGTAAAATAATTGACATTTCAATGATATACTTTATAGTAGGAAGATATTCATTATATCCAGGAGAACTACAAGTGATGTAGTCAGAACTATCATCCTGTACTTCATAGAGTACAAATGATATGTACCTGGTATATGGAGAAAAAGGTAGACTAGTTATTATGATACATAAACTAGTAATCCTTAGATCAAATTGATCTAGTATTGAAGTTAGTAAAAGGTTATGAGTGAGTCAAGATCATAAAATATTGTGGTAGCCATACCTATAAATACTGTGTACGTTGAAGCTTCTAAGGAAGGTAAGAAGCAATTATCAATCGCAACAATTTGTTCCAATTCTTGGATTTGAACCTAGTGAGAAACATATTATCATAATGTAAATTATGATATTATTTCTAGCCATGTTGTCAAGTTATGAAAATAAAAAAAAGTGATATACCCAGGGATAACTAATATTGAGAAGTTCTACTCAAGGAGATGAGGTCGCATACTGCAGATATGACATGCAACAAAAACATGGAAGGCTCCACAGTTAAATCCATTACTCAGCAGGAGCATGATCTTTATCATGTGAGTAGCTAACATGTTTGGTTAGCATGTTGGCTCTTGTGAAAGTGGGAGTGTTTAAATAGTGGGTTCCCTAGACATGACTATGTAATACTTTTTATTACCATATCATGTATACAGTTATCTATACATGATATTATCATACCATTATAGTGTAGAACTTTCTGCGCCCACTATTATAATGGCAATGTCAAATGATTAATTATTTTGTCAAGAGGTTATAGAAGATCCCAGTCTATAATGAGAACTTCAAAACAAAATGACATTAATCTTAAATATATGTTCTATAGTCTAGATACATTTTACAGACTAGACACAATAGATGTTTGACTATCAGGTGATGGTGGTCATAATCATTGAATCTTATTCTCATGAAGTTCGCACTTGGTGATCTCTAGTAGTGAGATCATTATGACAAACTCTCCAATATGAACACCACATGTTTTGAGTTTCATTGGTCATTCCTATATACAAACATGTGTATTGGTCTTCTGGCTTGAGATCATTAAAATTGTATACCATTTGATTACGTACATTGATGCAAGGCAAAAAACCATGGTATTGGAATCATGGCGAGGTAGTGTGTGTTGGGTGCATTGTTGGTGGTACGACATTGGTTGAATGGTCAAGAAAAGATTTTTCGCTTCCATGTTTAGGAAGTTATATATCTCAGGTCTAGTTAATCAGGATGGTGCTACCTTCATAAGCCTTTGGCCAAAGCTGTACAAATGTACAACCATCCAGATAGGTCAACAAATAATAAAGCAAGAAAAGGGCGATGAGACTAATGTGCGTCCTACACTACGAGATAATTAAAGAAAATGAGATTATAGTACACAGTAATTGTTCATAGGTTAGTTTTCATTGTTATGAAAATCCTTATCTTTTTTGGGGCCATGATGGGTTGCTAGACTCTGGTCATGGTCTGTAGATTTTATTCACTGCTATAGGGATAAACGCCTATAGGGTCACACATAATAGCGTATTCAAGAATCCACAATATTTAGTTAAATAGGTATATGGACATAGTGGGCCCTACCACGGGGTCCAAGTATTGTCCATGTTTTTGACCACAAAAAGGATTAAATAAATTCATTAATATTAATGTAATGTATATTTGGGATTGAATTTATTTAATATATTTATGAGTTTTTTTAATATGAGAAAAATATTAATCGAACAAATATTATTTCAATATTCAAGGTTCATTTAATATTAAGTGGGACAACAAGTTGAGTTAAATGGCTCAGTTTTTATCACGTAATATGTTTTAAATATATTGCTGATATGTGATAAAATAATAAATATTATTGATGCAGTTTAGTTCGTGGAGATTATTTATTTAGTGGGCGTTGAAATAAACGGGGCTCGGGGAACCCTACCGGGTATTTATCAACTTCACTATAAATAAAGGATGAGGCTCTATCACATGTGTGGCCATTACACTATTCATTCATTCATGGAATGATACTTGAGAGCCTCTCTCTCCTCCTGCTCTCTAGAGAGAGAATCTCTCGATCCAAGAATCTCAGATGAAGATCTCTCTACAGCATCAAAGGAATCTCAATGATGTGATCTTCAGGATTTCAAAAGTGTCATAGGACCTCCGCACTATCACCAAGAATTGGATGATCAATGCTCTCGCATGTTTTTGAAGTGAGTGCGGATGATCTAGAGGGTTTCTGCTTTGGATCCATCGAGAAACAATCACCTTCGACGAGTTACAGTCGACCACAACTTTGGATTTGAAACTGGTACGTTGTCATTTTTATTTTGATCTCTTTATAATTTATGTGATATCCTCAGACCTTTCTGGGGCTTGGATCATTGGTGACGACAAGTTCCATCATCCCACCGATGAAAAATATTAAAATACCAGGGCCACCGACTTCCGTTGCGGGCCCTATAACCTTTCACCTTTTGGCCCATATGATGCTAAGCTGTATGTATTCGAACGACATGGGTTTTTATCCCTGTGTCCTAAGACATGGTACGTAGGAAGACTCATCAAGGTTCAAGTCCCAAATGATGGTTTACATTGGTATCCCCTTTTAGGGGACCCATATCCTTGGTCCTCCCCCTTAGTGGTGCCAGAAAAGTTCTCAGGAAGCTACACATGTGTAATCCCCCGACACTCAATCCATACTCCTCCAACCAAGAGTGTCCCTCTTATGATGAGATGATAACCATGTGTAAGCCCCAAAATGTTGTCGGGTTATTGTATTTTGTGTACACCCCGATACTATGCCCACATTCCAGAACTATGTGGACTTTGATTCTCTTTAACATAGATACATAGGAGTCCTCCCTGTTGGTCAATTTCATCACCCATGTGCCATCCTAGTCTCTCCCTTGATCCTTTATGTTTCGGAAAGTTCATGCCCCAACCCAAATGATCTAATTCATTTGGGTCTCTTCCATGCATTCATTTTCACTAGAGAACTCCTCAAGGGACTCATCGTTCCATTATAGGACTTTGTGGACATTGATTCTTTGCCATTGGGATATGTAGGAAACCACCCTGAGGTTCAATCCTAACATTATCACCTTCGCACCGGTCCTTGATTCCATCCCCACACATTCCATTATTCGACACTTCATCCATATCCATCCTGATTCCACAAGGGCCACCACATCCCATTGAAATCATGCCACTTATTCTGAAAGATAACCAATTTTTTCCCCCATTCACCTCATTCCCCCCTTGTAGCACTCGGGCTACTAACCACGCGTAAGCCCCATAATATATTTAGGTTATTTTCCATTGTGTACACCCCAATCTCTTAAATCACTCTCTTAAACTAAGTGGGTTTTTATCCTTATCTTATATACAAGGTATGTTGGAAGCCTCCACGAGGCTCAATCACAACCAATGATAAATCTTCATTTCCAAATTTTTGAGACCCAATCATCACATAATATGCCCTTTGAGGGGGTCCAAATCCACCTTTACGGTGTGATACCTTCCCTTTGTGGGACACACCACCTAGAATCTATCCTCATTGGGCATCTTCATCCAACCATTTATTAAATCTTTCATTTGATCCCTATAAGGGATGTACCCATCTGATCCGCTCTCATCAGTGTTCCGATCAATCTGATCTGTCTCTGTTTGACGTTAAACTTGCGACATACCCCTTGTTAGACATGGGAAGCTGATAAAAACCTCATCTACATGCGTCGAGCATATAATCCCCGCAAAATATGTGGGATGAATTGGGATTTTTCACACTTAAGGAGGTCTATCATAAGGGGAATAAAACTAGGTGTACCAATGTTATAGCACCCAGACATTCCAGTGATGCCCAACATGACTACTACCCTGACCGAAGGTTTTTGCCCTGACATGCCCCCATGGAATGTCCTAATAGAAGCAGTGCAATTAACCATCATCCAAAATTATATGGCACCAGGAAGAGTTTCATGAACAACGTATTATTCTTAAAGGGAGACCCAGGCTAGGTGAAAAATTCTGAGGAGGAATACATGGATAGAGAGACCGATATCCCATCATCCCGTTTAGATCAAGGATAAAATTTCCCTGAATAAGTTACAAATTATGACTAAATTTGGAAAGTAGGAATGCAGGGCAATAATCAGCGCATCCTACACAGACAGATGCACACCCTGGTGAAAGCATCAAAAATACAAATGGTGAACTTGGTGTGAAATTATTCACCTTAAATGTAGAGATTAGTAGAATTAGAGACTTCAGTAGTTAATCATGTCATAAGATCCAGCTATCTGGTGCCAGGTCCCACCAAGAAAATAGTGTGCCTGGCATGAAACTCACTAGGATTTGGGGCAGGTGATCATTGGGTATCACAGTCTACAATGTTGTCAGCATGGATCATTCTATCTAGTCATGGGATATTGAACAACACTGGGGCACTGGGCATCACTTTCATATTTCCTATACTAATGGATGATTTTTTTTCTTTTCATGACCCATGATATAGCTATAAGAATCTGATCACCCCCCGCCCATAAGTGTAGGGGAATGGGTAATTCCAACACGGTAGTCCCGCACGAATCCATATCTTATGTGGAAACTTCCAAGACCAAAACTACCAAGCGCCCATGCCCCATCTCACCGTATGAATTTATTCAAAGGAGGTTGATTAATACTGTTGTCCATCGATACAAATAGAAAGGGGTTACCTGATAAGGGACATGGACCATCAAGACCTAGAAGCCTCTGTGCCCCGTCAACACCACCCCCCAAAAGGGCCGCATAGGGAGCTCATCTCCCCACTTTGACCTTCAACACCTTCAAGAGCCTATCTCCAGAGTGCTCTTATGATTCACTCCCTTATGCAGATGAAGTAAGGGATGTTCGAGTACGCTGGCTCGGACTTCATCCAGGGATCTGCCAAGGATTGGACCCACATGGCTACATCAGCATCAACAACTGGTCCCACATACCTAGGAGAAGTTGGTCCATACCCCTACAAGATGACCCTAGTTTGACCGACCCTACGTCAACACCGGGTGCATGCTCAGGAAGACCCCCACAAGGGGGAATCATCTTCCACTTCTCCTATGGCTTGATCCACCACTAGAACATTCTATTAGACCCCTATTTATTTCCCAGATTAGGGGAACTTCCCTATCCCAGAATAAGTATGCATCCATGATCTTTCTAGAGTGAGGCACCAGCCACCCCAAAAGCAGGTTGTGTTGACTTCCCTGGTCAAGCATTAGTCACCGTTGGCGAACCCATGATGATGAAATCTAAGACAAAGGTCCTCCCCATACCATCATTTGTAAGAGTGGAGGTCCTCCCCACTCCTTCATTCAATATGTTGGTCCTCCCCATTCCACCATCATCAACTCCAGCGGAGGACCTCCCTGCTTCATCGAAACTTAGCATGAAGGTACTCCCGGTTCCCCTAGTCTTAGGTATGAAATTTTACCTTTCCTACCAAGTTATCAACATGAGGATATTAATTTACCTATCACCTACCATCATGGGGGTCCTCCCCATGTTCTCATCGACTCCAGCAGAGGCCCTACCCCCTTCATTGACGGTCATCACGAAGGTCTTTCCCATATCATGTACAGTCAGAACAAAGGTTCTCCTCACACCATAGCTACTAGAGCCAGTTGACATGATGGTCCTCCCCACGCTATGGATGAACACCATGGAGTCCCTCCCCATGTGATTTCCAACTTCAGTGGAGGTCCTCCCTGCTACAACACCCTCAATCACAGAGGTCCTCCCTGTGTTAAATTTGACATTTTCCAGGGTGCTCCTTGCACCGTGGTTTCTCCAAGAGGATGTCCTCATTGCTTTACCAGAAACCAAATAATAGGTTATCCCCATGTAAAAAATCTACCCTACCCTGAAGAACCAACCTGAGGTAGGAGGTTGGGTCTCCACCACTTGATGAAGAATCCTGAGAATCCTCAAACTGCAATCAAACCTGTCCCTTTTTCAGATTCTAAAGTTGAATGTGATTCAATGATGGAACCATCACCCCAATCCTCTATGTTGGGGGATATGGAAGGAACAAGGATTATTTGAATAATACTTAGAGAAAGTGAGGTCCACTAAACCCCTACATACTTCTGAAGATACATGCAGGATAAGGATTATTTGGCCCCTTTCAAATGTATGACTGTACGATCCTACTTATCGTAAATAAAATCATTCTCGACCATAATAAGAGATCACAAAGAGTTGTTTTAGGGACCAATAGTAGAAGAAAAAAAGTGTGACCAACCACCAATGACCGAATACCCTATTCAGGAAACAGTGGTCATTAGTCCATCTTACAGGGATGTGATGGTGCAATCAGCACATTCTTCGGAAGACAACTGAAGATGTGGTGAATTTTCAGCTCTACCTCCATACTCTCCACCTGTTGATCTACAACCACAAAGTAATATTCAGTTCCATTACTGGTCCTAAAACCACTCCTAGTCAAAGTTTTGGTCAACCATGGACTGGATCCCGAGTCTGAGTTGAGAAGTTTTTGGGACATTCTCACTGTGGCTCATTTCCCAGAGATGTTCTGGCCAATTTCAACCACAAAGTTCAACATTCCAAAGTCCCTTTCCTAGGAAAAGTTTATGTGCCTCTTCTAAACCAAGGGGATGATTTATTTCCATCTCCATTTTCAGTAGTTAGATTACCCTAAGAGACGTGAACAATACGATGACATTGGACAACAATGCCACCTGGTCGGGTTAGCCGCACTTTCAATTGCTCAGCACCATGCATCTCCTGGTTATCATCAGAACCTCCAATAAAAAATGGGTCTAGAGCATCATTTTGATACATAAATTTATCAAGGAGGCTTCTCCACATGTCTGTATCCATTGTTGGGGGAGTATGTTACCCTACATTTTTGTCATATCCTGCACCAGCCCGGTTTTCTCAGTGATATTGAGGATATGCCTCTGAGCATCATTACAGTTAACATGGTTTTTTCTGACATATACCCAAAATGGGGCACTGAAACAAGGCCTAGATAAGAGGAATAACTCATTGGGGAAATAAAAAATTGATAAGATATACCAGGTGTCCATACTCTCCAACAAAAAAACATTTCTTGGCCTTCCAACACCTTCCCAATCATTGCCTCTTAGTTGAGACCAAAGAAAAGGAAAAGGGAAAATAGGGACTGACAAACCCTATGACCCATCTCGATTAGTGAAAAAAGATGAAATATGACCTTAAAAAGGCAGTGTTGTTCCAGCATATTTCTGAATAGAAAAAGATATTTGACAACCTCCTCGTTGAGTGCACATCGGAAGGACGACCAAATTATGGCAATCCTTGACTCGGGAAATAGGGGCAGGGGAAGGTACAACCTCCTCCCAGTGAGTCTTCTTTTAGTGATCCCAACCAATCTGCGCTTCTATAGAGGGTAGAGGCCAATGTTTATGGAAAGAGGCCATGATATACATCACCCCATCTACCCAAATTATGTGACAACCTTCATTAGTACCCACTCAGGTTCCTCCGACCGCTCTATAGGTCCCACCGGTCGGTCTACTGGTTATTCTGCCAACTCCTTGGGTAATTCTACCAGTCACCCCATGAGCCGCTGGTCCCTCTTACCACGTTGAAGAACCTTTCAACACGTTGGTGTTCAAGGACACTCTTTCATGATCAGAATCCTCATTTAGATGATCTGATGACATCACTTATGTCTCTCCTTGAGGCCCTAGAAACACGAATGGTGGAAATACTTCTTGATGAAAAGCCATATCTTGCTTGGGTAGATGATATGACAACAACCCCGAGTTTCAGAAAACCTAATTTTTCCACCCTTTAATGGGACATGTGATCTACTGCCGCATCTGGACCACTTTATTTCAACGTGTGTACCCATGCTGGGAACTCCAGTGCAGCAGGAGACCCCCAAGCTCTGGTGTTTTTTACAAACACTAGAAGGGATTGAATTGGCCTAGTACATATAGTTTTTCATTGGTCTATAGATGGTTGGGAGGATTTTCATAGGCAATTTCTGTACTAGTTCATCTCCCTAACCTAGAAGAAAAGTTTTACTGACCTCTTAATGTGCAAGTAGAGGCCTGATGGGCGCATCACAAACTTTGTCACATGGTGGAAGGGCCTCACATACCCCCTTAATATTCCACTAACCAGGATAAGTTTCTAATGATGTGCATGGGGAATGTGAAAACTGAAACAGTCATTTCTTTCATCACTCAGAACAACCTAGGTGGGTTTTGAGATTTCTCTGACAATGCTCAAAATTTAGAAGAATTATTGTAGAAAGCCAAGAAGGAACGTCCATTACCACCTGTAGATCCCGCAAGAAAAGCTGTCGAGGCTGAGACTGCTACGGTAGCACAAATAGAGCCCCCCAGGCAGTTGGAATTTTTATTGGAAGAGCCACCTCTACAGCCTCACTGAGGCCCACCCCCTTAGGTGTAGTCTCCAACTCAGAAATGACCGCCTATGAATCAGTAGACACGCTGTGTAATGCATCGCCACCACTTATGTGAGATAATTAGGTTCCAACTCCTCAATAGGCACCACCAACCTCTCATCAGGGATAGGCTCCCAGATTAAATTTCCTAGATTAGAGGAACCAGACCTACTAATTTAAATAGGCTCTGGTTCCTAGTAATTTTTGAAGCACCTTGGACCTGAGAATACTACGGTTTCTAGAATGCAAGAGGCCTGAAGAGGCAAATCTCATTGATCACCCCAATTACTTCCCCTATCACCAGAGCCTTTATCACACTCTCAAGAAGTGACATGTGTTTAAATAATTGCTCTAAAACTATGTCAATAATAACATAGTCAGGTTGGGTCCATCCCCGACACACATGGGATGTGTGTTTATAAAGCTTGATAGTGACAATGAGGGTGAATGGAAGCATGTTTCTAACCGCATGTCTCAATAATAAGATGAACAGATGGCTCAAAAGGCAGTTCCCCAAGCCCATGGTATTATCTGTGCACGTTTGAATCTTTCTAATCCTTCAAAAGGTGATGCTCTATCTTCAACTACTACCTCTGCATCAACATCTTAGTCGTCGTCCTCTCTGGGGAGCAAGCACTGACGACACCAGGGAAAACAAATCCCTCAGCCTATACCAAATCAATCATGTACTCTTAGTGATTTCATGCTCTCAAAAATGTGTATTTCCCCCCCAGAATCCTCCCAATAATAGAGGATCCTTCGAGTGACGACCATGGGTATGCTTCGTTCAATACCATTGATATGGTTAACACTTACATGGTTCTTGATGATGAAGAGAATTGGGAGGAGCCTACCAACATCACCAGTTGATTCTAACTTTAATGAATCCATAGTTATGTAAATTTATATAATGAATTGGTCAGTAATTCTATCTAAGTCGTGCACTCCACCATGACTGGACATAAGGCCCAATGAAGAGTTCAACACACACAAACTTCTCATCTCATTTCATCAGATTCACACCCAATGTAGTTTGTACTGTTTGATCAGGAAGAACCACCAAGAATGTGCTATGATCAATCATATTTTGTCATGGATAGACCTCAGTCATCTGGCCCTCAATCGGTAGCCAATCTATGTGGTTCAGCTAGTGAGCAGCGGGATATTCCCAACACTAGCCAGAATTCTCCGGTTCAACCACTAGCGCCCGTCATACCTCCTGCCACAAAGATACCTCACATCTGCATAATTTTATGCTGGGCACAGAAATATGATTTCCACAAGAATCATTCTAGAATTCCTGAGAGGCTCTCTATCCTCAAGGATCTTCACCAATCTACATATATGCATGAAACCCTTACAGAGGCATTAGAAAGACACCTCTAGTTTGAGATAGAAGTGTCACCCGTAGAAGCCTCCCAATGCTGATAAATTTGATCATGTGGAGTATCAATCCATTATCTCTTTCTCTAGAGAATATGAGGGTTATCCCAAATATGGGTACATCCACCCGCTGTACATCACTGGGCAGCTCAATGGTGTGGTCATCTGCCACTGACTTGTCAACACAGGCTCTAGGATCATCGTTATCCCAATCCGGACACTTCTAAATATGGGGCTATCTGAATGAGATCTAAGTCCCTCTGACCTATGGAATCAAGTTTTTGACAGGACAAAGAATACACTAGTTGGAAAGATCCACATGAAGAACCAGTTCGGTGGTCTAGTTTCTAGTACCGAGTTTATGTTTATCTCATAAGACACCTCTTACATCAAGTTGATGGGTAGACCATAGATCCACCTACATGTTGAAGTACCTTACTCATATAATAAATGAATTAAGTACTCCATTGATGGTTTAGTAGGCATACTCCATGGTGATCTGTCTCCCATTTCCTCTTAAGAACCCCGTTACCTGGATGCCAACTACTACAAGGGAAAGGGAAAGAAGAGTCAGGCTAATGAGGTTGAGCAGGCTCCAAATGTAACCAACTCATGGAAAAACCTAGATGACGCCTACATTTTCCCGATCCACCGATTGGAGTCCACAACCCCAGACTTGGGGAAATGTTTTTTTGTCTCAGGAATGAGGGTAAGCATGTTCCCAAGTCTATTTAATGTCATGAGATTACCTCATATTCCTACAAAAACCAGGCTTGGGTGATACCAGATACCCCTACCCTATAAAGTATTGGGATGTTTCCCCTATGAAAACAATGATATTTTATAATTTCTTGTTTTTTCGGGCCGGGATAAACTAGATCAAGATGATACGTCACTATTACTTTGATATTATCAAATGTAGCCCCTTGGGTCGAAGTACATAAGGGATTAGGTTGAAATATCTCGTCCCCATGGTTTTATAAGTGTAGGAGTCCCCTGATGAGTTTTCCACTGACGCTCAGGCTGGCACCAGTGTCCCGTCAGGATCTGTCGACTCAAAAGAGTTTCCCCATGAAGATGATCTTCTCACCGTGGATAAAGAAGATGATTTCAAATATGCCCCTCTGGAATTCAAAGAGGGAATCTCCACTACGGTTGATGAATTGATTTATGTGAATCTCGATACTGAGATGGATTTGAAACAAACAATGATTAGTGAAACTATTCATATAGAATAGAAACAATGATACATGGATTTCCTAGAGTAGCATTGTGATGTATTTTTCTAGAGTTATGATGAGATGCCAGGGCTAGATCCTCAGGTCTCCGTCCACTGTCTAGGCCACCTGATAAACCATCATGGGTTTAAATAACCTCTCGGAAAGATACATCCCTCTCATGCTATCATGGTTTAAGTTGAGGTTGATTAGCTCATCAAATCCAATTTTTCAAGGAGTTCCCTTACCCCAGATGGTTAGCTACCATTGTTCCAATCAGGAAGAAAAATGGATAGATTAGAGTGCGCATCAACTTCCTGGATCTCAACCGTCACTGTTTGAGCGATGGTTTTCCCCTTCCTTGGAAATAACTATTGATTGAATCCACCACTGGGTTCCAAGATCTATCCTTCATTGATGGGTATTCTGGAAATAATCACATACAAATGGCCTCTAAGGATGAAGAGTCTACCACCTTCAGGGAACCAGAAGTTAATTTTTTCTACTAGGTAATGCCTTTATGTATAAAGAATGCAGGTGACACCTTTCAGTGTTCCATGAACCGCATATTCAACCCAATACTTGGGAAATTGGTGGAATGCTATGTGGATGATCTGGTGGTTAAACCTCTCCATCTTTAGAACCATCTCAGGGATCTTGAGGAAGTTTTTGGCTTCCTCTATTCCCGACATATGAAGATAAACCCCTTGAAGTGTGCCTAATGGGTAACCTCCAAAACGTTTCTCGGCTTCATTGTTAGATATAGTGACATTGAGATCAATCCAAAAAACGACCCAGGCCATCATTCAGCTGTCTCCTCCAAGAAATATTCAGTATATCTGAGGCTTTCAATTCCACTTAGCCTATATACATAGATTCATCGCAATTTTTTCTAGAAAATGTAATCCCTTTTCTCAGCTCATAAATAATGGTGTCAATTATCAATAGGATAAGGAGTGTCAGACTAATTTTGAGGAAATCAATCAGTATCTCATATAGACTCTGGTTCAGATACCACATGTTTCTAGAAATCCGCTCGTCCTTTATGTCACTGATTTTGAATGGTCCCTTGGAAACCTTCTCACCCAGAAGAGAAATGAGGGAATATAGAACTGTTTATATTATCTCATCCACATGATCCTTGATAAAAGGACTAGATGTTCTACTATAGAGAAAAGAATCCTATAACTGATATTTGCAGTGCAGAATCTATGACATTACTTGGAACTGTAGCAGTGGAGACACTGTAGCGGCGGAGGGGCTGTAGCAGGTACTGTAGCGGCTGCGGTACTGTAGCAGTTACTGTAGTAGCGAGGGTACTGTAGCAGCACTGTTCACTGAGGGGTTCTTTGGGAAAAAATAGGCTTTCAAGCCTTGTATTCAGGCCACTTGGCCTTGGGCCTTCGGGCTATGTAATGGGCAACCCTCTACCCAGTCTAAAGAGGTCTTTGCTTTAAATAATAAATTGACGCTTCGTCCCCAACCTTAAAAAAATGTGATACATCTAGTTTCCTGAGTGGATTCGCTGAAGTATATTATGAACATCTCTGTGTTGATAGGATGTCTAGCTCAGTGGGAAGTGATCCTTAAATAGTTTGACATCTATTTTGTCCCCCTATAAGGCTATCAATGGAACTGCATTGGATGAAATTCTTACCTACAATCTATCCCCTGCAGAGTAGTATCTGGATCTTGACTTTTCATATAAGGAAATCCACTTAGTAGATCAAGACATTTCAGGCAGGAAAATTCACTTTTATGGCACTTCATGAAGCCTTACTGGCAGGAGACTTAGTGATCCAAGACTCAATAGTGTAGGACTATGTATCGTCTTCATCGTGCCTGCAAAGGCTATCCTACCCTATTCGTTTCTATTGTCAGAAGGTTGTACCAACAATGATGCAAAGTATCAATCTCTCATCACTGGTCTCAATCTAGCAATAGTGATTTATGTTTCCCACTTACATGTGAAAGGGGAATCTGAACTAGTCATCAAGCATATCTGAGGCAACCACTCTGTCAGGAAGCCATATCTCATACATCTATTAGAGCGTACTCACCAACTGGTTGCATAGTTACCTTCTTAGCCAATAGTTACTCATGTCCATCGATCGTAGAACGGTCGAGATGATGCCTTGTCTAGACTTTGCACATGTATTAAAGAGCCCAACCAGGACGATTTTAATATCCCTATGGCGCATCGAAGAGTCATCTCCCCCATCACTCCGAACGATGATGATGGCCCAAAGGTAAACCACCTTACCACTGATTCCTCCACATTGGAACCTCTAGGTCCCCCTACTGTAGTACTGGATGAGACCCCTAACTGAATGACTCCCTTTATCGAGTATCCTCAGCACGATATTCTCATGATAGGACGAGCTGAACGTGAGTGAATCCCATGACACACTGTGCAGTTCACTATCTAGAGTGGTCCTAGTCTTGAGAAGATCCTCTACAGACATGGGTCAGATGATATTATCCTCAGTTTCATTCATGGAGTCCAGATATCCCAGGTTATATAGAAAGTTCATGCCAGTTCCTATGTGGCTCATCATGGATGGCCCAAACTCTCTCATCAAATCTTAAGATTGAGATAATTTTGGCCCACGATGAGCTGTGACTATATCAATTTTTCCCAGAGGTACTATGTCAGCCAGATCCATGCTAATTTTGTACATTGTCTTCTAGAGACTCTACATACTACCATGTACTCTTGGCCCTTTTTGGTTGGGGGACTTGAGGTAGTGGGACCATACCCACCAGAAAAAACTCTCATGTGCAGGTTCATCCGGACTACTACTTATTTTCTTTACAAATGGGCATAGGTAGTTCAACTCAAATAAGTTAAGTTTCATTCCATTGTTGTCTTTATGAGCTCCAATATCATCCACCAATTTTGATTCCCTCATCCTTTCCTCACTGATAATGGAACCAACTTCTGAGCATCTGAGTTGAATAAATTGTATGCCAAGTACTACATCTGTTATAATCATACCTCTCTCTATCATATGCAAGAAAATGGGAATATCGAGACTTTCAACAAAACCATATATAACATCTTTCAAAATATGGTTGGTTAGAATATGAATATTTGGCTAGAAAAAATCCCGAATGATATCTGGGATTATTGGACAACGAATCATAATTCCACATAAGTGAATCTATATTCCCTAGTGCATAGAAAATAGGTATTCCTCCCCAATGATATTCAGTTACCCTCACTACGCACAACCTTCTACAACCATATGAAACTATAAAAAGTAGGGAAAATGAATCTGGATGAACTAGAATCACTTGAAGAGAACATTATTCGTTCCATACACAATTTGAAGAGTCATCATAACAGGATAGCTAGGGATTTAAATGCGAAATTTCACCTGCAATATTTATTACAAGGTGACTCAGTATTGGACCTAATAACACCAATGACACCTGGCATGAAACCACCGAAGCTGGAGCCCAAATAGTAAGGTCCTTATGTCATTCACAAGGTTTAACCAAATGGTGCATGCACTCTAGTAACTATGGATGGTGATTGTATTACTCCTCCTACCAATTCCAAATTCCTCAGTTAGTACATTGTATAAGGGAATATACATCTTGGTGGATGTGAAACTACTACTCCTTATCGTGCAAGACATTAAACTATAAATGGTATGGGCTCTATGACCCAAAAATAAGACCCCATTCATCCTGCATTATGATAAACTACGAATGGTGAATACCCCTCATTGTCTGATCTCTACGACCTTAAACTAAGATCTCCCTCATCCTTACCATAAGATGTTAAACTAGATGGGTACCACCATGCATCACGCATAATTTGGGTCCCCATAATCTTTCATATCCAAAAGGACCTCCTAGAATCTTTTTCTCACACAACATTGGATCACCTACCACTTTGGGCCAACATCCTTAAGGATATCGAATGACAATTGGACACAAGTCCTGCATTGTGAATATCGTCAACGTTCGATGATCAATTATCTATTCCCATTCATAGTCACATGAGACGGATACTGTATTGTAAACATTGTTATAAATTAACCTCAATCATTATTATCATCCCTATGATCTCCCAAATGACGGGTGCTTTGATTCACCTTTTTCTGCCCTTCTATCCCACACACACAACATTAAACTAGGGATCTACATTTCAAGATCTATGACCATAATATAAGATCTACCACATTCTTGTCACCTGATATTAAACTGTATTAAATTTTTATAACTACATATGGATAGATTCCCATCATTATGGGATACGTAGAAATGCCCAGACATTTCGTCTTTGGGTCCATCACGACAAATCTCTTCGCCCCCACCCGAGATTAATTCCTTTTGGGGGTTGCATATGGTGTGGTGTGGACTTCCTTAGTCTTTGTTGAGGTCAGGTTTTCAACAGATGCATCATGTTCTCCTCCTTCTAGAACATCCCTACCACGTCCTTATTGCACGATGTTAAATTGCATGGCATTTTCAGAACTACTTCAGGATTGATTCCCATCCTTATGGGATATATAGGAACACCTAGAAATTTTGTCTTTGGGTCCAGCCTAGGTTCATACATTCTTTCTCTCAGCCCCTTGGCCCAAGTTACCTCTTGGAAATGTGAATAGTGTGTCATATATGGACTTAAGTCCTTGTTCATGTTGGGTTATTTTTCCATGCCATACACGTCCTCTTTGAGATACCTATTTTCCCACATCCTTGTCGCATGATGTTAAACTGTATGGTATTTTTGGAACTACATATGGATTGATTCCCATTTTTAATTGATATGTAGGAATGCCTGAACATTTATTCTTCGGGTCTAGCCCAGGTTTATCTATTCTTTCTCTCATCCCCTTGTCTGGTGTTCTCTCCTAGAATTGTGAATGGTGTGGTGTATGTGGACTTATTTCCCCATTCACATTGGGTTATTTTTCCAAACCATACATGTTCCTCTTTGAGACACCTATTTTCTCTCATCCTTTTTTCATGATGTTAAACCGCACAAAATTTCAAGAACTATGTATGGTATGATTCTCATACTTATGAGATATGTAGGAATTCCCAGACATTTCATCCTCACGTCCAGCATTGGATTTTAGAAACCTTCTCCTCCTTTTGGACCCTTGTCCTATGTTCTCTCGGGGGTATGTGATGTGCTGTGGACTTATATCCACATTCATGTTGGGTTTTCAATAACCAAAACATGTACCTATCCTAAGATATCTCCATCCCATTTTCTTTACATCCTTGTCATATGACGTTAATCTACACAACATTTCAATAACTATGTATAGATTGATTCCCATTCTTATGGGATACGTAGGAAAACCCAAGCATTTTTTTCTACAGGAACAACCCAAGGTCCCTTGATCCTTTCCGCCCCATTGTCTTGAGGTTACCCCCTTGAGGATTTGCATTGTGTGGTGTGGAATTTTGTTCTCATTCACATCGGGTATTCTTTATTACACTATGCACATTCCATTTAGAACCTCGTTCTTCCATATGCGTACAAACCATATGATGTTAAAATATGTTGGATCATCCCACATGAAATTAAAATGTTTCATCTTTTCCTCATGATGTTAATGTTTATGGGATGGTATTGTCATACGACATTAAACTGTGGCACACTTGTCTTGGCCACACGAAGAAAAAATTGCACCATGTTGTGGTATCCTCAGTTAGGAGGGAATCATGTTTGGAATCTTTCATCAACTATGATATTTTTCAAGGCCCATGTATGGATTTATTCCTTCAGTTATGCCCAGATTCTTCATCATTGGTTTGTTTCTAAAAAAACCCACCCACACTAAAGAAAAAAAAGATCTATCAAATGCCGCTTCTTTTGGTGAATGGGCCAGACCTGCATGATAGTATTTCCCCTAGAAGTGGTATCCTACCATGCTGTTTGCAAGAACTATGTATGGCTTGATTACTATCCTCATGGGATACATAGGAACACTTAGAAAATTCATCTTCGGGTACAACCCTAGGTACCTCAAACCTGTCATTCTTTTCGGCCCCTTGGCCAAAATACTATTGAAAACATGGGTGTGGGGTGGATTTATTTGGTCCTCAGTCATGTTGGGTATATAATAGCCAGGCCATGTACTTCCCTTCTGGTATTTCCCGACCATGATCCCTCATATATTTACCACATGCTGTTAAATTGTATGACATTCAAGAACAACGTATGGATTGATTCCCATCCTCCAGGGATATGTAGGAATGCCCAGACATTTTGTCTTCATGTCCACCCCTAGGTTCATCAACCAAATTTCCCCTTCTTGTATGGACTTATCAAAATCTATTATGACTCACCATTGTTCTCATTAATACTGTGGTTTAGGGCATAGAGTGTTGGATTCTACATGGACATGCTTTCATCCTTTTCCATGCTTCACGTCTCCCTTTATTTGGGTTTCCAGCATCTTTCACATCCTAAAGGACCCCTGGATGATAAGGTTTCTCAAACTTAGGGATTTCCTACAGCTTCGGGACAACATCCTAGAGGATTTTTAATGACATTGTGAGATAGGTCCCATGTAGCTAATTTGGCCAGATTTCAACGCTAGCTTGTTGGTTCTATTTCAGGTAAAATTATATGGACACTAGGTTTCAAAAACAACCAATAGTTATCCTCCATAATTATGCAACCCCCATTATGCCCTAAATATTGGTATCGTGATTCACACCCTTTCCACTCCTTCATTTTCAAGTTGAATTTTGACACCCATTGTGTTATCCCTCCGTGCACATTTTTGCATTGGGAGGATGAAGTAATGTCGTGGGGTCACTCTTGGCTCTTTAACTTCATTCCATACTGTGTGATTACTTTCACTAAAAAGATATTCTCCACACTTATTTCCCACAAAAAGCATAGATCATGTGGGATAAGGGACTTGGGTATGGTTTATGCCTGCGTGGAAGAACCAAACTTCCTTTTCAGACTAAAATCTATGACCTTAAACTAGGAGCTCTGATTCCTTAGTCCAAAAATCATGAATTTAAACCGTGTCCATTATTTTAAAAATTTCTGGTGTGGTGTGGACTATCTTATCCCAATTAACATTAGGTTGATTTATCTCACAACTTCACATATTTTTGCTTCAGGAATCTTCCCATTTTGGTCTGAGATCTTTGACCATAAACTAAGATCTCTTATGTCCTTATTGTATGATGTTAAACTACATTTTCTTCATCCAAGTTGTGTACTGATAATTACCTATACATATGATGCCTTTATTTGAGAATACATTTTCCCTCTGGAATTGGCCATTTTCCATGACACATTTATGAACTACATGTGGATTTATTCTCAGTCTTGTGGGATACATAGCGACACTTGAGAACTTTGCCTCAGAGTCAGGCAATTAATTTTCAAACCTTGTCTGTCTTATTATTTTGGGTCTGGGTACTTTGTTTTCAGAAAGGTGTGATCTGGTATGGATTTCTTCTATACTAACCACGTTGTATTTTCCCCATGGCACTATGGCACACCTATAAGTACCTTATGATCCAAACTCTATGACCTTAAACTGGGAGCTTTAGTCGTAAATTCTAGCCATTGTGGCTTTGAGTCAGATGTATTATTTCATAAATGTGTGTTGTGGGGTCGACCTCTCTGCCCCCATTCACATTGGGATTGAAATAACCACACCAACCCATGAAAATCTCTCAATATTCTCCGTCCTTACCACATGAAAATAAACTATACGAGAATTTCCCATGCACATGACATTAAACTGGGCACCTTACGGTCTGATCTCTACAACCTCAAACTAATATTCTTACCATCTATGTTTTTCTTGACATTAAATTTCATAACAATTACCATATTCCACTTTAACAGGGGATATCTCCCCCTTTTGTTATTGGTCACCTATTGTACCACCTCCAAGAACTACGTGTGGCATGATTCCTATACCTATGGGATATGTAGTGACACCCATACATCCTATATGTTGTCCAGTCGCATCCAATTTTGCCTCCTCGACTCCTTTTGGTCCAGGTTCTCCTACAGGTACATAGTGTGGCATGGAATTCTTCAGTACTCATTCATGTCGGGTTTATAATAATTGTTTCATGTACTTACTTCGCGATTACCACTCATTGTGGTCGTCCACCATGATGCTTAAAACACATGGGTAATATTCTCACTTTTCATATTCCTTGATTTGGGGTTTTGATAATCATTAACATCCAAAGGTTCCACCTAATGGAATGAATTTTAGGGCTCAATTCTCCCCTACCATCTTTTTTCCAACGCCTTGGCGGATTTTTGAATGAAAATTTGACAAAAGTCGTAACAACCTAGGATTTTATGAGATATGTTATTTTTAATTTCATTTATGTATTTTGTTGTATGATACACCAAGGTTATCATGAACTATACATAACACCATATTATCTTACAGTATACGCAACACCATTCTTGGCTTGTGCTGCACACAATTTCATGTTCTTTTGATAGAATTCATTTCACATAACACCGAGTATAGATTTTGTTCAATGTATAAATTAACTAAGTTTAAATTATGTTATATGCAACCCCAAAGGAATATTTCGATACACACAACACTGACTTGGATTTTTCTACACGCAAGAGCGACATTCCTCGATAGCTTGTGTTGTACGCGATAGTGAGCTTCACTAAACAACTATATATTATAAAAATATTATTATATAGTGGGATATAAACCAGCAGTTATGAATAGTATTAACCACATTTCTAATTTTATATAAAATTATAATTCATCATACACATTTTTTAGAACATAATATGAGAACAAAATTAATTTTTTGGATAAAAGAAGTATTTTTTAAAAAAAATGCAGTTTTACCACCTTTTGATGGCCTACCAATTTTAAATATAGTTTTGACACTTTTATAAGTTTAATTTTACAAAATAAACTTATTATTTGTAATATATATATACAAATTTACATTCTTTGAGTTTTTGGTAATTTTTTTAAAAAATAGAAATTTTAATGAATAGTGAAAAATTCTGCTTTTTAATTCAAAACTGCCTTTTTATCTAATTTATTTATATAGTTATATTATATTTTTAATTGGTTTTAAATTTTAATTGGATTATATTTTTATCATTTAATACAATTTTTTTTCATTGGATGTAATTTCACATTTAAATTAGACATAAACACATGTCAATATTTTGATAGTTATTACGTATTTAAAAACCACTTTTTGGTTTTGACAACGAGAATTAATATTAAATTAATTACTCAAAATTCTATTTTTTGAATTTGAAAAAATGGATTAAATATTTGGAATCCAAAATTTCAAGTTATTTAAATATTTTCCTTTTATTTTTAGACATTATGAATAGTATCTTCAGTAATTATTTTATTTTCCATGGTTAAAGAGAAAATATGGTAAATAACGGTAAACAAAATGATATTATTATAATGGTAAACTACACTAACACATGTCTTAATATTATTTGAAGTAATATTTACACCTATGGTCATCCTTGGGTAGATTTTAGGACCCCATGTATTTACTTGGATGTGAAAATGACACTTTATAAGAATTAATTTAATGTAAAGATAATTATAACATAAACATATATCTTTTACTAAATTGATTTTAATATAGGTTTATATAACTGATATATATGTCTATATATATTCATTATAAATATAAAATTATTTCCTATATCATGATATTTTTTTTTAATTTTTATCCACAAAATAAATAAATTTATTTAGACATAATGATGATGTAGTGATTACTTTATTAATGAATTTTTTAAATAAATGAGATTATAAATATTAAAATAAATTTATTTTGAAAACTTTTATGCCATAAAAGAATTTTATGGATGAGTATGACTTTTAATATTTTAATTAATTTTTTTTAAAGAATCAAGTTGTTAAGGATTTTTAGAAAGTCATGATATGAATAGTATAAAAATTGACATAAATGAGTTTTTTAGAAAAATACTATTTTATTAAAAGATATAATATTACTAAAAATATACGATTAGGTCAAATGATTAATTTTTAAAATTTAATTAATGAACCACTTTATGTTCTATTGGTATTTTGTAGACACTATATTAACCATATAGTATGAATAGACAAGAAGACATGGAAAGAGTTAAATTAGTTAACAAAGGGTTAAAGCTAAACGATAAGGTTAAATTAGAGACCTAAAACTTTATAAAACCTATATTTAAGAGAATTTAGAACAATAATCGTATTACCTTTTAATTAAATGAGTTTATTACCTTTTGAAACCGAAAATCATTTCGTAATAAATTAATATTTTGAGAGTTTCCTAAAGTGACCCTCTCCACTCTTATAAAAGGGAACCTCCTCACTCTCCTCTTAACTACATTTGGAGAATTAAATCTTGTCCAAAACATGCCCATTTCTCTTCTGTATTTCCATAGTTACATTATATATGTTTTGGTCTTTTCAAAAGACCAACTCTTGTGCCCTAAGAAGTAAATTTAAAGGAGGCACGTCGTGGAAGAGACAATCTTTTCTACCGATTCTTTTGATTTTAATTATTCTCATACTTACCCTTATTTAGTTGTTTCATTATAAATAATAACATAAGTATCACTCATATACCTATATGTTATTATAAATATGAAACAACCCTATTTCACCTTCTATCCATCCTACGAAAAACAAAATCACCGCGCGTGCGTATGTACGACATGCCGTCTCCACGCCGTGGTGTAATCTGTTTTCAACCACCACCTTACATGGATGGGTATAATGGTGGAAATAATAACTATATATGATTATTATAACATTATACTAATTCTGAGATACTATACACCACCCACTTCAATACCATTAAACAATTATGTGAACGATAATGTCGCTCGTGCATACGTACGACCTACCATCTCTACGGTGCAATGCCATTCGTTCTACATAATATTCATTGAACCATGATTATATAAATGAAATTAATAGATAAATATTATATATATTATAATAATACCATTATGTAAATTTTATAACTATAACATAAAAATATACTTACGAACTTATCCGACAAAACATACATAAGAACATGAAGCAGTTATTAACTGAATAACGAGTAATAATGAAATGTTACTAAAAAATAGATAAAATTATGATCATAAATGTTATCATAAAAATTATTATGATTATTTAATAAATCTTTAACATTATTTTAATTATTATACAAGAGTTTTGGAAACATAAAAAGCATACCAGACCTAAGGTAAGGGATAGATTTACCAATCTCGTTCTTATCTGAGACTGTTTATTCATAAGTTTGAACTAGGGATATATTTATCATCCATATACATGTTTTCTAAAAGTGTTTTCATAAAATGTTTAATATTATTATATTTATATTTAAAGTCAATTTTACCCCTTTTTTACTTTTACTACGTGGTATGGACGAAATCTTTCTTTTGTTTACCATATGAGGTACTTTTGGACTTTTCCGTCAAAAGTGCGAGGAGAATGTTTTTTTAACTTATATGACACGAATGGGTATTTATTGTTTCATGGAGCCTCATTTCCAAAAATATCCCAATAAATTATTTAAAATTTATTCTCAACTAAATTTTATTTCTTTTAAAATTGTATGGATTTTTGAGAAAAGAAAATGTTTTTGAAGAAGAAACGATATTTACCTTAAGAACTAAGTTGATGTGTTTTATCAAAATTATTTTTCCATCTAAGATGACATAGGGTTATGTTTATATCCCTATTAATACTAATATTTTTATTGTGTTTATTATGGAATTATTGTTATGAAATCCATTTATTTTATATGGATTATGATGGAATGATTTTAAAAGAAACCCATTTTATTTCATGGGTTATGCTATGATGAATAAATTATGTTTTTGTCGCACATGTTTGAATAATTTCATTATGAGATTACTGGGACATATATATCCCTCCAATTTATTAGGTAACAATTTATATCTCATGTGATAGACATGATTGAAATGAAAAGTAAATCTGGTTCAGTAATACAAGGATGGAATGAAAAGTAAACCTAGTTCAGTAATGGACTTTGTTCACTATGATGGTCTTGGCAGCAATGCGTGGGATACTATAGAAATAATATTATGTTCTTATTAGTTTTAAAAAATTAAAATTTTTATGCCAATGCAATTCTATCATGTTTAATGTTACTTTATGATCTATTACTTACATACAACCAAGATTTATTTCATGACTCATGATTTTGATGTTTAAACATTATGTTCATGTTTTTACATTCAAATGTTTATGTTTTTTTTATGTTCTCCACATTTACCATTACTGATCATTTGAACTCACCTTTTTTATGTTTTATTTTCCATAGGATATAAATAAATTTTTTAGTTTGGAAAACAAAATAGGGTGATCTTTATAGGATATCCTGAAGATCTTTCACCATGATTATAAGATTATGTTCTGAGTTTCCAAAGACACTAAACTAATACGGTATTTGGGCCTCTGTTTATGTCATGTATTAGGTATTACGCCAAAGAAATTTAATGTCCATGTACATCATGCTTGGGTCTCTATAGTTGGTATCATAGAAAAGGTTTAGTTAACCTTTGGAAACTAAGATGAAAATACTTTAGTGATATCCTAGAGATATTTCTAAGGATACGTCTAGGGATGTACCTATGGATAAGTCTAACTATAGGTTACTATCCTTGAATTATGTTAACAATCATAAATAAATTAGTATTAGACCAAAGACGTTAGAGATTTAATTTACTCCCCCTTGATTATGTTGTTTCCTTCTATTAGATGTGTTTCTCACTCTGTGACTTTTGGTTTTAGTTAATGGAGGACACCAGAAGGAATTGGATTAATATTGAATCTGATGAAAAAAATAATGATTATGAGAAAATAAATTGGAAAATTAAAGGAGATAAAGATATTGTGATTATGCCAAATCAGCTATCACAATATATGATTAACAATGCGAGCTTTGGTGAAATTCCTAAAACATCAAATAAGAGATAGATAAACTTTTTGAAGCACATAGGAAGGAAGATTTACCTTCATACATGTTAATAATAAGTGAATAAGAACCTTGAGGAATACCACAAATGGAGGGGAAGATGTTATCTTTGTGGAAAAAAGGGTCATAGAGCAACAATTTGTTATGGAGTTCAATGTCTGGTCTGTGGAAAACATGGGCATTACCCAACTAAATTCCAAGACATAAGAATATACTTCTAAGACAAGAAAGGGTCTATTCTATGCCTACCATTAAAGAGGAAGGATTAAATTATTTATGTATTTGAATCCATGAATGAAGAATGGTGAATTATATACAAATTATTAGTTTATGTTTGTCGCTAAGGATTTTCAAGAATATATTGAATAGTTATAATGGAATACAAAAGTGATTTAATGAAAAAGTTATATTCATAAGAAACACATGATTAAGGGAAGGATAACCGTTAATATGAGCATGATTTTGAGATAATGATATATGGATAAAGAAATTTTTGATATGAATAAGTAAATTTGATGATATTAATTACCTAGGAACTGGTTAGGAATTTGTTGAGATGTGAGTTATGTTGTCACAGATGATGTATGCAGATTTTCAGGACATAAGGAATATATCCAATATGTTTCAGAATAGGGAAACATGCATGTTTTCAATAAGGTTATATGGTAATTTAGGTTATTACAATGACTCAATATAATTCATGATGAATTCATTCAAATATTTGGAATGTGACCAATAATATATATCTTATGATATATAGGGGATAAATGATGGTATTCTCATGCTTGTTATATGACCTTTCTTGTAATTGTTTTCTTGTATTGTAAGTTTGGATAGAAGTATTTTGGATAAGCCTAAAGGTTGGAATGGATTAATTTAGACAACAGATATTATTTTTTAAGGATAAAACGTTTTTTCTAGAATTTTATAATAGTATAGTTTTATAAAAAGGGAAAACCGCAGGATGGGAGACAACCCGTCGCGTCGAACACGGCTGTGGGAATAAAACCCACAAATGAAGTGCGATGGGCCTTTATCGCCTACCACTAGCCTATGTGAAGTCCATGGTTAATATAAATTAGTTTTATTTTATTTATGTGGTATGATAGATGATGTATAAGTTCATTTTTGGAACCATATACAATTAATCTCACTATATATGGACTTATGTATATTAGATAACTTGTGTTAACATTTTTGTGATAGGGATTGATGGAATAACCAATAATTCTATTGGATGATCTGCAAAAACTTCAAGAATAAAAGACTTGACTTCATTTCTTTAAATAAGTGATGAATTTGAAATTTTTCTAGGCACGAACAATGATGAGATTATACCAAAATCATGTATGTATTTATTCTCATGCAAAACTCTTCAAAATTAGGGTAAGGATCTTGAAAACAAAAAATCTTATCCTAGTACCCTCTTATCTGATGAATCATATGGTCCCTTAAACCATTCCATATTTATGGATTTCTGGTAGTTAATTTTCTCCCAACCTTATTCTCTATCACTATGCATCAGAACATGATGGTTAGATTTCACTTCCATATCCTTGTTTTCACATCCCACTGCTATTATCCTATGTGGAAACCCAGTGATGAGTTACTTTAGGCAACCGTTATGTTTCTAAGTTTCTTTTTTAAAATGATGTTTTAGTATCCCTTTTTAGATGTGTTTTTTCATGAAAGAAACATTTAAGTAGAAAACCATTTATAACACTGATGAATTTTGAAGGAGAACTTCATTTTAAGGGGGGTAGAATGTAACACACCGAGATTATATGAGATATATTCTTTTTAATTGAATTGATGTCTTTTTTTTATGCCACACCAATATTATCTTACACTAAACGCAACACCATTTTAGCTTGCAGTATACAAAACACTATTCTTGGCTTTGCTGCACAAAATTTTAAGTTCATTTTATAGAATTAATTTCATGAAACACTGATTATAGATTTTGTTCAATGTATAAAAGAAATAAGTTTGTATTATGTTATATGAAACACCATGGAAGCTTTCACTACACACAATACTGACATATCTTGTGTTATACGCAAGGGTGACCTTCCTCGATAGCTTGGATTGTACGTGATACCGAGTTTCAATAAACATCAATATATTATTAAAATATTATTATTTAATGAGATATAAACTAGCCATTATGAATAGTATTAACTACATTTTGAATTTTATATAACATTATCATTCATCTTACACATTTTCTATAAAATGATATATGAAAAAAATAAATTTTTTCAGATAAAAGAAGTATTTTTGAAAAATATGCAGTTTTACCACATTTTGATGGAACACCCATTTTAAATATAGTTTTTACAGTTTTATAAGTCAAATTTGGAAAAATTAAATTCTTATTTGGAAGAGGACATAATTTTTTTTTAAATTTTTTATATTTTTCTAAAAAAAATTAAAATTTAATGAATAATTTAAAATACTGCATTTTAATTTAGAACTGAATTTTATCTAATTTATTTATATAGTTATGTTATCTTTTCAAATGGTTTTAAAGTGTAATTGTATTATATTTTGTTATCATTTAATCCCATTTTGTTCATTGTAAGTAATTTCTCTTTTAAATTGAACATAAACACATGTCAATCTTTTGATAGTTATTACTTTTTAAAAACAAGCTTTTTGATTTTGTCAACGAGAAATAATTTTAAATTAATCAGTGCAAATTCTTTGTTTTTAATTTGGAAAAATGGATTAAATATTTGGTATCATAAGGTTAAAATTGTGGAAATAGTTACCATTAATTTTCTGACATTATGAATAGTAACTTTGGTAATTATTTTATTAACCACGGTAAAAGGGTAAATCTGGTAAATAAAGATAATGAAATTATATTATAATAATAGTAAACTGCACTAACATATGTATTAATCTTATTGGATAAGATATTTCCAACCATGGTAATCCATGGGTGGATTATGGTACCCCATGGATTCACTTGGATGTGAAGATGACATTTTATAAGAATTAATTTAAAGTAAATATTATTATAAAATAATCATATATCTTTTACTAAATAGATTTTAATATATGGTTATATAACTAGATATCTATTTATATAAATATTCACCAGATATATAAAATATTTCCTAAATCATGGTATTTTATTTATAATTTTTAGACACCAAATAAATTAATTTCATTATGACACAATGATGATGTAGTGATTACCCTATTAATGAATGATTTAAATAATTGAGATTATAAATATTAAAATAAATTAATTTTTAAACTTATAACTCCATACACAAATTTTATAGATATTTATGACATTCCAGATTTTAATTAATGAAGTTTTTTCAAACGAATCAAGTTTCTATGGAATTTTAAAAAGTAATAATATGAATAGTATAAAAATTGACATAATGAGTTTTTAAAACAGATACTATTTTATTAAATGATATAATAATCTTGAAAATCTAAGATTTGGTAAAATGACTTATATAATGTTTACAATGTTATTAATGAACCACTTTTGGTTCTATTGTCATTTTATAGATACTATATTAACCATATAGTATGAATATACAAGAAGACATGGAAAGAGTTAAATTAGTTATCTAAGGGTTAATGCTAAACGATAAGGTTACATTTGAGATCTAAACTTATCTAAAACCTATTTTTTGAGAGTATTTAGAACAATAATCATATTAAATTTTATTTAAATATGTTTTGGTCCATTTTAAACCAAATATCATTTTGTAATAAATTAATATTTTGAGAGTTTCCTAAAGTGTCCCTCTCCTCTCTGATAAAAGGGAACCACCTCCCTCTCCACTTCACTCCATTTTGAGCATTAATGATCTACCAAAACCAGACCATTTATCTTCTAAATTTTCTTTATTTACATTCTAGAGGTTTTGGTATTCATAAAATACCAATTCTAGTTCCCTAAGTGGATATTTAAAGGAGGCACGTCGAGGAATAGGTAATCTCTTCTATCGGTTCATTGAAATTTATTTCTTCTTCTACATACTCTTAATTTGTTGTTTAATTATAAGGTAATAACATTCATATCAATCATATAATTATATGTCATTATAAATATTAAAAAACTCTATTTTAGCTTCTATCCATCCTATGGAAAATGAAATCACCACGCGTGCGTACGTACGGCTTGCCGTCGCCACACCGTGCTGTAATATATTTTTCACCACCACCTTACATAGATGGGTGTAATGATGGAAATAATAACTATATATGATTATTATAACATGATACTAATTCTTAGATACTATACACTATCCAAATCAATACCATTCATCAATTATAGGAACGAAAATGTCGCTCATGCGTACGTATAACATACCGTCTCCATAGTGTGATGTGATGCGTTCTACATAATCATCATTGAACCATGAGTATATACATTAATTGAATGAAAAAATTTGATATATATTATAATAATACCATTCTGTAAATTATATAACTATAACATAAAAATATGAATAATAACTTATCCGAAAAAATATAAATAAGAACATAAAGCAATTAGTACTCGAATAATGAGTAAAATTGAAATGATACTAATAAATGGATGAAAACATGATCATAAATGTTATCATAAAAATGATTTTGAATCTGTAATAAATCAGTAACACTATTTAAATCATTATAAATTAGTTTAGGATACATAAGAAGCATATTAGACCTAACACAATGGATAAATTTTCAAATCTTGTTCTTATTCGAGATTGTTAATTCGTAAGTATTTACCATGAATATATTTATTATCCATGACCATGTTTTATAAAAATGTTTTCATAAAATGTTTAAAAGTATTCTAATTATATCTAAAGTCATTTTTACCCCTTTTTTACTTTTACTATGTGGTATGCAAGGAATCTTTCTTTTGTTTACCATATGAGGTACTTTTTGACTTTTCTGGAAAAAGTACTAGGAGAATGTTTTTTTAACTTATACGACATGAATGAATTTTTAAGGTTTTATGAATCCTTATTTCCACAAAGCATACTCTACACTATTTCATGTTTATTTTCAAATAAATTAATTTTTTTAAAATTTCATGGAATTTTGGGAAAAGATAACATTTTTGACGATGAAAGGATATTTTCCTCAAGAACTATGTTTAAGTGTTTTATCAAAATTATTTTTCATCTAAGATGAAATTTGGTTATGTTTTTATTCCTATTACTACATTTATGTTATTGTGTTTATGATGGAATTATTGTTATGAAATCCGTTTATTTTATATGGATTATGATGGAATGATTTTTAAGAACCCCATTTTATTTCAGGGGTTGTGCTATGATGAATGATTTATGTTTTTGTGTAACGTGTAAGAATGATTTCATTATGATATGGGTGTGGCCTATGTCTCCATAAAATGCATTTGGTAATGATTTATATATCAATAGATAGACATGATAGAAACTATAAGTAAATCTGGTTTCGTAATACTTGGCTGGAACGAAAAGTAAACCTGGTTTAGTAATGGACTTTGTCCAGTATAATGGTCTTGGCAGAAAAGCCTTTGCTACAATGGAAATCATATTATGTGATTATTAGTTTTCCACAATTATCTGTTTTATACCACTGTCATTCTATCATGGTTAATGTTCCTTTATGATCCATGCCTTACATACTTCCAAGTTTAATTTGATGACTCAAGATTTTGATGTTTAAACTTTATGTTCATGTTTTTATGTTCAAATGTGTATGGTCTGATTTATTTTCTCTATATGTACCCTTAAGGATCATTTGAGCTCACCCTTTTTATGTTTTATTTTCCCCAATATATAAAAAAAGGTTTTAGGTAAGAAAAAAAAAGAAGAATATCTTTATGGGAGATGTTGAAGATCTTTCACCATGATTTGAAGATTATGTTCCGAGTTTCCAAAGAAACAAAAATAATATAGTCTTTTGGCATCTATTTTTTTCATGTACTAATTATTCTGCAAAAGAAATGTAATGTAGATGTATATCAAACATGGGTATTTACACAAGTCCCGTGTTGTGAATATGGTCAGTAGTCGATGCTCATTTGATTGTTCCCATTCTTAGCTTACGCAAAATGGATGATATATTTGGAACATAGTCAACAGTTATCCTTAGTCTTCACACCTCCCCCATTGCATCCTAAATATCAAATGTTGGGAATCAAATGTTCAATTACCCTTTCCATTTTTTGGATCCTTGACACCCCTGGTGTTGTAACTCCATGCATTCACACACATCGAGTAGGAATGTTGGCCTGTCTTTGAATTTTACCACCGAACATTTAATCTCCAATGTTGCATGATCTCGTTAGATGGGGAAGGCCTGGAAATGCTCCTTGTTTCCTACAATGAGTGTGGATCACATAGTCTTATGGGTTGTGATAGGGTAATATCCATGTACGGGATTGTGTGACCCGTTTTCTCTGCCCTGCGACATTAAACTGTGACACGATCATCCACTCTACATGACATTAAACTATTGGAAATACGAAGAACTACATAAGGATTTATTCCTCCCCTTGAAAGATACATAGAGACATTCAGTAATATGATCCATGGGTCTAAAAACTGAATGGTAAAATCTTTATATTGGCCTTCTCAGCCCTGAATTAACTTTCCAAAATGTGTATTGTGGTACAGACCTCTATGGTCCTCATTCATGGAAGGTTGTGAACTACACCACACATTTATCCTTTGGGTTACCAATGTCCTCGATGCATGACTTTAAACTGAAGCTCTAAATTGAACATGTTTAGGATTTTTGTTGATAATTATGGGATGTGTCAGCTTCCTCGCCCGAGAGGATTTTCCCTGCTAGAGTTAGTCTCTAACCACACAGTTCTTAAGAACTACATTTTTCTCGATTCTCACCCCTGTTGGATACGTAGCGATGCACAAGTGTTTCACCTTGGGCCCAGCCCTAGGACCATTAACCTTCCAGGTTCATTTCCCCTAATCATGGACCAAACTCCATGACCTTAAAGTAGGGGTTCCTAGTCTATGTGACATGACTTTAACTGTTGAATAGGGTCTTGGAAGTATGACCTTAAACTATGTGCAACATCCTGATCATATGATTTTAAGCTATTCATGCATCCTCCTCACCAAACAAAGAAAATTTTTACAATTATCATCCCCATTTACATGATGTAAAACTATAGACCATCTTAGGTCCTCACTAGAGTGTTCCCTCTTAGAAGTAGTCCTAATGTCAATTCAAACCGATATGTTTACCCAGTGTACTTTCATCATGTGGGTTTAATTTCAAGAGTGTGGTAATTTATTCAAAAAACCCACAATTTCATCACCATTCTTTGCGTTCCCACTATTTTGGATCCTCATTCCCTCTCATGTCCGAAGGAACCCCTTAATAGTTAGGATACTCTGCTTTAAGGCTCACCTACCATCCCGGTCCAACGTTCCAGAGGAAATCAGACGACACTTAGAGTTTGGCCTCATGTTTTCGAACACGATTAGTGGTTGTCCCTCATTTGTTTATTCCTATTTCAGGATAACATGATGTGGATTGTATGTTTCAAATTTGGTCAATAGTTATTCTCCTTCATTGTACAAACCTAACCATATTCCGAATTTTGGCTATCGTAATTCACATTCTTTATTCCCCCTTTTTCATACTTACTCCAACACTCCTGGTATTATCCCACTCATGCATTAGAGCATGTTGGGGGGAGGGTAGTTTGGATGTTTTGATAATTCTATTCTCTAACCATGGCCCCCTTTCTTCTTGGAATCTTGGAGTGTTCATTTAGACCCTAGATGTATAGTGATTGGTTGGAGCTCTCATATTCAAGGGGGATAATTATGTGGTTATCCCTAGTTTCTCACATCGAGTGTGACCCACATGAGTTTATGGATTGATTTATAGATATATAAAAGATATTATTGATATACGATAATCAAATAAGATAATGGGACTCATGCACACAACCAAAATAATAAAGAATGCTTGAATATATGATTGTGAGTTTGTGAAAATACAGGCCCCATGGATTAACCCCTTTGATAGATGGGTTGACCTCTACAATGGAGTGTCCTAGCTCCACCACTCTCAAGATTTTGGAATCTAGGATTTTTTGTTTCTTATTAAGCTTCTACTCCTCTTCAATATAGATGGGAAAAAATTCATCTTCCCCTATCCGTGACCGATCCCCATCAGCTCCAATAATGGCCATCTCTTAGGATGCTCTCCTCATCCATTACTCAGCCACTATCAACAGTGCCTTCAATTGCGATATGAGTTTTGATTGTGCATCGAGGAAACCAGAGTGTTAATTCACCTGTTCCCTTAATCATTGGATATATTTCTTAGCCTCTTAATGTATCTTGATATTGATATACTTACTCCACTTTCAGCCAACACTGAGGTTGCGGTCATGTTCTAATAATTTCTCTTCCATGTAGTCTCGAATTAGTATTCAAGGATGTTACACATCTACTCCTCCATCACATAGTTCACATACCTGGGAACGATGTATCCCCATCTAGCTTATGCACTCTTCTTGAGGGGTCTCCTTGATGAAGCGCTTGATCAGTTTCCATGACTGACAATAGATGACCTTGATATCCTCTTCATCATAAGTAGTCTCGTCCCGGTCCTCTAGGTCGACATGTTGTATACTGGTAACTCCTCTAGAAAATCCTCAGTAGGGTATTCTTTGGGTGTACTATTGGATATACTAGGTTCCATGTCATTAGGTTGTTCCTTATCTCCGGATTCCACCTCGGTAATCTCAGGTTCTGTATATGCAGCAGTCATATCTGTAATCATGATCGCTCTAGTCTAGTCATCATGGGCATCCGCTTCCACAAAGATTGGCATTCCCCTATGGAGAGAGGTACCAAGATCCCCAGGCATCATCACCATTTTGTCCCATTCCATTTGAAGAAATATTTGTACAAGAATACACAAATGTCTGTTGGTCGGGTTCAACAAACAATAGTTATGGATTATGCAAAGAAGAGGACTTACAGCGGTCAAACAACGGGTCCTATTCTAGAGTTTCTACTACCATAATTCCAGGACATGGACCCCCATATATGGTCGGGACTCCATAGACCCCGGAATAACCAAAATGGGTGTCACAACCCTTCTAGATTATGCAATCACCATTTCACCAGATGCAGATTCCGATGTTACGTTCACTGTCGTGTGGGAACAGGTTTTCCATACAAGGACCACCTATACTAGAAAATAATTAGGTAAAGATAAACATTTGGGTAGATTGGAAAGTGATGTAGTGAAATAGTTTAGAGTTTACCTCAAGAGGTTCGACATGCTCTTCCAACTCCAAGGTTGCAAGCTCAGCTTCCACTAAGGGACTTCCTCTGCCATCCACTTCCCCTTAGGAGGAATTTTATTATTCTTTGGGTAAGGGGAAGTGCTCCCTCAATTCAACAATATAAAACTTCAGTGGGACTATTTGATTAAGAAACACTTTCACCTAGACCTTCATTGGAGGTGGATTGCCCCTAAAATGCACATAGTCCTCCGATTCAGCAACATATTGCTCCCCTTCTACATGAGTCCCCAAAATCCAACCTTGGCATGATTGATCATTGATAGATCCATCCCAAGGTAGTTAATGTGATCCCAAATCTCTAAGTGATTGTGAAATTTCCTATTAACATCTTAGGTATCCCAAGACTTGGGAAAGACAACATCCAAAGGAATGTTCATGTGGTGAAGCCTCTTCCCAGGAGCCTGCTATGTATCCTACAGAACCCTCTATCTGGCATTCTTACCTCCCGACTCTATTCAACTAGGGCTCCTAGTCCACTACTACCGCTTTCTGTCCACATAGTGTAGGCCTTAGAATCACTGGTTCGTCCGCACCCCGACCACTGTATTGTGCATCATTATGGCTACTAAGATGCGTTCTTTCCATTTTATAAACCTGGAATAGAGGATAAGGAGGCACCCTATCTTTTACATGGATAGTTATTCACTTCAACATCTCCCTCAGGTAGGCCGAATCCCTGCTCTTGTCTTATTCCTTGACCATCTCGAAAGTAGTAGTAAGTGGAGGTAGTTCATTCTAAATATTTCCATCCTCCAGTGTAAGCATGATCCACATATACCTCATCACACACAAGTGATCCTCATGGAGTACCTCTAGGTAGACTTGCGGGGATAGACTCTTCATGCACTATAATTTCCCAATGAAGCGGTGTGGGGTATACGGCTCGAAGATGGACTCACAGTCCACCAGTTCCACCCAAACTATACCTCGTATGGCAAGGTGGTAGGATCTATACTCTGTAATTCCATTACCATCATTAATTAATACTCATGTAGGTAGAAATAATGAATGGGAATTGAATTCATCTACCTTACAAAATTTATTCAGTGCAATCGGTGGATTCAGCTTGTCCAAAAATCTCCCCACTGCGTTCAAAATGGCTGGTTGGAAGTCTGAAATGAGAGGATAAATAGGTTTTAGATAATCGTAGGTGATAATATGTGCTGCTATCTAGTCATATAAGAAGTGTAGTGGTCCGCATACCCATTGTGGCCTTTTACATTCATATATGTTCCACAACACCATGTAAAGCTTGACCAGTACTGTGATCCCGACATTGACACGCTCCCCCATCACCACCATGGACACCATAACAAATATTATTGGTTTCATGCATGTGTTTGTATCCCTAAATGACAACATCCCTTTGAAAATAAGAATAGAAATGAACACATCCTACCTAACCACCTTTTACAACTCGGTGTTGATACTATACACCCAACGCTTCCATTTGTTGTCCTCTAGGATTCTCCCGTAGGGATTATCTTTTTTGCACTGATATCCCTCTTTGGGATAAGTATAAGGCCTTATTGCTAGATTATTGGGCACCTCCTCCCCTTCATCGGCTTGTTTCGTTGGGAAATTTATGAAACATTCAAACCACATATTGAAGTGGACATCCTTCACTGACTACATATCCTCACCCGACACCAGGTCTATCAATGCCTTTTATTGCCACGAAATCTACTATGGATCCTCCCATGCATTTTCTATGGGGAGGAATTCATTGAACATCATCCCCAGAATTGGGATCCTGGAAATCCAGTGGAGGTCCTAGAGGATAATGCCAAATCCCCCATTGTGAATGTCGAAAGTGTTGGTCATCCATGAAATCCTACTCAGAAACTTTGATATTACACTCTTTGGCAAATAAATGTGGAATTGGGAATCCCACATTACTTCATATAATCCAACCCACTTAATCTCATCCCCAAACTCTTCACAAGATGCACAGACCCAGTAGGCCTAGACCCAATCATCCGTGGAATTTCCACCTTAGCACAGATCCCACTCGGTATTCCACCCCTTATCTAGGTTCCCTAGAGCCACAATTATAATTGTATGGTATTTTGGGAGAGATTCCTCAGGATACAATGATTTCCCTAAAATTATGTTGGCATGATTGTACAAATAATCGACATTAACAGGCATGTGATCCGCCCATTTATGGCCCACAGTATCCCTAAAACACTAGTTATGGCATGACATACTCTAGAACTAGTAATCTGGTTCATCCATTTGTGCCTAAGGTATAATAAAATAGTCTCTCAGACCGAAGACATACCACGATAGTCTTTTGCAGAGTAGATAGTTCTTTTGGATCCATGACATCAACTCTGTTAGGGATTTGTGATCTGAGTGGATTTTCAAACACTCTCCAATCCTTATATTTTTGGAAATTTCTTCCCTATGAATATCATATTAAAGGACCCCATGAGAAGCTTATTCATTGGCCATTCTACCCCAAGACATTGGTTTTTTCATTTCTTGTTCGCAGAGCTCAATCATGGATCTCGGCCACAGAGAATAGTCATAGAGTCTCCTTGAAAGGGTCATTTAAAAATATGGTTCAGGGAGCATATAGATGCAGATCACAAGGGCTCAATGCATAGCAAAGAGGAGCCAAAGATCATGGTACAACAATTTCACTGAGTAGAGTTGTGAATCATCGGTCTGATAAATCTAGTTGGCAAAGAGAGATTGCGGAGCGTGCAGAGAATTAGAATGTTAGAGCTCATGCATGATTATTTGTAGGAAATTGAGGAAAAAGGAGGGGTCTTATCCTATATATATAGGCTATGACTCCTGATCATCGTGGCATGTCAAGCTGCGATGAGATTTGTGATGAAGTCCATGACGTTCTCAATCGACACTTTGTGCACCCTCATCACGCTTCCTCTTCATGATCCACCTAAATTCTAGTGATTTCCCTCCGAATGTGACCCTCATTTTATCTATGTCCCCCATTCTGAGGGGTGGAATTTTTTGGCACCAAAATATTTACCTTGTAAAAAATAAGTAAAGGCCACAAAAAATATTTCAAAAAAATCTTTGCAAAGCATCTTTGCAAAGACCTCCAACACCGTGGCCACCACAAAGTAGTGGCCTTATATATGACCACTGCAGAGAAAAGTGATGGATGACTCTATGGTTATGAATATATTGGTAGAAATTGAAGGTATCTACAAGAGACATGGAGGGAATGACAGACGACTCTGTGATTTTGAAAAACATGAGGGAAGCTGGAATCTTATGCGATTGCTAAGGAGTGAGTGACAGTTAACTCCGTGATTTTAAGAATCTTGATAGAGTATAACTTTGGTTGTGGAGCGTGAATTACTTCATAGAGCATCCTACACCCTTCACACCCACCTGATGCTTATAAATACCTGCCCCCCCCACTCCAAAAGGACAAAAACCCGGGCATTTTTCCTTTTGAGCTCTCAAATCACGAATCCCCCTTAGCTTTGGGAGCCATAAGAAAAATGAATCATATTAGGTACTTGATAATTTATCAATACCTTTAAATTTACTAAAATTTACACCCTCTTCACCGAGGCATTCCCTTCATGGAGCCTATGTGCCATCACAAAGGAAGGAGACCCCTTTGAGTACTCAAGATTCTCAAAGCACCCAAGCTTTGCAAAGTACCCACCAAATAAATGTGTACACCATGCTTAAGATGGCTTCCAATCCTCTGTGATCCCCCGAGATTTGTGACCCCCTGTGGTATTTGAGGCCTTATTCTCTACGACCCCCCATGCACTACCAACCCCAGTGCTCTGTGTGACCTTATGCTTTATGAGCCCCTGTACTCTATGAGCCCTTATGCACTGCGATCCCTCGAGCTCTGCGAGCCCCTGTGCTCTGCAGGCCCCTGTGGTATGCGAGCCCCTATGCTCTGTGAGCCCATGTGCTTTGTGAGCCCCTGATATTTGAAAAACCCATCTCTATGAGGCCTCTTGCTTCATAAACCCTTCTCTCATGTGTCCCTCAAAGCTTATATGAAGTTATTTCAATGTCCCTTGGGAAATGCTTCATGTTTCATTTCCCAGCCTTGTACTTATTCGCATAGGAACTCTAATGGATATTACTTATTTTCATATCCATGAAAACATGAACCTCTCAATGGATCAATCCACAACCCCATCTTTCCATGAAATTGTTGGTGCCTTCCCTTCACCAAGGGTTAAAGTGCGCAAGTTATGTAAGTCCTAGGGGTGGGGAGTGAATCCTCACCATTCGAGAATCATTGTGTTAAACTGTCAAGAAACCACATCCTCAACACATGACATTAAATAGTGATCAACGCATAAAAACCAAGTAAATAGAGGACCATGAAGGGGATGTGCACCATCACCCTCTCACTCCCCTCTCCCTCTGAGATTTGACACTATGTGCACATCAGATGGTCTTTGAGTATGTCCCAACCCAAAATGATAGGGTGTTCTAGGTATGGTGTCCATATCGTACTCCTACATCTGTACCCCTAATTTGGCTTCCCTCCTAGAGTAAGTCCCAACCTTCATTTATTTGGGCAGGTAACCAAGCGTAAGCCCCACTCCATTCCTCATAGACTCACATTTCGCGAAGCGATCATCAGGTTCTTATTGCTACTTGTTTCTCACACCAAGCATGATTCACCTGGAATTTGATTAATTATTGACCATGACATTTTCTTCGGTATGACATAGTGTGTAAGAACCATACCCCATCTAGCCGAACTATGTGGACTTTGATCATTTCCCTTTTTAAGAATGGTACTCAGAAATCCTTCCTGAGGTTAAATCCCATCACCCATTGGTCATAACAACATCATGTCAGTTCAAACTCATCCTGAATGATGTTAAAATGTATACCCCTTTTGTCCTGCATGAAGTTAAATTGTATGAATTTGATTTTCATGGGTTTTGATCCCTGTATCCTAAGACAGGGTATGTTGGAAGCCTCCTCGATGTTCAACCCAAAACACTGGTAAACTTTAGTGTCCCCTATGTAGTGACCCAAATCCTTTTTCCACCCCCTTAGTAGTGTTAAAATAGTTCTTAGGAAGCTACACATGCATAATATCCCCACACTCAATCCATACTCCTCTAAAGAAGAGTGTACCTCTTGCGATGGGTTGCTAACCATGCATAAACCCCATCTTATTTTCATGTTTCTATCCTTTGTGTACACCCTGATACTATGCCCTCATTGATGAACTACATGGACTTTTATTCCATACCATGGGGATATGTAGGAGGCCTCCTTGAAGTTCAATCATATCACCCATGTCCCATACTGGTCTCTCCCTTGATCCTTTTTGTTTTGGGAAGGTCATTCCCCCAACTACAGGTTATACTACCTTCGAGTCTTATACATGCATCCATTCTAATGATCTGACTCCTCAGGTGACTCATTACCACATTCAAGAACTATGTGGACTTTGACTCCATTCCATGAGGATAGTTATGAAACCACCCTAAGGTTCAATCCCAACACCATCACATTTTCACCCAGTCCTCAGTTCTATCTCCACTCATTTGATCCTTCAACACTTCATCCATATCCATCCTCATTCCACCAGGACTTCCACATCCTAGTGAAATCACACAACCCATTTGGGAATCTAACCATGTGTAAGCTCCATTCACCTCATTGCTCCCATGTAGAACCCAGGTCTCTAACCACATGTAATCCCTATCATGTCTTTTGGTTTTTTCCCTTTGTGTAAACCTCGATCCCATGAATCACTTTCTCAAACTATGTGGTTTTTGATCTCTGTCTTATATACAGGATATGTAGGAACCCTCCATGAGGCTTAATACTAGATAATGGTAAACCTTTGTGTCCCCTTTTTTAGGACCCAATCATCCTCTAACCCACCCTTGGAGGTGTCCAGATCAGCCTTCACAGTGTGATACATTCCCTCCATGGGACACACCACCTTAGATCCATCCTCATTGGGAATCTTGATCCACCCATCTAGTAAACCTTTTAGGAGATCCCACTAAGGGGCGTACCCATCTTATATGCCCTCATCAGTGTTATGATCATTCTGATCCATCTTTTCTAGACGTTAAACTCATGACATACCCTGTGTTAAACATGGTAATCTGAGGAAAAAATCAGAGACATGCCTCATGTATATAATTCCCCACACTCGATGTGGGATGCCTCAGGCTTTTGCGCCCTCAAGATGCCCTATCATAAGGGGATGAATTCTAGGTGTACTAGAGTTCTAGCTCCCAGAAATGCTAGGGATGCCCAATGTGACTACTCCCCTAAGTGAAGTTGCTTCCCTAACTTGACCCAATAGAATGTTTTGAATGAATTACTATAATTAACCAGCATACACAATGATATGGAACCCAGAAGAGATTCACATACAATTTATTAATACTTAAGGGATACCTGGACTAGGCGATGAATTCCGATGAGGAATCCATGGAAGGAGAAACTGACATCCCATCTTCTCATTTTGATCAAGGAGAAAACTTCCATGTACAAGCAATGGATGTCACCCACCATTGGAAAGTGGGAATGATGGGAAACAATCAGCACGTCCTCCATGGAAGGATGCACACCCTATTGAAGGCGTCATAAATAGCTATAATGACTAATGTGATGTTAATAAAGATCATTTTAGAAGTAATGGAGATGTTAATGATATTCATAAGATAATTTGGGGATCGTCATAGAAATATTGAGAACATATAATCGATGGGAGTTCAATAGAAATTATTTTGAATCATATTTTACTAATCATGGGATGAAACATCAATATTTTTCACCCTCTATACCCCATAAAAATGTAGTTACATAGTGGTAATGTAAAACATTTGTTTAAATTTGAAGATTTATGCTATCTGAATTCAAAAATATCAAAAAAAATTGAGAGTGGTCATTAATAAAACTACAAATATTCAAAATAGATGTTCACTAAGAAAGAGTGAAACATGATTCCTTATAAAATTTGGTTCAATAAGATGATCACAATGAATTATTTAAATGTTTTTAGTAGTCCATGCTTAACTAAAGTAAAAAATTAATGTCTGGGAATGATTTTTCTAAATGAAAAAGAATTATTTTTCATAGGATATCTGTACATATACTTATCATGAAAACTATTCAAAAAATGTAGAAAATTATAATTTTATGATTTCAATCTAAGTTTTAGAAACATTAACCTTCTATAAATGATTTCTCATCCTTGGATACCATCATCTCAACATGATTTCTCATCTCTTCCTCAGCTATCATCCACCCCAATTTTCAGATCCTCCTTGGTAGCATCTTACTCACATGATTTATCCTCCCTAAAAACTATCATATCCACCTTCGAGCTACACTACTATCCACCTTTATGTCCCACTAGTTTTTATCATAATGCTCTCCACCACATTTTGGCTGCCATCTCTACACCTCTTTGACCCAGACCTAAACCTCTGTCTCCTTCTTCCCATTTTGTACCCCATTTATTCCGACCACTGCTACGATGATCTTTACTTGAAAACCATAGATCATTTATTCTTATCTGACACCCTCTATTAACAATTCACCAATCCACTCTTGGTTCCACCCTATCCTAGAACACAAAATCTATTTACGACTATCAAAATTCTCAAAACTTCAATCAATAGTTATTCTAGTTCTCTTCCATTTTATATCATGAAATATTCATCTGAATTTTCAACCCTAATTTTTATAGAGATTCCAAATTATAATAAATAAATCATCGATTTTCATTATAGTTCTGATTAATTGTTGACATAAACCCACTACCATTTTGATCATTTATTTTAATAAATGTAACTATTCATGATAGGTGACCTGTAAAACACTTTAATTAGTAGGTATTGTGCCTCTCTCTCTCTCCTTGTGCATCACATAAAAATAATAAAAAATTTTAACCCTATTTTTTTAAAATATATTCTTATTTTATGAGTCACCTAACCAATTTTTTTGGTTCATCTTGGATAGTTTTTCACTATTTATTCCATGTTATACGAAAATGAGTTTTTTATAGGAAGAACTTCTTTAATATATGGTTTTTGTTATTATTAGTGGTTTATGAGAAAACTATTATACTTAATTAATTATTAATTTTTTTATTTCATTTTTATATTCCAAATTTTAATCCTAATTCAATGAAATTTTTTTTCATTACAAATAGGAATATTATTCTTTACTGTAATGAAAATTTAATTTTCATAATTATATATCTAAAATGATTTGATGGTTCAGTGTTATCTTCTACTTTTATTTTGTATGCATTTCATTGGAGATTCTCTATTCTTATGAATAATTTCCTAGAATTTTGAGGGTTATCATAGGAATAGTATCAATATTTTTTTTATAATATAAGACATTTTATACTAGTTTAATTTCATTATTTAATTATTTTTTAAAGTGTGGTGTAATCTGTTTGGTTTTTAAATATTCTATAGTTTTAGTGGATAATGTTTTATAGATGAATATCATCAGGTATAGATGATTGCGAAGAATTAATCAGACAAGGATGATCAGTTAGAGGATTCATGTAGTGAGGTTTTAGGGTTTGCCAACAAGACTTCCATAAGATAGAGTTTATCAGTTATGGATGACTGGATGGATATCAATGGATAGATTCCATTATACAGGGATGATAATTGTGAGATCTCAAATAGATTCCATCATATAGGGATGATTATACAAATTTCATTAGGTGGAGTGCATTGGAAGAAATTATCTTATATTCTATTCATAAAGGAATGAATTATATTTTCATGAGATACTTTCATTACTAAAAACAAGTGGTGGTTTCAACTAATGGTTCAATAGTGCATTGGATGTTTCCTAGGTCAATGAACGATTGAATATGAATCTATATACTAGTGAAAGCTTTTGACTAGATGGTGGCCTCTATAGAAAAAATAGGTGGCCCAGATTGGGGATTAGACTTATTATGAAGAATAATGTTAGTTTCTAACTAAATGTTTGTGAATTTTTAAATAGAGGGGAAGTGAGAAAAGTGTCTTGTATTCAATTAAATATTCTATAATAAAATTTCGTGTAGTTTTCTCCCATGGATGTATGAAATTTTTCCAATCCTTATAAATATATTTTGTCTATTTTATTCTGTGTTTGTATATGAAGTGTGTTCCTAATTTTTTTAGCGATAATGTGTGATTTCATCCTAGTTTTAGATAAAAAACAATGGGAGGATTTTATTAGATAAACCCCTATCTGGTATCATTGTTAAGCTTTTTGTTATACATGTTTTGGTGATAATATGAAAATTCATTTAGTGTATGTTGTACTTTCTTGGTATGCATGGTGGAGAAAAAAAGTTCTTACTTTCATCCCCAACAAGTGGTATCAATAGGTTGGTTCTACTTCACTCATAAAATTTAGGTTTTACTCCACTAATTGGGTAGTATGTTATATGATTTTAATTGGATTTACTATTATCTAGAATAATTACATCCATGGAATGGAAGGTTCATATTGATAACTTTGATTGAATGGACTATGCCTTTTGGAGAAAGAAACTAGGGGATATATTGAAATTGAAAGATCACGATTCAGAATTATTCGGCTGATTTCATGAGAAGATTTACAAGGAAAATTGAGAGTTGTTAGATAGAAAGGATTTATCCTTGATTAGAATGCATCATTCATGGAATTGTTCATTCAATATTAAAGAGAAGAAAACTACTGTAGAGGTTATGAATGATTTGGATGAGATATATAAGAATCCAATGAATCTCAATATATTTTTTGTGATATAAAATTTTTTCATCTTGAGGTTATTAGATGGATTAACTATATCGAAAAATGATAATGACTTCAATATCATCTAAGGTAATCTAGAATCAGTGAATGTAACTTTCACTAATAAGGTTTTGGATTTTCTTCTTATTTTTTCACATTTATAGATTTTGGATGCTATGATATATTTAGTGAGTAACTATAGTGGGGAGGGAGATATTGTGTTTGATGATATTCAAAAACTTAACTTAAATCCATATCTTTGGGAGAAGGAAGTTTTCACTCTTTCCAAAAGTGATCTCAATAGTATAAGATAGGGATAATTACATCAACGGAAGGACCAATAAGAGAATAAACCATAAGAATAAATTTATTAGAGAATAAGTCTAGGGAAATCGAATAGTTCTTTTCCTATATGATATATTTTTGGGAAGAAGAGACATATTAATAAATATTGTAGGAATTAGACTTAGGCCTCTACTTCTGCATAGAAAAACTCAGCAAGTACTATCTATAGAGGTTCCAGTTTGATACCGAGTAGGTTTATTCCCTAGGATTCATGGGTTATTAACTTAGGTAAATCTTATCATTCAACATTCTATCATGGGTTCTGGGATGAGTATGTATCGAGAAGCTTGAGAAGAGTACATCTTGCTAATGATGAAAACATTGATATATTTAGGGAATCTAATGTTAATATTCAAATGAAAAATTGTTGTGTCTTGGGAATAAAATATATAATACATATTCTAGTTCTTTGGATGGACCTCATATTAGTAGGGTAATTAATGATACATAAAGAACACCTCATTTTTTTACTGTACTCTTTTATTATGTATTTTTATCATATATAATACTTGAGTTGATTTTAAAGATTTTAATGTATTTTTTACTATTTGGAATGTTTTTTATGGGTTCTTAGTTTGAGTATGGATATTTGAAAGCATGAGGCTTTCTCTAGGAAATTGGATGATGAGATTTTTAGGGAAGGAGGATGTTCATGACTAGTGTGTGGTTTTTCCAAACTGTATGGGTTCCCAGGGGAAACTGTATAGTTTTAGTGAGAGGGAAAAACTTTGTTGGAATAATATTTTTTTAAACAATGTGAAATAAACAAGAAAGGGGTGGTTTGTAGATAGAATCATGAACACATTTAATGCATTGTTTGACAATCTAGATATGAAAAACAATAAAAACCCATTTAACTCTCAATAAATTATATTTTAACCATGTTTTAACCCTTGAAAGCATTATTTTCCACCTCTATTATTAGGATCTCAACCTCCACTCCTCTATAAATTGTTCTTACTTTTTTCCATTGATTTAGAAGATATGATTTATATATTTATGTGTGTTGGATCACCATAATAACTATAAAGTATCCATTTTATCCCTTTCTCTTTAGATCTCTTTATCTCCACTGATAAGAACCATAATATCAAGTAATTTGTTGATAGATCTATGATCTATGATGTCATTTGATGAGATAGTGATTAGATATATTTAATTAAAGAATTTTTGATCCCATATCTAGAGGATTTATTATGTCGTTATTTGTTTTCATCATCCTTTTAGATGTAGGTTCCTTCTCTCTCTTCTCCACTTGTTTTAGAACATGAATTGTTATATTTATTAATTTTTTAGATATATTTTAAGAGGAAATATTTTATGATTTTAATAAAGATGTTTGATTTTATGTTTTAAAAGGAATAAAGAAATTATGTGGAAGGAATCAATGGGATAACATTGAAATAATGTTTGGTTTGAGTTCATTTTCATAGGATGTAATTCTAAATAAGGGGTGTGTTGCTGGAATGAAGACACCTAGAGAATGGTCACCTAGTGATGAATTGGTGGATCGATGAGTAACCACTCAAGAGTATAGAACTATCACCTCATATTCATGTGTTTGTTAATGTATTGATGTTGTTTGGGTATTGTATTTGGTTTTAATAGATAAATCATCTTGATTTAAGGATAAATTGATTTAATTTTTTAAACTATTTTGATGTTCCTCTGTTTTTTATAAATTGAATATTTAAAATCTGAGATAACAAGTTCTTGTATATGTGGATTGAGCTGAGAAGTCTCATGGGGAAATAATAGTGGTTATGATTACTCAGTCTCTAAATATTCACTTTGGTGCATATAAGGATTTTTTTTCATCCTGACATAGGTAAAGTAAAGATATCATATATCTCCAGTAGAGAATCAATATGCTACATGCTTAGTATCTTGTTTAATATTTTGATATTTTATTATAGAATGGTTGTAGTGATTCCACATCATTTTTTTCTATATCATGACATCATTTTGTGTTCATGAATCACCTAGATAGACATTATCATTGCTACACTTAAATTTTTTATTAATTAGGTTTTCATTTGAATTTAATTATTTACAATCATTAATCTTATAGTTGGTTTTGTTGTTCATATTTTTTATGATAGGTTTAATTGTGTAAAAAGAAAAACATTCCCCCAAAATTTTGGTAATAAATCATAATTTATTTCCATTGTTTTCTATGTTGGGGACTTCCCTTAAGGTTAATATAACCTTTTATGACTACCCTACCCTTTATTACACATTAATACATGATTAATTACATAATATTACACTTAATACCACCCAAAATATAGATAAGTCTAGTATATTTGGGAATTAGGTTCATTATATAAAATCTAAAAAGGGTGAATACATCATATTTATTGAAAACATCCTTAAAATGATCATAATATTTCATCTAACTTAAAACATCATGGGATAACCTGGGGACATATATAGAAAAGGGTTGATATATAAAGCCTAGTAAGGTAATAAACATGCCATAACATGAAGAAAATAATACAAGTGAGAAAATACGCATTTAAATATGGAATAAAAAAGTAGGAATCATAAAAATGAATAATGAGACATTATATAACATGATAATCATAAATAAAACATGGGGAATGTGAGAAAAACTTAATAAACTACATCATAAACATAGGTCAAGCATAACTACCAAGAAATCATTATGAAAAAAGTACCCTAATGTAATTAGGTTTATTATCTATCAAAAAATGACATCTCAAGAGACTAAACATTACCCAATTCAATTTTGTTCTATATAATTCTGAGGGAACCAGTCACTTTTATTTCATTCTTATTATTAAGTGTTCCACGCAGATGTTACAACATGGATTAATTCATCATCAAAATTTATTCCAAAAATTGATTAGTTTGGATTAAATACATGTATGTCCCATGTAAAATAAGTATAAGTTCATAAATCTTAACACCCATGATAAGAAATGGGTAGTTCATTCACTACAAAATTGTTTTTGAAAGGAAAATCATGGTAAAAATTCAGCTGCATAACAATGTCACATAAAAATTCATAAAACAATTGATGGGATGGAAATGGGTATCACATAATTTGGGAATCAAATTGGTAGTAATAGGGACATGGAAGGATATTTTAAAACATTATGAAGTTTAAAATGATGGCATAAGATAATAAAGAAACCTGAATAAAGAAGAGAAGGTAAGGATCCCTTGCTAAAATTTGGCATGGTAATGGGTATATATAATGATTCATGGGGGTGATTAATGAGATTTAAAGAGGTCTTTTAGAATTTAGTCATCTAATGGATAACTAGGTGATTTTAGTGAAACATACCCAAAAAACGACAATTTGAATCTATGAAGAATGACCTAAAATTGGTTCTTAAAAGGAAATGAGAAGATATAAATCCCATACTAGACAGTGTGGCTTAAAATGCTTGGGATGAGCTTCTTGAGAGCTTGGGGAACCTTGGGAGGAATCCATAGATGGGTGGTCAGAGTAAGGATGCGATCTAGGGATTTTTAGTAGAGTTAAATAGAATCTTGGGTGGTTTTATATAGTAAATTATTGGGAAATTTTTTATTTCACAAACACAGGTTTTGGACTCTATATAATAAAATAACCAAAATCAAAAAAACTCATAGTGTATTTAACCATGGTTTCATAAAAATTTTATTACTTTCATTATTTTATAATTTTAAGGACAAAATCTAATAAAATTATACCCTTTATTTTGTGGAAGTGAGTCATACTCTTACCAAAATTATTTAAAAACCATAAAATACATTAATAGTTATGGAGGATTCAAAAAGGATTTACCAAATCAATCAAATAAACATAACATCAAATTATTTTAATAGTAAAACATATATTTGGTCATGGATAAACTTTATAGTATTTATTACATCACATTTTGGTCATTGTGATGTAATAATATAAATCGTATATTTATACGATATTTAAATTTTTCCCGAAAATTTGACTCTCAGAAAATAATTTAAAATTCACAATTGTATTATTTGGAAATTATAATTTAAAATATATTTTATTTTTATCTAATTTTTTATTAATATATTAATTTTTACTTTTAAAATATTAATCAACATTGTTTGAAAATATTGGTTTTTTGACACTAATAGTTACAAACCCTTATAATAATTACATTTGAATTCAAAATAATTACATGATCATTTATATTTAATAAAAATTATTTTATAAAAATATTTTATTAAAATATTATTTATTTCAAAACATCCAAAAATTCATCAAAATAATTTTCTTAATTGAATTTGAATATAAACCAAAAATAATATTTTTGTTTTATTATTTTAAAATAAAAATAATTAATAAGGTAATGCTTATATAATGAAAATATATTAATTATTTTAAAAATAATAATGTGTGTACTCATATTTATAGGTTCTTAATACAAATCCCTTTGATAAACCAGCCAAATGTCTATTACTAAGGTGCATGATAATGACACTTTCATGGGGTGGTTCAACATACATAGATTGGGTCATGATATTGATGAGCTTGAAAATATCCCATAAATAGTTTCAATCATGTTTAAGTTATTTGGTATTTTCTTGGGATTGGTCATGGTAAAATCCCAGTGAGGATATCCCCCTCAGATACTCTGGTAAATGGGCTTCATAGGGTGTGATCCTACTGGTTGAGTGCATCACTTCCTTTTTTTGTGTCAATTGGATTTGTTAACACCCTATATTTATACTAATCATGTGATAAATGTTCCACAACTATTTTATCAATTGTAAATATTATTAACATTTATTTAAATCTGATTGTATATAATAAAACCAATTGAGTTCATGTGTTTTCTATAACCATATTATAGAATAAATAATTTAATGAAATCATAAGAGGAATTTTATTTATAAATTTTTTAGTAATTACAATCTTCCCCCTTAAGAGATTCCACCCCCAAAATTTTATTTTTCCATAGTAAAACATGCGAGGGTAACTCTGTTTTATCACATCCCCCAGTTCCCACGTCTCTTCTTCAATATTTTGGTTTCTCCACAGCACTTTCACCAGGTTTGTTTTATTATTTCGTATAACATTATGACTATGATATAAGGTCATCACTGAATTATCTTTATATGAAAGGTAATTATACAGTAGTACTTCATCTAGATTAACTAAAATTCAAGGGTTTTAGTATGTTCATTCTCAAGAGTGATACATGGAATACATCATTTACTTGAGAGAGGTTAGGTGATAGACCTAGTTGGTAGGCCACCACCCTAATGTGATCAAGGATCTAAAAGGGACCGATGTATCATAGACCAAGCCTTCCCTTCATCACAAATATCATCACTATCTTTATAGGATATATGTATATAAATACCATGTATACAACATCAAACTCTTGGTCTCGTCGAAGATTGTCAGCCTAACTCTTCTGTTAACTCTAAGAAGCCTTGATGTGCTATTGAATAGTTTAAACCTTTCCACCATTTCCTCAACAATTTTAGGAGATAACAGTTTTCATTCACCATATTTATCTCAAAAAGTATGTGTTATTCACCTATTTCCATAAAGAGATTCATAGGGGGCCATTTGGATGCTTGAGTGAAAATTGTTGTTGTAAGAAAACTCAACTAGTGGTAGATGTTGATCTCATCCTCCTTTGATGTTAATTGATCATTCTCAAAACATGTCCCAAGTGTCTGAATAGTCTTTTCAGATTGACTATCAGTTTGAGGATGATATTCCATACTAAAGTTAAACTCAGTGTTTAGAGCATGTTGGATACTTTTCCAGAACCTAGGGGAGAATCTTCATTCATGATTGGATACAATCAATAGTGGTTCCCCATGTAGCCTCACAACTTCTCTAATGTGTACCCCTTTATGTTTATTGAGTTATAAATTCTATATAATCACAATAATGTGTTCAAAATTTGTAATATGATCCACCATAACCCATATAGCATTGTTCTCACTTTATTCATTTGGAAGACCGGTGACAAATTCCATGGGGATGTTTTACCATTTCCATTTAGGCATGGGTAATGGTAGGGTCATCCCCTTGTAATTTTTCCATCCCTCTTTTACTTACTGACATAAATGACATCTTGATATATATTTCATGATATTCTTATTCATATTGTCCAACTAATAGTGTTCTCAAAGATCTAAATACATATTTTTTCTCCTTAGGTGGATGGATAAGGTTGAACTATGTGCATTATCCAACAACTCCTTATTTAAATTATGATTTGATGATACACACAGTCTTGAACCAAATCTTTGAACCCCTTTTTCATTAAAATTGAACTACATGGATTTCTATATCCTTATATCTTCCACTTTCTTCTTAATTACGACATAATCTCTTTGAAAATCCTTTATCTTCCCCAGAAGTCACGGATGAGAAACCATTTGTGAAAGTATTGATGATATTCTTTTTTTTATGATTCCCATGTCAATACATTCCATATATTAGAATATCCAATCCCTCTCAATTATCATCTTTCATAAAATGGATAGATCCTTTCAACTTAGTGTATATTACATTTTTTTATCTTTCCCTGGATTGTTTTGAATTGAGTAGTTGTAGTCCTTGACCAAATTTAATAATATTAATGGCCACATATTCAAATATTTCTATTTGAATATATACATGAGGATTTTGGGATCCTTATATATTTCAAAATTATCTCCAAATATATAATTTTTCCATATTTTCAAAAAAAATATATAGAAAACACCAAATTATGCAATGTGTATTTCTATTCACAAAAATTCAACTTCCTTGATGTATATACAATGAACTTTTCATTCTTCATTAACACACAACCCAATCCCATATTCAAACAATAATTTATTATCAAAATAATTTCTCCACTTTTGGGTTGTGTGCATACAGGTGTAATGATAGTCCTCCTTTTCACCTCCTTGAATATCTATTAACATTTATCATTCCAAGAAAACTTGACTCCCTTCTGAGTTATCTTAGTTTGATCTATTGAAAATCATGAGAAATTTCTCACAAATCGACGATAATATTCATCTTATCCAATGAAACTATAGATATCTATCATTGATGTTGGCCTCATCCATCCTTCAATTGCTTCTATCATTGAAGGGTCCACAGATATCCCATTGCTTGTGATGAAATTTCTTAAGAATGAGACATAATTCTACTATAACTCACATATACTATACCTATAATAAATATTATCCTTTCACAATGTATTTAGTATAGTTCTTAGATGCTCCTCATGCTCCTCCTTGGTTTTACAGAATATTGGAATTTTATCTATAATGACTACCAAATTTTTTTAGGTAATATCTAAATACTATAATCACAATGTTCATGATGAATGACAGAGAATTAGTGAGCCTGAGTTGAATTAAAATGATCTCATTGTGACCGTACCTTGTATGACAAGAAATCTTAGAGATATCCTCCTTATTCACCCAAACATGGTAATATCTTGACCATAGATCCACCTTGGAGAATTATTCTCCTCAACATAGTTGATCAAATAAGTCATAATTATGTGGAATATGATACTTTCTCTCTATAATGATGTTATCTAGATCACGATAATCAATGGAAAGGTGTATTGACCCATCATTATTCTTGAAGAAGAGTATTGATGCACCCCATGGTGTAGCACTTGGGAATATGAACTCTTTATCCAGATTATACTTTACTTGTTTCTACATAGCATCATGTTTCAGAATAGAAATTATATATAGAGTCTTAGATAATGGTAACACCCAAGGTATAAGCTCGACTGAAAATGAAACCTCTCAGTTAGGTGGGAGACCAAAAAATTCCCCGAGAAATACATCACTGTATTCCCTCACAGGGAATGTGTTCAAGGATGATATTTACCATAGAAACAATCATTTGATCTAGATACGTCTGATCATAGGGAAATAATACCCATGCCTAATATGTTGGTGCTAAAAATATTTATCCACCTCCTTGGATTGTATAGAATCGAAGGAAGATTCGAAATAAAGATGGTGATTTGTTTTATGTGGAAAATTATATGGGATCTATATAGGTAAATCCAATAAATGCCCCGAATTTCATAAAATTACACCAAATAGATCATGAAAAGGTTCTCTGGGGATTTTATCCCAAATATTGTGATATGGGAGGAGTTATATACTTGGGATGAAATTATTTTTCCATTTTCCATTTACACTGATAACTCCACTTCCATGATTTGTGGTGGTGTTTTAATAGTTCTACTAATGCTTCCTGATATGAATGAATTCATAGAAGAAGAATCAAAAAGTACATTCTCTATCCTTGAATGTATAACTAGAATACCTATCACAACATAATTATCAAGACCCACCTCAGCATTTGTGATAGAAAAACCTCACCCCTTCTGCCTTGGAGGTTTTTGATTGTCTTCGAAAACCCTTGGCTTAGTGCATCGAATTAAAAAGTGCCCAGGTTCCTTATAGTTTATGCAATAAAAAATGGGTGAGGGTTGACTGGAGTATTCCATCATTCCCTCTCATTAGTGGGTATCTCTTTTCCACAGTTTCTTACTAGGTTCCCTGCCATCCTACCCTAAAGCATTTACTCACACACCTTATGAAACAACTAAGGTTCTTCTTTATGCATATTTGACTAACGGGATGTTGAAATTTCTTGGAACCATTAGATTTGTCCATCGGATGAACTGGATTAAGATCCAATTTATGCATTTTATCACCATGATACCCTTTAGATTCTTTGATCTCCATTTCAAATTTGAGGTCACATCAACCAATTTCCTCAAATCCATCAAAATTGAAAATCACAAGGGATTTTTGTATACATGGTTTTATACCACCAATGAAGTGGTCAATATTGTATTCAGGGGTAATGAAAAAGCATGAGGCTGTTTTCCTCATATTCCTGACCATATTCATCATCTTTTTTCTTGAAGGAAATTTAATCCATTTCCATTTAAATACATAGAGTTCAAGGAACATATTTATCGAAAAACATTTTGTGGAATTCCATCCACACCATCACTTCGGTTTGTTACTTAGGATTATTATTCTTGATCAATTTCACTTACAGATCATATTCTACCTCAATATGATAAAAAATGTAGATCCTTCTTCTATTCATAACAAATAAAAATCTAGAAGATATTATCAATAGAGTTTATCCGTTGTTCTAAGGTTAAAGGGTTAGACGATCCACTGAATGTACGAGGCCTTTATAACATAATGCTCTGAATTAAATCTTGTTATTTTTAGGGGGATTTGGGTGCTCCTACTAATATAGTTTTCTATTTAGAACATGATTCAAATGAGATATTATCATTATAAAGTTCACGATTCCTACCCCAATCGGGTTGGGAATCTCATTAGGGTAGTCATCGCATTATCTTCCACATGGTTTGTTTAATTGATTCCTCCTATTTCCCACCATTGGCTAGAATAAAGAGACAAATATGGATGAATATTTAATAACTATTAAACACATTAATTGTAATTTAATGACATTAAATGCATAAGATATAACCTACATTTATTTCTTTAACATATGAATTTTTAGGCTTATAACTATGTTATCAATGATCTATTTACTAATATATATTATTATGGACATTTTTTGTTCCCATTTTAATGGTTTGTAATGATCTTATAAATTTAACAAATCATCTCCACCATGAGTGTCAAACTAGGTGTGCAGTAAGGCATTTGTGTGTGTGTACTAGGTTAAACCGAGTCAGGCTCCACACTCCGTATCAGAGTTTTTACCCCTAGGTACATATGTGCTAGAACCCCGTCCACATGTATTATCCATACAATGATGTATTTTATTGATAAAACACAAACTGTATGATTAGAAAAATTTAGGGATGTTTTTTATATTTACTATTATCCATATGTCTTTCATTTGACTTTTCTAATCCTAATTAAAAAAACTAACCTTTTCCTTTGATACCATCTATGACAACCCTAATCATTATTAAACACTAACAAAAGATTTATTACATAAGATTACACTTAATAAAACCTAGAAGATAGAGAATTATAGTGTCTATGGGAATTCAGTACATTACATAGAAACTTAAAACGGGGAATACATCATCTTTATTTAAAACATCCTTAACATGATCATAATATTCAATCGAACTTAAAACTACATGGGATAACCCAGAGGAATACATAAGAAAGGTTTGAGCTATAATGATTAGTTAGTGAATAAACATGGAATAACTTGAAGATATTAATACATGTTAGAAAATAGGTATATCAATGGGGAATAAATAAAATAAGGAATCATAAACATGAACAATTAGACATGATATAGCATGATAATTATAAAGGAAACATGGGAAATGTTGAAAGAAATTAAAACATTGTATCATAAACATAAGTCAGGGATAACTACCAAGAAATAATGATAAAAAAAGTCCCATAATGAAATTAGTTTCACTCATAGTCCTAACATGATGTCTCATGAGACTGAACATTACCCAATTCATCGGAGCGGTATATAATTTTGGGCACACCCATCACTTTCATTTCATTCTCATGCTTATGAGTTCCACATAGATAATACATCATAGATTAATTAACCATCTTATTTTATTCCACTACTGAGGAGTGTGGAATAAATACTTGAAATTCCAAAGTCAATGAATTATATGTGCATAAAGGTGAAGACTATTGATAGGAAATGTGTATGGTATTCATTATTCAAATGTTTTGAATGGAAAATCATAGTGAAATTTCTACATCATAATGACGTCACTAAAAAAATTCATAAAAATTTTTATGAGAGTGAAAAGGGTATCTCATATATTGAGAAATGTAAATAATTTTTCCATCATTAAGAAGTGGAAATAGAAGGCATAAGATAATAAAGAAACATGAATAAATAAGATAAGGTCTGGATCTCTAACAAAACTTCATCATGGTAACTAGTGTACATAATGGATCATGGGATAGACTAATGATAGTGAGAGGGGTTAAATCATAATTCAGACATAAAATAGATATTGAGTGGGTTTTAGTACAATATACCAAAACAAACACAAATTAAAACTAATAAGGATAACACAAAAGCGGTTCTTGAATGGAAATGAGAAGAGAAAAATCTATTACTTAAGTGTGTGACCTTAAATGATTGAGAGGAGCTTCTTGATAACTTGTAGAAACCTTGGGAGGAATCTATAGAGGGGAGGGAAGAGTAGAGACGCGCTTGGACTATTTTGAGAGAATAGTAATGGGATCTTGGGTGGGTTTATATAAGAAATGTGTGGTGATTTCTTTATTATTTTTCAAACATAGGTTTTGGAATCTATATAATAAAATAACAAAAACAAAAAAACATCACATGGTTTTTTACCATTTTTTCTACCAAAGTAGAGTTATTTTTATTATTTTATTTGTATAAGCACTGAGAATAATAAAATAATACCCTTTATTAATGGTTTTGGAGGATGCATAATGGCTTTATAAAATTAATCAAATATACATTAAATCACATAATTTTAAATAAAAACATATATTTGGTCTTCAATAAACATTATAGTATTTAATATATCACTTTTAGGTCATTATGATGTCATAATACACACCATATATTTATATGGTATTTAATTTCTACCCGAAAATTCAAATGACTTAGAAAATTATGAAAAATTAATCGTTGGATAATTTTGAAATTATGTTTTAAAAAATAATATCCATTTTATCTAAATAATTTTATAAATATGTGAATTTTCACTCTTAAAATAATAACCGACATTTATTGAAAATGCTGTGTTTTTTTGTCAACCACAGTTTTCAATCCCTTATAAAAATTACATTTGACTTCATAAAAATTATATTATCCTTTATATTTAATAAAAATTATTTAATAGATATGTTCAATTGAAATATTATTTATTCCAAAAGTTCCAATAATTCATCAAAATAAATTCCTTAATTGAATTTGAACATTTCCCAAATAACTTTTTTTATTGTACCAAAACAAAAATCAATTAAAAAGTAACAATAATAAGATGAAAATAAATTAATTATTCAATAAAAATCAGGTAAAAACTCATATTTCTATGTTATTTATACATATCCCTTTAATACCCTACTAAACTTCCTAAGATTAAGGTGTGAGGTAGTGAGACATTCATGAGGTGGTTCGACGTACATGGTTTAAGTTGTGATCCCATTGAGCTTGAATATCTCCCATAAATGGTTTCACTCATATTTATGTTTTTGGATATCAACATGGGATTGGTCAATGGAAATTCCTAGTGATGCTATGTCTTTCTAAATATATAATAAATGGGCCTCATAGGGTATGATCTTATTGGTTGAGGCCATCACATCGTTTGTCTATGTCAATTGGATTTGTTAAAACACTATATTATTACTAATCATGTGATCATTGTTCAACAGATCTATTATCAATGGGAAAATGATTAATGGTCATTTAAATATGAAAGGATACAATAAAAATAAACGAGTTCATGTGTTTTCTAAAACCTTATTATATAATAAGACATTTAATTAAATCACAACATGAATTTTATTTATAATAGTTCGGGTTGTTAAACCTCTAACCCGACCCAAGCTAATGGGTTGTCCAGCAGTGTTACAATGAATTTTTCAGAATTATATTTTTAATGGAGTTTATAAGATCAATAAAGGATCTATGGTTACTTCTTCTGGAGTGAATAATGGAAAATTTAAGAAGAACAGATGAAATGTTTAACTTGTAGTGATTGAAATAACTTTATCAGATAGCAAAAAAATATGGCACTATAGGTTTAAACACTTTAGTGAAAAGAATAAATATTTTATAGTGGTGAAGTGTATACTTAAACCCAATCATATATAACTTTGAATATGTGAGAGTTAAATTATAGGAAAATAGAAAAGAGTTTCCTTTAACATAGATGGTAGAAATCTAATGAATTGAAATCTATAACTTTTTCATTCGGATGATTGGGGACTAACCCTTGTTCACTCTAATAGAGTATCAATAAATTTCATTAACCTTGATTGATTATGGTAAATTATAGGTATATATTATTTCCTAAAGAATAAATATGATGTGTTTCCAGCATTTATTCAATGGAAGGTGTTGGCCAAAAAATATTGTGAATGAAAAATGAAGTGTCTCTAAACAGATAATGTTGGGGAGTTCACCAGAAAAAACATTCATAACTTTTGTTGAAGTAAGGGTATCAAGAATGAAATTATTGTTCCAAGAAATGTACATCAAAATTATGTTTCTAAAAATAAGAATCTAATTCTATAAGGTAAAGATCAAAGTATGAGGATTCAATCTATAGTTTATATGCGAATTTGGGTAGATGCTATAAATATTATAGTGTATTTTGTGGATAAAAGTCTAAATTCAGTAGTGGAACAATATATACTAGAGGATATTTGGTATAGTAATAGACCATAGGTGAACCATCTCATATTATTTGTAGGTATCATGTATATTCATATCAATTATAATGATAAATATAAGTTACAGGTGAAATATAAAGATTGTATTCTTATTGGATATATTGATGAGAACTTTGGATATCAACTATGGGATAATGAAATGAAATAATTCATTTTATGTTCTGATGTTTCTTTTAATGACGAAGTTTTTTTGAAACATTATAAATTATCTAATAAAAAAAGTCAATGTTAAATCAATTTTCTAAGTTCAATGTAATAATATGGTGGTTACCAGATGAACACTCCATCTAAAAATATATATGGAATCATTAGAGTATTGCATACTATATGTTAGTCTACCATATGGAGTATGATAAGTCAAACCATTATTGAATGGAGGATGATCGAAAAAACCTCTATCAGATGATTAGATATCATACATATGACTATTGGAAATTGAGGTTCTAATAGAAAACCCTACGGTTGTTCAGAAGAGATCCACTAGTATAGAAAAATGTTCATAGGTTTGGATTTGATATGAATTCAATACTTATAATTGACATAGAGTAAACAAAATGTTTGTAAAAATAATCTACACTTTGAGACTAAAAATAGTGGGAGTCATCCATGGGAGAGGAAATTAATTCCATAAATCTTAATAATACATGTGAGTTGGTGAAAATATTAGAAGGAAATAAGCTCTGGAAGAGAAATGGATCAAATTTTATGATATTTTCTCATCAGTGGTGAATCACAAAATCATTAAAATAGTGCTCAACATTTTTTCATTTGATGATATAAAATAGGATAAAATAGATTTTAAAAAAATTTCTTGAGAATTTAGAGGAATAGATTTATATGGTTTAACCCAAGGGATATGAATTTAATTAGAAAGAGGATTTGGTTAAAAAGTTAAGATGAATCCTTTATGGCTTCAATCAAGCACCATGATAGTGTAATTATAAGTTCAAAATTATTATTCTTGGGGAATGTTTTATTTGAATTGAATATGATCATTATTTTTGAAATAGGAAATGTGATGATTGAACAAATCGTATTCTATTACTGTATGTGGATGATATATTGATTATTATTCTAAATATCTATTTGAATGAAGAATTTATGTGGAATATATCTTCAATGTTTGAGATGAAAAACCATAAGCATTATAATAATAACATAGGGATGATAATTGAGAGGTATGGAAAGGACATCATCTTTTTTTATATCAAAAGAAATATATAAGGATGGTCATCAAAATATTTTGTGTGACTAGTTATAAAACAACCTCAACCCCTATCGCCAGAAAATTAAATAATTCTAAATCACATGCCCCATCAAAGGATGGAGAAGTTCATTTCATAGAGAAAGCTCTATATGCATCATCAATTGGAAGATTAATGTGCAAAATGGTTCGTACACAAATAAATTTCTTTTATAGTGGGTGTTATTATTCATTTCATTTAAAATTAAAGAAATAAACATTAATAAGATATGATATGGATCATTATATACTTGAATTGGTCATTGGATTAAACTTTAAATTTCAAATCTAATGATCAGTTGAATGGTTTTATATATTCATATTTTACTTGAGACATGGACTCAGGGAAAATTACTACATGATTTGTAATTATTTTTAGTGGAATAAAAATTCATTGTATGACATAGTTTCATCTAGTTGTTTATTTAAAATATTAGTTGAGAACATTTCTTATATTTAAGTAGAGAAATAGTTTATATGGTTGATTCTCTCATTGAAGGAACTCATAAAGGGATTATATAGAGTAATGTTATTATGTGACTGTTAGAGTGCTATTCAACTTCCTCACAGTCCAGTTTTTCATGAAAAAAAAATACAAATTGACTTGAATTATCACTTTATATAAAGATTTATTGAAGTTAAATTATTAAAGTAATATATGTTTTTTGGAAACAAAAACCTATTAATATGTTTAAAAATTTCATAGTTCATGAAAGTCTAAGGTTATATTTGTACTTAGTTGGCCTTAGATGATCAGATGAACTAGAGGATATTTTATGCACTAGATAGAGGAAGAACTCATTTGGGAGAATGAATAAGGCTAAAGTCTTGAAGTAATTTCTAAGTGAGATATTTTGGGGTTTTGTGAAAATTCATTAATTTCGCCATATAAGTTTCTATGGATAAAGATCATAAAAAAATATGAATGGATAGAAGTTGTCAATCAAATATAGTTGCTGAGAGGTTTCCTAATTTGATGTTCCAGGGTATGCTGGATATAATTCTATTAGACAGAGTCCATTAAACATGGATGATAAGCCATGGATCATCAGATGAATTCCATCAGATGATGTTATCTCAAATAGTGTTCACCAAAGAATGATTTATCTTTGAATTATATACTTTCATGGGTACCAAATTTTGTTAGTTTCATAGAGGGTTCCATAGTGTATCAATGTTTTCACAAGTCAATGGGTGGTTGACCATGAATCTCAAAAGTTGGTGAAACTTGTTGATCAGTAGAATACTTCAATAAAGAGAGGTGATGGTCCAGCTGAAGGATAAAAATTATTAGTTTGAATAAAGGGAGTTTTTATTTAGCTATAAAATAATTTGAAAATATGGGGGAAGTGAGTGATGAGTTTTATATTATATTATATCTCCTAAAATGAAAATGTTTACAATGTTCTCCCATTTATTTAGGACATTTTTCTAAAACACATAAATCTTTTATGTCTATTTTATTTGTTTTTTGTTTTTTAAGAGTGTTCATGATATTTGTGTGGTGATTAGGTGAGATTTCATCATAGTTCTTGTATGAAACATGAGTGGGGGGGGGGTGTATTAGATGAACCCCTATCTAGTAGAATTGTGAATATTTCTATTGTGAAGGCTATTAAAACCATATGAATTTCCATTTGATTAATGTTGTGTTTTAAAAGTCCATATTATTTAAATTATTTTTATTTTATTTTTTAGAAAAAGTGGACATTAATATATGATTATTAAATAAGAGTTGGTGGATACAATGTGTAAGTGGTTGAACGTGTGATCAAAATAGTATGTGATCTATCACTATATGAAAGGTAGTTTCTATTATCCAATAAATATTAGTTTTATTTTATAATTTACATATAATTTTATATTTCAATTAATTAAAAAACATTTATACTTCACCACAACTAGTTATACGTACAAGACTGAAGTTATAAATATCAGATTATGAAAATTATCGTGGTAGAGATTCATGACTAAATTCATTTAATTGTAAATTTATTAGATGTATATGATGAATAATAATTTTTATTGATTTTTAAGTGGGTAATCATTAAACCATTCATAATTTAACATCATTTAATTTACCCCATAGTTTTGAGAAACATTTTTCTAATGATTAGTTCTTGAGAACCAATGGAGAGTGTTAATGTTTAGTTTTCTCCAAAGTGATAAATGATGGAGATAAATTTTAGAAATGATGTGGTTTTGTGATCTCTTTAATGAAATATTTTTGATAGATTTTTGGTAATAGATATTTATAAATATAATTTTTCTATAATAAATTAGTTCTTAGTTCACTATAAATTTTTAACATTACAAGTCTTTATATGAAACAATGTAAAGTTGTTAAAAAAATTTATCATAGTTCTATTTTACATAATGTTTGCCTTATGACTCAGTTCACTCTTTTATAACCTTTTTTCTAATGGAATAAAAAAATTCCACTTCATATCATACATAACCATGTTATTTGTTTGATGATTATAATTTTATAAATTCAGTTAGTATCACACTATCCAATCATTCTGGTAGTTGGTTCATAATTTTATGAGGTTTACATTCCTCTTTCTCCATCACTATATCCCTTAATTAGATATGATTTGGAAATAATAATTTATAAATACCTCTTTATTTTCCTTATTTTGATTGAAGTTATTTTTTCTAAAACTATATTGTCAATTATTTTTTATTTTATTAATTCTAGAAGCCTATTTACTTGTTTTCTATGTGGTTTCTATCTATGAGACTTATTTTGATGTTTTTTACTCATCCATCAGATCTTACAGTGCTGAATTTATATGATACATTAATTTTGAAATATTTTAGCTCCTGGGAAATTCTATTTTGGTTCAGAAATGAAGTTGTTTAAATTTTAGTGAAATAATAACAACTATACATTGAAGAGGTATAAATATCATTTTTTAACAATAAATATATTTTTTATTCAATAGTGATGAAATACAAGATATTTCACATGATCTGTAATATAAATTTTCAGTTTTTATAGATCAAGGGAATTATTATTGTTTATTGTGACATTGTTTTAATAAAATAAAAATGGATCAATGTTAATTTATGTTCTTAAATTCATATATATTGAATAATATGTGCAAGGCTTGTGATTTTGTCGATGAAATATTAAGAATTATTATGGATTTATTTTTTTCAGGATTGTAAAATTTTCTTTCTCTTAACATTTTTTCTATTTCACAAATGTTTTATAGCTTCACCTACACATATTTTAAATTATTTCGATTCATTATTTTCACATACATGTAGTTAAATAAGAATTTTCTAAAATCATATTTAATAAATAAAATAACTCTTACAACCAATGAAATATCAAAATAATTTTCATTATTTATTTTTAAAAATTAAATAAGGTTTATAGAGAAGTTTTGGGGTGAATGATTGATTTGGAAGAGAAAGCACGAAAAATGGTGATCTAAAAAGCTTTTTTTGTGTCCTTAATATGTTTACACACAAATACATACACAATGTTTCATTTATTTTCATGTATTTATATTTTTATTTATAATATTGTAATAATGTTTCTTCTTTTAATTGTATATATAAATGACTATTATAAATTTAAATCTAAAATATGACGTTAATATATAAAATAATATATTTATATCTACTAATTTGGATAAGAGTGTATTTAATCGTTTCCCACTATATAGGTTGGTGTTTCTGTCTCTATTTATTTGTGCGACTTAGTTTAATAAAATCACATTATTTTTTTATTAAAAATTCAGAAACACTTTTAAACTGAGTTATTTTTAGTTGAATGGAGTACTATAATAAATTTTAGAATCTATACTTAATTTTATTTAAAATCTCTAAATTACACCATTATAACCCTAATTTTTCTCATTTGATACCAATTTATGCCTTTTCTATTTTTTATATTAATTTGGAATTGATAATCATTTATTTTATAATTAATTTAAAAACAAAATTCCAAATAATATTTTAAATGACAAATAATGAAAACTCATGTCTTGAAAATGTATGCACTATTTAGAAAAAAATTATAGCTAGTAAAATTTATGTAGTAAAACAATAAAATGGTTCAGAATTGATGCCATATAGATTTAGAAAAAAGAAATGATATAGTATTTTGTAAAAACAAACATTGGGGAAATATCTTATCATCCTCCTTTAATTTAACCAAGTAATGTAAAAATTACATGAAAAACAAAATAATTTTGAAATAAATCAATTTATTTTCATATTAATAAGAAAAAATAGACATATAAAATCCTATATACATTAGAGAATAGATGATAAAAGACAGTTTCAGAAAAATTGTCAATAAAAAATATTTTTTAAGTAAAATTAGATTCCTAATCCATTTAATTACTTCAAGACAATTTTTTTTTGTATTTAATGAAACCTTGTTCTAGGTTTCAATTTTATACTTGAGATTGAAACAAGAATGGTATTAATATAATACTAAAGTACATCCTTAGAAAATTGAATTATTTTCTTTTATTTAAAATAGGTGAGTAATTGAATATGTTTCGGTACATTAATGTTTATTGGGTTGGATATTGTGAAGTTAGAAAATAAACATATTCAGATATAATTTTCCTTGGAATATATTGTGTGCGATGAAATTTTGAGAAGAAAAATTCTTTAAATTTTAGCACCATAGAATCGGATTAAGTTGTTATTACAACATCATAAATATGAAAGAGTTGTTGGAATCATTTTTGGTGAATGTTGTGAATCTAATGAGAATTGGTTTTGATAATAAGAGTGTAATTGGTTTAATTAAAAATCTAGTTCAATAGTATACATCTAAACACATTGATATCAAATATCATATCATTAATGATAAGTGTACCAATGGTTATGTGAGGATGGAATATATTTATCCAAAGTAAAAAATTTCTAATATTTTCACAAAGTATGTGACAATGGAAAAACATGAAGATATTTGGATGAAAATGATTGTTCCTAACATCCCTTTCATTTAAGGATCTTTGGAAATTCCCCACAATCATTTGGATTATATTTTAAAAGGGGGAGAATGGTAAACAACTAATCTAATACCTATTTTAGGAACTAAAATCTAGATTTATTAATAAAATAGGGAGAATTTTTGAGTTATATAAGGGTAATAGATTCAATATCAATATCCACTAATTACATATTAGTGGGTGATGGAATTATATAAAAATATGGGTTTATCTAGTAGTAAATTTTTTGGGAAATTTCTCTTTGATAATGTCTATGATTTTATGAATTGATGAGAATTGATGAGTAGTTAGAGTTGTTAAAATGTCCAAAGAGGGATATTTTAAAACCTAGGTAATTATTTTTTGTCTTCAATATTTTATGTCAACATCATTTGAGAATCGTTGGAAGTTATTTAGATTATTTTTAATTTGTTTTGAGAAGTCTATAGATGAGTTGTGGAGGTTGTGGGTTTAATTGTATAAATTTGATGCCCATAGGATTACTAAAAAAATTGTAAAAGTATTTGAGAGTTCAAAATGAGATACATAAGATCAATATGATCATATATAAGATAAAATATTATTTTTTACAGTATATGTAATATATTATTAATGATATTTAATATCTATAAAAGCATACATAATTAATATCAATTGGAGAATACATAAGAGAAATTTTGAGTTCATGGTGACATGTAAGTGTAACTTAGACTAGACATAAGAATAAGTCGATGGTATATAATAATAACTCTAATGTTATTCTACCCATGAAAGATTAAATTGATGATACAAAATATTAAATATGAAGATATGTATGAGAAACATATGGTTTAAACTTTTACATCAGTTCTTTTATAAGGCCACATATGATTAAACATGTTTTCATAGGGAATACACAATATTAATTTTAAGGATGATGTATTATTTTTCCATAAAAAAATTCCACAATGTAAAGTGTTATGAAAAAATTTAAAAAAATGAAAATGGTTATAATATTTGGAATATAGGAATGATGGTGCATGTTTTTTGGTGCATGTTTTAAACTTTTACATTAGAATGATGGTGCATGTTTTTTTGGAAGTTAGAAAAAAAATAAACTATTGATTTGTTGGATAATTAAATATATATATTGGAGAATATGTTTTCATGATAATACTGGATATTAAAATATTAATATTTCAAATAAATTTATGAAGATCAAGTATCAGAAGATTTCAATATTATTCTTTGACCAGTTTCAAAAGGATATGACCATGTTATGAAAATTCATATAGTATACACATTAAAAAATATTGAAATTATTTACATGATCCATCACAAAATATATTAAAAACGTGATAGGAACAATTTAGGGAGAAAAGAAATATATAGTCGGAAGAGTATTATTGAGAGAGAAATACCAATAATATGCTAATATAGTTATATATTCTGGATGTCAATGTTCTTGAAGAAGTGGTGTCCTAAATTCATAATGAATGATTATGAATGCTTGAGGAGAAGATATTTCATTGGTGTTGAAGTATATGGAGGATCAAGATGATCTTTGAATTATAATTTGAACACCATCTTTTAAACTAGAGGGATCCAATATAATGAAAATATAAGAGACTTTAACATTAAAAAACAACTTATTTGGGTTATGGATGGTAAATTCCCTTATTTTATCTACTTAATGATATTAGTATTACATATATGTATTGAAATCAACCTGAACAATATGGGGATATAGTCACACGTACTAGGGGAAAACATATAAAAATAATGTGTGGTTCTATGTTAATGTTTATGTCTATTTCATACTAGGTAGGGTGAGATTTAATGATTTAAGGGATCGTGATTCTATCAAATTATAGATTATGATTTCTTAGGTACAATATTTGGAAAGAGAAACACCGATGAAAACACCATTCTCAGTGTTTCACTATCAACCACTAGGGAACTTAATTAGGTCAAAATAGCCAATTCCACAAACCAATGTCATGATACCAATTCATAACCTAATCTACCTTCATGATATAAATGCGTGACTCTAAAAATCAACATGAATCATTATAAATTACAAGATATCTACAAAAATGTATTTACTAACAACCTCATCAATTTTTATGTACCAAAAACTAGTAGAAATAAAATCTAATGGTCTCCCCATTATTGGAATATAAATGTGTTTTCTAATACCTTTCCTAAATCTAACTTCTTGTTTATCTAAAAGTATTTATTTATAAGTTTTTTTAAAAAAACATTTCTTATTTTAATAGTAACATATCATATGATTCCCATGAGTACCAAATTCTTTCATGAATGTCCCATTATAAAAAATTACCCACAAGAAATAGTTCCCAAATTATACTTTGAAAACTTATCCCATTTAAAGGGATGATTATAAACCACTCTTAAATTGAAATCCATTTAATTATAAATCAAAACTTAATTACATTTGAAAATAAATTTCCAATTATATTTTCAAAATCAATAATTTTACAAAATAACGTTAATATTTAAAATCAACCATCATTGGAACATTAATTATGGGAAAAAAAATTTCATAATGACCCCAATTAGTTAATGTCGCAAAACTGAAATCCCATTTCTAGAACTCCAAGTTTTCCCCCAACAAAAATTGATACAAAATATAAGTTTTAAATGAGAACACCCCTCTTTTTAAAAACCTATATAAAACAATTTGATTTAAAACAAATTTAGATTAATCCATTTTATTAAATTCATAAAACATAATGTTATAAAATATATTACATTAATTGAATACAATAATATAATCCTCATAAATAATAACACATGATGACACTAGTTTCACTTGGGATCAACGAAAAAAGTTGTTACTACCATGTTTATGAGTTATAAATATAGAATATTTCTAGTGGAATATAATTAATATGAGAATATGAAACATGATAAATAAAATAATATTAAATAGATCCAAATAATGTTTCATGATTATAAAATATTACTAAAAAAATACCTATTCAACTTCTATAAAATAACACTAAGAAAAAAATAATGTGAATGTATCAAAAATAGAATACATGAAAAAACAAAGAGCATGATCAATATTGAATCATTAAATAGGAAAGACTAGTTATCAATAGATAGAAGAAGATATATCTCAATCAAATGAATCAACTATTGATTCATGTTAATCTAATTTTCACTAATATATTAGTAGGAAATCACTATATATTTATTTTTGTGGGTTTAATTAATAAAAATATATAATTTTGTAAAACTGAAATATAAATAAACATAGTAAAGAACATGGTATGTATTACTCCAACATAATTCCATTATATAGATATATACTCATGATATATTGATCAATAAAGAGGTTTAATACCAACCAATCCCTGTATACACTACCTGAGTTCCACTCTATCACACTTGTTACATGTAAAAAAAATCATTACTTATACCTATGACACTTACTTTGTACCCAAACATCCCTTGGTAACTTGAAATTATAACAAAAAGAGGTTAAAGATGAATTTTTATTTGTTACATATCAAGTCCCGACTATCTTATCTCTCTTCAAAGATGAATACAAATTCAATAATCCCAACACCACTCTAATACTGGTTGTAGTATGCCTGACCTAGATACCCAAACAATACACAAATTATGTCACTACTAACCTTGTGAGTGATTATCAATCCCCTGGGGTTGGAGAATAACAACATGGTTCTTAGAACGTATTTGGGGAATTATTTACACAGAATAGTTATAGATATAATCCATAGATGAATGTTATCGAAAATTCATTATGTTTGATTTATAAGTCAAAAATTCCAAAAAAAAAACAACCAAAATACGGTCATAAAAGAATATGAAAACAATATAAACATACCTCAAATCCCTATATGAATGCACAATTGAAAAAATATGTATGTTTTCCATAATTTAAAAATATTCCACAAATGATGCTATGTCGAAACAAGGACTAAGATAATGGAAACAATATTGATTGGGTGATGTGCCAAGCCTGAACTCCAACTATCATACCATCATCTCAAAAATGGTTGTGGGTCTAACCCATCCCATGGAATATACATATAACAAATAATAAGAAACCATAGATACATGAAACCATAAATATACCTAAAATTTTATAGGTGAATTTACATATCCACTAAAGTTTCCATGCAATGTGTGGGCATAAATACTCAGTTAGGCACCACCAATGGTTCCCCAACTCAATAGTGAATATAAAGGAATGTGTAGGAACATGTATACTCACACAAACACATATATATATATCAAGATATTTTTATATATATTCTTTTAAAAAATAATGACAAAAAATAGTAAAAGAAATTTATTGGTTAATACATGTTATAAAACATCACTCCCTACACTAGGAGGGTCAATGTCATACCCTCTTCAACCCTAATGATCAGAATCTGTGATGAACTGGACAGGGAAACTTTGATTCCCATCCTAGTGGGACAATTTCAAGGAAATAAATGATCCTATTACAATTCATCCAGGGGGAAACAACCATTATAGTTGAAAATATAATAATGCATAATGAGTATTAAAAATAGTATCCCTTAGTGAGGAAATGGGGATGGGGTTAGAACGAATTATGAAATCATATATTATCATAATACATTGGATCTGTTCATGTTATTAGGAGCACATAATCATTACATATATAGAATAATATATTATTACCTCATACTATAATAACATTCAATGAATATTATATTATCCAACGTGTTACTAAAGTTTACCTATTCCATTTTTATATAATTCAAAACATACACATTCCTAAAAACTTAATGATGATCAATTTTCATGTATAATCAAACAAGAGTATACGTCATGCTATAAAAACACTTATAACATGCAAGATTCATTATTTGTAAATATAAAGTAATGTAATTATTTTACTCAATGTCAATTTTTAAGGCATTACCAATGATAAGGAAAATAAAAATAATCATTTTAAAATAAAATAAAAATTATATATAAGAAATCATAATGCACATTCTAAATATATGTATATATATTAATATATGTATATCATTCAATTACCGTATCATGAAAATATTATCAAGAAAAATATTTAAACATTGAATAAATCTTGGGATACTCATAAATAAAATGCAATAATATAACTATCAAGCATATTGTTCTCAATCAAAATGAAACTTGGGGGATAATATAGTCAACCATCGAGGAATATTATTAGTACTATTTGGGAAAATAAATATAGGTGAGTAATAGACAAAATAAATGGTAAATAATTCCAAAATAAATACTTATTACATCCAAGATTATCATAATAATACTCTTTTCTATCAAGGTACCATTAAGAGTTGCAACACAATCAATTGATTCAGTTCTAGTTTTGTTCTTAAAGGAAAACCCATACAGTACTTAATTTTCTAAGAGACACTTTACTAATTCATATTTCTCATAATTGAAAGTAAATATAAAATTAATCAAACACCTTTCCTTAATATTAAAAATGTATCATTATATATTTATGAAACCATAATTTTAAGAGTGATAGAGGGAGAGCATTTATTTTTAAAACCTTTTTAAATAAAATTCTTTAGTGAAGATCGAAATTTTGTTGAAAAACTATACCAAATGTAACCACTTAAATAAAAAGGTTCTTTAAAGAAAATTATTTTAATAAAGTAATATTTTGGAAACCATTAGTTTTACTATATATATCAATGATTTATATTATTCTGAAACTATAAATAACTTCATTTAAAATCAACTTTCCTAAATAGATCAACTGAACCATTACATCACTGCTAAATCACATTCTTAATTGAAGATTAAGTGGTGTGAAGAATTTTTTTCTCAAAGTTTTACAAAAAAATTATCCCTCATCCTCACATAATAAAATGAATCTTATTATCTCCTCAACATTTAATGTTTTATATTTTTTATGAAAATGAAGCTAAAAAATAAACACACTACACACTCTCCAGTTTAATTTTAAAAATATAAACATGAGTTAAAAGGGTAGATTGTGATTTTTGGCTCATGAAATGTGATTATGAAGTCAATAGAGATTATTTATGGCTCTAGAAGGATTAATAAATATTCTAATGTTGGTATAATGGGGATGTTTTCTAGAAATTTAAACACTGTATTACAATCAAATGCCTCAATCATTTAAATTTAATAATTTCAATTCATATTTGACTAATAATTTGAGAAAATTATATATGAAAATAACTAAAATGAATGAAATTAACTCCTAATGAAATAGATGGTAAAATATGACAATGTGTGGAATGATTGATAAATATAACTATTTATGGAAAACAAAATAAATTCTACATCCATAATAATTAAAATTAATTCAAATTTTTCATACTCAATATATCAAATAGTAAAATATTATGAAATAGAAATCCTAAAAATAAAGAGTGTTTAAATTTTATTTTCAAAAGTTTTTTTCATAAGAAAACTACTTGAAAATTTATTTTAAAAAAGGTTAATAAACCTAAAAATAATATATATATATATATAATTAAAATATGTTTTAAAAAATATATTATGTGACAAAACCGAAAGACTCATATATTAAATTCAATCCAATTACATAAAGAAACACATTCTCTGTTACAAAAAAATAGAAAACATAAATAAATATATGAAAGCTAAACCTACATTTGAAAAGAAGGCATGATTGATCTTTCTATGTAACAATGAGTGATTATAGTATATAATTATCTTTAATGAATTCGATGAGTTTGATAACTTGAAATTCACAAAACACTGAAAATAAGAGTAATGCTTTATTATAATATAAAATTAAGATATTATTAGACATTTAAATGAATCAGAATTAGTAAACTCATTCATGTAATTATAAAAAGCACTACTTTATTTATTAATGGCCAAAAAAATGTTGAAAAACATTTATTTTATTATATATTATATATATATATATTATTAGAATGATAAATTTATAAATTTTATAATTGTAATTTCAAAAAATTTAATTCATTTATTAATTCATCATATAATAAATTATTTTGGGTGAATATTTTTAATTTTTCTGAAATTGTTTTTTTAGGTTTCTAGTGAAAAATAATTTTTTTACAAACACCAAAACATTAATGACATGATAATGATATAATATTTAATTAAAAATATTTTAAATCACTGTCTCAAAAAATTATAAAATTTATGAGTAAAATAAATATCTAAAAATTATTATATTATTTTTTAAACTCATGCTTGACTTTTTTGAATAGATACTATATTTTATTCTGATAAAATAATTTTTTAGTCATTTTAATTTAATGAAGTGTTCATAATGATATTTTTAATTTTGGATTAATTTGAAATTCATAATACACTAAATATACTATATATAATTAAATAAATTTCGTGAATATCAATTTCATACTTTTTTGTAAATTTATTTATTTACTTAAAAAGTCATGTTTTCTAAAAAACAGTTTTTAATGAAATTTTGTGTAATTTTATTGAAATTAATATATTCCAACTTTAAAAATTTATTTTTTAAATTTCATTACATATTTTTTAACAATAAAATGATTTTTTTTTATAATGTTCAACTTTTTTTATCCATAAATAACAGTTATAATGGTAGAAATATTATCACCATGTTAAGGGTTAAAAGGGTTAATGAGGGTGTTAAACTATGAGAAAAAGATTCAAATATAACAAAAAACTTTATAAAGTAGATTGAATGAGTGAATTTAGACATTAAAATTTCATATATTAATTTTTTTCATGTTTTTCAAACTTTCCCATGATAATGATTTTATATTATTTCAATGTTAATGGTTTATAAAAGGGTACCAATCCCCCCATTTATAAAACTAAAAAAATGTCTCACACATATAAACTAAATTATACCATTACCTTGACCAATATATACCCCTAACAAATCCCAAATCCTTAACCTATGACTTTAAGGTTCTATTATTCTCAAAAGAACCATCCAAAAGCCTGAAGATGTTCTTCAAATGACATTGTCCAAGGTAGAGGTATATATTTTAATGAACCTTTTCAAGATTCATTATTCATAGACCTCATAAAAATATTAAATAATAAATATAATATAATTATATCAATATATTTACTATAAAAAAATGATTTTTTTGTCAATGTTACAAACAATTTTTGTCTCCTTTCTATATAATAGAAAATGTAAACTTTTCTCATGTATACGTGCATACTACCCCTCCATGAAATGATATTTTCAAATTTTCAATACCTGCATCATAGATCATGATATAGGTAATTTATATGAATATATATTATATTTAGGATATATTTATCATTATGGAAGTATTTTTTATAGTTTACCTTCCATTCGTTCTATCCATTGAAAAATGGAGACATTACTAGTGTGTATATGAAAACCACTGCATTCAGGAAGTGATGTTACTAATTTTTAATAATAAATTTAAATGAATGGTTATAAAAGTGTATATAATAAAAATATATGATATTTATGAAATGATTAATATATTTTAATCATAAAAAATGTGAAAAATACTAGAATCTATGAACTGAAATGAACATGGAAAATCGAACACTTGACAAACATATATTGATTATAATAATGAATTTTTAATAAAGTGGTAATTAGAAATTATAAGAGAGTGATATATAGTAAGATATGTATTAATATAGTTACGTTATAAATTTATAATGTGTTTATATATTTTATAAAGGAGGTTATAGTGTGTAAGATGAAAGTTAAAAGTTAAGGTAAGTGTTTATGTTACTATCTCACTTTTATCAGGATAGTTTTTCATTAAAAGAAACAATATGTTATATTTTTATTAAATCTCATATATTTTCCCATAAAATGTTTATTAAAATGTTTTTCTAGTATTATTTCCATTTATCTGTATTTTTTACTAAAAAATTATGAAATAATGTTTTTATGAAAATATAACCTTATTTCTTCCTTCAGGTTAGTAATATTTTTCATCCATATCCATGTTGTTCAAAATGTTTTATGGTATCTTTTCCCTAAACACAATTTTTTTATAAATGTATTTTCTATTAACAATGAAATTCATTATGAATTATTAAAAGTAATCATTTCAATAATTTTCTATATCAATCACTTTTTACTTTCTAACAAGTGTAAAAATATGTTTTTATTATATATGACATAAATAGAGTTTCCCATAACCATTTAATTTCTTCAAAATTTAACATCCTTTACCATTTTCCATATTTTAAAAAACTATTATTATTTTTTTGACCCAAATTTTTAATTTTTAAAAATTTCCAAAAAGAAGAAGATATTTATTCTTGTTTTTAAGGAATATTTATAATTATTTTGAAACTGTATTTTTCATATATATGAACAAATTTTAAGGATAATTATTTTTCACTAGGGATATGATATTATGATACTATATAATTTCTTAAAATGGATGAATTATGATGATGATGCATTCATGAATCCTTTTTCATTTCCCATGGGTTGATTAAGCTGTGATGAAATAATTAATACTTTAACGATTTTGTGGCTCACTTATGTATGTTTATCATTAGGTGACTAGTGAAACTGGATTTATATAGCACTATAATTCAATTTTAAAATATTTTTATCTCATTATATAATATGAATCGGAATGTGGAATAAACCCATTCCATTATGAGAACTTTTCAAAAATCTTTATGGAGATGGGGATTGAAACCAATAATCTATGGGAGTTGTGCCACTAAGGTAGTCTTAGAAGTGATCCTTGAATAAAGAATTAATTTTACAGGATAATATGTACGTCACTAATATATTTTAAAGATTATGATATGTTCCCATGGATCATGATTTATTATTGGTGGCTCCACACTCTTATAACTAATGTGTTTTCATTATGACAAAGCTTTATACCATGAATCATAATTTAGGGACAATGACTTATTAGGTATGTTTTTATATGTTATAATTATGTTCTCACACTCTAATTATTATCTTTTACTCACTTATGATATTTCATTTATATCTACCATGTTTACCCTTACTATATATTTGATATCACCATTTCATATGTTTCATGTAACATCTCTTGTTTTTATCTGGTTGAGAAATTCGAAAGGATTTTGAGTTTTCTATTTGGTTGATTGACTGAATTTCAAATCAAGATTTAGTATGAAATTCTAGGAGTTTTAATTCATTAATGTTTTGTTTCTGAATGGGGTTATAGGTGATTGCGGGTTATGAGTGACCTGGGGTAGGTTTAATATAATGCAGGGAAACCAATGGCTAAATTGGCTTCAACATGCAGCTATTTACTTTGTAAATTAGTATATTATGATATAAGCCATGATAAAAAGAGGAGAGTCCTTCTTCCCAGGGTTTTTTACAATGTGATCCTTCTATTATGATATAATTTAGTGTTTTATAGTGTAAAAATATGGTCTACACCATAAATATGTTCTTTCAAGTTAAAATGGTAAGGTATTAAAAAAACAAGGGTGAAGGAAAATAAGTCCATTCTGCTCAAGGTGAAGCAAAATGGATTGTGGGAGCACTCTACTCCTTCTACCATAGATTTTTATTATTTTACTCCATCCATAAATTAAATTGACTATTATTTGTCACATTGGTTAGCCCCTAGTGAGTCTGTATGTACTCTTCATTCTTTTCCTCAGTTATCTTTCCATATCAGATCCTATTTTCATGTGATATAATATTTTTAATTTTCCAATTATTTCACTAAACATCTAAATTCTCTCATTTCAGCTCGAATCAAATCCTAATAAATGATGAGTGAAGCATAATTCATATGATTAAAGTGGTATATATTCTTTTAACTTAATGTTTATTCATTAATAAAATGTTTCATTGTGATAAATTCTAGAATTTTTATGTGTCACTTTTAATGTTTTAAATTGTTCAACTAAATGAGAATACCTTGAATGACACAGTCCATGCCCACCTAATCATACAATGAAATGTATTCAAACTCTCACTAAACCTTCCCTTTGGGTGTGTTTCCTATATTCCTATGACCTTAGGGGAATATATATTTAATAAAAACCCTCATTGGGGTGTGATTTACTTCTCTGGTATCAACACTTTTGAGTGTGTTAGATAAAATAAAATGAATTTGATGATTTTTCTTATGGCGTGTATACTAGCATGGCCTTACTTATTCCTAATAATATTGTTGAAAAATGATATGATATTGATGATTCATGACCATTTTTGGATGACAAATCATATGGTTTATTTTGTACTTTATGCATGTATGGTGGCAACTGTTTATGGAAAATTTACCTGGGCCCTTATCACTCAGTTTTTCATGGGGTTTCTATTAAAAAAGATGCGATTAAAAAGGTTAAAATGAATTATTATTCCTTGATCAAACCATAGGTTCCCAAGTAGGAATACCTTTGATGGTATTATAGGTTACAAAGGATACACTATGCATTGAGATATACCTTGTTATACTTTATAGGACACCTTTGTTATGGGATCATAGGGAAAGTGGGATAACTTTTTACATGATTGGTATTGAGAGGCCTTATTTAGGGTTGTTGGAGATGATTATTCACACCCCCTTATTCTAGGATGTTGGAAATTATGTTTCACATTATGTTGGTATGTTTAACATGGTATTTCACATCATTATGGGTTTTTGGACATGATTTTTGACACACATGTTTCGGATATTTGACATGAAGCTTTACAGAATTGGTTGGGATTATCGAGCATGGTGATTTGTATCCCATATTCAGATGCTTGGGATGGTACCCATATTTAAACAATGAGAATCTTATATTATTATTATTGTAATTATTGTTATTATTATGAATGGATTCCTGGGTCTTACACCTCGATTCCCTATTGGTGAATGTATATCAGTTCATATATATGTTTACATACATTCTTATATATACATGAAGACTTGTTTAGAGTTATTACAGATAAGACGAAAGAAGGTATGGTTGTCTGGGTTTCCTTTTAGGAACCTAAGATAACTTTATTACATTTATTTATTCACTAATTTATTTATTACGCTTGCACAATATATTATTTTATATTCATGGACTAGATTTCATTAGACACCATTGGTGGTGGCCTACTAAGTTTATCTGACACCCCATTCGGGAAGCTGTTTGGTACATGGAATGACCTCTATACTGTATGTTATGTTCTAAATTATTCTCCTTGATGTTTTCATTCAAGGACATGACTTGGCTTGGGAGTAGTGGTGGATCATGTTTTTGGGTTTCTATTCGAAGTTAGAGTCCTTTTATTATTTATTCTCTTTTAAGTCTATCACTATTTATTATATTACTTGATGTATGTTTGAATATATTTTATTATAACTTAGCATGTTCATGAATGGTAATTTATTAATTTATTATTTATTATCACTTATTATCATCTTACACTGATATTCATTTTATTACGGTTACACAATATATATCACTAATCTAGTGGGTATAGTCTCCCCACTGTACCGTGATTAAACCCTCATTGATAGTCGGTAGCCTATGGAATATGAGGATGGACGCTAGAGGCCATGTGGGGAATCATACTGGGGCACCATTTAGTGTATCCTAGGTTAGGATGTCTCAATTGGTATCAAAGCTTTATTTTAATTTCTCTTACTATTTTGTTTGGTAGACACGAGACTAAGAATATGTCAGCACTTGGTAAATACACTACTAGAAATAAACCCTTTACCAACGGTTCAAAACCATTGTTAATGGATGGATAACCTTTGGTATAATATATACCAACGATTATCCAAATTGTAGGGAAGTAAGTCATAGGGAAACACATATGCTAATAGTTTCTGGAAAACTGTTTGTATATTTTTGGAAATCTACATTATACCAATGGTAATGTCAAACCATTGGTATAAATTTTCACTAGCGGTTTGAAACTGTTGGTAAAAATACTATTACCACAGTTTCAAACTGTTGGAATATAGTTTTGTATAGATATTTACCAATGGTTTGTGTAAACCATTTGTAAAGGCTAGACATTTCACTATATCCCAACAGATTGTAAACCATTGGGAAAGTGTTTTTACCAATGGTTCTCTTAGAACTGTTGGTATAAAACATATTCATTGCCCTATGCCAACAGTTTACAACCGATGGCATAGGCTTTGCTGTGCAATTCAGGAAGCAACCTGCTGCAGGCTTCCCTTTCTACATTTCCAGCCTCCCAACTCCAAATACCTGCAATAAACAACTATAACACATACATATACATAATTAATTAATATTGATTTAACACATAATGCACCATGAAACTATACACATACAGAGTTAAAACTTAATTCATAAGGTAATTATAAAAATACATAATTGATTTATAATTCAATTCAGAATTGAGATGATAATTACATGTGAAATCTGGAATTCAATTCATAATTGAATTCTGAATTGAATACATACATAATTTAATTATAAATTATGAATACAATACATAAAAAATTAAATACATAATTATTTGTGTTATATAGAATTAATAATACATACAAAATTGCATTTTGTATAACACCTACACGATTGAATTCAGAAATTAGATGCTAATAACACCAAAATAAGTAAATTGATGAATAACTTCAACCAAACACAAATATAACATCCCATGGTTAGGCGAGGGTGTCTTTGAACTTAGTGATGATGATAATGGGTTTGTATCAATGAGCTTGTGTGACTTAGGGAATGTAGTTTTCCTTGGCATATTAAATGTCACATGTTTTAGAATAGGGGTATGAGTTCCTCACATGAGAAGTGGATTGTGTGAGGTTGGACCATGGATCCTTGTGCTAAAGTATCAACACAATCCGTATATGTTTGGTTGGTTTTCCATATTCCAATTGTTTTTACATAAAATGATGTCCATTTTAAACACAAGATAGATAATTTGAGTGATACTAGCCACACCGTGCCTCATATTGAGGCGGGGATGACTGGTACATGTCACAAATGACCCATGGATCATTGTCCTAATGTATCAAGACAATATGAATGTGTTTGGTCAGTTTTCCATTTTCTAGTTGTTGTTTTCACTTAAAATGTTGTCCATTTCAAATAAAAGTGAGACACTTTTAGTGTAATCGGCCACACCATGCTTCAGATTGAGGCAGGGTTGACTCATACACATAAAAAATGACCCATGTATCGTTGTGCTAAAGTATCAACACAATCCAAATATGTTTGGTCAGTTATCAGTTTGTCAGTTGTTTTTACTTAAAAGAGTGTCCTTTTTAAACAAAAGAAAGACACTTTGAGTGATACCAGCCACACTATGCCTCAGATATAGGTGGGGTTGAGTCTTACACATCAAAAATGACCCATGGACCTTTTTCCAAAAGTATTAACATAATTTGAATGCGTTTGGTTGGATTTACATATGCCAGTTGTTGTTTTCACTTAAAATGTTGTCAGTTTCAAATAAAAGTGAGACGCTTTGAGTGGTTTCGGCCACACTGTGCCTCATATTGATGTAGGGTTGACTCATACATGTCAAAAATGTCCCATAGATCCTTTTTCTAATGTATCAACACAATCTGAATACGTTTGTTTGGTTTTCCGTATGCCAGTTTTTTTACTTAAAAGGGTGTCCATTTTAAACAAAAGAAAGACACTATGAGTGATACTGGACACACCGTGCCTCATATTGGGGTGGGGTTGAATAATACTCATCACATATAAACCATGGATCGTTTTCTTAATGTATCAATAGAATCTGAGTGCGTTTGGTCAGTTTTCCGTATGCCAGCTGTTGTTTTCACTTAAAATGTTGTCTATTTCAAATAAAAGTGAGACACTGTGAGTGGTACCGACCACACCATGCCTTGGATTGATGTGGGTTTGACTCAAACACATCAAAAATGAACCATGGATCCTTTTTATAATGTATCAATACAATCTGAATATGTTTGGTCGGTTTTCCGTATGTCAGTTGTTGTTTTTACTTAAAAGAGTGTCCATTTAAACAAAAGAAATACACATCGAATGATACCAGACACACCGTGCCTCGGACTGAGGTAGGGATGACTCGTACATTCCAGATATGACCCATGGATTGTTGTTCGAAAGTATTAATATAATCTGAATGCATTAGGTCGGTTTTCCTTATTCCAGTTGTTGTTTTTACTTAAAAAGTTGTCCATTTCAAACAAAAGAAAGACACATTGAGTGATACCAGCCTCACTATGCCTCAGATCGAGGTGTGGTTGACTATTAAACATCACATATAACCCATGGATCATTGTCCTAGAGTATCAATAGAATCCTAATGCGTTTGGTTGGTTTTCTGTATGCTAGTTGTAGTTTTCACTTAAAATGTTTTCCATTTCAAATAAAAGTGCAACTCTTTGAGTGGTACCAGCCACACCGTGCCTCAGATTGAGGTAGGGTTGACTCATACACATCAAAAATGAACTATGGATCCTTGTGATAAATTATAAACTCAATACGAATATGTTTGTTCATTTTTTCATATGCTAGTTGTTTTTACTTAAAAGGGTGTCCATTTTAAATAATAGAAAGACAATTCGAGTGATACCGGCCACACCGTGCCTTAGATTGAGGCACATAGGACTTGTACATGTCACATATGACCCATGTATCATTTTCCTAAATTATCAACTCAATAAAAATGCATTACATCAGTTTTTCCTATGTCATTTGTTGTTTTTACTTAAAATGTTGTCCATTTCAAATAAAGGTGAGACACATTGAGTGGTACCAGCCACACCATACCTCAGAATGAAGTGGGGTTCACTCATACATGTCACAAATGACCCATGGATTATTGGTCTAAAGTATCAACACAATCATAAAACGTTTGGTAGTTTTTACACATGTATGTTGTTTTTACTTAAAATGGAGTCCATTTTAAACAAAAAGAGAGACACTTTGGGTGATACTGGCCACACCGTGCCTCGGATTGAGGAGGGTTGACTCATACACATCACAAATGACCCATGAGTTTAAAAAAATGGCACAAATGAATAACAATCACCCTTAAATTATTGGAAAAAAGATGAAAAATTACTATTGGAATCAACTCAAGAAGAAGAATGTGATAATCATGAGTCTTCAATGATTTTAGCTTCAAATCTCTTCAGTTGACCCATTTAGATATGTTTCTTGAATAACCATCTAGAACTATAATAGTCACTAATACTTATAGAAATTGTTTTTTCCGTAGGTGTCATCACATAATAAGCACATGGAACTTTCCATTTATTTTCACTGATATGCAAATGATTCAATTCTGGTTTGATTCCCTAATCCACCAAGTCCCACCGAGACTATAAATCATCTTTTGTATTTCCCTTAAAATGTAGAAGTGTCGAAAGCAACATTTTACATATATTCTTTTTAATTTGAATTACGTCTAAGAAACGACGTAACAAATTTATTGACCAATAAGGAAAATCAAAAAAGATACTCCCCTTCCTCCAATTATTACATGTTTCAATGGAAGCATTCTTTCTCTTTCCAGATTTCATTTGACCCTTCCCCAATGAAAAACTGAAATCATTAAATTCATTAAGCAAATAAGTTCTAGACATACACTGAGGTGGATCATCATTCCCTAGGATATTATCAAATCATCGACAATTATTTCTATATGGATGGTCCATTGGAAAGAATCGTCGATGTCTTATAAAACTGAAACTACACTGATATTTTAGTCTTCTAGATCATTTTTTCTTCATAAAAACAAGACGTGACAGTTTTCCCTTCGTTCTCCATCTAGACATCATTACATAAGCCAGAAAATCATTTATCATCCACAAAAGCGCATCACGCATCTGAAATATGTCTTTCAAATATGCATTGTATGTGTGCACACCCACATCCCAAAGAAGTTTCAACTCTTTTATTAAAGGTTTCATGTATAATTCAATATCATTACCGGGATCAGAAGGGCCAGATATGAGTATACTCATGAAAGTGAAAGGTTTATTCATACACAACCACGAGGGAAGATTATAAATGTATATAAAAATTGGCCATGTGATGTGTGAAGTAAGAATCTACCCAAACAGATTAAAACCATCGCATGAAATACCTAGCCTCACATTACGCACATCATATGAAAAATCAGGATATCAAGCATCAAATCTCTGCCATGAAAATCCATATGCAGGGCAAACCAACTCATCATCAGTCTTCTTTCTCCCTGTATCATGACATATCATTTTTATTGATATTTTATCAGACATTAAATTATTAGGGAGTCTGGGGATCAATGGAAAGTGCCACATTAATTTCCATGGCACGCGGGATGGTGTTCCATCAGATTTTGACTTCCAGCGGGATATTCCACATTTTATAAAATCATTTTATTCAACGGTTTCATCCTAGAATAAACTTCAATCTTTCAGGTAATCATGAATTTTGTTTCTTGAAAATCCATGTTCCTCAACTAACTTCCATGCCATATAGTGGTTTGAGGTAATATCTACATCATATGGAAGTAAATCCTTCAAGAAGGTAAGAATGTAATTGGTTGATTTATTAGAAATCACATACATAGTTTTCCATGAAACAATCAGATTAAAAATTCCAACTTTTTCATTTTGTCGCACTGTCGATTTGCTGGAGTCGTGGAAGCATCATTCAATTTTGTCACCCTGGCAATATCATCATTTTAATTTGATGCATCATCTGTCCTCATATTGAAGTCTTCCTGAGTAGAAATCCATTCTTTTTCATGATGATGAATAAATGGAAACTGGTCATCTAACAAATTCTCCAGTCTAGTCTTTTAATTTCGATCATCAGAAATTTAAGATTTTATTTTCTCCCCATTGTGATACCACACATAGTAGTTTTCTTGAAAACCATATTTGGTTATGTGGTAGCTGACTTCTTCATGGCTCAACCAAGGCCTACCAACACAATTGAAACATGGGCAGTGTATGCAACCACTATCCAAAGCATTGTGAAATGAATAATCTAAAATGCTCTCTAAATTGTTTTGAAAATTGTTTGAGATCCGATCAGTTTCATACATCCAACATCAATCCATTATGTAAAAAGAATTTTTATAAATCATTTTGTCATAATAAATTCAATAAGATTGTAGTTTAATCAAAAATATATTTAAGTAAATGATAAAAGAAGGAGTTTCTATTTGATGTAGAGAACTATTAAAACAATGTAAAGATATACTAATTCAGTTATGTGTGCCTAAATTTTAGGTGAGATTTGTTTTGTAATTTTTTCATTTATCACATACTAAAAGACACCATAGACCTGATAAAACATTTTTCAAGATATTACAAAGTGAAGGCTTTTCCTGAAATATGCCGAATGTATAAAGAGAGTTTTTTAAATAAGTTATTGATGCTAAAAAATGGAAATATTGTGAAAAGTTAGTACATTTCATAACACCCAAACTAAAGTCCACAGAAAGTACCATATCACCCCACTAAAAAAAAGAAAAACCACCTACCCCACTACCCCAACCATCCCCAATCCCTTCACATGGATCATCCTTTTATCCATTACCCACCTCGATAAAATATGACTAAACAAACCATTTACCATCTTTGAGTGGGGATACATCTCACCAACACCACCATTAGTCCATATGATTCACTATCTATATAAAAGGAGTGGCTATGAAGACTTCAAATAAAGTTGATTCATATAATCATGAAACATGAATTGTAAAACAAAAATAGAAAACAAATCAAACTACACTTATTGGGTATGTCATGCCACACAAAGCACCACCTGGTTTTGGTCAAATCAAAATAGAAACAAAGAATAATAGATAAAAAACATTAAAACTAAGTTAAGCCTTAGATATTTAGAGTGTAGAACTAAAAAATTGATTGACTTCAGAAGTATTTATAGGGAGGAAGGAGTTCCCAGCCTATGTAAAGAGATAGGACTCTAGTTTAGAATCTAAGGGGGACTTCCCCAAGGCTTCCTAAATCATAATAACTATGAATCCAAGGTAGATTTCCCTAAGGTATTCTAAACCAAATCAACATGAATCCAAGGGGGTTTCCAAATGGAATTAAAATCTATGTTTTTAACATGAATCCTTTGTTGGATTCTTCATGTAATTCCAAATCATTAATCAAATAACAAGTAATCAAAAATTAAATTAAATTTTTTTTATATTCATTTTCAATGGGTCTCATATAATAGGACCATGACTCATGTCCCATTATGTGTTGTAGGCATCCCAAATCATTCACACATGTTCAATAACTCCTTATTCGCACCCCTATGGTCATACCTTTCATTACCCAATTAGTTCCCCAAGTCAAGCGCACCCCATGGGTGGATAAACATTAGGCTTCTACACTAATAGTTTGTTCATGGATAGTAAATAGGTTTAATTTCATAAAGTATAGACAAAAACATTTATTTTTAAATTTGAGATTAATAATAAAGAATGTCAATGATACTACACATCATAAAGAACACAAAACAGTAATACTTTTAAGGGATAGTTTATAAACCATCTTCTATATACTCAGAGACATCTACTAATAAAGTATTATTCATTGATTCAATATCAAATAGTGTGAATCATAACATTTTCCAAAATACCTATAAATAGGGAATAATGATTTGATATTTCTAGATAGTGAAATAAATAGAGAAAGGTTAAGAATAGAAGGATATCCACTCGTAGTTGGGGTGAAAAAAACTATAAATGGATAAAATACCTCAAATCACTATTTTAGGTCACATAGTTTGGTTGACCACACACCGACCATGTCAATTACCTCAATGAGGGATTCTATGTCTGTATTTGGGAAGAAGTTGAAGGAGTCTATCTTAGATGGGGGAGTTGCATCCGATCTGATGGAAGAGCTCAGGTTAAGGTTCACCTATGCAGGGGCCTTTCGAAATTAGGGGAAATGTCTAGGTTCTGTGTAATCAGGGGCCGAGGTGCTGTATTTTTGGGGGACTTTTCCCAACAGTTTTTAAAAACTGTTGGAAAATCAAGGACTTTACCAACGGTTTGTACAAACCTTTGGTAAAGGGAGAAAAATTTGTAAATTTCTCAATGGTTTCTTCAAACAATTGGGAAATCCCTAACTTAATCAACCTTTACCAACTATTTGTAGAAACCATTGGTATATGGCCCCTATACCAACGATTCTGTTGAACCGTTGGTATAAAAGTTTTGGGAAAACCCAACTTCCCAGTAGTGATAGCTCGTGTTTCTGTTTTTCCAACCCTCACACATGGGAATGATCATGTTTTGAGGGATGGGATTATTTATATTGTTTCTATTATAGTAGATTACTATTTCAAAATGCGTGACTGATGTACCTTTCCACTGCTTACAGATTTATGTGATTTACAATATTTTACCCTTAGACTAGTATGGGTATGAATTAAATTTTATACATCATTATAATCAGTTGAGTTTTTATATTCCACACATATAAAATTACTCATTTTTTAATTCTAGTATTTCATATTTCATCTTATCTATTCCTAGAATGAAATTAATTAAACTTTATTGATTTTTATTGAAGGTAAAATGAGAAAATAAATTATTGCACATATATATTTCTGTATCAACATAAATGTTGTTTTATTGTATAAAATGATGGTGAAACTGTAACTAACCTATTATTATATTTTTAATCCACAAAACTATACTTAGTTGGGATGAAATCTTAGTTGACTTAAGCTGTACAGATCACAATTGTATGTTATAGAGATTTTACTTCATTAAATTAGGAATAAACATACATATAATGAAATCATTGTATTTAACATATTGCATTCTATTACATGAGGTAATTTTATGGTAACTGTTAAATGGGGTTGTAATTGTAAATTAAATAGAATTGAAATTTATAATTTCGGAATGCTGACTCAGTTACCTGTAATTTTAAATAAATATAATTTTTTTAAAAAAATATGATACATAAAATTGTTTGGTTACTTATAAATCTCAGATAGGACTTGACCCATGTTGGTTAGTCATGATATTTTATATATATGATATATACTGAACATGACCCATGTAGGTCGGTCTTGACTTGATATGATTATATTATAAAACCACTAAGTTTTAAATTAATATTCAATAAGTCAGCTACTATTGGGTTTCACTTAAATGGACCTAGGTTGGAATGATGGGACCCTTATCAGTAAAATTTAACTTATATCCCTTGGTGATTAACCCCATGAGTGTATGATTTTGATAATTATAGGTTGGTTATTTAGTGTTTCAACATACACTTATACGGGTTATGTATAAATATAGGGTGGAAACTTACTAAACCAATTACCATTAATTGATAAATACTAGTTATCTACTTTTGAACATTATGAAATTTAGGATTTACCTAATTAAAATTACAATTGAAACCTAAAGGGTGTTGTCCTATATAAATTGGAATTGATCTTTAATTTAACTAAGACCCATTTTCAGAACTTATAGCTAAATAAATATTGTATGATAAGAAAATTATGAGATAGTTTTCAAATAATTTTGCACATCGTCTTCTGAATAATGCGATAAGTATAGTTGTAAAATGATTTATTTTATAACTCGTACTCGAAAATTATTATATTCAAGCCTATTTAATGGTAATATAAGGGTGAATTGATGTAAATGGTTTAATTAAGTCATTTTGGTTATGTTTATAATAATGAACCCTCATGTAATGGTATGTGTTAGTTTCTCCTTAACTGATCTCCTAAATATGAATGTGAGCATTTCCCATATATCTAAGTTGGATTTTTTTCTATAGTTTATTAAAAATAATGTTTAGGTTTTAAATTCTAGTGATCTTAAAATCTTTACCCATGTATTAAGGTTGAAAATTTATGCTTTAGTGAGGGGATATATAATTATGGTAGTTCCCTTCATGGTAGACTTTTGAGTTGAGTTCCTGGGCATGTTAAGTGATGTTCCTTAACCATTCAAGTCGGGTATAACTATTAGATGGTGAAATGACACCTTGGGTAGGTGGGTGGTTTTTTGGTAGGTTTAACATTGAGGGGATCTTTTTATATTCATAAAATTGGTATGTTTTGGATATTTATCCATTTATGTTAGAGTGGTGAATATCTAGGGCACACTCACTTATAAGGATGCTCGGAGAGAATCAGGGCATTGTAGTCCAGTTCTTGGTAGGTGATGCAGTTAAACCTATGTTAGATATTTACCATCATAGTTCTATTTTCATATTACTAACATCGATTTTTCCTATTTTAGAGGGATTTTATAGGCGTTCTAGATGTTATGTGACAGAGACCCTTAAAGGGGATATGGTACTCATGCAATATAACACAGTGATAGGTAGAAAGACCTTGGAACCCCATTTTGTGTTTGATCTATATGGATAGGTGGGAGACCAAGAATATGTTATATTTAACTCAGACCCTAGTTGAATAGATGATCAATAAAGGAACATGCATATCCTATGAGAGTGGTTGTCCCAGAGTTATAGTTTCTTTAAATTAAATTATCAAGGTTTTATGCTTGTTTTGAGATAGATGGATGGATGGTTCTTGTGTTTAGTGATATATTCATAGTGATGCCTTTGGATTCTGGAAAAATCACATAGGGTGATTGTGTATTGAGACTTACATTGATGGGTAGGAATATTCTAGGGCATAGTCTTATTGAAAATTTGTAGTGTCATTGAATCATTAGTTTATAAAACGAAACTGGGTGACAGGTGATCGTGGAACAAATCATAGTGTAGGTGGGATTCATAATTTTGAAGAGGATATCCAAGGAATATCCTAGTGTATTTTAAAAAAATGAAAGTATTATGTAACATAGTTATCTTGGCCTGGAAGATATATGAATCATATGAGCATGATTGGGGTCTTGAATTAAGTCGTATGGGATATAAACCCACTATGCATGGAAATTTTAATGCACGCTACTTTGGTGTGGGGGTAATTTAGTATTGAATATCGATGAGTTTCCAGGTAAAAGAACAGGGCTTAAAGTTTCAAAGAAGTTATTATCACAATAATGGAAACCCAAATCATTGGGTAACATTGACGCAAGGCTCAGTGATGAGGGATAATTTAGGAATGGATCTGGTTTCATGAAATGGTTAACCCTTAGAAGGTCCTTGACATGCATTGCGAGGTGATGTGGTGTTTGATGTTGGTAAAGGTAAGTATATCCTGATTGTATGTAACCATGTCTTGGAAAGAAAAATAAATTCCAAATGATAGAATCATAGTATACTCTTATTCATATTTAATCATGCACAGTACCTTGAAATTATCCTCATTATGCTATTAGAGTACTAGGTATTGACTGAGGTGCTTAGATATTTTTCTTGGTTTGTTGAATAGACACATTGAGTCATTATTGAGGAGTATTTTTAAAATGATCTAGATAGTGTGTAATGAAACATTGGATATTTAAGGTAGGTGGCCCTTGTTATGTTTTAAAACTCAAAAAAATCCTTTGGAACCATTCTCCAAAAGCAGGAACGAGTGATAGGTTATTCATAAATTAGAGCACAATGATGAGAATATTTCTTTGAAATTTCATTTTCTATGTATGTGGAAGAATGGAGTATGGGATGCGATAATGAGAAATTTTCTTCATTGAATATATGATGATGATGTTTCTAAAGTGGGGAGTGGGGTGTTGGTAACTAGTGGAGAACCCTCACATGAGAGGGGTCATATAACCTTGAGACTACATATTGGATGGTCATTTGTCTCTTTTGTGTTGTTAGATTAGTGGGATATATAAAACTATATTTTCCAATAAATTATTTGTAGATGTTTTACTATGAACTTTTATGGATCTTGAATGAGAGTATTAGGACCGGGATGACATTTGATGATCCAAGGGATTTTGATTGGGTATGTTGTAGTGATTGTGTTGTGGCATGATAATAGTTTTGAACAAAGGATGGTTTTCCCAGGAGATGTCACTAGATGTTATGAATAGGATTCAATAATCATGCTTGGAACAATCTTGGTATTACGTGGTAAAAAAGTTTCAGATTATGGTTTTGGTGACACATCAGCTTACAAGACAAGATTTTTCAAATGGTATCAGTTAGAGAACGTTTGAAATTATATTCATTAAATAGTTGGATGAGGTTAGTAATGAAGCACATCAGGTATGCCATTGGAATAAGACATGTTTATTTTAATGTTCATTCATGTATTTTCAAGGAAAATAACATACAACCACGATAGTCGGTTATTTAAAGTTCGACTATTAATTTTAATTGATAATGTTTTGGTAGCGTTGCTTGAATCCTATGAGTGTGATTTTATAGGAAATTCTAATGGTGTATGTACTGTGACTTGAAGATGGCCATTTAATTTTAAACATATGGTTGAAAACCTCATATGATAGTTGATGAATGAGCTAATGACATGATCATGTCATAGGTTATATGGAATCTATTAATTATTTTCTAAGGGTTTCATTAGTGGTTTTGAGCATTGGATGGAGTTTCAGTGGTTTGAGTACCTTATTCATGAAGTGGTTCTTGAAGTGCAATGGACATTTGAAAAAAAATTAACTGTTTGAACAGGGATTCAAAAACCTGATATGTTGGTTGATGTCTTATTTGTTACAAAATAATTATTAAGGATGAGAAGTTATATAGTGGGGAGATTGTAATGTCATGTGATTTGAGCTGGTTTAGAAATACCAAAGGATTTTGAGTTTTATATTTGGTGGATAGAAAAAAAATTAAAACAGAGCTTCAGAATTTTATACCTATAGTTGGAACACATTTAAGTTTTTAAAAGTATTTTTAGTGTTTTGGAAGTTAAAAGTAACTTATTATAGATTCTGAGTGAAATAGGGCAGCCAAAGGCTGAATTGGCTGTAGCTGCCAACCATTTTTATCATAAATTGGTTTCTTATGGCATAAAATATGTTGAACATGAGATATTCCCCTACCTGAGGATTTTATTACATGAAACAATGAATTCTATAACAATCTTATGGTTTATGTTGTAAATATATTATTCTAAGAAAAAAAGGAAATGGAATACAAGATAATGGGAGGAGGAAAATTGGGTTATTGATCTAGGGGTGTAGCATACTGGACTGGGGGAGCTCTTCTCCACATCTTTCTTATGTTTTTATGGTTATCCTTTATCAAAACACAGAATAGACCACCATTAATTATATTGGTTATCCCTAGATAATTTTATGATTACTCTTGATTCTTTTCATTAGTAATCTTTCCTTATAATAGGTTATTTTCATATGATCTCATATACTATATTTTCAGGTTATTTTTCCAATATTCTGATTTCTACCATTTCAACTCAAATTAAAACCCATGAATGGACATGTATAGTTTACTTGGTATTTATTAGGTGGTATATATTCCTTTCCCCTCAATTTTCATCATTTTTATAATTATCCTTTGTTCTGCATGCCATTATTTCTGTGTGTCACATATAAAATGTGAAATTGTTTAAGTAAATTAAAAAACTAAAATCACACACTCCTTATATACCTAATCACATTGGTTTATATATAAGGCCAGCCTTAAAAAAATACATAATCTTGAATTAAATGAATAATTTACATTGAGGATATTTTCAGGTTTAGAGTTTTAGAGAATTAGGACATAACTAATACATCTCAAAAGATTACAAAGTAGACACTTCTACTTAGTTTCCATCTTTTTCATAAAATAAAAACTCTTAAAAATAAATATGTTTAGTTCCATGTTTTAGATAGAATTTCTTTCCTTGATCCCATCCTTGACCGTATTCATCTTTAAGTCCTATGGAAAACATTTCGAAAACTTGGGATGAGCATAAAAAGCTCAGTAAGGTATATAAAAAAATATGGAAAGAAAGCATTTTTTAAGAAAGAAGGATTATATTAATGGTGAATATCAGCAGCCGTACATAAGAATATCCAAGAGGGGAAATTGTCCAGACAAAGTTGGGTGATATCAAAGGGGCCTGAGGCCGCCAGCTGATGGGCTGCATTGTTTCCTTCCCTTTTGGTAAAGGAGAGGGTGCAGCAAGAGAAGTCGTGGCACAACAAGCAGATTCTTCTAACGATAAGGCCAAAGGCCTGGAGTCCGGCATCACCGTGGTTAATAACATTGATAACCGAAAGGAAGTCAAACTTGATGATGATATTGGCCCATCAACGTTCCACAACGAGCATCATCCCTGAAAGTATAGCAAAGGCCTCAGCAACTGCCGGTTCCCAGAAAGAATAATGTGGTTCATATTTTGCTGCAATGATCTGCCCTAGATGATTTCGAGCCAAGAGTCTGAGAGCAGCAAGCCCATCCTTGGGGAGAGAGGCATCCATGTTAAGCTCAAGACTCCCTTCCTTTGGGGGGATCCAGTGAGGGGACCAGGAGGGGGCAGTTCCTGGCATAAAGTGTCCTTCGCGGTCCTTCCATCCATCAATCCAAGAAGTGGCTCATTCAATCCAGAACTCGGGAGGCTGATGGACATGGTGGAAAACCGAATCGTTACGCCGAACCCAAATAATCCAGGACAGGGTGAAACGGGAGCTTGCATCAAACGATGAAAGAGAGGAACACCAGTGCATCAGAAGATCAGGGAGATCAGCGACAATGTCCAGTGAAGCATCTGGAGTCGAGCCCCATTTATTCCAAATTTCCTTGGCACCCGGGCAGTGAAAAATGGCATGCCAGGGGTTTAAGGAATATTCGGGCAGAAAGGACAGGAGTCATCACTGGCCATATGGCGGTAAACGAGGAGGCTCATAGTAGGGAGGGTTCCCGTGCATTCCTTCCACCAAAATTGGTGAATTTTTAGGGGGTCGTTGAGCTTCCAGAGCGAATTCCATGGTCCCTCATCCCAGTCCAGAGAGTGAAAACCAAGAGCCAGCCTGTATCCAGATCTCACTGTGTAGTCGCCTGAAATATCATAGTTCCAGAAAAGATGGTCGCGGCCTGCATCAGGGACGCAGGGGATGCTCAGGATAATTCTTTGGTCTTTTTCATTAAACCATTCCAGTATCTTTTCCACGCACCATCTCAGACCCTTGTCTGAGAAAAGGAAGTTGACAGTGGCGTCCTTTAGACATGGTTGGGTGGGGGATGTGGCCCGCATACCATCCTTATCGACAAGACAAGGATCGGTCCAGACGTTGACAGATGACCCATTTCCAATCCTCCATCCCAACCCTTTATCAAGGAGATTTCAGGCCCCCCAAATACTTCTCCAGATGAATCTAGGATGGGGGCCAAGAAAGGATTCAAGGAAGTCTATGTGGGGAAAATACTTGGCACAAAGAACTTGCACGCAATGAGATGAAGGATGGTTCAAAAGGCACCATCCTTGCTTGGCCAGTAGTGCGTCATTGAACAGAAGAAGATTCCGGAATCCCATCCCTCCCTCTGACTTGGGTTGGCATAGTTTCTCCCAGGACAACCAGTGTGGTCTATTTCTTCCATCATTTTTCCCCCACTAGAAGTTGGCAGTATGAGAATAGATCAGATTGATGATGGCCACTGGGAGCTTAAACATAGACATAAAGTAACTGGGGATAGACTGAATGACAGCTTTAATTAGGGTTCCTTTGCCAGCTTTAGAGATGTTTTTGGGGTCCATCCTTGAATTTTTTTCTCGATTCTATCCACAAGAAATCATAAGATTTATGAATAACTCATAGAAATCATAAGACATAAAGGTAACTTTATGCATTCATAAAATTCTTACGTAGGGAGTTACCCTCATGATTACATTTGGAATACCCATTACAGTATATTCCCTAAATATTTTCGGATAAACCTTAGAGTTTAACTCTTTCGTGTTACCCAATGCATTGGAGAGCTATCTCAGGCTCACCTTCCTTAGTTTTATCATGGAACCACCCATATACTTAAAAATGGCCAAGAACCACAACATAATCATAACACATAAATTAAGCATAAAGGAAAGATAACGTTCCCACATTGTAACAACAATATAACATTTTATGATATTGAAATAATAAATCCATTAAAAAAACCATTTTCAATACCAAAATACGTAAAAATAGTATATGGTATTTATTTTCCATTTAAAAACTTTACATATTGTTAAGGAAGCCTAAGGTCAAATAATACTCGCGACGGCGGAAAAGTTCATTGTCACCGCTTATGTAAAAAAAAGAAACATTTCTTTTTGTCATTTAGTAAAACACTTAATAGAGGAAGGATTTCGTTTGAATGAAATGAAAAGTCAAAATAGTTTTATAAACCGTATAAAATAAAGTCATTTATAAATCAATAGATGCCTCAATGAAAGGAGATTGAGACAAAGTCCCGTACAAAGACGGTATCCTTAGATTAAGGATAAATCAATTACATGATTATGTGTGACAAATATAAATACACCCAATATCAGTGGATATTATGTGTAAAACAATCATATTTCATCCACACATATTCATAGTACGACATAATCAATAAGTAGAGGTTTTACCCAAAGAATTGAAATTGGGTTAAGAAGTTCCCTTATAGAAATTCGATAGCCTAACAGCGTCACTTTAAAATTCAGAAAATGAGTTGATGGGAGATAAAAAGTGTATCTCATCACTTGGACATAACATTTAAAATAATAAGGATATATAAGAACATATCCCAACATAAGAAGATGTAAATTAAAAGACCTAACAAAAATAATTCTTTTAAAAAGAGGAGGGTGAAAGGTTCCCTTACTGATTTGGGTAACTTTAGAAACGTACACCCCTTGAAATAAGGGTCATACAATGAAGATTTAAATAACCATAAATTAAATTATATTACAAAAAGAATACAATCATGGGTAGTACATATTCCACACAAAAGGAAATAGTGGAAAATGTAGCATGAATCTCACGGTAAAAAAAAGGGAGATAAAAACCCCTTACCTCGTTGTAATTAATCGAGTCATATAAAAAAAGATAATAAACACCAAAAGAATCAAATAATACCATGAATATAAATATAATAATGATAATATATATGAAATGTCAGTACACAATACACCACATGCAATAAATAAGTGTCGTACAATGGAAATCTCACCGAATTAAAAGTGAGATAAGAAATCCCTTACGAAACTTCGGCAACCTAACGACGCCAATTAAAACTTCCAAAAAAATGGATTGATGAGATCAAATAGGGTCTCTCATCATATGAACATAAAACTTACAGTAAGAGGAATATGAAAGAACATCCCCCAACAAAATAAATAAAAGCTTAAAATAAACAACATAAAAGAGAGCACTTAAAAAGAAATAGAGAGGTAGGATCCCTTACCTCAAGTCCGAATTGTCTTGTTAATTTCTTTATATTCTTGAATAATAAACGTTGTTCAATTTATAATTTCTTAAGGAAATCCTATAAAGTTTATTATTCAATTCATATAACATATTATCATGTAATAATAATTAGTTAATTATGTGAGTTTATATCATACGTTTTGACGATGTTTGGTATATGAGTAAAAAATAAACTTGTTTGAAAAGAATTTCCCATGTAGTTATAAGTACATCATCTAAAAATGGTATTAATGATTTAAATATCATATATATCCAGTATATATTCATTTTATACTATTCCCAAACATTTGGAGATAAAAATGGAATGCATTGTTCATGGAGACGGTAGGCTGTACGTACGCATGAACACTACTTTTATTTCTTTTTCTTATTAAAGGAATTAAAACTAAATGAGAAATATATATATTATAATTCCAGTATAATATATATGTTATATAGGTAACATAAGTTCATTAATTACATTCTTTATAAATTCCATGTTTGGCATGAATGGGTCACATCACTTAAGGGGGCGGTAGTCCACACTTCCTTAGATGAAATTATCGCATTTGCGTAACATGCAATGCATAAAGGTATGTTTTAAATTTAAAATAAAGAAGCATAGAGAGGGAATAAATATATTATATATCATATATAAATATAGTGACATCATAATGGCCACCATGAAAGGTGTTAAAAGAAGATTGAACAATCATCGTTTCGTGAGGTAGTAACACTACTGGAAACATGATCTTTCCCAACACTTCTATACCAACGGTTTGTAAAAACCGTTGGTATAGCTACTCTTTCCCAACGGTTCATCAAAACCTTTGGGAAAGGGCCGAAAAACACACCCTTTCCCAACGGTTTTAGTGAACCGTTGGGAAAGAGTGACCTTTCCCAACGGTTCAACAAAACCGTTGGGAAAGGGTGTGTTTTTGAGGCCCTTTCCCAACGGTTTTGGTGAACCGTTGGGAAAGAGTACCCTTTCCCAACGGTTCAACAAAACCGTTGGGAAAGGGTGTGTTTTTAGGCCCTTTCCCAACGGTTTTGATGAACCGTTGGGAAAGGTTACTCTTTCCCAACGGTTCACCAAAACCGTTGGGAAAAAGAAGGAAAAAATCCAACATACACCCAACTAAAAATACACCCACCCAGAACCGTTGGGATATGTTCATTGATTTTTTTCCAGATCTACTAACGGAGAACATTATATAAATCAAAAATTTAAATAATTATGATAATACATATATATATTTATGAAATTATGTTTACAAAAGTGATGTTAGCTTAGTGGTTATGTCGTTCGATTATAAACGAGGTGTCCTGGGATCAAATCCCAGCAGATGTTTTATTTTTGGAATTTATATACCAACGGTTCCATTACCGTTGGTATAGATTTCATATTACCTATACCAACGGCTTACTTGGCTACGGTTCTCCAAACCGTTGGTATAGGCTATACCAACGGTTTGGAGGCCTATACCAATGGTTCCAAACCGTTGGTAAAGGTTAGTTTTCCAGTAGTGTAATTCGCCATCCACAGAAACAGTTTGTTCTTTAACCATTAGACAGAGGTGTGTGTAAGTTTATAACAAATAATTATAATAAAAATCATCCTATTATATTTAATATACTGTTTTTGTTACAAAATAAATGAATAAAAAGAGTTTAGGGGGTTTGAGAAGCAAAATAAAAAAAGGACATAAGAGAATACATTACCTTTAAATCAGGTAACTCCCTTGGGTTTGAACCAAAAGGGTTTATTGAAGAGATTTATTCCTAAGATAAGGATTATAGGATGAATAGAGGGATTTGGAGAGATAATATGAGCAGGGGTTGGATGAGCCAAGGGATTGAGAGGTGTGGGTAAGGGGGTAGAGGTGGGGGCCTTTTATAAGAGGGAGGATGGGCACTCTTGGAAATTCATAAAATGTTACTTTATTATAAAATGATTTTCGGATTTTAAAGGTTCACAAAGATATATTTCTAGGATAAGGTGATAAGGGTTCGAAATCCACCCATCCAATAGGTTTTATACAAGTGTATGTCTTATAGTTTACCTTATCTTTTCATTTTATTTAAATCGTTCATTAATGAGGTAATCACTGCATCATCATGGTGTCATAAATAAATTTATTTATTTAATGTCTAAAAATCATAAAAAAATTACCCTGATGTAGGAAATATTTTTATATTTCTAATTAATATTTATAAAAAAAATATGACTTGTATAACCCCATGTAATAATTGTTTTAGTAGAACAATACATGTCTGTGACATTTTTATTTATACTTTAAAATAAAAGGTATTAATGTCATTATCTTACACAAGTGGCTCCATGGGGTCCCAAAAATTGACCCATGGATTGTCTTGGTCGGCCATGACTCATCCAATAAGGGTAGGAAAAGTTTCAAGATATTTTTATATTTTTACAATATCAATTTTACCTTAAATTACCCTAATTACCTCTAATCGCGGTTAATAAATCTCAAAAGTTACTATTCACCAAAAATTATTTTCATCCCATTGAACAACATTTTACATAATAATTACAACCATGTATGTTGGATTTTTGAAATTCAATTCACATAAGTGGTAAAATTCATTTAAACGAAAAATCAGTTTTCTTAACTACTGCTTAGTGGTTTCACTATTCATCAAAAATTTAATTTTTTTAGAAGAATACCAAAAATTCACCCTAAGATATATTTTATATTCCAAATTAAAAAATGATTTTCATTTTACCAAATTCAAATCATAGAAGTTGCATTAATTAATTTTATAATTAATTCCCGCTGTCAAAACAAATAGCGTGTTTTTAAGAAACAATATCTATCAAAAGATTGACACTTGTTTATGTCCAACTTCAAATTGAAATTATTTCCAATAACCACCATTGTATTAAATGGTAAAAATATATATTAACTACACTTTAAAATCAATTAAAAAGATAATATAACCATGTAAATAAATTATATTAAAAGGAGGTTTTGAATTAAAATACAACATTTTCACTATTCATTTAAAAAAGAACTTTATCGAAAAAATAACAAAAATTTACACAATGTAAATTTTGATGTCTTGATTCTAAATAAGGATTTTAATTTGTAAAATATAACATATAAAATTGTCAAAAGTAGATTTAAAAAGGGTTCGTCATCAAAAGGCGGGTAATCCACCTTTTAAAGAATATTAGAAGATTTATGCTTAAAATTGGATTTATTCACATTTTAAGCCTCAAACATTTATTGGATAAATGTAAAAATATTTGAAAAACATATATAATCATTTTTTAGTTAGTTCTTCTCATTCCCTTCATTACAATGTCTAGGCGTTAACTACCATTTAAAATAATATTATTATATTATTAGTGTGCAACGTAAGTTTTCAAAGAAACTCGTTGTTGCGTGTTGAATACACCATCGAACATAGAAACCCCTTTAAAGTAATATTAACATTTTATTCAAAAATATTAATAAATATGAAAATTTAATATTCTTTATTTACCTGGGATGTTACATCCATCCCCCCTTTTGGGAATTGCGCCCCCACAATTTTAAAATTGGGCCCAGAAAATTAATTGAAAGCCCTACATTAGAAAAGGAGTAAATTAAACTATCCCTTTAAAATAAAGAAAGAAACTTACAAAGGTCACCCGAGTTAACCCATACTAGGGTTCCATGTAGGAAAACATGGATATGGAAGAAAAAAACAAAGGATCATGTTCTGATGGAGAGTGATAGAAAACATGTTTAGGAGAAAGTTAACCACCAGAAAATCACAAACATGTGATGGGTTAAACAGTATTTGATTCCCCAGTAGGAAACGTTAACAAACAAATTTTTTGTTTTAAGTTACTTTTCATTGGGGAATTTATTTATGAGCCTAACTAAATCATTAGGAAACATACTTAATTGTCGTGTATACTTTTATCTCTTACTAGATTTCTTACACAAACTCATATTTTCTTAAAAAGACAAGTATTTAGGATGGCTTGTTCACATTAAGAGTGAATTAACCAACTTATTGAGAATCACATAATCCACAAAAGAGAACTATATATTTCCCATGTCTTTAGACCAAAACCAAAACCAAAATTGTTAGTATGAGATCAAATAATACCCAAACAGGATAATACTTTATAAAAAGAAATACTACTCTTAATCTCCAAAAATTTTCAAACATTATCCAAAGTTCAACAAAGACCATTCAATAAATAGTTGTCCATAAAATTCTTCAAAGTAATCCAAACTAATATTTAAACCCAAATCTCCGAAGGATTTAATCACATAGTCTTCCAAGATAAATCTTAATATTTATCTCCAAATAACATTAGTTACTCTTAAAGTCTCATACTGAAAAGTAATTAACCTAATCACATATCCTCCATGATAGGCTAATCATTTCCATAGATAACCCAAAATCAACTTATTCTTGATTCATAAGATCATCTAGCTAAAAAGAATAAGTCATACTAACCAGGGACTTCACGAAGTCCAGTGGTAGGCGATAAATCCCAGTCGCACTTTGGTTGTGGGTTTGATTCTCGCAACTTCGTCCGATGCGTCGGGTTGTCACATGGCCTACGTGTTGTCATTTTTTCAAAACTACATAATTCTTATAACATTCCCCAAAAAGAGATAAAATCTTCAAAAATAACCATAACATAATTTAACCTCATGTTTATCTCATGCCTTTCATTTTCCATCAAAACGTATAGTAACCCATAATTACCTCAAAAGTAAGGATCATATAAACCCTAATGGTTACCTTTATAATTATTACCCGAACTTCCACATCGAGTTGGTTATCTCATACATGATGAATTAGAGAACTCACCAAGGTTCAAGTGGTTAATCATGACTCCTGGTAGTTGGTTTATAATAACCATGAGATTTCTCATTGAATCACCCATTTCATCCAGTCTCTTAATCAGAGAACCACCACAGTTTCCTTCAAACCCATTGTCACTTTGGTGCCTGATAGATCAATCCATTTACTAAAATAAAAAATGTCAGTGTGAGTATATCAACAAAATCATCATGTACTAATGAGGAAGATAAAAATTAAGATATACTTATCCAGGTTATCTCAATATCATTCTAACATTCAAAAATAACAATGACTTCATCTAATATACTAACCATTGTAGTTATATACAACTTGTCACTTATGCTTAAATAACTCTCTAACATCTAAAGTTATCGAAACCGACCTTTGATACCAACTATAAGGACCAACCTTAAAACATTACATAATATTGAATTAAATGAATAATTCACATTGAGGATATTTTCAGGTTTAGAGTTTTAGAGAATAAGGACATAACTATTACATCTCAAAAGATTACAAAGTAGACACTTCTAAAAAGTTTCCATCTTTTTCATAAAATAAAAAATCTTAAAAGAAACATGTCTAGTTCCATGTTTTAGATAGCATGTCTTTCCTTGATCACATCCTTGACCCTATTCATCTTTAAGTCCAGTGGAAAACATTTCAAAAACTTGGGATGAGCATAAAAATCTCAGTAAGGGATATAAAAAAATATGGAAAGAAAACATTAGTCCATATATACATAAGAATCAATGAAATCATACTTTACTCATAAAACATAAGAAATTTAACATACCTCATGAAATCATAATATTTATGAATAACTCATAAAAATCATAAGAAATAAAGGTAACTTGAGGCATTCATAACATTCTTACATAGGGAGTGACCCTCATGGTTACATTTGGAATACCCATTATAGTATATTCCTAAAATCTTATCAGAGAAAACTTATAGTTTAACTCCCTCATGTTACCCAATGCATTGGAGATCTATCTCGGGCTCACCCGCCCTAGGTTTATCATGGAACCACCCGTATACGTAACAATTTCCAAGAACCACAACATAATCATAACACATAACTTAAGCATAAAAGAAAGATAACGTTCCCACATTGCAATAACAATATAACATTTTATGATATTGAAAAAATAAATCCATTGAAAAAACCATTTTCAATACCAAAATACATAAAAATGGTATATGGTATTTATTTTCCTTTTAAAAAAATTACGGCTTGTTAAGGAAGCCAAAGGTCAGATAATACTTTCGGTGGTAGAAAAGGTTGTTGTCACCACTTACGCAAAAAAAAGAAACATTAATTTTTGTCGTTTAGTAAAACGATTCGTAGAGGAAAGATTTCCTTTGAATGAAATGAAAAGTAAAAAGATTTTTATACACCGTATAAAATAAAGTCATGTAGAAATCAATAGATGCCTCAATAAAGGAGATTGAGATGAAGTCTCGTACAAAGACGGTATCCTTAGATTAAGGATAAATAAATTACTTAATTATCTGTGACAAATATAAATACACCCAATATCAGTGGATATTATCTGTAAAAAAATCATATGTCATCCACACATATTCATATCATGACATAATCAAGAAGTAGAGGTTTTACACAAAGAATTGAAATTGGGTTAAGAAGTTCCCTTACAGAAATTCGATAGCCTAACGACATCACTTTAAAATTCCGAAAATGAGTTGATGAGAGATAAAAAGTGTATCTTATCACTTGGACATAAAATTTACATAAATAACGATATATAAGAACATATCCAAACATAATAAGATGTAAATTAAAATACCTAACAAAAATAAGTCTTTTAAAAAGAAGAGGGTGAAAGGTTTCCTTACCGATTTGGGTAACTTTCGAAACGTACACCCCATGAAATAAGGGTCATACAATGAAGATGTAAATAACCATAAATTAAAGTATATTACACAAAGAATACAATCATGGGCAGTATATACACCACACAAAATAAAATAGTGGCAAATGTAGCATGAATCTCACAGTAAAAGAAAGTCAGATAAAAACCCCTTACATCGTTGTAATCAATTGAGTCATATGACCAAAAGATAATAAAAACCAAATGAATCACATAATACCATGAATATAAATAGAATCATGATAATATATATGAAATATCAGTACAAAATACACCACATGCAATAAATAGGTGGCGAAAAATGGAAATCTCACGGAATTAAAAGTGAGACAAGAAATCCCTTAAGAAACTTCGATAGCCTAATGGTGCCAATTAAAACTTCCAAAAAAAAGGATTGATGAAATGAAATAGGGTCTCTCATCATATGAAAAATAAAAAGTACAGTAATAGGAATATAAAAGAACATCCCCCAACATAAGAAATATGAGCTTAAAAGAAACGACATAAAAGAGAGTACTTAAAAAGAAAGAGAGAAGTAGGATCCCTTACCTCAAGCCCGACTTGTCTTGTTCGTTTCTTTATATTCCCGAATAATAAACATTGGTAAATTAATAATTGATTAAGGTCTTCCTTTAAAGTTTATTATTCAATTAATATCACATATTATCATGTTATAATAATTAGTTAATTATGTGAGTTCATATCATACGTTTTGACGATGTTCGGTATATGAGTCAAAAATAAACTTGTTTGAAAAGAATTTCCCATGTAGTTATATGTACATAATCTCCATAATGGTATTAAGGATTTAAATATCATATATATCCATTATATATTAATTTTATAGTATTCCATAACATTTGGAGATAAAAATGAAATGCACCATTCATGGAGACGGTAGACCGTACGTACGCATGAACGCTACTTTCATTTCCTTTTCATATTAAAGGAATTAAAACTAAATGATACATAAATATATTATAATTCCTGTATAATATATATGTTATATAGGTAACATAAGTTTATTAATTACATTCTTTATAAATTCCATGTTTGGCATGAACGGGTTACATCACTTGAGGGGGCGGAAGTCCATACTTCCTCAGATGAAATTATCGCATTTTCACAACATGCAATGCATAAAAGTATGTTTTAAATATAAAATACAGAAGCATAAAGAGGACATAAATATATTATATATCATATATAAATAAATTTACATCATAATGGCTACCATGAAAGGTGTTAAAAAAATATTGAACAATCATCGTTTCGTGAGGCAGTAATTCACCATCCACAGAAACAATATGTTCTTTAACCATTAGACGGAGGTGTGTGTAAGTTTAAAACAAATAATTCTCTTAACAAAATCATATTATATTGAAGATACTGGTGTTTTTACAAAATAAATTAATAAAAAGAGTTTAGGGGGTTGGAGAAGCAAAATAAAACAAAAGGACATAAGAGAAGACATTACCTTTAAATCGAGTAACTCCCTTTGGTTTGAACCAAAAGGGTTTCTTGAAGAGATTTATACCTAAGGTAAGGATTATAGGATGAAGAGAGGGATGTGGAGAGATAATATGATCCATGTTTGGACGAGAAAAAGGGCTTGAGAGGTGTGGGTAAGGGGGTAGAGGTGGGGCCCTTTTATAAGAGGGAGGAGTGACACTCTTGGAAAGTCATAAAATGTTACTTTATTATAAAATGATTTTAGGATTTTAAAGGTCCCACAAAGATATAATTCAAGGGTAAGGTGATAATGGTTCTAAATACATCCATTAAATAGGTTTTAGAAAATTGTATGTCTTAGATTTTACCTTATCTTTTTATTTTATTTAAATCGTTCATTAATGAGGTAATCACTGCATCATCATGGTGTCATAAATAAATTTATTTATTTAATGTCTACAAATTATAAAAAAATTAACCTTATGTAGGAAATATTTTTATATTTGTAACGAATATTTATAGTCAAAAATATGACTTGTATAACCCCACGTAATATTTGTTTTAGTAAAACAATACATGTTTGTGACATTTTTATTTTTACTTTAAATAAAAGGTATTAATGTAATTATCTTACACAAGTAGATCCATGGGGTCCCACAAATTTACCCATGGATTTTCTTGGTCTTCCATGACTCATCCAATAAGGGTAGGACATGTGTCAAGATATTTTTATATTTTTACAGTATCATTTTTACCTTAAATTACCCTAATTACCTCTAATCGCTGTTAATAAATCTCAAAAGTTACCATTCACCAAAAATAATTTTCATCCCATTGAACCACATTTTACTTAATAATGACAACCATGTATGTCGGATTTTTTAAATTCAATTCACATAAGTGGTAAAATTCATTGAAACGAAAAATCAGTTTTTTTAACTACCACTTAGTGGTTTCACTATTCATCAAAAATTGAAGTTTTTCAGAAGAATACCAAAAATTCACCCTAAGATATATTTTATATTCCAAATTCAAAAATGATTTCCATTTTACCAAATTCAAAACATATAAGTTTCATTAATTAATTTTATAATTAATTTCCGTTGTCAAAACAAATAGCGTGTTTTTATGAAACAATATCTATCAAAAGATTGACACTTGTTTATGTCCAATTTCAAAGTGAAATTAATTCCAATGACCACCATTGGATTAAATGGTAAAAATATATATTAACTAAATTTTAAACCCAATTAAAAAGATAATATAACCATATAAATAAATTATATTAAAAGGAGGTTTTGAATTAAAATACACCATTTTCCCTATTCATTAAAAAAAGAACTTAATCGGAAAAATAACAAAAATTTACACAAAGTAAATTTTGATGTTTTTGATTCTAAATAAGGATTTTACTTTGTCAAATATAACATATAAAATTGTCAAAAGTAGATTTAAAAATGGTTCGCCATCAAAAGGTGGTTAATCGACCTTTTAAAGAATATTAGAAGATTATGCTTAAAATTGGATTCATTTGCATTAAGCCTGTAACATTTATTGGATAAATGTAAAAATATTTCAAAAACATATATAATCATTTTTTAGTTAGTTCTGTTCATTCCCTCCATTACAATGGATAGGCGTTAACTACCATTTAAAATAATATTATTATATTATTAGTGTGCAACGTAAGATTTCAAAGAAACTCGTTGTTGCGTGTTGGGTACGCCATCGAACATAGCATCCCCTTTAAAGTAATATTAACATTTTATTCACAAATATTAATAAATATGAAAATTTCATATTCTTTATTTACCTTGGGTGTTACAGTTTAAGTTTAAAAATTCGAACAAAACAACATATTTCTGTGTTTTTTATATATTCCTATTACATCAACACCATGGATATATAATGAAAACCCTTTTTGGGGTTTTTATTTACTTAGACCATATCAATACATTTGAGTGTGTTAAAAAAATGATTGAATTTGATTATTTGTCTTATGGAGTGTATATTATGGAACAACTTATTCTAAATAATAATATTGAAAAAGTAATGACCATGAATATTCATGTCTATTTCACGAAGTATAATATTAATTTAATATTGTTTACTTTTTTCATGTTTGGAACCCAATGTTTATAGACAGTTCACCTGACCTCTTACAACTCGTAACATTCTCATGTATCATCCATTACAAATAATGTGATTAAGAAGGGTAAAATGAATTATTATTCCTTGATTGAACCTTATGATCCCATATAGGAACACCTTAGATGAGCTTATTGGATAAAGAAGATACATTGCGCCTAGATCAATTCTGAGTTCCTATTTATATAACTCCTTGGTTAAGGGATCATAGGGAAAGTTGGATCACCTTATACATAATTGTTACTGATAAGGCTTGTTCAGGGTTATTGGATATGATGTCTCACACACCCTTTGTCTAGGATGTTGTACATAAAGTTTCACATTATTTTGGGATGCTGGAGATAATGTTTCACATAATTCTGGAATGTTGGACATGCCGCTTCACACATGTGGTTAGGATGTTGGACATGATGCTTCAAGTCATTAGTTTGGATTTTTGGACATAGTGATCAGTATCTTCCATTATTATTCTTGTTTGGTTTCCCAATTTTATAAAATGTGAATATTATATTATTATTATTATTATTATATAATGAAAATTAGCTCTTACAACTAAATAACTCACTAATTCATGTATATCTCTGCATATATATGTTTACATATATGCTTATATATATATGATGTCATGTTCATAGATATTATCGCTTAGTCTAATAAATGTATGGTCAGTCATGTGTCCTTTTAAGAACTTGAGCCAACTTGATTACATTTACTTAATCACTACATTATTTATTATACATTCACCATAATTTCTTTTATAATCAAATATTGGATTGCATTTAACACCATATGTGATGGCCTATTGATATTATCTAACACCCTATTTGGGATTCCATTTGGTACCTAGACAGACCTCTTGACTATAGTTTAGATTCTATATTGTTTTCATTTTTTGTTTTCATTTGGTTCTAATACCTTCCTAGGGAGTAATGGCGAAAAATGTACTCGATATACTCATTAGAGTTGGATTCCTCTTATTATTTATTCCACTTTTTTCTATCCCTATCTACTATATTACATGTTGTATATTTGGTTGTATTGCATTATAAATCTAAATGTTAATTCATTTTCATTTATTCATTAATTATTTATTTTTAGTAACTACCATCATACTATACTATTCATTTTCTATACATTCAAAATTTTTATCAGTATTTCAGTGTAAATAATATCCCCATTATACTATCATGATATCGTCACGACTAGTTGGAATACTCTAGCATATGGGGAGGAATTCAAGAGACCATGTGGCAAACCAGATAGGGGAACTTTTTAGTAGCTCCTAGGTTGGGATGTTAAATTTACATTTCTCTAGGTTATGAAGAAATTTTTTAAGTGGGATATGTTTAAGAAGGGTGCTAAGTGAGATTATCTTTGTAGGAGATTTTTAATATCTTTCATGAAATAATTTAATTATGAATTTAGTTTCCAAATAACAATAAACCTTCACAGTTATCAGTCATATATTATTATGAGATGTATTCAATATTTATCTAATGTTATGTTATATTTATATAAGTGATTTTTGGGTTTTGTTAATAGGTATTAATATAAGGCTTAGTTATTTTTAGACATTAGTATTAGAAACCGAACTCAGAACCCAAGGTATATATCTATGTATAATTTGGGTAAAGTAGAGATTATTATGTTTTATAGAAACTAAATCATTATTTGGATACAAATAAGTGGATGAATTCTCAAGAAATAATACACCTAGTGTTAATAAGCTTGAAAATATTGGCTGGGTATTAACTTGATCACCACTTGGTGTATGAAAAATGGAATAACAACACACCTGGTTTCAAAATACCATGGGATATGATTTAGTTAATTCTCATTATATATATGAAAAATTATGAGGAATTCGAAAATGACCATAAAAAACTAATATTGGATCTTGGAATGTAATGGGATGATAAGAAGGAACTATAAATTAGAGAATATTTGGAATGATCGCTATTATTATAAAATTTATCAACCTGATTATTGATTTTTGATACTCAAACTATATGTTTTTGTTTTAGTAAATGTCTAAAAGTAAAAGGAATTGAGATAAAAATGGGTACAAAGGATAAAAAAATTATTATAGAAATGACAGACAAAATGACATTGAAGACAGGATGAAAAAACCGTATGATAAATACCTACCAATTTTCTCAAGTTATGAATAATATAGTGAACAATGTAAAGATCCTGAACACACCAATAATTGAAAAAAAATTGTTGAGTAATTTATATGTAATCATCAACTTTCATTTAGTGTGTACTTTGATCCATTTATTCCAGAGTAATGGATCAACTAAATAAATAAAATATGTTTGGATATCCAATGCATGGTCTATGAAAATGTTGTTTTGGATATGTATGATTTCAAAGGTGAAGCCGATGAATGGTAGAAAATTATCAAGAATATAAGGAAAGAGGAATCAATTTACTCCATTAAATAAAAAGTGTTTAAAATGGTATATTTCAATAATAATTTTCCATGAAATCATCAAACTAAAATAGTGGTATAATTTTTAGAATTTTCGTAGAAGGATAATGAATTCATTTGTACCTATATGAAAATTTTCACCAGACCTACAAGGCATGATTTTGGATTTATCATTAACCCTAAAAGTAAGAAATGATTGATTTTTTGGTGTATTAAGACCAATTATATGAATTGTATTGGCTATAAGAGATTTTGATAGATGTGAATAAATATTTAGATATTCCCTCATGTTAGAAATAGAGGATGTATTCTCACATTATCCCCATTGTTTTGGGGATATGAAGAGAATGAAAAAATTTCATGGAAATTATTATAATAAAAATCATAAAAAAATTAATCATTATTAATTTCAAGAAGTTGTAAATAAATAGAGATGAAATTATCATAATGGAACATGTAAATGTGTCAAATGTGGAAAAATATGCTATCTAAATATGAATGTTAAACATATATTAAGGGGATGATCAATGATGAAAATAATGATCAACAGATTTCACAAGAAAAAATAAAATTCTATAATTATATGGATAATGAAAATTAGGCCAACTAGTGAATTAATGAACTGGTTAATGATGATAATACACATAAAAAAACTACTAAGCCAATGGAAAAAGGAAAGAATTTTTCAATAATAATTTCTGAAGTGGGTCACAAGAATGAAGGGATGTAAGGTAAATATATCATCCACTCTATAACAAAAATGTATGATTTAACATATTTTCAATGTGCTATTTTGTATCTAAAAATCTTATAAGAGTAACATATCACTACCATAAGGATTAGATATTTATTTATCAATTAAAACTCGTCATGGTACGATGACTACATTCTATGTTTTTAGTTTCTCTCTGATAGAAGTTTGTGGGAATGAGATTTCTAAAAATAATATTATTCTCCCTATAGAAAAATTTGGTGTGATTTTGGTAATGTATTGACTCTCTCAACCTAGATTATATATCAATTACCAAGGAGGGGAATTCATATTTGATATTCTGAATCATCCTATCATTTTCTCTTAATGAGAGTATGAACATGAACTTATAATAGAATCTAGTTCCATTTTATTGATATTACTACCTATTTATGAAGGATATTTATCTTATATGGTTGAGGAGAAACTAAAAATAGAAGATATTCCTATTATTTAGGAATATTATATGTATTTTCTGTAGAGTTTCCTAGTATTCCCCCAAATTTTGATGTTATGTTTTCAATTACTATCATACATGGTGCTGTAATTATTTTAAATAATCCTCATATAATTTCGCAATTTAATTGTATAAATTAAAGAAAAAACTATTAGAGGGTCTGAAAAAATGATTCATGAACCCTAGTCCCTCACAATAGGGTGTACATATTATTTTTGTTATGTATTTTTTAAAGCGTATTTTCATTGATTATTATGAACTTAACAAGATCCCTATCAAGAACAAGTATCCCCTATCATTTATTGATGATTGTTTTTTCTACTATGTGGTGCTCAATACTTTATGAAGAATAATATTTGATCTTAATATCATTAGTTAAGTTTCAAAAGGGAGGGCATACCTAATACAACCTTCCACAAAAGGCTGGTGCAATATGAATTTATAGTGATTCCATTTGGAGTTATGAATTCCCCTACTATATTCTTTGATTAAATGATTAGAGTCTTTAAATATTACCTTGGTCAGTATGTGGTATAATTTATAGTCTATATTATCATATATTCAAATGGAATGGATGATTATGAAGATGATTTGAGTATTGTGTTGAAGAGCCTATAAAAGGATATGTTGTATTCTAAATTCATCAAGTTTATATTATAGATATAGGAGGCATAATTCATGGACAGTATGATTAAAATTATGGGTATATTATTATAGCCTTTAATAATGGATGTTGTTATAAAATTTCCTAGACTATCCATAGTGACTAAAATTCATTGTTTTTTGGATTTACTCAATATTACTGATTCATTATGAGTAAAATCTCATGGATATCAAATCCAACAACCATGTTGATGTGTAATAGTTAAATGTTCCTTTGAATAGATCAATGTGGAGAAAATTTAAGGAGTTGAAGAGCAGGTTTTTTAGTGTACCTATAATTACACAAAACTTTAGAGGATAAGGGTTTGTGACATATACTGAAGCATCAATGAAATTAATGTGATGAGTTATCCTGAAAAATGACATGGTAGGAGTGTATGTCTCCTGAAAATTAATGGTTAATGAGATTAATAAAAAAACTCATTATTGGGAGCATAAAATGGTAATTTTTACATTTAAAATAGAGAGTAATTATCTTCCTAGTGAAATTTGTGATATATATTGATCATAATTTATTAATGTATATACTCACATAGGTAGAGTTTAATATACACCAAAGTGGATAGTTGTAGTTGATTAAATACTATTACTACTCAATATATTACCACCCTTGAAAGGTGAATGAGGTGGATGATGATCTGCGTCAGAAATATCATGATATATTTTCCACGATGATGATTGAAAAATATCAAACACATATGGAGTTGAATAGTACAGAACATGAATCCATGATTGAAGGGGATAAATCCTACTTTTCTTAACTAAATGTTTAACCATCCATTAATTTAATTATTTAAGTGGTGCATAAGAAATATGTGTATAAGGCCCCAGCCTTAAAACCTTACTTAATCTTGAGTTATTACAAGATTACACATTGAGGATCTTTTCAGGTTTAGAGTTTTAGAGAATTAGATCATAAAACTTGCATTACATTCCACATATAAACAAAGTGGTTACATAAAGATAGTATTCTTCATTCCCATCAATTGAACCATATTTAAAATAAAACATGGATTCATTATTGACACTTCCTTGACACTATCATCATATCATGTACCTTTCCCTTGAACTGTGAAAAACATTTCAAAAAAACATGGGATGAGCATAAAAATCTCAGTAAGGGATATAAAAATATGGAAAGGAAACATGGGTACATATATACATAAGGATGAGATCATACTTTACCCATAAAACATAAGCACTTTAACATACCTCATCAAATCATGAATAAATCATAGAAATCATAAGACATAAAGGTAACTTGAGGCATTCAAAACATTCTTACGTAGGGAGTAACCCTCTTGGTTACGTTTGGAATACCCATCACAGTATATTCCCTAAAATCTCTTCGGAGAAACCTTAACATTTCACTCCTTCGCGTTACCCAATGCATTGGAGAGCTATATCGGGCTCACCCGCCCTTAGTTTATCACGGAACCACCCGTCTTCATAATAATGCCCAAGAACCATAACATAATCTTAACACATAAAACATGCATAAAGGAAACATAACATTTCCACATTTCAATCACAAGATATCAATACAACACAAAAAAAACATTGTGAAAACCATTTTCAATACCAAAATAAAAGAAAAGTAAAACATGGTATTTATTTTTATTTTAAAAAGAAGGTATGGCTTCTAGAGGAAGCCGAAACTCAAATAACAGTCACGACGGCAGAGAAGTCGTTGTCGCCGCATACGTACGACAAAAACATTCCCTTTTTTAGTTTAGTAAACGCTTCGTATAAAAAAGATTCCTTTTGAATAAATGGAAAATTCAAAGGGTTTTATACACCGTATAAAAGAAAGTTGTGTATAAAATAAAATATGTCTCAATGAAAGGAGATTGAGACGAAGTCCCATACCTCGTATCCGACTTGACCCGACCGTTCTTTAATCTCCTGAATAATAAACTTGAGTTAATCTCTACTTGCTTATGAACTTTTTTCAAGTTCATTATTCATTTTATACCATGTTATGAACATCATGTAATCATTTAAGTTAATAATGTTCATTTTGTCGGTATTTGGTTCTTAAGTCAAAAATAGACTTCTTACACTTACATGTTGTTAATTTGGTAAAAGGTTCATTATATCCAGAATGATATTAATGATTTGGATAACATATATATCATATATATTCATCATATACATGTATTTATAATATTACATCACATTTAGGGGTAAGAAATGAAATGCACCGTTCATGGAGACGGTAAGCCGTACGTACACATGAACGCTACTTCCATTTCTATTTCGTATTTTCTGGAATGGAATCATAATGATATAAGAGTATATTATAATTCTAGTATAATAACATATACAATATCATTAACTTTATCATTTACACATCCCACATATGGTATTAACAAATCAAATCACTTTCAGGGGGCGGTAGTCCGCACTTCCTAAAATGAAGATATCGTGTTTACCCATAATGGAAACCATAAAGGTATGCCAAAAATGAAAAAAACAGAAGCTTAAGGAAAACATAAAAATATTATATATCATATATAAAAATAGTGACATCATAATGTCCACCTCTGAAGGTGTTAAATGTGTATTGAACAATCATCGTTTCGGGAGGCAGAATTTCACCATCCACGGAAACCGTATGTTCATTAACCATTTGATGTAGTTGTGTGAGAGTGTAGCTCAAATAAATCTTATAAAAACATCCTAGTATATTTAAGATACTGGTGTTGTTACAAAAGAAGTAAATAAAAAGAGTTTAGGGGGTTGGAGAAGCAAAATAAAACAAATGAACATGAGAGAATGAATTACCTTTAAAAGTGTAACTCCTTTTGATTTGAGCCTAAAGGCTTCCTTTGAAAGGATTATGGCCAAAGGGAATCCTATAGTATGAGGAGAGGGATGTGGGGAGAGTAAATGGGTAGGGTTTGTCCGAGCCAAAGACTTGAGGAGTGTGTGAAATGAGGTAGAGGTGGGGGCCTTTTATAAGAGGAGAGGAGGGGCACTTTTGGAAAGTAAAGATAAGTTACTTTATTTTAAAAAGAGTTTCGGATTCAAAAGGTCCCACATTTCTATAATTAGAGGATAAGGTGATAAGGCTTCTAAATCTAACCATCCAATAGGTTTTGGACATGTGTAGGTTTTAGAGTTTTCATTATCTTTCCATTTTATTTAAATCATTAAATAATGAGGTCATCGCTGCATCATCATGATGTCATAAATACTTTAATTTATTTAAAGTCTAAAAATTATAAACAAAATACTATGATGTAGGAAATCGTATTATCTTTCCAATGACTATTTATAATCAAAAATATGATCTTTATAACCACATGTATAAATTGTTTTCGTAAAACATATTATGTTTGTGTCATTTTTACTTTAACATTTAATAAAAAATTATTTATGTCATTTCCCAACCAAAGTGTCTCCATGGGGTCCCCAAGTTGACCCATGGCTTGTCTTGGTCGTACATGACACAACCAATAAGGTTGGGACATGTGTCTAGGTCATTTCATATTATTAAAGCATTATTTATACCTTAAACTACCCTAATTACCACTAATCGCGATTAAAAACTTAATAAGTTACTATTCACCAAAAAATTATTTTAATCCCATTGAACCACATTTTACTTCTTAATGAAAACCATGTATGTCGGATTTTTGAAATTCAAAAACACAATGATGACAAAATTTCATTTAAACGGAAAATCAATTTTTATAAGTACCACTTAGTGGTTTCACTATTCATCAAAAATTGAAGTTTTTCAGAAAATTACCAAAAATTCCCCCTAAGATATATTTGATATTCCGAATTCAAAAATGAAGTCTATTTTACAAAATTCAATACATATAAGTCACATTAATTAATTTAATAAATAATTCCCACTGTCAGAGCAAATAGCGTGTTTTTGTGAAACAATAAGTATCAAAAGATTGACACCAGTTTAAGTCCAATTTCAAAGTGAAATTGATTCCAATGACCACCATTGAATTAAATAGTAAAAATATATTCTAATTTAACTTCAAAACCAATTCAAAAGATAATATAATCATATAAATAAATTAGATTAAAAAGAAGTTTTGATGTAAAATGCAGTATTTTTCACTATTCATTAAAAAAATGAACATTGTCAGAAAAATACCAAAAATTCACACAAAGTAAATTTTGATGTCCCAATCATAAAGAATAAATTTATTTTGACAAACATAGTTTAAAAAACTGTCAAAAGATAGATTTAAAAAGGGTTTTCCATCATAAGGCAGTAAAACAATCTTTTAAGAATATTAGTGTATTCCATGCTTAAGAATGGATTTATTTTCATTTTAAGCCTCTAAAACACTATCTTAATCATTAATAGACATAGATAAAAAGATCTATTATTCATTACTTACTTGGGATGTTACATCCTTCCCCCCTTTAGAAAATTGCGTCCCCGCAATTTATTTACTTATCAAATAAATGGGGGTACTTATCCCTCATTGCATTTTCAGATTCCCATGTTGCCTCTTCCATCATGTGGTTTTTCCACAAAACCTTTACCTGATTAATCACCTTATTCCGTAACACTTGCTCCCTGTGGTCAAGAATCTGGACCGGTTGTTCCTCATAAGATAGGTTCTCTTCCAACTGAACTACCTCTGGACTCAAAACATGAGATGGATCTGGCATATACTTTCTCAACATCGAAACGTGAACAACATTGTGTACCTGAGATAAACTCGGAGGTAAAGCCACTTGGTATGCAACTGATCCAACTCTCTCCAGAATTTCGTATGGTCCAATGAACCTTGGACTCAACTTTCCTTTCTTACCAAATCTCATCACACTTTTCCAAGGAGAAACCTTGAGAAAAACATGATCACCTACCTCGAAAGATAGATCCTTCCTCTAGTTATCCGCATAACTCTTCTGCCTGCTCTGAGCTGTTCTCATGTGTTTCTGAATCAGTTGAACTATTTCTGCCATCTCTTCTACCAATTCTGGTCCCATCAACTTCCTTTCACCCACTTCATCCCAGAAAGCTGGAGTTCGACACTGCTTCCCATATAATGCCTGAAATGGTGCCATCTGTATACTGGAATGAAAACTGTTATTATATAAAAATTCAACCAAAGAAATATGTTGGTCCCAACTTCCCTGATAATCCATAGAACAAGCTCGTAGCATATCCTCCAAGGTCTGAATTGTTCGTTCTGACTGCCCATCTGATTGAGGATGAAAAGCTGTACTAAAATTTAATTCAGTACCCAACGACTTCTGAAGGCCTTTCCAAAAGTTAGAAGTAAACCTGGGATCACGATCCGATACAATGGAGAGAGGAACTCCATGTAACCTGACTATCTCTTTAAGATACAAACGGGAAAGTTGATCAAGAGATAAAGTATCTCGTATAGCAAGGAAATGAGCAGATTTGGTCAAGCGATCAACAATAACCCAGATTGAATTATTACCTAGAGATGTCTTCGGTAATCCAACAACAAAGTCCATGGATATATTCTCCAATTTCCACTATGGCACTAGTAAAGGCTGAAGCATCCCTTTTGGTAACTTCCGCTCTGCTTTAACCTGCTGACAAGTCAAACACTTCACAGTAAAATCAGCAATATCTCTTTTCATTCCATCCCACCAGTAATACTCCCGCAGATCTCTATACATCTTAGTACTGCCAGGATGAACTAAAAACGGAGAACTATGAGCTTCACATAACAACTCTCTCTTCAACTGTGAATCACACGGCACACAGAATCTCTTTCCAAATCTCAAAACACAATCATTATCAATGTTGAATTCAGGAAACTTACCTTTCTGAACCAGCTCTACCTTTTTCTGCAACTCACTGTCTTGCTTCTGTGCTTACTTGATTCTATCTGATAGAGAAGATCTCACTGATACCTGAAACAAAACATAAGGACTTCCTGCACCAACAACTTCTATGCCAAAGTTCATCAAATCCTTAACCAAAGGATCACGTTCCAAACGCAACATTGTTAATGAAGCATTAATTTTTCGACTCAAAGCATCAGCCACTTTATTTGCTTTTCCCGGATGGTAATGAATTGTACAATCATAATCCTTGATTAATTCTAGCCATCTCCTCTATCTCATGTTTAACTCTTTCTGAGTGAATATATACTTTAACCTTTTGTGATCGGTATATATTTCACACTTTACTCCATACAAATGATGCCTCCAAATTTTTAAAGCAAAAACAACAGCAGCTAATTCCAAATCATGTGTAGGGTAATTTACCTCATGAGTTTTCAACTGTCGTGAAGCATAAGCAATTACCTGATCATTCTGCATTAGGACGCAACCAAGTCCTTTAAATGAAGCATCACTGTATATAACAAACTCACCATTCCTGGAAGGTAGTGCCAAAACCGGAGCATTCACCAATCTTCTTTTCAATTCCTGAAAACAATCATCACATTCTTTTGTCCAGATAAACTTAACACCCTTCCGAGTTAGCTTAGTCATTGACTAGATGACCGTGAAAAATTTCTAACAAACCTTCGGTAATATCCCGCCAAACCAAGGAACCTACGAATCTCGGTTACATTTGTGGGTCTTGGCCATTCTTCCACAACTTTTGCTTTTGCAGGATCAATAGTTATTCCATCTTTAGAAACAATGTGACCAAGGAAAGAAATTTGTTGCAACCAAAATTCACACTTGCTGAATTTCCCATTTAGTTTCTTTTCTTTTAAGGTTTGCAAGATAACCCTTAAATGTCTTTCATGATCCTCTTTACTTTTAGAAAACACCAAAATATCATTAATGAAAACCACCACAAACTTATCTAAGAACTCATGGAAAATTCTATTCATTATGTCCATGAATACAGTAGGTACATTGGTTAGCCCAAAAGGCATTACTACAAATTCATAATGGCCATATCTCATACGGAACGCGGTCTTCGGAATATCTACCTCCTTTACCTTCAGCTGATGGTACCCCGATCTCAGGTCAATCTTTGAAAAAAACTGAGCTCCCTGGAGCTGATCAAACAAATCATCGATATGAGGCAAAGGATATTTGTTCTTAACAGTGATGTTATTCAAGGCTCTATAATCAATGCAAAGTCTCATAGAACCATCTTTCTTTTTAACAAATAAAACAGAAGCACCCCATGGTGATGTGCTAGGTCTAATGAAACCTTTCTCTAATAAATCATTCAATTGATCCTTCAACTCTAAAAGTTCAATTTGTGCCATTCGATAAGGGGGTTTTGAAATTGGCTTAGCATCAGGAACTAAGTCAACAGTAAACTCAACTTCCCGATCTGGTATTATTCCAGGCAACTCATTAGGAAAAACATCAGGATACTCATTTACCACTGGCACATCATTAATCTGAACAGTTCCTTTATTTTCAACGACGTGTGCAAGGTAACATTCATTTCCATCTTTTACAAGTTTCTCGGCCTCTTGATATGTTATCAAAATTAAGGGTTCATTCTTGTAAACAAACTGAAAGTCTTTATGAAAAGAAACTTCTTTAGCTCTACAGTCAATCTTAGCATGGTAAATAGAGAGCCAATCCATACCCAGGATAACATCAAACTCTACTAGAGGTAGAACAATAAGGTTTTCAAGTAGGTTCTTTCCACAGATAAGGATAGGAAGATTCTTATAAATTATTTTTGCCTCAACATTTCCCCCAGGTGTTTTTACCAAAAGTTCAGGAGTCATTTCTTGAGATGGTATTCCCATTTTACTAGAAAAGGTTTCAGAGATGAAAGAACGTGTAGACCCCAAATCAAACAACACACTGGCATAATCTGAAAAAACAAACAAAGTACCTGATACAACTTCATTTGATGGCCCGACATCTGCTGAAGTAGTTGCAAAGGATTTTACCACCCCTTTCTGCTTGTAGTCTAACTGCTTCCCATCACTCAAGCTCTTTGTCGGACACTCGTTTTCATAGTGACCCATCTCATTGCACTTATAACATTTCACTAACTGTAAATCAAATTTGTTCTTACCTTCACCTTGAACCTTTTTAGTGCAATCACGAGCCTTATGTCCCATATTACCACATCGGTAGCACTTTCCAGAATTCAGAAGACATTCCCCAGCATGCCTTTTGCCACATTTATCACAAACTGGAAACTTAGTTCTCTTACCATCAGACTTTTTTGAAGAATTCTTACCTTTCTCCTGGCACCTCGGTCTCTTATTCTGCTGGTTGTTATAGAACACTTGGTCATCGGCAAACTCCATTTCCACCTTCTCAGCACATCGAACAAGCTTTTCATAACTTTTAAACTCACGAGAAGCTAATGCCCTTCGATATTTTGGATTTAATCCTGAGTAAAAATGATTGATTTTACTATCAAGGTCTCGGATAAAATTTGGAGCATACCTTGCCAATCGAGTGAACCTTTCTTCATAGGCAGCGACTGAGTCTTCCTCTTGCCTCAATTCCAAGAATTGTTTTTCCATCCTAAGTCGAACAGCCTTAGGAAAATACTTCTCAAGAAACATACCTTTGAATTCATCCCAGTCAAGAGCATCAATCTCATCGGCATCCCTGATAGTTTTAACCATAGACCACCACTGATCTGCTTCACCCTCCAAACGGTAAATAGCAAGACTAACCTTTTGATTGTCTGAATACCCCATGACATCAAAAATCTTCTCCAGTGCTTTAATCCACCCTTCAGCTAGCACAGGGCCAGTTGATCCTTTGAATGATGGTGGATGTTTCCTCATGAAATGTTCCACCACTGACATGTTCCTCTGCGGTTGATCTGGATGATCTCGTGCATGGATACCACCACCATTTATCGCTTGAGTCAACTGCACCATTACTGCAACAAACTGTTCAGTTCCAATTCCGACCATTTCTGGATACTGATTCGGAAGGTTATTTCCTTCTGTATGCCTTCCTAGCACTGCTTCCCTGTTTCCTCTGCGAAAAACCATTCTGAACAAACATGTCTTAGATGAAGCAACATGGTAATCTTCAAATGCTATATCACTTCAATTTAACCATAAAAAAAATATTTTTGGATAATAATTTAATAGAATTCTAACTCCTAAAGTTATCTAAACCGACCTCTGATACCAACTATAAGGCCCCAACCTTAAAACCTTACTTAATCTTGAGTTATTACAAGATTACACATGGAGGATCTTTTCAGGTTTAGAGTTTTAGAGAATTAGATCATAAAAATTGCATTACATTCCACATATAAACAAAGTGGTTACATAAAGAGAGTATTCTTCATTCCCATCAATTGAAACATATTTAAAATAAAACATGGATTCATTCTTGACACTTCCTTGACACTATCATCATATCATGTACCTTTCCCTTGACATGTGAAAAACATTTCAACAAAACTTGGGATGAGCATAAAAAGCTCAGCAAGGGATATAAAAATATGGAAAGGAAACATGGGTACATATATACATAAGGATGAGATCATACTTTACCCATAAAACATAAGCACTTTAACATACCTCATCAAATCATGAATAAATTATAGAAATCATAAGACATAAAGGTAACTTGAGGCATTCATAACATTATTACGTAGGGAGTAACCCTCTTGGTTACGTTTGGAATACCCATCACAGTATATTCCCTAAAATCTCTTCGGAGAAACCTTAACGTTTCACTCCTTCGCGTTACCCAATGCATTAGAGATCTATATCGGGCTCACCCACCCTTAGTTTATCACGGAACAACCCGTCTTCATAATAATTCCCGAGAACCATAACATAATCGTAACACATAAAACATGCATAAAGGAAACATAAAATTTCCACATTTCAATCACAAGATATCAATACAACACAAAAAAAACATTGTGAAACCCATTTTCAATACCAAAATAAAAGAAAATTAAAACATGGTATTTATTTTTCTTTTAAAAAGAAGGTATGGCTTGTAGAGGAAGCCGAAACTCAAATAACGGTCACAATGGCGGAGAAGTCGTTGTCGCTGCATACGTACGACAAAAACATTCCCTTTTGTCGTTTAGTAAATGCTTCGTAAAAAAAAGATTCCTTTTGAATAAACGGAAAAGTCATAGGGTTTTATACACCGTATAAAAGAAAGTTGTGTATAAAATAAAATATGCCTCAATGAAAGGAGATTGAGACGAAGTCCCATACCTCGTATCCGACTTGACCCGACCGTTATTTAATCTCCTGAATAATAAACTTGAGTTAATCTCTACTTGCTTATGAACTTTTTTCAAGTTCATTATTCCTTTTATACCATGTTATGAACATCATGTAATCATTTAAGTTAATAATGTTCATTTTGTCGGTATTTGGTTCTTAAGTCACAAATAGACTTCTTACACTTACATGTTGTTAATTTGGTCAAAGGTTCATTATATCCAGAATGATATTAATGATTTGGATAACATATATATCATATATATTCATCATATACATGTATTTATAATATTACATCACATTTAGAGGTAAGAAATGAAATGCACCGTTCATAGAGACGGTAAGCCGTACGTACGCATGAACGCTACTTCCATTTCTATTTCGTATTTTCTGGAATGGAATCATAATGATATAAGAGTATATTATAATTCTAGTATAATCACATATACAATATCATTAACTTTATCCTTTACACATCCCACATATGGTATTAACGAATCAAATCACTTTCAGGGGGCGGTAGTCCGCACTTCCTAAAATGAAGATATCGTGTTTACCCATAATGGAAACCATAAAGGTATGCCAAAAATGAAAAAAATAGAAGCTTAAGGAAAACATAAACATATTATATATCATATATAAAAATAGTGACATCATAATGGCCACATTTTAAGGTGTTAAATGAGTATTGAACAATCATCGTTTCGGGAGGCAGAATTTCACCATCCACGGAAACCGTATGTTCATTAACCATTTGATGTAGTTGTGTGAGAGTGTAGCTCAAATAAATCTTATAACAACATCCTAGTATATTTAAGATACTGGTTTTGTTATAAAAGAAGTAAATAAAAAGAGTTTAGGGGGTTGGAGAAGTAAAATAAAACAAATGAACATGAGAGAATGAATTACCTTTAAAAGTGTAACTCCTTTTGATTTGAGCCTAAAGGCTTCCTTTGAAAGGATTCCGCCAAAAGGTAATCCTCTAGGATGAGGAGAGGGATGTGGAGAGAGTAAATGGGCAGGGTTTGGCCGAGCCAAAGGCTTTAGGAGTGTGTGAAATGAGGTAGTGGTGGGGGCCTTTTATAAGAGGAGAGGAGGGGCACTTTTGGAAAGTAAAGATAAGTTACTTTATTTTAAAAAGAGTTTCGGATTAAAAAAGTTCCACATTGCTATAATTCGAGGATAAGGTGATAAGGCTTCTAAATCTACCCATCCAATAGGTTTTGGACATGTGTAGGTTTTAGATTTTTCATTATCTTTCCATTTTATTTAAATCGTTAAATAATGAGGTCATCGCTGCATCATCATGATGTCATAAATAATTTAATTTATTTAAAGTCTAAAAATTATAACAAAAATACTATGATGTAGGAACTCTTTTTATCTTTCCAATGACTATTTATAATCAAAAATCTGATCTTTATAACCCCATGTAAAAATTGTTTTCATAAAACATATTATGTTTGTGTCATTTTTACTTTCACATTTAATAAAAAATTATTTATGTCATTTCCCAACCAAAGTGTCTCCATGGGGTTGACCCATGGCTTGTGTTGGTCGGCCATGACACAACCAATAAGGTTGGGACATGTGTCTAGGTCATTTCATATTATTAAAGCATTATTTATACCTTAAACTACCCTAATTACCACTAATCGCGATTAAAAACTTAATAAGTTACTATTCACCAAAAAATTATTTTAATCCCATTGAACCACATTTTACTTCTTAATGAAAACCCTATATGTCGGATTTTTGAAATTCAAAACACAATGATGGAAAAATTTCATTTAAACGGAAAATCAATTTTTATAAGTACCACTTAGTGGTTTCACTATTCATCAAAAATTGAAGTTTTTCAGAAAATTACCAAAAATTCACCCTAAGCTATATTTGATATTCCGAATTCAAAAATGAAGTCTATTTTACAAAATTCAATACATATAAGTCACATTAATTAATTTAATAATTAATTCCCACTGTCAGAGCAAATAGCGTGTTTTTATGAAACAATAAGTATCAAAAGATTGACACCAGTTTAAGTCCAATTTCAAAGTGAAATTGATTCTAATGACCAACATTGGATTAAATGGTAAAAATATATTCTAATTTCACTTCAAAACCAATTCAAAAGATAATCTCATCATATAAATAAATTAGATTAAAAAGCAGTTTTGATGTAAAATGCAGTATTTTCACTATTCATTAAAAAAATGAACATTGTCAGAAAAATACCAAAAATTCACACAAAGTAAATTTTGATGTCCCAATCATAACGAATAAGTTTATTTTGACAAACATAGTTTATAAAATTGTCAAAAGATAGATTTAAAAAGGGTTTTCCATCATAAGGCAGTAAAACAATCTTTTAAGAATATTAGTGTATTCCATGCTTAAGATTGGATTTATTTTCATTTTAAGCCTCTAAAACACTATCTTAATCATTAATAGACATAGATAAAAATATCTATTATTCATTAATTACTTGGGATGTTACAATGTGGGATAAAAATTGAAATTAAGGATTTTTCCAAAGACTAGACTTGGCCATTATGGAATGATATGGTTTAGAATAGAAATATTAATCCCTTGAGTACTAGAATTGATATAGGATATTTTGGATGAATCACATAACACAACATTCTCTATCCATCATGATAGTAAAAAGATGTTTAAAGATCTCATAGATCATTTTATGTGTGAAAACATGATAAGGGACATTGAGGAGTATGTATCTAAATGACTAGTATGTTAGTATATTAAGGTTTGACCTCAAAAATCCACAGGGATTTGTAACCCTTACTCATAAATATATGAAAATGGGAAAAATCACAATATATTTTATCATAATACTCCAAAAAACATTTGTAGGTCATAATACCATTTGGGATGTAGTTGATATCCTTATAAAGTCTTCTCATTTCATTGATATCATAGAAGATTTTTTTTCTGGAACAAATTGCATGCATATAAAATATGGTGGTGGAAACGGTGCATGGTGTACAACTATCCAATGTATCTGATTAAGATTATATGTTTACCTTAATGGTCCGAAGAAGTATAAAGAATGATTTCAATACAAATCTGAGATTTATCAATATAAATTATCTTCAAATAAATGGTCAGTCTGAGTGGGACATTCAATCCGAATAAGATATACTGTGAACTTTATATATTAATTTCAAAGTTGGTTGGGATCAATAGCTTACTGTAGCTGATTTTTCTACCAACAATAGATTTTACAAGATTATTTATTTATCACATTATAAATACCTGTATGGAATGAATTATATTACTAAAACATGTTGGGTTGAACCTAGAAGAAGAAAGATATTCAGACATGAGCTAGTTGATGAGATTAAAGATAATGTTATATGCCTTTAAAAATACAACAAGGAAGCTTATAGTCCATATAAATGTTATGAGGATAATCAATGGATAGATCTGGAGTATTAATTTTATGATAAGGTATTCCATTAAATATCTCTATGGAAGAAGGTTATGTGATTTGGAATTGAAGTTTGAATGTTTTGATTCTATTTTTTTTGTTATTAAGAGAGTCAATATGTGTTGGATTTTGAATGAGATGCTTCTATTATATATAAAAAAGAATAAAATAAGGATTTAGAGAGGTTTCATGATGATCTTTTGGAATCAAATTCAAGAAAACATAATATACACTAATTTCTAAACCATTCTTCAATTCTTAATAACACGTTTTAATATTTTTTTGATGATAATAATTTTTTCACAACATGTTGGTGATTTTTTTGGAAGAGGAATGAAATTATGTTTAGAATGTTATCATGAAATAATATTAATACCTTGTAAAAAATTAATTATTGCATGAATAAATTTGAGAAGGCAATTGAATGATATATCATATATGCATGAGGATTAATTAATAGGAATACTATGAGAATATTTAATTCCAAGAATTATTTTGAAGACTTTGTAATTGGAATAATAGGTTGATATTTGAGACACTTTTTTAGAAGTGTAACCAAAAAAATATTCCAACCCCAAACTAGAAAAGCTAAGATAACTCAATTGCAATTGTGTGAGTAGGATTAACCATAAAAGAGCTATCCTATATAGGATAAATTGAGGCAGCTAAGGACAAAAATGAAGGTATAGAGCCTATACCGGTAAAAAGGAATGGGAAAAACATTCATTGAGTGAACATGAGATTAGTTGAGCTACTTCTATGTGGGGAGACTTGACATAAGAGAGAGAGGGATCCCAAAGTTGACCCAGTTACTCACTAATGGGTAATTTTAGATGTGTAGATATATATTAAGTAGAGTTTTGATGTATAAAACTTTTATGTGGTACTTGTGAGGTGTCACACTCTTTTCTCACCATTAAAATATAAACAAATGTCATGAAAAATCTGATTTATATTATACGTGTCATTCAATTTAATCCTATATAATCATCATCTACCATTAGGTACATAGAGTATGGAAATCTGTCTTATCTACTGCACATGAAAATATGAACATACCACATGATGAAATCCTAACCTACAATATGATTAACCACAATATACCATGAGCATTCATCATACCACATAATCAAAATAAGGCAACCACATATAAGGATTTATGAATTGTAAGTGAATCAACTATACCGTATGTATAAAGTGACTTCATGATAGACTACATTCATAGTATCTTAATCTACCATGATATAAGAGTTTGATCAACCATACGATGTATGACATAATATTAAAATAAGGTTACATATTAGATCAACCTACCATGAGAATCCATATCAAAGAAGAAGCTACCTAGAGTATTATTTAGTTACTGTGTGCTTCTTAGATACTATGAAAAGAAATTGACACAATTGTTCTTTCTATTCATAATATTTATAGTTATCTTCATTCATCGAATCATGTTGATCTGTCAGAAGGTCTAGAGTGAATTCAAAATAATTTTTCATGTATGTAGGTAGAACACATGGAAAAAGAAGGAACAATAACATGGATCATGTCACATACTAAAAGTAGGGATGAAATAAAACAGAGGAAATTTGAGTTTATTTGAACCACACTAAATAACAAATTTTAGGAATATATTCATACATATGTGAGGTACATTGTTTTCGTATAATGATAAAAATTATGGAATTGTTGAGGTTATATGAAAAATGCATGAAGGTAGAAACCATGAAGTATTTGGGTATTTAAATTAAGAGAAACAAGATTCATTTTCTGGATAAATTAATGTACAATTGTTGAAAAAATGACATTTTGAAGGAGAAGTGGAGATTGTAGATATTTATAAACCATGTGAGAAAGAACTAAAATATGAAGATACCAATATACTAATGCCCATATAAAATACATCACATTAATGTGATAAAGGATGAGATCACAATGTGGATTAATTATAGACATTTTAAAGGATAAATAGTCATGATCAAGGTTTATGAATGAAGAGGCCATATGTAATAAAATGTTTGTGCATGTTTTTGTGGAGTGCAATCTAAGGTAGTTTTTTTGGAGTTTCCATGAATAACCATGATATAAATAAATACAGAAGGTTATATTGAAAATATGTATTATAAAACAAATTAAATGTGAAAATCTTAACCCAATAGATTCCAAGTGTGCACCCCTTTAATGTTATATAAATCATGATATAGAGTTTTAATGATATCTAGAAATAGAAGAAGAAAATCCAATGTGGAAAATATGAAGAATTCCATGATTGTGTAAGGAAGAAGAATTTTTGATCCTCAGAAAATAGATCCATGACCACAAAACATATATTATTTTTTTCATATAATTATAGAATTATAGTATTGATTGGATTAATAAATCCCAGAGTAAATAAATATCAAAATTAAGATCAATGCTATTATATTTATTAAATGAGTATGAGGTTATTCTAATACTTTTTTATTTTTCCAATTAATACTTTAAGAGTTCTAAAAGAGATATTATCTCTTTTTTAAATGAGATTAAAATATATTGACTCAAGATATATCTACCTATAATTATTATTTTAATTATAAATGAGAATCAATATACACATTATATCATATGTTCATATTCATGTAGTTTATAATAATTACTGAAAAATACAATTAATAATATTCATAAGTCATCAAAATTGAATTTTCTATAGATTAAAATAATAGAAAAAAAAGATAGTTCATGATGTAATCATTTTTACTTTATGTTGATCAGAATAAAGAAGATTTAAGAGGATAAGAGACAGATGTTATTGCTACTATAAATCTAATTATTGAGATCCAATTTGATTTCAAATCACAGTGAGACTGAGTGATGAATAAATTTAAAATGAAGGAAGTTTTCTGGATTATATCATAGTAGTTGAAGTCTTTTTCATTGGGTTAATATGTTTTTGTTATCTTTTGGTACCAAAATAGACAAAAACATACCTAGTGGTAGTAGAAGATAGTGGTATCTCTTATAAGGGAAGTGTATGATACCTCCCTGAATGTTTTTTGACTTATAAATTTACTTTTTCACACAAAAAACTTATTTGGATAATAAATTCCATAAATCAATATGATCTGAGCACAAAAAGAAGTAGGTTTTTTTAAAGGAGTCAAACATTGTAAAAAATCTTCTATGATGGAACTTTCTTGTTCTACATTTCATACATAAGAAGGGGTTTCACATGAATTAATAGATCTATATATTATAACTAGGATAAAGGCTTAGTATAAGATGGGATAATTTGAAATAAGGGAACATTTGGTTAAAGGGGGATACATGATTCACCCCTGGGTCTTTACATGATCCTAATTGGCCCTATAGTTAGTACACAAGGTATTCTAGGTTTATATGTGATTGGATATAATTTAATTCTAGATATTTTTACAATAATACATAATGTACAAATTTGATGAAAATATTTAATGGTCTTAGATGGAGAAATTAAATTATATCCATATTATAATTTAAGGAGAGGTTTTTGAAAGCACCAAAAAATAATGAAGAATTAAGAGTAAATGATATTGAAAAAAATCCAAAAAAGGAAAAGATATATCAATCAACATTTGAAGCTGATCATGGTGATATCTGCTCATTTTTGAAGTCTATTTACAATAATCCTTTTCATAAAACAAGTTCTAGTAGTGGAGAATATGAAGAGGATGAGTCTATACAAACTACTAAATAATTGTACTCTCAAATTGAATGGTATGTAAAGAATATTCCAGATGAAGTGATATTTTATATACTTTGTTTTTTTAATGGAATTCATAATGAAAATACATATATTGAAGAAGAAGTTAAGAAATGGAGTATAGATTAGGAAATAAATTTAGAAGGTTCAATTCACTCATAGAACTTGTTGAATCAATGTAAAAATTTTCGTCTCTTTTCAATGAGAAAATTTATTTTTTAAAGAAAAGTTAAAAATAAGTTATTGTGTGAAATAGGTAACAAAAATTGTATTTTTAGAAAGTGATCCATGATTTAGAAATGAAAAAACATATCTCTCAAAAAATTTAAAATATTCATATATAGATGTCCAAGAAAAAAATCAACAATACTAATAACTCTATAAAAGAATCAAGTAAGTTTCATGTAGATAATATTTAAAAAATTATGAAATAATGGTAATAGTTGAGTTTGAAAGAAATTGCCTCAAAATTATGTGTCATGATCTTTGGATAAAATTGATAAATCTAGAGTTCACATATGACACAACTTCCTATATATTTGCGAAGAAAGATAAGGCCACATAATCTTCTAATGAGGATCTTATTTTGAAGATGATTCATAATAGTGAAAAAATAAATCTAAGATTATTTAGTTATGTGTCATGAAAAAATGTAACCCATGGCCTTGTTTTTTCTTGTTTCACAAATGGTTTCTTATGTACACATATACGTTTTAAAATAAAAACTTGAGAAAATGGTTTGGATAAAAAAAACTCCATAAAATCCACTAATGTATCGAGAGTGGATACATGTACATCCATGAAAATTATACACCAAAATTGATTCCAAAATATTGTGCATGTAGTCCCCAATAACTGATGTACATAATTCTTAAAATCTTGGAAGCCTACTCTAGAACTAAAAAATATTTTGGAACAGTTCTAGTGTTACTACCGGTTTTTAAATAAATAAATATTTTTTTGTAACAATATTTCAATAGAATAATATTATGATATAACATAATTTAGGGGTATTAGAGCTGGAATAATGAGAAGACCTGTGGTACAAAATAATACTCCATAAAAAATAAAGATCATGTATCATAAAAATATATGAAAATACAAAGATATTTTCTATTATTTTTGAAAAATTAATGTTCATTTTTATTGGAAATTAGGGTATAGATTAACCCAATATTACCCATATTAAAATGATAAAAAAGACCATATTGAAAGATAAAATAATAGGTTACGAACAATGATTATGGATCTATTAGAAAAGAAAAAATAAATATATTTGAAATTATTAATAAAATGGTTGTTAAATTTAATATAAGAATATGATTCTAAAATGTAAAAAAATTTCACATCAGGAACCACTATAAATAGTCCATGAAAACCAATACTAGAAACATAAATCAGGGGTGTAAGATCCCAAAAATCATGGAGGTACCTTCTCATAATTTTTTTATTTGGATCCTTTAATGTTTTCTAAATAAATTTTTACCAGGTGTATGAGGAATCTTAGGGGTGTTCTAGGGGTCTGATACATGAAATAAAGAGAATATTTTCCATCCAGTGCATGTTTCCTAATTGGATCATGGTTTGAGATAACCGTCTGCACAAACCATGCTAGCTAGGAGGAGGTTTTCATGATTATAGAAAATTTTTCAAGGTGGAAATCCAAATCTTTAGGGCTGGGATATAGGTATTTTTCATGGTTGGAACATGTTTTTTCTAACCATGAGATATTCCTAGGTAATTTTTCCACTTGGACCCCTCTTATAAAAAATATAGTTTATGATTTGATCATATTTTAGATACCTGTGCAGCCATATTGTTTTCCAAATTAAAATGTAAAAAATAACAATTTTGTCCCCTCTGTATTTTTAGTTATTCACATAATTTTCTGCCCACTTCTTCCTCCTCCATCCCTAGTGAGGAACCAAATCTCCCAAATGTTCCCATAGACCAGTCTACTTCAATTCATGGATTTTTGGAGTGGTGTTGGTTAGGGATCAAGGCTTTGAAAAATTCTAATTCTCCTCTTGAAACTAGTTTCTATATTATGGAATGTGGTTTCATTCTTCTTCTTCCAAAGGAAAAAATGTAATTTTTCATATGGATCTTAGGTTGTGGATTCAAATGGTTCCTAAATATGAATATGAGGTTATGGTTAATGATGAGTTCATCTATGGATTCAAGGTAGGTGGTCTACAAGTTATATCCCATTGTTTTGTTGAAGATTTGTTCATGAGTGGATGTGATATTGCCTTTCTGTTGTCATACATTATTTTCCTTGGGAACAATATGGTTAATTGGTTGGATAAATGATACATTGAACCCATCATGATCGCCATGGGATGCATTGGGGATAGATTGGCCAGTTTTGGTCCACCCATGGGGTTCATCAACTTTTCCAAACAAGGAAAATTGTGATGTTAAGCCTACAATTCATTTGAGTTAAAAGAGAGCCATGATTAATTTGTTGACATGTTATTTGAGTTAAAAAGTAACAATTGGTAGTGTGTGTAGTTGTGGAAAATTTCATAAGGTTTTTTTTCATGATGTGAAAAATGGTTAGATGGATTAATGTTTTTGTGTCAACAACACTTGAATTTTTAATGGAAATACATCAATGGATTTAGGAATATGAATGGTTGAATGTTTTAAATGGTATAATTCATGAAAATTGAGAAATGGGATAAATGAGTTAAGGTATGGGAATCATTTACTTTAATAAATGAGTTAAGGTATTAAAACAGGATATGGGTTAAATGTTCTATGCTAAGTAAAAGGTAAATGCTAATGGGATAAGGCTTGATGATGATTTATTCATTGAATGAAATGTGAATTGTAAACTTTATATGAAGGGTTTTCCAATGTTTTTTTATTAGGTATATGTGATAAATGGATGAAAAATAATGTAAACATGTTTTGGTGGTGTGGGATAAAGGACTAAGGGTCCACCCAAAGGTCGGGTTGGATTGAGGTTCTAAACCCTACCCTAGAATGCATGGGTTCAGGAGTCAGACTGATGCTCTAGGCCTCTGGCCATTGAATTGGATGAGATTACTAAGAATGAGGCTCCATGATAAGTGTGTTATGATTATTTATGAACCTTTTATCCCTAGTGATATAGGGAACTCAACTTATACCTCCTTGGCATGGTAATTTCTCGACATTGGCTATTGTGTAAATGATTTGAGTGTCCAACCCATGGAATTAATGATGAAATGGATAAATTGAATATTTATAACTAATGTAAACCTATATATATTGTTTATATTTTCATTTACATCATACATTAATGAAATTTATGTTTAGAATATATATTTTTTAGACACTTTTGGTGGTGGCCTATTGAGTTATACTCACACCCTACTCGTGCCACTATTGGGTACCTGAGCAGATTTCATGGTTGTTGGTCCTAACAAGGAAAAGGCCCTATGCTAGGGAGTTGAGTTGTGATTGGGATGTGCATGTATGAGGATCTAGATAATGTTCTAGTACCCATTTTGGAAATTCCACTATAAATATATATTTTGGGTTTTCTTCACTTTTGGAACATTTAGCATAACATGACATATTTATTTTTTGGATATGGTTTGTACTCTATTTGGGAATTGTTTGGTAATGATTATTATAGTTTTTGTTCATTTTTCATTGATTTAGTATGGTATAAGTGGTGTTTTACTATAGTAAAGAGGGTATTTTCTATCCACATGAGTTATTTGTCCCTCACATCTAGCCAGAAAACTCTAGCGTATGGGGAGGCGTGCTTTAGGACATGTGGAGATCCAGCTTGGGGAACCCATTTAGTGGATCTCGATTCAAGGACGTTACAAAGTGGTATCAGATATAGGTTCTTTTCTATGGTCTTATGATTTGGTTATGGTAGACATAATATTAGGATGTTTTAGGTCATTGAAATGATCTCATTCTTTGGAGTAACTAATCGACGTATGGGGAAACCCCAAGTACCCTATGTGGGAATTATTGTTCTTGATGTGTGTTTTTATAGTTGAATGATATTTAAAAATTGTGTGATTAAGTTATTGTGAGATGTGATAGTTTTATGATATTTTTCTTAGGGACATAATGACACTATGTTATGAATTCATCCATCCTTTTAGAAAACTAGACATATTGGAGGTATGAATCATGTTAGGCACACACGAGATGTGTGTGTGTGGAATGAAAGGTAAAATGAACTTTAAATCTTGAAAAATTTGAAGAAAATGATGACAAATAAAAAGATGAAAATGGTTAAGGAGGAAATAATGTTAAATAATCGTTAATTAATAGTGCTTACTGAATAATTACAAATGGTTTAACTTTTTTTATTCTAATTTGTGAATAAGTATGATGATATCCATTAGTATTGTTTATGTGGGATGGGTTATTTGTTCCTAGTAAAGATTTTTCCTTGTGTGTTTGTGGATTCTTAAAGCTATGTGATATGAGGCATGTGTTTGGAATTGTATGAATATTCCACCATGAAAACATGTTTCAGATGGGCGATATGATAATGTTGTTGATAATTATATTCCAAAAATTGAGCATGGAAACCCAATGATTCAAGGTAATAAGGGAGAAGATAAGTTCCATGAGAATATCACTTATTTTATGTAAATTATGGAACAAGACCTAGGGTGTGTTGTTCTGGATATGTTTGATCTGACCAGGGTGTTTTAGCTAGAACACCCACTAAATTTTGTTGGAGAGGGTGGACCCAAAGTATCATAATTTTGGATAGAGTCTATTCCGATGATTATGGATCACTTAGAGAATCCTAATAACAAGAGATTCAAGATGGTAGATTATATTCTGCGGGGTCAGGAAAAGAATTGGTGGGATGTTTTGGTCCAGATATAGCATTATGATGGAAAGACATTGAAGGATTTCTAGGAAATGTTTAAGGAATATTTATACCCAGATACTTTGAGGTAGGAGAAGGCTTCAAAATTTATGAGGTTTACCCAGGTATCTATGTCAGTGGTGAAGTATGCTGACCAATTCATTGATTTTCAATGGTTTATATCAGTGATGGTGGGTGATGATGTAGCTGTGACAAGACTTTTCCAGGATGGACTCCGAAATGAGATCAATTCAGAGGTGAATATATCCCATTTAAAGAGGGTTGTCTAGGTAGTGGATCACGCCCTTATATTAGAAGGGATCCTCAGGGTGGATTTTGGGGGTGGGCATGCAATTTCAGCTGGTATATCCATTGGTGTATATTATTATGGTAGGGAGAACTAGTTGAAGACATTACACTAGGGTGGTGGTGGAGAGGGTAGTGAGAAAAAATGAACCAGCCTCATAGGGAATTTATTAAGTTTTCCGCAATCAGTATGGTAGGCTGGAGCAAAAACATAGCCAGAGCCCCCAACCACCAATCAAGTGCTGAGAATGGAGAAGTATGGGACATGTGTAGAGGTTTTGTAGAAACCCTTAGAGGGTTGGAAATGATGGATGCCTGAGGACAGTGAATAGTAATGAAATTGGTTTGAATTCCCTATATCAGGAAAGCAATTGGAGATCTACTAGTCTTTCAAGTAGATGTGATGGACATGGTACTCTATGGAAATAGCATTAATATAAACAGGGTAGTTCATCTCTAGGAATTGAGAACATGGCCTAGGGTTTAAGTAAATGTTAGCTTTATGCAATTTAGCCTATACCCATAGGTGGAAATTCTATTCCATCGATAGTTTGATATAAAATTATCATATATTCCAATATATCTTGTTATATATTTGATAGAGGTTCCTCACATTATTTTCATTCTACTCTTTCTTTTTGTGATATTGGGCCTAGCAGTGGAACATATATGTGGGGTTATGTTGATCGATACACTGTTAGGGGTGTGAGAAGAAAATGTTAGGTAGTTTAAGGTGTATGATATTGAAATTAGGGAGTGTCATTTCCTGTGGGATTTGTTTTTTCTTGAGATGTAAGGTTTTGATATAATTGTGGGAATGGATTAGAGAGTATTTTATTGGGATCCGATTGGCTATTACCACTATAGGGTAATGTTCAATTCTCTTGTGGGGGAAACTTATGTCCATCATGGTGAATGGGATGTTCGGGTAGGCCTTGTAGGTACAATTTGTCTATAGTTGTGTGAAATCACAGTCCATGTGTATTGCATCCGACTTGATAATTAGGGAAGGAGAGTAGCCTTTATTTCCCCCTATGGTGGATTAGTTCCAGTATGTGTTCCCTAATGAATTATTGTGTTTTTCACCTGATATAGATGTTTAATTCATGATAGAGTTATTGTAAGGAGTAGAACCAGTTTCTATTACAACATATACAATAGTACCATTAGAACTCAAGGAACATAAAACTTAGTTGGAGGAGTTGGAGAATAATGGGTTTATTCATCCTAGTACATCACCTTGGAGATATCTAGTGATATTTTCCAAGAAAGTTGATAGATTACTACAGGTGTTCATTGATTATTGGAAGAAGAATCAAATGACGGTTATGAACTGATGCCATCTCCCTCGAATCAATTCTCAATTCGAACAACTGAGAGCTAATTCATTTTTTTTCTAAAATTGATTTCAGATTGAGGTATCACTAGCTCAGGGCGATCCCTTATAATATACCATGGTCTTCCATCAGTAGAAGGTATGGGTTGTGTGAGTTTTTTATCATACCGTTCAGTTTGAGCAATGCACCGATAATGGTTATGGCCCTAATGATATAGTTCAATCACCCATAACTTGATCAGTTTGTAGTCATTATTGTTGATGACAACATGGTGTACACTAAGAATCCTGGAAATCATTACAAACATCTTGAAATCATCATGATTACACTTAGAGAGTATATGAAATATTCCAAGATATGCAAATTCCATTTCTTTATTGACAAGGCTCATTTCATTGGGAACATCATCTCTCAAGAAGGCATGCCCATAGAGCCAGAGAAAGTGTGGGAAATTATATCTTGGGAGAAACCCAAGAATATTTTTGATGTATACTGTTTCTGCATTTTTATTGCTATTAGTGATGGATCATTAGTGAATTTCATCATTTTTTGGAACCACAACCATGCTTGACCAAGAAGGGGGAACGATTTCAATAGTATGGGGCATGTAACAATTATTTCAAAGTGTTGAAAAAGATATTTAATATTGCACCGATTATGATATTCCCCAAGATTGGTAAAGGGAATAATTTATTTTTTGATGCATCTAGTGTTGGGATTGGGACAACGTTAATGCATAATAAACAAGTTGTCATGTATGGTTCACGATAGTTGAGGATTCATGAGAGAAGATACCCTACACATGATCATGAATTGGATGCAGTGGTTTATTCTATAATTTTCTAGCGACACTAACAATTGGGGGGGGGGATATTTACTATATATAAAGATAAAAAATCCTGAAATACATATTCTCCTTACATGATTCGAATCTTCATCAAAGAAGATGATCTGAATACATGAAATTCTTTGACATTGAGATGGTTTATACACTAGGAAATGGAAACAGTGTTGCAGATTCCTTGAGTAAGAAGACTCAAAATCAGGCAGTCTAATAATCACATTCTGAGTGGAATATGATGATGTTGTTTTCCGAGATGCATATGGAGATACTGTATGAAAAAGGGTAGATTACCCTTGAATCCTTGGAAGTTGAATCCACACTTCTGAGAAGTATCAATGTGAGGATGCATGGGGATTGTGAATTTTTGGTCTTGAGAGAAAATCATAAAGGTAGGGAGTCACCTTTCAGTTGGACTGTTGGAGATAATGATATCATTTATGTTCATGACCATGATTTTATGCTGACATGTACACAAGAAGATTTTATGTGCAAGTTTCATGCATTGAAATGGGAAGTTCAACCAAGTTTGACTAAAATTTATCATGATCTTCGTAGTTAGTATTGGTATCCAAGGATGAAGAAGGAGGGTGTGAGTTTCATGGAATGATGCCTAACCTACACACATGTGAAATCTGAGCAACACCGACCAGGTTTTTTGTTGTATCCACATCCTATAATGGAGTAGAATTGGTATGTCATGATGATGGATTTTGTGGTGGGTCTTCAGAGGATTCCATGGAAGAATGATACAATTTGGGTAGTTATGGATTAGTTTACTATGAAAGGTCATTTTGTTACAATTCGAGATACTTTTATTGTGGATCAGTTGGGTGAGTTGTATGTTCAAGAGGTAATAAAACTTCATTGGGTACCAGGAACAACAGTTTCAGATAATGATCCACATTTTACATCACACTCATGGAAGTTATTAAATAAGATTCTTGGTATCGAGCTGTTTTTGAGTATGGGTTTTCACCAGCAGACAAATAGGAAATTGGAGCCTACAATTCACGTACTAGAGGACATATTGATGGATTGTGTCCTAGATTTTTTTGGATCATGGGAGAAGTATTTATCATTGGTTACATTTTACTAAAACAATAGTTTCCAGGATATAATTCACATATAACTATTTAATTAACACTTTGGTAGACCATGTATATTTTCATTGTGTTGGATAGAAGTTGGGGAATTAGATTTGTTGGGACAGAGTCTCATGAAAGATACATGAGAACATATTCAGTTGATTCAGAAATATATAGAAACAACTCTAAGTAGGCAGAAGTCATATGCATATGGGAATTATATACCTCTTGAGTTTGAGGTGTGTAATTGTGTGTTTCTGAAAGTGTCACCTAAGTTGGTTTACAATCAGTTTTGGATGTACGATAAGTTTTCACCAAGGTTTGTGGGGCTGTTTGATATTGTGAAAAGGTTCATACCAGTGGAATACTGATTGGATCTTCTATAGTGGTATAGTTTTATTCTCACTATCTTTCACGATTCAAAGATTCAGAAATGTAACCTTATCCAATCCCTCATGATTGATGTAGAAGACATTCATCTTGAGGTTGAGGCGTTCTTTAAGGAACAACATGTTTTTGTTATGGATATTAGTGAGAATGCCTTTTGGGGAAAGATTTTTCCATTGGATTGAGTCTTTTGGCAGCATGGTAACATTTAAGAAGAAACTAGGGAGATAGATTTAGATATATAGGATTAATGAGGAATTTATTTTTTCAAAAACTCAGTGATTCTAGGAATTTAAGCTTGAGGAAGATTCATTATACGGTGGAGAGGTTGTATGATCTCAAAAATCATGGAGGTAAGTTATCGTTTATTTTTTTTTCAATCACTTAACGTTGGATGAATAAATGTTTACCAGGTGTATGAGAAAGGTCTTGGGTGTTGTGGTGGTTTGGGACATGAAAGAAAGGGTATTTTGGCCATATATAGATTGTTTCATGGTATGTGAATGATTAGATATAACAGTGTACCAAAATTGTGCTTTCTAGTAGGAGGGGGTGCATGGTTATGAAAAACTATGAAAGGGGAAAAGCCAATCTGTATAGACTTGGATGAGGCATTCCACCCTGTTGGTGCACAATTTGTAAAACCTTTAAAGATTCAAGTTAACCATGTGACTTGGAAACCTCTTGGAAAGTGGATGGAACACAGTTTCCGTACGGTTTGGCAAAATGTGTGGCCGAACCGTGTGCCTTATTAAAAAGTGAAAAATTACCATTTCCCCCTCATGATTTTATGTTATTTGCCCGATTTTATTACCATTTATTCTCCATCCATCCCTAGTGACGAAATAAAGCTCCCAAATCCTCCCAATTATTAATATACTTTGATTATATGTTGTTTGGAGTGACATTGGTTGAAAATCAAGGCTCTATGTAAGTATAACGATCCTCTTACATCTCTTTTTTGGATTGGGTCATATGGTTTCATTATTCTGCTTCTTCCGAATCCTTAGAACTATATTTTTATATTGGATCTTAGGTTGAGGTGTCAAATGGTGGTTGAATCAGGATCTAAGACTATGGTTAAGTGTGTGTTCATCTACCAATTCTATATAGGTGATCTACATGTTATCTCCCATAACTTTTTTTGAAGATTTGTGCATGTGTTGTTGTCATATATTCTTCCTCTTTTCATAACTTTTCTACATTGGGTATGATATGGTAAAGTGGTTGGGTAAATTATGAATTAAACCCCTCATGATCCTCATGGGATGAATTGAGGATTATTTTTCATATTTAGGACCACCCATGGGATTCACCAAATATTCCAAAAACTTGAAAAGTGTGAAGTTAAGCCAATAATTATTTTTTTATAAAATAGAGCCCTGATAAATGTGTTGTAATTATATTTTAGTTAAAAAGGGAAAATTGGTAGTGTGTATTTTTTTTTAAAATGGAAATAAGGATTTCCTTTCATGATGTGAAAAACGTGTTAAATGGATTAATGTGAGTGTTTCAACAACATTTAATTTTCAATGAAAATGCATCATTGGATTAACATATATGAATGGATGAATGTGTTAAATGGACTAATGCATGTTAATTTAGAATTTGGATATGTGGGTTTATGTATGGCTATTTTCTATTATGCTAAATTAGTTAAAGTATAAAAATGGGAAATGGGTTAAATGACATATTCTAATTAAAAGATAAATGTGCTAATGGGATAAGGATTGATGATAAATTATTGATTGAATGAAATGTGAATTTTAAAATTTTATACATTGTTCATGAATGGGTTGTTATATATTATATGTGGTAAATGGATGAATAAGCATGTGGAAATATCATGGAAATGTGTGATAATGGAGTGGGGATCCTCCCAGGTTTAGGTTGGACTTAGGTTTGAAACCCCACCCTAGAATGCATGGGTTAGAGAGTGAGACTGATTCTATAGGCCTCTAAAAGATTCATTGGATGAGACTACTTAAACATAGGTGCCATGGTAAGTGTGTTAGGATTATTTATGAAATATTCTTCCCTAGGGAGATAGGGAACTCAAATTATTCCTCATTAGCATGGAAATTAGCCGGCTTAGGTCGTTGTGTAAATGATGTGAGTTTCAAACCCCTGAAACAAATGATAAAATGGATAAAGTGAAAATTGGTAACTAATGAAACCCAAGTTATATACTATTTATCTTGTTATTTAATTTTGTACATTCATGCACTATATTTTTATGATAGATATTTTGTTGACCGCATTGGTGGTGGCCTACTGTGTTATACTCACATCCCTCTTGGGATGATATTGGGAACCCAATACGATTTTATGGTTGTAAGCTAGAACAAGGGAAAATTCCCTATGCTAGGGAGTTGATTTGGTATTGGGATGTGAATGGATGAGGATCCAAACTTGGAGTCAACACCCATTTTCTTGATTCATATGTTTGACATTATTTTGGGGTGTCTTCACATTTTGCACTATTAGCATGACAAACCATATTTATTGTTTGGTTTTGGTATGTACCATATTTGGTATATATTTTGAAATTATTTTTCTTGTTTATGTTCATTATTTCCTATATTTTATATGGTATCTACTATGTATTTCTATGGTAAATAGGGTATAGTCTCCCCACATGTCTTATTTGACTCTTTCTACTAGTCAGAAACCTCTGGAATACAGGGAGGGAACTTGAGGTCATGTGGAAACCTGGCTTCAGGAACCAGTTTAGTGTCTCCCGGGTCAAGGACGTAACATTGAGGAAAGAGTAAATAAATTAAACAAAGATATAGTAATATCAAAATGGTTCTTTACAATACCTATTAAAGAGTTTAAAAATCAATCTAATAAGGGAAAAAACTAATGACGTTGTGTGTAGAAGGTTTAATAAGGAGAGTCATGTGGTAGTAAAATGCATGAATATCTTTCCCATATGACATAATAATAAAGAAAAAATCACAAATGACTCAAATTTTTATGAAATAAGTTGTAAAGGGGAACACACACACAAAGAAGGAAAAATTTGTAAAAAGTGAATTCCTAGTATTTTTTCTAGAATAGTTGGAAGAGTTTAGTAGGAACTAAAATGTAGAAAAGAATCAAACTAAAATGATTTCATAAGTAAATATTTATTTTACAAATAAGAATAATAATTAGAGCTAGAAGAGATCCCTGATTTGAAAAGGGAAAAAATTTGGAATCCCATGAAGAAATAATCCAAAAATATGTCTTTAAATTTTAGAGATGAGAATATGTTTTCTAGGTCGCAATCAAAATATTGTCCCTATTGTTGCAACTAAAGAGAAATGAAATTCAACCTCTCTTAATTCCCTTTATTTTTAAGTGTCCTCACAAGAAAGAAATTAAATCAACCAAAAAAGAGGAGATATATTAGGTTATCATTCATAGAAAATGATTAAATAGTTTACATCATGGTTAACTAATTAATAGAACAAAACATGAGGAATAAAAATAGATTTTACCCAGTTAGGGGGGAGAAAATTAAGAGGTTCCTATCAGATTATATTTCTCTATAATTTTTTTAATTTCTTATTTTTTTTAAAAGGAATAAGTTTATGTAATATAAATAACAATTTTCAACCAATTTCACTAAAATAAATTTTCTTTTAAATAGGTAGTGTCAGTTTATGTTATAAAGAGGGAGTTATTTAACATTCTGGTTAAATTACTCATGTATTTTGTTATGAATTGATGCTGGTAATGAAACAAATCATCTTTTGAAAAATTTGAGAGTGATATGACATGTGATTTGATTATGGATAACAATTCATTTCAAGGTTATGATATATTTTTATGGATTATTAGTATATTTATAATCGATGTAATTAAATGATCTATTTTTGATAAGATTCAGATGTGGTTTCATCATTCTCTCCACTAGTAAAATAAGGTTCAATAAAAGTCTAATAGGAGAGGTGAATATGTGAATATGGAAGACCCATTTAAAAAAAAGGAGAATAAGGAAAAATATATTTAGGTTCATCCACTATAATAACTTTTCTTTATATTATTAGTAATGAGTGAATAAAGTTCACATATATTAACACATATATTTGTAGGTATTGAGAACAAACAAAAAGGGGGATAATGAATCGTTACCGTGGTTAAAATTTTGTCACCAAGGTGTTGAGTCAATAAGATTTTCCTTATGACTTTTCCATTCCTTATTTTTTTGAAAATCACAAACACCTTATACGTAAGAAAATGTATGTTTTACCACCATAAGGACAATTTTCTTCCATAATGAAATTTACCCTAACCTAGAATTTGTTATACATAGCAATATTTTTCTTAAGTACAAAAACTGGATTGTTAACCAAAATCCTGGAATCACATAATGAAAAGTATTGGAGTATTCTGTTTCTAGGATCCGAATTCTAGATGTGAACTATAATGAAGTTCCACTCTGAATTATGGATACGAACTATAACACCCCAAGATTTCATAGTGTGTTATTTCTTCAAAATAATTCAATAACTTGCACTACACGCAACACCGAGTTCAAGCGCACCATGAATTACCAAACAAGCCGTTCAAAAGAGGTTATGAATAGTATTAACTAAATTTTAAACTTTATATAACCCTTATAATTTTATAATCCATATTATGAGTTTCTTAGACATAATGTAAGAACAAATTCATTTTTAATATTGCACTTTTACTAACATTTAATAGTGAACCCTTTTTAAATCCAATATTTTAAACTTTTATATATTCAATTTGATTTAATAAATTTACATTTTTGAATGGGGACATCAAAAATTTACAATGAAACATCCCAAGATTCCACGATACGCTTTCCTTGGAATAATACAGTAGCGTGTGTTGTACGCAACTTCGAGTTCTAACACACACCACAACCAATCAAACTAGTCGCTATGAATAGTAATACCTAATTTTTTAAATTATATATATTTTATATTTCAAAATGGACTTCATTTTTGGATACAGAATATCAAAATTATCCTAATTTTAATTTTTGGTATTTTTCTGAGAACTTCCAATTTTTATGAATAGTGAAAAATACTTAAAAACAACTTTTTTAATCAAAATAATTTATAGTAATAAATTATACTATTGAGTGGTTTTAAAGTATAATTAGAATATATTTTTACCATTTTATCCAATGGTGTTCATTAGAATTAATTTCACTTTGAAATTGGACATAAACAACTGTCAATATTTTGATATATATTGTTTCTTAAAAACACGCTATTTGTTGTGACAACGAGAATTAATTATAAATTAATTAATGCAACTTATATGTTTGGAATTTTGTAAAATAGACATCATTTTTGAATTCGGAATATCAATTATAGCTTAGGGTGAAATTTTGGCATTGTTCTGAAAAACTTCAATTTTTGATGAATAGTGAAACTACTAAGTGGTAGTTAAAAAACTGAATTTTTCATAAAACTTAATTTTACCACTTCTGTGATTGAAATTTCAAAAATCTGAGAGACACGGTTAATATCAAGGAGTAAAATTTGATTCAATGAGATGAAAATAATTTTTGGTGAATAGTAACTTTTTACTTTTATTTACAACGGTTAAAAGTAAATAGGGTAATTAAGGGTAAAAATGATATTAATATTACCCTAACACATGTCCTAATTCTATTGTACAAGTGTATCTCGACCAAAAACAACCTTAGGAATAAAATATTATCATTTAGGTCCACTTGGATTAGATTAGGACATTTATTATTATTTAATTCAAAGAAGAGTTAAAAGAGTTAAAATCAAAGTTTATTTACTAAAACATTTTTAATATAGGGTTATACATAATATAAATTCGATTGAAAATATTAATTAGAAAGATAAAATGATATCCTACATAATTATATTTTATTTATAATTTTTAGACATTAAATAATTTAGTTTATTTATGACACAATGATGATGCAGTAATTACCATAATAGTGAAAAATTAAAATAATTGATATTATAAATACACAAATAAATATAATTTGAGACTTTTTATGAATTAAACTAATTTTATAGGTTAATATTAACTGTTAGGATAGAATTAATTAACTTTTTTTCAATGTAATCATTCTGTTATAATTTTCACAAAAATCAATTATTGAATAGTGTCAAAATTGACATAAAAGTGTTTTTAAAACAAATATTATATTATTAAATGATATTAAATTCCTAAAAATATAAGGTTTGGAAAAGAGACTTATATCATGATAGGTGTATCATTAATGGACCACTTGGGGGTCTCTTGGAGGTATATAGTAATTTTAGTAACCATATAATATAAAAATTCAAAAAGACATTATAAAAGTGAAACTAATTAACTTAGAGTTAATACTTAATGATAAGGTTAATATAGTAACCCAAACCTTTATAAATTATATTGGTTGAGTGGTTTTCGACCCATCCCCACCTTAATCTTTAAATAATACACTTTGGAGCCATTAGAAACTGAATATGAATTTATTAGAAAATAATATTTCTAGATTTTCCAAAGGTACCCATCACTCCTCTTATAAAAGGGCACTCTCCCTTCTCATTAACTCACACCTTCAAAGCCTTTTGGTTCGGCCAAAATCTGCCCAAATACTCTATAAACTTCCCTCACTTCATCCTAGAGTCCTTCCGTTAGTCAGAAATCCAACTTAAGGAGCCCTTTTGATCAAATCAAAAGGAAGAACCCGAAGAAGAGGTAATGATTTCAACACCCTTTTTCAAGTTCCTTTCTTCTTCCACTTCTTCTTTCTTTGTTATTACCATTATAAAATAATAAATCCAGTATATTATATATAATTTTATGTTATTATAAACATTTTATAACCATATTTCAGTATTCTATCCATCCTTTTAATAACATGTGACCATACGTGCGTACGTACGACTTACCGTCTCCACGTCGTGGTGTAATTGTTATTCAATAAATTATTATTTGGATCGGTATAATGATGATGTGCAATTCATGTAAATAATAAATATAACATGATAATGATTTTGTATATATGATATACCATCCAATTATATATTATTTTAATATCAAAAGAATGATATTGTCGCTCGTGCGTACGTACGGACTACCGTCTCCATGAACGCGATGAGATTCATTCTCCATCGTATCCATTCAAGTATAATTATCATTTTATGATTTAAAAATAATGTTTAAGGACTTGATATCATTCTGTATATTAATAAGATACAATCTATCCATGATAAACATGGCTTACGTAACAAAACATATAAATGAAAACGAGTAAGTTAACACCCAAAACAATGATAATACTAAGATATTATTAACAAATCAACGTTAAAAGATCATATATGATATCATATTAATATATCTGATACATATATAATTTAATAACAATTATTTCACCATTATACAGGAGGTTAACCTACCCCCAACCAAGGAAAAGTACAAGGTAAGGGTTTATTTCACAATCTCTTCATTATCCGAGGTTGTTTATACGTAATAATCTACTGGGATCTCCTTATCATCCACATCCAAGTTTCTTGAAAGTGTATTTCAAAACATTCTTACTATTTTACAGAATATGGTTTAAAGTCATTTATACCCTTGTTTTACTTTTTATAAGATTCTTATAAAGGAATCTTTCCGTTTTTTTCCAAACAAGGTCCTTTTTAACCTTTTCGACAGAATTAAGGTAAGAATGTTTTTTTAACTTATACGGCGGGTGCGGCTATTTTCTGCCGTTATAAAATTTTCAAAACTTCCCTTACAAGCTTATAAGAATATTTTCAAAGTAAATGTTTTATTTTATAATTATGTAACTTTTAAATGATTTCAAAATGAATATTTTAAGAATTTATGAAAGGTACTCTTTATCAAAATCAGAATTTTAAATGTTTTAAAGATTTATCTTTCTAAATCTTTTTAATTAATGTCCATGTTTTCAAAATGATTTTAAGGATTTATTTATGTGGACATGAATGTTTTGAAATGATATTTCTTTTCAAAAGTTTCGAAGTGGTATGGGACACTTTGATTTAAAAATCTCTTTTAAATTACTTCCTTAATAAATGTGTGACTTTTAAATGATTTCAAAAAAAGAGATATTTCTCTCAAATAGTTTTGATTTCATCTATGTCAACATGCTTTGATGGATTTTAAGTTTATTTGAAGTTGATTTATTATGATACAAAACTTCCATATTGTTTTGAAGTTTTTGTGATGTGTTTGATTGTGGATGTGTTATTCTTATACCATTCGTGGTTTATGGATGAAGTATTTACATTTTGTATGCTAGTTTTAATACGAATGTTTATGTTATGTTTGAAACTTTTCATATGGGAATTCATTGGACTTAATATGTGACGGGTGGAGCCTGCTATAGCTCTTCGAGGCATCAGTAGGTCTCATGAGACAAACTAGTGTCTTGGCACAAGGACTTGGAAAAATCTTATTTGTAGTCTTGTCACGAGGCCTTGGCTATGTGGTTATGATAGTCTGGTATTATGCATTCCATCATTATGAAAGTGGTTATTGATATTGCATGTGATTATTTGATTAGTAGAATATCCATGTGAATAAGTAAATGACATTATTTCATTTTATTTTTTCCATACTATGTTGATGTTCAAGTTTAAAAGGCGTTTGTTTTAGTTATACATTACCTTAAATGTTTATTCTTATTTATGAAGTTTCCGCTATATTATTATCCTTACTGGGAATTTGAGCTCACCCCTTTCAATGTTTTATTTTTCCCAGGATGTGAAGAAGTAATTTATGAATGACCTACAGGGATAGTATGTTGGGATATGAGTGTGGACTATGAAGAAAATATGTTGTTGTAGTTTTCACTTTTATGATGTAATGTAAGACTTATGAATATATCTAGTGTTTCCAAGTCTACTAAACTAATCGGTCTTTCGAGACTAGATCTTTCTTGTGATCATGCCAATGTTATGTAATAATGCACCTATTCTGGGTAACTGAGGTCAGGGAGTTATATGAACTTTCATGAGTTCGACTCCAAACTATTAAGTAGTTCGACTCCGAACTCTTAAGTAGTTCGACTCCAAACTCTTATGAAGTTCGACTCCAAACATTCATAAGTTCAACTCCGAACTCTTAAGTAGTTCGACTCTGAACACTTAAGTAGTTCGACTCTGAACTCTTATGAAGTTCTACTCCGAACTTTCATGAGTTCGACTCCGAATTCTTAAGTAGTTTGACTCTGAAATCTTATGAAGTTCGACTCCGAACTTTCATGAGTTCGACTCCGAACTCCTAAGTAGTTCGACTCTGAACTCTTAAGAAGTTCGACTTCGAACTTTCATGAGTTCGACTCCGAACTCTTAAGTTGTTCGAATCCGAACTCTTATGAAGTTTGACTCCGAATGTTCATGAGTTCGACTCCGAACTCTCAAATAGTTCGACTCCGAACTTTTACCAGTTCGAATTTGAACTCTACGAGTTCAGATTCCGATCTCTGGTGAAACCAGACTCCTAATTCCTATAAAACATAATTCGAACTTTTCTTGACATAGACTCCGAATTTCATTTTGGTTAGAATCTGAACTTTTAATTTTCTTACTCTTCGAACTTAGTATGGCTTTTACTTACAAATGCTACATTACAAAACGATGTCGTGCTTTCAGTTATACATGATTTATTAATAAACGATGTCATCTATTATATTTCTAAATAACCGTTGGTTGAAATACACGTGTACAGGTCCCTCTGAATTTCATGGAAATTATGACCATTGGAGGAGGGAGCTGACCATTGGAAATGTGCCTATAAATAGGAGCTCATTTGAAAGAGCTCAAAATATGAAATGAAGTTGATCGATCTAGAGACCACACACTATTAAGGTGATTTCTAGAGAGAGAAGATTTTTATTCTTTGTGCGTACTGAACCACTCGTTCAGACTGCTTCGTGTGACTCTTAATGTTGATGATTAAATTCGAGGGCTTCTGGGGATAGCAAGACAAATGTACCGACTACCTTGAAGTTCGAGGGCTTCCTTGGTGAGGAAGATAGATGTTCCAACTACCTTGAAGTTGAGGGCTTGCGGGGATAGCAAGACAGAGATTCCGATCTTCGTATCGAGGGCTTACCCTGGTGTGGGTAAGACAGACTTACTTGAAAGTATAAATCAAGGGACCTTTATCCAAGGTTGTTGGATACCCTTCTCTTTGGGTTAAAAGACTTATATCTTGTTACTTGTAGTTTTACTACTTGTTTTTCCGCTGCAGTTTTGTATTGTAAGTAAAGTATAACCTTCTTATATTTCCTTACACTTATACTCTGATTAGTTTATATTCTATACGCTTTAAGGCAGAATCTCATATTGTAAACTTCAGTTCCAATTTTCCAATTGGTGTTAGAGGTGTTGTGAATTTGCTTAGTTTAACTTTGTTAAACTTAGATTTTACCTTGTCTAAGGAATTTTTTAAAGTATACAATTCACCCCCCCTCTTGTATATTGATAATCTACAACATTATTTCGATCCTACACATGGTAAGAGTTAAAAGGGTTAAAAAGTGAGTTAAACTAGGATATAAGTGTTAAAATATTATTAAAAATTATCTAAATACGATTATTTGAGTGTATTTTGGCTGTAACATATTCTATATTTTATGATTTTTCCATCTTGTTCCACTTTCCCTAGAAAATAAATTTATATTATTTTAATGATAAGGGTATTTACAAGGGAGCGTTTCCCCTCACTTATAAATAGGATCCTCATATTCTCACTTATACACGCCATTTAAACACTTTTTCATTAACAATATCTACCCAAACACATTCCCATCACCCTTATCCCTGACCTAGTGGTCATTTTCTTTCCAAATATATATCTTCTAAACCCTAATGTCTTTTTAAAGGATATTATCCAAGGAAGTGAAATATGTTTCTACCATCATTTTTCAAATTTAATTCTTATTAATCATTATTTAAATATTAAAAAATAATCTAAATATAATGAAATATTATATCTAATATAATTGATTTTTTATGTTAGTGTTACAACCATTTTTTTATCTCCTTTAAATCTAATATAAAATTAAAACTTTGATCATGCATACGTGAAAGACCGAGTATTACCAAACAATAATATATTATTGAACATATTATTATTAATTATAATAAGATATAACTTATCCTTTAAGTTAGAGGTTATTAATAGTATTAAATAACTTATGAAAATACATAGTTGGATTAATTGGTTACAAATTAACTATAAATGAATATAAGAACCAATTGAATATAGAAGAAATGTTTTTATAAAAACAACTTTTATAATAAAAAATAAATTTTATCCTAATAAATTAATTAATATTATTGAATGATATTAATTAAATTATTATTTTATATATTCAGTATAATATTTTTTACATTCATACAATATATTTGATAATTATATGACAAGAATGGAACCAATATTACACATAAAAACTAATATTCTTATAAAAATATTTTTACCACATTTTGATTGAGAGCCTTTTTTAAATCAAAATTTTGGAACTTTTGTAAATTATATATATCCAATTAAACATTATTTTTGAAATTAAAACCTAAAAATTAGTTTAGGGGTGATGTTTTGGTATTTTTTTTGAAGTTTCATTTTTTATGGAATATTCAAAAATATTGTATTTTAATTCAAAAAATAGTTTTCTTATAAATAATTTATAGAGTTAAATTATATTTTAATTTTTCTTTAAAGTTATATTCAATCAATTATTTATTAATTAATAAAATTTATCTCATTGGAATTAATTTCACATTTAAATTGAGTATAAAAACATAATTAGCATTTCAATGTTTTTACTTCAAAAACCTGTTGTGTCTTCCTATTAGTGGGATTAAATTTTAATTAATTTATGCCACTTATGAGATTGGAATTTTAATAAATGGATTTAATAATTGAAATAAGAATAATATATAATTTCTAATAAAGTGAACTTATTTTTTACCAAAAACAGTAGTGAATGTGATTAAAATTAATTACAATAATTAAGTGACAAATTAGCTTAACAACTTACTAAACCATATATTTCAGACCCAAAATGACCTATAAAAATGTAATAAATACCTTTTAGGGATATATTTCGACCCTTTAATCATATTTATCAACTTTTTACCATTATTATATCCACATGACATGGAAAAAACTAAGGTTAAATTTCATTTCCAAAAATTTACAAGAGTCCCAGTCCTCCCCCACTATAAAAAAGAATCATATCCTACCACTTCCACAATCCTCCCAAGAAACATTGGCTTAAACAGGATATTAAAAAATATCTCCTAAAAATACCTCCCTTCCTCTTTTAATACTTCTTTTAGGAATAATTAACTCCATGTAATCCCTTTGGTGAAAACCAAAAAGTAGTTCACCAAAGAAGTGGTAACATCCTCCCTCAAGACCCATTATCTTATTTTAAATATCCACACATCCAATATCCTTATTCAACAAAAATAAAAAAAATTCCTTGATATTTTTTTATTATAAGGTTATAACCAACACATACACAAAATTTCATCTAATGGGTAACACACATACTCTTTATGTGTACGACGAACTACCACCTCACAAAACGATGATTGCTCATTTTACCTATACTGCCTATCATGGTGGGAATTATGATAAAAAATTTGTTTATATATAGTATATATGATATCTATAATGTATTTATGATATTTTCATTCATTTAAAACACATATATTTATACTTTTAATTTTGTGGAAAAATGAATTTTTTTTAAGGAAGTGTGGACTACTTCCCACTCAAAGCGATATGATTCATTCACATAATACATGGAAAGTATTAAGGATGTGTTTTGTGAAATTATATGATATATATAACATTATAATTCTAATTTAATGGTATAATATAAATATATACATATATTTCATTTTCTTTCTGTCTTTCAATATGATAATAAAAATAGAAACATCATTCAAGCGTATGTACGACCTACAGTCTCCATGAACGTAGTATTCCATTTCATACTTATATATTCTATATATTTTTATAATACATATATATTTATTATAAATGATATTTATATCATGTTTTATATTGATTAAATTATGATATTAGTATAGAAACCTAATATATATCATTTGAAGATAGATGCGCAAAACAAAACAGATATTACATGAAGTGAAACCATAACATAGAATTGTTAATAAGAGGGTAATATAAAGTGATAATAAAATAATATATGGTATAATTAATAAGAATATGGTTCTATAATATATATTTAATAAAATTATATTTATTATATAATTTTTTTTACAAGTAAGATGAGATTCAAGACACAAGTTAAAGGAATCTCATCTCACTTTTTATGTCCGTGAGATACAATACATGTTCTCCACTATTTTCTTTTACATGGTGTATATACTGAAAATTAATGTAATATACTATTATAATTTTTATTATTAAATTTATTTAAATTTAAATATCATTTCTATGATCTTTATTTTATGGGGTTTATGTTTCAAGTTACCAAACTAGTAAGACAATTTTGTCTCAATTTGTCTTCCCAAAGGAACATGTCTTGTTATGAACTAACATTCTCATTCAAGGTTTATATTCTTCAATTTTAATTATTATATCACAAATATACTTCTTTCCATGATATTTTATACTTTATTTAATTTCATTTTCTTACATGGGTAGTATAAATCAATGTTACCAAGTTGTACGAGTCTATTGAAATAATCTCATCATTTATCGGGATTGTTTAGGATTTGTATTCCATCGATGAAATATTGTAATCCATATACCAAGAAATCTCATGATTTTTCTTTTTATTTGTTTATTCATGATATCATCATGTATTGATACCATTTTTACACTATTTGGTAATTAATATTGTTAAGAATGTTTTTTATGATGTCCCAACGTTACCTCACTCTTCAATCAGAAATCTATGTTCTATCAAAAAACTATTTTATAAGTTGTTTTTCAATAATTATTTAAAAGATTTGAAACATTATCAAGGAAATAGTTTTCAATATTTTTTATATGATTTTAATTTATTTTAAAATAAATGGTTTTCAAACATTTTTATATACTCGTTATTATTTTTCATAGTATTTTTAATGAAATGGTTTAAAAAAATGTATTAAATATTATTTTATAAGTATTCAAGGAAATTTTTTTTAAAAAGTATTCAATATTATTTTACGAGTTTTCATGGAAAACATTTTTCTAAATGATTTGAAGTTTCTTTTATTAGTATTCAAGGAAAAATATTTTTCAAATGTTTTCAGGATTCATTTTTATGTTCTAAAAGTATTTTTAAAGAAAATGTTTTTAATTTTTTTTGAATTTTATTTTATAAGAATTCATGGAAAACCTTTTTCAATTGATGTATAGACTCCTTTATAATTTTTTTTGATAATTTTAAATTAATTTTTTTTTCAAAAGGTTTTATGTTTTAAAAAAATCAGAGAAGAAATGATATTTTCCTCAAAAAATGGTTTTAATGGATCTTATAAAATTATTTTCAATGTTATACGACATATGTTGATTTTACTCATTCCTTTATGGGAAATGATCCAAAGGTTCCATTCATATTCTTTCTCTCAATCGGTACACATTATTGAATGATTTTTATGAAATCCATTCTCTTTCACAGGTTCTAGGTCCATGAAATATATTTCTATTTCATGGGTTATATGTCTATGAAACCTAATTATTTTCATAGTTATTGTTTTGATGAAATGATTAGGAAACCTGTATCTTTTTACATAGGTTATGATACGATTACATGTTTATGAAACACATTTCATTTCTGGGGTTATGATATGATTGTTTTTTGATTTTTTCCACATGTATGTCTAATTTCATTATGAGAAGGGTGGTACCTTTATCTCTCTCTAATGCATTAGGTAAATATTTATATTTCATTAGATAGACTAAGATGGTATTAGGAGTTAACCTTGTCAAATAATATAGCCATGGGTGTGAACCATTACTTCTAAGATAATATGAGGAGTGAAATCATACAACTAAAATGGCCATGTGAGTGCACCATGACTACAAAGATGGTGTGGAGAGTGAACCCCTACTACAAAGATGGAATTTCTAGCGATTCCTTAACTACTATGGATATAATATTATATGCTTATGTGTTTTCTATAATTCCATGTTTTATTTCTATGTTATTCCTTCATAGATTATCTTCTTTATTTTATTATTATTCATATACTGTAAACTGCAATGATTTATGCAGAGATTAATTTTTATGATCTATGATATGCAGGGTATGATCTGATAATGTTATGACCATGTTGTCATACCCCTATTCCCATATTTATGTGTACATGTTTCCCTTTCTTACCCTTAATGAGCATCTGAGCTCACCCCTTTTTATATTTCAATCTTCAGATTATAGAGATAACATTCTTGTATGATATGTCTAAAAAGGTTAACAGTCTTAGATAACATAGTGGGATTGAATGTAACCCTCTTATACACCAGTTTTTATGTTTCCATATCATTAAATTCACTAAACTAATATGTTCATTGGGCGTCTATTTGTATAATGTTTTAAGTATTCCTTAAAAATATGAAATGTCTATGTACATTAAGACTAGGTCGTTATAGTTATAATCATAGAGAAGGTTTAGTAAACAATTGGAAACTAGGATTAGAAAACATTAGTGAGATCTGTAGGTATATTTATAAGGATATGTATACAGTTTTATATAAAGATAAGTATAAGGATGAGTTAACATTTTTGAATATATCCTGGAAAATTTATAAAAGATAGAGTGAGTGGTTTTATAGAAATAAATCCCTACATGGATAATAAAAGTGTATGTGGTTTTGGAACATATGTAATTAGAACTAGCAACTATGATAAGGTCTATCCGGCCTAACACGACATAACTAGGTATATGACAACGAGCCTTACAGTGCACCTAGCTTGACACTATTGGGGGATATTTTTTGAAAATTCACCAAACTCTTCACAATACATAATGAACGATTTAAATATACGTTTTTATGAATATCCTAGGATAAATATGAGGTTTAATATGTTATGTAATGTGTCATAATTAAGACATCATGTAAGTGGTTTTCATGATTATGTGATTCCTCACTATGATAACATATTCACACTCAATTCTTCCTAGTTTTAGTCAATAGAGGGAACTAGAATAAACTAGAATAATGTTGAATATGATGGAAAATATATTGATGAGATGTCAGTGTTGGAACGAAATCCCTTATATGTAGGAAATGGAGTATGGTTTGTGTTTGTTGTCAATCCTTAATAGAAGTTCATAATGTTTTCCAGGAAAGGGATCATACCGTTCAAGGGGACACTAGTATTGAATGTGGTTTCATTTTTTAGTGTTTTCCAAATTATTGGGCCTGAAGATCAGAAAATAGAGAAAAGTTTGTTTGGGAATGGAAGTTGCACACAAAATGGTAGGTATTATGGAAACTTATGTGCAAGTCATGTTTTGGGATCAGAACATTGAAAAATGGATATGGCATGAGTTGTGCAAAAAATATGGAGTTGTGCACAAAAAATGGTTCCTGCATGAAAAGCATTGCATCCAGAATTAGAGGTCTTGCATGACATGGTGGGTTTTGCACGCGGAGGTCAGTGAAGCCAATAAATAAGAGGTTAACCCCATAATTAAGCATGGAAGAAGACTTAGAGAAGATCCAAGTTCTGATGCGCGTAAAATTAGTGCGAAAAGGGAGTTGCGTGAAAAAATTAGAGTTGCGCAGAAAATTTATGGTTGCAGGGAAAAACTAGAGTTGCGGGGAATATTACTATTGCGCAGAAAATTTTAAAGTTGCAGGAAAAAATTACAGTTGTTCCTAAAGGGTGTAGTTGCACATAATATTTTCTATATGAAAAGAAAATCGTGCACGCAAACGGCAGATCTGGTTCACACGGGGTAGTTGTTGTGCACAGTTGTTAGTGTAGGCTTTATACATGTTCTGAATATCTGGTTCAGTGGTTCAGTGATTTCAAGTGCATTAATTCAAGACTTCAATGCAAAAAGTGTCTCATGTTGAATAGAGATAAAGACTTCAATGCAAGTCTATTGAAGTGACCTTCAATCGATAAACTAAGTTTGACTTCTCTCAAGGCAGTTAACTAGGGGGAGTCAAGGGAAGTGATCTGAGGGACACAATGAGCTATTCCTAAACCTTTGTAAATTTAGTGTTCCTGGGACATAGTGACTATACCCAAACCTTGTAATCCACAGCTAGTGAAGCTTAGTGGAATTTGGTGTGACCCTTAACCTATCGGCGTATGTTCCTTGGACGTATCCCTTAGTGGTGAACCAAATAAAAGTGATATATGGTCTCTTTTCATGTGGTTGATTGCTTTATGTTCCAAACATTTTTATAGGTTTATCAAGTTCCTATAACCATGAGAACTAGATCCTTGTTTTAAAAGAAAAATGTTGACACCCTGATTCACCCCTCACCTCTCAGGGTGTCCTGGGGTCCTACAGTCAGATGGGATGATTAATAGGGTGAAGGATGTTGTGATAATTCCTAATCGAAAGGAACATGATCTAAAACCTGTACCTTAACCAACTCTCAAACTTACAAAGGAATAGACAGAAAGAGTTCCCATATATTTAGGATAAAAAATACCATAGTGGAAAGAACATTCATTTTCCTTTGTTTCAATAATGTGGAAAGAATCTCCTTAGTGAATGTTTTAAATGAACTAGAAGGTGTTTTAACAATGGAAAAGAAGAACAAAAAGAAAGTAACTGCAAAGGAAAAATTAATTTTTAGGTTAAAAAAATGGATTGTAATATTGGCCACCCTTAGAAATCACCAAAGGTAAAATTCTTCAAGTTTGTAATGAATGGTCAGTATGCAAATCTATGTTATAATAGGAAATCTGTTGAAGAGAATTGCAAGCTGGAATGAGTAGTGGTTATATTTATAATGACGACAAGAGTACATATGAAATGTGAAATGAAAGAGGTATTAAATAAAATAATTTAGTAGGCTTATAATGGATTAAGGACAAAGTATAGTAATATATTTTTTATGTATTTGGCTTTAAATATTTTGTTATATGAATAATGAAATATACAAGGATTATTCTATTTATGTTTTTCACTAAGTATTTAAAAGTTTATGTTGAATGTTCCTAATCGAACGGTAAATTTATTTATTGAAATAGTGATATTTTAACTAAGGAAGGAAACACTTAATATGTTTTTTATGTTAAGATAATGTTTTTTGGATAATAATATGTGAGCCATGAATAAGTAAATTGGATGGCAATTAATACCTTGTAACTAAGTAAAAACTTTTGAAAAGTGGTTTATGATATTATTGATTAAGATTGCTACATTTTTGGATATAAAGAAGAGATCTAACATAGTTTGGAATAAGGAAAAATCCATGTTTTCAATAAAGAGTTTTAACAATTTATGGCATTATCATGTTTTAAGAGAATTTCAATGAAGATATTAACATTTTTTGAATGTAAAAACCAAAAACTACTCTGTGATATATGGGGGATAATTGCTAAGCTAATTTCATGACTATATTTTTTCTATTTTGTATTTTAATCTTTTTGAAGGTTTATATGGTTAAACATTCAAGAAATGTCTAATTTAATATTTGGAGGAAGTATTAATGTATTGATATTTTATTGAAATGTATAGTTAATAGTATATTTAGTGATTAACATTATTTTATGGATGTCGATCATCATTCATAAATTATATTAGTAAGGTTTTATAAAAGGAAATCATGTATGTAATTTGATAACAAATCAATTCTATCAAGGCCATTGTTATTAAACCCATGAACGAAGGACGATAAGGGTTTCACACCTACCACTAGACTACATGATGTCCTGGTTAATGTGTAATTATTTTCTATGAGTAAATTTTAATGAGGAACCAGAAAATTTATTATTTATGTTTATAGATTAATGTATTAACCATATTGATTTTGAAGAATATTTAGAGACATATACTTGTACTTTTTATTCTTTTATGGGCTTTAAGATCAACTAAAAGTGTATTTTAGTGCATTAGGCATCAATATTAATTTCTTGACATCAATTTCTTGATGAAATGAATGAATTAGATTTTTATCAAAGCACACACAAATAATGTCATTGTGTTTATAGAAAAATATCAAGTAATAATATTTCCTTATATTCATGGTCAATAAAATAATTACTCAACCTTATGAAAATGATTAAAAAATATTGTCATAATGCCTTAATTGTTCTTGAACCGATGGCCTTTTAAATCATCAAATATTTATGACTTAGAGTCTCTCAAATTTTCATTAATAGTTCAATTTTTTGTGATTGATGACCTCAATAAATCCATATAAATATTTATGTTTTCCTCCATCTCCATTCTTCACTCCCAACCTATGTTCTCCTATGTGGAAATATAGTTTTGTGTTACTTTGGGTAACCATTAAGGTTTACTCGTTCCTTATATAATGGAAGTTTTAATATTCGTTTTTATATAGGTTATATAAATTAAACAATCATGTATTAAAACATTAATAACCTAGAATAATTTTGAGGGAGAAATTCATTTTAGTTGAACTGAAAATGTAACACCCAGAGTTTTGTGAAATAATTTTTTTTGAATTAATTTAATCTTTTTGATAATATACATTTCACAGAACATGGAAAATAGGTTTTTATAATAAATCAATTTGTTTGGAATGTGTTATAAAAAATACCAAGTGAGTCATGCACTACACAAAACACAATGTTTATCATTTTCTATAAGTAATATCAATGTTAGCTTACACTACACACAAGATTGACTTTCCTCGATGACTTGTGTAACATTCCATACCAAATTTTACAAAACAATAATTATTTATTAAAGATATTATAATTTAATATAATAATATATATATTTTATGTTATGTTATAAAATAATTAATAGTGTTAAATAACTTATGAAAATACGTTTTTTAATTAATTAGTTAAAAATTAATTAGAAATTAATATAAGAACCAATTTAATATTGAGTGAATGTTTTTTAATAAAAACTACTTTTATGATCTTGAAGAATTTTTTTCCTAATAAATTAAATTAACTACTTTTAGTGAATCATATTAATTAAATTATTATTTTATACAATTAATCTAATAGTTTTGACATTCATCTAATAGATTTGACAAACATAGGATAAGAACAAAACCAATATTACACGTAAAAATCTATATTTTTATAAAAGTAGTTTTACATATTTTTGATGGAGACACTATTTTAAATATAAATTTTGAAGTTTTGAAAATATTATATTTCTTAATAAACAGAATTTTTTAAATAGAAACATAAAAATTTTGTTAGGGTGAATTTATGATAATTTTTTGTGATGTTTTTTAATGAATAGTGAAAAATACAGAATTTTAATTCAGAACTTATTTTTTGTAAAATTTATTTATATTATTAAATTATATTATTATATAATTTCAATGTTAAATTATATCAATTATTTTTAAATTAATTCAATTTAGGTCATTGGAATCAATTTCGCATTAAAATTGAGTATGAAAACATAACAATCTTTTGATTATTTTTAATTTGAAAATTCACATTGTCATTCCATTAGCGGTATTAAATTTAAATTAATTTGGGCCACTTATGTGATTTGAATTTGGAACAATGAATTAAATATTTTTAATCATAATAATTTATAATTTCTAATAATTTCAACCTTTTTTTACCAAAAACCAATATGAAATATGATTAAAAATAATTATAATGAAAATGAGAAAAAATAGGTTAAAAAGTACTAATTCGTAATCTTAAGACCCAAAATGACCTATAAATTTATCCAAAATGAATTTAATTAAAATATTTAGACTCTATACTCTATATTATAATCTTTATACCATTATTGGATACACCTGTCTTGGGAAAATGTGGTGGAATTCCTTTTCCAAAAATTGACAAGAGTGCCACTCCTCCTCCACAATAAAAAGGAATCCTCTCCCCCCACATACTTACACATCTCAATACACTTTGGATCAAAAAATATCTACCCAAATATCTCTTAAAAATACATCCCTTTATTTTTCATTCCTTTTTAGGAAGAAATAAATCCAAGGACGCCTTTTGAGGGAAAAAACGGAGTTACCCAATGAAGAGGGAACATCCTCCCTCAAGCTCTTTAGTTTTATTTTCATTCTCCACCACCTACAATCTACTTATTACATTATTATAAAATAATTATCCTAAATATATTTATATTTTTTTATTTTAATGTTTATAACTTCAATTATACACACATCTATCTATTGGGTAATAAACACATAGTTTATGTGTACGACAAACTACCACGTTACGAAACGATGATTGTTCATTTTTTCCTTTACTTTATCTCATGGTAGAAATTATGATATATATATATATTATAATATATTTATAATATATTTAATATTAATTTCTACTTTTACTACATATATTTTTATACTTTTCATTTTTTTTAAATACGATAAATTCCTTTGAGGAGGTGTCGACTACCGTCCCCTCAAAATGATGTGATACATTCACACACTACATGGAATGTATTAAGGATAGGATTAGTGAAAATATTATATATATATATATATATATAAAATTTTAATTATACTCTAATGAGATAATATACATATACATATATATCATTTTCTTTCTTTCTTTCAATATGACAATAAAAACAAAATCAATTTTCATGCACACGTACGACATACCGTCTCTGTGAATGGTGTATTCCATTTTATAATTATATATTGAATAGATTATTATAATAAAAATATAATGATTATAAATTATATTTATATATGTTTTAAAATTATATAAATCATGATATAATTATAAGGACCGACTATATATAGAATTATAGGACATGCGGAAAATAAAGCTGATACTACCAGAAGTAAAACCTTAACATCAAATTTTTAATAAGTAATAAAAAGTAATAATAAAATAATATATGGTATTATATATATTAATATGTTTCTTTATAATATTTATAATAAAATTATATATATTATATAGGATGTTTTTATGAGTACGAAGAGAGTCCAGACATAAGGTAATGTAATTTCATCCCTCTTTTACACCCATGAGATATATGCCATATTCACCACTATATTATTATTCATGGTGTATATACTTTCTGTAAATTTATTATATGATTATTATTATTAATTTTAAGTATATTTACTTATCCATTCTATTATAATTCTTTCATGGGGATTATGTTTACAAAGTTATCCAATAGGTATGACAATTTTGTCTCAATTTTCCTTCTTTGAGACATATTTAATTTTATGCACCTACATTTTTTTGAGGTTTATATAATTTAATTTGACATGTTATATAATGAATATACATAGTTTAATGATATTTTAAACTTCACTTAATTTCATTTTAATACATGGGGATTATGACTCAAAGTTACCAATTTGAAAGAGTCTATTGAAACAATCTCATTGTTTTTCGGGACTATTTATGATTTTACTTCCATTGATGAAATATTATGATACATATAATAATAAATATAATTAATTATCTTATTTTTTGGTTATTGATTATATATTCATGTATTTGTACCATTCTTCTATTCATTGGTACATAATATTGTTAAGAATTATTTTTTGAGAAAGACCGAATTTAAGTCTCTCTTTAGTTAGAAATCCAAATTCTCTCAAAACCATGTTTTTTTAAAATTATTTCAAGAATTATAAATAGGTTTTCAATTTATTTTCAACTAAATTAATTTCAAAACGTTTTCAAGAATTATTTATAAGTTTTCAATGTATTTAAATAAATGGGCTTCAAAAAAGATTTATGTATCTTTATTAGTTTTGATAGTATTCATAAAGAAACGGTTTTTAAAATTATGTTTATGATTATTTTATATGTTTTCATGGAAAAATGTTTTCAAAATTTTTTAAATCATATTTTATGAGTTTTCAAGGAAAATGGTTTTCAATAATATTTGAATATTATTTTATCAGTAATCAAGGAAAAAGTTTTTAAAATTATTTTCGAGATTCATTTCTATGCTTTCAAACTATTTTCAAAGAAAAAAATTTTAAAAATGTTTTCAATATTTATTTAAAATATTTAATGGAATTTTTATCAAATTGGTTCCAGACACCATTATATTCTTTCGTGTTTATATTAAAGTAAAATGGTTTTCAAAAGATTTTATATTTTAAGAATTATTTTTTCAAAAATGATATGATATTTTATTCTAGAAATGGTTTTAAAGGTTCCTTCAAAATTATTTTCCATATAAGATGACATCTGTTGATGTTACTCTTGCCTTTCTAAGAAATGAACCAAAGGATCCATTTATATTATTTCTCTAAACGGATAACCAACATGACATGATTTTTATGAAATCTGATCTCTTTCACAGGTTCTATTTATATGAAATGTGTTTCTCTTTAATTGATTATATTTCTAGGAATCTGACTTCTTTTCATGGGTAATTCATTGGTGAAATGATTATGAAACCTATATATTTTTACATTGTTTATGATATGATTGCATTTTTATGATACCAATTTAATTTCATGGTATATGATATGACTATTTATGATTTTTTGTTACATTTTATATATAACTTCATTATTAGATGGGTGGGACCTATATCTCCCTCTAATTTATTAGCTAAAGATTTATATATCAAGATATAGACTAAGATGGTCGTGGGAGTGATCATTGACTACTAATATGGGAATGGGAGTGAACTTGGACTACCAAGGTGGTATGAGGAGTAAAATCATACAACTTGGATGACTATGGGAGTGAACTATGACTACCAAGGTGATATGTGGACCAAACCTATACTACTAATATTACATTGGTAGCGATGCCTTGAATATTATAGAAATTATATTATATGATTATGTTTTTCCAAAATTCCATTTTTATTACTATGTTATTCTTTCATATATTGTGTTCTTTATTTCCTTATAATTCATGTATTATAAACATCTAATCTTCATTCCATGATTCATGTTTATGATCTTTGACATGCAGGTTATGATCTTCTAAGGCTATGATCCTGTTCTCATACCCCAATTCTTATGTTTAGGCTCACATTTCTCCCTTGTTTACCTTTACTAAGAATCTGAGATCGCCCATTTTAATGTTTCATTTCCTTGGTTATGAAGAATTATTTTAGAGGTGATATTTCTAAAAGGGGTGATAGTCTTAGAAAACCTAGTGATAGAGAATATATCTCTCTTATTTAGCAGTGTTTATGATTCTATGCTTCCAAAGGAACTAAAATGATATGGTATTTGAGTATCTGTTTGTATAATGTTTTGTGTATTAGAAAAAAGGTATGTCATGTCTTTGTATGTTACGATTTTTAATGTACGTAGTTTCACTTACAGAATGACCAATTATAATAGATATGGGTGTTGATGCCCAATTTCCAGATGTTTTCCTTTAATTCATGTAGACAGTTTTGGGAGCTCTTTAGCCTACCTCAATTATGGAAAATTTGAAGCATGAGTTTTAGAAGTAACATCCACTCACTTTTATAAGGGATGGTAGCCCACAGACTACTGAGCTTTGGCTTAAGACTATCTTTTCTACGTTTGAGCACCTAGAGATTCCTCTAAAGGGGAGGGAAACTCTTGTAACACATATTTATTGGGGTTCAGAAAAGAATTTTTGGGAGATCATGAACTTGGAATATAGGCATTAGTATACGGTGTTTAAGGATATTTGGTCCAAATTTTATGAAATAATTACTACGAGACTTTGAGTGCTTAACATGCCACTAAAATTATGCATCTGGAGTTGGGTGCTATGTTCATTATGAAGTGTTAACCATTCCTTATAAAGCTCCTATTCTCTATTCCCATATATTTTTATTATGATCCATATAGGTTAAGACACTTTGAGGAAGGAATCATGAATTATGTTCGATCATAGGTGTGCAATTTTCAAATGGATACCATATCTGAACTAGTAAATTGGATGCTTATTACTGTACATAAATAGGGTGAATATAGTGCTGAATAGAAAGTTGTTCAACATCTTAACCTAGTGGGGCAGTGTCAGGTTCTAAGAAGAAAAGCATTGAGACCATTCATAAGAGATGTACCAGCCATCACATGAGTGCTGATAGTTCTATTTTTTCTCTCCAGTGTGGGAAGAAAGACACATGAGGAGAAAGTGTGATAGAAACCCAGCTAAGTTCCAAGATTGTGGAAAGATGGGACATTAATATAGGTTTTGTTGGACCTTTCCTCTAGTATTCAGTTATTTATGGTATACACCTACTTCATGATCAGAATCAAGGTTTTCAAGCACTCATTTGATAGAGAGAAGGATTTTGACCATCTAATCAGGTCAAGGTGGTGATAATAGTGAATATAGTCAGATACCAGACTTATAGGGCATGTAATGGAGACATACTCATAGTAGCTGGGCTATATCCCAGATCTTAATATCTATCCAAATGTATTCTGTGAAACTGATACCTAAGGAGTATAATGTCAGACCTTAGATATTGAGAGGTACTATTTTAGTAACCTTTATATTTTTATCTTATATTTTTTATATAAGTTCTCCTCATTCCTTTATAACAATTCTTTTTGTGGAAATCATAGGGCTGATTGATGAATTTTCCTATTGTTTTTTGACACTTGATACCCATTTGTTATTGATCCATAGATTTTAGGCCAATTCATGGAGTTCCCCTTGAGATAGGCATGTGCCACTTTATATGGGACCTCTTTGTCATCGAGATGATATGGTTTGATATCATTCCTATGATTTGTTGGTTGGTTCCCTATCACACTTCTATTTACTGTTATCTCTAAAGGGTGACTTTCACATCAGAATTGTGAAGGTTTTTTTATTTATATGGGTGAATGTGATTTCTAGTTGACTTAACCTGGACCTAAGAATAATAGGCTGGGTGGGGTGAAAATGAGATTACAGGATTATATATGGATGATCTGGGAATGCATTCGAATATTTTCTCTCTAGTTGTAGATATTTTTTTGGGAAATTTTATCAGATGGATTTTTAATACTATTTCTTAATAGAGAGGTAGAGTTTTTGTTTCAGCTAGTTCTAGTACCTACATAGGTATCCATGCCTCCTTATAAAATGGCCACTACTATGTTGTAGGATATCAATAAGTAGCATGAGGACATGGAATAAAAAGAGTTTATATGAATTAGAGATTCTACATGGGGATCACCATTGACTTTTTTATAAAATGGTTGAAAAAACATTCTTTTATCTGTGGATTATTGGAATTTGAATTAGATAAAAGTTAAGAATCAATATTATTTTCCCCATAAGACAATAACTTCGACCAAGTCCAAGGATCATGAGATTTCTAGAAAATTGAATTGGGGTAATGTTATCACCATTTATATGTTATACCATTAAATATACCTCATAAAATGTTATGTATTAGGTATGATCTGTATGATTATTTTGTTATGTCATTACATATCATGAATGTGACTATAATTTTAATTTCCCCAATTAACCAGGTTTCTATAATTTATTTAAATTCCTTCATGGTGGTTTTTTTGGATGAAATATTGGTGTCTTATTAGACTCATAAAAATAATTGAAAAACCATGAAATCCTTTATAATACACTAACATAGAATAAGTTATATGACATGATCACAAAATTGTAATTCCAGATAGATAAAGTTCACTTCATGGTCCACATAATCTTAGAGAAAAGGGTAATTGTTCATCCAGAGAAGGTGAGTGTTGTGGTTTATTGGGAGAAGTCCAATAATTTCTTTAACATATGAAATTTATTCGATTCTCGTGATTAATATAGGTACTTTACCCAATACTTTTCACTTCGAGATATGCCTCTCATGGGATTGACCAAAAAGGGTTGAAATTTATATGGTTTAAAGGTTGTGCAAGGGCCTTTCAGGAGATAAAGAGAAGATTCACATAAAAACTGTTCCTGAATCTTCTAGATTATATAAAAACAAATATGATTTTTTCATTTCACAATGGGTCGAGAGTTTTTTTGATGCATGAGGGATCAAGTCATGGAATGATAGTCTCAGTAGCCAAGGAATTAGTATCAGAATTACCCGACAAATGATATCAATTTGTTAGTTTTTATTAATTCCTTGGGTCGTTGGAAACCATATTTCTGAGAGGAGAATATTTTAGTATATAAAGACCATAAAATTCTTAATTATATATTTACGTAGTGATACATAAATCTTATGCAGCTAAGTTGGGTTTAATACCAATACTATTTCAACTACGGGCTTTCTAATATGACCAAAAATGGAAATGAAGTTTCTGATTATCTGAGTGAGAGGAATCATAAATAGGTTGTTAAAAAGTCTATTAGTAAATTTAAATTAATGAAATTTTTCTCTAATATGAACTTGGGGGTGCAGGATAATCATGAGAAAACTATTCTCTCATCCTTAGTAGTGAAATCCACACTTCTAGATAGGGTAAAGTTGATACATTTTTATATCCCAAAGCTTATTACTAAGGGAAAAATAGTAGGTGTAGACCTACCTCCTGGTTGGATCATTAGTGATGATGAAAATATATTTATTCATATCCATGTTCATATTCAATAAGACACATGGGAAGTGGTAATTTATGAGTTTCATGCCTCTATTTGGGAAGTGCATCATTGTATTACCAAGATGTATTAGTATTTATACCATAAGTATTAGTGGTCTGGTATGAAGTGGGAGATAGCTAGTTTAATTACTCCTTGTTTCACCTATCAATAGTTTATGAATGAACACTATAGAACAATGGGGGTTTTATAGTAGTTTCCCATTCCCAAGTGGAAATGAGATGATTTCTCCATGGATTTTTTTGACTGTGTTACTGAGGTCACCCTGATGTAGTGATGTTTTATGGGTAATTTTGTACATGATGATGAATTTTTACCACATAATTTTTATTTTGGAGACCTTATCGGTAGACTATCTTTATAGTATTTACATATGTAAAATTTTGTTCTTTTACTGGGCCCCTCATACCATTTTATCGGATAGAGACACCTGCTTTAAATCTCGTCTTTTGCAAATATTATAGAGGTAATTTGGTTTTCAAGTTATTATGAGAATGACATAGCACCCATAGAGTAATGGGTACTCAAATAATACAATACATGTTTTAGAGAATATTTTTAGAGCATGTGTCCTCTATTTTGGGGGCTCTTGGGAGAGGCATATACCCCTTGTTGAGTTCACCTAGAATACGAATAATGAGGTGAATATAGATATGAAACCCTATGAGTCATTATATGATAGTTCATGATGATCACCTTTATATTTGTTAGAGAAAGGGGAGGTATCACTACATTAACCACATTTAGTTTAGGAGACTTCATATTAGGTGTGGTTGATCAGGAAACTAATGGCTACAACCTAATCTCAAATTAAATCCATTATTGATTGTAATTAATGGCCTATGGAATTTGAGGTTGGGGATCAAATATTTTAACATATCTCATATATAATGGTTCATAGAAAAATTATGAGGTAGGTTAAGATTTATCCTTGCAATTTTGGGACTTTAAATATTTTAGGAAGGGTTAGGCCACTATCCTTTATGTTTTAGTTACCTCATATGTACAGATTCATGCACGATGTATTGGATGTATCTCATCTACATCTTTATCAATAAAAACCATATCACACTCTTCATATGGTTAATGTTGAGTTTCAAGTAGATATTTCCTTTTAGGATCACCCTATACATATCATGGATTGAATCACAAAGTTTTTTTTGAGGTTTGTTTGTACATTTTGTATAGATGCTATGGAAGCGTGACCGTGTTCAGGATGACTATTGGGAGCAGGAGGCCAATGTAAATTCCCAATGGCTATAATTATTCTCAGATGATTCATTATAATCTTTGTAATAGAAATTTGGAGATGGATTCATTTAATGTGTAAGATTATAAGATCCCATTTTTTCAATGTGGTGGTTACTCTTATAATTCAATTTTAATTTCTTTCCTAAGACCTAATACGATTGTCTAATGAGGTCATTGTAGTTATAAGGGTGTTTAGGTATTGTTTGGAGCCCTGATCCAGGAATTTGGGATGAAGAACTTGGGACACATTATTTGTAAAAACTGTACAACCCATGTACATGATTAATGCTAACTGTGTGGGGTGTTTCAATTAATAGAATATGGCATCAAAATTTTCCCTAACTATGTGACCTAGGTGGGTTGCCCATGCATGTGATGAAGACCTATAATAGAGAAGTTTTTCACAGACCAGGCATAGTAAAATTGTGCCGCTATCCCAAACGATGGTTCTCTTGATGTAGTTCATGGAACATAGCTGGAAAATAGTTTGGCCAATTGTGTGGCCAAACCGTGCTCCTCTATAGAAATTGGGTAAAATGACCATTTTTTACTTTACTTCCTCAATGAAAATCACCCCTCTTTATTATTTATTTTCCATTTGACATAACCTCATCCTCCTCCTCTACGATGCTCTTCTCAAGCCAATCCTAGGCTTTGATCTTGTTCTTTTGTTTGATGTCTGAGTAAAGTGTTGTTGGTCTCATTGGATAACCACCAACTAATTCTTAATTCATTATCCTCCTTTAATTATTTTTCATTATATCAATGTTGTTTTTTTGGTGTAAAATAATATGACTTATTTTATGGGTATTCATATAATTTTACATTTTATCTAATCTAGACCAAATAATATTCTAATATTGGACTAGTGTCCCTCTAATAGCCTATGGTAGGTTGCTTATACTTTTACTTTAATTTATGGCTTTTTATACTATGTTTACATTATGACACACACCAGAACTTATAGGATTTGCTTCCTAAATTACAAAGCACTTAAGATAAATGTTAAATTCTTATTTCTAACATCCCATGACACCCTTATACTACACTGGATGTTGTCCACCTTAACCCAAACCACACATGGGGTGGGTTCTTCTCTTTGACCATGATTGTGATACCATTGGGGTGATTTAAAAGTACTATTCAATAGGGGAACTGAATGTTGTAATAATTCAGATTGTTAAAGGTTCTATGAACCTTGAAAACACCATGTTATTTGTATATTAAAGGTATTAAATGAATAATCCATTGACTTGTATATGATTACGAAGGGATTGATGATATTATTAATGAAATTGTTTATGAAATGGTGAATGTATTTGTATTACTGATAATGGAGTGTCGATGGTATGGAACTAATGAACCAAAAGTGTAACACCACAAGTTTTTATGGACTATTTTTTCAAATAGATCAAAAGTTTCATTTATATCTTGAAACACACTAAGTAAAATATTTCTTTCACACTAAAATGACTTTTCGTATGTTATAGACAACATTGAGTTGGCGTACGATACATGAAACACTAATTATAGATTTTGTTCATTGTATAAAAGAAATATTTTTATATTATTTTATATGAAACACCAAATGAATCTTTCAATAAATGAAACACTAACATATATTTCATTACACATAAGAGGTACCTTCCTGGATAGCTTGTGTTGTTCGCAATATTGAGTTTTACTAAACAATGATATATCATTAAAACATTATTATTTAATGTGATATAAACTAACCAGTATAAATATTATTAAAAACATTTGGAATTATATATATCATTAACATTCATCTCATGTATTTTGTATACATGATATTAAAACAAATTCAATTTTTTTGAATAAAAGAAGTATTTTTTTTTCAAAAAATAAAGTTTCCCACATTTTTATGGAGCACCAATATTAAATCTAGTTTTAACACTTTTATATATTGAATTTAGAATAATTAACATTTTATTTTGAATTGGGATATAAATTTTTTGATGTTTTTGGTATTGTTCTGATAAAATTCACATTTTAATGAATAGTGAAAAAAACTACATTTCAATTCAAAACAGCCTTTTCATATAATTTAATTATATAGATATATTATATTTTTAATTATTTTTAAAGTGTAATAGGATTATGTTTTTATAATTTAGTATATTTTTCTTCATTTTAAGTAACTTCATATATAAATTGGACATAAACACATGTCAATCTTTTGATAGTTTTTACTTCTTAAAAACTCGCTTTCTAGTTTTGACAATGAGAAATAATTTTAAATTAATTTATGCCAATTATGTGTTTTGAATTTAAAAAAATAAGTTCCATATTTATAACCATAATGTCCAAATTCTTTAAATAGGCACCTTTTATTTTTTGACATGGTGAATAGTAACATTAGTAATTATTTTTATTTACAATGGTTAAATGGTAAATCAGGTAAATAAGTTTAAAAAATAATAATATAATATTATAAAACAACCCTAACATGTGTCGTAATATTATTGGACGAGTCATAGGAGACCAAAAAATCCCTTAGGGTGAATATTTGGTATTTTAGAACCACTTCGATGTGAAAATGCCATGTTATAATAATTAATTTAATGTAAAGGGAAATATAACATAAACATGTATCTTTTTACTAATTTTTTTAAGGTAGGGTCATATTATTGATATGTTTGACTATAAATAGTAATTATAAATTTAAAAATATGTACCATATCATGGTATTTTATTTATAAATTTTAAACACTAAATCTATAAATTTATTTATGACATAATGATGATGCATTGCTTACCTTATTAATGAAATATTATAATAAATGATATTATAAATATTAAAATAAATATTATTTGATCATTTGGAAGACATAAAAGATTTTTTTGGATAAATTTTACATGTGAGGGATTAATTAATCCCATTGGTTGAAAGGAATCATGTTTTTATGACTTAAAAAAAATCAATTACTAAATAGTGTCAAAATTGACATAAATGTGTTTTTAAATCCAATACTATTTTATTAAATGATATAATAGTTATATGATTATAAGATTCATCTAAATAAATTATATATTGTTAAAAATTTCATTAATTATCCACTTGTGTTTCACGTGACATTTTATAGTAACTATAGTAACCATATATAATGAAAATGCATGAAGTCAATATAAGAGGTAATGTTTTTCCCTATGGGTTAAAGCTAAAAGATAAGGTTTATTTTGTGACATAAACTTTTCAAAAACCTATTGGATACAGTTATTTATACCGATATTTATCTTATATTATAAACAAATGATTTTGGGACCATTATAAACCGAAAATAAACTTATAATAAATTAATATTTAAATACTTTCCAAAAGTTATCCTCAAATCTCCTATAAAAGGGAACATATACTTCTATTTTATTCAAAACTCAAAAGCCCTTTGGATCAGATAAACTCAGAAAAAATATCCTCCCTACGTCACTCAATTCATCCTAGAGGCCACCTTTTGAGAGTAAAACCATCTTAAGGAGTCCTATTGTTCAAATCCAAAGGAGACACCCGAAGAAGAGGTCATCATTTTATCCTTTCTTTCAAAGTTCTTTTCTTCTTATACATCCTCTTCCTATGTTGTTACCATAATTAAATAATAAATACAACATATAATATATTCTGAAATATTTTTATTATTATGATACAACCATATTTCACTTTTTACCCATCATATGAAAAATAATATCACCATGCGTGCGTACGTACGACTTACCGTCTCCATGCCGTGGTGTAATCTGCTTCACCTATACTTTATTTCGATGGGTATAATGATGAATATGAATGATTTAAATAATAAATATAACATAATATTATTTAAATACAATTAATATACCATCCATGTCTATACCATTTAACCATCAAGGGAATGATATCATCGCTTGTGCGTACGTATGACTTACTGTATCCACGATGTGATGAGATTCATTCTCCACGTTAACCATTCAAGAATGATTATAAAGTATATATAATAAATAAGAATTAAAAATATGGAATCATAATTCTACTACATATATATATATTTCATTTAAATTCTTCCATTCAATTCAATAAGGAAACACAAACAACGTTCATGCGTACACATGACCAACCGTCTCCATGAACGATGTATTCCATTTCATTTACCTATCTATCATATATATTTATGCACTGTTTATTTATGATTTATAAATAATGTTTTAAATCATTTAATTATGTAAATAATGATCTAAATAATAAGATCAAGAATAAAAAGTCAAAATATGCAAGATAAATAAAACTATTATTACCCAAAACGTTGCATTAACATGGAATTAATAAATAAAAGGGTAATATAGAGTCATAAGTAAATCATATATGATATCATAGTTATTATTATGGTTATATTACAAGTTAATAATATGTTTAAGCACAATATACAAGGGTTTCAAACACATACTTACGAAATCAGACTTAAGGTAAGGGATAATTTTTCAATCTCAATTTTATGTATGATTATTTATACATAAGAATTTATTGGGGTATATTTATCATCAACATCCATGTTTAATAAGTATGTAATATTATTTATATAATTATAAATTTTTTAAAGTTATTTTTACCTTTTGGGGAATTATTTTTAAATAGTATGAATGAAATATTTTGTTGTTATTCGATTTGAGGTACTTTTTGACTTTTCCAGCAAATGTACAAGGAGGATGTTTTTTTAAATTATACAACATGAATGGATATTTATGGTTTCTTGAAAACTTATTTCAATGAATATTCATCTACACAATTTCAAGTTTATTTTCAACTAAATTATTTTTGTTTAACATTGTGTGTTATTTGGATAATAGTAAACATTTTTGAAAATGAAAGGATATTTTCCTCAAGAATTATGTTTAAGTGTTTTATCAAATTTATTTTCCATAAAGGATGAAATTGGGTTCTATTTATATCAATTTTATTAATTTAATTTTATTTTGATTCTGATGGAATTATTTCAATGAAATCCATTAATTTTTATGGATTATGATGAAATAATGTTTAAGATACCCATTATATTTCATGGTTTATGCTATGATGGATGATTTATGTTTTCATGTCACATGAAAAAATCATTTCATTATGAGATGAGTGAGACCTATATATCCCTCCAATGAATTGGATAAAGAATTATATATCATGAGTTAGACATGACTCAAATGACAAGTAAATCCAGTTCAGTAATACAGGGCTAGAATGACAAGTAAATTTGGTTCAGTAATACATGGATTAAATGAAAAATAATCTTGGTTCAGTAATGGACTTTGTCCACTATGATTCTCTTGGAAGAAATTCCTTGGATACTATGGAAATCATATTGTGTGCTTATTTTTTCCACAATTCCATGTTTTATTCCAATTTTATTTTATTATAGTCATAGTTATTTTATGATCTATGCCTTATGTACTACCAAGATTTATTTCATGACTCAATATTTTGATATTTAAATGTAATGTTAATGTTTTTACATTTTTATGTTTATGGTTTGGTCTATGTTCTCAATGTTTACATATACAAAGAATTTGATCTCACCCTTTTTATGTTATCTTTTCCCCAAGATATAAAGAAATGTTTTAGGTAGGAAAAAAGGGGAAGATCATTATGGGAGATGTTGAAGATCTTTCACCAAGTTATAATATTATTTTAAATTTTTCAAAATACACAAAAATGATATGGTATTTGGGATTATATTTAGGTAATATATTAAGTATTCCACAAAATAAATGTTATGTCCATGTACATCAAGCTTGTTACATTACAGTTGGTATCCGGGCAAAGGTTTAGTCTACCTTTGGAAACTAGGATGCGAAAACTATAGTGAGATCCCAAGAGATATTTCTAACAATATCTCTAGGGATGTCCTAAGGATAAGTCAAGTATAGGTTAAAATCATAGAATTTTCTTGATAATCCTGAATATTGTATGATTAAACCAATGATATCATAGACTGATATATTATAAGTAATTTACCTTACTTATGTGTTTTTAATCTTTGATATATATTTCCAACAAATTTCTTTCTAGTCTTATTCAATTACCATGACTACATAGAACATGATTAACAATTGAATGTTTCAGATGTGGATATTTTGGGAATAATAAAGATAATTTTCCTAAGTGGAAATATCATGAATAGAATCATAAATATGGTACGAGTATTAGTCACACTATTGAGGATAATGAGACTGTAAACCACATGTGAAAGGTATGTGATGTTCTTCCAGTATTTTCTATAATAAACCTAAGAATATTATGTTTTATAAACCTTAAGAAATGATTCATATTTTAGGAAAGATGAAGATGATGGATCCTAAGTAATTGTTTAAGAATAAAGTTGGATGGTTGATGTGAATATGTTTTGGATTTCAAATATTAGGTTATATGAATCATGAAATATATAATATTTTTATAGTATAAGTATTTAATTAAAGATTAGAAAGGATATGTTGAATAGTTCTATGGAGATAGGGAAATTATTTAAGGGTATAATGATATACTAAGAGAAAACATGATTATTGGGAAGATGACCCTTAATATACCCCTTATGTTTAGATAATGATGTTTTTATAAAGATATGTTTGATTTGAATAAGTAAATTGGAAGATGATAGATTCTTGAGAACTAATTATATTGTTTTTTGACAAGTGGGTTATTATATAATGGATGAATTATACAACTTTATGGTACTTAAGTAATATATCTAATATATTTTTGAATAAGGAAACATGCATTTTTTCAATATGGATATATGGTAATATAGGTTCTTACCATGACTGAATATAATGCGTGATGAATTCATTCAATTGTTTGGAATGTGACTAAAAATATATATCTTATGATATATGGGGGATAAATGAAGGTATTCACATGTATGTTATTGACCTTTCTTGTTATTGTGTTTTTGTTCTATGAGTTTGGACAAAAGTATTTTGGACATTCCTAAAAGATGGAATGTATTAAGTTGAAAATCAGATAGTATTGCTTAAGGCTAATTTTTTTAATATTATTTCTAGAATGTTATAGTAGTGTAGTTATAGAAAAAGGACAACCTGCAGGACGGGTGAAAACCCGTCATTTTGGTAAGGCTACGAGAATCGAACCAATAACCGAAGTGCGATAGGCCTTTGTCACCAACCATTGGTCTATGGGAAGTCTCAAGTTAGTATAAATTCTTTATGTGATATTTTTGATTAAATATAAGTCTATTTTGGACTCATATATGATTAATCTCACCATAGATGGACATATGTATATTTGATAAAATTTTCTATAATTTTTTTGATATAGAAAGATGGAATGACCTATCATTATATTTATGGATCACACGATCTACTAACACTTTTGGAATAAAAAATTCAACTTCATTTCATTGAATAAGAGATGAAGTGGAAATTGTTCAAGGCACAACCAATGATGAGATTGCACGAAAATCAAGTAAATAATTTTTTCTCTTATTATTCCACTATAGGAAAAAGATCTTGAAAACCAAAAATGTTATCCTAGTACTTTCTTATACAATGAATCCGATGGCCCCTAAAATCATCTTAGATTTATGGATTTCTGGTTGTTAAATTTCTCTAAACCTTATTCTCTATCACTATCCATCAGAACAAGATTGTGTTATTTTTCTTCCATATCCATGTTTTCACTTCAAACCTATGTTATTCTATGTGGGAACCTAGTCATGAGTTACTTCGAGTAACCATTATGTTTCTAACATTTCTTTTTAAATGAATTTTTTGTATTTCTTGTTATGATGTGGGTTTCCTTGAAAGAAACATTTAAGTAGTAAACCTTTTATAACCCCAACAAATTTCGGAGATGAAAATAATTTTAATGGGGGTATAATGTTACACCTCAAGTATTTATGGACCCATTTTTAGAATAAATGAAAATTTTCATTTATATCTTGCAATGCACTAAGTAAAATATTTCTTTCACACTAAACTGACTTGTTATATGTTACAGCCATCACTGATTTGGCGTATGATACACACAACACTATGTATAGATTTTGTTCAATATATAAAAGAACTATGTTTGGATCATGTTATATGAAACATAAAAGCAATATTTCACTAAATTCAACACTTACATGGCTTCTATTACATGCAAGAGTGACTTTCCTCGATTGCTTACATTGTACGCAATATCGAGTATTACTAAATAATGATATATTATTAAAATATTATTATTTAATGGGATATAAACTATATATTATGTATATTATTAACAAATTTTTTAATTTTATATACATTAAAATTCATATTATGTATTTTCTCAACATGATATAATAACAAATTCAATTTTTCAGATAAAAGAAGTATTTTTTAATACAAATGTTGTTTTGCTACCTTTTGATGGCGCACTCATTATAAATCTAGTTGTTTACACACACACACACAGATATATATATATATATTATATTTTTCAAAATAAACATCTTCAATAGAAGTGTGACATAAAAATTTACTTTGCTTGAATTTTTGGTATTTTCTGATAAAATTCCTATTTTAATGAATAGTGAAAAATACTGCATTTAAATTGAAAACTATCTATTCATCAAATTTATTTATAATGTTAGATTATATTTTTTATTGGTTTTAATGTTTATATAGATTATTTTTTTATAATTTAATACAATTTTGTTCATTGGATGTAATTTCCCATAAAAATTGGACACAAACACATGCTGATCTTTTGATTTTTTTATTTGTTAAAAACCAACTATCTGGTCTGACAATGGGAATTAATTTTAAATTATTTTTTTGCTAAATTTGTGTTTTGAATTTAGAAAAATTTAATCCATATTTGTAAATAGAATATCCAAATTATTTAAATCATAACCTTATATTTTTGGACATGAATAATAATAATTTCAGTAATTATTACTTTTTACCATGGTCAAAGGGTAAATCAGGTAAATAATGGTAAAAAATAATATTATAATAATATAAACAACCCTAAAATGTGTCCTAATATTATTTTATGATTATTATGCGACCTAAAAAACACTTAGGATGATTTTTTTTCATTTTAGAACCACATGGGTGTTAAAATGACATGTTATATTAATTAATTTAATGTAAAGGGAAATATAACATAAACATGTATCTTTTTACTAAAACAATTTTAAGGTGGGTTAATATAAATGATATATTTGAATATTGATTTTCATTAGAAATCTAATCATATTTCATACATAGTGGTGTTTTATTTATAATTTTTAGACACTAAATAAATAAATATATTTATGACACACTAATGTTGGAGTAATTACCTTATTAATGAATTATTCAGATAAATGATGTTATAAATATTAAAATAACATATTCTGAACATTTTTATGAAATAAAAGATTTTTTTTGATGAAAATGACACGTGAAATATTTTTTTTGGTTATAAGAAATCATGTTTTTATGAATTAAATAAAAATAAATTACTAAATCCTCTCAAAATTGACATAATTGAGTTTTTAAAACAACTAATAATTTATTAAATGATATAACAGTTATAAAATTCTAATATTCATCAATCTGGATTATATAATGTTAAAAATTTAATTAATGATCATATTTTGGTTCTCTTGGAATTTTATAGTAACTATAGTAACCATATATTATGAAAATTCAAGAAGACATGGTAAGAGTTAAAGTTTTTAACTATGGGTTAAATCTAAAAGATAAGGTTAATTTTGTGACCTAAACATTTCTAAAACATATTGTATGAGATTATTTAGACCTATAATAGTCTAATATTAGAAATAAATTAGTTTGGGACAATTATAAATATAAAATAAATTTATAATAAATTAATATTTAATGACATTTCTTAAGTTCCCCACACCACTCCTATAAAAGGGAACTCCTCCTTCTCTTTTATTAACACCTCCAATGACCTTTTGATAATCCAATACCTGAATAAATATCCTACCAACTTACCTAAATTCATCCTAGAGGCCAAAGTTTGGGCGTAAAATCAACTTAAGGAGTCCTTTTGTGCAAATCAAAAGGACACACAAGAAGAAGAGGTAATCATTTTTCTATTCTTTCAATGTTATTTTGTTCTTAGACATACTATTCCTAAGTTGTTACCATAATAAAATTATAAATAAAGTATATAAAATATGATGAGATTTTTTTATGATTATGGTACAACCATATTCCTCCTTTTACCAATCCTATGAAAAAAATATCACCATGTGTGTGTATGTATGACTTACCGTCTCCACGCCATTATATAAACTATTTTCACCTATAAATTTCTTAGAAGGGTATAATGATGAATTTAAATGACTTAAATAATAAATATAACATGATATTATTTTTTTATAATTCATATACAATCAAATTACATACCATTTATTCATCAATGGAATGATATCGTCGCAAGTGCGTACATACGACATACCATCTCCACAACGCAATGAGATCCATTCTCCACGTTAAGAATTCAAGTTTGATTATAAAGTATTTATAATAGATAATAATTAAATATATGACATAAAAAGTTTACTCTATGTGAATATATATATATATATCATTTACTTTCTTCCATTTAATTCAATCAGGAAACAGATACAACGTTCATGCGTACGTATATCCTACCGTCTCCATGAATTGTGTATTCCATTTCATTTATCTATATTTTATATATATTTATATAATGAATATCTAGGATAAAGAATTTTTTTACATTATTTAATAAATTATATCATGGTCTGTGCGATAATATCAGGAATTACAAGTCAAAATACGTACGATTAATAAAACAATTATTACCCCAAACGTCGCTTTAACATAGAATTGATAAATAAACGGGTAATATAAAGTTATAATTAAATAATATATGATATCCTAGATATTATTATGGTTCTATTATAAGTTAGAAATATGTTTACACCTACTATATAGGAGTTTCGGACCCATACATAAGACATCAGACCTAAGTTAAGGGATAATTTTGCAATTTCATTTTTATCCGAGATTGTTTATACATAAGAATTTACATGGGTATATTTATCATCCACATCCATGTTTTCAAAGTATGTAATTTTATTTATATACTTATAAAACTATTTAGAGTTAAGTATAACCTTTGGTGAATTTTTATTAAATGGTATGAAAAGAATATTTGTTTGTTATTCAATTTAAGGCACTTTTATACTTTTCCAGAAAAAGTATGAGGAGAAAGTTTTTTAACTTATATAAAGTGAATAAATTTTTATGGATTTATGAAACCTTATTTCCATGAATATTCCTGTAAAATATTTCATATTTATTTCAAAATAAATTCTTTTCTTTTAAAATTTTGAGGCATTTTGAGAAAAGAAAACGTTTTTGAAAAATTTAGGATATTTTCATCAGGTTTTAAGTTCAAGTGTATTATCAAAATTATTTTCCATCTAAGATGACATAGGGTTATGTTTAAATCAATATTATTAATTTTATTTGATTATGAATGTGATGGAAATAATTTTATAAAATCCATTTATTTTATATGGATTATGATGGAATGATTTTTAAGAAACCCATTTTATTTCATGGGTTATTCTATGAGGAATGATTTATGCTTTTGTGGAACATGTAAGAATGATTTCATTATGAGATGGGTGGGACCTATATATCAATCCAATGCATTGGGTAAATATTTACATCTCATGATATTGACATGAAGGGAATAGTATGTATATTTGGTTCAGTAATATAGGGTCGGAATGACAAGTAAATTTGATTTAGTAATATATGGATGGAACAGAAATAAACCAGATTCAGTAATGGATTTTTTTTTCACCATGATGGTCTTGGTAGAAATGTCTTGGATAATAAGGAAATAATATGATGTACTTATTTTTTTCCAAAATTACATGTTTTATATAAATGATATTTTATCACGGTTAATGCTCTTTTATGATCTATGCCTTAGTTACTTCGACGATTTATTTCAAGACACAATATTTTCAAATTTAAACATTATGTTCATGTTCTAAAATTATTATATTTATGGTTTTTTATATGTTCCCAATGTTTACCCTTACTTAGAATTTTATTTCACCATTTTTATGTTTTTTTCCCCAAGATATAATTAAAGGTATTAGGTAGGAAAACAAAAGGGTAAGATCATTATGGGAGATGTTGAAGATCTTTCACCAAGTTTGTTGATTAGGTTCAATGTTTGAAAATACACTAAAGTAATATGGTATTTGGTAGTATAATTGTGTAATGCATTAAGTATTCTAAAAAATAAAGGTAATTTCAATGTACGTCATGCTTGGTTATTTAGAATTAGGATGCCTTAGATATTTATACTCTTTGGATACAAATAACTAGTACTCAATGGAAATTTATACTCCTTGGATCCAACCTACTAACATGCCTTTGGGATTTACACTCCTTGTATCCTAGCCTTTGTACGTATAATATTTGATAACTTGGAATATGTCATTGATGATGCTTTAGAATTATTCACATTTAGCCATTATGATTTATTTTTTTTATAAAAATGATGCTATATAAGCTGGAAATTATCACTTATACTTTTACCAATTTTATTTTTTATACATTCACATTTATTTAGATTATATGAACATACTAAACCTGTTATAGACACCATTGGTGGTGGCATACTGAGTGTTATCTCACACCCTATTTGGGATTTTTTTGGGTACCTAGATAGTGTTAATGGATGTAGGTATGGATAGGGGAAAGTGATCGCTTGACAATTCTTGATTGGTTGTTGCGTAGGAGTATGGAAACACAATACTGGACTATGTCTCATGAATCTATCAATAGATTGTTTCTTTTTTTTAAATCATGATACATTCATTGTATTCAATTTCTATTTACTTGTATGGAAAATCATTTTTGTAGCTCAATAAAATGATCACTATTTTGTATATGACACTCCCCTTGGATCTGACTGATATTACTTTTTTCTAAATGATTTATCATATATTTCTAGTTGATATATTTCTTCCTCATTTTTATTCATTTATGATACCACTATGTTACTATGATCATAATGATATAGTCTTCGCACCATAATATCATATAACCCTACTGATATTTGGAAGACTATGGAATACATGGAGGTGTTCTTAAGGCTATGTGACCCACTGACTTGGGGCACCATTTAGTTGATCCTAGGTTGGGACCTTACAACTAGACTCCCCATGTATTATAAAGAAAATAACATTATCTGGGAATTATTCAATCACCTTAAAAATTCAGCATATTTAAATTATATCAAAAAATATTTCTCTCCAGATTAACTTGATAATATATACATAAGAGAAGTGGTATGACAACATGGAGTTCCACTCCCCATCGCATCTGATCAAAATCATTGGTTTACTTTGAGGTTTTGTAGAAGCCTTGAACATTTATCAGATATAGAGCTAGTTTTTATTAATTCTTATAATTCTCATATGGATGGAATTCTAAGTGAATAATTAAAATCTAGAGGATATGATGATAATATTTTCGATGGATTTCCATGGATGTTGGGATCAAAAACGTCACTTAGTTGAGTTATAATATTAATATTTATTAAAATATAGAATAAAAATAGTGGATTATCAGACTCTATATTGGAAAAAGTTTTTAACTCCAACATACATGGATGATGTTTCAGTGAGGAAGGTGATGGGACATGATCTTGTCCAAGAGATGATAGAAAAAGTTTAAACCTTTCTACATCATATGTATTCCAATAAAATATAATATAAAATATATTCATACTATAACCAATGTGACATATAGTATAATATCAAAGATAATGTTTTCCTTTATATATCACCATTTAAGAAAGCCAAAAAAAGTTTGGAGAAGGAAAACCATATATAAATATACATTATCCCCTTTGAAATCTCTGTTCGCATTAGATTTTTGGACTATTGACTTATACTCCCACATAACCTATCTCAAGTACATGATGTGTTCCATGTATACCTATGAAAAATTAACATAAAAAACCCCTCAAATCAACAAAATCCATTGGTGGAACCCTTGGAGAATGTTATTTCATATGTTGTGCATCTGGTGAACATCATTGATCATAGAGACAAAGTTCTACGAAACTAGACAACTCACCTCGTCACAATGTTATTAATGAAACAAAATATTTAGAATTAAATAGGGAACCGGAAGATGTAGTGAAATATATATAACCTCATCTATTCTACTGTATGTAATGAAATTTCAAGGGTGAAATTTATGAAGGGGGAATTTAATTACCTAATTATATATATATGATGTTCCTTTTTAAAATGAAAAAATTCCATATTTAGTAATGAAGATATGTAAAACATATACAATAATCTGGTTATTTGGGACCATTATAATATATATCCCATTGGATTTAAAAGACTATTATGTATCATAAAAATTGGAAATATTTACCTTTTATAGTGACAATTATGATTAGTATATATTACGGGTTATGAGGAAATGAAACTGACATGGGAAAAAGAAATAATGACCTCAACCTGTGGGATGATATCGTATAAAGACCATTTTTCAATGGTTTTGAGGGAGAATAAATCAATAAGATTTTCCCTTAACAATGATCAATAATAGAGTCAAAAAACAAATAATTATTGAAACCATTTAGGCATAAGTTCATGTTTATTAAAATCACATCCCAAACCATGTTCATCAAACAACCCTTGGAATGTGTCACTATCTTGAACCTTAGGCATAGGGAATACACTTGTGTAATAATGGGTTATGTATATAGAACCTATTAATATGAATTTTTACATTTTTTTAAAAAAATTATTATATTTATCACTTTTATTTTTTTAGTTTATAAATTATTAATTTTGTGGTTTGATAAAAATTTCAGTCTGATATGATGAAACTCAAATTGTATTTTTGGACTTATAAATTTTAATCCAGAATATATTTTTCTATGAATTCCATAATTTTGAAATAAATGTAATTTTAATAATATATTCATTTTAAATAACATTTATTAAAGTATAAATGATAATATAAAGTCATTTTTCATTTTTTTGAGGATAAGAAAACTGCTATCATCATAAAAACACATATGATTCAATAAACGATTTTTTTTAATTTAAGAGTGTAAATTTTCATATGTATAGAATTATTTTCATAACAATAAATTATTTTTTCAATTATAATATCATAATTATCCAATAGTTATTTTTTCCTAATTTTCTAAGATAGAGGATTATTTTGGTTAAAAATTTAATATGGTATAAATATACGGTATGTATTATGACATAATAGATATCCCAAAATATATTTAAAAAATAATATAAAGAGTATCCATGACATAAAATATGTTACCACCTTAGAATAATTATATTTTTATGTCAATTTATTAATTTTATAAAATCTTAATGAATCATCCGATACCTATATTATATTTTATGGGTTTAACAATATTTCTTCATTAATATGACTCACTTTAAAATCACCAAGTGTATTATTTTTATGATTTCGGTCCTTATACATATAAAATATTTAATACAAATCTACTTTGGAGAAACCATTATAAAAGACTATGGGAAGGTTTGTAGTTTCGAGTGTTTTATTATAAGGGGTCTAAAAACCGTGTTTAGAAATTGATAAATAATTACTCTCCTTTTTCTATAAGAACTCCCCAACCACTCATTACTCTACACTAAAACACTTCTAGAATTAATATAATCTACCTTTACCATTATATTTCCCCCCTATGATTACTCCAATCTCTCAAGATACTCCTCACTATATTTTATAAAATCCCTCTCAAGGGTATGATATTCTTTCTATTATTTTCCATTTAATCACTTTCTTTGTATCTAGAATTTTAAATCAAAATAAATTATTTTATCACAACATATATAAATATACCTCTATTATTAGATATCATTTATCACCACTATTTAAAAACTTTACCAAAGTAATTACTATGCCGATGTAAGGGATTCTCTCCTTTTCCTCTAGTGAAGGGTGCGCCCAAAATTTTATATCCCTCTAGTGTATTAGTTAATTTTTTTCTCATGAGATACTTTTTATGGTTCATGGGAGGTTATGTAAGGCACACTATATTACAATTTCAAAGTGTATTTCCTTGAATTATATTTATTAAGTTATGTTTTATGTTGTTCCCACATTCCCATGATTACCTTATGTTATCATCTAATATCATGCTTTGACGTTCAAATTTATGATTATCAATGCCCACATTCAACCATGATATGTATCTTCACTAACACCTATTACTTTAAATTATGTTATGATTTTGATTATTCCCTTGGATTTATATATAACCTTTTTTCTTACGACCATCCCCAGGTTGCCTCATTGATGGAAAATAATGGCATGTTGTGGAGTTTTTAAGTATGGATGTTGTACCCATGTTTTATGTTTTTATAATCTATACCTAATTTCCCAAATATAATATGCCTCATTATATAATAGTGTTGTATTAAGTGTTTCTTTTAATAATAAATTAGTAATTAAGGTGTATTATAGATATGGGTTGTCATAGTTGGTATCATAGGAAAGTATAGTTATTTTTTGGATTTGTACTACAAACCCCAAGTGAAATCCTTAGGGATAATACTAAACATCATAATGAAAACCTAAATATTCATATAGTATATAGTAATTTTTTTTGATAAAATTAAATCCCTATCAGGATACTACAAGTGGATGTAGATCTAGCACAGTTGTACCTAAGGGAAATAACCCTAAAAAGGGTCTATAGGGATTTAATCGATCAATACATGGTGAACAAAAAAGACACCTTAATGAAAAATTGGATTGAAATTCTCAAGGGATAAGATTTGGTATATTCACAATCTCTTTTGGAACCATTATAAAGCAAACACACATTCCAAAAAGAATTTTTGTTAGGAAATAGATCATCGATAACATTAATTGGGACCTCAAAAATCATTGGTTATGGAATATGTTTCATTTACAATTTATCACTCCAATTTTTGTAGTCTCCCTTTTATGAGTTTAATAGTATAAAAATTCTCATCCCTAAGTCTATTTGGATGATGTAATTAATTATAATAATATTGAGATAATGAATGGAAGGATTATAATCCATTATTTATCATCAAATGTGTTATCTGACTATGGCTATATTAATCCTTTAATATCACATATCATACTATAACTATTAAAAAACCTCCTCAAATAATAAAATTCTTATTATATTTGAAGATAATTAATGGTTAAATTGTTGAATCTAATGATTCTAACTCATCCCATGTAAAACATTTGTGGGATGAGTTTCCTTGAGAACATTAGGATACTACCTTTATTGTAATTTGATTCTATTCTGGGTGTGGGTTTACTTTCCTTCTCTGGAGAAAATATTAATTTATGAGATAAGGAAATCAACCTCCATATCAAAAATCACCCATTGATTCTATACAAGTGAAAGAAAGATGATAAATTTACTTTGAAATTATCTTATCAATACTTGATATTATTGACTTATAAGAAATAATATCTATATAAAATTATTGAGAATAAGGAAAATAACATCCTTTATGACAAGACTAATGTGATGGAATTCATCAATTCATTTCACAAAGAATTGTATGGTCTTCATCTTAGCTGTGATGTTGTGTTTTGAATCGAACATTTTATCAGATCATTAGAAATATTCAATACACTATATATAATTACCACTGTTTAACTTGAACAACTAAATTAGATACTATAGGTGAATATAGATAAATGGTTTATAGTCCCAAGTTTATAATCATGATTTACACTGGTCCTTTTCATCAAGTGGAAGGATGAGTCAATGAACATATAAATTGATTATTTTGAGATATAAATTATCCTGAAAAGAACAAGTATCATCTTTCATGGATTGATGACTTGTTTTATAAATTATGTGGTTCCCAATACTTTTCTATGTTGAATCTTAGTTAAAGATATTATCATGTGAAGGTGATTAAGGAGGATATCACCAAGACAACTATTCATAAAAGGTACATACACTATGAGTTTATTGTGATTCTATTTGGAATCACAAACATTTAATCTATCATTATGGACTTGATAGATAGAGTCTTTAGGGATTTACTAAAAATATTTTTGTTGTTTTTAATGAATTTATTCTTATCCATTATAAATTTAAGGAGGATCATGATATGTATTTGAATGTTGTACTGATGACCTTGTAGAAATAAAATGTTTTTGTTTTGTATTGTGAATTATAGTTTTGGATAGAGAATGTAACAATCCTAGGGAATGTAATCAATATAAATGATATATATATGTGGATACTTAAAAAATAAATGAAATTTAAGGGTGTCTCAAACCAACATATAAGACAAAAATATGTAGTTTCCTTGTATTTTATGGGTAATATCATCAATTTTTGAAAAATTATAAAGATTTTAAAACCCAATAAACAAGATAATTCCTAAGTGTCTTTTGTTTTTCTATACTTTTGAATGTGAATAGATATTTAAAAATATTATAAAGTGGATAATAACTACACCTATAATCATATTTCCCACACATAGGGATGGATTTCTAATCTATAGAAATGCATTAAAAAAATTCTTAGGTTGTGTACTCATGAAATATGAAAAGGGGATAGCCTATACCTTATAATAATTAATGACATGTGATATTAACTATTTAATGAAAGATATAGATTTGATGTAGTGATATTACTATTGATGATTCAGAGAAATTATTTTTATAGGGAGAAGTGCGACATATATATGGATCATAAAAGCCTCAAGTATAAATTAATAGTAAAGGGACTCAATATGATACAATGATGGTAGATAGAGGTCACCAAGTATTATAATTGAATAATCCATTACCATCCTATGAAGGAAAAGAATTTTAAAGATGATCTATGTAGAAATGATCCTATAACCCTATCCATGATGAGGATTAATAGGGAACGAGTCTTCTAGGACATGCAATGGATGAAAATTGGAATAATAAAAGGATAATAATCATTCTTTACTCAAATAACTTCTCTACCATCCATTATTGAGAGGCTAAAAGTTTCCCATAAAGATTTTGATGTGTTACAGAAAAGGTTAGAAAATATTATGGAGTTTTACTTTATTAAAGATGTAATTATAGGGTTTGTAATTGAAATATATGTCCAATCAAAACCATAGTTTAAAAGGAAACTTTTGGATGATGTGGATAGATCACAAATCACTATTAATCTAGAAAGAAATAATATGTATAGATATTTGAATAAAAACTTATTGTGGGGAAACATGAATAGAGATATTGTATAATTTGTATCTCAATGATTGGTATGCCAAAAATTCAAGGAAAAAATAAATAATTCTAATGGTACGATGAAACCATTTTTGATACCCATATAGAAATGTGAAACCATAACAATGGATTTAATCATTGGTTTTACATGGAATATAAAAGAAACAATGTCATCTAGTGGTAGTTGATATCCTTATAAAGTCAATACAATTAATTTCTATCAAGGAATATTTTAACAATGGCCAACTCACCATGATATCTATATCAGAGTTTTTATGATTTCATAGAGTGATAAAATCCACTAAATATAATTGTGATATGAGGCATACCTTGTGGTTTTTAAGAAACCTTCAAAAAGCATTGGATATAGATTTCAGTTTTAGTACTTCTAGTCACCCTCAAATTTATGGAATGTATTAGAGAACCATTCAAACTCTATAGTATAAAATGGGATAATGTTAAATATAATTATGAGGATGTTGGGATCAACACCTTACATTAGTGGATTTATAATATGAAACAAATTTCCATTATATAATTCAAATGGAACCTTTTGAAGATTTATTTGGGAACAGGTATAAGACTTTGACATGCTGGGATGAAGTTAGGGAGAAGATGCTGATGGGACATGATCTTGTCCCAGATAGTTTATAAAAGGTATATAAATTCAACATCATATTAAATCAACACCAAGTTTATGAAAAATATATACATATAATGGTTAATGTGAACTATATTTTAAGGTTATAGGTAATTTTCTCATTCATATTTCATATTGAAATAGTGTCATGAGGTTTGGTAATAAGAAAATACAACGTCCAAAGATACATTATATCATTTGAGATAATTAATTAAATTAGATATGCAGGACATCAAATTTCAGTCCCACCTAACCTATCTCAAGTACATGATGTGTTCCATGTATCCATATTGAGGTAGTACATATAATACCGTTCACATGTACTGAATTAAGAAGTGGTACCATTGGATAATGATCACTCATATGGGGAGAAGCTGGTGACGATCATATATTATAGAATCCATGTTATACAAAACAAGAAAACTCACCTAGTAAAAGATCTTTGGTGGAACCATAAGTTTGAGGAAGCAACATGAGAACCAGAAGATGTGATAAAACAAAATTACCCTCACATATAGTATTGTATGTAATGATATATCTTGGGAAAATTTTCCAATTGGGGGAATAATATAAAGAAAAAAAAATTTATATATGAAATTACCTTTTCAAAAGAATAAATGATTTTTAATGTAATGAATTTATAGAAACCCCATGAACTACCTTTTTATTTTGGAATGTTATAATTAATATCCTAATAGATTTAAAAGATCGTTAATCATCATATCCATTGATAGTATATATTTTTATAGTCACCATTATTATCACTACATAATAAGGGTTATGATAAAATCCAATTGACACAAATAAATCTTGAGAGACCGTTAATGTGATTAGTTTAATAATATAGAGATCACGACCCAAACTCGATTCCCCAGTCCACCTCCAGAATGTACCACTGTCACACACCTTACCCATAGGGTGTATGCCAATTTTGTAAGGGGTTATATAAATAAACCCTATAAATATGAATTTTTTAAATTATATTTTAAATTAAATAGTCATTATATTTATCCCATTTTTTACATTATAATTAATTATGTAATTAATTTGATAAAAATTAGATTTCGATAAGATGAAACACAAATTGTATTTTTTAGAAATATGTAGTTTCAATCAATAGATTCATTTTTTAAAATTCAAATTATTTTTAAATAAGTGTTATTTTAATAAAATATTTTTATTAAATAATATTTATTTATAAATAAATGACAATATAATTTACATGAAAATTTTAAGGGTTAGAAAAATGTTTTCATATTAAAACCTATATTTTTTAATAATTACTTATTTTTTATTTTAAATTGTCAATTTTTATATGTTGATAAACATTTTGAGAATATGAATATTATTTAGGAAGTAATTATTCCAAAATTACCCAATGGTTAATTTTTCATAATTCTCGAAGTAAGTAAAATTTTTAGAAAAAAAATTATATACGTTATAAATATATAGTATTCATTATAACATATTAAAATACAAAAATGAATTTAATAAATAAAATAAAGAGGATCCTAGATATAAATTATGTTTACCTTAAATATTATGTGTGTTTGAAGTTACTTTATTAATTTTATAAACCCATAACGAATCCTCCATAACCAATATTATATTTTATGGTTTTTAAATTTATTATTTATTAACATGACCCACTTCTACATAACCAAGTGTATTATTTTAATGAGTTCAGTTATTATACTTATAAAATATTTTAAACCACTCATATTTGGAAGAAAACATGTGTAAAAACCAAGTGAAGGATTGTGATTTTGATTATTTTATTATATAGTGTCTAAAACATATGTTTAGAAATTAAAAATGACTCCCACATATTTTTCATTGAAAACCCACCCAAACTCTAATTACCCTTAACTCATAGAAATTTGAGAAAAAAATTACTCTACCTTTTTCTCTTTATATCAGTACTATGGTGTCCCAAATATATTAATATGATTCTATCAATATTTTTAAAAATCCATCTCAAGGAAGGGTAATTTTCTCTTTTTTTTCCATTCAAGATCTTTATTTGAATCTAGACTTTTGAATCATAGATGATTATTTAATAATAAATTTATAAATATCCATTTACTATATAATTTATGTTCAAATAATGAGAGATCATTTATCCTTTCCCGTGATAACCTTTTCCTCATCTGTTACTATGTCAAAATAAGGGATTCACTTATTCTTCTATTTGTTAAAGAAACTTCTTTATATTATGCCTTTTGATTCCCATTTTTTCATATTGGGATATTTTTTCACATTTCATTATCACTTTATTTATGATATAAAAGTGATGGGATACCCCTTTAAAAATCATTAAACCCTTACATGAATATTTATATACCCAATTATCCTGATGAAATTATCCCATGATTTTCCATTCCATGTATATGGGTAATGAATAAAAATCCCTTTTCGAACTAAATGGTATTGAACTAGATTCAATTATACCTAATCTATTGGGAAATTCCATATGTTTTTCCCACAATATATAATCAACATATTATATTTTATGAAATACATCCTTATTTTGTATGATCTATGTGGAACACTTATGCATGTTCTATAAAAATGTCAGGTGGAACAAAATTATATATCCTTATAATAAATTATTTAATGATTTTATCTCATGATATTCCATGCATGGTTCATGTGAGGTTACCCTAATCACACCCTGTTATGATTTTATGGATATTAACATTGAATTATATTTATGATTCCATGTTTTATATTGTTTCCACATTCCCATGTTTCCTTTAGGTTATTTTTTATATCAAGTTTCAATGTTCATGTTTACGATTTAAAATCATATTATGATACCTTGACATGAATGTTGAATCACAAGTAAAAATTTACCTTATTATATGATTTTATTATTCCCCTACTGATATTTATGGATTATGAATTTCTTAGGTACGTCACTAGGATATCTCATGTAGTACTAGAAGATTTATGGAAAATAAGTGAATGTTTTGGTGTTTTTAATTAATGTTGTTATTACAATGTTTCATGTTTTTTTATATTTTCCTAATTTATTAGTGACACTAGGTATCATGATGTAATAGGGTAATATTTAGTGTACCTTTATGTAATAAATAATGAATTAAGGTGTATTAAATATATGGGTGTCATAATGTTCATACAATCCATTTTCCAAAGACATTGTGTGACCACGAGGAGTGATGTATAGTTATCCCATATAATTACTCATATGTTCTCAAATATCCTATTATATTCCGACTAGATGAATTAAAAAAACCATATATTATTCACCCTAATATATGTGAACATAACATACAACTCATTTATGAAACTTATCAACCTATGAAGATTCTCATTCAACGTGTCTTTCCAACTTTTGGTATAAGGAAATTAAAACATGAAACTTGAACCCTTAGTATACGAAAGAAATAGACTATGAAACTCTATGTGGTATACTTAGTGGAACATCCAACACACATAATTCATTTTTTTCCACATGAGTATATTTTATATCTTTATATAAAATTATACTCATGTTAACCTCAATATTTAAACACAATCTATAATAATCCAAAACATAAATTGGGTTGAGATAACTCAAATCAATAACTTGAGTGGTTATTTAACATTCCACTTCAAGTAATCTATGCATCCAATATAGAAAAAGGATATGTTGGTTGAATTCTTTTTTATAACATGATACATTTTATATTGTTAAACTCATTTTATAATTCTTTGAAAAAACCATAAATATAATCATATATTATATGATATACTACCATAGAGGACTTATGTTTTCCGCATGTTAGATTCATTTAATAAATCCTTATTTTAATAACTATAATTTTTTTCCTTATGTTACTAATGATATTTTTGTTTAGTCATAGTAATTTTTTTCAATAAAAAAGAATAATCCCTAAAGTGATCGTGTAAATTTACTATATGAATAATTTCAAATGACCATGAAGGCCAGGTCACATTAATTATGTGACCACACAAACACTAACATAACAATGTGTTAGATGATGTAATTTTATCTAAGTATTGATCTACCCACATGTTGAAATTCATGTGATCGTATGAAGGATTCAACAGACCACATGAAAAAAATGGATTAACATTATGAAGACAAGAAATGAATGTATGTATTAGTAAAGTGATAATTCTGTGTCATCGTGCTAAGTAATATGGCTAGGTAAACATGTCTTGAGACAATGGAAAGTAACTATTCTATGAGACTATTCAATATAACCATTGAATGTGACCATAATATCTAAAGTTAATGTGCTTAATTAAATACTATTTGACCATGCCTTACCTAAGTAGCGAGGTGTATTGAAATATATAACTTCTATATTTTGAATCATTTAATAATGTGATAGATCATGTAACCTTTCCAGATAAAAATAAAGAGAAAAATGATTTATTTATTAATATTTAGGATTGGAAAATTATATAAGATTCTCTCTTTAAGAATAAGAACAACTCATGGGAAAAAATTTAACATGAGAGACATAATGATTTACTGAGGACACACTCTAAGACACTACTTCACTAAAAACATCCATGGAACTATGTTTTTCGACCTCTTAGTGGAACACACATTTAAGGATTTATCAAGGAAATATTTAAAGAAAATTGATCAACCAAATATGTTTATACTGATTTGATTTATAATTTCACTATATCTATCTATTTCTCACTCTATTTTACCTTAATTTTTCGAGATGTTTTTTAATTAATTGGTGTATTCATTAGAAAAAAATTCTACACTCTATTGAAATGTAATAGATACTATATTATTTATTATTATATATATATTATCCGATATATAACTATATAAGAGGATTTTTGTGTTTAACCTAGACTATTTGTGTACAATTTTTGTATATAAAACCAGATCTAGGTTATGGATAAGATTATTGTTTTATTAACTACTTGGATGTGGGTTATTGCAAAGTGGATATGACTAGGTCTTGGATTGAGAAAGAACCTATTGTTTTTATTTAATTGGTATTTTTATTATTTTGTTTTTTTGAAAAAAAAACAAGTCTTAGTTTCCAAAAACTATATATAAAAACATTACATTGATAGTTATCTTTAATTATTGTTTTATATATTGTATTTAAATTGATTATATTAATTTGAAAAGATAATTTTTTTTTATTTTTTAAACTATGCTATTAATGATACTTTTAATTTTTTTGAAAACAATAAACTATATATTTCAAACACTTTAGTTAACATGGATGTTTTCTAAATTTGGGATTTATGTTCACATTATTTTTTAATTGGAAACTCAACACACCCATCTTGAGTTTTCCTCTCTAACCAACATTTGGTATAAAATGTATATTTATTTAATTCATTCCATCCTTTAAATTTGATCATTTTTTTACCCAAAAAGGTGAGAATTTATTTTTTATTATAAATTTATATCTTTATAGATAAAAATATACTTAATTGGACAAAAACTAATAAACCTCCCCACTTTATTGTCCAAAACTATGATCAATAGAAGATAATGTTGAAAATACATATTGAGAGCATGGGATTTGTAATTTGGTCTGTAATAGAGGAAAAATGAAAACCCAAAAGATTATAGGGATTATTGGAGTGACTTTAGTGAGGAAACATATTACTATAATTAAAAATATATGAATGGATTGTATTGTTTATATTTAGAATATAAAATAGAGAGGATTTCTAAATTTTTTACTAATGAAATTTTGGATACACTTTCTCTGTATAATGAGGAACATAAAATTCTAAATAAATGTTCCTGAACACCTTTAATATTAAATATATACCTTTATAATGAAACATGATGAATCGATTTATGTCATATATCTCAAGATCAATGAAATTATCAATATGATTCATAGACTTGGCATAACAAATGTAGTCACATATCAAGTGACGAGACACAAATGGTGCTTAATAGATTAATAGAGAAGAAATTATGTCTATAATAAATAATGAAGTGGTATAAGAAAAATTTTGGTGAAGAAGATTATTGGAGAGGACATGATATATGAGGTAGAGCTGAAAGTGAAAAAAGAAGATGATGAAAAAAATTAGTTTCTTTCAGAACATCGAAGTCAAATATGAAAGATAGAATTGAAAAAATTGGTTCAAGTGAGTAGAAGTCAAACTATGATAGTGATGAGGTAATGGATCATATATAAAATTGATTTAGTAAGGTTTATAAGAAGAATAATTTATTCAAAACATCAAATTAAGGATGAAATTTTGATATAAGCGAAAACTAGAAAAAAACATAAACTAGGATAAGTGAGTTATTGTAAAATCCCATGTAAGTAATGAATAATATATATTCATATCTATGTCTATTTATGAATTAGATAGTGTTTTAGAGGCTTAAAATGAGAATAAATCCAATCTTATGCATGGAATACTCTAATATTTTTTAAAAGATTGTTTTACTGTGTTTTGATGGAAAACCATTTTTAAATATAACTATTGAAAATTTTATAAGATCTATTTGTCAAAATAAACTTTTTATTTAGAATTTCTACATTGAAATTTACTTTGGATAAATTTTTGGTATTTTTCTGACAATGTACATTTTTTAATGAATAGTGGAAAATACTACAGTTTACTTCAAAACTGATTTTTCATATAATTTAATTATATGGTTATATTATCTTTTTAATTGGTTTTAATGTTTAATTAGAATAAATTTTTAATATTTAATACAATTTTGGTCAGTTTAATTGATTTCACTTTGGAATTGGGCATAAAAAAGTGCCAAACTTTTCATAGATATTATTTAAAAAAACCCGCTATTTGTTTTGACAACAGGAATTATTATTAAATTAATTAATGCAATTTTTGTGTTGGAAATTTGGTAAAATGGATTCGATATTTGGAATAAGAAGGTATAAATTGTGTAATTAAGACACTTTTGTGTGTGGACATTATGGATAGTAACGACGGAAATTATCTTTAATTATCGTGATTAATTTGTAATCGGGTAGTTAAGGATAATAAAATAATATCATACTAATAACAAATGACCCCAACATGTGTCATAATTGTACTAGTTATGTCATGTCCAACCATGGTATGCCTTGTACCAACTTATGGACCCCATGGAATGACATTTGGGGGATAGTGGCACTTTATCATTTAATTTTTAAACAAAGGAGAATATCACAAAAGTATGTAACACCTAAGTAAAAAAAATTTAGTTTTGTCTGTGTAAATGATCTATGAGACTTTAAATATTAATTGGAAAGATAAATAGATTTCCTATGTCATAGTATTTTTTTTATAATTTTCAGACATTAAATAAATTAATTTATTTATGACACCATGATGATGCAGCGATTACCTCATTAATGAATGATTTAAATAAAATGAAAAGATAATTTTAAATATAGGACTTAAACTAATCAAAAACCTATTTTATGGGTGGATTTCGAACCCTTATCACCTTATACTCGAAATATATCATTGTGGGACCTTTAAAATCAAAAACCCATTTTAAAATAAAGTAACATTTCATGACTTTCCAAGAGTGCCCCTCCTCCCTCTTATAAAAGGCCCCCAACTCTACCCTCCTTACCCACACCTCTAAAGCCAGTGGCTCGGCCAAACTATGCTCATTATATCTCTCCACATCCCTCTATTCATACGTTCACCATACGCCAGCAAAGGCAACATGCACCATACGCCAGCAAAGGCAACATGCACCATACGCCAGCGATCCTCTCGTCCCCTAGACTCTGTGGGAACTGGACCAAGCCCATGGTTGGCCACCATGGGCCTAGCTGGGGACGTGCGACAGGGGGTGGGGAAGGCTGCCTTAATACCCTCTAAACCGATAACACGTTTAGCCCGTGAGGGCTGGGTGAGTTGGTTCAAGGCGGTGGCGTCCCGTCATTGAGGTTCCGGGTTCGAGTCCTCGAAAAGGAAACATGCACCATACGCCAGCGATCCTCTCGTCCCCTCGACTCCGTGGGAACTGGCCCATGCCCATGGTTGGCCACCATGGGCCTAGCTGGGGACGTGCGACAGGGGGTGGGAAAGGCCGCCTCAATACCCTCTAAACCGAAAACACGTTTGGTTTTGTGAGCACTTAGAGAGGCCTCTGAGCGGCTGCGTTTTCTCTCTCTATCGGGGCTAGGGTTTTAGCTTCCGGAGTTGTTCCCTCCCCTCCTCCTGCGGAACTCGGACGGCGGGGCATCTGAGTCCTCCATCTCGGCGTCGGCTCGGTCCGCTGTGGCATTTTATGGCTTTGTCTGCTGAGGCGAGGTGCCGTCTTCTTCGCCCTGTCTCGCTCCGCAGTCGGCGGTCCTGTTTTGGATCTGGTCGGGTGGAGGCGTTCGGTAGGCATGGGCATCTCAGTTCGGCGGGCGCGGCTTCAGGCCTCTAGCTTCGTCAGTTCAGGCGCGACGGAATCCGGCGATGCTCGGTGGAAGAAGGCTTCAGTGGGCGTGGCTTCAGTTTTGGGTAGGCAGAGGTGTTCCAGCGGCAAAGGCGTCTTCGATCTTGGCTTGGCGTCAGAGGGAAGGCTCAGATTTGGCCTCGGAGTGGCACGGAGGGGGGAGGGTCACTTGTTTCGGGTTTCCAACAGTTCCGCGGTCCTTTGAAGGCCTGCTCATGTTCGAGGTCGGAAGCAGTGGGTTCACTTCGGCGGAGGCTGGTAGGAAGGCAGTGATTACAGATCTGTTTTAGATCTGGTTTCAAACCAGATCTGGTTGGACAGTGGCAGTTTTGATGGCGAACTTCGGTCTTGCGACGACATGGTGTCGGAGGCGTGATGGGGTTCAGTGGTGGTCGGTGGCTCCGTTCTGGTCACGATCTACAGTTCTGGCTGGATCCATGAGCCTCATCGTTGACGGGATCCGTTGTGGGCGGCGGGCTCTACCGGCGGTCGTTCGTGCGGGTACGGAGGCGCGTCGCGGCGGTTGGTCACGCCGGTGGATTAGGTGTGGTGATGCGGTGAGCGTCGACCTAGGGTTGATGGTTTGGTTCCGGCACCCATGCGGTCTTCGACGGTGGTGCCGTGACAGGGTTCTGCGGCCATCGGTATTCAGTGGTGGCGGGATTGCGCGGCCGTGGTGTGTCGAGGTCATGGCGGGTGTTCGGATCTGATTGGTGGCGCCACAGCGGTTCAGGCTGGCTCGGGCTGCGTGGTTGGTTTTCCCTGCTTGGGCAGCGGGTTCTTTTCGGGTGGCCGTGTCTCCATAGTGACAGCTTGGACTTGGTCCGCTAGGTCTTCTGGTTTTGCCTTCGGGTTGCGTTTTTCCTCTTTGGTGCCATTGGTCACTTGTCATGGGCTTTCCCATTGGGCTCTTATGTTTTGGGTGGTGTCTCTGATTGGGCTTTGTCCAACTGGGCCTGCGGGCTTGTTATGGGTTTTACCTTACCCATTCCAAAAGGTTTTACTGTCCTTTTTCTTTTCTTTTAATAAAGGGGCTTGACCCCAAACCTTTCTGGTAGGCAGAAATCTCTTCAAGAAACCCTATTGGTTCAAACCAAGGGGAGTTACCTGATTTAAAGGTAAAGTCTTCTCTAATGTTCTTTTGTTTTATTTTTCTTCTCTAACCCCCTAAACTATTTTTATTCCTTTATTTTGTAAAAAAACTAGTATATTGAATATACTAGGATGTTTTTATGAGAAGGATTCGATCTACACTTACAGACACCTCCGTATAATGGTTAAAGAACATACTGTGTCTATGGATGGCGAATTATTGTCTCACGAAATGACAATTGTTCAATCTTCTTTTATCACCTTTCATGGTGGACATTAAGATGTCACTATATTTATATATGATATATATTATGTTTACTATTTCCTTATGATCTTGTATTTTTCATTTATGTCATACCTTTATGGTTTCCATTATGGGTAAACGCGATAATTTCATTTTAGGAAGTGCGGACTACCGCCCCCTCAAAGTGATTTGATTCGTTAATGCCATATATGGGATGTGTAAAGGATGGAGTTAATAATATTATATATGACATCATACTGTAATTATAATGTACCTTTATATCATTATGATTCGATTCCATTAAATACGAAATAGAAATGAAATTAGCGTTCATGCGTACGTACGACTTACCATCTCCATGAACGGTGCATTTCATTTCTTACCTCTAAATGTTATGTAATATTATAAATGAATGTATATACTGGATATATATTATATATATGATATCTACATCATGAATATAATTCTGGATATAATGGATATTTTACCCCATGAATAACTTGTAATTATAAGAAGTTTATTTTTGAATCAAGTACCAAAGATCAACAAAACAACCATTATTAACGTAAACAATTACATTATGTTCATAATATGGTAATAAGTGATATAAAAGGAATAATGAACTTGAAAAAGCTTCTTAAGAAAATAGAAATTAACTCTAGTTTATTATTGAGGAGATTAAAGAACGATCGAGTCAAGTCGGACATGAGGTATGGGACTTCGTCTCAATCTCCTTTCATTGAGGAATATTTTGTTTTATACACAAATTTATTTTATATGGTATATAAACCCCTTTTACTTTTACTTTTATTCAAAAGGAATCTTTTTGTACGAAGTGTTTTACTAAACGAAAAAAGGAATGTTTTATCTTATGCATGCGACGACAACGACTTCTCTGCCGCTGTGACTATTATTTGAGTTTCGGCTTCCTCTACAAGCCATAAATTTTTTTTAATGAAAAATAAATACCATGATTTACTTTTCTTTTATTTTGGTATTGAAAAAGGTTTTGATAATTTTTTTATTATATCAATGTTTTGTATTGATATCTTGTGATTGAAATGTGGAAATGTTATATTTCCTTTATGCATGTTTTATGTGATACGATTATGTTATGGTTCTTGGGAATTGTTTATGAAGATGGATGTTTCCGTGATAAACTAAGGGTGGGTGAGCCCGATATAGCTCTCCAATGCATTGGGTAATGCGAAGGGGTTAAACGCTAAGGTTTCTCCGAAGAGATTTAGGGAATATACTGTGATGGGTATTCCAAACGTAACCATGAGGGTTACTCCCTATGTAAGAATGTTATGAATGCCTCAAGTTACCTTTATGTATTATGATTTATATGAATTATTCATGAATCTTATGATTTCATGAGGTATGTTAAAGTTCTTATGTTTTATGAGAAAAGTATGATTTCATTAATTCTTATGTATACATGGACTAATGTTTTCATTCCGTATTTTTATATCCTTTACTGAGATTTTTATGCTCATACCAAGTTTTTTAAATTTTTTTCATAGGTCAAGGTAAAAGTACATGATGTGATGATAGTTTCGGGGAAGTGTTAAGAAAAAATCCATGTTTTATTTTAAATATGTCTCCTTTGATGGGAAAAATGAATATTGTCTTTTATGTAACCACCTTGTTGAAATGTGGAATGTAATTCATGATTTACGATCTAATTATCTAAAAATCCAAACCTGAAAACATCCTCAATGTGTATTCTTGAAATAACTCAAGATTAATTAATTCTTAATGATGTAGCCTTATATTTGGTATCAGAGGTCTGTTTAGATAACTTTAGGAGTTTTAATTCTATTAAATGATTATAAAAAAATATTTTTTATGGTCAAATTGAAAATGATATAGCATTTGAAGATTTCCATGTTGCTTCATCTAAGACATGTTTCTTTAGAATGGTTTTCCACAGAAGAAATAGGGAAGCAGTGCTAGGAAGGCATACCGAAGGAAATGACATTCTAAATCAGCATCCTGAGATAGTAAGAATTGGAACTGAATAGTTTGTTGCAGCAATGGCACAATTGACTCAAGCGATAAATGGTGGTGGTATCCATGCACGAGATCAACCAGATCAATCGCAAATGAACATGGTAGCGGTGGAACATTTCATGAGGCAACATCCCCCATAATTTGGAGGATCATCTGACCCTCTGTTAGCTGAAGGGTGTATTAAAGTACTGGAGAAGATTTTCGATGTCATGGGGTGTTCAGATTATCAAAAAGTTAGTCTTACTATTTACAGTTTTGAGTGTGAAGCAGATTAGTAGTGGTCGATGGTTAAAATTATCCAGGAAACTGATGAAATTGATGCTCTTGACTGAGATGAATTCAAAGGTATGTTTCTCGATAAATATTTTCTTAAGACTATTCAACTTAGGATGGAAAAACAATTCTTGGAATTGAGGAAAGAGTACAACTTCATGGCTTCTTATGAAAAAAGGTTCACTCAATTGGAAAGGTATGCTCCAAATTTTATCCGAGACCTTGATAGTAAAATCAATCGTTTTTACTTAGGATTTAAACCAAAATATCAAAGGGCATTGGCTTCTCATGAGTTCAAAAGTTATGAAAAGATTGTTCGATGTGCTGAGAAGGTGGAAATGGAGTTTTCCGATGATCAAGTGTTCTATGACAACCAATAGAAGAAGTGACCAAGGTGGCAGGAGAAAGGGAATAATTCTTTAAAAATGTCTTATGGTAAGAAAACTAAATTTTCAGTTTGTGATAAATGTGGTAAAAAGCATGTTGGGGAGTGTCTTTTGAATTCTGGAAAGTTCTACCGATGTGGTAAGATGGGACATAAGGCTCGTGATTGCACTAGAAAAGATCAAGGTGATGGTAAGACCAAATTTGATTTACAGTTAGTGAAATGTTTCAAGTGAAATGAGATGGGTCATTATGCAAACGAGTGTCCAAAAAAGAGCTCGAATGATGGGAAGCAGTCAGACTACAAGCAGAAAGGTGTGGTAAAATCCTTTGAAACTACTTCAGCAGATGTTGGGCCATAAAATGAAGTGGTATCAGGTACTTTGTTTTTTAGATTATGCTAGTGTATTGTTTGATTCAGGCTATACACATTCATTCATCTCTACAATTTTTTCTAGTAAATTGGGAATACAGTCTCAATAAATGACTCCTGAACATATGGTAAAAAAACTTGGGAATAATGTTGAGGCAAAAAGAATTTATAATAATCTTCATATCCTTATCCATGGAAAGAATCTACTTACAAACCTTATTGTTTTACCTATAGTAGAGTTTGATGTTATCCGGGGTATGGATTGGCTCTTTTTTTACCATGCTAAGATTGATAGTAGAGCTAAAGAAGTTTCTTTTCATAAAGACTTTCAGTTTGTGTACAATAATGAGCCCTTACTGTTGATAACATATCAAGATGCTGAGAAACTTGTAAAAGATGGAAATTAATGTTACCTTGCACATATTGTTGAAAACAAAGGAACCATTCAGATTAATGATGTGCCAGTGGTAAATGAGTATCCTGATGTTTTTTCAGATGAGTTGCTTGGAATAATACCATATCGGGAAGTTGAATTTACTGTTGACTTAGTTCCTGATGTTAGGCCAATTTCAAAACCCCCTTATCAAATGGCTTAAATTGAACTTTTAGATTTGAAGGATCAATTGCAAGATTTATTAGAGAAATGTTTCATTCGACCTAGCACGTCACCATGGGGTGCTCCTGTCTTATTTGTAAAAAATAAAGATGGTTCAATGAAACTTTGCATTGATTATAGAGCCTTGAATAACATCATTGTTAAGAACAAATATCCTTTCCCTCATATCGATGATTTGTTTGATCAACTTCAGGGAGCTCAGTATTTTTCAATGATTGACCTTAGATCGGGGTACCATCAGTTGAAGGTAAAGGAAACATATATTCTGAAGACCGCGTTTCGTACAAGATATGGCCATTATGAATTTTTAGTGATGCCTTTTTGGTTAACCAATGCACCTGCTGTATTCATGGAACTTATGAATAGAATTTTCCATGAGTTCTTGGATAAGTTTGTGGCTGTTTTCATTGATGATATTTTTGTGTTTCATAAAATTAAAGAGGAGCATGAAAGACTTTTAAGGGTTATTTTTCAAACCTTAAAAGAAAAGAAATTGTATGGGAAATCTAGCAAGTGTGAGTTTTGGTTTCAAAAAATTTCTTTCCTTGGTCACATTGTTTCTAAAGATGGGATAACTATTGATCCTGGAAAAACAAAGGTTGTTGAAGAATGGCCAAGACCCACAAATGTAACCGAGATTTGTAGTTTTCTTGGTTTTGTAAGATATTACTGAAGGTTTGTTAAAAAAATTTCACGGTTATCTAGTCCAATTACTAAGCTAACTTGGAAGGGTGTTAAGTTTATCTAGACAAAATAATGTGATGATTGTTTTCAGGAATTGAAAATAAGATGGGCGAATGCTCCAGTTTTGGAACTACCTTACAAAATGGGGAGTTTGTTATCTATAGTGATGCTTCATTAAAAAGACTTGGTTGCGTTCTAATGTAGAATGATCAGGTAATTACTTATGCTTCACGTCAGTTGAAAACTCATGAGGTAAATTACCCTACACATGATTGGGAATTATCTGCTGTTGTTTTCACTTTAAAAATTTAGAGGCATCATTTTTATAGAGTAAAGTGTGAAATATATACCGATCACAAAAGTTTAAAGTATATATTCACTCAGAAATAATTGAACATGACACAGAAGATATGGCTAAAATTAATCAAAGATTATGATTATACAATTCATTATCATTCGGGAAAATCAAATAAAGTGGATGATGCTTTGAGTCGAAAAAGTAATGCTTCATTAACCATGTTACGTTTGAAACATGATCCATTGGTTAAGGATTTGATGAACTTTGTCTTAGAAGTTTTTGGTGTAGGATTTTCTTCTGTTTTGTTTCAGGTATCAGTGAAATTTTCTCAATCAGACAGAATTAAACAAGCACAGAAGAAGGATAATGAGTTGTAGAAAAAGGTAGAGATAGTTTAGAAGGGTAAGTTGTCTGAATTCAACATTGATAATGATTGTGTTTTGAGATTTGGGAAGAGATTTTGTGTGACTTGTGATTCATAGTTGAAGAGAGATTTGTTATGTGAAGCTCATAGTTCACCGTTTTCAATTCATCCAGGTAGTACTAAGATGTATAGAGATCTTCGAGAGTATTACTGGTGGGATGGAATGAAAAGAGACATTACTGATTTTACTGTGAAATGTTTGACTTGTCAATAGGTTAAAGCAGATAGGCAGTTACCGAAAGGGATGCTTCAGCCTTTACCAGTGCCAGAGTGGAAATAGGAGAATATATCCATGGACTTCGTTGTTGGGTTACCGAAGACACCTTGAGGTAATAATTCAATCTGGGTTATTGTTGATCGCTTGACAAAATCTGCTCATTTCCTTACTATACAAGATAATTTTTCCCTAGATCAACTTTCTCGTTTGTATCTTAAAGAGATAGTCAAGTTACATGGAGTTCCCCTCTCCATTGTATCTGATCGTGATCCCAGGTTTACTTTTAACTTTTGGAAAGGCCATCAGAAGTCATTGGGTACTGAATTAAATTTTAGTACAGCTTTTAATCCTCAATCAGATGGGCAGTCAGAATGAACAATTCAGAATTTGGAGGATATTCTACTTTCTTGTTCGATGGATTATCAGAGAAGTTGGGACCAACATCTTTCTTTGGTTGAGTTTTCTTATAATAACAGTTTTCATTCCAGTATATAGATGGAACCATTTGAGGCATTTTATGGGAAGCAGTGTCGAACTCCAGCTTTTTGGGATGAAGTGAGTGAAAGGAAGTTGATGGGACCTGAATTAGTAGAAGAGTTGGCAGAAAAAGTTCAGCTGATTCAGAAGCACAAGAGAACATCTCAGAGTCGGAAGAAAAGTTATGCAGATAACTGGAGGAAGGATCTTTTTTTTGAGGTAGGTGATCATGTTTTTCTCAAAGTATCTCCATGGAAAAGTGTGATGTGATTTTTTAATAAAGGAAATATGAGTCCAAGGTTCATTGGACCATATGAAATTCTAGAAAGAGTTGGATCAGTTGCATACCGAGTGACTTTACCTCCGAGTTTATCTCAGGTACACAATGTTTTTCATGTTTCAATGTTAAGGAAGTACATGCCAGATCCATCTCATGTTTTGAGTCCAGAGGTAGTTCAGCTAGAAGAGAATCTAGCTTATGGGGAACAACTGTTCTATATTCTTGACAACATGGAGAAAGTATTGTGGAATAAGGTTATTCATCAAGTAAATATTTTGTGGAGAAACCACATGATTGAAGAGGCAACATGGGAATCTAAAATTCTAATGAGGGATAAATACCCCCACTTATTCAATAAGTAAATAAATTGTGGGGACACAATTTTATAAAGGGGGGAAGGATGTAACATCATAAGTAAGTAATGAATAATATTTTTTCATATCTATGTCTATTTATGAATTAGATAGTGTTTTACAGGCTTAAAATGAGAATAAACCCAATCTTAAGAAAGGAATACTCTAATATTTTTTAAAAGATTATTTTACTGCATTTTAATGGCAAACCATTTTTAAATCTAACTATTGAAAATTTTATAAGCTATATTTGTCAAAATAAACTTATTATTTAGAATTGGAAAATTGAAATTTACTTTGGATAAATTTTTGGTATTTTTCTGATAATGTTCATTTTTTAATGAATAGTGGAAAATACTGCAGTTTACTTCAAAACTGCCTTTTCATATAATTTAATTATATGGTTATATTATCTTTTTAATTGTTTTTAAATTTTAATTAGAATATATTTTTACCATTTAATCCACTGTTGGTCATTGTAATTGATTTCACTTTGGAACTGGTCATAAACAAGTGCCAAAATTTTCATAGATATTGTTTCAAAAAAAACCCCGCTAGTTTTTTGACAATGAGAATTACTTTTAAATTAATTACTGCAATTTATGTGTTTGGAATTTTGTAAAATGGATTCCATATTTGGAATCATAAGGTCCAAATTATTTAATTAATACTCTTTTGTTTTTGGACATTATGAATAGTAATGACGATAATTATCTTTAATTATCGTGATTACACTACTACAAAAATGGCCTATATCAGCGCTAAAAAAGCACTGTAAAGATCAGCGGTAATATAGGGGGGTCCCTTTTACCAGCGCTCTGAAAAGCGCTAATAAAGGCCCTGTTTATCAGCCCTAAAAAAGGGCTGATAAAAACTCCTTTATCAGTGCTGATAAAAGGGGCCTTTATCAGCGCTTTTTTTAAGCGCTGATAAAGGTCAAAAAAATTTAAAAAAATAACAAAAATTTAAAATAATGTGGGGAGTGCTTTTATCAGCGCTTCACACCCCTTTTATCAACTCTAGGAGGTCTCCTGCGCACAGCACTTCCCGCGCATCCTCATACGCACGCACCCCATTCGCTTCCACCCGAACTCGAACTCGTGACCTCCCCCCTTTTGGGGCTGCACCTTTACCACTAAGCCATTTCGTTTTTTTCTCTATTTAATGATATATCTATATATATATAGTTATATTTATTCATATATTGATATATATTCATATTAATATATATATAATTATTCATATATTAGTATATATATATTAATTCGTATATTAATATATATATATATAGTTATAATTTTTTATACGTATATTTATTTGCATATTAATATATACATATAAGATTTGTTTTAAATACATTTATGAAAAAATATATTTTTTATGTGTGTTTATAAGTAAATAAATAAATACATACATACATAGATATATACAAAACAGAAACGTAGATATATACAACACACAGACACACACAGAGACACAGACACACACAAACACATTTATATTTAAAAATAAATACATATATATGTGTATTTGCAAAGCCATAGAATGTATATATAAGATTATTTTTAAATACATTTATGAAAAAATATGTTTTTGATGTGTGTTTATATGTAATTAAGTAAATAAATACATACATATATACATATATACAACACACACACACACACATAGACACCCACACACACACATAAACATATATATTTACGAATAAATACATATATATGCATATTTGAAAAGCCATAAAATGTTAAAACGACCATAAATTATAATCTATAATTCTGTTTCAATGCCAAAACAAGTCAAATCGAAGAAAATGAAACAATATTCGATATGATATGTGGAACAGGCCTAACGGACATCCGAATTAGAAGTTATACTTGTTTGAATGTTAAAAAATCGGGGTATCCCGACTCAAAAATCAGTTTTGGAGGCCTTATGGGCCTTTTTTATTAATTGTTTTGATTTTTTGTGTCCTCAAATTGTTATTAAATGATTTTTAATCGATAATAATTAGAAAATTATTAATTAATAATATATTTTTTAAGATATTTTGAAGCCATTTTCACTAAATTTCTTATATATTAAATGTAATAGTCTATTTATACGTATCTAGAACATATTTAAAAAATATATATTGTATTTATATCAATATAAATATACTTATATAAGAATAATTTATTTTTCCAGATTTTTTTTGAAATATAAAATTTTTCAGCGCTGATAAGGCCCCCCTTTATCAGCACTACTAAAATGAAGCACTGATAAAGGGGTCCCCTTTATCAGCGCTAAAAAAAAGCGCTGATAAAGGGGGGCCTTTACGAGCGCTAAAAAAAGCGCTGATAAAGGCCCCCCTTTATCAGCGCTTTTTTTGAGCCCTGATAAAGGCCACCCTTTATCAGATCTTTTTTTGAGCGCTCATAAAGGCCCCCTTTATCAGCATTTTTTTGAGCACTGATAAAGGGGCAGCGCTTCCCTTGCCAGTTTTTGGCGTAGTGATAATTAGTAATCGGGTAGTTAAGGATAATAAAATAATATCATAATAATAAAAAATGACCCCAACATGTGTCTTAATGCTACTGGTTGGTCATGTCCGACCATGGGATGCCTTATTACAACTTAGGGACCCCAAGGAATCACTTTTGGGTGATAGTGACACTTTATCATTTTATTTTTAAAGAAAGGAGAATATCACAAAATTATGTAACACCTAAGTAAAAAAAATTTAGTTTTGTCTGTGTAAAGGATATCTTAGACTATAAAAATTCATTGGAAATATAAAAATATTTCCTACATCATAGTATTTTTTTATAATTTTTATATATTAAAAAAATTAATTTATTTCTGACACCATGATGATGCAGCAATTACCTCATTAATGAACGATTTAAATAAAATGAAAAGATAATGTAAACTATAAGACTTACACTTGTCAAAAACCTATTGGATGGTTGGATTTAGAACCCTTATCACCTTATCCTCGAAATATATCATTGTGGGACATTTAAATTCCGAAACTCATTTTAAAATAAAGTAACATTTTATGACTTTCCAAGAGTGCCCCTCTTCCCTCTTATAAAAGGCCCCCAACTCTACCCTCCTTACCCACAACTCTCAATCCATTGGCTCGGCCAATATCTGCTCATTTTATCTCTCCACATACCTCTATTCATCATAGAAGCCTTACCTTAGGCAGAAAGATCTTCAAGAAACCCTTTCGGTTCAAACCAAGGGGAGTTACCTGATTTAAAGGTAAAGTCTTCTCTAATGTTATTTTGTATTATTTTGCTTCTCCAACCCCCTAAAATCTTTTTATTCCTTTCTTTTATAACAATAGTAGTATCTTAAATATACTATGATGGTTTTATGAGAAGGATTAGAGCTACACTTACACACACCTCCGTCTAATGATTAAAGAACATACTGTTTCTGTGGATGGTGAATTACTGCCTCACGAAACGATGATTTCTCAATATTCTTTTATCACCTTTCAGGGTGGCCATTAAGATGTCACTATATTTATATATGATATATATTATATTTATGCTTTCCTTATGATTCTGTATTTTTCATTTATGGCATATCTTTATGGTTTCCATTATGGGTAAACGTGATTATTTCATTTTAGGAAGTGCGGACTACCGCCCCCTGAAAGTGATTTGATTCGTTGATGCCATATGTGGGACGTGTAAAGGATAGAGTTAATAATATTATATATGATATTATACTTTAATTATAATGTACCTTTATATCATTATGACTCCATTCCATTAAATACGAAATAGAAATGAAAGTAGCATTCAAGCGTACGTACGACTTACTGTCTCCATGAACGGTGCATTTCATTTCATACCTGTAAATGTTATGTAATATTAAAAATTAATGTATATAATGGATATATATGATATATATGACATCTGAATCATGAATATAATTCTGTATATAATGTATATTTTACCCCATGAATAACTTGTAATTATAAGAAGTTTATTTTTGACTCAAGTATCAAAGATCGACAAAACGACTGTTGTTAACTTAAATAATTACATAATGTTGATAATATGGTAATAAGTGATATAAAAGGAATAATGAACTTGAAAAAGGTTCTTAATAAAGTAGAAATTAACTCTAGTTTATTATTCAGGAGATTAAAGAACGATCGAGTCAAGTTGGACACAAGGAAAGAGACTTCGTCTCAAAATCCTTTCATTGAGGAATATTTTGTTTTATACACAAATTTCTTTTATATAGTGTATAAAACCCTTTGACTTTTACTTTTATTCAGAAGGAATCTTTTTGTACGAAGAATTTTACTAAACAAAAAAAGGAATGTTTTGTCTTATGTATGCGGCGATAACGACTTCTCCGCCGCTGTGACCATTATTTGAGTTTCGACTTCCTCTACAAGCCATAACTTTTTTTAAAATGAAAAATAAATAACATGTTTTACTTTTATTTTATTTTGGTATTGAAAATGTTTTTGATAATTTTTTTATTATATCAATGTGTTGTATTGATATCTTATGATTCAAATGTGGAAATGTTATGTTTCCTTTATGCATGTTTTATGTGATACGATTATGTTATTGTTCTTGGGCATTGTTTATGAATATGGGTGGTTCCGTTATAAATTAAGGGTGGGTGAGCCCGATATAGATCTCCAATTCATTGGGTAATGTGAAGGGGTTAAATGCTAAGGTTTCTCTGAATAGATTTAGGGAATATACTATGATGGGTATTCCAAACGTAACCATGAGGGTTACTCCCTACATAAGAATGTTATGAATGCCTCAAATTATCTTTTTGTCTTATGATTTCTATGAATTATTCATGAATATTATGATTTCATGAGGTATGTTAAATTTCATATGTTTTATGAGAAAAGTATGATTTCATTAATTCTTATGTATACATGTACTAATGTTTTCATTCCGTATTTTTATATCCCTTACTGAGCTTTTTATGCTCATCCCAAGTTTCTAAAATGTTTGTCACAGGTCAAGGGAAAAGTACATGATGTGATGATATTTTCAAGGAAGTTTCAAGAAAAAATCCATGTTTTATTTTAAATATTCCTCCTTTTATGGAAAAAATTAATACTATCTTTTATGTAACCACCTTGTTGAAATGTGGAATGTAATGCATGATTTATGATCTAATTCTCTAAAACTCTAAACCTGAAAAGATACTCAATGTTTATTCTTGAAATAACTCAAGACTAAGTAATGTTTAAGGCTGGGGCCTTATAATTATTTTCAGTGGAAGATTAATGATAATATTAATGTTGAATTTACAAAATTAAAGCATTGATAAATGTATGAGAGAAAAGAAAAAAGGCCAAAGAAAAATATAAAACCAATCTGGAGTGCCTCTGAGGAAAATTTCATTGAGTCTAATTGAATTAGAGAAGAAAACACTGGCAGGAAAAATGGGTATTTTTTCAAACACATGTAAGGTAATAAATATTGTCTCCAAATATCCTTATAATATTTCTAATATATTTGAAAATGAAAATAATGATGAAAATATGACCATTAAATATTTATTTTAATTTTTAAATTTGTTGGAAGAAATTATTAATGAACATAAAGATAAATATAAAGATTTAAAGAAATATCTTGATTTATTTATTTATATGAAATATGATTATTTATTAGAAAATGAAAAAATTATGAATTATTCAAAGGGAACAGTGAGTTTAAAATTTAAAGTGAGAAATATAAAAACTATCTTGAAAGGTTTCTTAATAGAAGAAAAAATATTCCCAATATTATTAGCAAGTTACCACAATGATTTATAGAAAATGTGGTTGGATACTGGCCTATTCGAAAGAGAAAATTGAAAAATAAATTTATTCCTAGATCAATCTCATCCAATTTTGAAAACAGTTCACATTCCTATAGATATAATAAGGTTTTTATATATTAAATTATTATGTTTTATTATGGAAATAATTTTTAATATATTTGTATTCTAAAAGCTCCTATTACTAATGTATATGGACCAAATAATTTGAGGGTACCAAAAAAATTTATTATTTAATTTTTTTTGTGGGGAAATTGAATAAAGAGTAATAGTAAGATTTTATGGTATCTAGATAGTGTATGTTCCAGGAATATGACTATACCATACTCAAGATTTAGGGGCCTTATAAATGTGGATGGTGGACATGTCACATTTGGTGACAAGTATAAGTAAATAATAAATGGACTTGGTCAAATTGGTTACTTTAATTTTTTTCTAATTTATAAAATCACTTTTGTTGAGGGTTCTAAAGAATAATATGTAAAGAATCTCATAATTATGTGATAATGGTTACCTTTTTATGTTTGAGAGTAATTATTCACAAATCTATAACTATACTAATGATATATTATTCACAACTTTTTATAATGATAATGTTTTACATTGAGATTTTATGAAGTAATTTTTTTATATTGCATTAAATAAAACACTGAGTATAAAAAATAGAGATATATTATTAAAATATTATTATGCGACCATAATAACCAACATATTAAATTGGATGGTATGAATAGGATTAATTACGTTTTTCACACACACACACACTCTCATATATATATATATATATCATTCTCAATATAATTTCATTGATTAATTATTTATAAATAGGAATTCAATTTATTGGTAATGATATATTTTTGCTTAAAACAAATATTTCCTTGAAGTGGAGTTTTTTTATTTTTAATTAAAAATATAATATTTTATTTTTAAAAAAAATTGAAAAATTATATTTAATAAAAATATAAAAAAATTATAATTCAGGAAAGTAAAATTATTTTAGGGTGAATTTTTTGGATTTTTCAGAGAAGATAATTTTTCCAGTGAATAGTAAAAATACTAATTTTTATTGAAATCTATATTCTTTTTCAAGAATGTATCGAGATATATATTTGTTTTAATTTTTCAAAAATGTATTGTCACTTCTCTTATATTTTAAATAAACCGATTATGTTTTTTGTAATGATTTTAATGTTTGAATTTAGTATAAAAACATTTCTATATGTTGATATACATTTAATTAAAAAAACATTTTTATGCTCACAATGTATTTTTAACTTAATAAATTAAAATTTTCCCAACTGGTAAATTATTTTAAGGAAATTTATGTCATGAACCATCCCAGTGGGGCTCATGCCGTAAAAATCCCAATCCCACCTCCCCTAGGCTAGGGGCTGACAACTAGAACTGAGTACGCCTATCCCACAAATGGGAAGCCTTTTCCTAAGTACATGTACAAACACACACACACACACATTTCCAAAAAAAACTGTTGAAACTAAAAACACTATGTAAAAACATGTATACACCTAAGATACCATTATAGAGTAAAATAGTATAAAACCGAAAGTAAAAGGGGATAGAATAGAAGCCCAACTGAAAGGAAAAGTAAAAAAGGAACAAGTCATTGTAACTCCTCTATATAAAACCCTAAATAAAGGGTAGGTATATAATAGTTGTCTGGAGAGGCTTAAACCGACCTCACCTTTTGGGTCTCTTTAATCACTACCTAGCCCTAGTCCACTAAGGACTCTGTCAAATCATCGATCATCTTCAAAATAAACAACACATGCAAGGAAATTCCATGCAGGGGTGAGTAAAACAGTAACTAGTAGGACACCCCAAAACATGAAGTAAAGGAACATAAAATAAACATCACTAAGACGATAAATTCATATCAACAAAAGTAAATTTATACAACACATAAAATAAGAACATACAGGTATACTTGTAATGGATTCCAAGACTCAAGGTCTCCTCCACTACTAGACACATGCTTTCGCTTGTAGCGTGCTTATTCTAGGAGATCTCACTCATTGAGCCATCTAATATTAAGCATATAGAATAGGTCTACCAAAACTATCTGAGATAACACCTGGTCTCGATATGTCAAAATGTTTCCCTAAAACATCTGGTCTCTCTTAGACATGGAGTCTTGATATTACAACCAATCATTAGCCACATGATTCTACTTGAGGCACGCTCATTTCTAGAGAACATAATCCTTGTTTTATGATGTAATCGAAGAATCTCATGAAGAGGTCCCGCTAATTTGAGCCCCACTCAAATTGAACATACAGGTCAAAGATCATGATATACAGAGAGGGGATCCTTCCCAAGGAATATCAACAACCCAATATGTATTAGCACACAACATAGAGGATCCTCCTCTAAGAATACTCACAACCTAATAGATATGACATGTAGCGTAGGCGATACTCCACCAAGGATATTGAAAAACCTATAGATATGTTCCAATGGAAGGAGGATTAACACTATACAATCCGAGGTCACGCTAATTCCCATAATAATCCATCATGGGTGATTGAGGATTGATCCAGTCTAAAGGAGAGATACCACAACTCTATCTGGGACACGACCATTAGAGGGGATTACTATCCAATGAAGTGGGAATAATTCTATTATAATACCTTAAGGAATGAACGAAGGGAAGCACCCCACCTACACTATTCCATAATAAAAATCCACAAATCCATCTCAAAAGGATCTCCTCACCACAATGGTCCCCACGACATAGAAGACTCATCAAACTGACCTTCTATTTGATAGTTACAAAACATTTTGTAAAAACTGGTTCGAATCGGTCCGGGGATGGCTCGACCTGGTCCGACCAACCCACCTTGGTGCAGAGGACCTGACCCAACACAGTCTATCTATGTCGGCCCAAAATGGACCTGCCTGATGGGCCTGACCCATTGGGCTACTGGGCCAAGCAGTCCAACCCTCATGGCCAACCTGGGGACACCTGATTTCTCTTTCCCATCCTACGTCATGCAAACCAGATCTTCTCCACAAGACGCGGACCACCCTGGCCTTTCTTGCTCTAGGCTTACATGGTCACTAGACCACATGATAGTTGGCTCCCTATAGTGAACATGATTTACTGCTACATTCAACGTGGCCACCCCACATTCTGTCACACACTAGCGACTCCGCCACCACGGTCCCTTCACTGATGTGGTCCCTCTAGACTGTATCCCATAGACATAGTGGTTGCTCCTATACCATGGGTTTCCAATGTATGTTCTGACGCCTTCTTTACCGAACACTCCGCCAGCTACCATCCATCGGTGTTCGCCTAGACCACCCACCTTGACGGGATGATTCAACCTCCGCCTCCGGCCACCTCGCCGATGGTATCCCCTCATCACGCTCCACCTAAAACAATCTAAGCCACCGCCTACGACCATCACCTCACACTTCTGCCACCTTTCACAGGTGTAGGGTGGGATCCCAACCCTGATCATTGCATCATGGATCGAAGGCACACCGATCCTCTGATTTTGAAAATGTGAGAATCAAATAATGGGGAAGGGATAAAGGAAATGTACATGGATACCCAAAATGGAAAGATCTAGGCCTTGTTCATGTCATATTTGATCTTTCAATGTTATAATTTATAAAACAAAGAGGGAATAAGTAAATTCTAACATGTATTAGTCTGATAACAACTCCCACTATAGAATAAACCCAACCTACAATATACCCGACTAGTGGATTTGTCCGTTAATCAACTAATCATCATTTTTCATAAGGATAATGAACAGGGAGGAGAAATCAACAAAACTCACACCCTAAATAGTGTTTAGATCGGTTGTTGACAATGAAAGAATCCACATTATCATTGTTAGTCAACGCTTGATCTGAGTTATAACCACCAATCTGCCGTCTCTTGTGAGATATCCTTCTTCTCTATGCCTTAGAGAAACACTACGGTTATGGTGATAACCCTATATTTCTTACAAGTCCTATTAAAAAGGGAAACCACCTCTACATCATCATGTAATATTAAATAAAATATTTTTATTAAAATATTTTAAGAAAGATCGTATCTAAAAAATATCTTTCATAGCTGTCCTATTTCTACCGTGGTTCGGCCCCACAAAAGGAAAACACCCTATCACAAACACAATGGTGGTTTCAAATTTCCAATAAAAGTTTTTTTATGAGTTATTAGTATTTTAAAAAATAAAATAATTTATTAAATACATTATTTTGGGTTTTTCCATTATTGGGGTTTTCTATAGAAGACCCACACCGACTAAAGTAAATTCCAGCCTTAAAAAATCCACCACCCTGAGATAAACTGTGCCCTTAGATTTCTGATTTTGTCTCCCATTAATATTTATCCCTCTTTTATAGTAAAACATAACTCACATGTACTATTAAAAAATTATGATATTTGTACCATTCTGGGAACATCGGGCCTTGGAATCACATGCCTTTTCATTGCATGGTCTCATAATTTTCGCAAAAATATCTTGTTTTTTTGGGAAAATCCAATTCATTCTCCACACCATAAGGATTTGTGTCGCAAATATATAGAACTATAGCTACCCAAAAAGATTAGGGTAATAAGCCTGAATCTGAGCCTCCCATTCTACACTGCTCTCCTAGATATTCCCATGCATCCACCGAATGCGCATCATAGGGACCAACCACCCATAAAGGATATGCTCCTATCGATCCTTGATTTCCACCGGGTACTCGACAAAAGTTGTCCCAATCAATGTCCTGTGATGAGCCAGGAACATATATCCTCAGTTGTGACCCATGGAAGATGTTGTGTACCCAATACAACTACAATGGTTGATCCATGCAATAAGCCACCTTGATAACACAATGATATATTAGGAACGGGATGATGAACCTCAATGATAACTTTTTGTCTCGGCCAAATCTCTACATCCCACATCGAGGAGAGACATGAATGAATACATGGTCTCCATCCTCGAACTCCAAATGCCTCCTTATCCAGTCATTATAAGATTTTTGACAGCTCTGTGCAGTCTTCATTCACTACTGGAGGACCTACACCATCACTATTGTTACCTGAACCAACTCCAGGCCCATGAGTTCCGACTCTCCTGAGTCAGTCTGAAAACATTGTGACCTACAGGGTCTCCTATACAAAGGCTCAAATGCTGACATACCAATGGTGGAGGGGTATCTATTTTAGTATTAAAACTCCAACAATGGTAGGATATCCTCCAAAATGTGGCCAAAACATTAATATGCATGTCCGTAGAATATCCTCCATTACCTAATTGGTCCACTCTGTCTGGCCATCTTTGAATGGGTAAAACACCGTTCTCAAGTGCAGTTAAGCCCTAAATTTTGCCTACGATCTCTTTTAAAAATAGGATGTAATGAAAGCATCATGATATAAAACTATATTTAAAGGGACTCCAATGAGTCGATCTATCTCATAAACATAGAGGCATCCCAAACTCTCTACCAAACTCTGCTCTTGAAAAGCCCAGAAGTGGTCCATCATGATGAGTCATTAAACGATCACCCAGATGGAATCATGTACCATAGAATTACATGTTAAACCAATCATTAAGTCTATTTATATCTCATTCCAATTCCACTATGTAACCTGGGGTTGAGTAAAACCTATAGGAACCTGATGATCAACCTTCACTAGTTAGCAAGTAAGTCATTGAGACAAAAACTCTACAACTTCCTTCTTCATCTCGGGCCATAAAATTGACATCGGAGGTCCTATTACATCATTTCCACACTTGGATATACCATTAAAGGAGATTCATGAACTATTTCAGAACCTCTTATCACAACACCACTGGTATCATTGCGCGCCCTCTGAAAATAACAATGCACTCTCCACCCTTTGAATATCCATAAGGGTAATGGCCTATAGGAATTTTATCACATAAAGCACCATAGTAAGAATCCCTATGTATTGCCTCCATTCCTTGGGGTATGTGTGGAGGGGTGACAACCATTTCATGGAGGTAAGATGCTCTATATCCATCCATAAAGGATATTTGTAATGAGTCCAACAGCTCCACTTCCTTATTTAGTAACAACGATATAGATCTCATGCTAAGAGAATATGGTTCCATGTTCACTTCCCAATAGCGTTTATAATATACAAGTTATATTTTTGGAGGAAATCTGTCCATCGCCTCTTTCTCAAGTGATTTAAGAGGTCATCGATCCTTGAAAGTGGATAATCATTCTCCATAGTCACTTGGTTAAAGCACTGGTAATCGACATAAAACCTCAAACAATGGGTCTTACTAATCCCTTCCTCTATAAGTCCTCCAACTACATCCTCATCATGTGAAGCTCTGAAGAAGCCATAATATATGCTAATGATGATATCGACACTATTCTAGTGTGTAAAAAAATTCACTAGTCTATCTCCCTTCATGGATGTAATCTTTGAGCAACTTCCTGGAAGACATCCGAGAACTCTTCCACTACAACTGGAAATTTGAAAACACATAAAATCTAATACATCGAGGGTAAGGCTAGCTGAATCATGAGTGATCAGTTTCACCTTATCATGCATTATTCAATCACATGATTCCTAGGATTCATTTTTTCACTGGCCATGGAAAAACTCATTCCATCTATGAGGACATAATACACCATTTTCCTAAAATTGTCAAAATGATCATGGACTGTAGATTACCAATCCATACCGTGAATGGAATTGTAAGGACTCGACATTTCTACCAAGATTTTCCAATCCAAACTCTCACCTCAAGTGTTAGATCACACTATTTTCATAAGTGTGATTATCAAGTCCCCTCCTATAGGTATCCATAGACATAAGGGCCAAGTCAATAGTTTAACCGGACACTCTATGTCTTGAAAAATACTCGTGAAAAGAATGAATTATTTTCACCTATTTATATTAATAAAATAACTAAAATTATACACAAACCGTACCTCTAATCATTCCAAAATCCCTTGGATAAAATGCCTCAACCGTGTTAAGTTGTCCCGTCCCTTATCCTCCAGCTCCGTAATCCTGGTGTGGAACGCATAGGGGTCATGGTGGTAACATGTCGAAATGTATACAACTAATGATGCTCTCCCAAATTCTCTAAAACATATTATACCCTGTAGATCCATCCGTTCTTATCATTTTCTCTGACCCACTGTCCCATCTACCATTTCCCTATAAGAAGTACGATGGTAGGAAAAATCTCTAGTGAGATGTCACCAACCATCACATGAAAAGCATTACCTATCTCCAGGATGACTGGACTCACCCTATGAGCCTTGAGCTATAAATCCCCTATCTCAAGACCTCCTCTTGGAACATATCACACGTCGAGTGTCTGAGGATGAAAATCGGTTTCCTACTCTGGAGGTCTCTAGCCCTGCATCCCCACTAATGATATTCACTAGCTATATCCACTCAGCCAGGGGACTTTCAACCACAATGGTTTTCCCTTGCAACCTATCATATGCAGGAATGCATAGAGGAATAATGCATGCTTTGATGTCCCTAAAAACATCCTTCTTGATGGTCTGAACCCTAAAGCACTTCTCATTTATAATATTTATCGAGTACTTGGAATGATCGGTATGCCTCAATGAATACAAAAATACCAACATGTCATCCTTTTGGAGTTTTATAAGCTGTTGGGAATGCACATACCTTAGATTTTAAGGAGACAACTCATTCTATGAAAAAGGTTTTGAAACTCTTTCCATATAATAGTCAACTCATCGTATGATTGGGTAAACTAAATCCCACCATAGGACTACTGATCCATGTCTATGGGTCTTCACTAGGACCTCTATATGATCTGCTGGTGTCCTAATTGGATGGAAAACCCAGTAAGCACCTCAAGACAGTCCTTAGCCACTTGAGATTCAGGTTGTCCTTAGAACCAGAGGGGTCTCTATTGCTAAAACTCATGATGTGTGCTCCGCCTGCGCATCCCATCCCTCTGCAATACGGGCACCATGTGATACTCTACAGGTGGTGTTATAGCTAGTACACCACCTGAAGGTGCTTTCTCAGGTAAAAGTCTGTGTATTGATATCTTATTAAGCCATGTATCATCCTTGTGATCATGTAGTTGATTCATAGATGACTATCTACATGGAAGCATATTCATGTAAAATAACATGTACCACAATGAATAGAGTATACCTATTGATCTGACTCAATAAGGACATGGAAAACACAACCCATTCCTATAGGATGCACAGACCATCATCTTCTCCCCTTCATCTAGTTATTTCATGTACAGAGTCAAAAAGAAGAAATCAGGGTCCTGGTGTACGGATACATTGGCAGCCGCACCAACACTAGATTCCCTATCCAGAAATACAAACTTTAAACATTTAACAATATATCCCCAAACCAAAACACAGAGACCCATGGTCCTGAGTTGGAATATGATACATACAACACTGAGTTTCTACACAACATCTCTTTTTATGGTTTTAATTATTTAGAAATATAATTATAACCTATCCACAAAACATAGTAATATGAATAGTAATAACTACTTTTAAAATATTTTTTATAATTGTTTTATATAAATAATACATATTGAAAATAAAAGATATGATTTTTGGTAAAGTCTTTCTATGGTTAAAGATACTGTTTTCTCAAATAAACCGATTTTAATTACCTTATAATATATTTAATTTTAGTCACATTTAGAAATTTAATTTTATAAAATAAACATCATTTTTCAATTCAGAACGTTGAAATTATCATACTATGAATTTTTGGTATTTTTTTGAGAAACTTTATTTTTTTATGAATAGTAAAAAATATTGTTTTTAGTTAAAAAATGCCTTTTTTCCTATCAAATTATAAATAGTAAATGATATTATAAATATGTTTTATGGTAAAATTAGACAAATATTAAATCTATTATACAATTTAATTAATTATTATCAATTTCACATTGTATGTAAATATAAAATCTTAACGAACTTTTGAACTTTTTTCTACTTTGAAATCCCGTTATTTCGTCCCATCTGTAGGATTATAACTATTCTTAATTTTTCTACTTTTGTGAATTGAATTGAAAAAATCTAACATACAACATTTAATTTAGTTTAATATTAATATTTAAATATTATCATTTCAATTTTTGACCAAAATGATTTTAAAAGTGATTAACATTAATCCAAGTAATTAGGGCCAAATCAAGATTAATTAGGGAGTAAACCTTAATATTAAGGGACTAAATGACCTAAAAACTTGTCCAACACCCATTTTATATACATTTTTCATCCACAATGATTCCATTATTGATATTGTATTGTATTTTAGGACTTTCTTTAGGTAATAACATGTGAACACCTAGCTTGTTTCTAAAATTTCCAAGAGAGTCCTTTTCCTTCCCTATAAAACACCACCACCTCTACTGATTACTCACACCTCTCAAACAATTTAATTTAGTCCAATATATACCCATGTAGTATCTCAGAAATCCTCCTCTATAAATTTAATCATATCTTTTGTCATAAATCTTCTAAATGAAGTTTTTTGTCATAAACTAAAAGGAGTTACCCGATTTTGTGTAACGTCTTCTCTAAATCTCATTTCCTTTATTTTCTTCTCCACCTCCTAAAATATCTTTATTCCATTTTTTTGTGACAAAAAAAATTATCCTACATATACTAGGATTTTTTTAGGAAAAGGGTATGACCTACACTTACACACACCTCCATCTAATGGATATCGAACATACTGATTCTGTGTACTTCAAACTACAACCTCACAAAATGATGATTGTTCATTTCTCTTTTACCACCAATCATGGATGAAATTATGAAGGAAACCCTATTTATATATGTAATATATTATATTTTTTATTTATTTAATTTTATTTATTCTCTTTTAAAACAAACATCTGTTTACCTTCCATTTGGTGTTAACATGATAATCTTGTTTGGGGAAGTGTGGACTTCCTCCACCTCAAAGTGATGTGATTCATTCACACGCCACCTAGAATGTATTAAGGATGTTTTTATTTTAATTATATGATATATATTATATATTAATTCTACTAGAATAATTATATATATATATATATATATTTCATTTACATACATTCGTTCAATACGACAATAATGATGGAAAACAACGTTCATGTGTACGTAGGACTTACCGTCTCCATGAACGGTGTATTACATTACACACATAATTATGATATATATTATTATAATAAAAATATAATTTATATATTCTTTATATTTATATATTTTTCAAAATTTTTGAATCATGATATAAGTATAAGGATCAATGAAAAAACAAATTAAGACACATGTGAAGAACAAAGCGAATTTTACCCGAAGTGAAAACTTAACATAGGATCATTAAACAGAGGGTAATATAAGGTCATAAAAAAACCATATATGGTATTATATATTATAATACTCTTCTATAAAATATGTGTAATAAACTTATATTTATTATAAAGGAAGATTTTACGAGTATGGGGAGAGTAAAGACACAAGGTAAGGCGATTCTATGTCACTTTTAATTTCTATGAGATATATGCTATGTTATCCAATCATTCCATTCATGTGGTGTATGTACATAACATTATTGTATTCTATTTATATTTTAATTAAATTTATTTTTATTCCTATATCCATTCTATGATCCTTCTTTCACGGGGTTTAACATTCAAAATTTACCAAATCTGTAAAACAATTTTGTCTCAACTTTCATTCTTCGAGACTCATGTTTTATTATGCACCTAAAATATTATTCGAGGTGTATATAAATCTATTTTACATGTCATATCATGAATATAATTATTTTCACCATATATTAATCTTTTTTCAATTTCCTTTTCTTAAATGCAAGTTTGATCTTAAGTCACTATGTTATAAGATTTTATTGCGGCAATCTTCTCATTCTTTTCGAGATTGTTTATGTTTAAACTTATTTTGATTAAATATTATGATCCATAATTAGATAAGATTGATGATTTTTCTTATCCTATATTTATTCAAAATATCTTCATTTTTTAGTAACATTTTCCCTCTCTTTGTTACTTAAGATTATGTTTTAATAAAATATGACCACCTCTCTCTTCAATCGTAAACAAATTTTATTCAAAAACCATGTTTTGAAAAACATTTTAAAATGATCGTTGAAGATAAATACCATGGAAAATGGATATTTTTTTTTATTGTTTTAAAATATTCCTTCATATGTTTTCAATGAAATTTTCAAATAAAAATGTTTTTAAAATGTGTTATTTAATAAAACACATTTTTTTCAAAGAAGAAATCACATTATCCTCAAGAAGTGTTTTTAAAGGATCTTTCAAAATTATTTCCCATATAAGATATCATACATTATTTTTATTCGTGAATTTATAGTAAATTATTCAATATATCCATTCATATTCTTTCTCTAAATAGATTATGTTTTGATGGAATGTTGTCATGAAACATGTTTATCTATCATGGGTTATATGATTTTGAAACTCTCTAATTCTCATAGGTTATGTTTTTGATGAAATGATTATGAAACCTATATATATCCATATGATATTTTATTTTTACATTTTTATGATACCCATTTCATTTCATGGGATATGATATGTTCATTTATGATCTTGTGGCATATGTATGTATCATTTCTTTTTGTGACGAGTGGGACCTACATCCCCTTTTAATGAATTGGGTTAAGATTTATATCACATGAAATAAAACATGTCTGGAATGAGGGTTAATTAGTTCAATAATATTGAGATGGAATGAGGGTTACTCAGTTCATTAATATAGGGCGGTAACAGGGTTACTCTTTTCTTTAATATAGGGATGGAACTGGGTTTACTCGAATCAGTAAAGGACTTTATCCACTAAAATGATCTTGGAAGTGATGCATTGGCTACTATGGAAATCAGTATATGCTTATGTGTCTACCAAAATTCCACGAATTATTCCTATGTTATGATTTTATGGACTATTCTCTTTATTTCATTTTGATTCATGTCTTATGAACTTCCAATCATTATTCCATGATCTTTGACATGTAGGGATTGATCTTCTATTTTCACGATCACATTCTCATACCCTTATGCTCATGGTTATGCATACATGTCTCCCTGTTTACTCTTACTAAGCATTTGAGCTCACCCCTTTTTATGTTTCCTTCCCCATGTTGTAAAGATATGTATTATATTGGAGGTGTCTATGAAGGGTGCTAGACAAGAAGAACCTAGAAGGAGATAATTTATCTCACCTATGTATTCATGTTTATGTATTCCATGTTTCCAAAGACAGAAGACTAGTACAAACTGTTTGAGTCTTTTTGTATAAGGTTTATGTATTCTGAAATTTTTTTGTAATTTTAATGTTTGAAAATCAAGGATCACTATAGTTGGTATTAGAGAAAAATTTTAGTTAACATTTGGAAACTAGGATGAGAAAACCTTAGTGAGAACCCAAAGGACATGTATAAGGATAAGTATAAGGTTGATTCAATGTATAGGAAAATGTTATAGAATTTTTGTGAAGGATAGAGTGATTGGTTTCCTTGGAATACAACCATATATAGAATCTACTAGTGAATGTGGCTCTGTCATAGATGTACCTAGGGGAAAAAACTCCGACAAGATGTTTCAAGCTTGACTCAGGGTAATCTGGTACATGACAACACGCCTTGCTACACACTTAGTTTGATACTCCCTAGGGATATTCTTTGGGAATTAAAAGATTCTCCATGAACCATTATGAAGGATTAAAATATAAATTTTCTATGAATAGCCTTGTATAAAACTAAAACTACTATAAAATTACCCTATACCTACGGTTTCAAACCGTGTGTATAGCCCATGAAACCGTTGGTATAGTCAATACCGACGGGTTCATGAACATTGGTCTCCCGAGGTGTAGGGATTTTCCTATACCCATGGTTTTGTAGAAACCGTGGGAATAACCCACTAAAATTTTATATTACCCATGATTCTGGTAAACTGTGGGTATACATTTTCACATCACAAATTATATATCCACGGTTAAGTAAAACATGGGTGTAGATAGTTTTCTACATAGAAAAAATACCCAGGGTTCAAAAAACTATGAGTATAGATAGTTTCGCAGCAACAAATATACCCAGGGTTTAAAGTACCATGCATATAGATGGTTTTCCCAAACACAGCTGCTAATCACCTTGGTTTCACCATTCTTCTACAAACCAGAATGCAAATAAATATGAAACAATGGAAAAGTTAATATTAGAAATAATTGAACCACTGTGAAACCACACCCTCTCTCTCTTCCACACCCCACTCTCCCAATAGATAGAACCCCTTTTCACCCCGTTTTACCCCTCCCCCTAGAAACCCCTGGACACCCCCTGGAAACCACCTCCCCTAGACACCTCAACACCCCCCACCGAACACCCACCACTAGACACCCCCTAGAAACCCCTTTGGCACCCCAACCTGGACACCCCACACTAGACACCCCCCACTGGACACCCCCTGTTGGACACCCCCTGGACACTCCCCACTAGACCCCCTGCTGGACACCCCCTAGAAACCCCCCTTGGGACACCCCCCCGAGACACCCCCAGTGGACACCCCCACTAGACACCCCCTCTGGTCTCCCCCCACTGGACACCCCCCACTGGACACTAGACACCCCTACTGGAAACCCTCGCTATACACCCCCATTGGACATCCCCTCCCCCCATAAACATGCCCTGGACACCCCCTCCCCCTACCCCCACAAACCCCATTCACCCCACTACCCCTTTCCCCCATCACTCCAATTACCCCCACAACCTTCACCCCCCCTCACCTGCACCCCCATTGGCCCCACCTTCTGGACACCCCCTGCACCCATCCCCCCTACACCCAACCCCACCCCAGGCACCTAGCCCCCTCCCCCCAGCACCCAGCCCTACCCCCTACACCTAGCCCCCCACCCAGCCCTCACTTCCTCCTCCTTGACACCCCATACACCCCCACTACCCCCACACCCCCTCTCACCTAGCCCCACCACCTACACCTAGACCCCCTTCCCCCCTCCCCCACCTTCACCCCCACTTCCCCCTTCCCAGACACCCCTGCACCCCTGCACCCATCCCCCTCCCCCCTCTTGGATAACCCACTACACCCATCCCCACCCCCCTACCCCCATCCCCCCCCGACACCCATCCCCCCTCTCTCCCGCCTCACCGAGCCCCAGCCCCTATACCCAGCCCCCCTCCATCCACCCAGCCCCACCCCTATGAAACCATAGTGAAACAATGAGAACAAGAATGCCAAAACAATGGAACCACAATGCATTGTTTTCACCTATTAAAACATAAGCAGAGCTGGCCAAAGTGTTAAAAGAAGAAAAAATATCTTATTGGAAAAGACCTAAATAAATTCTTAATGATGATGCCTCACAATCATTTATCTCTTATTGAAGCCAAAGAAATTCTGATAGAGGATTCAAATAATAAATCCTTCATGCACTAGGTTACTATAGTAACCTGAAATGGGTTTCTACAGTAAGCAGATGATACCTAGTATACTAAGATATCATTTTTAAACTTGTAACAAAAAAATGTATTTCAAAAGTGGTGTTTTTCTCACTGAAAACTTTCTAAAGATGTGTGAGTGGAACTTGAGGGTCTATAGGGAAAACATCTATGGTGAATAAAGAAAATCATGTTGTTCTAAATGAGAAGCATAAATCAATGGATGATCTAAATGTGAATCCTATTAATGAATATTTTAAATTTTACAAACATTAAATATAGAAGATCAAGAAGGAAACCAAGATCTCAAGTGCTTCTAAAGGTGAATATTAGGGACTTCTGACTCCATGTTCAGCTCATTATGATTATAGTATCCTAATGGATAATGATTGATGGTCTGAAGACCCAATATAATTGTCCATTAAAAGTCCTTAAATTTTAGGATTAAATGAAATGATTTTATAAAAGACCAAAAGTCCGTAATTTTTATCTCCTAAGACCCCTTATTTACGAACCAAAGACCATATTTTTTAGCATATAGGCCCTTATTTTTTTCACTAGACCAAAGACCCTTGATCATGAACCAAAGGACCATATATTTATTGCACGAAGGCCTTTTTTTCAATACCATAGGCCCTTGTTTGTTATGGATTGAATACAACTGCTTTTAATTTCCCAAAGGCTATATTTTACAGGACCAATGACCTACTTCCCTATAACAACTACTTATCATGAGCCCTACCCACAAGCTACATTATTTTCTAGTACACCTGCACTATCCCCCCTCTTGCTCCATGTATTGAAGGAGATGTATAAAACAATCTAAATGGCTGGAAGAGTTTTTTAATAGCATCAATAAGTATGTTGTACAAATCCATGTGTAATTTAAAAAGCCCATATAGAAAGATGTTCCCACAGTGACATGTCTATGCCATTCCAACCATACCACTATAAAGCATAAATGGAAGAATGACTGAGCATCTCTTACATAGAGAAAGAGAGATTAAAAAACTCAAAATATCATGCTTTAAATTAATAATTATTTACCAGTGAGTTGGTCATTACAAAAGTGATTAATTCCAATCAAAGCAATGAAGAGGTTTGTCCATGTGTTGTATATCAAAGAAAAACATGGAAGAATAATGGAAGGGGTTGGTTCACAATGACCAATCACATTTCACAGAATGAAGATATTTGAGAAAAACCATCTCCTCTTACTATATATTATTTATACTAATTTGTGCATTAATTTAAGGAAGATTCAATCCAAGAAGAAGTTTCACTATGTGTGCATCAAAAGAAGAATCATTGAGTATTTGAGGAATAATTTAATTGAAATAGGGGTTTATATATATTACCTTGAAGGCCACAAGATGAAATCTATGTTGTAGTGTAGTTAAATCTATTATCTTGGGGATTTAATGTTGGAATATAATCGTATTTTCTTTAATTAGTGTTTGTCGTGCTAAAATATGTCAATAAATATTGGAGGTGAAAGGTGATTATGAAAGTAGTGGAAAGTAAAATCTATGAAAAAATGTTTTCTCATCCATCACCATGGAGAAAACTATGATTAATCTACACAGACATTTTGGAATATTTCTATTCATGCTGAAATATTATAAAATATGGAATATGGGTTTCAAGAGACTCTCATGGTAAAATCATTCCACCATATGGTGGCAGAAAATGAATAATTTAAGGGGGGAGTTGAAACCTATTCTCATACAGGTTTTTTATCCTAATTTAGAAGAAAGGAGATTCCCTATGATATGGGTTTCAAGAAACTTTGTAGTGATATTATAGATAATATATTGTAATCATGAAAATCTACGTTTCCGTGATAGACGTTTGAAGTTCTGTGGATACCAAAGGAAAATCCGGATATGCATTATGAAAATGAATGTAGTTTCAAATATTAAATTTTCAAGAAAAAGTTGAAAATAAATCAATATTAGTAAGAGATAATTAATATAGTTCCATGAATTAATCTATGAACCAATATTTTTGAATCTTTCATCTAAAAAAAGTCAAATCTAGATCTAATTATATATACTAGAATCAGTCTGAAAATGTTGGATTTATGAAGATCTATGGGTATCAGGCTTTTTACAAAGTGGATGAGGTTGTCTTGGTTTCAACCATATTATAAGATATATTTCAAATGGTGTATAGAGGTGCAAGCATCAAAAGGGGCAATATATATCTTAATCTGGTATTCATGAAGTGGTTTTAAAGGTAACGATTTCTATGGACATATTTTGTTCTTGGAGTATGTTGAGGATGGGGGGTTATAAAATGGACTTGATATTTCCCAAATAGAAAAATATTATTTATATTTTACTGAAAAGGAGGAGGGAATAATGATGTTGTGTATTGGATGCATTGATCATGCTATGACAATGTCAACAAAATCCAATGGTGGGGATTGTTGCAACAAAGCCTGAATTGGCTGGATTTGTGAAAAAATACAAGAGGTATAAAAGAAGTATGTCTGATTTAAGAGTAATGGGATTTGTCAAGAATAATGGAATGAAGATATATTGTATGAATATGCATTGAAAATATATATATGAAGAGTTCATTCGATGTGTTAACATAGAGAAGAAGTCATGGAAGATGACCGAGGGTGAAGGTATGCATGGAAGAATTTCATAATGAAATGACATTCATGATTTTGAGATATTGATATGTGTTTGGAGCATGGATGAATGTTGATAAAGGTTGGAAATTGTATGTGGATCATATTCACTGGTTGAATTGAAGAGGTGGCTGTTATATTAAGGATGGAATTGATCTTAATATCTGAAGTCTGGAACTGATTTTAATTACATGAATGGTGGAGATATTTCTAACTAGTTTAGTAGGGTGAGGTTACACAATATTTCAATAAACTACATAGATATTATTGACTAAGGAGTCAGAAGCTTCCATGATGTTGTTATAGAATGGGAACTATGACTATAGGTGTATACAAGCAGGATAACATGCAGTGTTCATGAGGAAGAAACATGCAGCATGTGAATGCAACGCTTGTATAGTTCAGATAGTTGCATGAATCAAGTTTTCAGGTCTCATTACAACAATGTTTTGAATGAATATTTTTGGTAATATAGATTCTATAATATTAGGAGTCATAAATGAAGAATACAGGGTTCCGATATTCAAGATTTTGCTTTTAAAGAATGTTGTTAATGAAGAAACAACTGACCGGGTTCTTAAATGAATATTTTTTTAAAAAAGATTCAAATGTCAAGATTCTATAGAGTTTTAAAGAAGTGTTTGAATGTGGATATTCAAAGATTTTATTAGATCACATATTTGACTATGGTGATGGTCTTCATGCTTGAAAAACCGGAGTATGAAGAAGAAAAACTAGAAATTTTATTTTATATGTGTTATGAGGCACTCCCTTTGGTGTCTCGAACAAGGGATTAATCACCCTACTTTAGGGAGTGATATGTTTGAAAGTTGAATGTATTATAAGGGGAATTTAGTTCTTTCCCACAGATATTGACCGGTCAATCCAAAGAACCCAATTATAATGAGGCATTTACCAGTCCTTTTCCATATGAGTGGGATTCCATAGAAAGACAAAACTATTTGGGGTGACTCTAAGAATAAATTAAATCTTTATTGAAGAACGGGTGGGATGATTCACCCTTTTCTTGAAATTGTATCAGAGAATGAAGGTAGCTTTAGACAACCTCAGGTAATTCTTTTGGGGATATTGTTGTATTTAGGGTTGTCTGGAACTCCACTCGGTGTATGTGATAGGGGAATAACATCCTTTCCCTCAGTTGTGATCTTCTAATAAGTCCTGAGCCTTGCCATGATGTCAATAAAGGTTTTACTGAGAATTTAAAACCAAAATATCTTGTCTATGATAGAGTATTTTTGGCACTAAGGTATTTATATAGTTGCATTGAGATGGAGTATAATAATCGATTCCAATAATGTACAGTAGCTAATGATCTGATATTATATTATAAAATGGTTTATGAATGTGAATTTTCATTTATTAGTCCCAACAAATTATCATTTTACCACCTTTTATACCCAGATAATTTTCAGAATCAATATATATTACATAGTCTCCCATATCTTATAATTATAAATATCAATGTCCTTATCTTTATTCATGGGAATTCAAAATTCATTCATAGAAATTCTCAATCCCTCCCTAATTATCAATGTTTCCTAGACCTTCCCATGGTTCAGACATAGACTCTAATATAGGAATACTAGGATGAACTAAGGTAGATGGGCATTGCCCAGGGGCGGGCACAAGTGTCAGGGAATTAAGGAATCGCCACTCAAGAATGATTTCCCCCACAAAAAATTAATTAAAATAGTAGTAGAAAATAAATAAAATTTCAACATGACCTATCCATACATCAGACGTCCACAACGAAAGAAAACAAGATAAATAGAAATAACATAGTACAAAGGTAGAAAAAAATTAAACACATTAATTAATCCCTATACTACCCTAGCCTCCCTCCCCTGCAAAGAAAACCTTGTAGCTACCTCCAGTTCCCTTTTGGACCCTCTGTATAATGTAACTACCCTTCGTCTGTATAAATCAGTAAAAGTCCTAAGTGGTCGATGAAATAAAGAAAATCAAATAAAAACTAAACTAGAACATACCTGTATTTTGTGACTATAAAATACATTTCCCCAATATAATAACCACAATGCCCCATGTGTTAAAACATGTTCATGCAAGCAAGGAGAAAATAGACTGTATTGAGAGGGCTATTTAGATGAAAAACACACATTATACCACTACCATGAGATTGTAGACATCCACTGTAGAATAGTGTACATGTCTAGCGACATTAAGAAAAAATTCCTTGAAATAAATAGAAAACATTTGATGAGTAAATAAGAATAGTAATACACTTCCTCTAGCAACCAATTAGTGGACGAATCCCCAAATAAAATCGCCAATTTTATTGAATATGTGGAATGTCAACAAAACAGCCTAAAATACTCAATAAATGTAGTGACCAGTTTTTTCTTTAAAGTCAAGTCTTCAATGCCAAAATATTACACAATTATTCTATGTGTTTCTAGAAAATATCAGTAAAATAATATGGAAATTAATTTATAGGTTTCTATGACCTAGAATTTTTTTTCTCAAGAATCCTTATCTATTACCTTGTAGTGGTGATACTAAAATGGCGGTGTCTTCCAGTTTAAAGTAGAAGTGTTCATATATCTAAGGAGTTAATTATTCAAATTATGAAGTAGATTTTATTTCATTATGATGCATTAAACATAATAATAACACCAAATAGTCTTGTTATTGTGATTAGGACTAAGAATATTCTACATGGAAAGTATGGAAAAAATTAAAATACATGGATAAAAAATGGGAGCACCGGTGATATTGTGTACATGAATGAACAAAATATATGGTCTGAAGGCAAAAACATTCAATAATATTGATGATATTTATTGTGGGATTCTAAGGATTGATGACATCATGAGAGAATCAATGAAGAAATATTCCCTAGTGAATGTCCAACCATCCCAAAACCTCATGTTGAGCATAATGTAGAGGCTGTCAATGAACAGTTTCTCCCAAACCAACGATCTAATTGATTTTGATGGTTTTTGTTTTTGGGATGAATTCAGAATTTTTTTTAGTGGAATGAGTCGCATAACATTTCACCCAAAGGGTATGACAATAATCACTTTTTTTAAAAACATGGGAACATGCAATGAACATACCAATATACAAGCTGAATTGTTCCTCACCCCAAATAAAATTTTCACGACGTCCATTATTGTCCTGAGACAATAGTAATGCACAATAAGAGTAAGAGAATACATTCAATGAATTCAATTAAGTACAAAAAAATAATTATGGATAATATTATATAAAATTAAGTAGGAAAAATGTAATCAAATTTAAACTAATAATCCCCAAAATATATATAAATTCTCATGTATATAAATATTTATAATTGATTTATAGTAAAATAATGAGCATAGTTAAAATAACTTGCTTCTTGATCACTTTAAACATTATCTGAGTAGAAATTTTCATATTACACTGTCAATTTGCAGGGGAAAGTGAGTAACATAATAAATTAATTATATGTTTCTTTTAATTCATATGTAAAAGATACATAATCTTAAAATGAACTTAATACCACCCATTAAAACTAGATTAAAATTTCTCTTCATTAATTACTTATTCCAAGAATTAACAATGAAAAATTTTCTCCAGTTCCACTACGGAAAAACTATCCTATACCAACGGTTTGGAACCGTTGGTATAGGCCTCCAAATAGTTGGTATAGCCTATACCAACATTTTGGAGAACCGTTGCCAAGTAAGCCGTTGGGATAGGTCTATACCAACAGTTTTCCCAAAACTGTTGGTATAGACCTATAACAACGAATTTGGAAACCGTTAGTATAAGTAATTTGAAAATATATACCTACGGTTATGGAACTATTGGTATATTTATTTCAAAAAAAAAACATTCGATGGGATTTGATTCCAGGACCCCTCGTTTATCATTGAACGACTTAACCACTAACCTAACATGACTTTTGTGAACATAATTACATAAATATATATATGTATTGTCATAATTATTTTAAATTTTGATTTATATAATGTTCTCGGTAAGAAGATATGATAAAAATTCAAAGAACCTATACCAACGGTTGTCAAAACCGTTGGTATAGGTCTATACCAACGGTTTTGACAACCGTTGGTTTAGGTCCTGAGTTAGGATTGTATTTTGGGTCGAAGGTTGATTTATGGGGGACCTTTCCCATTGGTTTGTATTCTGGGTCGAAGGTTGATTTATGGGGGACCTTTCCCAACGGTTTGCCAAAACCATTTGGAAAGGGTATACCTATCCCAACGGTTTTCCAAAACCGTTGGGAAAGGGTATACCTATCCCAACGGTTTGGCCAAACCGTTGGGAAAGGTGGCCACAAAGTGGAATTTTCCCAATAGTTTGGCCAAACCGTTGGGAAAGCTATACCCTTTCCAAATGGTTTTCCAAAACCATTGGAAAAGGTGGCCTCAAAGTGGGCTTTCCCAACAGTTTGGCCAAACCGTTGGGAAAGGGGACCTATACCAACAGTTTTTACAAACCATTGGTATAGAAGTGTTGGGAAAAATCATATTTCCAGTAGTGTTTAAACTATTGATAACCTATAATACAAGAGAAATTCACTAAATAATCTTCCAATAATCAATGGAGAATGATTAATTCACCTTAAGAAGTTTCAATAATCATAAACTATTTCATTCAACACTACTTAATCCCTAAAAATGAATCACATGCTAAAGAATCCAATCAGTGCTCAACATTTTTTCACAATATTTATTTACTTCAAGGTTCATTATCATGAAATTTTACTATGAATGACCATTTATGTGAGGTAGTATGGTTATGAAATTGTTTTACCTCCAGTGGAATAGAATTATATATGGTGGGAAACACTTCCACCCACAAGATCATGACATGGGAGGCACCCACAAGATCATGGAAAGGCTCTGATATATCCACTTAATCATATACATAGGAAAAACTATATATAGGGTTAAAAATAGCTTCATATATTTTTCATAAATATTGGGACATATGATCACTACTTGATGGTAAGAGGGGACCCCATAATAGTGTTCTGGGTTCTATTCCTCTTCTTTCTAGTAATAAATAGAGTATTATACAATAATAATAAAAGGGTCCATGTAAAAATATGTAATAACATAATGGAATAACATAGAAACCCCACCAATTTTTTTTAATGGATATAAAATATCATGAATCCAACACTCTAAACCACCCTTCAAGGATATCATCTTGTAAATACTAGAAACTCACAACTACCATCTAACAAGTGATATAGTTACCTATCTTCCTACTTATCAATTTTGTGTATTAAGGTCACAATATAAACCCAAAGCCTATCCAACATTATGGTCACATATACATGGTAATTTATCTTTCACAAATATTAGAGACCACCCTTAGTCTTAACAAGAAATCAATAATCATTTAACAAGTCATCCTTTAATGTTGACATAACCCTTACGAATCAATACTCTCATTTCTATACTTGAGGCCACCAGGAAATAACACATATTAGTGACTACCAAATAAATATACCCTTGGTGTATTCTAATACATAATACCACATAGTTCCTTGTATAGAAATATCATTATATTCTCATAATTCATAACTCCTAAATATCTTATTTTGTCCAGAACGCTCATCTTGAACTACCCCATAACTCATATGGATAACCACTCTTCATGAGGATAAAAATACTCAAAATATACCATACAATTTCTCCCCAGTCATAACTTGTCAGCATACACCCTTCATGGTACTATATTTTATTTTTTTGATAATGACCTTATATTGAATTAATCATTATAAACCTCTAAACCCAAGGCTCGTCATGTGTAGAATATCTGTCATGGTTCTAATAATCCATACCCACTTAAGTTATTGGATCAAATTTCATTACATCATACCCACATACTCAATGTACACAATTATACATCACATTAAAACACATATAAAATGAGATAAAATACTAGGTACCACCTACATTATGTCCATAGGGGTTTTCTCATCTTTTATTGCTCTGTGATTTATCATTTTTCACTTAAAATAAAATAAATGATAAAAATAACACAAATTGGGAATTTATGTAAAATCACTAAGAAGAATAGAGGGAAACCAATAACAAAAAATTACCTGTTATATACATTACTCAAGAGACAATAACTACAAAATATGTTTCACCAATTTTAAAAGTGGAAGAGGGGAAAAATCTTGGAGAATACAAGGTAGGAGAGAGGATAATGAAATGTGACTCCTTAAAACTTGTAGAAATTTTAGGGATAAAGTAGTGGGAATAAATTTTATAAAGTTTATCATGGAATGAAAAAAATGACCCTATAGGGATTAGGGGGTCAGGGGCACCATCCAGATTCTGGTGGCCCTCACTGGAGTTCTAGTAGACCATTAGATCTCTAATTCCAACCATCAGGCTCTCAAAGGTGGTTGTTTGACCCATTTGATAGATGTTGAAACTCGTGTGGCCTCTACCCAAGGTTCTGATGGCTTATACTAAAGAAAACATAATGGGTTTTAATTTCCCAACACCCAAACTTTGATTCAAGTATTCTCCATTGGTCCCTTTATCTATGAAACATCACTTTTGAAATTCCAAAACATCTTAAGTATCCTCCTCCCAAATCCATATTCTAAATTTACAAACCATTTGAGTTCTACTCCATCGATATTTAATACTTCCAACAACTCCACTAACACATGACATTGTTGGTCATTTAAAAATTTAATGTATAATTTTTGAAACTACAGTTTGTAAGTTGATAACATAACCTCTGGACCAAAAAGGAGTAATTGAAAGGTATTTAACATTAATCACTATTTATTTTAATGTTGAGTTATTTGATAATTTTATTTTTCATTCAAATAAAATTTATTTGTTAATATAGAAAAAAATATTTATTTTATTCTATGGACTTCCATAAACACACTCACTTGGCATAAAGAATTATTGTTTTGTTTTAAGGGTATATTTATCCCCATGAAATAAAATCAATAGTCCATCAATATAAAATAGGTGCATTGATGTAAGTAATTACCTTGAAGCCCTGATAAGTGTAAAAAACACAATTTCGGTATCCTTTCACAAGAATCTTCTTAGGTAATAATCTGCAAGTCCAAACTACAATGTAAATAGAGGTTCACCATGACATACACCCCTTTATCATTTAAAATAACCTATTGGGGGCCCTTTATTAGGCCTAAAGATTATGGTATTATTTTATGTTATAACAACCAATTTGCTGTAATATTTTGAAAAACATTATGAATATATAAAATAAAATACCAATGAATAGTATCAAAATATTTAGAAATGTTACAGTTTAATGTTAAATTTATATGAATGGATTTATTTGGAATAATATTAGTACGTTTAAAAGCAGTAAAAATCAGTATTCAAATTTTCTTTTAGTATTGACCCCATATTGATTATATGATATCATTTTAAAGGCATGGTAACCCAATCATAAAATCATTATCTTCAAAATAATTTTGGGTATTGTATTTACAACTTTAGTTAGTACTAAATATTTTACATCTAAAAAAAGATTAATTTTAGTAATTTAAGAGATAAATTGGGGCTTAACCTAAACAATCATATGAAAGGTAACAATGAAATATTTAACATAATTCACTTCATTATCATGAATATTATCCCAAAGGTTTATAACAAATTTATTTGTAATGTTATTATTCCCATTGACACTATTAGAGTTGAAAAAAAGTTGATTTGATAATTATTAATTATATATTGTGACCATAATTTATAATAATAAATGAGGTAACAGTAATTATAACAATCAATGTATTCTTTGAAAGACCATTATTAACTTATATCACTTCCTTTTAAATTCAACTGATCATAATTTTAATCAAATTCCTAAATTTTATGAAACTCTATCATTAAATATAAATATTTGATGTAAAAATATGTGATATGTTCTTAAAAAATGAAATGAATCTAGATTAAAAAATCTTCAAACCAGGATTTAAGTACCTCCAAATGCTAGCCACCTTTTGGAACCCTAGATTAGGGATGAATCCTCATCCCAATATAAATTTTAAATATTTGTTCCAAATATCCTAGATTTGTATACACTATCCCCCACTTAAGACGTCTATATTCTAATACTAATTCATCAACTAATGGTAATTCTGGATCAGAGGTAGCTTAAACTAGAATTTTAGAAGACTGCACAACAACACAAGTATGAGACACCTCTTCTCTCACAATTTATCAGTCATCTAGAAGATCTTCATTCTTCATAATATGGTATGATAGGGTTACAAGATAATACCTTACGAAAACCCTTCTCAATATAACTCGGTCTAATGAGGTAGAGGTAGAGGCGGCCGCAGTTGGTAGGAGGTGAAGACGACCGCAGGTGTAGAGGCAAGGGACGAGAGGTGGAGGCAGAGGCAGAAGTGAGGACTGGGATGTAGAGGCGGGGTCCGGGAGGTAGAGGTGGAGGCGGCCACGGAGGAAATAAAGAAGAGGGAGGGTGGCGGGGGCCATGAGGTGGGGTCGGGGAGGGGAGGTAGAGGCTAGGGCAGTAGGTTGAGGTCAAGGAGGGGAGGAGAGGTTGGGGAGCATAGGGCACGAGGAGACGTGGGGGATGGGAATAAAAAATTAAGCGGTGAAGCACGATAAAGATCTCATATCAGTTCTATTATACCAACGGTTTTAAAAAAAACCATTTGAATAGGTCAAAAAATACTATATAATCCTATGGGGTTTCAAACCGTGTGTATATATGCATGAGTATAGAACTATTTCTCACTAGTTTAAGGTGTAATTTATTAAGGATCTTTTCATATGTTAGACATCCTATATGCTAGTATTCATGATTTTGTGGTTCCTTATTATGATAATTGTTTATTTATAACTACCCATAAATTATTTAAATTAATATTACTTGAGAATTTAATTTCATTCATTAAAAAATATAAAATGTACATGACAGGACCAAATAGGTATAATATCATTAGAAACTGTAAAACCTAATCAACTGGTTCATAAAACATATACGTTGTCTCCCACTGATTTATTCATAACTAGACTTCTTTCTAACATAACCTACTTAATACCCTTCTTCATGACTTGGGGAAGATAATCACATGAATGGGTGATGTCAAATGAACAATAAGGGTGTACAAGGTAAATATAAATCATATAATAATCATAATACATAAGAACATAACATTTTAAAATCTTATCCTATATACAAAATATTTTGAAATCATGTTATTGGATAAATGTTCAGAAGAATTAATGTACATAATCACAAATGTCATAACATAAGACATGATGTTTTGTGGAATACATATTATCATAGATAATAATTTTCATATTATCCAAGGGTCTTAGGAAAGACCATCTTAGAGGAAAAAGTCCATTACTGAACCTAGTTTATTTTCTATTCCCGCCCTGTATTACTGAACCAGATTTACTTTCCATTCTAGTCATGTCTTTCTCATGATATATAAATCACTACCCAATGTATTTGATTCAGATATAGGTCCCACCCATCTTAAAATGATATCATTATTATATGTTCTACAAAAACATAGATCATTCATTATAGCATAACCCATGAAATAAAATGGGTTTCTTAAACATCATTCCAATATAATCCATATAAAATAAATGGATTTAATAAAAATAATTCCATCATAAACAAAATGAAATTAAATTAATAATAGGTATATAAACCTAACCATATTCCATCTTAGATAGAAAATTATTTTGATAAAACACTTGAATTTAATTCTTGATGAAAATATCCTTTTTTCTTCCAAAACATTTTCTTTTCCAAAAATGATATGAAATTTTAAAATAAAAGTGCATAGTTGATAATTAACATGAATTTTTTTAGATTAATCTTCATGTAAATAAGGAATTATAATGATTTAAAAATCTGTTCATGTCATTAAGGTGAAAAAATCATTCTCGTCATACTTTTATCAGAAAAGTAAAAAACCTGCCTCGTATCAAAAAATGCAAAAAGATTCATTTCATACCATTTAATAAAAATTTACCAATGGGTTAAATTTTATGATTTTTTAGAAAACTAAAAATAATATTACATATTTTTGTAAACATGCATGTGGATAAAAAATATACCCTAATAAATACTTGCAGATAAATAATCTCATATAATAATGAGATTGTGAAATTATCACTTACCTTAGGTTAAATATCCTTCATATGCATATAAAACTCATGTATAATGGTTAAACTATGTTATTAAGTTATTCTAGAAACATATTCATATTTATGCTATCATATATTATTTTATTATATCATTTTGTTAAGAGTGTTTCAATATTTCCATTATTTTGGGTGTTAACTACTTCATTTTACCATTCCTATTTTGAAATGTAAGTCATGTTTGTTATGATTAGGATGTATTTTATTAATTTATAAAATTAAATTAAGTTCATAATTAGTATTTTAACTGATTATATAAATTTTATAATCAATCTTATATTTTTAATGGGGATCATGAATCTCACTGCGTCGTGGAGACGGTAGGCCGTACGTATGCCCGAGCGACGATATCATTCCCTTTGATGGTTAAATGATATGGGAATAAATGGTATATAAAATATAAAAAATAATAATCTTGTTATATTCATTATTTACATCCATTATACCCATCATTATACCCATCCAAATAAAGTATTGTTGACTAATAGATTACATCACAGCGTGGAGATGATAATTCGTACAAATGAACGCATGGTGATATAGTTATTCGTGGGATAGATAAAAGGAGGTATAAGGTTTTACCATAAAATAGTAACATATAATAATATATAAGATAATGGATTTATTAAATTAGTATGGTAAAAACATAACAAGAGGAATTAGAAGATGAATAAATTTTTGAATGAGGTGATAAAACAATTACATTTTTTTTCAAGTATCACCTTTTGATTTTCACAAAAGGCCTCCGTAAGATGGATTTATTCCCAAATTGTGTCCTCTATGAAGAATATAGGGTTATTGGGAGGGAAATTGGGTAGGTTTTGGCAGAGAAAAAAGGCTATAGAGGTGTGATTAAAATAGAAGGATAAGTTCCCTTTTATAAGAGAGGGGAGGGGCACCTTTGGAAATAAAAAAACTATTAAATTAATATAAATTAATTTAAAATTTAAAATTCTCCCAAAGTTGATTATTTTGAATATTAGACAATTTTGGGTTTAAATCCTATTAGATAATAAACCTTGCACATGTTTTGATTTTATTTTAAACCTTATCATTTTTATTTATCCTTATTTAATATATTTAATTTTAATTATGCTAATATGTTATAAAAATTTAATTGTTATAAATATTTACTTATATGGTGTTAATTTACCATAAATGATTTTTTTATGAAATTTTAGACCTTATAAATTTCACTTTGTAATTTGGAAATATTTTTAAGATTTTCAAATAATTTAATAATATGTTATTTTTATAAAATATCAATATAGTAAATTTTGACAATATTCATTTCATTGATTTTATATAAAATTCAAAAAGAAGATAAAATTGAATAAATTACATTTAATATACTCTAAATATGTCATCACCACCTATACAATTCATCTAATACCTTAATTAATTCAAATTATATTTCTTTTTATATTTTTAGAATCATTTATTTGATATTTCTATTAATAAAATAATTTCTACATCACTACTGTGTCATCCTTAATGGTAATTTTTTAATTTATAAAAATTTTAAATAAAATTATATGATGTAGGTAGTTATTTTAGATTTATAGATACTATATATAGTTGATATTTTCTCATGATTATATATATATTAAAATTAATATATTTATATAAAAAGATAATGTGACATTTTGTCATAGTCATTGATTTTAACAATATTAATGTCATATTAATGGGAAAGTGTCCATTAAGTGATTCCGTTTAGAAACATAGATGATAAGAGCAGAATTTATTCATCCAATAGGATTTTTATAGGTGTTAAGGTAATTTTATAATAATATTTTAACCTTTAATTACACGATTGACCCTAACCATGGTAAAAAAAATTATTACCAAAGTTACGATTCATAATTCCCAAAAATAAAAGTTGTATATTAGCATAATTTAGAAGTACTGATTCTAAATAGTGATTCTATTTTAAAAAATTCAAAACACATAATTTTTAGTAATTAATTTAAAATCAATCCTGTTTTCAGAATGAGGGAACAAGTTTTTTAAAAGTTAAAATAGTACAAAATATTGAAATATTTTTACATATGAATTAAATGTAAAATTAAAACTAATGAAATAAATTTAATTTAGTTATAAAAATATATTCTATTTATACTTTAAAAAATTAAATATTATAATTTTACCATATAAAGTTTCTCAATGAAGAAAGTTGTTTTCTCTTAAAATTTAGTGTAATTTTACTATTCATCAAAAAGTGAAAGTTATTAGAAAAATTTCAGAAATAAATCCAAATTAATTTTTATATACATCATAAAAATTGACTGTTTATGTTTTGATATAAAAATTATTATTGTGTCAAAAGATCAATTTGAATGGGGTTCACCATTCAAAGGAGTAAAATTACCCTAAAAATAGTTTTTATATATCAAATAATATTTATTCATACCCTTTGACTAAAATTATCTATTGGATGAATATAATAAATATTTTACTAATTATATAACATATATATATATCTCATTGATTTATTACCAAAATTTATTCACTCAATAATACAAATATCTAATTGATTTATATTTTTCACAAATAATTGATAGATAATGAATTCACAATGCATTTTTATATGTTTGTTATACTTATTACCGCTAACCTAAAGGCTAGGACATAATGATAATTTTATACTAAGGGTGTTTTTCATTTCTTTTAAACTCACGATTTTGTGCAAAACTAGCTAATAATGAATATTTTTTTAAAAAAAATATTTCATTAAAGCGTCCATGTGTTACATTTTACCCCCCTTAAACTGCATTTTTTCCTCGGAATTAATCAAATGGAACAAAAAGATGAGAATACCTATCCATCATCATATACTTATGTTCCCATGAAGCTTCAATAAACATTTGGTTCCACCATAATTTGTTAACCAAGCGAGTTTCCATGTTTCGTATAACTTTTCTGCTACGGTCTAGAATCTTTATCGGTTGTTCTTCATAAGAAAGTTCTTACTCATGCAGTACGAATTCTTATTTTAGTACATGTGAAGCATAAGATATGTAATTTCTTAGGAGAGATACATGGAACACATCATGACCTTGAGATAGATTCTGCGGAACTTCCAATTGGTAATCTACCATCCCAACATGATCTAGAATTTCAAAAGGACTAATATACCAAGGTCTCAACTATCCCTTCATTCCAAATTCATTTACTCTCTTCCTAGGAGATATTCTTAAAAACGCCTTATCACCAACTTCAAAATATAGGTCTTTTATTTAGTTGTAAGAGAAATGTTTTTGTCTACTCTGAGCTAATCTTATGAGTTGTTTTATAGATCTGACATTGTTTTCCTTTTCATCATGAAGATCAAGTAATAATAGATTTATTTCCCCTACATTATCCTAGAGAGTTGGACTTATACAATTCTTTCCATAGAGGGATTCATAAGGATTCATTTCAATACTGAATTGAAAGATACTGGTTTAAGAAAATTCCACCAAAGGTAGGTGTTAATTCCAACCTCCTTTGAAATAAATTGAGTAAGTTATCAATATGTCTTCATGAGTTTGAATAGTCCTCTCAGACTAGTCATTTTTCTAAGGATGATAAGTAGTGCTAAAACCTAACTATATATCCAGAGCATATTAAAGACTTCACCAGATCTTTGAGGTAAACCTCGGATCCTGATTAGATTTAATGGAAATTGGTACTCCATGAAATAGTACCACTTTATTTACATATAACATGGAAATCCGATCAAGAGATAAATCTTATCTAATATAAATGAAGTGTTCTGACTTCGTAATACAATAAAATATAACCTAGATAACATTATTACCTTTGGATGTTTTGGGACGTTTGATGACAACGTCCATAGTGATGTTTTCCCATTTCCATTCCGGTAAGGGTAATGGTTGTAACACCCCTTTTGACTTATTTCTCTCAACCATAACATGATAACAAACCATGCATTGAGAGACATATTCAACAACATCTCTTTTCATGAAATCCAACCTGAAATACTCTTTCAGGTCCCTGTACATCTTTGTGATTTCTGGGTGAATAAAAAATAAAGAACTATGATCCTCATCCAATTGCTCCATATTTAATTATGGTGTGGGAGAAACACAAATCTGGTTCCTAAAACATATTATTTCATGTCATTCAATGTTGAATTTAGGGACATTTCTCAATTTATTTTGTATCTCTACATCTTTTTCCTCCTCCTCCTTAATCTTCACTTGTATTGACGGTTGAGCATTCATTTGTGAAAGATAATATTTTTAACCTTCCTTTAAAATTTCAAGATCTTCCCTTTGAAAATCCATATATATTAGATCATTTTTTATCCACATCATGGATAGGATTGATTGGTCTTGTTGACACAAATCATATACCACCTTTTTCTCTTTCCCATGGTGGAAATGTTTTGTGAAGTCGTAATCTTTAATCGTCTACAACCATATTATTTAGTGAATATTCAAATAATTTTTATGAAAATATACATTAAAAATGTATGATCAGTATAAATATCACACCATTCACCATAAATATAATGCCTCCATATCTTTAATGAAATTATTACTGCAGCTAACTCTAAATCATGAGTTGGGTAATTTTTCACTTGGATTTTCAACTGCTATGAGGCATAAGATATCGCCATATCATTTTTTAGGAGAAAACATCCCATCCCTTTCTTGGATGCATCAGTGTAGATCACAAAACTTTCTCCACTACAAGGTAGTGTGAGAACATGTGCACTAGATAATCGTCTTTTTTAGATCTTAGAAATTATCTTCATAATCTTCCATCTATATGAACAAAACTATTATCTGAGTTTACTTGGTGAGTGGATTACATAATCAAGAAAAATATTTCACAAAACATCGATAATATCCAGCTAATCTAAGATAACATCGGATCTCAGTTACCATTTTTGGTCTCTGATAACTTTCAATAACTTTTGTTATTGATGGATCCACAAATATCCCATATCTTGAGATTATGTGACTGAGAAATGAAACTTTCTAAATAAAAAATTCACACTTGGTAAATTTTTAATAAAGCTTATCCTTTATCAGGGTCTTCAGTACAATTTTAAAGTTGTATTGATTTTCTTCCTTGATCTTCCAATAAACAAGAATATTTTCTATAAAGACTAACATAAACTGATTATGATAGTCACTAAAGACACTATTCATTTGATATATGAATATATCGGGGGAATTAGTAAGGCCAAAAGGCATCACTATTAATTCATTATTTTAATACATTTTATGGAATTCCATATTTCGTATATACTCTATAATTGATGATATCCTAAACAAAGATCAATCTCAGAAAAGTATTGATGTCCATATAGTTGATCTAATAAGTCATAAATGCGGGTAAGAGAATATTTTTTCTTGATAATGACCTTATTATGTTCTTGATAATCAATTTAGAGTCTCATTGATCCATATTTCTTATTAACAAATATAACATGTGCTCCCCAAGGTGACACACTTGGGCATATGAATCCCTTATCAAGATACTCTTGGAGTTGCTTCTTCAATTCCTAAAACTCATATAGGGCCATTCTATACGGTGTTTCTGAAATACGCATGGAACCCAACATGAGTTCTTTTAAAAACTCAACTTCACAATTTAGTGTATGACCTATAAGTTCCTCTAGAAAGACATCATTAAACTCTCGTAAAATGGGAATATTCTTAATCGTGAGTTGCTCCCCAACCACCTGAGTTAAATAACCTTCTTTATAAGAATCAAAACACATAAGATGGAAGACATTTCTATTATAAGGTTATATTGATCCTTGCATCGATAGATGACCATAGATAGATCTGGAATATAAGATGTGCCTTCCCTTATTCGAAAAATGATATGTGACCTATATAGAGAAAGCCAATCCATGAAAATAATCTAATAAATTATTATATAGGAAGGATCACAATATTTTCAGTACGCACTTTCCCATAGACATCAATCAAATATGAACTATAAACATTTGATGTGACTGTTGTTCCATTAGGAGTCGTCACAGCTTACTCAACATCTTATTGTTGATGTAATATGGCGATACACTTTGAAAATTCTTCAGAAATAAAAGAGATGGTGGATCCAGAATCAAATAAAATATTTTCTACATTAGAGTGGATGGTGTATGTACCTTTCAACACTTCATTATCATACTCCACATCGACGATAGTGATTTCATGTGACTTTTCTTTGTATTTTTCCTTAATAGTTTTTCGACTTCAATCATTATAAATAACCCTTGTATTATGGTATTGATTGGCATAATATGCCATTTTTTCACTTATAGCATTGAAGTGAAGGAGGTGCATTCTTTGTATCATTTTCCCCATTCATATCATTAGATATATTTTCATCACTTCGACATTCAACTGCCTAGTGACCTTATTTTCCACACTTAAATCTTTTACTAGTCCCTTTAAGAGTATTTTCTCCATGTTTCTTTCCACATTTTGAGAATAACGAAAAACTCATCTTATTTACAATTTGGTATTTATGTTTTACTTTGAATTCCATTTTTCTTTTCGTATCATGTGTATATGACTGTTGGGTTACTCCAATCTCTATCTCAACCTTGATATCACATCAAATAGTTTAATCATATCTATTAAAGTCCCTTATGGATAATTACCTTTAGAGACTTGGTTTTAAGGAACTAAAAAATCGACCAATTTTACTCTTAGGTGGGATAATAATTTCAGAAACATAGATTGAATGTATTGTAAAATTTTCTTTTTAGGTACCAACAGATTCATCTTCCTTTTGATTATGTTCAAGGAACTCCTTCTCCAAATTGGTTCGAAGAATATGGGAAATGTACTTATTGAAAAATAATTTCTGGAACCCGTCCCATTCTGTGGACTCAATTTCATCTCTTTTATAATATTCTTGATTTTATTTGATCATTAATCAACTTCACCATCAAAACAATAGACCAATAAGAAGACTTTATCATGTTCAGAACATTGTAGAACTGAAAATATATTTTCAGTGGTACTGATCCATTGTTCAACCACTAATTGACTAGAAGACACGCTGAATGAAGGTGAACGCTACCTCATGAAGGACTCAACAAAGTGATTATACCTCCTTTTATCATTTGAAAGTATTGAATGATTCATACTCGGAGAAAGTTGTGTGAGCATGGCTAAATGACATTTCATTCCATCTCCCATAACATTTGGATGCTTAGCGGGATAATCATTTCATTTCTCATCGCATTTAGCATTAATGCTATTATTTCGGATTCCATACATTGATTAAAACCAAGAAGCATAGTGTGAGAAACCTTAATCATAATAGTAAAACCACATAATCAATAATAAAATTTCAATTTATGACACATCAGGTTTTATCCTAGGTTAATCATGTTCATTTCTAAAACACTAGGATTGTAACATATATTTAGATATCTCCATAGGATTCTTTCTAAGGATTTCCCATCCTTGTTTCCAAAAGTCAACTATACATTTCCTTTGATACCAACTATAATGACCCATACTTTACATAAATGGATATTAGTTAAAATTTTTACTACATTAATTAAAATATAAAATAAATCCATGATAAAACCGTATAGGTATAATGTCTTTTAAAACTACGAAACATAAACAACTTGTTCTTAAAACAACTAAATTGTCTCATACTTATTTATTCATAACTAGACTCCTTTTTGAAATAGAATACTTAATACCCTTCTTTATGAGCTGGGGAAGAGAAACATATGAATGGGTGAGTGAAAATTATCAGTAAGGTTAAACAAGGGAAATATGAATCATATCATTATCATAAGACACAAGAACATAAAATTTTAAAATCATATCCTACATATGATACATCATGATATCATTTCATGGGATAAAAGTTCATAATAATTAAAGGAAATAATCCCAGAAGTCATAAAAGAAGACATGATGTTTGGTGGAATAAACATAATCATAGAAAATCATTTCTATTTTAGCGAAGGCTCATGGCCTAGTCCATCATAGCGGACAAAGTATTTTAATGAACTGAGTTTACTTGCCATTGCATCCCTATATTAATGAACTGGATTTACTTTCTCTTCTATTAATGTCTATATAATGATATATAAACCCTTACCCAATCCATTGGAGGGAGATATAGGTCCTACCAAATCTCATAATTAAATCATTCTTACATGTGCCACCAAAACATAAATCATTAATCATAGCATAACCCATGAAATAAAATGGGATTCCTAAACATCATTCCATCATAATAAATATAGAATAAATGGATTTCATAAACATAATTCCATCAAGAACACAATCAAATAAAATTAATAATAGGGATAGAAAAAAAACCCATGTCATCTTAGATGGAAAATAATTTTGATAAAACACTTGAATTTAATTCTGGAAAAAAATATCCTTTCTTCTTCAAAAAAATTTTATTTTCTCAAAATGCAGTGCAATTATAAAATAAAATTATTTAATAGAAAATAAAAATGAAATATTAAGATGTAGATAAATGGAAATATGTAATTATGAATATTTTAAATTCCATTCATGCCGTATAAGTTAAAAAAACATTCCCTTCGTACTTTTATCTGAAAATTCAATTAAGTACCTTGTATCAAAAAACACTAAAATATTCCTTTCATACCAATTAATTAAAATTTACAAATGTGTAAAAATTACTTAAATCAATTTTAGTAGAATAAAAATAATATTACATATTTAGGAAACATGGATGTGGATGATAAATATACCACAGAAAATACTTACAAATAAACAATCTTAAATAATAATGAGATTGTGAAATGATACCTTACCTTAGATCTAATATACATATTATTTATCCAAACCACCTGCATATTTGTTAGTGTATATTAATAAATTATACCAGAACCATTTTCATATTTATGATAGCATATGTGATCCTATTATATTATTTTGTTAAAAGTGATTCATTATTACCATTATTTTGAGTGTTAACTGCTTTGTTTTCCCATTCCTGTTTTCCTATGTAAGTCATGTTTTTTATGGTAAGGATCTATTTTATTCATGTATAAATAAAATTAGGTTCATAATTATTATTTTACTCATCATATAAATTTTATAATCAATCATGAATTATTAATTTGTATACTGAACCTCACCGCGTCATGGAGATATTAGGTTGTACATACGCAAAAAACAATGATATCATTCCATTTGATGGGTAAATTGTATGGAATTTAAAATTCCTTGAACCCAGTTACCCAGAGTCAGTGGATTTTTACATAATATTGGCATGATACAAGTAATCATGTCATGAAATACCAATTAGTTTAGTTGCCTTGGATGTACTAGATACATACATAAGTTTTACGTTACATCATGAAATTAAAAAAACATTGTGTCCCCTTTGAACACTCTTATATCCCTTAGCCTATTCTAGAAGGTTAATCATAATATACTTCTTCACATCCTAGTAAAAATAAAACCTAAGAAAGGGGTTAGCTCAGATTCTCATTAAGGATAACAATATTATAGAAACAATCATAAATAAGCATAAACATTTAAGGAAATGTATAAGACTAAAAATAGAATTTTAATCTTAAGCTTCAAAATAAAATGTCAAATAAAATAAAATAATTTCATTTAATTATTCACATGGATATTCTACCAGTTGAATAATCACATGTAGTATCAATATCCAATTTCATAATGATGGAACACATAATGTCAAACATTATAACCACATAGTCAAGGCCTCATGCGAAGACTAAAAATAATAATTTTTCAAGGAAATGTGTCAATAAACTAGTTTGTCTAATGTAACCTACTTATTCATTGAGGAGCTATAGAAGGCTCCACCCATCACTTACTAAGTCCAATGCATTCCCTGTATAAAAAGGTTGAGACATAACAAAAACCTTCATATTTAAACTAGCATAAAAAATGTAAATACTTTATCCACAAACCATGAATGGTATAAAAATAATACATACACATTCAATCATATCACAAAACCTTCAATACAAAATGAAAGATTGTATCATAATAAATTAACTTCAAACAAATGTAAAATCCATTAAAGGATGTTCACATAGATGAAATAAAAACTATTTGAGTAGAGTATGTCATCCTATTTTCTAATCATTTAAAAGTCACATAATTATAAAAGAAAACATTTATTTTGAAAATATTCTTATAATCCTGTAAGGGAAGATTCTGAAGTGTTATAATGGCAGAAAATTGCCACACTCGTCGTATAATTTATAAAAATATTCTTACCTTAATTTGTTGAAAAGGTCATAAATTACTTTGTTTCAAAAACAACAAAAAGATTACTTTCGAACCATTTTATAAAAAGTCAAATGAGGGTATAAATGAAATTAAACCTTTGTCTAGTAAATATTAATTTTTTTTGAAATACATTTTTAAGAAACACGGATGTGGATGATAAGTAGGTCCTAATAGATACTCATATATAAACAACCTCGGATAATAAAGATATTGTAGAATTAACCATTACCTTGTACTTTTCCTTGATCGACGGTACGTTAAACTTTGGTATAATATCTAAATAATTGTTATTATATTATAAAAGAACCACATACATTAATATGATATCATATATGATCTTCTAATATTGCATTATTAATAATATTTCAGTTGTATCATTGTTTCAGGGGTTTACTAATTCGTTTTCCTTTATATGATTGGTTATGTAAGCCGTTTTTATTATGGATAGGATGTATTTGATTCATATCCAGAATAATATTAAGTTCCTTAAAATTATTTTTAAAAATAAAATGAAAATTATTCTTTAGTGGTTATGATGGGGAATGAATGTCATCGTGTTATTGGAGACGGTAATCCGTACGTATGCACGAGTGACAATATCATTCAATTGATGGTGAAATCGTATGTAATTGGATTGCATATAATATATATAGAATCATTAAAAATTTATATTTATTAACTACATTAGTTATACTAATTATTATACCCATCCAAATAATGATTTGTTTGAATAACGAACTACACCACGACGTGGAGAGGGTAAGTCATACTTACGCACATATGGTGACTTGTCATTCGTAGGATGGATAGGATAATGAATATGATTGTAACATATTTCTAATAACATCAGAGTATGTATAAGGTACTGGAGTTATTATTTCTGTATGGAAACAACAAAGAATGAGTAAGTGGAATAAGAAAAGAACATTGAAAGAGGTGGTGAAATTATTACCTCTTCTTCAGGTGTTTCCTTTTGAGTTGATCAAAAAAGATACATAAGATGGTTTTCTGATCAAAGTAAGGCCTCTATGTTGAATTGAGTGTAGTTGGGAGGATATTAGAGCTTGGTTTGGCCGAGCCAAATGGATTTGGTGTTTTTATTTTGAGAGAAGGTTAAGTATCCTTTTCTAAGAGAGGTGAGGGTCACTTTAGGTAAAGCTTGAAATATTAATTTATTAAACAATCATATTTGGTTTATAATAGCTCCAAACTATTTAGTTCAAGGATATGGTGGGGATGGGTTGAAAACCTCTCAACCAATAGGTTTTAGACAGGTTTAGGTCACCATATTAACTTATCATTTAGATTTAACTCTTAGTTAAAAAGTTTAACTTTTACCATGTATTCCCGTATTATTATAATAAATTGTTAATAAACTTACTATAAAAATCAAAGAGAAACCCAAGTTGTTAATTATTGATATATATAAAATTATATAAGTCTTTTTTCAAATCAATATATTTTTGGGAATATTATATCAATTTTTAATATCATATTTTTTAAAAAACTCATTATGTCAATTTTGACACTATTTGGTATTTTGTTTTTGTGAAATTCATAAAAAATTTATGAATTCAAAAAAAAATTATTTAATCAATCATAAAATGTCATATTAACCTATAAAATTATTTAAATTCATCAAATGTCTCAATTTATATATATTTGGATATTTATAAAATCAATTATTTTAATCATTCATTAATAAGGTAATTACTGCATCATCATTGTGTCATTAATAAATTTTATAATTTAAGGTCTAAAATTATAAATAAAATAACATTATGTAGTAAATATTTTTGATCTCTAATTAATATTTAAATTATAATTTATCTTATATATAACCCTATAGTAAAAATAGCTTATTTATTAAACTTTGAATTTAACACTTTTAACTCTTCTTTAAATAAAATAATATTCAATGTCCAAATCTAATCCAAGTGGACCAAAAGGATCATATTTTATTTCGAAGGTTGATTTTTTTTGATATAGTATTATCTAATAGAAATAGTACACGTGTTAGGGTAATTATAATATCATTTTTTATCTTTAGTTACCCAATTTACTTTTAACCGTGGAAAATAAAAGGCAAAAGTTACTATTCATCAAAAATTATTTTCATCTTATTGAACCACATTTTCATTACTAATGTCAACCGTGTCTCTCAGATTTTGGAAATTCAATTTACTAAAGCATTAAAATTACGTTTTATGCACATTTTCAAATGCGCCTAAAAGGTGGGTAAAAGACGGTAAAAAGATCGATAAAATTTTATATATTTAATATTATTATAAAATGACTACACTGAATTATATTGAAAATATATAGGTATTAAGTATCTATTTTTAAAATAAATTTAAATAAAATAACTAATTATTTAAATAAAAATTATGTTTTAAACAATAATGCACTGTTTTTCACTATTCATAAAAAATTGAATGTTTTCATAATAATACCAAAAATTCACCTTAAGCTAATTTTGATATTCTGAATCAAAAAATTAAGTCCACTTTGAAAATAAAATTTATAATATTTCAAAAAGTAGGTATTACTGTTCATAACGGCTAGTTTGACTGGTCATGGTGTGTTAGAACTCGAAGTTGTGTACAACTCAAGATATAAAATTATTCAAAAAGAAGGGTACCATGGAAGCTTGGAGTGTTACATTCTTCCCAACTTCAAATAATTTTTTCCTTGAAATTTCTAGAATATTACTGCATAAAAAGATTCAGGTGGTTCTTCATCATAAGTTCCTTGGGTTCTCACATTTCCTCTTCTATCTTATGGTTTCTCTAAAGAACTTTCACCAGACGAGTCGTTCGATTTCTCAACACTGTTCACTGGTATCAAGAATTATGATAGGCTCTTCGCAATAACATAGGTTAGGTTCCAGTTGTATTTCTTCATAGATGGGTACGTGTGTTGGATCAGAAATGTATTTTCACAATAGTGATAAGTAGAACACATCATGAACTTTGGAGAGACTTGGCGGGGTTTCCAAACGATAATCTACAACTCCAATTAGTTCTAGAAATTTGATAGGTCTGATATACCTAGAACATAATTTTCCCTTCTCACCGAATCGTATAACACCCTTCCATGAAGACACCGTCAAGAAAAATTGATCTCCTTCTGGAAATTCCAAATCTTTCCTTCAGTTATCTGTATACCTCTTTTTCTTACATTGAGATGTTTTGATGTGGGTTTGGATAAGCATCACCTTTTCCATTGATTCCTCAACAAGTCTTGGGCCTACAAGTTTTCTTTCAACAAAATAACCCCAATATGTTGGTGTGCGACATATCTTTCCATATAATGCTTCATATGGTGCCATATGAATACATGAATGGAAGCTATTGTTATAGGAGAATTCTACTAGAGGTAAATGATGATCCCACATACCTTGAAATTCAATTGAGCAAGATCTCAACATGTCTTCTATGGTTTGAATAGTCTATTCTGATTTTCCATCTGTTTGTGGGTGGTAGGAAATTCTCAAATGATATTCATTATCCAAGGCATTTTGAATACTTTTCCAAAATCTTAATGTAAAATGGGGATCATGATCAGAAACAATTGTTATGGGTACTCTATGAAGTCTTACAATGTCATTAAAACATAGTCTTTCTAAATGTTCAATTGGAAAATCTTCTCTTATACCATGAAAATGTGCTGACATGGTAAGACGATTAAGAAGGACCCATATTGGATCATTCCTTCTAGGAGTCTCTGGTATCCCCATAACAAAGTCCATCATACTATCATCCCATTTCCACTCAGGTATAGGAAGAGGTTGCATGAATCCTTTAGGATGTTGTCTTCTAGTCATCACCTGTTGACAAACCATACATCCTGACACATAATCACCAATATCCCTCTTCATGTTGTCCCTACAAAAATTTTCCTTCAAATCTCTATATATATTAGTGATAAAATGGGGTATATAGAAATTTAAGCTATGAGAATCATCCAAAAATTCCTGTTTTAGATCAGGTATAGAAGGAACACAAAGTCTCTTCCGAAATTTCAAAATTCCATCTTCATATATGAAGTCAATCAATCTCTCATCATTTGCTGCTTTAATATTCTTTTGAAACTCCTCCTAATCAGTCTGATAACTTTTTATCCTTTCTAGTAAAGTTAGATTGGTAACCATTTGGAAAAGTATTTATGTTTCACCTACCATGATTATTCCCATATCTAACTTTACTAGATCCATGAACATATGATCCCTTTAAACTCACATATTGTTCAAAACACCATGATACTTTCTGCCCAAAGTATCTTCCACCTTATTTTCCTTCCTCGGGTGGTAGTGTATAGTGAAACTATAGTCATTGAGTAGTTCAAGACATCGTCTTTGCCTCATGTTAAGTTATTTCTATGAGAAAAAATACATCAAACTCTTGTGATCGGTAATATCTCACATTTTTCACCATAGAGATAGTGTCTCCATATATTCAAAGAAAATATTACAGCTGCTAACTCAAGATCATGAGTTGGATAGTTTTGATCCTGAATTTTTAGCTTTCTTGATGCATAGGCACTAACTCTACCATTCTGCATAACGACAGAACCGGGTCATTTCTTTGAAGAATCACTATAAATAACAAACCCATCATTCCTTGATGGTAATGTTAATATAGAAGCGTTGACTAGTATTCTCTTAAGTTCCTCAAAGCATTCTTCACACTCTTTTGTCCAAAAAAATTTAACCCCTTTACGTGTGATCTATATTAATGGGTTTTCCAATCGGGAAAAATTATAGACGAAATGACGATAATAACCTACAAAACCAATAAAACTACATACCTCAGTTATACTTTTCGGTGCTAGCCATTCATAGATTTACTTGGAATATTATGGATAGACAGATATTCCATCCTTAGAGACAATATGGCCAAGAAAAGAAATCTCCTGAAACTAGAAATCACACTTGATAAACTTCCCATATAATTTATTTATTTTAAGAGTCTTTAGAATAGTGCTCATGTAATTTTCACGATCTTCATAGATTTTGGAGTAAAGCAAGATATCATCAATAAATACCACTACAAAGGCATCAAGATATTCCTTGAAAACTATATTCATTAGATCCATGAAACATAGGGTGAATTAGTCAGTCCAAAAGGTATTATTTTAAAATTGTAATGCCCATACCTGGTTTGAAATACCGTTTTCGTAATTTCCTCCTTCTTCACACACAACTAATGATATCCAGACCGAAGATCAGTCTTTGAAAATATTGAGCTCCATAAATATGTTCAATTAAATAATCAATTCGTGGCAGGGGATACTTTTTCTTTATTTTTATAACATTGATCTCCTTGTAGTCAATGCACAACCTCATAGATCCATATTTCTTTATAACAAAAAGAAAAGGGGATCCCCATAGAGAAACACTAGGGAGAATAAATCCTTTATTAATAAATTAATCTAGTTGTTTCTTTAGTTCCACTAACTCCATAGTGGCCACTCTATATGGGGTCTTCGATATGGGCCTTGAACCAAGAATTAAATAAATGGAAAACTCAATTTCTCATTCTGGAGGATGTCCAGGTACATCCTCTGGAAACACATCAACATATTCTTTCATAATAGGTACATCCTCTATTTGAAAAATCCATTCCTCGCCCATAGTTATTTCACTATCTTCCTTCCTAGTAATTTAATTATTATAGGTACTGGGGGTGGATCTATATGAGAATCAGATGGTGACTTTTCTTCTATAAATATAAAGTAATCCATACTATCATTGAAAATTGTAATCTCCTACTTCTTAAAATAATTTTTTTTCATTAGGTTCTGAAATTCAGTCCATACATAAGATTATATCAAATTAAATCATGTGTATGACGATGAGATTAGCAGATGAAGAATGTTTATATACCCTAATGGGAACCGATTCACAAAACCTTTTTGCAATGATACTTCCCATAAGAGTTTTGACTGAAAACTCCCTTTCTTAATCAAATTGGAAATATCTAATTTTCATAGAAAACAAGGAAGATATGAAACAATGTGATGATCCATAATAAAATAAATCATTGTCTAAATTTGAGGAAACCATTAAAGTACCTACCACCATGTTATTCAGATCTTCAAACTCAATATTAGTGATCACATAAGCTTGGAATTTCTTCCTTGTCCTTTTTTGAGGTATGTTTCCTTGACGCTTAGGACATTATTTTGAATAATTCCCCATTTCTCTACAATTGTGTCATTCAACATTGTCAGCCACTTTATTTTCCTTGCAATCATGAATATGGTGGCCTTTTCATCACACTTGTAACAGACTCCAATTCCCTTCAAGAATGTACCAGGGTGTTTCTTCCCACATTTTCCACAGGAAGAAAATTCAACATTTCCCTTCTTCCCCTTATTTCCATTTCTAGAGTGGTCGGAAAATATCTTCTTCTCTTTATTTTCGTTAACGTTGTAAGAATTTGATAATTCCATTTATATCATGATAGCACATGAGACTATCTTCGTACGATGATAATAATTATGATACTAATATTTGACTGATAAATGGTTTTAACCCATCGAATAATTTAATCAATCTTACTCCTTGGGTTATGTATATAATCTGCTACATGCCTTGCTAACCTTGTAAAGTTAGCTTCATGTATTGGACATTCTCATCCTCTATTTTACCTAGACTCAGAAATTGCCTTTCCATATCTGCTCGATGATCATGAGGAACGTATATTTCTAAGAATATTTCTTCAAACTCTATCCATTACATATTTGATACTCTCCATATTCCATTGGGTTTTTAATTAATGACTGTAACGCCCCGACCCTAGTTACCTAGAGTCGGTGCATTATTACATTACATTGGCATGATCATGAGAAAGATCAAGTCTCGAAAGATCGATTAGTTTAGTAGCCTTGGAATAACTAGATACATCCATAATTTTTTTACATTACATCATAAAAAAAAACATCTTGTCTTCATATCCCCTCATACTATCCCTGCAGGTCATTCATAAATTACTTCTTCATAATCCTGGGAAAAATAAAACATTGAAAGGGGTGAGCTCAGATGCTCAGTAAGGATAACATTATAGCATAAGCTTTCATAAATAAGCATAAACACTTAAGGCAATTTATAACTAAAACAAAAGCCTTTTAAACTTGAACTTCAGCATAAAATGGCAAAGGTAAAATGAAATAATGCCATTTACATACTCACATGGATATTATACTAGTCGAATAATCACATGAAATATAAATATCCACTTTCATAATGTTGGAATGCATAATGCCAGACTATCATAACCACTTAGCCAAGGCCTCGTGCCAAGACTACAAATAAGATTTTGTCAAGGCCTTGTGCCAAGACACTAGTTTGTCTCATGAGACCTACCGATGCATCGAGGAGCTATAGCGGGCTCCACCCGTCACTTATTAAGTCCAATGCATTCCTCATATGAACAGGTTTAAACATAACATAAACATTCATATTAAAACTAGAATACGAAATGTCAATACTTTAATCACAAACCATGAATGGTATAAAAATAGCACATCCACAGTCAAACATAACTCATTCGATACAATATGGAAGATTGTATTGTATCACATTAACCTCAATCAATAATAATTAAGGATGTTGACATAGATGAAAATAATCATCAAAACTATTTGAGAGAAATATCTCCCTTTTTCTTGAAATCATTTAAAAGTCACACTATTTGTCAAGAAGACATTTAAAAATAGATTTTTGAATCAAAGTGTCCCATACCACTTTGAAACATTTTAAAAGGAGTTTTAATTTCTAAACTTTAATGTCCATATAAATAAATCCTTAAAACAATTTTTAAAACATGGACATTAATGAGAAAGATTTATAAGAATAAGTCTTTAAAACATTTAAAAATGGTATTTTAGTTAGAGATTCTAACCAAAAGAGCGACACTTGAATACAAATAACTGAGGTAATCAAAACTTTGTAATATCATGAGAATAAAGGAATTCATGATATACTATGTCAAAGTACATTATATACACCACATAAAAGTGATTTGGTGTATAACAACAAGGAAGTATCAATGGAATTTAAATTGAGATGAAATCTCTCATAAAGGCCGTATCCTTAGGTTAAGGATAAATCAACGACATAATTATGTGTGAAAAATATAAATACACTCAATATTATTGGATATTTAGTGTAAATCAATCAGATTACATTCACACATATTCTTGTAAAAACAACACCAATGAATTGGATATTTAACTCAACAAATGGAGATTGAGTTAAAATTACTCTTATCAAGTTCATACCGATCACTTGAGAATTTATAAATGGAGTGATTATGTGTATCAAAAGTATATCCACATAAAGGGGAGTGGAAATTATGACATAAGAAAATGAATAGTAATTCCACACATAATCTCGGAGTAAAATAATCAATGAAGTTTGCGTAAAGCCGAATAATTGGAAATTGAAATTTCAAATTCCCTTATCCATTTGGTAACTTATGAAACATGCACCCATGAAATAAGGATAATACAATGATGATGTAAATACCCATAAATTAATGTATATTACACAATGAATACAATCATGGGCAGTACACATACACCACATGCAATAAATAAGTGGTGAACAATGGGATTCTCACAAAATTAAGAGTGAGATAAGAAACTCCTTACCACGTTAATCAACTGAGTCGTATGGACAAAAGTTAATAACCACCAAATAATTTACAGAATAACATGAATATAAAGAGAAACATGATAATTTATATCAAATGGCAGTACACAATACACCACTTTCAATAATTTAGTGGCGAACAATGGAAATCTCACGAAATTGAAAGTGAGATAAGAAAATCCCTTACTTTGTAATTTTTCCTTGGTCGATGGTAGGTTTACCTCCTGTATAATGGTGAAATAATTGTTATTGAATAATACAAGAATCATTTACTTTAATATGATATCATATATGATCTTTTAACATTGATTTGTTAATAATATCTTAGAATTATCGTCATTTCGGGTGTTAACGGGTTCATTTTACTTTATATTCTTTGTTATGTGAGCCATATTCGTTATTAATGGGATGTATATTATTCATATCCAGAATGATATAAAGTCCTTAGATACTATTTTTAAATCATCAAATTATAATTATACTTGAATGGATATGATGGACAATGAATCTCATCGCGTTCGTGGAGACGGTAGTCCGCACGTACGCACAAACGCTACTTCCATTTAATTTTTCATTTTAAAAGAATTGAATACAAATGATACATAGGTATATTATTATTCCAGTATAATATAATATTTTATATATTTTACTTAAGTTCATTAACACCATCCTTTATATGTTCCATGTGTGGTATGAACGAGTCATATCATTTTAAGGGGGCGGTAGTCCGCACTTCCTCAAATGAAATTATCGTATGTATATACCAAATGAAACGAATAAGGATATGAAATAAAATGGAATTACAGAAGCTTATATATAAAATATATATCATTAATATCATATTTAATTACAGTTCCATCATAATGGCCACCATGAGAGGCGGTAAGATGTATTTGAACAATCATCGTTTCGTGAGGCGTTAGTTTTCCATCCACAGAAACATTATGTTCATCATCCATTAGATGGAGTTGTGTGTATGTGTAGTTTGAATCCTTCTTATAACAAAATCCTAGTATATTTTGGATACTGGTGTTGTTACAAAAGAAAGGAAATAAAAATATTTTGGGGGTTGGAGAAGCAAAATAAATGAAAATAATTTAAGAGAAATCGTTACCTTTAATTTAGGTAACACACTTTGGTTGGAACCAAAGGACTTCTTGAAATGCTTTCTGCCTAAGGGGAAGCTTCAAGTAGTAGGAGAGGGATGTGGGGAGCTTATTTGGGCAGAGTTTGGACGAGCCAAGTGGCTTGAGAGGTGTGAGGAATGAGTAGAAGTGGTCTCCTTTTATAAGGGAGAAGAGGGGCTCTTTAGGAAAGAGTGAAAGTATTACTTTATAATATAGTTATATTCGGTTTATAATGGTCCAAAAATCATTGAGGTCTAAGATAAGATGACTCATATTCTAAATAACATCAACCAATAAGAATTGGACAGGTTTTAGATAATATTTTAATCATTATAATCTTATTTATTTAAATGATTTATTAATGAGGTAAACATTGCATCATTATTGTGTCATTAATAATTTAAATTATTTGATGTCTAAAAATTATAAATAAAATATAATTATGTAGGAAATCTTTTTAGATTTCTAATGAATATTTATAATCGAAAATCCAACATGTATAACCCTATGTAAAAATTGTTCTTCTAAAAGATGTAAGCTTATGCCATTTTTATTTTTATTTTAACTTTATTAATATAAAGTGTCCCTACCACATACAAGTGGCTCCAAGGGGTCCCCAAATTGACCCAAGGATGCTCATGGTCGGGTATGTGTCCACCAATAAGGTTAGGACACGTTTTAGGGTAATTTTGTATTATTATAATATTATTTTTTAACCCTTATTTACCGGATTTACCCTTAACCATGGTAAATAAAATATTTACCACAGTAATTATTCAAAATGTCTAAAAATAAAAGTTACCTATTTACACAATTTGGACATCCTGATTCCAAATATGGAATCCATTTTTCTAAATTCAAAACACAGAAGTGGCAGAAATTAATTTAAAATTAATTCTCGCTGTGAAAACAAAAAGCGTGTTTTTAAGAGGTAATAACTATCAAAAGATTGACACTTGTTTATGTTCGGTTTAATTGTAAAATTATGTCCAATGACCAACATTATATTAAATGGTAAAAATGTATTCTAAATATACTTTAAAACCACTCAAATTCACAATTTATCACTATTAATTATTTTGATTAAAAAAGTTGTTTTTAATTAAAATTTAGTAATTTTCACTATTCATCAAAATATAAAAGTTATCCGAAAAGTACCAAAATTTCAGCCTAGGCTAATTTCAATATTCCGATTCCAAAAATGAAGTCCATTTTGAAATATAAAATATATATGATTTCAAAAAGTAGGTATTACTATTCACAACGGCTAGTTTAATTAGTTGTGGTGTGTGTTAGAACTCGAGGTTGCGTACAACACACGCTATCGCATTATTCGAAGGGAATCGTACCGTGGAAGCTTGGGGTGTTACATTCTCCCCTCCTTAAATAAATTGCGTCCTCGCAATTTATGAAATTTTGCTTGGGAATATAATGGAATGTCCCACATCGGAAAAAGAGTCAATAAAACTATCACTTTAAAAGAAAGAAAGAGAGGTATAAGGGTCATCCAAGATAACCCATACTAGGATTCCATGTAAGAAAACATGGATATGGATGATAAACTAAGTGTCAAGTTCTGATGGAGAGAGATAGAAATCATGATCAGGAGAAAGTTAACAATGAGAAAACCACAAAATTGTGTTGGGACAAACGACCATTAGTCTCCTAGTAGGAAAGTAAACGGACAACATTTTTTTTAAGTTACATTACATAAGGAAAAAGAATTAATTTATGATATTGACTAAGAACATTATGAGATATACTTACATTTTAAGTAGATTTTCATTCTTTAATAAATTTCCACCACTAACTCAATTTTTTTTTAAATGATGAGTATTCAAGAAGACTTGGTCACACTGGAAGAGCTAGAATAAACTTCTATAGAATAACATGATCCATGCAGGATAAACCATATATTTACATTGTCTTTGAAGATTAATCAAAACCAAAATGGTTAGTGAATGATCTAATGATCCCCCAAAAGGATATTCATTGAGATAAATATGCACTAATCTTAATTTCTAAAATTAAACCAATAATACCCCAAAGTTAAATAGATACCATTCAATAACCAATTGTCCTTAAAATCCTTTAATATAATCCAAACTAATATTGAAACCCAAAACATAGAAGAATTTGATTATGTAGTCTCCCATGTTACATTGTATCTCCAAATGACATCAAATACTCTTAAAGTCACATACTTAAAAGTAATTAACATTATCACATATTCTCTGTTATAGGTTAATCATTTCCATAAATAACCCAAATCACTATAAATCAACAAGAAAAACGTAGATAAAAATCCACCATTACTCTACAAATGAAACCCCATTGTATTCTATTTTTCTTGGGCATATAGTGTTCCCAACAAAGCGAACATCTTCCAAAATAACATTTATCACTTAATCACCAAATCATTTTCCTATACCAAGGGTATTCATTTGATAAGACATAAGAACCCAAATCATCTTATTATTGATCAATAAAATCATTTAACAAAAAAAAATAGTCACACTAACCAGGGACTTCACGTAGTCCAGTGGCAGGCGATAAATCCCAATCGCACATTGGTTGTGGGTTCGATTCCCACAACTTTATCCGACGCGACGGGTTGTCACACGGTCTACGTGTTGTCCTTTTTCAAAAACTATATTTTATAATATTACCAAAATGAGAGAAATTCCTCAAAATAACATAATTTAACCATAAATGTTATATCATAATTTTCATTTTCATCCCAAATTATAATAACTTATCATTTTCTCAAACCCCAATGATCATATAAAACCAAATGGTTATTTATACCTATATCCACAAGAGAAGAGACAATTCTTCCTCAAATATCATTCTCTCATGGCAAACTGCGGGGTTACAAATACAAGAGAAAATTATTCCAAAGTAAACCCATCAACAAGTAGTGCTAATTTTTCTCCAACCATTTATTTCCACATAGCTTCTTCTTTGACCAAGAAAATATCCTATAGAATAGGAAATTCACTCGGGTAATGGCCAGGTCCCCTACATTTACGGCAAATGACTGTAAATGGACTCTTGGGACCATTTTTATCTTCTTCCATAGTACTCTTCATTTTTCTTCGGCAATTCTTCACTTTATGTCCTTCCTTCCCGCACGTAAAACATTTCATTGTCCCATTGAGACACTTTCCTGGGTGTCTCTTTCCACATTTCCTGCATGATGAAAATTGAGGGTTCTTTTCTCCATAGTCTCCATTGCTGGAGCTCTTATCATTTATCACCTTTCTCTTCCTTGTTGAGTCTGGGAGTTGGTTAATATATATGTTGTTGATCATATTTTTGGAAAACTGATTTGGCATAAAGACGATATCTTTTACGCCTATCAACATTCCATTTTTTTGCTCATTGCCACCACCGTTCCCACCTTGTACATCATTCTCAAAGTCACTATGACTTCCTTGGAATCCAGCCATTGACTAAAACCAGAAAGCATTGTGTGAGTAATAGTAGTCGTAAAATCATTTAGAGATTAAAATGTCACCATATTCTCAATTTGAAACATATTAGGATTAACCAAGGTCATTTACTCTCATCTTATGTATATATTACTTAAATTGGTTTGTAAAGAAAATGTAAATTATCCTAAGCATATCCCCCGGGAGTGTCGTAACCAAGAGTGCAGCAAGGCCCGTTGTTGTGCACCAGTTCCCGTTCGAGTCTAGCTCAAATCGGTGTTTTCGGGTTTTACCCCTAGGTACATCTGTGCCAGAGCCGCCTCTACCTGCTCGTATCTAGACAGGGATGTATTGCTCGGAAAACTCACAAAATCTCTACAATAACAAAATTCTAGGAAGTTCTTTTATACTAATCCTCAAAGTTCATCTTAGGTCTACGTGCTCTAATCAGAGTTTATCTAAATCTAACTTCCAAGGTTTGTACTAAACTTCCTCTGATACCAACTGTAACGCCCCGACCCTAGTTACCTAGAGTCGGTGCATTATTACATTACATTGGCATGATCACGAGAAAGATCAAGTCTCGAAAGATCGATTAGTTTAGTAGCCTTGGAATAACTAGATACATCCATAATTTTTTTTACATTACATCATAAAAAACATCTTGTCTTCATATCCCCTCATACTATCCCTGCAGGTCATTCATAAATTACTTCTTCATAATCCTGGGAAAAATAAAACATTGAAAGGGGTGAGCTCAGATGCTCAGTAAGGATAACATTATAGCATAAGCTTTCATAAATAAGCATAAACACTTAAGGCAATTTATAACTAAAACAAAAGCCTTTTAAACTTGAACTTCAGCATAAAATGGCAAAGGTAAAATGAAATAATGCCATTTACATACTCACATGGATATTCTACTAGTCGAATGATCACATGCAATATCAATATCCACTTTCATAATGTTGGAATGCATAATGCCAGACTATCATAACCACTTAGCCAAGGCCTCGTGCCAAGACTACAAATAAGATTTTGTCAAGGCCTTGTGCCAAGACACGAGTTTGTCTCATGAGACCTACCGATGCATCGAGGAGCTATAGCGGGCTCCACCCGTCACTTATTAAGTCCAATGAATTCCTCATATGAACAGGTTTAAACATAACATAAACATTCATATTAAAACTAGAATACGAAATGTCAATACTTTAATCACAAACCATGAATGGTATAAAAATAGCACATCCACAATCAAACATAACTCATTCGATACAATATGGAAGATTGTATTGTATCACATTAACCTCAATCAAGAATAATGAAGGATGTTGACATAGATGAAAATAATCATCAAAACTATTTGAGAGAAATATCTCCCTTTTTCTTGAAATCATTTAAAAGTCACACTATTTGTCAAGAAGACATTTAAAAATAGATTTTTGAATCAAAGTGTCCCATACCACTTTGAAACATTTTAAAAGGAGTTTTAATTTCTAAACTTTAATGTCCATATAAATAAATCCTTAAAACAATTTTTAAAACATGGACATTAATGAGAAAGATTTATAAGAATAAGTCTTTAAAACATTTAAAAATGGTATTTTAGTTAGAGATTCTAACCAAAAGAGCGACACTTGAATACAAATAACTGAGGTAATCAAAACTTTGTAATATCATGAGAATAAAGTAATTCATGATATACTATGTCAAAGTAAATTATATACACCACATAAAAGTGATTTGGTGTATAACAACAAGGAAGTATCAATGGAATTTAAATTGAGATGAAATCTCTCATAAAGGCCGTATCCTTAGGTTAAGGATAAATCAAGGACATAATTATGTGTGAAAAATATAAATACACTCAATATTATTGGATATTTAGTGTAAATCAATCAGATTACATTCACACATATTCTTGTAAAAACAACACCAATGAATTGGATATTTAACTCAACAAATGGAGATTGAGTTAAAATTACTCTTATCAAGTTCATACCGATCACTTGAGAATTTATCAATGGAGTGATTATGTGTATCAAAAGTATATCCACAGAAAGGGGAGTGGAAAATATGACATAAGAAAATGAATAGTAATTCCACACATAATCTCGGAGTAAAATAATCAATGAAGTTTGCGTAAAGCCGAATAATTGGAAATTGAAATTTCAAATTCCCTTATCCATTTGGTAACTTATGAAACATGCACCCATGAAATAAGGATAATAAAATGATGATGTAAATACCCATAAATTAATGTATATTACACAATGAATACAATCATGGGCAGTACACATACACCACATGCAATAAATAAGTGGTGAACAATGGGATTCTCACAAAATTAAGAGTGAGATAAGAAACTCCTTACCACGTTAATCAACTGAGTCGTATGGAAAAAAGTTAATAACCACCAAATTATTTACAGAATAACATGAATATAAAGAGAAAAATGATAATTTATATCAAATGGTAGTACACAATACACCACTTTCAATAATTTAGTGGCGAACAATGGAAATCTCACGAAATTGAAAGTGAGATAAGAAAATCCCTTACTTTGTAATTTTTCCTTGGTCGATGGTAGGTTTACCTCCTGTATAATGGTGAAATAATTTTTATTGAATAATACAAGAATCATTTACTTTAATATTATATCATATATGATCTTTTAACATTGATTTGTTAATAATATCTTAGAATTATCGTCATTTCGGGTGTTAACGGGTTCATTTTACTTTATATTCTTTGTTATGTGAGCCATATTTGTTATTAATGGGATGTATATTATTCATATCCAGAATGATATAAAGTCCTTAGATACTATTTTTAAATCATCAAATTATAATTATACTTGAATGGATATGATGGACAATGAATCTCATCGCATTCATGGAGACGGTAGTCCGCACGTACGCACAAACGCTACTTCCATTTAATTTTTCATTTTAAAAGAATTGAATCCAAATGATACATAGATATATTATTATTCCAGTATAATATAATATTTTATATATGTTACTTAAGTTCATTAACACCATCCTTTATACGTTCCATGTGTGGTATGAACGAGTCATATCATTTTAAGGGGGCGGTAGTCCGCACTTCCTCAAATGAAATTATCGTATGTATATACAACATGAAACGAATAAGGATATGAAATAAAATGGAATTACAGAAGCTTATATATAAAATATATATCATTAATATCATATTTAATTACAGTGCCATCATAATGGCCACCATGAGAGGCGGTAAGATGTATTTGAACAATCATCGTTTCGTGAGGCGTTAGTTTTCCATCCACAGAAACATTATGTTCATCATCCATTAGATAGAGTTGTGTGTATGTGTAGTTTGAATCCTTCTAATAACAACATCCTAGTATATTGTGGATACTGGTGTTGTTACAAAAGAAAGGAAATAAAAATATTTTGGGGGCTGGAGAAGCAAAATAAATGAAAATAATTTAAGAGAAATCGTTACCTTTAATTTAGGTAACTCACTTTGGTTGGAACCAAAGGACTTCTTGAAATGCTTTCTGCCTAAGGGGAAGCTTCAAGGAGGAGGAGAGGGATGTGGGGAGCTTAGTTGGGCAGAGTTTGGACGAGCCAAGTGGCTTGAGAGGTGTGAGGAATGAGTAGAAGTGGTCTCCTTTTATAAGGGAGAAGAGGGGCTCTTTAGGAAAGAGTGAAAGTATTACTTTATAATATAGTTATATTCAGTTTATAATGGTCCAAAAATCATTGAGGTCGAAGATAAGATGACTCATATTCTAAATAACATCAACCAATAAGAATTGGACAGATTTTAGATAATATTTTTATCATTATAATCTTATTTATTTAAATGATTTATTAATGAGGTAAACATTTCATCATTATTGTGTCATTAATAATTTAAATTATTTGATGTATAAAAATTTTAAATAAAGTATCATTATGTAGGAAATCTTTTTAGCTTTCTAATGAATATTTATAATCGAAAATACAACATGTATAACCCTATGTAAAAATTGTTCTTCTAAAAGATGTAAGCTTATGCCATTTTTATTTTTATTTTAACTTTATTAATATAAAGTGTCCCTACCACATACAAGTGGCTCCAAGGGGTCCCCAAATTGACCCAAGGATGCTCATGGTCGGGTATGTGTCCACCAATAAGGTTAGGACACGTTTTAGGGTAATTTTGTATTATTATAATATTATTTTTTAACCCTTATTTACCGGATTTACCCTTAACCATGGTAAATAAAATATTTACCACAATAATTATTCAAAATGTCTAAAAATAAAAGTTACCTATTTACACAATTTGGACATCCTGATTCCAAATATGGAATCCATTTTTCTAAATTCAAAACACAGAAGTGGCAGAAATTAATTTAAAATTAATTCTCGCTGTCAAAACAAAAAGCGTGTTTTTAAGAGGTAATAACTATCAAAAGATTGACACTTGTTTATGTTCGGTTTAATTGTAAAATTATGTCCAATGACCAACATTATATTAAATGGTAAAAATATATTCTAAATATACTTTAAAACCACTCAAATTCACAATTTATCACTATTAATTATTTTGATTAAAAAAGTTGTTTTTAATTAAAATTTAGTAATTTTCACTATTCATCAAAATATAAAAGTTATCCGAAAAGTACCAAAATTTCAGCCTAGGCTAATTTCAATATTCCGAATCCAAAAATGAAGTCCATTTTGAAATATAAAATATATATGATTTCAAAAAGTAGGTATTACTATTCAGAACGACTAGTTTAATTAGTTGTGGTGTGTGTTAGAACTCGAGGTTGCGTACAACACACGCTATCGCATTATTCGAAGGGAATCGTACCGTGGAAGCTTGGGGTGTTACAATGACTACCATTAATCTGCATCTCTCATGAGGCGATAAACTACCATAAAAACATTTCCCCTTTTTCTACTCCCTAAAGCATGAAATATTTTCTCTAAAAAACATATCAATTTCTCAGCTACAAATGGATTTTTAGCCCAATTTAATGGTGGTGGTTGTTTCCTCATGAATTGGTCTAACATTGATCCTCCGCGTTGTGAATCAGGGTACTCCATACGGGTATGGTTATTATTCATAACCTGAGTGAGTTGTCCCAGTATCGTGATAAGCTGATCCGCACCAGTTGCATCACCATATCCCCAATAATTTTCTTGAGTAGGAGGGAAATACCTACATGGATTACGTGAATTCACATGGTTTCCATTCCTTCTACTAGGTACCATTTCTAAACACTAGCATACACAATATTGGTTTATAATTCACAAAACATAATTCAAAACATGAAAAACACTTAACAAAAATTGAATAGTTTATTGTTATAATCTATAATCATAAAAATGTTTTCATTGAGTAGGTATATACTCATAAATACTTCATAATTGGTTTTTAAAGAAAATATAAATTACCCTCAGCATATCCCCTGGGAGGGTCGTAACCAAGAGTGCAGCATGACCCGTTGTTGTGTACCAGGATACCCCGTGTCAAGCCCGAAACTCCTTATTAGATTATTCAATCCTAGGTACATCTGTTCTAGAGCCACCTCTACTTGATCATATCCAAACAGAGATGTATTTCTTGGAAAACTCAAAAAATCTAAAAAATACCAAAATTCTAGAAAGTTCATCTATACTAATCCTCAAAGTCTACCTTAGTTTAATGTTCCCTAACCAATGTTTTTCTATATCTATTTTTTAAGGTTTGTACTAAACATTATATGATACAAACTGTAATGCCCCGACCCGAATTACCCAAAGTCAGTGCACTATTACAAAACATTGGCATGATATAAGGAATCATGTCCTGAAAGACCGATCAGTTTAGTAGCCCTAGAAGTATATGATACATACATAAGTTTTACATTACAACCCGAAACAAAAAAAACAACATTGTGTACTCTTTTAACACTCTTATATCCCCTAGACTATTCCTACAGCTTAATCTTAATATACTTCTTCACATCTAAGGAAAAATAAAACATAAGAAAGGGGTGAGCTCAGATGCTCAGTAAGGATAACAATATAGCGGAAATTATCATAAATAAGCATAAACATTTAAGGCAATGTATAAGACTAAAATACAAGACTATTAAGATTAAAAATCATCATATTATGGCAAAGACAAATAAAATAACTCCATTTACTTATTCACATGGATATTCTACTAGTCTTATAATCACATAATATCAATAGCCAATTTCTAAATGATGGAACACATAATTCTATATGTTATAACCACATAGTCAAGGCCTCATGCCAAGATTAAAAATAAGATTTTATCAAGGTCTTATTCCAAGACACTAGTTTGTCTCATGTGATCTACCAATGCATCGAGGAGCTATAACGGGCTCCACCCATCACTTACTAATTCCAATGCATTCTTCATATGAAAAGGATGAAACAAAACACAAAAATTAATATTAAAAATAGCATATAAAATGTAAATACATTATCCATAAACCATGATGGTATAATAATAACAAATCCATGGTCAAACATATAAAAAAACTGTCAATACAATATGGAAGATTGTATCATAACAAATCAACTTCAAACATGTGTAAAATCCATCAAAGGATGCTGACATAGATGAAATAAATACTATTTTAGAGAAATATATCTCTCTATTTTGAAATCATTTAAAAGTCATGTAATTATAAAATAAAACATTTATTTTGAAAATATTTTTATAATATTTTAAGGGAAGATTTTAAGGTGTTATAACAGTGGAAAATAGCTGCACCCACCGTATAAGTTAAAAAACATTCCTACCTTAATTTGTCGAAAAGGTCATAAAGTACCTTGTTTTGAAAAGGATTGAATGATTCCTTTCAAAAAAATTTATAAAAAGTAAAATGAGGGTATAAATGAATCTAAACCATAGTCTAGTAAATAGTAAAATTGTTTTGAAATAAATTTTTTAGAAACATGGATGTGGATGATAATGAGATCCTAGTAGATACTCATGTATAAACAACCTCAGATAATGGAGAGATTTTAGAATTAACACTTACCTTGTACTTTTCCTTGATCGAGGGTATTTTAAAATCCTGTATAATAGTTAAATAATTTTTATTAAATTATTCAAAAACCAAATACATAAATATGATATCATGTATGATCTTCTAATATTGCTTTGTTAATAATATTTCAGTAGTATCGTTGTTTGAGGTGTTAACTGATTCGTTTTCCTTTATATACATGGTTATGTAATCCATATTTTTTATGGATAAGATGTATTTGATTCATTTATATAATGATATTAAGTTTATAGAACAATATTTTTAATCATAAAATGAAAATTATTCTTGAATGGTTATGATGGGGAATGAATTTCATCGCGTTCGTGGAGAAGGTAATCCGTACGTACGCACGAGCGACAATATCATTCTATTGATGGTGAAATCATATGTAATTGGATTTTAAATCATATATACAGAATAATTAACATTTTATTATTATTATTTACATCAGTTATACTCATTATTATACCCATCCGAATAATGAAGTGTTTGAATAACTAACAACACCACGACGTGGAGACGGTAAGCCGTATGTACGCATATATGGAGACTTGTCATTTATAGGATGGATAGAACTATGAATATGGTTGTAACATATTTATAATAACATAATATTATGTATAAGGTACTGGAGTTATTATTTTGTTATGTAAAAAAAAATATGATGTGGAAGAAGAAAAGAACATTGAAAGAGGTGGTGAAATTATTACCCTTTCTTTGGGTGTTTCCTTTTGAGTTGATCAAAAGGGCTCCTAAGTTTTTTTTCTTATAAAAGTAAGGAATCTAGTTCAAAGTGAGAGTAGTTGGGAGTATATTTGAGTAGGCTATGGCCTATCCAAATGCATTTGGAGGTGTGATTTTGAGATAAGGGGAAGTGCCATTTTATAATAGAGGTAAGGGTCACTTTAGGAAAATCTTGAAATATTAATTTATTTTAAAATTATATTATGTTTATAATGGATCAAAAAGGATTTATTTCGATGATAAGGTGAGGATGAGACAAAAAAACTCAACCAAAAGGCTTTATACAGGTTTAGGTCACCATATTGACCTTATCTTTTAGATTTACCTCTAAGTTAAATAGTTTAACTTTTACGATGTATTCTTATATTATTATAATAAATGGTTAATAAACATAAGATAAAATGGCAAGAGAACCCCAAGTGGTTAATTATTGATATATATAACCTTATTTATGTGCTTTGGCCAAAAATTAGATTTTTAGTAATATTATATCATTTATTAATATAGTATTTGTTTTAAAAACTCGTTTATGTCAATTTTTACACTATTTTGTATTTTGTATTTTCAAAAGTCATAAAAAATTATAAATTAAGAAAAATTAATTTAATGAACCATAAAATTTTATATTAACCTAGAAAATTAGTTTAATTCATCAAAAGACTCAATTTAAATTTATTTGGAAATTTATAATATCAATTATTTTAATCTTTCATTAATAAGCTAATTATTGCATCATCATTGTGTCATAAATAAATTTAATTATTTAATGTATAAAAATTATAAATAAAATACCGTTATGTAGTAAATATTTTTATTTTTCTAATGAATATTTATAGTCGTATTTATGTTATGTATAACCCTATATTAAAAATGGTTTAGTTTTTAAACTTTGCATTTAACACTTTTAACTCTTCTTTATATAAAATAATAATAAATGTCCTAATATAATTTTAGAAGAAAGGAAGGATCATATTTTATTACTAAGTTTTATTTTGGTAGAAATACACTTATCCAATCGAATTAGGACATGTGTTAGGGTAATTATAATATCATTTTTTACCATTAATTTCCATATTTACTTTTAACCGTGGTAAATAAAAGTCAAAAGTTACTATTCACCAAAAATTATTTTAATCTTATTAAACAAAATATTACTTACTGATGTCAACCGTATCTCTCAGATTTTTTAAATTCAATTAAAAATAGTGGTAAAATTACTTTTTATGCAAATTTGTAAATGCGCCTAGAAGGTGGGTTAAGGACGGTAAAAAATTTAATAAAATTTATATATCTAATATTATTATAAAATGATCATAATGAATTACATTAAACAGAAATAAGTATTATATATCTATTTTGACCTAAAATAAATTTAAAATAAATAACTTATTAGTTAAATAAGAAGATGGTTTTAAACAATAACGCAGTGTCTTCACTATTCATCAATAATTGAAACTTTTTTGAAAAATAACAAAAAATCACCCAAAGATAATTTTGATATTCTGAATAAAAAAATGTAGTCCATTTTAAAAAAATAAATTTATAAAATTTCAAAAAGTGGGTATTACAATTCATAACGGCTAGTTTGATTGGTCATGGTGTGTTAGAACTCGATGTCGGGTACAGCGCAAGCTGTAATATTATTCAAAGAGAAGCGTATCGTGGAAGCAAGGAGTGTTGCAGAATTGAATGGTATATAAATTATAAAGAATAATAATAATGTTATATTTATTACTTAAATACATTAGACCCATATTTATTCCTATCCAAATAAAGTGTTGTTGAATAACAGATTACACCACGATGTGGAGACGGTAAGTCGTACATACAAACACATGAGGATATTGTTATTCATAGGATTTATAAAAGGATGTATAAGGTTGTCCCATAACATTATCAAAACCTTTTAATGTATAAGATACTGTATTTATTACATTAGTATGGAAGAAACATAATAATAATATGTATATGAAGAAAATAATTTTGAAAGAGGTGATTAAACAATTACCTCTTTTTCAAGTATCGCATTTTGATTTGCACAAAAGGCCTCCTTAGGATGGATTTCATCCCATTGTGTGGCCTATAGGATGAAGTGAGGGATTTTGAGAGAGGAAATGGTAAGGGTTTGTCTGAGAAAAAGGTCTTTAGTGCTGTGATTAAAATAAAAGTATAGGTTCCCTTTTACAAGAGAGGGGATGTGCACCATTAGAAATACCAAATCTATTAAATTAATATAAATTAATTTTAAATTAAAAATCCTCCGAAGTGTATTACATCTAAAATAATATGAGGATGGGTAGAAATAATCTCAACCAGTAAAATTTAGATATGTTTGGATTTTATTATAAACATTATCATTTTTTATGTATCCTTATTGAATATATTTAATTGTAATTGTGGTAATATATTCAAAATATTTAATGGTTATAAATATTTACACATATAGTGTTAGTTGGACATATGTGGATATCTTATGACGTTTTAGACATTATAATTATATTTTTTTATTTTTTAAATATTTGTATGATTTTAAAATAATTTAATAATTTTTTATTTTCATAAAATATCAATAGTAATAATTTTCATACTATTCATTTCTTTGATTTTAAATCAAAGCCAAACAGAAGATAACTTCGAAAAAAATTAATATACTATAAAAATGTCATAATCACCTATAATATTCATTTATAACCATAATTAATTAAAATAATATTTCTTTTAATATTTTTAAATTCATTTATGTGATATTTCTATTAATAAAATAATTTCTGTGTCACTAGTGTGTTATCCTTAATGGTAATTATTTAATTTTAAAAAATTATAAATAAATTTATATGATATAGGTAATTATCTTAATTTCAATAGAATACATATAGTCAATGTTATCTTTTGGTTATAAATTTATTAAACGTAATATAATTATAAAAAATAAAAGTGTGACATTTTGTCACATTCATTTATGCTAATAAAATTAATTTTATATTCATGGGAAAGTGGTAGTTAATTGATTAAATTTAGAAACATAGATGATAAGGTCCTAATTTAGTAATCCAATAGGATTTTAAAGGTGGTAAGGTAATTTTATAACATTATTCTTACTCTTAATTACTTGATTTACCCTCAACAATGGTATTAAAAATAATAACCCAAGTAACTATTCATAATTCCCATAAATAAAAGTATCCTATTAACATAAAATGGAACTACTAATTCCAAATATGGATTCTAATTTTAAAAATTTGAAATATAGAAATTTATTTAATTAATTTAAAATCAATCCAATTGTATGAATGAGAGAATGAGTTTTTTAAAAGTTAATATATTGAAAAAGATTGAAATATTTTAACATATGAATTCAAAGTAAAATTAATTATAGTGACATAAATTATATTTATTGTTAAAATTATAATATATTTATTATTAAAAATCATTAAATGTTATAATTTAACCAAAAAATCATTTCAAATAAAAAAAATTGTTTTCATGTAATATTTAGTGTATTTTGGCTATTTATCAAAATATGAATATTATCAGAAAAATATCATAAATTCACCGATATTAAATTTTTATATCCCAATTAAAAAAAAAGTTAATTTTTTCATATAAAAATTATCAATGTGTCAAAATATTAATTTTAAATGGGTTCTCCATTCAAAGGCATAAAGTTACCCTTAAAATTTGTTTTTATATATCAAATAGGGTTTATACATTCCCAATGACTAAAATATACATTGGATGAATATCAAGAATATTTTATTAAGTATATAAAATATATATATCTCATTAATCTCATTACAAAAAGTAATTCACTATATAATACAAGTATCTAATTGATTTATCTTTTTTATAAATAATTGATAGCCAATGAACTTACAATGCAGTTTCATAAGTTATTTAAACTTATTCCTGCTAACCTAACAACTGGGATATAATGGAAATTTTACACTAATGTTGTTTCATGGTTAATTTCAAATCTTGATTGCATGTAATGAAATCTACTAACGCATAAAAATTATTTAAACAAAATATTTTATAAAAACATTCAGGTGTTACATTCTTACTCAATGATAATATCAGATTTGATTATGGATCAACACACTCTTTCAAAATCTATAGATATTTCTATGGTTTTTAGGATTACTCAAAAAAAAAATTGAGGAGGAATTTTCATTGAAAATTTCTAATGGTATGATGATTTCATCTTAATACTATGATTCCTCTACGGTAGATATTTGTGGGAATGTGTTTCCTCCAAATATTTTCATGATTCCTTGGATCAAATTTGATTTCATCCAAGGAATAGATTGGATATATCTTTATTAATAACACATAAGTTTCCATTTAAGGGAAGTAACATTTGATATTTCCAACCTTCCATTGATCATCCATCAATCTGATGATATGTTTGAACTTCTTGTGGAGATTACATCTAGTTAATGGGTATTAATTACCATTCAAAAGGGTTGTTTATTTAATTTTATGGGGGAGAATATTGACATCAATGATAATCCTGTTTTTTGGGTTTTTTTTGTATTTCATTCAGGAATATTTTCCTAGTCTTCCACTAAAATGTGAGGTGTATTTATCAATAGAACTTATACCTAGTTCGGCATCAATTTCAAATACTATGTATAGAATGACCCTGATCGAGTTGTAGGAATTGAATAAGAAACTACATGAAACCTTGATAAGGGATTCATTCAAGAAAGTGTGTCACCATGGGGTGCACCTTTTTTTTTTGAAAAATAAATATGGATCAATGCGACACTATATTGATTATCCGAAGTTGAATAAGATCACAATTAAGAACACGTTTTATATTGTCCTTATTGATGACTAGTTTCGTCAACTATATGGATCTCAATACTTTTCCATGATTGAGCTTCATTATTTATATCATCAATTGAAGTTTACGAAGGAGGGTATACCAAGACGACATTAAATACTAGGTATGATCACTATGAATTTATAATGATGCATTTTGGTCTTACTAAATATCCTACTATATTCATGGATTTAATGAATAGATTAATTACATATTACCTAGACTAGTTTGTGGTAGTATTTACAGATTATATTCTTATATATTCAAAGAACAAGGAAGAACATGAAGTTCACTTGAGAATATTACTAAATACCCTAAGGAAGGATTATTTTTATGAATAATTTATAAAGTGTGAATATTGGATGCAAAAGGTTTCATTTTTGGGTCACATAATCTCAATAGATGGTATAGATGTAGATCCATCAAAGATAGAGGCTATTGAAATCTATCCTCGACCAACCACTGTGACTGAGATCCGTAGATTTCTCGGTTTATATGGATATTATCGACGGTTTGTGGATAATGTCTCATGAATATCTAATACTGCGACCAAGTTAACTCCAAAGCGTGTTAAGTTCCTCTGGAGAAATGAATGTGAGGAAAATTTCAAGGAACTAAAGACATGGTTGGTCAGTGCACCTATGATTATAGTACCTTGTAGAATAGAAGGGTTTGAAATTTATAGAAATGCATCCAAGAATGGACTAGGATGTGTTCTTATAAAATATAATATGGTTATAGCCTATTCCATAGGATAGTTAATTATTTATGAGAAAAAAATACTCAACTCATGATTTGGAGTCAACAATGATAATTTTTGCATTAAAGATATGGAGGCATTGTCTTTATGGGGAATTTTGGGATATATATACCTATCATAAAACTCTGAAATATATATTCAAAAATAATGATTTTAACATGCTCTAAAAAGATGGTTAGAGTTGATAAAAGATTATGACTTCCAAATACCTTACCACCCAAGGAAAGAAAATAAAGTGGCTGATGCTTTGAGTCGAAAAGATCATGATAGCTTATGTATGATGAGGAGCACAAAAGATCAACTATTTATGGATTTTCAAAGGATAGATCTTGAAATCATGAAGGAAGGGGAAAAATATTATCTTTCTCAAATGAATTTTGAGCCCCTCTATCAAAGTTAAGATTAAGGAGGTAAAAAAAGATAAAGATATATAAAAGAAGGTCATAAATGTTCATGAGTTTAACCTTGATTAATATGTAATGATAAGGTTTAGGAACTGTGTATGTTTTCCTTCCATGCCAAATTTGAAGATGGAGCTGTTAGAGGCTGTTCATAGTTCTTCATTCTCTATTTATCTTGGATGTACAAAGATGTATAGGGATTTGAAAGAATACTTCTGGTGGTATGACCTAATGATAGATATCATAGAGTTTTTATCTCAGTGTTTGGATTCCCGGTAAGTTATGGATAAAAGAAAAAAGTATAGTGGGATGTTTCATCCATCACCCATACAATAATGTAAATGCGAGAACATCACTTTGGAATTTGTAAATAGACTACCGAAAACATCAAAAGGTTTTAATTATATATGGGTGGTTGTTGATTTACTTAATAAGTCATCACACTTCATTACTATTAGATAATATTTATCTCTTGATCATATTTCTATAATATACATTAAAAAATTGGTAATGTTGCATAGAGTTCCATATTACATTGTATCAGATTGGGATTCAATGTTTACCTCAATGTTCTGGAAAATACTTCAAAAATAACTTCATATCGAATTGTGTTTCATCATGGATTATCATCATCAAACAGATGTTAATCACGAATGATCTATTCAAACCCTATAGGACATGTTGAGATACTATCCTATGGATTTAAAAGGTGGTTTGGCTCAACACCTTCCTCTATTTGAGTTCTTGTTACAACAATATATTTCCCTCAAGAATTAAGATGGCACCGTATGAAGCCCTCTATGTGAATAAATGTAGAGATCCAATGTGTTTGATTGAGGTTGGATAAAGAAATCTATTAGGGCCTGAGATTATTAAAGAGATGGTTGATAAGGATAAAACCATTCAACAACATGCCAAGGCAGCAAAAAGAAGTCAAAAAAGTTATCCTGATAACCATTGGTGTGATCTTGATTTTTATGTTGGTGAAAATGTTTTTATACAAATCTCACCCTGGAATAAAGTTATGAGATTCAGAAAGAAAGGGAATCTAATCCCTTGTTATATTGGTCCATTTGAGATTCTTGATCATATCACAACAGTATCCTATTGATTGGAATATCCTAAAAATATCTACTAAGTCCATGATATGTTCTATCTATCTCTCATGAGGAAATAAATACATGATCCTACACTTATACTGAACATATAGTTCATACCGCAGAAGCAGGATCTTTCTTACAAGTAACAACTTTTTTAAATTATGGTCCAATTAGATAATGTTCTACGAAACAAGACCACTCACAAGGTAAATGTTTTATGAAAAAAATCATCAGTTAGAGGAAGCTACATTGGAACATGAAGATATGGTGAATAATAAGTATCCTTATTTGTTTTTACCCAAGTGAATAATTTTGATGGAAAACATCATTTTAATGGGAGTAAAATGTAACACCCCATATTTTTGTGGACATATTTTTTTTTCAAATAAATTTAATTTTTCCTTTATATATTGCAATAAACTAAGTAAAATATTCCATTTTTCATGAATGTTTGACATGGAATATGTTAAACGCAACAACTGAATTGATTTACGACGCACACAACACCAACCTGGTGTATAATTCACGCAACACTCAGTTGGCGTACGATACACACAACACTGAGTTTCTATGAAACATCTCTTCTTATTATTTAAATTATTTCAATAAGATAATTAAAACATATCCCATAAACATAGTAATATGAATATTAATAACTAATTTTAAAATATTTTTTTTATAAATAAAACAAATGGATAATAAAAGCTATGATTTTTGCTAAAGTCCTTCAATGTTTACAAACACCATTTTCTTAAATAAACCAATTTCAATTAAATTGTAATAAATTTAATTTTGGACACATTTAGACAGTTAATTTTATAAAAAAAAATTCATTTTGGAATTCATAACTTCAAAAATTGCCTACGTTGAATTTTTGGTATTTTTCTCAGATTCTTCATTTGTTGATGAATAGTGAAAAATACTGCTTTTTAATTGAAAACCACATTTTGTATAATAAAATCTTAATGATAAATGATATTATAAATATTTTTATGGTCAAATTAGATAAATATTACATCTATCAGTACAATTTAATTCATTTGAAATAATTTCACATTGTAACTGAGAATAAAATACTAACGATCTTTTGAACTTTTTCTTATGTTAAAACCCTTTTATTTCATCCCGTTTACATGATTAGCATTATTCTTAATTTTTTCTCTTATGGGAATTTAATTTAAAAAATCTGAGATAAACCACTAAATTCCATATCAATATTTAGATTCAAAAACGAACATGTTAATTTTTTAATAAAATGATTAGTAAATGTGATTAAAATTAAACACAACAGTTAAGACCAAATTAATTTTAATTCGGAACTAAACCTTAATATTAAGGGCTGAAATGACCTAGAAATGTCTCAAACAGCAATTTGATGTCCATATTCTTGACATAAACTATCTAATATTTAGTTTTTTTAGTTTGGTAAGAATTATTTTATGTAAGAACATGTGCACACCTAACCTGTTTCTAAAAATTACTAGTGAGTCATTTTCCTTCCCTATAAAAGGCCACCACCTCTACCCTTTCCTAACACCACTCAAACAATTTATTTTTGACCAGGATATACCCAATAAGACTCCCAAAAATACTCATTTCTACCATGAATCCTCCCTTTGTGTATAAATCTTCTTAAGGAAGCCTTTTGGTATAAACTAAAAGGAGTTACCCGATTAAGAGGAAAAGTATTCTCTCAAGCTCCTTTCCTTTATTTTCTCTCTCCACCCCTCCTCTCTCTTTATTACATTCTTGTGTGAGAAAACCATTATCCTACATATAATGGTGTGTTTTTATGCATAGTTTATGACCGAAACTTATACACATATCCATCTAATATATGTTGAACATAATGTTTCTGTGTACAAAGAACTACTGCCTCACGAAATGATGATTATTCATTTCTCATTTACCACCAATCACGGTGTACATTATGATAGAAAATCTATTTATTTATATAATATATTATATTTATTATATATTTAATATTATTTATTCCCTTTTAATATGAATGTCTTTTTAAATTCCATTTGGTGTTAATACGTTAATCTTGTTTGCAGAAGTGTGCATTACCTTCCTCTTAAAGAGATTTGATTCATTCACCCACCATCTGTAATGTATTAAGGAAGGTTTTAATAAACATATATGATATATGTGATATATTAATTCTACTATAATAATTATATATATAAAAATATATATGACATTTAAATACTTTCTTTCAATACGAAAATAAAGATGGAACACAATGTTCATGTGTACATATGACTTACCGTCTCCATGAACGGTGTATGTTGGAACCAAGTTTTATAGATAAGGATGTAAGGAGAGTTTTCTATTACAGAGTGTAGTCTTTTGTTGTCAAAGAAGATAAATCAATTCACTTTTGTAAAGAACATGAAAATCAGATGGTGCTTTGCTGATATGTATTTCACAAATATCATTAGTTAGGAGAACTTGTGATGCAAACCTTATGAAGGAAATGAAGAAAAAACAATTATGCCGATCATATACAGTTTTGATTGGAAGGAATGATTCTATTGGAAGATAGGGAAGTTTCAGTATATCCCATTGAAAATCTGATGATGCTTAATCTATTTGATCAAAGGATACATATCACGATAGTGGATTTTGTGATGAAAGATGAAGAATGGGTATGGAATGAAGTCAAGAGATAAATGACAACGGAACATAAAATCAGGAGGTGGCACAAAAGAAAATTTTAAGGGGGTGTCGTTTTCCAGTGTTTTCCAAATTTTAAGGCCTAAAAACCAGGAGATGAATAAATGTGATTTTGGAAAAGGATTTTGTGTGAAAGTTTAAAGATGTGTGGTTTTTTTCATGGAAGTGGAGTTCCATGATCCAAAAATCAAAATCTGGCAAAGGAGAGGCTTGTTCCAAAGATTGGGTTTTGTGCGCAAGATTGAAAGGAGTTTGGAATCTTGCACTAAAGGCATGCTTCGAGGTCCAAAATCTGAAAAATGGAAAAGGAATGAAGTGAATGAAAGATTCAAGAAGTGTGTGAAAGATTAGCTTGGCGAGAAAGAGACTTACCCGCCCAATGCGACTTCAAATGGGGTTTTGTGCGACGCGTTATGATCTAGCGCGCCACATTGGGGTTTTTGTGTGCAAGGGTCGATGAAGTCTATAAATAAGAGGAGACACCCTCACATTTTATGATCTCGATACTTAATGAAATACCAAGTTCTGAGGTGTAGAAAAATATTAAGAAAAGAATAGTGCGTGAATGAATTAGAGTTGCGTGCAAGAAGGAGAATTTGCGCACAAGAAGAGAGTTGCATCCAAGATTGAAGTTTCGCACAAGAGGTGTTTGTTAAAAATATTCAAATCTTGCACGCATAGCATAAATGTTATACACAAGACACCTACAAGGGTGAGCAAAATATTTGGGTTCATTGCACGTATTCAGTCGTGCGTAAGATAGTTCTTACCATCATCTGGGTAGGAAGGTGAAGATTTGTACTTCAAAGAATACACCAGTTCAATGGTAAAGAAGCACTGAAATACTGTAATTCCTAATTTTTTATAAGTGGGTGCACACATTCTTGTGGATTGTTTTCCAAGTGCTACATGAGTGTAAGGGTATATCCTACTCATTGTATTCCATATCAAATGATAGTTTTATAGTGAATTGTGTGGTACTGGATTATTTCCGTACCATACCAAGGATGAATCGACTCTAGTTGAGTAATTAACCTTGTAAATTGTGTCTTCCTATGGTTGTGTGTGTTCAGAAGGGAATAAAATCTTTAACAGAAGGTGAATGTTGTTTCAAAAATAGGAAAACATAAAAAGAAAAAGATATCACTGATTCACCCCCTCCCCCACTCCGTGATACTTAGATCCTAACTGGGAACTTCATGTATTACATTATGCAATTAATTACACTATAAATTATTACAATATAAATAAACTAGATATACCTGATATTTATATTATGTTATACATTCTGGAATAATTATATAAGTACAAGTATCAATGATATATCATGTTAAGACACATGCAAAGAACAAAGTGAATTTTACCCGAAGTGAATCCTTAACAATGGATCATTTACAAGAGGGTAATATAAGGTCATAAAAAACCATATATGTTATTATATATAATAATACGATTATGTAAAATTTGTAAAATAAATATATATTTTTTATACAGAAATATTGTACGAGTACAGAGAGAGTAAAGACACAAGGTAAGGCGATTTAATCTCAATTTTAATTTATGTGAGATAGAAGCTATGTTTTCCACTGTTTCCTTTTTTGTGATGTATGTACATTAAATTATTGTATTATATGTATACTATACTTAAATTTATGTGGATTCAAATATCTATCTGATGATCTGTATTTCATGGGATTTAACTTTCAAAGGTCACCAAATCAGTAAAACAGTTTTGTATTAATTTGTTTCCTTTGAGACTCATGTTTTGTTATGATTGTAAAATATTCTTCAATGATTATATACTTCCATTTTACATGTTATGTGATGAATATATTTCTTTTTAATGATATATTAATATTCATTTAATTTTATTTTCTTAAATGGAAATATGGTCTAATGTCACTAAATTATAAGAGTTTATTGAGACAGTCTCCTCGTTTTTTGAGATTGTTCTTGTTTATTCTTCTATTGATGAAATATTAGAATCCATAGTTAAATAATATTCATGAGTTTACTTATAATATTTTTATTCAAAATATCCTCACTTTTTAGTACCATTTTAACACTCTTTTTTACTTAAGATAATGTTTTAGAAAAATATGACCACCTCTCTCTTAAGTAAGAAATCTATTTTATTAAAAAAACATGTTTTCAAAAATGTTTTCAGAAGATCCTTGATGATAATTGTCAAGGAAAATGTGTTTAAATTTTTTTTTGTTTTAAAAGATTATATAATATGTTTTGAAAGCTATTTTGAATGAAAAATTATTTCAAAAGGTGTTATATAATAAAAAGTATTTTTTTCGAAGAAGAACATACATTTTCCTCAAAAAGTGTTTTTAAATGATCTTCGAAATTATTTACCAAATAAGATAACAACCGTTAGTTTTAATCATACCTTTAATGGGAATTATTCAATGTCTTCATTCATATTCCTTCTATGAATGGATTATTTTTGGATGCCATGATGTTATAGAACCCATTTCCCTTTGACAAGCTATATGATTTTTAAACCTGCTTCTATTCACAAAATATGTTTATGATTAAATGATTACGAAACATGTTTCATTCCATAGGTTATGATATGATTACATGGTCATTGTAATGGCCCGGACCTCTCCGGTCCACTACTTTGTGAAAATGTGGTGTTGGAGGTGTTTCGGGAGGTCAAGGTGACTTATCCCCTAGCCGCTGCCTACCGGTCGCTCGGTCTACCGGTAGCCGTTGCCTACCGGTAGCTCGGTCTCGGTTGCCGATGCCTACCGGTAGCTCGGTCTACCGGTATCCGCTGCCTACCGGTAGCTCGGTCTACCGGTAGTCACTGCCTACCGGTAGCTCGATCCACTGGTAGCCGCTGCCTACCGGTAGCTCGGTCCATCGGTAGCCGCTGCCTACCAGTAGCTTGGTCTACCGGTAGCCGCTGCCTACAGGTAGCTCGGTCTACCGGTAGCCGCAGTCTAGCAGTAGCTCGGCTAACACTTTGCCAAATTTCTAGTTCTATGAACAGTGTTTCCAGAATCCTAAGAGCTACTGATTCCTTCCTTTTCCAAATTTCACGTTTGAACATTGTTTCCAGAATCCTAAGAGCTACCGATTCCTTTGCCAAATTTCACGTTTGAACAGTATTTCCAGAATCCTAAGAGCTACTGATTCCTTCCTTTTCCAAATTTCACGTTTGAATAGTGTTTCCAGAATTCTAAGAGCTACCGATTCTTTCCTTTGCCAAATTTTGAGTATGTGAACAGTGTTTCCAGATTCCTACATTTTTTCCCCTTTTGACGTTTCCTTTGATGTAAAATACATTTAAAGCCTTATTTTTTAAGGGCTCTTAAGGCCGTTTAAAATGCCATAAATCCTATATTAATTATTCCTAAGGCCAGGATGTATTTACTTGGTCAAACCGTGCGGGCTAATGCGATCCGTTTTTAATGGAGAATTAACCGGATCTTAAACTGTCACCCCATTAAATCTTCAAAAAGGGATGAGATATCATTATCCCTAGTTCTTTCCCTTTGTTCTCAACTAAGAGGCAGTAGAACCTTTCAATCCTTTCCGTAGAAGTTGCACAATAAATCTTTACTCCTAGGATTGGTTCTGCTCTGTTTTGGATGCAACCGAGCCGTGTCGATCAATCTTCGATATAAGGTATATTGTATCATCGTTCTTTTGGGGTTTATCTTCTCCTATCCTCCTTTCCATAATTATACCATGTAATTTCCAAGATTTTAATGGGTTTTCTTGGGGTTGGTTGGTACTGTAGTACCGCAGCATCCTCCGGTGGATGCAGTTGTCGCGGGGGGAGGATCGTGACCTGTTGTGTGGATAAAGAACGTGAGGAACTGTTTGAGGTAGGGGATTCATGGCTTCTCTAATTGTATATGTGAAATCGTAGAATTAGCATGATTTATCCCTTTGGATCACAATGAAATTGACCTAATTAAATACTTGAACCGGATTAAAAGAATTGGTTGACCGCATGTTGTTTCTTTATACCGTGATAACGGTTTGCCTCATGTTTTCCTAGATATAGTGATATCTATGTTTTCTTTGATTTTTTGTTCGTTCATGATAGAAATTGATAATGAACGTAAATCCAGAATTAATTGTTAATTAATTGGCTAAAGATAAAGAGGCATGTAAATTAATCTGGTTATTGCCGTTGTTGTAGTTGTTCTAATTTGAGGATAATCAAATTAGGGAAGGAAGCATGGTTATTGAATTGTGATATCTTGCTGATTAGGTATCCGTGATTGGAACCTACGAATAATAAATCTTCCAATTCAATATGGATTAAAGAACAGATTTTGTGGGAATCTCTAAAGGGGTTCTGAGTTACCTTCTTGTTTGCTAAAGGGTCAAGATCCCATGGTTGTGATTGTTGTTTTTCTGCTGCTTGTGTTGTGATGTGAGCCTGGATGGCTGTTGTGATATGTGGAGGCGTGGAGGCCTTGTGGTTATGGCAGTGGATGACGCCTAGAGTGGGGATATGCATCAGTTATGCATGTGGGTGTCGGGGAGGACACCAGGGGTGATGGAATGGGATGGATGCGGTTTCTGGATGCTTGTGGTTTTCTTTGAATGTTAATCTGCTTTTCTTTTCTCCACTGCTCAAGGAAGCTGGTCTCATTACCCTTCTTCCGAGGGAGGCGAAGACGCGCAGGGTATGCCACGTGCTTTCTGTGTTTAGCCTCTCGAGGGAAAATGGGTCTGTGCTCTTTCTATAGGCGGAAAAGACTCGACGGGTAGTATATCTACTCACTGTGTTGAGCCCCCTTTGTGTTTAGTAGCATAGGATGATTTTCTAGAATGCCTGGGAATGTGGGAAAGTAACTCTATAATGAATGTTTGATTAAATGGTGAAAATCCACGGGGATGGAGATACTGGAATTTAAAGGTGATGTGAATCTTAAAAGGACCAGTTGTTTTTGAATGTGATGCCAGTTCAGTTTAATGTGTAATTGTTCATTCATAATTAATGTTTAAAGAATTAAATTAACGTACAGTGGAACTGATAAAATGAGAATGGAGTAATCTAACAAATTTCTTCAAATGATTGTGTGCTTATAGGATACCTAGTCTTTGAAGTAGCAGCCTGGATTCTGAGAGACGTTAGCTGCAGTTGTATCTAAGACTAGTTAATGCCCATAGTGTGGATGTGAGTTACATATATTCTATACTTTTTGTGTTTCTATATGCTACTCCACCCTGTCGGTAAGGGCAACTGACACCCCGGGGATTCTGAGCCCTGGGGGGTGTTTTCCCCAACATTCTGATGGGAGGTTGAATGGCTGACTACCCCCTTTGGCCCCGCTCTCTTCTCTTGGTAGATACTTGTGCCATAAGGAACATCGGTTAGTTACCCCATATATGTGTGTAGAGGGCTGTAATGGATTGTGGTTATTCACACACATATATTCTGGATATAGTATCCTGTGGACTACTATAGGTGTAATGTGTATAGGCTATGATGGCTTGAGGATCCTTACTCGGAGTATGGGCTGTAATGGCTTGAGGTATTATACCCGACGTATGATACACGTTATGCGGGCTGTGGTGGCTCCCAGAAACTACCTGGTTAATTTTGGTTGTGAGGACGGTGTGGTGCTTCACCCGGGTGTCTGCGGGCAAGCCTATGTGGTGCATGAGGTGCAGATTGTGGAGCTTAGCCCAGGTGTCTGCGGGCAAACCTTTGGAGAGAGATGCATAGGACGTATGTCATTGGGGAAAAGCGGCAAACCAGTGGGGAATTAGTAGCGGGGTACCCTTGATATTCTTTACTATATGCTATATTCTTGTATGCGTTACTTGGTTGGAGTAGCCATGGTGAGGTTGGGAACTTAGTATACCTGTTTAGGTGACGAGTTAGTTTCACTTATGGTTCACTGGGCTTTAGCATGGTTTCTTTACTTTTGCACGAGAGTCTTGGGGAGGATCCTACTGAGTATACTGTTATACTCACCCTATGTACATATAAACTATTTTCAGGTCACTAGGAGCAGGTTGGAGATCAAGCTGGTTACTACTAGCTTGCGGTTGGAGGAGGAGCTGTTCGGTCTTGTGGTCGCTGCCGTTTTACTTTCTTTTGGCTACTTTGAGTTTTCCCCCTTTCAGTTGTAGTACTTTTTCATGACATTTCATATATGTACTTGGATTTCTTTTATATCTCAGTTCTGAGTTGGAGTTGATTGGAGTCTATTCTATCTCTCTATTTTCTGCATGTGTTCTCTTAGAGGGTAATGCCTCCCATTTGTATGTTTATTATACCCTCGGTGCTAGTCGCCAACCCGGGGCCTACTGGAGGCGGGACTCGGGGGTCATTATCTCCCTTCTCACATTGCCGGCCCAGGAGGGGTACACTTTGTGGGGAGGGGGTCATGACAGAGTGGTATCAAAGGTATGGTTGAGGGATAGGATGGAGTTTGGAGGTAGGCACAGGTGAGGATGCATGGGGTGGTAGGGCAACTGTGTCATTCATGTTTAGCAAGTGGGGTAAACACTGGAGACCGGCAGAGACATAGGAGTTCAGGGCCCCCTATGATCTGTTGCACAGACCTTTAAGTTTACGATGGCTACTAAACAAAGTGATACTGGTTGCAGGGTAGAGACCTAGGAAAGGATCATGCATCATTATTCTTTGTGCCTGTGTTTGAATGGGTAGACCTTGAGATAGGTAACCTGAAATTAATAAAACAAAACAATTAATTAATTAATGTGAGTCTTCCATATTCCAGGCTTAGGAGTTCTAACAGTTGTTATTTTACAGTTATGGCTCCAGGTCGACGTCCTCGTCAGGTTTGCGCAGAAGATGCCCAACAGGCTATTCCAGCAGATCACCGCCGAGTAGAGGTTGACGAAGATGACACTTGGAGGAAGACACTTCGAGAGTTTCAGCGCCAGAGTCTACAGAAGTACGAGGGCTCCGTTTCCGATGCATTCACAGAAGACTGGTTGGAGGAGATCGATATAGGAATCAGTTATATTCGTGCTCGGAAGGAACACTGGGTGTCCTTGGTTGTGACGATGCTGCGTGGAGCAGCGAGGCAGTGGTGGTTCTTGTTCCTTGGTGATCGTGAGGAGTCAACAATCTCATGGGAGGAGTTTAGAGAAAGGTTTAGAGTCGAGTTTCTTTCGTCGAATGCGAAGGTGTCCAGTCGCCAGGAGCTTCTCACCCTTCGACAGGGGAGCTCCAGTGTTCGAGAGTTTGGAATCCGTTTCAGGAACCTTCTACGATATGCTTCAGAGCGGTTACCAGATGATGAGGCTTGGGTGAGGAATTTCGAGGAGGATTTGCGTCCAGAGATCCAGCGCCAGGTCACCCCATTTATGCTGAAGACATATCTTGTGGTGATAGCTTGGGAAGAGGTTGTTGAGAGGACTTTGGCCAGGACTGGATCGTCACTAGAGGGGAATCGTCATGATTCCTCACGAAGAAGAGCTATGGTCTGGGGTTCCCGGTTTTCAGGACAGAAGAGTTTCCGTTCACCTGGGGGTAGGTCCCAGCCCTTCCCATCTCGTTTCTCCAGAGGCAGCAACTCTCAGGCCTATGCCAAGGGATCAGGCACTTGTTTTTCTTGTGGTGGTCATGTTCATCAGCAGCGGGAGTGCCCGACTTTTCAGAGCATTCATCGTGCACCGGGCGCTCTGCTCCAGGTTCCTCCGCTGAGGCAGTTCCAGCCGAGGCAGCAGCAGCAGGTTGCACCAGCTTTAGATCACCAAAGGGTAGATGGAACAGGTAGAGGACAACCCCATGATGCTCCCCATCCTCAGAGAGCAGAGTGCGGCCGTGGTGGTGGTCGTCATCAGGGTCAGAGAGGTCGTGGAGGAGGTCGTGGTCAGCTTCATGCTCTAGCGTTTCCTGCCCCAGGCGAACCAGATGTCGTTAGAGGTACCCTTTTCTTGTTTTCTACCTTGGTGTATGCCTTGTTTTATTCAGGAGCAACACACTCCTTCATATCACCTACCCTTGTCCATGCTTTGGGACTTGAGGTAGAGAGGCTTCCAATGCCCTTGGCGTTGACTACGCCAGTTGGAGGTCGGGCTGACTTGTTTGAAGTATGTAGAGACCGTGAGCTAGTGTTGGGGTAACACTGATCTTGGGGAGATTTCCTATGTTTACGAATACAACCATATGATGTCATACTCGACATGGATTGGTTGTATTCGGTGCAAGATTTTATGGATTTCTACAGGAAGAAGGTCGTTTTCTTTGATGCAGATGGAGAGAAAGTGGTGTTTGTTGGTGAGAGAGATCCTCGGATGAGTCATAGACGAGTTACATCCTTGTCATCCATGATGGTTGGGATGATGTTGAGTTCTTTAGAGGTTCAACAGCTGGCGTTCCCTAGGATCGTAGAGGAGTACCCTGACGTCTTTCCAAAAGAGGTTGTATCCTTACCCCCTCGACGAGAGATCGAGTTTGGGATCGAGTTACAGTCAGGAGCATATCCTATCTCTATGTCTCCGTATAGGATGGCCCCTTCTGAGTTACGAGAGCTACGTATTCAGCTTGATGGTCTATTGCAGTGTGGTTTTGTTCGGCCAAGTGTGTCACCTTGGGGTGCACCAGTTTTGTTTGTGAAAAAGGCTGATGGCAGTTTGCGGTTGTGCGTCGATTATCGTCGATTAAACAAAGTGAAAATAAAGAACCGCTATCCTCTCCCGCGGATTGATGATTTATTCGATCAACTGAAGGGTGCAAGTTGGTTCTCAAAGATCGACTTGTGGTCAGGATATCACCAAATTCATGTAAAGGATAAGGATATCCCAAAGACTGCTTTCTGTTGTCGTCATGGGCATTATGAGTTTGTTGTAATGCCATTCGGCGTGAAGAATGCTTCGGCTGTTTTCATGGGGTTGATGAATGCTGTGTTCCGTGAATTCCTGGATAAGTTTTTTGTGGTTTTCATCGATGACATACTTGTGTACTCCACATCTGAAGAAGAGCATGCAGAGCATCTACGAGCCGTTTTGGGAGTTCTTCGCCAACATCAGTTGTTTGGGAAGTTATCCAAGTGTGAGTTCTGGGCTCGATAAGTTCGTTTCTTGGGGCATGTTGTGTCCCAACAGGGATTATATGTGGATCCTTCGAAGATAAAATTAGTGGTGTCATGGGAAGCCCCCAAGACCGTGTTAGAGGTGCGAAGTTTCCTTGGTCTCGTAGGCTATTATAGGAGGTTTGTAGCCAATTTCTCCCGAGTTGCGACTCCTCTAACAACTTTGACCAAGAAGGATCAAGCGTTCATATGGACTGATCAGTGTCAGACAACATTGGAGTATCAAAAGGAGAAGTTGGTAAGTGCTCCAGTCCTTTGTCTTCCAGCGGAGGGAGTCCAGTTTGATGTTTTCTGTGATGCTTCACATCTGGGGCTAGGTTGTGTTCTCATGCAGCAGAGGTCAGTTGTTTCCTATGGGTCTCGGCAGTTTCATCCCCATGAATGCAACTATTCCACCCATGATCTTGAGTTGGCAGCCGTGGTGTTTTCTCTAAAGTTGTGGAGACATTACCTCATCGGTGAGCACTTTGTGGTTTTCACCGATCATAAAGGTTTGAGGTATGTTTTCTCCCAACATGACTTGAACTTGAAGCAGCGTCGGTGGATGGAGTTCTTGCAAGAATACGACTTTGAAATATCGTATACACCTGGAAAGGGGAATTTTGTAGCTGACGCACTAAGCCGAAAGACACGTAATGATGTTATGCGTGAATCTGGTGATTCCTGGAGAGTGATGGAAGAGCTATTAGCTTTGCATCTTGATATGGGAGAAGTTGGGGGTAGAGGTTGTCTTTTTCAGATGACGGTGCAGTCATCCCTGATGCAGAAGGTGGAAGAGTCTTAGATGGGTGATCTAGAGGTGGAAGTCTGGAGAGACAGAGTTGTTTGTAGTGAGGCCCCTGATGGTTGGTCGGAGGATAAACAACACCGAGTGTTGTATCATGGCAGGCTTTTTGTCCCCTGGGCGATGCGCGAGACGGTTCTCCGAGAGTTCCATAGTTCACCGTTGGCAGTACATCCTGGTGTGACAAAGATGTACTGATCCTTGAGGAGTCAGTTTTGGTGGCCTGGGCTGAAATGTACGGTTGCTGAGTGTGTGTCTCGATGTTTAGTCTTCCAAAAGGTGAAGGTCGAACACCATGTTCCTGGTGGTCTTCTCCAGCACTTAGAGATTCATCAGTGGAAGTGGGAGGACATCTCGATGGACTTTGTTACAGGTTTACCTCGAGCTCCGAGAGGACTTGATGCTATATGGGTGGTAGTGGATCGTTTAACAAAGTCGGCCCATTTCATAGCGATCAAGGAGTCGAGCTCAGTGGAGGTTCTGTCGAGACAGTATCTAGAGGAGGTGGTAAGACTTCATGGAGTACCTAGGAAGATCATTTCTGATCGAGATCCTCGTTTTACCACTAGAGTGTGGAGAGGTGTCCAGCATGCTTTTGGCTCTCAACTGTGCCTTAGCACTGCTTTTCATCCTCAAACGGATGGTCAGACAGAGCGAACCATCCAGACTCTTAAAGACATGTTGCGCTCTTGTGTTCTTGATTTTGGAGGTTCATGGATGAAGCACTTACCCTTGGTAGAGTTTGCTTACAATGATAGTTTTCACTCTACCATCGGTATGGCACCATTTGAAGCCTTGTATGGTCCGCCATACCGTTCTCCGTTGTGCTGGACTGGGGTCGGAGAGTCAGCAATTCTCGGGCCAGAACTAGTGCAGAATACAATAGAGATGGTTCAGGTGATTCGTGAGAGGATGAAGACAGCACAAGATCGTCAGAAATCATATGCTGATCAATGGAGACCCTTAGAGTTTAATGTTGGGGATCATGTGTTTCTGAAGGTGACTCCCCACCGTGGGCAGCGAAGGTTTGGTCATGGAAGTAAGCTTTCTCTTCGGTTTGTTGGGCCCTTCGAGGTGTTGGCTCATGTTGGAGCTGTGACATATCGAGTAGCACTTCCCCCTCAGGTGAGTCGGATACATGATGTTTTCCATGTATCACAGCTCCTTCGTTACCTTCATGATGAATCTCATGTTATCGATTGGGGAGAGATCGATATTGATGATGATGCAACCTTCGAGGAGCGACCTGTGGAGATCCAAGACCGTAAGGAGAAGGTGTTACGTGGGCATTCTATCCCCTTAGTTCGTGTCTTGTGTCGACACGGTGGCATGGAGGAGAGTACATGGGAGCGTGAGTCACAGATACGTGCTCAGTACCCAGAGTTGTTTAATGTTTAACTCTTTTCATGTAATGATGTTTCCATTATGGTTAGACCTTTCATGTTTCATTTATGTACCTTTTGTGTGATGTTATGATTTAATTGTTTGGATATGGATTGTTTGTTTCCATATTCTCGGATGTCGTAGTTTTGTTCCAGCTTTCGAACAACTCATGGTGGTTTTCCCCTGAGAGGTATCTTATGGGGTGGTTGTTCGGTCCCCTCTTTTCTTCTGAGTTGGTTTTTAATTCTCGAGGATGAGAATGTTTTGAGAGGTATCTAATGTAATGTCCCGGACCTCTCCAGTCCACTACTTTGTGAAAATGTGGTGTTGGAGGTGTTCCGGGAGGTCAAGGTGACTTATCCCCTAGCCGCTGCCTACCGGTAGCTCGGTCTACCGGTAGTCGCTGCCTACCGGTAGCTCGGTCTACCGGTAGCTTGATCTACTGTTAGCTGCTGCCTACTGGTAGCTCGGTCCACCGGTAGCCACTGCCTACCGGTAGCTCGGTCCACCGGTAGCCGCTGCCTACCGGTGGCTCGGTCCACCGGTAGCCGCTACCTACCGGTAGCTCGGTCTACCGGTAGCCACAATCTAGCAGTAGCTCGGCTAACACTTTGCCAAATATCTAGTTCTGTGAACAGTGTTTCCAGAATCCTAAGAGCTACCGATTCCTTTGCCAAATTTCACGTTTGAACAGTGTTTCCAGAATCCTAAGAGCTACCGATTCCTTTGCCAAATTTCACATTTGAACAGTGTTTCCAGAATCCTAAGAGCTACCGATTCATTCCTTTTCCAAATTTCACGTTTGAACAGTGTTTCCAGAATTCTAAGAGCTACCGATTCTTTCCTTTGCCAAATTTTGAGTATGTGAATAGTGTTTCCAGATTCCTACATTTTTTGCCCCTATTGACGTTTCCTTTGACATAAAATACCTTTAAAGCCTTATTTTTTTAAGGGCTCTTAAGGCCGTTTAAAATTCCATAAATCCTATATTAATTATTCCTAAGGCCAGGATGTATTTACTTGGTCAAACCGCGTGGGCTAATGCGATCCGTTTTTAATGGAGAATTAATCGGATCTTAAACTATCGCACCATTAAATCTTCAAAGAGGGACGAGATATCATTCTCCCTTGTTCATTCCTTTTTTTCTCAAATAAGAGGCAATAGAACCTTTCAATCCTTTCCGTAGGAGTTGCACAATAAATCATTACTCCTAGGATTGGTTCTGCTCTTTTTTGGATGCAACCGAGCCATGTCGATTAATCTTCGATATAAGGTATGTTGTATCGTCGTTCTTTTGGGGTTTATCTTCTCCTATCCTCTTTTCCATAATTATACCATGTAATTTCCAAGATTCTAATGGGTTTTCTTGGGGTTGGTTGGTACTGTTGTACCGCAGCATCCTCCGGTGGATGCAGTTGTCGCGAGGGGAGGATCGTGACCTGTTGTGTGGATAAAGAACGTGAGGAACTGTTTGAGGTAGGGGATTCATGGCTTCTCTAATTGTATATGTGCAATCGTAGAATTAGAGTGATTTATCCCTTTGGATCACAATGAAATTGACCTAATTAAATACTTGAACCGGATTAAAAGAATTGGTTGACCGCATGTTGTTTCTTTATACCGTGATAACGGTTTGCCTCATGTTTTCCTAGATATAGTGATATCTATGTTTTCTTTGATTTTTTGTTCGTTCATGATAGAAATTGATAATGAACGTAAATCCGGAATTAATTGTTAATTAATTGTCTAAAGATAAAGATGCATGTAAATTAAACTGGTTATTGCCGTTGTTGTAGTTGTTCTAATTTGAGGATAATCAAATTAGGGAAGGAAGCATGGTTATTGAATTGTGATATCTTGCTGATTAGGTATCCGTGATTGGAACCTATGAATAACAAATCTGCCAATTCAATATGGATTAAAGAACAGATTATGTGGGAATTTCTAAAGGGGTTTTGAGTTACCCTCTTGTTTGCTAAAGGGTCAAGATCCCATGGTTGTGATTGTTGTTTTTCTGCTGCTTGTGTTGTGATGTGAGCCTGGATGGCTGTTGTGATATGTGGAGGCGTGGAGGCCTTGTGGTTATGGCAGTGGATGACGCCTAGAGTGGGTATATGCATCAGTTATGCATGTGGGTGTCGGGGAGGATACCAGGGGTGATGGAATGGGATGGATGCGGTTGCTGGATGCTTGTGGTTTTCTTTGAATGTTAATCTTCTTTGCTTTTCCCCACTGCTCAAGGAAGCTGGTCTCGCTACCCTTCTTCCGAAGGAGGCGAAGACGCGCTGGGTATGCCACGTGCTTTCCGTGTTTAGCCACTCGAGGGAAAATGGGTCTGTGCTCTTTCTATAGGCGGAAAAGACTCGACGGGTAGTCTATCTACTCATCGTGTTGAGCCTCCTTTGTGTTTAGTAGCATAGGATGCTTTTCTAGAATGCCTGGGAATGTGGTAAAGTAAATCTATAATGAATGTTTGATTAAATGGTGAAAATCCACAGGGATGGAGATACTGGAATTTAAAGGTGATGTGAATCTTAAAAGGAGCAGTTGTTTTTGAATGTGATGCCAATTCAGTTTAATGTGTAATTGTTCATTCTTAATTAATGTTTAAATAATTAAATTAACGTACAGTGGAACTGATAAAATGATAATAGAGTAATCTAATAAATCTCTTGAAATGTTTGTGTGCTTATAGGATACCTAGTCTTTGAAGTAACAGCCTGGATTCTGAGAGACGTTAGCTGCAGTTGTATCTAAGACTAGGTAATGCCCATAGTGTGGATGTGAGTTACATATATTCTGTACTTTTTGTGTTTCTATACGCTACTCCACCCAGTCGGTAAGGGCAACTAACACCCCGGGGATTCTGAGCCCTGGGGGGTGTTTTCCCCAACATTCTGATGGGAGGTTGAATGGCTGACTACCCCCTTTGGCCCCGCTCTCTTCTCTTGGTAGATACTTGTTCCATAAGGCACAACAGTTAGTTACCCCATATATGTGTGTAGAGGGCTTTAATGGCTTGTGGTTATTCACACACATATATTCTGGATATAGTATCCTATGGACTACTATAGGTGTAATGTGTATAGGCTATGATAGCTTGAGGATCCTTACTCGGAGTATGGGCTGTAGTGGCTTGAGGTATTATACCCGACGTATGATACACGTTATGTGAGCTGTGGTGGCTCCCGGAAACTACCTGGTTACTTTTGGTTGTGAGGACGGTGTGGTGCTTCGCCCAGGTGTCTGCGGGCAAGCCTATGTGGTGCACGAGGTGCAGATTGTGGATCTTAGCCTAGGTGTCTGCGGGCAAGCCTTTGGAGAGAGATGCATAGGACGTATGTCGTTGGGGAAAAGTGGCAAACCAGTGGGGAATTAGTAGCGGGGTACCCTAGATATTCTTCACTATATGCTATATTATTGTATGCGTTACTTGGTGAGAGTAGCCATGGTGAGGTTGGGAACTTAGTATACCTGTTTAGGTGACGAGTTAGTTTCACTTATGGTTCACTGGGCTTTAGCATGCTTTCTTTACTTTTGCACGAGAGGCTTGGGGAGGATCCTACTGAGTATACTGTTATACTCACCCTATGTACATATAAACTGTTTTTCAGGTCACTTGGAGCAGGTTGGAGATCAAGCTGGTTACTACTAGCTTGCGGTTGGAGGAGGAGCTGTTCGGGCTTGTGGTCGCTGCCATTTTACTTTCTTTTGGGTACTTTGAGTTTTCCCCCTTTCAGTTGTAGTACTTTTGCATGACATTTCATATATGTACTTGGATTTCTTTTATATCTCAGTTCTGAGTTGGAGTTGATTGGAGTCTATTCTATCTCTCTCTTTTCTGCATGTGTTCTCTTAGAGGGTAATGCCTCCCATTTTTATGTTTATTATACCCTCGGTGCTAGTCGCCAACCTGGGGCCTACTGGAGGTGGGACTCGGGGGTCATTATCTCCCTTCTCACATTGCCGGCCCAGGAGGGGTACACTTTGTGGGGAGGGGGTTGTTACAGTCATGATACCCATTTCATTTAATGGTTTATGATATGTTAATTTATGATCTTTTTCCACATGTATGTATGATTTAATTATGTGATGTGTGGGACCAATTTCTCCCTCCAATGAATTGGGTAATGATTTATATCTCATGAGATAAAACATGATGGAATGAGGGTTACTCTGTTTTGTAATAAAGGGATGGAATGTGGGTTACTCAATTCAGTAATACAGGTCTGGAACGAGTGTCACTCGTCTTAGTAATACATGGATGGAATGAGGGTTACCTGGTTCAGTAGAGGACTTTATCCAATAAGTTCGTTAGGAAATTATTCCTTGGATACAATGAGAATAATTTTATGCTTATGTGTCTACAAAAATTCAATGTCTTATTCTCATGTTATGAATTCATGGACTATTCTCTTTATTTCAATATGATTCATGTCTTAATGAACTTCAAATATTTATTCCATGATATTTGATATGTAGGGTACGATCTTCTATTTGCATGATCACATTCTCACACCCTTTTGTTTACCCTTACTAAGAATTTCATCTCACCACTTTTTATGTTTCCTTCCCTATTTTGTGAAGATATGTATTGTTTTTTTAGGTGTCTCAGATGGGTTCGTATCAAGAATAACATACTAGGAGATAATGTAGCTCACTTATATATCAATGTTTATATATTCCATGTTTACAAAGGCACTAGACAATCATGGTCTTCTTGCATCTATTTCTATAATGTTTATTCATTCCAAAAAATTTATGTTATGTTAATGTTTGAAAAGATAGGGTTACTATATCAGTATCTATGAAGAAATAGATTGACATGACATTAAATTTGAGTTGAATAATTGAATTACCCATGAATCTCATAGTTTATATTAGAAATGAAATATGGAATTCTAATAGAATTCTAAAAACCACATTGAAAAGAATATGTGACTTCATTTATGCTCAAATAATTGAATTAAAAAGGGAGTAAATTATCTTAAGGGAACTAGTAAATTTTTCATGTGTACAAATGAAGGTCATCCATAAATTGAATGCCAATGTGATGGGAAGAAGTTAGATAATAATGTGAATATATATAAAGCTCCACCTAATGAACCATTCACTATATAGTATTATAAATTCAAGGAGATTGGTCATTATGAAAATAAATTCCCTAATCCAAGGGCTAATTATAATTATAATCCACTCCAAGCTTTTTATTTGATGAAAAAAGGTAAACCCCATGTAATCTAAACAACTCAAGCATTTCATGATAATAAAAGAACATTTATCTTCTACTATAGTGTTGGGGATTTAATGTAGATGTTTGTATGAATACGATCTATGAAAATATTTATGTTTACCCTTTAGTAAAATTTTATGTGATTCTAAGCATTGGATGTCTCTCCCCATATTGAAATTACAATAATGAAACATCATTTGATATTCTGAATCAACTTATGATTGTATATTGGTATAAGGATGAATTCATACTTGAAATGGAAATGTTTTAGGTTAATAAAGAACCATATTTAAGGAATAAAAGGTGTAATTAATTTTGGAAGCATAAATATTTTATTGTGACATGATTTTTGGAAATGATTAGGGTATATAAATTTTTTATGATTCTTTATGAGTGATTAGAATTATTTCAAGTTAATCATTAAGGTCATCATGGAAGGATACGAGATCAAATCATTCTATTAATTATGATTCAATTTTGGCTAGTCATATTTTTAAGGATCCTTAATGTTATCTATTTAGGAATGGATTATGTTGAACCTTATATGTTATTGGACAACATGTGATTTACATTTTTGTTTCTATAAATATTTAATGGTAGAATGAATGACTTATGGATCTCATGATTTTCTAAAATATAATTTTTTTGGTTCAGGGATGAAAAAATTAATAATGAGTATTAATTTATTTGAGTAAGAGATTTGGTGAAAATGTATTATAGAACAATAAAGGATAAAATTAGAGAATGAAATCAATTGATATCTAAGCTTCTAATTTCCCTAAACCTGAATCAACTAAACTGATTCCCCAGATGGTTCACCACTTAACCCCAAGTGCACCTCCTAATAATCCATAGATTTCCAACTAGAAGAGAGGGAATAATATATCACATGGGGAGAATATAACCCCATTACAAGAGTAAGACACATAATATAACATATAAAAATAATGGAACAGTAAGAAATAAACTAGAAACATGGAATACCAACCAATTCCCAAATTAGGTAGAAGAAAAACTAATTTTCTAGGTCATGATAATACTTCCAAAAGTGAAGGAAAAAACCAAAATAAATACCAATAGCTGAAACCCCAATCGGGTCCTGACTCCCTGTCCGGATCCTCAACCATTCTATAATCAATACCAACTCAACTTACAAGAATATGGCTTTTACCCTTGTACTAACCTTTAACCATGAATTATACTCATGTACCCAATGGAGGCCTAAGCAGGGTGTGATTACAACTCAATTAGCCACCACCAATGGTGTCTACAAAATAACTAGTCTAAACAGATAGTACATGAATGTAATAAATTAACAAAAAGTTAATAAAAATACATATTACGTGCCATTAGTTAACAATATTCACTATAATCCTTTCTAATCACTAAAACCATTTTCATAACTTGTTCCATGGGTTATGAATTTACATGATTTACACAATGGACTAAGCTTGTCAATTACCATACATAAAGGGAAAATTCATGTTCCCTATCTCACATGGGGTAAACATTTTATGTAAATATACACCACACATACCTTGGATCCTCGATCTATGTAGTCTCAAAAAATGAAACTGTTAGAGGTATAGAGGATCAATCCCCTTTCTCTATCCAATTCATTATAGTGGTAGGGTTTAGAGAACCAATCTAACCCAACCCATGGGCGTAGATCCTGAAGACCAATACCCCAAAACTAAAAATCCTTGTGAACATTAGTATTTATTCATTCACTAAATATACCATATCACAAATCATGCTCCAACAATACACATTACATTTACAATTCATTTTTATTTCAATACATCAATCATCATCATGACTGAACACATTAACACATTAACCATTTATATCGTATATCCCATTAAATGCCTTACCCATTTCATACCTTAAATCATTTAAAATTATTAAAAATTACCATAAAAAACAAATTACCCATAATTCATCAATTCCCATTCATTATCCCATTTATGGAATTTAATTAGAAACTAATAAGTCATTAGTCACATTAAATTTATTGCATTTAACCCTTATTTTCACTTTTGAAAATAATCCCTTTTTTCATTTGGAAAAAAATAGACAAAACTACCATTAGTTGCTCTTTATAATTTTAACTAACATGTCAACACATTTATCATGGGATTTATTTCAATACAAAGGAACTTTATTCGTATCATTACAATTTTCCATGTTCAGAAATACTGGCATACCCCATGGGTGTCCCTAAACGGTCTAATAATACTCAATTATTCCCATGGTGATTATAAGGGTTTTAAATAATAATTCATCCAACCATTTCACCAAATCTTACTAAATTCATGAAACTCAAAATAAGAGATATATAATAACTCATCCACACATGTAAAAATGAATAATGAGACCATGAGATATAACTTATAGACAACCTACCATGAATTAAAATAAGAAAACATGCTCAAATTCGACCTTAGATCTAGATTCATGAACCCTTTGAATACCAAACCTTTGATCTATTAGAATAAGAGGGATTTAGGGAATCATAAGAAGAAGAAGAAAACCTCGATCCTTTATTCATAAAAGAGAAGGAAAAGGAAAATTAGATAAACCCGGAGCTTCGATCTGCAACCTATAACACTCCCAATGTCTTATAATCGTAGGATATTAGTCCTTGGAAGGTCTTGGCAGTTTTGGGTCGTCACTAGGGAAAGTAAAAAAAAAATTATGTACATCATTGAGTGACAAATATAAAATCTTGGGGTGAGTGGGGTGGGAGATGGTAACTTTTTTACATATAAATTGGGTACACGGTCTGGCCACATAGTTTTTGAAATCGTGTGCATGCCTGAGTCCTTGAGGGGTCCAAGTCACATAGTTACCTAAGAAATCATCATAGTTTGAAAAAATATTTTCCAAAAAATTCAAATTCTTCTATATAAGGTCACATTATTTGGATTCACCCTTCCATGTTTTACTCTAACTGTGCTCCAACTATGCAACATGCATTGGATGGCCCGATTCACCTTTATTTCATGTTCCGATCCAGCAAACAACCCTGTGATTCCTCATACTCCTGTTAAAATTTTAATTTACCAATTTTAAGAGATTAATAACTATTTTTAAATAAATTACATACCTAAACAACTTTAGGGATCTTACAACCTCTCTACCTTAAAATGAATTATCCTTGAGCCACACTTCCAAGCATCAGTGAGATTTTAAAGAAAATTGATTTGACCACTGAACATGATTATCAGAATCTATATCCAATGTTTCTTCAAAACTATTACCATGTTTCGAAAAAACTCAATCCAAAGGAACATTATTTCCTCACATGAACTTATCACTATGATCCACGATATGAACCAAATGATACTAAAAGGATTCATCATCCCCAAGAACAAAATCCTAAACATCAATCAAATGAGATTGTTTAAGGTGATACTACTAAAGTTGGGACACATAGAAAACATCGTGCATACCACTATACTTATGTGGAATATCCAATAGCTATTCCATTAGTTTTATCCTATCAACAATATCAAATAAACACACATACTTGGGAGATAAATTACTCTATTTTTAAATCTGATGGTGTCCAACCATAGAAACACCCGAAGAAACACACGATCACCCACCATGAACTCAAGAGGATAATGACACAAATTTTCATATGAATTCTACCTACTTTGAGTTTTTGTGATATATTTCTTAATCAAATGAATATATTCCAAAGTGTCCTATATGAGAGTCAGTCCTAACAACCTTAATTCCCTAACTTCAATCCAACATAATGAAGATATAAACATTCTACCATATAGTACCTAAAATTATTCCATATGAATTGTAGCTTGGTGAAAATTATTGCATTAAAACTAAATATGTTCCAAATTATTTCCCCACGATCCACCAAAATCTAGGATGCATGACCTAAACATGTCCTATATCCGCAGAATAGTTTTCATTGAATTACCATTCATCTCTGGGTGGAAAGCCGTAATCAAAAACACCTGAGTACCAAGTGCCTTCTATATTCCCTTCCAGAAGCATGATGTAATGTGTGGATTAGGATCTGAAACAACATTCCATGGTATCCAATACCAATGGACTATCTCCCGAACATACAACCAACCCAACTAGTCCAAGGTGATTATCTCTCGAATCGGTAAGAACTAAGCCACATTGGTCACCCAATTCACAAATACCCAAATAATACAATTCTTCTAAGGAATACATGTAAGAACCAATATGAAATCTATTTTTATGTTATATTATTTCCTTTTTGGAATGGATAGTGGATGCAACAAACCACCCGACCACTGATCCTCTACCTTCACCTACTGATAGGTAATCCATCACAACAAGAAGCTTGCAACATATTTTATTATCCATGGACACTAATAATTCTTATGATGATCAATATATATTTTGGACAAAAAATGATGCACTAAAAACTTTGATGCATGAAACTTTCACATCAACTCTTCTCACATGAATGTTGGATGAACAACATGACCAGGAGCACAAACAATCCCATCATCTCCAATAGTCCAACTGAAGGTGACACTCCGTAATTAATACTTTAACCCATAGCCAAAAACTATATATACTCATATTGTATATACTTGAACATGATCAGAAGTATGGTATCAACTACCATAGATGCTAGGGAAATATTTCTTTGTCCATTATTCACCTCTTGGTGGATTTTAGAAAACAACTCCATAATTCTCCACTCGGAGCTAGATTCTTAAACAGCCAGATGTTGTGTCTTCCAGATCAATGAATATAAAAAACCGTTTCCATTTCTCGGTGTGTAAAAAAAATTTATGTCGAAATACAACATGTATTCAACCCGTATTCACAGCCAAAGATTTATATCACACTAAAATAAAATGTACTAATTGATTTTCTGATTGGTATACATGGTAAAACATTATACCAATAAGAAATGCCACCAACACCTTAAAGGATAATCCACCACAACTTTCTCGATATAATGATTATGGTAATTAATTTCATGATTCCTCAACAATCACGACCCATATTCCAAAACCCCATCATCCTAAATTAATACTTCCCAATTTCCAACACCAAATGCATCAAAAAACAAGGAATACTCTTTACGAAGCTTAGGTAAGGTTAGAATTCGTGCAACAATCAACCAATACTTTAACTTTTGGAAAGAAATATAACTTGCTTCAGACCATTCAAATATGTTTATTTTCATAGTCATGCCTCAAAGTGGTGTTTCGAAATGAGAAATTTTAGTGATAAACATCAGGTAATGGTTATATAGTATGACAACCCTGCTTTTTTATTACAACTTAAACATGCTTTATTACATAAAACATCACTTGATACAACAAAGAAGATCGAGAGGTTTAGTGTCTTTGGGGCTTAGGATCATTACATAAAAACTTTAAACTTGACATACAACATCTTTATTGAAAACTTCCTTTACATGACCACTACATTCCTTCGTACTTAGCATTGCATTGGATAACCTGAGGACATGCATAAGAAAAGGGTGAGCTATAAAGCCCAGTAAGGGAGTACACAATGAATAACATGAGGAGTAAAATACATGTTAGCCAATAGGCATATCAATAGAGAATAAGAGAAACATGAACATAAAGTCATGATAAACCATGATAATCATAACATGGAAATGTGGCAACAACACTTAACATTGAATTAGCATGAGCCAAGGCTCATTGCACATGGAGCATGAGTAAACCCTCATTGCAGTTGAAGCACGAGTAAACCCTCATTGCACTTGAATTAACATGAGTCAACACTCATTGCACATGACGTATCATGATACTATACTTTACCCAATGCATTGGAGCGCTATAAAGGGCGCACCCTTCTTAAACATTTCATTTCATGCATAAGTGTGCCACATGGATCATAAAACATGGATTCATAAAACATAATAATTTCTTCCACGATAAAGGAATGTGGAATTCATACATGAAACATTACAATCAATATTTAAATGTTCATAAAGGTGAATACCCTTGATGGAGAAATGGGCATGGTATTCACTACACAAAGACATTGGCTTAGAAAATTGGTGCGATTTCGGCAGCGTAACGACGTGACATAAGAATTCATAAAAAAAGTTTGATGAGAGAGAAAGGGGTTCCTCATCATATTTACATGTAATGGATAGTAAGGAGGTCATATATATACATGTCCCAACAATCAAAATGGAATTTATATTCATGATACAAAAGTATTGCTTGAATGTAAAAGAAGAGAGAGAAGTTCCTTTCGGAATTTCGACATAGTAACAGGTGTACATGGGAGGCATTTAATGAGAGATAAATGGTTCTCCCATCATTAAAAAAATAATAGGGAAGTATGGGGGAGGTGTGAAACCATACCCCAACATTCATAATTGAAATAAAAAGGGCAATACAACTTAAAGAAAATTGACAAAAATGAGAAAGGAAGAAAAAAACCCTTACTTAGAAGTGTGCTTCCAAAGGCTAGAGAGAGGCTTGTGAGAGGCTTATTGGGAGCTTGGGGAACCTTGGGAGGATTCTAGAGAGAGTAGGGAAGAGGTTGGACGAACTCCAAGGGATTTTAGTGAGGAGGAAGTGGGAGCTTGGGTGGGTTTATATAGGAAAGGTGAGAGAATTCTTTATTATTTAGGTTTGGGACCCCTTATATTAAAATAAACCAAACCACAAACCAACCCATGGTATTTGCACATGGTTTCTAGAAAAGGAAAGAGGAAAGCAATATTTTACAAGGCCAAGGTCCGAACTTATTAAAAAATTAGGGTTACTTATGTGGAGGTGAGTCACACTCCCATGGAAATTAATTTAAAAAGGCAAAGTGTTGAATAAGTCTTGAGGGCTCCATTAATGCTTTGAAAAGTAAGTCAAACAAACCCAAAACCTCATTATTTTAATGATAAAACACATATTGTCCAAAAATAAGGATTATGTTATTTTATTACATCACCATTGGGTCATTATGATGTCATAAAACACATTATATATTTAAATGGTATTTAATTTTCACCCAAAAATTTGACTGTCTCAGAAAATTATGAAAAATTTACCGTTAGATAATTTCGACGTCCTGATTCCAAAAATAATATTTATTTTATCTAAATAATTTTCTAAATATGTGAATTTTTACTTTTAAAATAAAAACCGACATTTATAAAAAATTAACGGGTTTTGACAGAAATGGCTTTCAAACCTTAATAAAATTTTTAATTGCATTCATAAAATTATAAGATCATTTATACTTAATAAAAAAAATAATTTATTATTAATAATAATATTTTATTAAAATATTATTTAATTCAAAAATCCTTTAATTTAATAAAATATAATTCTTAATTAAATAATAACTAAAAACACCATTTGTACTTTAAAAACTAATTACAATATATCAAAAATGACTAGAAATCATATTCATTATTATATACAAAAATAATGTACATGAACATGGTGCTACTTATTTGTTACATTACCCCTTAAAATATCCGCATAAGACCTATGGGTAAGGTGTGCGATGGTGACAGACACTTGGGGCGGCTCAGATAACATCGCCCGAGTGGTAATTTCAATCAACTTCCACTTTTCCCGTAGACGATCACGTTCGAGCTTGACTTGATGAAGCTCATCTTGGGATTGGTCAAGGTAAAAGCCCAAAGATGCCAACTCTTTTCCGAGCTCTGACAAATGGGCTTCGTAAGGGGCAATTCTACTGGATGATGTCATCGCTTCCTTTGTCTGAGTAGAAATGTTTTCGTTAAAGCCTTATATTTATACTACTCAGATGATCACTGTTCAACGACTATAAAAGTAACGGTCACAAATATTAACGTAAAACTAAAGAAGTTGACATCTTATAAAAACATTTTTCATAAAGAAACATTTAACTGGATCAAGAGGGATTTTCCATTAATGAAACTTTGGGTCGTTACAACATTCACCCCTTAAGAAATTTCGCCCTCAAAATTTTCCTTTTCCCACACTAAAACAAATGTGGGTAACTTAGCTTCATCATATCCTCCGACTCCCAAGTTGCTTCTTCAAACTTGTGGTTTCTCCACAACACCTTGACGAGGGGCATTGTATTATTTCGTAGAACTTTTTCTCTACGATCTAAGATCTTCACTGGTTACTCCTCATAAGAAAGATTGTCTTCTAATTGTACCACCTCAGAAGAGAGTACATGTGAAGGGTCTGGTATGTACTTCCTTAAGAGGGATACATGGAAGACATCATGCACAATGGCCATAGTAGGTGGAAGTGCTAGTCGAAAGGCCACAGCCCCAACATGATCAAGAATCTCGAAGGGGCCGATGTACCTTGGACTTAACTTCCCTTTCTTTCCAAACCTCATGACCTTCTTCCATGAAGATATGCGTAAAAACACCATGTCTCCGACTTTAAACTCAAGGTATTGTCGCCGATTATCTACATAACTCTTCTGTCGACTTTGGGATGCCTTGATATGCTGTTGAATGGTTTTCACCTTCTCCACCATTTCTTCGACCATTTCTGGTCCAAGAAGCTTACGTTCACTGACCTCATCCCAACAAGCTGGTGTTCTACACCTTTTCCCATACAGGGCTTCATATGGTGCCATTTGGATGCTCGAGTGGAAACTATTATTATAAGATAATTAAACTAGAGGAAGATGTTGATCCCATCCTCCTTTAAAGTCCATTGAGCACGCTCTCAACATATCCTCAAGTGTTTGGATAGTCCGCTCGGATTGGCCATCAGTTTGAGGATGATAGGCCATACTGAAGTTCAGTTCAGTATTCAGAGCATGTTGAAGACTCTTCCAAAACTTAGAGGTAAATCTTGGATCTCGGTCAGACATAATAGATAGTGGTACTCCGTGCAACCGTACCACTTTCCTGATATATATCCGCGCCGGTTGATCCAAAGAGAAATCCTCTCAAATAGCAATGAAGTGTGCAGTCTTTGTAAGACGATCCACAACAACCCAGATTGCATTGTTGCCTTTGGATGTCCTTGGAAGTCCAGTGACGAAGTCCATGGTGATGTTCTCCCATTTCCATTCTGGTATGGGCAATAGTTGCATCACCCCCTTAGACTTCTGCCTCTCTGCCTTCACTTGCTGACACACCAGGCACTTTGATGTATATTCAGTGATCTCCTTATTCATATTATCCAACCAAAAGTTTTCTTGGAGATCTTGATACATCTTTGTGCTCCCTGGGTGAATAGAGAAATTTGAACTATGTGCATCATCCAAAAGTTCCTTCTTCAGCTCCAAACATGATGGAACACATAGTCTTTTTCCAAACTGCACAATTCCTTCTTCATTAACAATAAACTCTGAGGATTTTCCCTTTTTGATAGCTTCCACTTTTTATTGGATTCCTGCATCATCCTTTTGAGCATCCTTTATCCTTTCCAAAAGAGATGGTTGAGCAATCATTTGTGAAAGGATTGATGATGTTCCCTTCTTTATGATTCCCACATCCATCTTCATCAAGTCTAAGAAGATTGGATCCTTCTCAATTCTCATCATTGATAGAATCGCTGGATCCTTTCTACTTAAGGCATCTGCCACATTGTTCGCCTTCCCAGGGTGGTAATGTATTGAACAGTCATAATCCTTAATGAGCTCTATCCATCTTCTCTGGCTCATATTAAGCTCTTTCTATGTGAATATATATTTAAGACTCTTGTGGTCAGTATATATCTCACATTTCTCTCCATAAAGATAATGCCGCCAGATTTTCAAGGCAAAGATCACCGCTGCCAACTCCAGATCATGCATTGGATAGTTTCGCTCATGAATTTTCAACTGCCTTGAGGCATAGGATATTACTTTATCATTCTGCATCAGCACACATCCTAAGCCCTTCTTCGAAGCATCACTGAATACCACAAAAAGCTCCGCACTTGTGGGTAAAGTGAGAACAGGTGCAGTGATAAGCCTCCTTTTCAACTCCTTGAAGCTTTCTTCGCATTCATCACTCCAAGAAAACTTTACTCCCTTTCGAGTTAGTTTGGTAAGAGGGTTGGACAATCGTGAGAAATTTCTCACAAATCGTCGATAATATCCAACTAACCCCAAGAAGCTACGGATATCAGTTACCGATGTTGGCCTCGGACATCCCTCAATTGCATCTGTTTTGGAGGGGTCCACAGATATCCCATTGCTTGTGATGATATGGCCCAAGAATGAGACTTCCTTCAACCAAAACTCACACTTGCTGTACTTTGCATAGAGATTCTCCTTGCGTAAAGTCTCTAGTACAGTTTTTAAATGCTCCTCATGGTCCTCCTTGGTTTTGGAGTATATTAGAATATCATCTATAAAGACTACCAAAAATTTTTCAAGGTAATCTCTAAAGACTCTATCCATCATGTCCATGAATATTTCTGGATCATTGGTGAGTCCAAAAGGCATTACTATGAATTCATAGTGCCCGTACCTTGTACGAAAAGCAGTCTTGGGGATATCTTCCTTCTTCACCCTTACTTGATAATATCCCGACCGCAAGTCCACCTTGGAGAAGTATTGTGCTCCACGCAGCTGATCAAACAAGTCATCGATTCTTGGGAGAGGATACTTGTTCTTTATCCTGATTTTGTTAAGTTCACGATAATCGATGAAAATCCGCATTGACCCATCCTTCTTCTTGAAGAAGAGGACTGGTGCACCCCATGGTGATGCACTTGGGCGTATAAACCCTTTATCGAGATTCTCCTGTAGTTGTTTCTTCAGCTCTTCAAGCTCAACAAAAGCCATTCTATATGGAGTCTTGGATATTGGTAGTGCCCCAGGTATAAGTTCAATTGAGAACTCAACATCTCTTCTTGGAGGAAGACCAGGAAGTTCCTCAGGAAATACTTCAGCGAATTCCCTCACAATAGGCATTTCTTCAAGGGTGGTTTCTTCCTTGTACTCAATCATCTGAGCCAGATATGTGTGCTCATAAGGCAGTAATATCCATGCTTGAGATGATGGAGCTAAATGAGATTCATCTTCCTCCTTACACTTGTAAAGAATCGGGGGTCGATTCTCCATATGGAGTGTGATTTCCCTCTCCCGACAATTTATGTTGGCTCTATATAAGGAAAGCCAATCCATGCCAAGAATTGCATCAAATTCCACCAGAGGGAGTATGATGAGGTTCGCCGGGAAATTCAATCCACAAATTATAACAGGGGAGGACTTATACTCATGGGATGCAATGATTGCTCCATTTGCCGTTCTCACCGACATCTTTACTTCCATGATTTGTGGTGGTGTAGGGATTGTTCTACTAAACTTTTGAGATATAAAAGAATGCGTAGAACCTGAATCAAAAAGTACGTTCGCTATTCTTGAATGAATAACTAGCGTACCTGTCACCACTTCGTTGTCGGGGTTCACTTCGGCAGAAGTGATGGAAAAAGCTCTTCCTTGCTGTCTTGGAGGTTGTTTATTGCCTCCAATAACCATTGGATTAGGGCACTGATTCGCAAAATGACCCGGTTCTTTGCATTTGTAGCATTAAACAATGAGTTGAGGTTCAAACGGAGCATTCCTCTCCTCTGTCGCAGCCGCGGGTCCTTCTTGCTAACAGTTAACGGCTAGGTTCCCTTTTCTTCCACACTTGAAGAATTTTCTTGTCCCCCTAAGGAAATTTCCAGGGTGATTCTTTCCACACTTTTGGCAAGTGGGGTTCTGGAATTTCTTAGCGCCGTTGGATTTATCCATCGGACCACCAGCATTGAATTCCACCTTACGCTTCTTGTCCCCATGATACCCCTGTGATTCTCCGATCTCTATTTCAACCTTGAGGGCACATCGGACAATTTCCTCATAGCTGTTGAAGTCACAGATCGCTAATGCTTTCCGCAAGCTAGGCTTCATCCCACCAAAGAATCGGTCAACCTTGCATTCGGGGGTAACGACAAATCCGGAAGCGTATCATGCAAGCCTTGTGAAGTATGCCTCGTACGCTCCCACAGATTCTTCATCTTTCTGTTTGAGGGAAAGGAAGTCCCTTTCCATCATAAGACGGAGGGTGCGTGGAAAATATTTATCAAAAAACATCTTCTGAAATTCCTTCCATTCCAAAGCCTCGATCTCCTCCTCAGGCTTCGTATTTTTGATCAACGTCCACCATTGATCAGCTTCACCCTCCATACGATAAGACGCCAGGAGAACATTCTCTTTTTCAGAGCATTGGAGGATGGAGAATATCTTTTCAATGGAGTTGATCCATTGTTCAGCAATCGTGGGATCAGATGATCCACTAAAAGTAGGGGGCCTTTGTCTCATGAAGCTTTCAATAGAGACTTGTTCTTTCTTAGGGGGGGTTGAATGTTCCTCTTGACCAGTGTTTCTATTCAAAACTTGAGTTAGCTGAGAGAGAAGAGTGACAAAGTTCGTGATTCCCGCTCTTATTGGATTGGGCATCTCATAAGTACAATCATCACACTGATCTTCACAACGGTTGTTAGCCCGAGTTCTCCTATTACCGGCCATTGACTGGAATAAAAGGAAAGTTAGGGGTAACACATAAAGGGTAATCCAAAGACAAAAGTTGATGACTTATAAATAAACTTTAATCTCTTTAACTCATGAGTCTATAGGATTCAATCCAGGCTTTTCATGATCTTCCTTCTAACATATATTCTTAAGGTCATTTTTCCCTTAATAAGGGTTCATACTAAGATTGTGAATTTATCAAAACATATCCCCCGGGAGTGTCGTAACCAAGAGTGCAGCAAGGCCCATTGTCGTGCACCAGTTCCCGTTCGAGTCTAGCTCAAAGCGGTGTTTTCGGGTTTTACCCCTAGGATACATCTGTGCCAGAGCCGCCTCTACCTACTCGTATCCAGACAGGGATGTATTTTTTTGATAAACCACTTACTTAGTTTTTACAAAAACTTAGGGATGCTTTTATTATACTTAGTCTTTTATCTAAGGCTTTACTAGGGTTTCCTAATCCCAAAAATAACTAAACCTATCCTCTGATACCAACTATGACAACCTTGCTTTTCATTACAACTTAAACATGCTTTATTACATAAAACTTCACTTGATACAACAAAGAAGATCGAGAGGTTTAGTGTCTTTGGGGATTAGTATCATTACATAAAAACTTTAAACTTGAAATACAACATCTTTATTGAAAACTTCTTTTACATGACCACTACATTCCTTCGTACTTAGCATTGCATGAGATAACCCGAGGACATGCAAAAGAAAAGGGTGAGCTATAAAGCCCAGTAAGGGAGTACACAATGAATAACATGAGGAGTAAAATACATGTTAGGAAATAGGAATATCAATAGAGCATAAGATAAACATGAACATAAAGGCATGATAAAGCATGATAATCATAACATGGAAATGTGGCAACAACACTTAACATTAAATTAGCATGAGCCAAGGCTCATTGCACATGGAGCATGAGTAAACCCTCATTGCACTTGAAGCACGAGTAAACCCTCGTTACACTTGAATTAGAATGAGTCAACACTCATTTCACATGATGTATCATGATACTATGCTTTACCCAATGCATTGGAGCGCTATAAAGGGCGCACCCTTCTTAAACATTTCATTTCATGCATAAGTGTGCCACATGGATCATAAAACATGGATTCATAAAACATAATAATTTCTTCCATGATAAAGGAATGTGGAATTCATACATGAAAATTTACAATAAATATGTAAATGTGCATAAAGGTGAATACCCTTGATGGAGAAATGGGCATGGTATTCACTACACAAAGACATTGGCTTAGAAAATCGGTGCGATTTCGGCAGCATAAAGACGTGACATAAGAATTCATAAAAAAAGGTTGATGAGAGAGAAAGGGGTTACTCATCATATTTAAATGTAATGGATAGTAAGGAGGTCATATATATACATGTCCCAACAATCAAAATGGAATTTAGATTCATGATACAAAATTATTGCTTGAATATAAAAGAAGAGAGAGAAGTTCCTTTCGAAATTTCGGCATAGTAACGGGTGTACATGGGAGGCATTTAATGAGAGAGAAATGGTTCTCCCATCATTCAAACAATAAAGGGGCAGTATGGGTGAGGTGTGAAACCATACCCCAACATTCATAATTGAAATAAAAAGGTCAATGCAACTTAAAGAAAATTGACAAAAATGAGAAAGGAAGAAAAAAACCCTTACTTGGAAGTGTGCTTCCAAAGGCTAGAGAGAGGCTTGTGAGAGGCTTCGTGGGAGCTTGGGGAACCTTGGGAGGATTCTAGAGAGAGTAGGGCAGAGTTTGGACGAACTCCAAGGGATTTTAGTGAGGAGGAAGTGGGAGCTTGGGTGGGTTTATATAGGAAAGGTGAGAGAATTCTTTATTATTTAGGTTTGGGACCCCTTATATTAAAATAATCCAAACCACAAACCACCCCATGGTATTTGACCATGGTTTCTGGAAAAGGAAAGAGGAAAAAAATATTTTACAAGGCCAAGGTCCTAACTTATTAAAAAATTAGGGTTGCTTATGTGGAGGTGAGTCACACTCCCATGGAAATTAATTTAAAAAGGAAAAGTGTTGAATAAGTCTTGAGGGCTCCATTAATGCTTTGAAAAGTAAGTCAAACAAACCCAAAACCTCATTATTTTAATGATAAAACACATATTGGCCGAACATAAGGATTATGTTATTTTATTACATCACCATTGGGTCATTATGATGTCATAAAACACATTATATATTTAAATGGTATTTAATTTTTACCCAAAAATTTGACTGTCTCAGAAAATTATGAAAAATTCACCATTAGATAATTTCGACGTCCTGATTCCAAAAATAATATTTATTTTATCTAAATAATTTTCTAAATATGTGAATTTTCACTTTTAAAATAAAAACCGACATTTATAAAAAAATTCACGGGTTTTGACAGAAATGGCTTTCAAACCTTAATAAAAATTGTAATTGCATTCATAAAATTATAAGATCATTTATACTTAATAAAAAAATTAATTTAATATTAATAATAATATTTTATTAAAATATTATTTAATTCAAAAATCCTTTAATTTAATAAAATATAATTCTTAATTAAATAATAACTAAAAACACCCTTTGTACTTTAAAAACTAAGTACAATGTATAAAAAATGACTAGAAATTATATTCATTATTATATAAAAAAATAATGTACATGAACATGGTGCTACTTATTTGTTACATAACCCCTTAAAATAGCCGCATATGACCTAAGGGTAAGGTGTGCGATGGTGACAGACTCTTGGGGCGGCTCAGATAACATCGCTCAAGTGGTAATTTCAATCAACTTCCACTTTTCCCGTAGACGATCATGTTCGACCTTGACTTGATGAAGCTCAGCTTGGGCTTGGTCAAGGGAAAAGCCCAAAGACGCCAACTCTTTTCCGAGCTCTGACAAATGGGCTTCGTAAGGGGCAATTCTACTGGATGAGGCCATCACTTCCTTTGTCTGAGTAGAAATGGTTTCGTTAAAGCCTTATATTTATACTACTCAGATGATCACTGTTCAATGGCTATAAAAGTAACGGTCACAAATCTTAACATAAAACTAAATAAGTTGACATCTTATAAAAACATTTTTCATAAAGAAACATTTAACTGGATCAAGAGGGATTTTCCATTAATGAAACTTTATAGACCATGAAATATTTGAAAATTAGAATCATTTTTGGGTTTCTCCCATGATACAACAACCTTCACTTTCTCATGGTCCATAGAAACACCTATCTTAGAGATAATGTGTCGTAATAAATAAACCTTGTCAATATAGGTGTTACATTTGGATAGAGTAACATATAGACTATGCTCTCTTAGTGTAATCATGAAGATTTCAAGATGTTTGAAAATATCATCAGGAGTTTTAGAGTACACAAATTTTTGATCAACAAAAAAAACATCAAACTGATACAGGTAAGGGAGAATTTTTCAATTAATTAGATATAAAAACATGATCGGTGCATTTGGTTAACCCAAACGACATCCCAAAAACTCATAAAAACAATACCTACTTCTGAAAGTAGTCTATTGTGTTTTGGAAGGTATCACCCATAGCCATTGATACCCTGATCTCAAATTAATCTTGGATAACACTGAAGAACCTCTCACCTTGTCAAAAAGATCATCATTTTGGGGATTAGGGAATAAGTTCTTAATTTTCATCTAATTTAGCATCCTATAATTGACACCCAACTACAACTATCTATTATCCTTCATAGAAACTATAAAAGAGTTACCCAAGGTGGTGTATTTGAAAGAGAAAACACTTTATTTTCTAATTACTCCAATGGGTTTTTACGCTCCGGGATTTCTACTGTTTCCTTTGAATATGGAAGAATATAATCTATTTTTTCTCCTAGTAGCAACATGATATTGAAATAAAAATCTCTATCAAGAGGAACCCATAATAAGACCTTAGGAATACCATCATGAAACAAATAAACTACAGAAGGAAACAAAATCTTCTATAATCCACATCATCTATCACAAGAAAGGACACATGGTTTGTTATTTTACCCAACTACAAAACAACTAGACCTGCACAGCCTACCCGAACATCCCATTCACCTATATAGACATAAATCTGTCCCTTAAGAGACATGAATGTTACCCCATGTCAGTAAAAATCCATATAGGTTTGGTAAAAAAATATCCATTCCAAACCTAAAATTAGATCAAATCCTGACATATCAAGTACAAACACATCCGATTGGAAATTGTACCAACCAAATTCAAGTGAACACCCTTTACCTTGCCTGATATTTTAGGATACCACCCTTAATGGTGTACCAATTGACATAACCACGCCAAAAAATTCAACCGATAAACCCAAAAAAACAAAAAACTAATTAGAAATAAAATAATTCCTGGTAAATGTATCAAAAAAAGAACTAGAATTCATATAATATATAAGGATCGTACCTAGAATAGTGGATGGTCCATCCCCACCACCTCCAAGTTTAGACTAATCCACATAAAACTGACCCCCCTTAATGCAGACCCCGATTTGATTCCATAGTCTTTTAATACACAACTGATATGGATGAAACTTGAATAGAGTACTAATCCCACAACCTCTACTGGTATGAAAATACATCTCCAACTACCTACATGGTGTGAGGTAACTAATACCATTCTTTCACTCGACATCAACCTCGATCCTCCTTCTATGGATATCTTTCGAGGGTTCATGTAGAACCTCTACACTTGCCCCATTCTGTAGTACACTCGTCACTTAATAGGTGGTTAGGTGCACTAACCCCGCATGTTTCCCATCCAAAAACATGTATAATAAAACACCTGGTAACCACCTTGAATGGATGACACTATATTCTTACAACCCTACACACTTCCACCCCAATGATGATTCCCAAAAACAACACTTCCTGAATCCATATGTCTCACCACTAGTCTATCCAGCTAGACCCACAGACCCACTTCCTAAATCCTCTTCTAAGATCCATTTTAAAATAAGTTTCTAATTCACCACTTCTGAAAACCTATTTTAATGAATGATATTAACCTAGTACTTGATCTCATGTCTACATCCATCCTGAAGGTGTCTAACCCTAGAATCTTCATCCCCTATCAATGAAAGAATAAAGAATAGAAAATTATTGAAATAGACAACATAATCCACCACTTACATAGTCCCCTAATTTTTCATTATTAATTATACAGCCTGTTCATGTCCCAATGTATCTAAATATAAGTGATCCAGAAACATTTCCTAGAATTCGTTCCATAACATACTATCTACCTACCGATTCTAAACCAAGATATTTAAAAAATTATCTAATGGATCAATTATTTTCTTGATGTAATCTATCAAGAACCCCACATACTTAAGTCCACCCTCTCTGTAAAGATGCAGAGGGTGATACAATTGAAACTCTCTGGTTATATCAAACATACAAAGAATGACCCGTCGTGGGTCCCGTTCCATCAAATGAATAAAATGAGAGTAGTTCTCACCAAACATTTCCTCTCCTTGGTTATCTTTGACCAATGTATTCTCTTTCACTGCTATAGGTGAATCATTTTTGTTGATATCATTTTTTCTCCCAACCAACACACGTCATCATGGTGGAATTTCTCTACATTTCAAAAAACATGTATTAGAAAACATAACATAAGGATTCCGTGGTTTACATAACAAATGACTCTACAGTGTCCATAAGTATCCCATTTCACGTAAACTATCCCAATAGATATAATCACATCTCGAATAATACCATCGACCATCCCTACTACAGGTCACAACTATCATGGGGTAATCCAACTTACATAGTTACATGTCTTTCATTTGAAACCATTGTAAACCATTTAAACTTTCTCAGAAAAAAAACACCCCCTTTAGGCACATTTCCCATTTCAATGCAATTTATAACCAACAATTTAACTCATTTTCAACATTTCATTAAACATAAACCTTTATCCATTCTATTATATTATTTAAATTTACCCATTTTCATCACCGTTATAGGACACCATTTTTTTTCAAATTTTGAAGAAGATAAAATTAATCTTTCCCTTCATATCCCTCACTCCCATCCCACGTGTTCTTATAATGATGCATACCACCTATATACTTGGTTTCTAAGAATGATGAATGAGTGGACAACCTAATGTCATTATGACTATGAAAAAATATCATAAAATGGTCACATCACACAATAAGTGCATCACCCAATAGTGAAGTATCACTCAACTATAACCACACATATGTTGAACAAATATTCGCACCTTGGGTACTTTGGTTTTGCCTCATACATGGGTTAGCTACTCCCAAGAACAATGTCATTATTAAGACCCAAAAAAGTCATATTCTCTTATCTATGATCCCCAAATAGTAAAACCATAAAAAATAAACAAGCAATTATACCACTTTGTAACATCTCTGACCTAGAATGCAGTAAACTGGTGCCCTGATCTGGGTCGCCACATGACATCAAGCATGTCTCCTCATAGGATAGTGGTTGTCAACTATAAGCAAGGGTATAATAGGTCATCTCGGAAGACTATACCCTTAATAATAGATTAGTCCACAATAGATAACATATGAATATAAATGAAAAATAATAAATAAAATATAGAAAATCATTACTAACCAATTCCCAAATAGGGTACAACAAAAACCAAGAAATAAGTATTCCATGTCAAGATTACAATTCCAAATGTAAATAGAAAACTCAAAATAAAGGGTAAAATTTAAAACCCCAATATATTACTGAATCCATGTATGGATTATAAATAATTCACATCACAACCTCAAATCAACTCCCTATCATAGGGCCTTTTCCCTTATGCTGACCTGAAACCATGAAATCTTGCAGGGTACCCAATGGTGGCTCGAGTAGGGTGTGAGTACAAATCAATAGGACATAACATACAGTGCCAATAAAACATACAATATATATATATATATAGTGAATGAAATTAATAGATAAATGGAAAGGTAAAAAAATACATATCAAATTCCAATAGTTAAAAAATTCACTATAACACTTTTTTAATCACTAAAACCATTTTCATCACCTATTCCAAGGGTTAGGAGTTTACATCATTTACAAAATTGCCTAATATGACCAGTTACCCTTAATAAAGGGATATGTCAAGTTCCTTATCAAACTAGGGGTAAAAATTTAATAAAATATATGTCACACATACATTGGATTCTTAGATAAGGTAGTCTTATAAAATGAAACCGTTATGAGTATAGATCCTCAGTCTCTTTCCCAAACCTGTGCATTATAGTGGTGGGGTTTAGAGACTTAGTATAACTCAACCCGCTAGTGTAGATCCCTATGTACAATACCCCACAAATACCAATCCATATGAAAATTCTTATTTATCCATTAACCACATATATCCTATCATCAATCATTATCAATAAATACACATTACATTTACAATTCACATTTAATTCAAAACATGAATCATCATTAAGCCTTAACCGATTAAAAAATTAACCGGTTATATCGTATAACCCATTTAACCCATTTCCCATTTCATAACATAACCCATTTAACATATCGAATAATTCCCATACATTAACCCATTTACCATAATTCATAAATCCATATTCATTATCCCATTTATGAAACTAAATTAAAAATTCCTAAGTATTTTTACAAGTTCATTTATTTTATTTAACCCCTTTTTACATTTTTTCAAAAAATCCCTTATACAGTTTAATAAACTATACATAAATATGGTTAATTCCACATTAAAATATTAATCCACATGTATAAAAATTTATCCTTGGATAAATTTCAATACAAGTGAACTTTTGGATTAAAATTATAATTTTCCATGTTTAGGAATATTGGATCACCCCATGGGTGTCCCTACACAGCCTAATAAATATAAATACATCCCACAGGGACCATGAGGGGTATAAATCATCATTTAGGAAACCATTTTAAGAAATATTAATAAATTAATCAAATGATCAACAAGAGAGAACCAATAACTCAACCAAACATGTAAAAATCAACAATGAGACCATGTGATATAACATGTAGACCACATACCTTAAATCTGAGGATGAACAAACACTTAATATCACCCTTAAATCAGAATTCAAGATCAATTTGAATCCCCAATATTATATCCTCTATAAAATGATATCTTACTGATTTAAAAGAAGAAGGAAACCACAATCACCAATCTAGAAAATAGATCTAAGAGTTGTGTTAGACTTACCCGGGTCGTTGATTCCCAACCAACGACACACTAAATTATATAGAATTCAAGGAGATTGATCATTGGGAGGTCTTGGGCATTTTGGGTCTTCTAGTAGGGTTGGAAGAGGAAGAATGTGTTATAAATTCAGGTGAGGAACATAAAATCCACTGCGGGGAAATGGTATTTTATAACTATTCAATGGGGAGCATGGTTTGGACATATGATTTGGTGAACTATGTGCCAATCATTTTCCTAACTCAATCCAAGAGGGGTTCAAGTCTCTCTATTACCTTGGAATCCCATACAGTTATAAAAATAGTGAACCGATCTTGGAAAATGACTATGTACAAGGTCAAAGGGTTTGGATTTCTTCTTTGCATGGTTTACTATAACTCTGTGCCAACTATGAAATAGACATTGTATGGACTGATTCCCATTTATTTCATGTATCGAACCCCCAGAACACACCTAATCCACCCCAAACACTGGGTAAATATTTAATTATCAAAATTTAAGAGATTTAGACTAAATTTTTAAACAATAGAATACCTCCATGAAGTCCATTATTTTAATAATTTTGCTGAAAAAATGATTGATAAATTCATTTTCATTTAGCATTACATGAAGAAAGATCAGAGTAGATAGAAATGATACGTTGATAACAATTGGTGTGACTGAGAATTTTATGTTTGTGAGAAGGGTTTTCTATGAATTTATATGTGGCATAAGGTTATGATATTTGAAAATAATATAAATTTTATATCCTGGTATATTTTCCCTTTTGATATTCTTGATCTAGTAAGGATGAAAACATATCACTTGGTTCTTCCCTTGAACCTCTCAAGTTCACAATGTGTTCTATGTACCACTCCATTTAAATTACATACATGTTCCATCACATGTACTAAAATAATAGGTTTTAACAATATATCATGATATTTATTATGAGGAACAACCAATATAAATCTGGGATTTTTGAGACAATGTACTATGGAACAAGACTACTCACTAGGTAAAAGTTCTCTGAGGAAATAAAAAATTCAAAGATGCTACATGGGAACCCAAAGATAAAATGAAACAAAGATATAATAATTTTCGTGTAGGGGGAACAAATTGTGGGAAAATTTATTTTAAGTGGGGTAGAATGTAACACCATGAGATTTTATGAACTATTCATTTTCTATAGATTATTTTACACACAACACTGAGTTGAAACAATATGTGATGTATTATTAAAATATTATTATGTTGTCATTATAACCTAGACATTAAATTAATGAATATGAATTGGAATAATTTTTTAAGATATTTAAAACTATAATACTAAATAAAAATGTATTGATCAATTCATAATAAATAATAATTAAATTTTTATCAATGTTATATTATTCTCAAAAATTATTTTTCCTTCAAAATGTTTTTTATTTAATTTCGTGTGAAAATATTGTATTTAATTATGTAAACATCAATAAAAAAATTTAATAAAACAAATAATCATTTTAAAAAAAATCATATCAATATTATTTTAGGTTTAATAACTAATATTTTTATGAAATAATTAATTTTTATAGTGTATAGTAAGAAATACAGATTTCTATTGAAAATGGTTTTTTTGTTCCGAGCATGTAAAAAGTTGCTTTTTTTAAAAAAATGATTCACTGTAAAATTATTTCTCTTATATTTTAAATAATCCAATTACTTTCCTTGGAATAAATTTTATGTTTTATTTTTTTATGAAAACAATATTATACGTAAAAATACATTTTCTTGGGAATTAGTTTTTATGTGGGTAATGTGTTATTATCTTTATAAATAAAATCAAATAATGTTGTTAAATTGTTTTAATAAAATTTTCATATTATATACTTTATTAAATGATTTATAATTCATTAAATATAATTCTAGGCATGGGACAATAATAGGTATGGTTTTATATTAAAAACTATAATTTTCTAAAGTTAGTTTTCATCATTACTTTTACAATTATTTTATAATTAATTTATACCATTTAAAGATTTGGAATTTCTTAAAATGTATTCAAAATTTTCAATAATTAGGATGATAAATTATAAATTGAACCCTTTTATTTTAGGTCAACATGAATTATAAACATGGTAAAATTTATCACTGTAGTAAAGAGAAAATTGGGTCAATCTTGGTTAAAATCAAGTGTTAAGGCCATAATTAATCCTCACAATTCTAATTTTATATGTTTAATTACACCAATATCACTATATTATATAAATTTACTATCTTAATATACACTTTCCCAAAAAATTACTTATATAATATTGAAATCATAGAAAGTTAGAAAATTTCACTCTCTTTGTTTTAAATATCACTTAGACGCCCACACAAGGATACACAGAAGTTATGGACTAATATAAGTTTCTCTTTTTAGATTAAGGAAATAATTTTCATAATATAAATTTATTTCTAATGTTTTTTAATTATAAAATGAACAAAAAATAATATGAAACACATATGTATTTTTTCTAATCAATAAAATATACAATAAATGTTTTTTAAAATGTTATATGTATTTTAATTTGAATTATCAACGTGTATAACAAGTTATATTGATTTATATTACATATTTAGAAGGTTTTAAAACATCATATTCGAATTACACCTTTGTCTTGATTCATTTAAATTCAAATTAAAAAAATAGTGTTAAAAATAACATTAGTGATATTTATAATAAATAATATTTTATTAAATGGTATAAAATTCATAGAAATACTAGATTTTTCTAATGTAAAGGGTTATTATTTAAAAAAAAAATTCAATTAATGAGTTATTTGTCATTTTATAGTAACATTATTAACTCTTAATGGGTAGAAAACATTAATATTATGAAAATTTTCAAAAGGGATAATAGAGGGTTAAAACAAAAAGATAAGTGAGAAAAGTAATAAAAACATGAAAAAATTTTATTTACTGATAGTCTTCATACTAATATTAAAATTATATTCAATTATTATCAATTTGGATCCATTTTTACTTCAATTTTAATTTATGTTAATTTAATATTTTATGATATTCCAAGAGTTCCCATCATCTCAACTATAAAAGGGAACCCCACCAATCTCTTTTCCAAAAAATATTAAGACTTATATACTGATAAATATCTACCAATTTATCTATCCACATTATATAAGTACTCTTATTCTCAAAATACCAACCCAAGATCCCTTAAGAGGAGATCAAAAGGAGTCATTTCAAAGAAGAGGTAATCGCCTTAACAAATAACATTATTTTAAATTCTTCTTTTAATCCAATTAAACATATAAATTATTTATAAAATAATAAAGTGAGTATATTAGATATTATATAATTTTATAAATATTATTAAACAACCTTTATTGACCCTATATACATAATAATGGATTTGAAAGTATTTCTCGTTCATACGTACATCATACCATCTCTATGTAGTGATACAATTCATTTTCCATATCCATATTTAACAGATGGTAATTATGATGGGTTTAAGGGTTTTATACGATATATGTGAAATAATTATTCATTTTTAATGATAATTTAAAATTTAAATTCTCTCTTTACAAACTTTTGTAAAACAATAACATTTTGTGTGCATACGTGTAGACTTCCACCTCCATGAAGCGATGAAATTTTTTATTCATTTCTATTTTACATAGATGATAATAAGGATGGATTTAATGAATATATCTGATAAATATATATTATATAATAATTTTTCTTTAAAGGTGATTTATTATTATATTTTTTTCAAACAATCCTTTGAAAACTGTAAATTGTGTTCATGCGTACATACATCCCACCATCTCTTGGGATGATGTAATTAATTTTACTATCTCTACCTTTTATGAATGATTAAAAATATGTATAAAATGGATATATATGAAATTATTATAATTTATATTATTCTTATGTATAATTATAATAAATTTTTATTTAATATACAAGAGTATAGAATGCATTCGAATCAAGTGGAACTCAAGGTATGTGATTTTCAGCACACTTTTATATCTATGGGACACATGAAATAATCACCACATGATTATTTTGTGTTGTGTTTATACTACACATAATTTTTTTACTATTAATATTATTAATTTCATGGGTAATAAAATATCCATATATGGTTCTTCTATCATGGGGCTTATGATTCAAAATTTTCCAAAGCAGAAAGGGTTTTATGTTACAATCTCTTTGTTTATCAGGATTTTTTATGATTATGTTTTTGATGAAAAAAATAATATGATCTATCTATATAAAAAAATATAAAATTTATTCTCATTTGGTTATTTCTTTAGAATGCATTAATTCCTTTTATTTTCCGTATATTAATTACTTGAAAAAAACAATGATAATTGGTTTATTTCTCTCTTTGGTCAAAATCACTTTTTCTTTTACATGCGTATTTTCTAAAAAAATATAAAGATGGTTTTTAAAATTCTACTATTATGGTTTAAATTAATTTTTTCAAATGTTTTATATTTTATAAATTTTTTATGTTGAATTTTATTTTATTTTTCTGAATGAGGTACTTTTTACATTTTTTTTCAAAATTGTTAAAAGAATGTTTTATTTTAACACATATGACATTAATAGAATTTCTAGATATCTTGTATGGTCAATATTTTTAATATTTCATTATATTTTATCAAGGATACATTAAAATAATATGTTTTACATAATATTGTGGAAATTATTAGATTTTTTAAATTTTATTTTATTGTAAAAATGATATTTTACTCAATAATTCTCCCAGTGATATTTCAAATCATTTCCCATATAAGATGAAATAATTTGATGTTAATTATGATTTAATATGGATATTATATAAGTATACAAACCATATTCATTATTATTGATGGTTTATTTTCATGATTATAATATTTCTATTAAACTCATTCCTTTTACATGGGGTTATACTATGATAAAACGATGATATGTTTATGAAATATATTTCTTTTACCCATGTTATTCAATGATTAAATATTAATGAAAACAATTTCTAGGCATGGGTTATTATAGGATGAATTTTTTATATTCTTTTGGGACACATATTCTTTTAATTATGTGATGATGGTTACATTATTACCAATGATGATTATTATGTTATAACCATGGAAAGTGGTCACCTTATAACTAAGGATGGGTGGGACCAATATATCCCACCGATTATCTGGATAAATATTGATAAATAATGAGATAAAAAGAACTAAAATAGAGACTAATCCTATAATAATAATTCACTTTTCCTACAATGATAGTTTTGGGGTGAACCTTGACTACTATGATGGTGTGGATAGTGAACACTTTCCACTATGATTGTCTTAGAAATCAGCCTTTAGTTCCAAGGAAATGATTTTTCATGGTTTTGTATATTCCAAAAACATATGACTCATGAAAATGTTATGCTACCATGGATCATCTTCTTTGATTCCTTTATGATTTATATCGTATGAAATACCATGTTAAATTATATAAATTTAGATTATGATATATAATATACAGGGTATGATTTTCAAATATTATGATAACGTTCTCTTGGAGTTATGTTCACGTTATTATCAATTGATCATTCATATTTACCTTATTTAACATTTTCTATCATTTAAGCTCACCATTTCTTCTGTTTATTTTTACAAAGTTCTGAAGGAAATTTTTAGGAGTGATATTTCTAAGAAGGTTTCTAGTTATGAAAAAACATAATGAGAGACTCTTATAAACCTATTTTTTATGTGTCCATGTTTCCAAAATAATTAAACCTATATAAATTTGGAATAAATAATTATGATATTTAATTAATATTAATCCATTAAGATGTAATATATATGTTTGAATAATATAGGTCACTATATAATGTTTATATAGTTTATTTAAATTTATTATTTCTATAAAACATTTCTCACTTATATGATGTTCAAAAAAATATTTGGTTATGTAATAGGAGTGTTGTCCACATCAACCTTGACTCTCTTATAAATATAACTAAGAAATGTTTAGTTATGGATATTCATAAAATATAATACTCATGTTATAAATTATATAACCCCTATAAAAAAGGAAGACATTATATCATTTATTTCAATCCAAATTAAGACATTTAAGCTTGTCACCCCTAGAGAAGGATAATATTGATTTTTTGACCTTCTGGAGACTCTAGATCAAATGGGAAGCATTATGAATATTATCATATGGATGAGAATTCTAGATATACTTAGGTATTATTTTCCACTCACAAAATTGAATTTGTCCATAATTCTAAAAATATGTAAAATAGTTTAAAATCATTGTGGACTTACTATTAATACCATAAGGAGTTATAATGATTGTGAGTTTGAAAATTAAGACTTTGAAACTTTATACTAAAAACATCACTAAAATATTAAATATGATTCTTATATTACTCCCAAATAGAATTATATTATAGAAAAAAATAATGGGACTCTTAAAGATATTTCTCATACCATGCTCAATCAGATTGAACTACCTATTTATTTTTGGAAAGAGGATAGAAAAATAACCTATGATATTATCAATAGGGTTTTTTTTCAAACCACTTTTAATGAAGAGTCTATATGAGTTGCGAAATGGAAGAAAACAAAGGGTTAATTACTTTAGAGTTTTTGGATTCAATGTCTTTATTCTAATAAAAGTAAATTTTAGATAAATTTTCATCAAATAGTGATGAATGAATCTTCATTGTTTACTAAAAATCCAATAAATCATAAAGGGTATTCAATAAAAGTACAAATATGTGGGAGAATTTGTACATATTAAATTTATTAAAACAAATCCACATGAGCTAATAATTATTTATAAATCACTGGGGATGATATTTATAACATTAATACCAATACCTAAACGAGTCTTAATAATTGTTCTATAAAACCTCATGTACAAAATAACAAAGCGATGAAGGATTTCATGAACAAGACCATGAATAAGAAAACGAAGTAACATTTATTTATATCCCTAGATGAGTTATAACTCATAGAGTTCATCCTTTAGATGTTATGGTAGGTGATCTAGAAAGAGGTAACTATATTAGAGATTCTCTTAGAAACCAGTTATAACATCAATCCTTATTGGCATATCTTGATCCTAAAAACATCACTAGAGTTACAAAAATTTATTTTTTGGTAATGGTTAGGAATGAAGACTTGAATCAATTTAGAAGAAAAAAAGTCTGAGAACTAGTAGATATACCTAAATACTATCTTAATATTGGAACTAAGTGGGAGTTTAGGAACAAGGATAATGAGTCTGGTATAAAAAGGGAAAATAAAGCTACATTGGATTCACATTGATATATCTTTGAAGAAGGTATTGACTCTGAAGAAACCATTGAAATGTTATAAATACATGATGTTTTTATAATTCTTATTTCCTATATAGTACATTTTAATATAAAATTATATAAAATGGATGTAAAAAGTGACTTCTAAAATGGTTATATTATTGAGGATTTGTATCATAATAAACCCCTAGAATTTGAAACCTCCATTTTCCAAATCAGGTATTTAAAGTAAAAATTTATTTGTATGGTTTAAAATAATATCCAAGTGCATGGTACGGGTGGATCAACACCTTTCTTATTTAAAATATTTTTACTATATGTATTACTAATCATACACTGTTTATAAAAAAATATTCAAAGGATTTTGTAGTTTTTCGTATTTGTGTTGATGATATTATTTTCTAATCATCAAAATATTCATCGTGTTCTAAATTGTCAAAATGGATTAAAAATGAATTTGAAATATAAATAATGGGTGAACTAAAATTATTTCTTGGATTCCAGAATTTTCCAAAAAAGGAATCATTTTAAATCTAATAAAATACACAAAGAAATATTTGAAACGTTTTAGTGTTGATAAATTTATAGGAAGTGATACAATAATTTGTAGAACCTGCAAATTATATCTTGATGAAATTGGGAAGTAAGTTGATCAAAACACTTACAAAGGTTTGATAAAGAGATTAATTTACTTAATAACTAAACATATTGATATTATGATTAATGTATTCAGGTGGGCATGCTTTAAAGAAAATCATATGGAATATAATTTAAATGTTGTGTAAAGGTTTTTTAAATACTTCAAAAGTAAAAATAATTTATAAATGTTCAATTCTAGAGGATAATAATTTGACTTATTTAGTTATTTATATAACAATTATGGTGTGTCAAAGTTATATTATTGAAAAAATATTGAACATTTCAATTTTTTTCAAATCTATAGTTTCATGGTGTATTGAGAAAAACAAATCTATTACATTATCTACTACTGAAGTAGAATATATTGATATAGGTAGTTACTATACATAAATTCTATGAATGAAACACACATGACTGAATTATGGATATAAAATTATAAATATCCTTATCAAGTGTGAAAATACAAGTGATATTTTTATTTATAAAGACCATTTAGAGCACTCTAGGAAAAACATATTGATATAAGAAATCATTTTTTGAGAGACATTATTTATGAAGGGGATATTAGCCTTATGTTCGTTGTCACTGAATATTATCATGGTGATATTATTTCAAAGAAATTTAATATTGAATGATATAATTATATCATACATTTTTTTGGAATGGAAAATCATTCTTAAATATTCTAATTTAGCGTTAACTCTTTTATTTTCTTAAATAATTGTTATAATGCTTAAATTTTTGTTTATTATGATTTTTCTTAATTTTAGGTATTTATATAATACATTTACTAAATGTATTATATTGTAATTATGAAGCTCAGTACACATGGTCAATTAAGTGACCATGACATTTTTTTAAACGGTCAATTAAGTGACATTGAATAATTGGTCATAATGTCTATATTCCTATTGTGAGCCTTCTAGTCCACCACAATTTTAATGTTAGTTAAACAATTGGGATTGTTTTTGTTTTAAATTTTGTTAAAGTTATTTTAAATTTATTTAATATATTATTATTAATTTATAACATAAATGATCAGATATATTTTGAATCATAATTCGAATCATCATAAAACTACTCCCTAAAAAGCCTTTTATTTCTTCAAATTGCTACTTGCTATAATTAACTTGAATATATCTTTTTCAAGCCTATTTACCATTAGAATTTAAACCCAAAAAATTAAATAATTTAATCATGGTATAAATATAGTTAGGGTAAATATATATATTCATGATGTATCTCCTAAAATAACACCTCCTTCAAAAAGAACTAATAATGGTTCCCAAAGTCCATTAGTCAAACCAAAAACTTCTCGTCAGATAAACCATCCTATATAAGTGGAAAAGTATTTATATGTTGAATGGATTCAATACTAAAAATATTTAGATCAGTAGTTGATTAAAATTATTGTTGGGGTTAATGGTTTAATGCTAATGACAAGATATTTTATCCTTGATTGGTTAAGGTGTTATATTCCGATATGTAACTTGTTTTGAGTGATCTAAGGGATACCATTAGAATAATTTTGAATGGATTAAATATATTATTCTCATAAATGATCTAGGATAAATGTTCAAGTGTGAATTATATTGATGATTATGAACACTATCAGAGCTCATATCCTAATAATCATGATCATTTTGTGTTTTTGAATATACTTGATAAATTAACTAGGAACCTGAATCCCAGAAAACTAAATTCCAATGAGTTTATTCGATGATTCTAATTTATGGTAACATTAATCCATAATTTGATCTATACTAGGAAAATAAACAATATTATCATCAGTAATCAACACCTTTTCATTCTTTGTTGGATTAATAATCTAATTTAGATAAGAAAATGCATATATGTCATAAGGAATATGATTGAACTAGGTAAGTAATACATAATGTTTAATTCCCTTCCATATCCTAAATTTATTTGATCCCAATTATATTATAAATGATTTCTTTTATAGGTGGATGAAAAATCCATTTCCTATAAAAAAATTTCCAAAATTAAAAAATCTATAGGCATATGAAAGTGAACTAGAACCCTCGGAGAGAAAAATCGGTATTAGATATTGAAAAGATTTATGAAAAAGTTAACCCTATTAAGAATAATATAATACTAAGATATCAATTTTACCTTTATCAAAATCATGATGAAATGATTGATTATTCTTATAATGAGAATTAATTTCATGTGGAAGTTCAAGAAAAGGAAACTTAGGTAGCCAAATTATGTCAAAAAGATGGTTTATCATTTGAAGATATTAGGAATCCCTCTAATTTAGTGTATTTTGGTTATCTTAAATATCACTCACCACAAAATTCTCTAGAATAAAATTTTTAAGATGAATATATTGAGAAAAATGAAGTATAATTGAGTGGTTTTGATAAATAACTAAAATAGAAGGATAATGAATTAGGTGAGTCTAAAAAAGTGAATAATGTTTTGAAAATTATTCCACATTAAACCCTATCATTATAAGTGCTCCAATGTCTAGAGTAATATAATAAACTCATTAGAGAATGAATATTATGATAATGGTCATTATGGTCGTCCACCTAAGCATGGTGGACCTTCCATCTCTTCTGTTGAAATTTTACTTTAAGGATATTTATCTTTTGAAATTGATTTACAAAAAATAGTTGAGGTATGCCCTAACAAGATATCAGTTGATAAGTTCATGATGAATTTATGGTTCTAAATCCTAATAAAAATATTTTGGAATGAATGGATATAATTTTGATAACTCATATTCAATATATCTATATAGATCCTATTTAAGTTGATGAAGAAGCTGATGTTGAAGTAAATGTTCAGTCATCTTGGATAGAGTGATTGGAGTTTGAAGGTGAGTTAGATGGAATGTAGATTTCTCCTATAACCCATACTCTTATACAGTAACATAGTCCTACTAAAACCAAAGTTACTAAATGAGATTTTAATATGTTAAAATATTATTTGATGGGTGTTTTAAGGTAATTATTAATATGTTTTGGGAGATTAATGGACCCAATATGAGAAGAGGAAACATCAAGGATAATAACTATAATTATTTCTCATTTTCAACATGAAAATCATCTCAAATTGGGCCACATGAGAAATGAAACTAATGATTTAGGAGGTAAACATAGTGATCTATTGATATGCCATGAAGATGTGATGTTAAAGTTAGATCAAGGATATATAAATTATATTTTTCATTATTCTACATCAGTTGCTTCTCCAATATCTTCTTATTTTACATCTCATACTATTATGAAAAGTTTTACTAGTGATGATCACATAAAAAAAACTAATTCAATATGTTTTAAAAGTAATTTTGATATAATTACATAAAACTAGAGTTATGGTGTTTAAGGGATTTGAAACCCATCCAAAAAAGTCATTGGAGCTAGCTATAAAGGAAATAAAAAAAGTTGGAAGAGATATAGACACAATTCAAGGTGAAATTAAATTTAATCTTAGTATTATATTCACTAAATAAGAACTTAATACCTAGTTAAGATCATTTTAAAAAGATAATAGAATATCCCCTTTGAAATTGGCCTCTAAATATCAAGTAGAAAATTTAAAGGATATTACTCTAGTCCTGGAATCCTTTTTGGAGAATAAGGAAGACTGTTTTCAAGTTATATTACATAGTTCAAGGGTTGTGAAGGAATTCACTGAATATCTTGAGCCATTCTTTTACCCTTAAAATTGGGTAATCAAGGATCATCATATGTTACCCATTTCTATGACCTCTCATTATACCCTATATTTTACAAATAAATTTGGATTTTCTTCTAGGTGACTAGTTCAACATCTTTTCTCAGTATCCATGCACGTGGTTATTAATGATCCCAAATTTACCACTTCACCACAACCTAACCCTACAACATATACCTCTACCACAAAGTTAAAGGATCATATTCTACCTTATAACATTAGAGATACTATGTATGATTATGATTCTAATTAGAATACCTCATAAGGTAATTTTGTTATAATATTTTCAATATTTATAGATTAATATGTTAATATTTACGTGTTTCTATTATATTATTACTATATTTATAAATATTTTTCTCATGTATTAACATTTAATATTTACAAATTGGTGATAAATCAATTATTGTTAACATTTAGGTACATTATAATTATTCTATCATGATTTGTGATCATTTAAAAGGGTGATATTCTTTCATTATTTCTAATGTTAAAAAAAACTAATGTTTTATGATAGTATTTTTTTTATATCAAAAAATTTAAAAATGGATATGTCTTGAAGTTCCCATGTCAAACTATCATATGAATAAGTCATACTGATTGTGAAGGCTTGGTGACCATACGTATGTGATTGTATGAACACTCAAGTAACCATGTGTAGATAAGATAATTTTTTCTAAGTCATGAACTGACCAAAATATTAATTTCATGTTACTGTATGAAGGATTAAACCTACTACATAAATATAATAAGTTATTCCATAAAGATAAAATTGACTCAAATAAGAAAATTAGTGACCATTTTGGTTAACAAAGTGACCGTTCCATATGAACATGCCATGTAGCCATAATAAGTGACCGTATAAAGAAGCCATTATACGTGAACATAAAATACAATCATAATATCTAATGTGACCATGATTGATGTATGAATAATTGACTATTTATAACTTATTTAGCGATGAATATTCAAACATCAACATTTATATTTTGCTGATGTGTGGTGGAATTTTAAAATTTATATATCAGTCTAATGATTACAATGTTAAATTTATTGATATCCTCTAACTATTATTTATATAAGGTGATGTATTTATAAAGAAGAAAAAATTATGGAAAATATTGTGCATGAAATACATTGATGTATACGAAGGAAATACTCTGACATATTACCTCACTGAACTCTTCCACGACAATCAGTCTTTGGACCTCTCAGTAAAACACCCAGTGGATGCTTTATCCAGGGAATGTTTAAGCATAATTGACTAAACAATGATGACCATTTTGAGATACATCATACTTCTACACATTCTATATATTTTTTCACTTGGTTTTAGCTTACTTATTTTTTTAAATTTTGATTACTCTATATAATAATTATATCACTCACATGAACTATAATGAAGAGTACAAAATATAATTTTATTATTCTTTAACATATTTCACCCCACAAATAACTATGGAAAAATCTATGTGTATGTAACCTGAAGTACTTTTGTGATGTTTTTACATGTAAAACCTAATCCTTGGTGTGTACTAGTTTATTTTTTTAATATACATCTTGGAAAAAAGTGATTTTCTGTGGAGAGGACTAGGTCATTATTAGTGACTAAAACTATTGATTGTATTATTCTAGGTGGTATCTTATTTTGTTTACTTTGATTAAAAAATATTTTAGTTTTTAAAATCTATATCGCAAAACTTTACTTATATAGTGACTTCTTATTAGTATTTACTTAGTTTTATGTTATTTGATTAATTTCAAAATATAAAGTAATTTTTAAATTGTTTTAACTAAGCTATGATCTATCCTTTTAATTTCTGTTTGAAAAATTCGAATTATATATTTCTACAATTTTAGTTTACTGGGTTGTTTATAAATTTAATATATATTTTTAAAATAATTTGAAATATAAATTTTTAATTTGAAACACAATTCACCCCCACTTTAGTAGTACACTCTGACCAACACCACACTTTTCAATTTTTTGATATATTTTTTATAAATCTATGTAATTCATGTGACATATATATGTTACCATCTGATAAAACTATCCAATTAATATATTCTAGAGGGAAAAATTTATGGAGAAGTTTTTTTTGAATAATGTTGAGACTTAGGAATCATATTCCCAATATTTTTATATATTAATACGGTACTGATACACCTTTACATTATAACATTTAATAATATAATGGTGATAATATCTATTGTAGACACTTTTTTTAAGTTCATTATCATCATTATTCATGGAATCTTTTATATCAATAATTTTCATTGAAATATTTTGTTAACTAATAAAACTCTTTACATTAATCATTAATCAAAATACCAAATACCTTTCAGGATATTAAGTGTCATTCACGTTATATTTTTACAAGAATAATTATTTTTTTGTATTTTAACTTCTCTTAGTATAAATATACTCCCACTAGCCTCTTAAAAACCAGATTCTTTCATAATATAATTCTAATATACACACACTCATCTATGTAAGAAAAACACTAATTTATTATTTGGGGGAATATTTAATAAAAAACCTTTTCCCAATATATATTCTATTGAATTCTATGTTTTTTGAGTATTACTAAAAATAATACTTTTGTTAAAAATATTCAATTCAAGGCGGTGGGATTACATCCCACATATTTTTTTTCAAATTTTGTTTTTTAAAAAAAAATATCTTTAACAATATTATTTTTTCCTTGTATCGTTTTTAATAAATATATATAATTTGATCATTCGCAATAATGTGTATCAAAAAAATGAACCCATTCATTGATTATAATACATTGTTTATCATATCACATCTAATATAATAAATAAAAAAATTATGATAGTCAAATATTCTTCACATTGATTCAATTGAGATTTAATGTAATTCTTTTCATCCAACTCTTAAAAAAAGAAAAATTGTACTCCACTAATCAAATTCATACATTATGATCAATTAATATATCTTTGTTTAGTTTTTAACTATTGTAAATTTCTAAAAAACATTTATAAGGTTTAGGGGAAATCATATATCCTTCCTGAAAAAGGAATTATATTCTATAAAATTAATATCTAATATTGACATTATGGAATGTTTCACGAACCCCTTACAGAATTCAATGAAATTATTCTCCAATAGACTAGATTATTAATAATGTTTGCATTGAAAATCCATAAAAAATAATCTCATTGATATATAGGTCAGTGTGGAATCTCCAAGAATTCTATAATTCTGTTTCATAATATAACTTTTATCATTTAAAATTTTCACCATAATTATAGAAGTTGATCTTGGAAATCCAATGTCCTTTTACACTATACACAATATATTGAAGAGGTTAGATAAACATTTTTTTTGAATGGATTCATATTATATTTTTAATAAACTACCAGAATCCTTCCAATAATGAGTGTAAAATTAATTCCATTACATGATCGAGCCTGAGTGGTGACCCTAGTCTCTCTAAGTCGTTAACATTCCACATAATATTGTGTACATTAGTTGAGATAGAAGTACCATATTCTATTTTACCCTCAATAGAAGATTTAAATGTTTATATATTTCATGCCTCACTTTATCCAAATATAACCTTTTTAGATTATCTATCATTCCATAGGCACCACAAGATTAGTGTTTCTTCTATTGATAGTCTTCTTTACAGGTTTAATGATTGTCTCACATTTTTGATCTTTTTGTTGAGAGATTGTGAACTTTTTAATTATATATTAATATTCATGTTATATGTGATATATAAATACACATATGTGTATCTGACTGTTATGCATGATTCTTTGTGATTGGTTATTTTTGGGTGTCCTAATGGGTATTGTGATACTCACCCCTGAACAAGATTTTCTAGCACGTTTCATGTCTTATGAAGAAGATTAATAACTTGTGGAGTCCTTAGTGGACTTGGATAAGGCGGATCTCATTTGTGATTGGCCGACTAATTTATTTTCTAGTGTTTCAATTAACAACAGTCTCCTCCATGGTAGTAGGTGGGACTATAATTCCCAGTTTTGGTTGGGCTTCTATTTGGACACTTATTATGATTTCCTAATCTTTTTTCCATGTTCTAGTTGTGGGATTATTTATGTATTCAGGAATTTTTTTCTATTGTTTTAAATTTCATCATTGTATGATCTTGGAGATGCATGATTGTGTACATGTGCTTTAGGATAATACCTCTCATGTGTGTGACATGTCTTCTTAGTGCTATTTTCTATCCCCAGGCCTATTCGAGGAAGTCTTGGGGTAGTTGCGTCTCAGGCACTATTGGGATGGGTCATGATAGAATGGTATGATAGGGTACCCATATCGAAGTGTTTTGAAAATTTCTAGGTTTAGGATTGGATTTTTGAGTTTTTTTGTCTGGCTGTGTGGTTTGGTTTGGGAATTATGGAAACAATGTTTACATGTCTCAAGAATGGCTCTCGGGATAGAGTGTATTGTGTTGGTGCATCAACTGGTATATCTATTCACAAGGACCTATATAACCTTCTTGTTTAATCAAAATATGTATTCATTATTTTCTGGGTAAACTTTGGTACATACATCATATTGGAATGGGATGTGGTTTCTTTTTTCGTATTGAGTCAGCTCCCCAAATATACTCATTGGCCATGGTGTGACTTGATAATCCCATGCTATGACTTGACAATATTCAATGTGTGTCTATGATGAAATCTATTTAGGATTCTAATATAATTTCGTGATAAAGACTATTTGAGTGGAAAGATTTTGGTTCAGAGACCAACCTATGAAACCTTTTTATTCTGGTGGGCACCAGGCAGTGCTACCCCCTATTTGGAATCACATGAATCATTTTTTGAATCATGTAGAAGATTTTTTTCTTATTGATAAGTCGATAGCTCCAATAGGACATGATGATGGTACACACAATCTTTTCATTTTACATGAGTTCCAACATTGGGTATCACTAAAGTTTCACAATGAGATAGAACCTCAAGCAAGGAAGGTTTAACTCGAGGTAGTGGATTAGGTTTTTCTAGTGTGTGAGGATCCCGACTGATCGAATGGTTGTGATTCTGAATTTTCATCTCCATGGAGTAAAAATTGGATCCTCTGGTTACTTAATATGAAACACTTACATTGAGTGTGCATTAAGATCTCCATAGTTGGATATCACCTAGGTTACATGGGGGCCCATACCCCTTCTCAGGTGGTGAAGTACTAGTGTGAACTTGTGGTGTTGATGTCCCGTATAGACTAGACCCCTCTCTAATAGGGTTCCATGTGACAAGAATTATCTAGGGTGAAATTAGGCATTGATAAAGTCTTATGTTGGTAATTGATTACATGAATTTGGAAATGAAAGGAATATGGTTAGTTCCCCCACTTAGATGCATTTTCAGATTCCATCCAAAACCATGTGGGTGAGTTGGTGTTGCCCAAAATGGATAGTGTAGAGGTGAGGTGGACGATTTTCATTGACTTGTGCGTTTGAGGTTTTTTTGTGTACCAATTTTTCAGAACATTCATTGATTGTGGTAAACATGTGGGGTATGGAAATCATGAGTTCCATGTAGAAGGATTTCACCAGGATTACCATCCATATCCTTAACCATTCTTTTATTGGTTTGTGGTATTCCTCTATAATGGTACCCTCACATCCAAAATGTGATAGTGTTAGAATGCAAGACAGATGAGGATACTACTAGACATGCTACGAGATCTCTATTTTTGTGGTAGATATTATGGATACAGTCCTGCAAATATGTCTTGTCATAAATGGGAGTTATAGTGCACCCTACACAGGTTGATGTGGAATGATATTGAGATCCACATAGGGCATGTGGGTGGACGTAGATAATCACCATATATTTTTCTATATGTTTTTTTGAGTTATTTCATGTAAAATATTACCTCTTTTCAGTTGAACCCTTGTTGGTGAGGATGGTTTTGTGTACCTCATGTCAATTGTTGTTACCCATTCGCTTCATAAGTTATTTTGGGAGGCACGACTTAAGAATATTGACTGGTAGATCTTTTGTGACTAGAAATCTATGGGATACCTTCCTGGTAGAAATAATTTAAGGATAGAATCATGTCATCTGTTTTCCAGTGAAGGACGGTGATTCTAGTCCATATGTGAGATGTGGTTCTGTGAAGGTTGTTTTTCATTATCATTATGCCTAATTTATGTATGGATGTAATACAATATTAAGGAATCTATTGGGAAAAAAATGGATTTGGACTGTGTTTTTGAGTTTAATTGTTAATATTTTATTTTCTACGGGTGATGATGGATAAAGGATTATTGAGAGGTCCAGGAAGTTGTGTGTGTAGGAGGTAGTTCATATTTTTGGAATTTTCTTGACGATTATTTTTAAAAGTGATGGTTAGTTCATCGAACAATTAGTTATAGGATGAGTTAAGCCTTTGGGTAATTAGTTATAGTTGGACACAGTGTTTTACCCTCGCTATATAGCTAGGTAGAATAGACCATTTAGGTTATGATGAAAATTATTCATGTTTTCATGTCATTTTTCGGGCCACATCTAGGAGGACTATCTACCATAACCAGAGTTTGCATATCTTGATGATTACCACTTCACCACTAAAGTATAATCTTTTCTAGTCTTGGTATGAGAGACCTTGAAGGACTCTATTATGCTTGTCAAATCCAATTGTTATTAGTGCTTGTGTCCACATTTTTGTGAAAGTGTTTTTTTTAATGAGTGAAGTTCATGCAATGGAGGATGATGAATTCTAAGTAGACATTTCGAGTCCTTAGTGGATTGATTAAATATGGATTTGAAGTTTGAGAGTTATCGAGTATTATCTATTAGGGTGGGATATCTATGAAAATCATAGGCCCTTTATTTTCTTACTGATTTATTCTTTTAGTAAGGTGGTATAAGGCTTAACTACATGGATATAGTACTACTGGTTGTTTAGTGTTATCCACATGTCATAGCTGAGGAGATATGTGCCCAAATATTTTTGAAATTAAGACCTGAGTGTGCTGGACCCGGGAAGTGGAGTTTATTTTTTAAGAAACCAATTATGTTGAAAAATGAAAAGAGAAATATAATAATGCTTTTATTTATTAAACATTAAATAATTATTAATTAAATAAAAGTACACATTATATAACACGATAGATCAATAATTTGTGTTTCATTGAGAATTAGGTACTTTACATAAGAATTAAAACATGGAATAAATCATCTTCATTTTACACCACATTAACTTGTTTGTAATATTCCTTCATACATAAACTGAATGGGATAACATAGGGAAATACATAAGAAAGGGGTGAGCTGTCGATCTTGGTATGAGAATAAAAATGGACTAACATGAAAAAGCTAATACATGTTAGACATTAGGAATATCGATGGGGGAATAAAAGGGGTGAGAATAAAAAACTAAAATATTAATACATGATATAAAATGAAAACATAAAGGAAACAAGGGAAATGTGGAAAAAATTTACAACACTACATTATAAACCTAGTTCATGGATAAATTCCAAGAGATCTTCATGGATAAATTCCACTAAACTAATCAGTTTTACCCAATATCATAAAATGATGTCTCTTGAGACTAATAATTAACCAATTCACTATAGCGCTATATAATTATGGGTGCACCCATCTTGTTCATTCCATTATAAATCTTAAGTGTGCCAAATATATCACACAACATAGTATCATTCATCATTGAATTTTTTCTATGATCATGGATTTTGGAACATATACATTTAATCCCCAATCATGATATATAATTTCATTATCGTGAACACCTATTATAATAATTGGTTATAGTTATTCATTACACATATTTTGTTTGGTAAAATCATGGTGAAACTTTGGCTATATAACAGGGGAGTATAAATGATCATGGAAGGGATTAGTGAGATTGGAATGGGTCTCTCATCATTTAGGAATAATAGGGTGAGTAGGGAAGATTTGGGAGAAAATATTCCAACATTATGAATTGTAGAAATAGGGAATAATATAATGAATATTATTCAATAAATATGAGAAATAAAATAACCCTTGGTAAATTTTGTCATGGTAATAGGTGTAAATAAAGCTCCATGGGAGGGATTATTGAGAGATAAATGGGTATCTAAAAATCTACACATAAAATGGAAAATATGGGGCATATGTAATAATATATTCCAACGTGAAAAAATAGAAATTAAGAGGCATCACAAAAAATAGGTTCTTGAATAAAAATGAGAGTGAGGGATAATTTACAAAGTTTCATCATAGTAATGATGTAGGGAAGGGTGAAAATGAGAGAGGATAAAGTCTCTATCATTAAAATAAAATTAATTTAAAATTAAGGGAACTTTTATAAATTAATTTAAATATACCCAATTGAAATTTAAAAGACTAATTTTAAAGAAGTTTCTTTAATTTAAAGAGGATAGGAAGGTCCCTTACCATTGGAGTGTGACTCCAAATGCTTGGGAGGAGCTTCATGAGAGCTTGATGGAAATTTTTGAGGAATATAGAGATTGGAGGATAGAGTAAGGATATGATGCATTTATTTTGAGTGATGTTTAATTGGATTATGGGTGGGTTTGTATAGGAAATGTGTGGGTACTTCTTTATCATTTCTCAAACATTGGTTTTGGTCATTATATAATTAAATAACAAAAAACCACAATATTTACCATGGGTTTACCAATTTTTTCTAAAATATTGTTATTTTTTATTATTTGAAATGAAAAATTGCAAAACATAATAAAATAATATTATTTTTTAAGTTTAAGTGAGAAATAAACTTAATGAAATGATTTTCAAACCTTTAAATATATAATTGGTTTTGGTGGATTCATAATGGCTTTATAAAATAACCAAATATAAAATAAAATCACATTATTTTAGAATAAAAAAATATATTTTTCCTAGATACCCATTATAGTTTTCATTACATAACTTTTGGGTAATTATGATGTCATAATATACATCGTATATTTATAATATATTTAATTTTTACATGAAAAATCGATTATCTCATTAAATTAATACAAATTAACCACTTCATAATTCTGAAATTTCTATTCCAAAAATAATATTTATTTTATCAAAATAATTTTCTAAATATATTAATATTTACTTTTAAAATAGTAATATATATTTATTGAGAAATGATTGGTTTTTTTAAAAGTAACAAATTTTGAACCCTTATCAATAATACCTTTGAATTCATAAAAATTAAATGATCATTTATATTTAATAGAAATTAGTTAATTATAATATTTTATTAAAATAATATTTATTTCATAAATAAATTAATTCATTAAAATAAATTACTTATTTGAATTTTAATACTACCCAATAATTCACTAAGTGTTTTACTGAATCAAAATCAAAATAAATTATAAATATAAAATAATAAGAATTATATATAACCATTATTATATTGAGAATAATGTAAATAATCATATTTATTAGTTCTATATACATATACCCTTAATACACCCATAAACACTCTATGGATAATGTGAATACCATTGATACTTTCCTGGGGTTGTTTGGTGTACATGGTATGGGATGTGATCTCGATGAGCATGAAATTTTACTATAAATGGGTTTTCTCACACATAAGTTGTTCGGTCTCATCTTGGTATTGGCCAAGTGAAAAGTCTTGTTATGCTATAAACCTTAGAATCTTTTATAAATGGAACCATTGGGTATAATCCTAATGGTTGAGGCCATAACATCCCTTTCCTGTGTCAATTGGATTAATTAAAACCCTATAGTTATACTAATAATATGATCACTATTCGACAACTATATTATCTATCATAATGTTTCTTAATAGTATTTTAAATTTTATAGGTTATAATAAAACAAAATAAGTGAATGTGTTTTCTTTATCCATAACATTTATTAATGTATTTAACTAAATCACAAGGGGAATTTTATTTATAAAAGTTCAAGTCATTACATTATTCTACCATTTAGAAACTTTAGTCTCACTGTATTATTTTACCACACTAAAAAAGATGAAGGAAATTATATATCATCACATCCCCCAGTTCCCACATTTCTTATTCAAAATTTTGATTTTACATAAGACTTTTACATGGTGCATTACCATATTTTTTAGAACATTGTCTCTATGATCTATGATATTCATTGACTTTCCCTCATAAAAAGGTAATTTTCAAACAGTACCACCTATGGATTGAGAACATGTTATGGTTATGATATTTACTTCCTCAATATGAATAAATGGAATTAATCATGTTCTTTAGATAACTTCGGTTGAAGTGCTAGTCGATAAGATGCCACTGTGGTGTGATTAAGGATTTTAAAGGGGATGCTGTATCTTGGAATAAGATTCCCCAGATTCCAAAATATCTTCAATTCCATCCATGGGGATATATATAGGAATACCATGTTTCCTACAACAAACTCTATGTATCATCAATGATTTTAAGGATATCCCTTTTTCCAATTCTAAGTAGCATGGATGTGTTGTTTAATGGTCTTGACATACTCTACTATTTTCTTGACCTTTTGAGGACCTAGATGTTTGTGTTCTCTATCTTCATCCCAGTATGTTTTTGTTCTTCACCTCTACCCATAAAGAGATTTATAGTGGGAATTTATATTATCGAGTGGAAATTGTTATTTTATGATAACATGACCCAAGTAAGACGTTGATCGCATCCCCCATGGAATAAAATAGACCAATCTCTCAGTATATAGTCATGTTTCTAGATAGTCTTATTATATTGGATATCAACTTGATATTGATAGTCCATTTTTAAGTTAAACTCAGTATTTAGAGCATGTTAGTGACTCTTCTAGAACATATAACCAAATCTGGTGTTTTGATCATATACATCTGATAAATGTATTCCCTACAACCTCACCAATTATATAAGGTATATACTTATAGGTTGATCGAGTGAGACGTTCTCTTTAATTTAATTGAATTGTGCAGTATTAAAAAGATGATCCACCACAATCCATATATCATTATTTCCTCTTGATTTCTCTAAATGACTGTTGATAATTTCCATGTGGATGTTTTCCCATTTCTATATAGGTATGTGCAATGGTTGCATCATCCCATTAGATTCATTCATTTTCATGTTCACTTGAAGGCATACGACACATCTTGATATATATTCCGAGATATACTTTTTCTTATTATCCCTATGATATTTCTCTTGGAGATCTCGATACATATTTTTGATTCCTTGGTGGATGGATAAGGATGATCTATGCACGTCATCCAAAATCTCATTATTTGACACAGTATTTAATGGTACACATATTCATGAAAAAATATAAGAACTCTTTCTTCATTAACATTGAAATACAATGATTTCCCTTCTTTCCTAGCTTCTATATTTTCAATTACCACATCATATTTCTGACCATACTTTATCATCTCTATAAGGGATGATTGAGGAATCATTTCTGAAAGGATTAATGACATTCCATCCATTATGATTCCAATGTCTATCCATTCCAAATCTGAGAAGATCAGATCCCTCATGATTCTCATAAATTATAGATTTTTTTGATCCTTTAAAATTAGAGTATCTAAAAACTTATTCGATATCCTAGGATAGAAGTGAATTGAGAATTCATAGTCATTGATCATCTATAACCATCAATTTTGGAATATAGTCAGCTCTTTCTGTGTAAATAGGTGTGTGAGTCTCCTTTGATACGTATATATTTAACAATTCTATTCGAAGAGATAATGATGCCATTTTTTTAAAGTGATAATAAGTAAAGTAAATTCCTGATCATGCATTGGGTGGTTATTTTTGTGAAATTTCAGCTTCCATTAATCATACCCTATCGCTTTGCGATTCTGTATCAAAAAACAACAAAATCCCATCTTCTATGCATCACTGAATACCATGAAATGTTCTCCAGTTGTGGGTAGTGTGAGTACATGTGTAGTGGTAAGCCTCATTTGCAACTCCTTAAAGTTCCCTTCACATTTATAAGTCTAATAATACTTGACTCCCTTCTATGTAAACATGGTTATAGTGTTTACATTCATGAGAAATTTCTCACAAATCGATGATAGTTCCAAGATAATCCAAGGAAACTATGGATATCATTCATAGATGTCGGCCTCGACCGTCCATCAATTTCTTCTAATTTTTAAGGAACCCTGGATATCCCATTTCATGTGATGATATACCCTATGAATGATAATTCCTTCAACCAAAACTCAGATTTCATGTACTTGTCATAAACTTTATCCTTTCGTAAGGTCATTAGCACAATTCTCAAATTCTTCTCATTCCCCAACATTCTTTTGGATTATATTTGAATATCATCCATAATAACTACTCTAAAATTTTCAAGGTAACCTATAATGAAATCTAATAATCAATTTCATGATTATTGTTTTACAATTATTGAGTACTAAAGGAATTACAATGAGCTCATAGTGCCTATAACTTGTATAAAAAGCAGTCTTTTGGATATCCTGATTCTTAAAACTTCCTAAAACCCCAACCATAAATCCACCTAGGAGAAGTATTTATTTCCACATAACAGATAAAACAATTAATCAATCCATTTTATAGGATACCTTTTCATTATCATGATATTGTTGAGATCATGATTTTCAATTCAAAGATGCATTATCCTAAACTCCTTCTTTATAAAGAGAACCGGTGCACCTGAAGGTGAAGAACATGGGTGTATGAACCCATTATCCATATTCTCCTATAGTTGTTTCATCCTCTACTCAAGTTACTTAATAGTTATTATATATATAGTATTTGATAATGGTAATACCTCAAGTATAATATCGACTGAAAATTCATCCTCTAAGCTGGGAGGAAGAAAAAACAATTCCTCAGGAAAAATATCAAGGTATTCCCTCAGAATGGGTATGTATTCAAGGATTGTGTTTTTGTTATAATAAATAATTTTTTCTAGATATTATTTCTCATAAGTAAACAATATCCATGATTGATATATTTGTGTTAATGAAGATTGATACTCCTCTCTACACCTATATAGAATCAGGGGTCAATTTGCAATACATAGAGTGATTTCCTTTCCACAAAAATTTATGTTGTATCTATATAGGGAAAAACAATCCATACCAAAAATTGTATCAAATTACACTTAATAGAGTATCAAAATGTTATGAAGGATGTTAAACCATATTTTTTTGATAGGGGTGAACTTAATTACATGGGACAAAATAATTTTCCCGTTTTCTTTTTTTACCAACAACTCTAGTTCTGTGCTTTGTGGTGATGTTTTAATAGTTCTACTAAATGATTTTGATGGGAAGGAATTCACATAATTATAATTAAAAAGAATATTATCTAATATGGAATGAATTAGTTGAATACCTATCACTTATTCATTGTCGGGATCAACCTCAGTGGTTGTGATGGAAAAACCTTTTCCTTGTCACCTGGAGGTTTTTGGTTGTCACTGAAAACCAATGGAATAGTGCATTGAATTGAAAAGTGTATTGGTTCCTTGTATTTTATGTAATGAAATATGCACCAAGGGATGAATGAAGCATTTTTTTTCTCCAACATGTTAGTGGTTTTATCCAATCATGAATCAAAATCAAGGGTTATTCCTTCTCGTATATAAAGAATTTCCTCATCCACCCTATGCAATTTTCAGGGTTCTTCATCCACAACTTTTAAAAGTGGGATGTTGAAATTTTTTAGATTTCCCTATCAAAATACTGGAATTGAACTCTAATTTACTCTTCATATCCCTATTATTCCCTTGATATTAACTGATCTCCATTTATAATTTGAGGGAAAATCAGATAATTGTCTTGTATCAATCAATGTCTTAGATTTCTAAGGATTTTCATAGACTGGGATTTAAGCCACCAAAGAAGAGTTCAACCTTTCATTCTAGGGAAACAAAAAAGTTATAGGTGTATCATTAAATTATTTTTATGTTTTCCTCATGATCTAGTATTGATTCATCATCTATTTTCTCAAGGGAAATGAAATCTCATTCCATTTAAATTTGGAGAGTGGGTGGAAAATATTTATCTAAAAAACATTTTCAAGAATTCCTTCCACCCCATATCATCGATCTCTTCTTCATGATTCATATTTTTGATTAATGTTCACTAAGGATCAACTAATCCCTCCATATGATAAACAACCATTATAAACATCTCTATATTTTACTCCGAGCAATAGATGAGATATTCACAACAAAGATGATAATATTTTATTGGATTAATATATTAGACGACTCATTGAAATATTAATTCCATTGTTGTATAAAGGTATTAATTATAGATTTTACATTATTAATGCGATTTTTTCACGCCTCATGATCCAAGGTTTTATTAATAACTGAAGTCACCTGAGAGAGTATCATCACAATTTTTGAGAATTTAATTCCCATCGAGTTTGGAATCTCATTGGGGAAGTCTTCATATTTCCTCTCGCATTTATTTTTTACCCGATTTATCTGATTTCCGGCCATTGAATAAAGAAAAGTAAAAATTCGGGATTAGTATTTTTATACTATTAAACACATATAAGGAAATCCAATGACATTAAATATATAATGTAAAAATTACATGTATTTTCATATCTTATGAATTTATAGGTTTCAATCTATGTTATACACAATCTATTTCTTAACTTATATTCTTATCGGTATTTCCCCCTTAATAGTTGTTAATAATGATTATATTAATTTAATAAAGACTATCACCAGAGTGTGTTAACCCAGAAGTACAGAAAAACCCATTTTCACACATCTATTCCTAGTTGAGTATAACTCAATGTGGTGTTTTTAGGTTTTACCACCATATACAATTGTTCCAATGCCACATGCCAACAAGCCCATACCCGAGTGGTAAGGGCTCCTGCTTGGCATCCAAGAGACCTGTTTTCAAAAATGGGTGGAGGCGAATTTCCAGGTTACTGTAGCAGTACTGTAGTAGTATTGTTGCAATTACTATAGCAGTCATGTTCGGTACTGTTCGGTACTGTAGCAGCCGGAACTATTCACCCGATTTGGGTCTTCGGGCCACTGGTTTGGGCCTACGGGTCTCCAAGGCCTTTGGTTCATCAAATTCCTTCGGGCCACAGGGCCATTGGGTCACGTAGACTATGAAGTATCCCAGGTCACACAAAACAGGCCCTAGAAGAGGATCAGAGCAACAGGAGTAGCAACCACCAGATGTAGAGCTTACCGGATTGGAAGAATGAGAGGGTATGACAGCCGCCATCAAGACCAGGCACCATGCAGCTTTCTACTGAGCAATGCTAGACAATCAGCAATGCAAGGTGGAGAGATAGGTGATCAATGATGTAGAAAGCTGGGGAGGGACAGTTTAAAGGGGTTGGGCCTACGAGTCTTGTATTGGGCATGGTATGCCTCTGGGCCTTCGGGTCATGTATTGCGGGTTTTTCAGGCCTTGTTCCTTGGGCATATGGGTCATGTACGAGTTCCCCTTCAACCCTTAAAATGGGGATTATCCATAATAAAATAAAAAACAGAAGGCCTTTGGGCCATTTGGGCCAAAGCCACATCCATTTGTATTTTCCAAAAACGGATGTATTTTATTGATAAACCACTTAATCTATTTTTGCCAATATATATGGATTATTTATTATAATTAGTCTTATCCCTTTGTCTTTATGTTGAGTTTTCTAATTATAATCCTAAAATTAAAAAAAATTCCTTTCATACCACTATAACAACCCTTATTTTTATTACAAATTAATTATTAATTTATTATATAAAAGTACATATAATACAACCAAGAAGATCGATAAGTACAGATTATTTGGAAATTTGATAATTAAATTAAAATTTAAAACAAAAAATCTATCATTTTTATTGAAAACATTCTTAACATGTTAATCATATTCCTTCAAACTTAAATCTTCATGGGTTAACCTGGGGATATAAATAAGAATGGGGTGAGCTATAAATCCCAATAAGGGAATAAACATGGAATAAAATGATGAAGGTAATAGATGTTATACAATAAGAAAAAATGGGGCATAAAAGTGGTGGGAATGAAAAAAATTAACTATAATCCATGACATAGAATGATAACACAAAGACAATATTGGAAATGAGGAAACCGTTTAAAACACCACATCATAAACATAAGTTAAGAATAATTGCCCAGAAATCATAGTGGAAAATGTCCCATAAAGGAATCAGTTTTTCTCCTTATCCCAACATGAAGTTTCATGATACTAAACATTACCCAATGAATTGGTGCCCTATATAATTCCAAGAACACCAATCACATTCATTTCATTATCATGTTTAAGTGTTCCTCATAGATTATATAACATGGTTTCATTCATTATAATATAAAATTCCATGATCAAGGTGTGTGGAATACATAAATTTATTTCCCAATAACGATGTGTACATGAATAATAATGAATATCCTTGATGATAATTTTGTATGAGTATTCACTACACATTTATTTGGCATGGAAAATCACGGAAAAATTTCGACCGCATAAAGAGGGGCATATAATTGTGCATGGAAGGGAATAATGAGGGTGGAAGGGATATATCATTATTTTTAGTCCTATTGTAAGTAAAGAGGATATATAATAATATATAACAATATTATTAATTTGTGAAAATTTCATAATAAAATGAAAATATTTGAATAAATTGGAGAAAGAAAAGAACCGTTAATAAATATCAGCATGGTAACAGGTGTACAAAATGGTCTATGTTACGGTTTAATGAGAGTTAAAGGGTTTTATAATCATTCAAACATAAAATGGATAGTAATGGGAATATGAATGAACATATCCTCAAATTAATAAGTGGAAATTAAGAGGCATAACATGAAGGATGTGCTTGAATAAAAAGGTGATTGGGAGATCTCTTAATAAATTTCAGCATAGTAATAGCTTAGGTATGGTTAAAAATGATATAGGATAAATGTTATATCATTAATATAACATAAATTTTATAGTAATGGATGGTAAATAAATTAAATAAAATATAACTAGTTGATATTAAAATAGATAATTTAAATAATGTTCATGAATTGAAATGAGGAGAGGAATACATTGAGAGTGTAACACAAAATGCATGGTAGGTGATTCTTGAAAGATTAATGGAGTCTTGGTAGGACTCTATAAATGGGATGAATGATATATTATGTTATACAAGTATTTTTAGTGATGTTAAATCAAATATTGGGTTGGTTTATAGAGGAAATGAGTGGGGAATTCTTTATCATTTCTGAAACACAAGTTTTGTACTCTATATAATCAAATAACCCAAAACCAAAACCATTCCTCAGATTTATCACATTTCTAAATCTAAATGGACTGATTTTTATTATTTTATAACTCTAAGGTAATAAATTTTTTAAACAATACCCTCATTGATGTGGAAGTTATTAATACTCATCAAGAAATGATTTCAAAACCTTAAAATATATTAATGGTTTTGGAGGATTCATAAAGGTTTTATAAAATTAAACAAATAATAAATCACATTATTTTAAAGTTAAAACATATATTTGGTCATGGATACCATTTATAGTGTTTATTACATCATTCTTGGTCATTATTATATCATAATACATACTGTATATATATATATATATTGTAATTAATTTTTTCTCCAAAATTCGATTGTTTTTGAAAATTATGAAAATTCATTATTGTATAATTTCAAAATTATGATTAAAAAAATAATATTCATTTTATCAAATTTTTTTCCGAATTTTTATATTTTCACTTTTAAAATAAGAATCGACATTTATTTAGAAATTATTGTTTTTTGACAATAACAATTTTCAAACCTTTATAAAAATTTCCATTGAATTCATAAAGAATTTTTGTTAATTAATATTTAATAAACATTATATAATAATAATAAATTAAAATATTATTTATTTAGAAAATAAAATAACTCATTAAAATAATACATTAATTTAAATTGAATATTACCCAGAAAAATAGTTTTCATTTTATTAATCAAAATGAAAATCATTTATAAAGTCACAATAATAAGAATAAATATAACCATTATTCTATATAAAATAATGTAAATAATCATATTTATAGGGTCATAATTCATATATGTTTAATACATTATAATTCCCCCTAAGGGTAAGGTGTGTGATGTTGAGACTGTCATGGGGTTGTTCGACATAAATGGTTTGCATCGTGATCTCGATAAGCATGACCTTCTACTGTAAATAGGTTAACTCATGCTTAAGTTATTGTATCATAGCATGGTCTTGGTCTAGGGAAAATCTTAGTGATACTATCTACCTTTTATGCTCTTATAAATGGTATCTCTAGGGTATGATCCTACTACTTGAGTCTATCACTTCCTACGCTTGTGTCAGTTGGATTTCTTAATACCCACTATCTATACTAATCATGTGATTATTTTTGAATGACTATATTATCAATGGTAATTACTCTTAATGGTCATTTAAACACGATATGATATAATAAAACTATACTAATTCATTTTTTCAATATCCATAATATATAATAATTAATTTAATTAAATCACAAGGGGAATGTTTTTTATAATGGTTCAGGTTATTACCAAAAATAAACTTTGTGGGTGAATGTTTTCATTAGATTCATGATTGTTAATAGCATATGGAATATTTAGGAGAGAATGTGGGAGTGGGAGACCAAGCTAATATATCATTATCCAAAACCTTTTCCTAGATATGATTTTTGCGGACGAAATTTTTTGATTGAGGGTATAATGTAATGACCCTATTTTTACTGTGTGAGACGTTGGAATACTTCTATGAATATTTAGGGATCCTGGAACTAAGATGGAATGAGGTTCTAATTCCCAGTGTTCCTAGAATTATTTTATTAAAATATATTAAATATAACATGTTTTTATTTTTCTCAAAAATACAGAATAAATCATTAATCAAGAATCAGTGGGTACCATTGAGTTCATGACACATGGTTTTCCCTAAGAACAACATAACCATTTTCAGCATGAAATTTTTGAGAAATATTCATCATGGGGATAAATAATAAATTAAATAAATAAATTTATTTTTATTTGATGACGCAATGGCCTAATAAACATCTATACAATCCAAGTTATAAACAAATTTTTTAGGTAGACTCATAAACTTGGTATTTGGGAGAGGAGATGGTGCAGGAGATTAGGTGGATGAACACTTTAAAATTGATATTGGGTAATCATTAGGTCAATGTAAATCATAGATCTTTCCAATGACAATTAAATGTGATCGTTCTACACCAAATATTTACTCAAATTGACACATGATAATTTTAGTGTGTGTTTATCACCATATATTTTTCCGAAGATAAACTCGAATTAGTCACTATACAAATTAATTTGATGTTTCAATCATTTTATTCAAATAATTTCTTTATCTTATTATGATATTTAAATTTATATTTATTTAACTTGTATACTTCTCATCATCCATTTTCATTCAATAACTATTAGAGGGTAATATGAAAAATAGTTGTGGTCTATTCCTCATGCTTGTGTTTCATGAATTTCTCAATTTGTTAAACATGTGTTCATTGGTGGTATTCTTTTTGACTATTGATGAGATGATATCCAAGAGTACCAATCATTTTTCATTCATTATTTGGGACAATAGATCATGTACATGATTCCAGGCATTTATTTTGGAGACACGACATGGGTTTGGAGATTATGAAGGGACCCCAACATTGGATTGGGTATCAGTAGTTTTTGAGCCAGATTGAGCAGATCTCTTTGGAGGTGTGACAATTGATGTTTCTAAGAAACGAGTTGATGGAATATAACCACTGGAAATAATGGATTATTATGTTGGAGAACATAGTTAAGTTCCCATGACTCGAGACATTTTCATGTATTATTATTATCATCTTTATCACTAATGTTAATAAATTTTATTATGTGAATTATGATAAATATTATTATTTGTAACAATAATAAATAGGAGATAATTTGTTTTGGTTCCATACCTGCATTCACAAAGGGAAGGAAGTGTTTAAATGGTTGTTCTTGAATACCCATCATTTATGAAACCTCATTCCTTCCTTACGATATTTTGTAATTATTTCAATATTTAAATAAATTAATGGAATAGAGGGAGGAGAAAGGTGGGTGATTCTAAAGGTAGTGCTTCATGGAAGGTACATTATAAAATAAATAATAATAATAATATAAATTATTTTTTTTTTATTTTTATTTATAAAAACATAATGTGTTATTAACTTAATCATACGCTGTCGGATTGACGTGATATCAGTAGTACTAGGACAATGAATTCAAGACATTCATTTCATATCCCGTGATAGATACCTTTTTCCAACTTGTCTCATGGGTCCATGGAACACCAAATAATAATAGTATTATTATTTCTTTTATTATTAAGAAATATAGTATCCGACGTATCATATTCATACAGTATCAGTTTGACAAACAATCTATGGAATCATGACCTTAATATTGAGGTAGATGTTCTGAGATCAATATCAACTGTTTAATTCATATTTATTACTCGGGCCCACAAAGCACCATTAATGTGTTATGTGCTAAAATGTGACTTTTTCACTAGGTGCCTATTTGGGGAACGTAGATAGTCTATCCTGAGTGAATATCAATGAGAATCACTATGGTTTAATCCATTTGGACATTCATTTATGTTTTTAATGAATTATAAATGAATTCATGTTTAATCTCATTAGACTGATGAGGACCCTCATGCGCTCATCTGTATTCTTCCAAACTCATATGCAAGCACTCCTGTAGTCTACCTTGAGAAAATTTTGACATAGATCAATGTGGAGTTTTTTCATTAGAGTTACGACATAAGGTAATGTATATGGTACAATTATTTAAGAAATTATTAACCAGTATTATTTGAGTGTGATAATTTTGTCTATTACTACATGGTTTTGATAAAACATTTTTTTTCTTTTCATAATGGGTGACTTCTCTATAAGTTCATGTTAATCAATATAGAGTGGGTTAGTTCCTTCTTCTAGGGTGAGTTGTCTCAGTCCAATTTGATAGATACCTCAGCATATTTTAGTTTATCTCCCTACAAGAGGCTCGAAGTGATTACCATCCTCATAATTTTCCTTAGATAGTGGTTTTTTGTGTGTTTAAATGTTATAAATTTACACATAAGTCAATACCCTATTCAGGAGGATGTTTCTAGTAAGGTCTGGTGTCCCCCCAATGAGCCATGGGTGTCGATCCCTATCATTGTACCCAGATATTATCATTCAAATGAGGTGTAGTATGATCAAGTGTGTATCTATAATGGAACCTCTTAGTTACCTTTATATTGATACCTGGTGATCATGACCTCTAAAATGAGTGTCTTCAGTGGTATTACATCTCATTGAGTTTGTTCTCCCAAACGAGCATTGTGTTGAATCATAGAGAAAGTATCCTAGGCTAGCTTTACAATTGTGACATTTACCTTGATAATGTGTGTCTTTTTTTAGTATATCTTCATATTCTTGTTATGTATTCAGTATACATATACCTATGTAGAGATAATTGTTACTCTTGATACGTTATTCTTGGTAATTTTAGGTTGTCTAATTTGGAATAGCTATTCTCACCTCTACATGGGATCTACCTACACATGTTATTTCATATGTAGAATATGGGTTTTTTTGGAGTCTTTAGTGGACTAGAATTAGGTGGATGTAGTTTGGTAAACACATAATGAGTTTTATACCATTGTTTCATTTTAATGTTGTCTACTCCATGTGAACAGTTTGGAATTTCCTTTCTTGTTTTGGTTGGTCTTGTATTTGGCCCCTTTTTAATATTTCTAGTGATTTTTTTCAATACTTAGGCAATGTTAATATAGTTTTATGGATGAATTGTTTTATTTTGTCCTAAATTTCTGAATTATATGAGCTTATATATGTGTTCATGTATATAGATACTTTAGTTTACTTCATATCAGGCATGTGATTTTCCTTATTGGTTCTCGTCACCATACCCTACCATATTGGAAGCATATTCCAGGTAGTTGTGTCCCATGCCCTGTTGGGTCGGGTTGTGACACATAGTACCATCAATAAAATGTTCTTGAGAAATTAAAATTACAATAAAATAGATTCATCAAGCACAAATTCTATTGTAAGGGAACTCAGTGTTGATGAAGTGGACAAAAAATCAAATCAATAACAATCTTAATCAATTTACTGACATGAAACTCGGAGGTATAAGTTATGGTTGATATTCAGAATGTTACAAGCTTCGTAGTGTGTCTATTTATAATATTTTATATACTTCTTATGTCATATCATCATGATGTTCCTTAATAATCTCAATTCCATCCTATAGAAAGAAGTATTAGACATGAGAATTATCATTTTAGATCATGAGGAAGGGTCATAATGAGCCTATTATAGTTATTAAGCCTACCACTACTAACTAGTTCGATGATGAGGATTCGATTAAAAGACCTGATTGATATGTTTTACCTAATTGTAAAGGGATTTCCACACACCATTTATACTTAGAGGATCCCTTCATGTTGAGAGTATGGTTTTCCCCATGTCTATTAATGATACAACCCATTAGATGAATGCATTTTGTGTATTCCATCAATATAGGTCTCCCAAGTTTCAATTTAAGCCCAATTCTTAGGTGATAATGGATTGGTTGGATATAGTAATGGAAGTTTCTATTTTTCTAGAAAACAATTGACTATATTGAGTTTCTTATACCAAGTTCCTTTTATTGTGTAATGATCCATTTTTTTGAAGTTGTTTAATCAAAAACATGATGGTAATTATTAATGTGTTTGGAGTTTGATCTTTTTCCAGGTTAGATTTTAATATAGTGGTATAATGTATGGATCAGGAATTGTAGAATCATGAAATTTCTGAATTGAGTGTACATCGAAGCTCACAGTCTTCATATGGAACTCTTTTTTATATTCCCCAAAAAATTCTTATGAACATAGATGTTCAATTAGGGTTATCATAGTGGGTATGTTGGGGTTGTATCCTTATAAAGTAACGCACATGATGAAGTTTGGATTATTTTGGAAATGAGGTTCCTTTATTAGGTATAACCATGTGATTTTTATGTATGATTCATATCCTTCTGTCATTTTAATGTGTAGTCATTAATATTATTGAAAGAACTTTATTTTTTTGGATCATTGGATTGGATTATGGATATTCTAGTGGATCCACAATTTTAGTTTTTTTTTCTAAAGACTCTTTCTGGTAGTGATTATCCTCTCACTTAATTTAACTAATAGTGTGACCTTATTCATATGAGAGAGGGAGATTTATTTAATGGGATTCAATCAGGGAATATACAAACATCATGGAATCATCCACGGTAAAATATCAATTATTCATAGACTAAGATTGTGTGGATTTATGTCATTACAGGGTGTTTTTCGGATGAGTGGGTGAGTAGAGATTTACCAAAAATGTGTGTCGAACCCTAATGAAGAAAGGATATGGATTACCATCTATGAGTTGAAACTGATTACCCACGAAATGAAAAGGCTATATTTTATCCTTATAGATATTATAGTGTATTAGTTTATTACTTTTGTATAAGTATATTTAGACATTTTTTCATAAGATATTATATAATTTTCTTTTATTTAGAGGCTATCTTCTATATTTAATTTCATTTTAGTACTACATAAATATCTTCCATATCTTATCATATTGATCTACTAATCTTAGTAATATGCTGGTGTAGTTTGAATACCCTTTTATAGAAGGGGTTTTTAGACCTAGTGTACCCCATTGATTAGTGGAAAGGGTAGGGGTGGTTGATATTTTTTGAACTCAAGTATTGAAATCATAATCTTTGGGTTCATGAGTTAGATTTCATGGAGACATCATTTAGGAATCTTCATGGACAATAATGTTACTAGTATTGTCATCAGGAGTAATGAACATCCCTATTATGATAATGAGACATATTAATTAGCTTCTAATGATATTTTTTGTAGATGAAATAATTTAAACTAGGTTATAATATGAATTTATTTAGTATTTAATGTTTTATGAGATTAAATTGAGGGAATATTTTATATGGTGAACTCTTGAGGTGTGTGTTATGGATGTGATGGACCCATTTGTCAAGATTATGTCATATAGAATTAAATATTATTAGATTTCCTCCATATATATTGTAGATATAATAGATTATATAATTAGGGTTAAAAAATAATAGTGTTACAAATAATCACCCTAATATAAGATTCCATGATCAACTGATGGTAGATGTATTGATCAATTTACCTTGTTGAGATTGGTTGTTATGGTATTGGGATAAATATATTTCGTTTAATCATTGGTAGTGGTCCATATATACTCATAAAGTTAGAGAGGCCCAACTCAGTGATCCTTTTTGTGGGGACTTGTGTGAAGAAATATTATGAGGTTTTAATATGTTAGTTTCTCTAAATGAGGGAATTACTTCCTCAACTTATAGGGTCAGATAATGGTATTTTTTAGAGGCTCGTGTTGGGACCATGATAAAGAATGATCAGATGGGGTAATTCTTGAAGATTATGGGTCCTTGGTAGTGTATTAATAGTCGAGAATTCAGTCAACTTCATCCTGTGGAAACTCTAGAGACATGATTGTGGATATTTCTCAAAATATTTTGGTTATGGTCACTTGAGTTTTGAGAGATTTTTTCCTAGTGTCTAGAGTTAATAGAGCATGTTCATCTAAATGGGTTAGGACCTTTACTTTTATATAGTGGTATAATGGACCAATATTGATCTAAATATAAATTATTAAGTGGTTTGAGGAGGATGATACTATTTCATAATGTTCTTCTTAGTATGTTTAATTAAGAGTGACAAAAAACCAAATAAGTTGTCTATGGCGGTGGATTCATCTTTTATTTTAATTAATAATCTATATGGGTGTTTCCCTATAATGTTAAATGAATGAATATTTTAAAGAGTATGTTTCATGATATTTTTCTTGTGTTGGTGACTTCCGTACATGTCAAATTTTGGGAAATTTTGAGGGATATAATAATCTATTAAGAAGTAGGTTACACTGAGGATTTTTTGGGCTCAATATAGTTCTTTGGGTTTTTAACTCGATATAAAATTTTACTATGAATAGATTATACCCATGTGATAATCATCTAGGTTTCTCATTAATTATGTGGGTAATAATGATCTCATTAGATGTACCTTATTTAGGAATTATTTCAACGTTGATGTTTATGGTTCATTATTTTACATTTTACCACAGATTGGAATATCAGTGTTTTGAATTTTTGTGTGTTAAATCATGTAAATATTCATATAATGAAAGAATATTCAATTGTCAAGGATTTTATTTAGGATTGCATTATGCTAATAAATTTCATTGAGGAAGTATAATTATAGGTCCAACGATCCTAATAAAAGTTAAATAAGTAGAATTGTATTCTTGTATGATTTATTTTTATGTTTTTCCATGAGTTTGGTTACCTAGATGTGAATATTGTGTTCTCATGTGTGGGGAACCATTTAATGCAATGTTCTTTTGAGATTCCATTTTTATGCAGATTGGGTTATTTCAGAAAAAATCTTCATGGAGAGTTTTTATATTGTGTTTGTTGAAAGTGAAGATGGAGAATCTTCCTAATGGTGAAAAGAAATCATGTGGGTTTGATACCACGAATATTGATGGTAATTAGATGATGGTTTTAATGATATTCATGTATGATAGAAATCATTTCACAACACTATAGATCATTCCATTGAAGGATGCATGTAAGATTATATATTCTATGTCTGAACAATTTGTTGTTCCGTGAAGGAAAAATATTGATTGTAATGAACACATATAATAATTATTAATGACATATTAACTAATAGATCAATTTTAAGAAAGATTAAGTCAAGGTTATTGATAATTATATATTAACCAAAAATTCTATAATTGAATGTGTAACACCATAATTGTTATATATAAGAATAAAAGATTCTATAGAAGAGTGTTATGGGAATTCTTTCACACCAAAATGATGAACCTAAGAAAAATCCATGCTAATTATGATGAAAATGGAAGGGAAATAACACTATTGAGAATTTTAAAATTCCATAAATAAAAAATATTGATATCCATTTATTCTATTGGTAGATGAAGGACATTTAATGGAAATAAAACTGAACCATGAATGGTTGTCTGAGTTTTTTTCCAATTATTTATCTATTCTAGGAATGAAATTGTACGATCCATGAATCAAGGAGAAGAAATGTGTTTCATCAAAAGGAATGAAAACTTGTTCTAATGATTCATAATTTAAAATAAACCAATTTTTTGTTTTCTAATGGAATTTTTTTGTGTATTGATGTTATTGGTCATTACACTATAAAGAAACAACAAGAAGAATATCCACAACTAAAATATTTTTTCATTGATATATTTTATGTGACTCTAATTTCATAAGGTTAACCTAAAATTAAAGATTCATTTTAAATTATGTTTTTTATCCTTATCAAGGATAATTCAATAATTATTGAAAGGGAATATTGGTTATTACCTCAAGTTCATAGAGATATATTTCTATATATGGAAGGGAAAGAGGTTCATGGATTAATAAAGTTATAAACCCTGATATTTGTTAGAAATTAAAAAGAATAGAATAAGATGTATAAGTTTATTTTTAAATAGTATCATGATGTCTCATCGTGGGGAAGAATTAGGAGCTTATTAATACACCAGCATTAATATAATATCCTTATGGATGCATAAAGGCTGATATAGTTTTGTTTGGAATCTTGTGATTTCTATGTGATTTCGAGTAGTGTGTTTTCTACATTGTGAGGGTTTTAAACCTAGAGGGTTAGTTAATCTATAATAAATTATACTAAAATATTCTACAAACTTAGTGAATTTGGTACATCAACACATCATCATTGTATGGTTCTTACAGGTATTTTATATATGGTGAAAAAATTAAAAATTTCTTTTTTCACTCTTTACATTCTTTATCACAGAATATTTATTGTGAGTGATGGATTTTTTACTACTAATAGTAGAGAATTATCATTGGTGATAATTTTTTGAATATAATAAACATACCCTGATTCACCCCTTTAAGGGTATTCAAATTTTTTGGGATCAATATGTCATATCAGAGCAGCATGTTCATGGTGAATATTATCTATTATATGTGACACCATAATATTGTGAAAAATAAAACAATGTTCTATAGAATATTTGACAAGCTATACATAGCTTAAACTACATATAAAATATATAACCGTTAAAACATACCTGTTAAATTTGAGGGTTTTCATACTATTAAATTTTTTATAAAATAGATATATATATATATGTATGTAATTTTTATAATCATTATAAATTATAGGTAAATTCTTTGTATATAACCAATAAAATTTTAGTAATGTAATTTTATTCTTCTAAAATATATTTTCTTTAAAAATGATTTTAATTTTTTTCTTTAAACAAATATTATATGTAATTTTGTGAAATTTTTGAAAATTTATTTGATAAAACGAAAATCAATTTCAAAATATGAATATAAAAAATTACATTGTGTTAAATTTTGTTTTTTTGGAAAATAATTAATTTTTTGAATTGTGAGAAATATAGGTTTCCCTAAAAATGTCATTTATTTTATGTAAATTATGTAACCTAAATGTCTCATTATGTTTTGAATATGATTTCATGTACCACCAGTATTATTTTGTAATATATAATTAATTAATTTATTTTAAATCCTGTATATATTGGATTTTAGGATAAGGTTATTTTTGGGATTAAAAAAGAGTTTTTTCAGATAACTTTTTTGAAGGGCATAATGTTTCTTATTTTTATTTATTAAAAAAATACCATAATGAGGAAATATATAAAGAAAATTTATAGGTTACATATATTTATATATTAATTTATATTCATTAAATTATTGTTGATATTCATAGATTTAATATTAATTCATCGTTTTATCAAAAAATATATGTCTTGAAAATCTATTTTTTCATCGCTTCTGTGGGTTCTCATTAAAATTTAAAATATCTACAACTTTGAATTAAAATTGATAAAATGGATTACTTATTTTTAATTAGAATAATTTATAATATATAATATTTTCAATTTAATATTATACCATAATTAATAATGAATATGATAAAAATTAATTACCATGGTTAAGGTGAAAATAGATTTACCTCGTATTAAACTAAAAAAATAATGATCAAGATAGACAAAAATATTGCCCAAAAAACTAATATATGGAAATATATAGAATTTATAATGTATTAGGATCTATAATACTCCTTTTTTACCCTTTTTTTATTTGAAAAACATTGTCACACATTTTACATTTCAATAATTATCTTTGTGCCAATCACCACACTAAAAAAGGAAACCTCTCTCTTTTACTCTGGACATATTTAAATCCTATTTTGGAATATCCGGGCCCAAATCACATCATAACTTTGATAACCTCATCATGGAATCCATTTTTTAGTCATAAATAAATTCTATTAAAACTTTATCTATAATAAAAAATATGTGGTCCGTGATGAGGTAATATTCCTAATTATACGTTTTTGTTTCATTTATTCATTAACCGCCTTGAAATAATATTAAGCTATTATGATATGATAAAAAGTATCTCCTATAAAATTATATGTTATTAAATTAATTTAATAATGTAAATTCGTCTCATATTCTATCAAATGGGATACAAAATCATCATTCAAGTGTATGACATACTACCGCCTCTTAAACCAATGTCATTCATTTTCCATCATCACATCTTACAACTTATATAATGATGGATTTAAATTATATATATATATATATATATGATATATTTAACCTATTTATACTTATAGAATTATTATGTATCATATATCTTTTTTCTTTTAATTCAATGGGGGATGTGATAATGTAATTCATTTTTATGAAAAACTACTGTATCATGAAGGGATATGATTCATTTTTCACTAACACCTTACATGAAAAGTAATAAGGATAATATTATTGAATAAATATGTCACACATGAAATCATTGTAATATTAATGATAAATTTGTAATTATTATAAGATAATAAATCTCATTATCTATTATCTTTTCACTCATTAAAAAATGATAACATCATTTGTGTACATGAGGACTAGAGCCTTTAGGAAGGGATGTGGAACTCTTTTCATTAACACACCCCATGGATGATATATCTAAGTATAATTAAGATAATAATATGTTATATTTATAATTATGATCATTCATTTATGTAAATATATTTCTTACCACCTTTCCAAAATGATCGTTGAAAAATGAAAATGTTACTCAAACATATGTACAACCTATCGTCTCCATGATCATAACACTCCTAATTTATCAAAACCATATTTCATGTTTTTTATTAAAATTATAATTTACAATAAATATTATAATTATTTCATGATTAATTTTCTATTGATTTAAAAATAATTACATATTTGACCATGGTCAAAATATTGAATTCATTTTAAAATAATGAACCAAACGTCCACAAGTCACTCATAATGGATATAACTGAATAATTATTTTAATATATAATTAAAAATAAATAAAATAACTTATTAATTTAAAAGTTATTAGACCTATAAAAAGTTCTAAATAAATTAATTAAATGATATAATCTTTTTATATAGGAGTTAAAGGACATACAAGGAAAATATGGACATGAGTTAAGGGTTTTTCTTATCACAATGTTATTTCTTGGAGTCTTATGTCATGTTAACCACTTTTTTTATGTTGTGGTGTATATTGTTCATGGATTAAATATAATATAATGACTCCTCCATTTATCAAGTATTTTTAACTTTAAATTTTACTTATTTCACCAATGAGGATTTGATTTAAATTTTACCATGTGGTAAAGGGTTTCTAAAAACAATTTCCTTTCACAAGGTTATAAATCATCTTCATTTAATTTTTAATGAATTACTTGTGTGTGAATTGATATCAATTTTTTTAGGTGTTTAATATTTTTTGTGTTGATATACAATTTTTACACATAATTTTTCAAATTTTTAACTCTCAATTTAGTGGTATAATCATTTTAACGGTTAATTATCCCACATTCCTTTCATCAGGACATATTTTTATTATATGAAACTATATCATTTTATATGGATTATATAGTCCCTTTATGACATGATATATATTGAATATCATTACGGACATGATATATAAAGTTTGATTTGATTATATTCTTTAATGGTCTTATTATTGAAGAGTTTCCAATATGAAAAATTATTTATGTTATAGTTTTCTTTATTTTGGGAGTTTTTATACTCAAGGTTATTTATGAAGAAATATTATGCTTGTATTTTTTGAAAAAAATATATAAATTTTCTAATAGTTATGAATTTATTTAACATTTTTTATTTCCATTTTCATCCATATTAATTAAATAAACCCCAAGAAAGTCATTTGTAAATGATACTTGTCTTTTATTTTATTTTCGATTAGGAATCATAATATTCCATATCCATGATTTCTAAAATGGATTGAATTTTTAATGTTATTTTTATGGTATTTTCATTAACCATTGTCAAAAAATGCTTATAGATACACATAATCCAAAAAGATATTTTGTAATGATACCATTATAATTCTTTCTCATGAGGGATTAATATTATTTCAAAGAGATTGTTATGGAACCCATTTCATTTCAAAGCATTAATTAAGTCTTAATGATATTGACAAGGAAAGCATTTCTCTTTTATGAGTTAATCATGTTTTAAAGACATTAATATGGAACCCATTTCATTTCCACAGTTTAATAATGTCTCAAAGATATTAACATGAAACCTATTTCTTTTCCACGTTTTAATAATGTAATTAATGGAATAATGATTGTTTCTATGAGTTTTATTTTGAAATGAATTCTCTATGTAGTTTATTTATTATTCTTAGATATTATATAAAATGGGTGTTCCTAGATAGAACCTCGTGATCTTTATATAGATTATAAGACGGTTGGATTAATATATAAACGAGTGATCTTAACATAGCTTATACGATGTGTATACCTAGAAAACACTGGGTGAGCCCAATACAGCTTATACAATGGGTGCACCTAAATAGTGCTCAAATTAATTAGTTAATTATTGTATTATCTAAAAAATGAGATTTGATGCTATACATAGGTTTATTAAATTTTTAAGGGTTCTATGAATATAATGTACCAAGATTCTGACATGTTTTTATGCTACAATGGCTTATAAATGGTCCTTTATGATCAGGATTGACATCACATGGATCAAGATTTTTAATTCTCGTGAATCATTACTTTATTTAATCCATATTCCATTTATTCTTATTTCATGAGCTTAGAATTTATGAGTATTAATTTTATTATGTTATAATCATACAGTTTGATTATTTCATCATACCCTTATTCTCTTCTTATTCCCATGAAGACATTCAATTGTTAATTATTTTGTTTACCATTACTGATAATTTTACCTCAAAATTCATATGCTTCATTATCCACTGGTTATAAATAATGAGGATGAAGGAATTTTTTCTATAAAGGTTTCATATGGATGATGATGATTACTTAAAGAGAAATTAGAAAAGATGGGTTAAATGAGAGAAATGACCATTTCAATACATTGGAACTGTTTTTGTAAGATTATGTTCAATCTTTGTAAAAAATTTGACCAAAAAACTCTTCGATAAATTATTTCAATCCATTTTCTTAATTCTGATGTGGTATGTTTTGTATTGATGAAATTGATCCACATCATCGATATAAAAGATAGATATGTAAAGTTAATTATTTTATCATCAGATCCTAGACTACGGGTTCAGAGTATCTTTTATTGGTATCAGAGGAAAGGATTAAAAAAAATTGAAGATTAAGATATTTTCATGTGAGGTTATTATAAGAGTTTTTATACCATTATAGTTCTATAATATTATGGATGACCATATGTTTAAATTCTTAAAAAAATTCATTGAGGTTTTGTGTGATGAGATCTTATTGTGATTAATGACACTTTTGGAAGCACTTTATTGGGATGATGTATATATAATGATTTTTTAATGTGAACTATTAATTTACATTTTTAGATATAAATTTTAAGGTATTTATAACTTTTAAGGTATATATGATCTTTTATATTAAGGTAATTATAGAAATATTCATTTTATCATTTAGATAAACATGGGATTTAAATGTGATTAGTGACTAAGTGGATAATGTTATTTTGAAAGGAGAACACAATATTTTTTTCTTGTAATATTAAATGTATGATATATCATTTTAGGTTAAATGACTATTTAATTTTTAGTTTATTGATGTTATTTTGGATATTTGATTATGGAATTATTTCGTTTCATCTTTAAGTATTCCTATTGAATCTTCAAGACTAATGTATCATTTGATGGTTTATTCATTTTGAGAATTATCTTAAATTGTTCCAACCATTTTGGTTTTGGATAATTTCTAATGAAAAGAGGAATTTATTATTATCCCTTTTATAGTTATGTGGCCTTTAGACAATATTTTACTTCTTCAGTCATGCATAATTACTCTATAATAGTAATTATTTGGAGAAAAATATGAGATTACATTGGAGATTTATTAAAAGAATGAATTTCAGCTTATCAAGTTGGTATATTTCCTTATTTACTTATTCTATATTGCAATGAATTACTCAACCATATAAAAGGGATCAGGAATTTTTTTATATCACCATCCTTTTTTATTATATCAATGGAAATTTAAACACATCTTTGGTTTGTGGTTTTTTAGTTGTTTAATTTATATGGACCATTCCCTTTATTTTGATCAATGATCCCTATCACTATATATAATTATTTGTACATTACTCATTTATTACATGTTCAAGTATTATCTTACAACCTATTTCCCCATATTTGGAAACCGAGTATGTGTTATTCTAGATGACCTTCATATGTCCCTTTCTATATTGTTAAGAATATATTTTATTAACCCATGTTATGATGTGGTTTTCCCAAAAAAGAGATTTTTAAAATGAATACACTTTTATTATTAAGATGAAATTATAATTTTGTGGATGAAATTTATTGAAGGTGAGGATGTAACATGATGATATTTTATAAAAGGGAACTATGTTTGATAGTGTATTCAACATGAAACACTAATAAAAAATGATCTGTGAAATATATAACCACTAAAACATAGTCTTTAAATTAGAGGGTATAAATAATATTAACTAATATATGATTTATATATATATACGTATATATATTTTTTTAACTAAATATTAATTAATGAAATATTAATATTAAGTAATCAATCAGTTTTTAGTTAAGTAATTTTATTCCTCAAAAAAAAGTTTTCTTCATAATTGATTTTTCTTGATTTTGGTGAAAAAATATTACAATTAATTTTTATAACATATAAGAAATTTATTTTATTAATTAATATTATTTTTTAAATTAGAATATAAAAATTTAATTTTTGTGAAATTTTGGAATTTTTTGAAATTTAATTATTTTTAGAGAATAGTTAAAAATTTATATTTTTTTAAAAATGTCAATTATTTTTAGTAAATTAAGAAATTCAATATTGTAGTTATGTTTATAATATGATTTAAGGAGAAATAATGATTATCTACTTATATTTAATATGCTTAGATTCTTTATAATCATTTTTATAGTGGATTTTAGTATAAATTTATCTATGGGTTTTAAAAAAGGTTTTTTTCTAAAGACTGTATTAAAGTGCCTAATTATTCTTATTTAAAATTAAATAAAAAACCCCAAAAAGTAATTATATTAAATAATATTAATTAATATATATGAATTATTATTAATTTATATTCTTAAAATTATTATTTATAGTCATATAATTAATATATAATCGTCTTTTCCTCGAAAAATACACATCTTGAAAACATGGTTTTTCGTCGCATTTGTGGGTTTTATTTTAAATAATTTTGCTTAATTTCTGTTAATTAAATTTGATAAAAATTATTCCATAATTGGAATCATAATTATTTATACTATCTAATATTGTAATTTTTTTACCATAATGAATAGTTAAAATAATTAAATTAATTACCCTGGTTAAGGTAAAAGTGGATTTTCTAGTGGTTGGAAAAGACAGATATCTATCAAAATTCCATAAAACTCATATAAAAACTATTATATGGAAATATATAAATCTAATAATTTCTAATTCTTGTTAATAATCCATTTTAACACTTTTCAAAATTTAAGAAATGTCGGTACACAATTTTTATTTAATAAAATTACATGCTTTCCATTCACCTTACTTATAAAAGGTCACCACCTTGTCCTCTCTTATTCACACAATCAGTTCATTTTTGTTCCGAAAATACCTAAAAAAATAACATAACAACTTTTATCCCCTCAAAATAGGATTTTTTTTCCTGAAATACATTCTAGGAATGACTAGGTATAATCCTAAAGTGGTGGTCCAAGAAGATGTACAATTATTGACTCTACATGTAACTTTTATTTCTTATATCAACTCCATAAAATAGTTTTCAATAATGATCATATGAAAGAAAGTAGATTCTATATAATTATATGTTATTATATTAATTTTCTAACAAAAATACAACCCCCCTTCCGTCAAATGAGATAAAAAATCATCATTCACGTGTACGATGTACTACTACATCAGGAACCGATGTCATTGGTTTTCCATCATCGCCTATCATCGATTATAATAATTATGGATTTAATATACATATATATATATATATATATATGATATATTTAACATATTTATTCTTTGGGTGTTATGATATCACATAAATATTTTTAAATAACATTCTGTTGGGGATACAATAACATTGTTCGTGATTATTGTCGACTACCGCCTCATGATGCGATGTGAATCAGTTTTCACAAACTCCTCACATGGGAGTTAATAAGGATAATGTTAATGAATATATGTAATATTAATGACATAATAATTTTATTCATAACATATTTATCATTCTTAAAAGATAATATATCAATTTCTATCTTACATTTTCACTCACTTGAAAATGATAACGTCATTCCCGTATACGTGGACTACTTCCTTCAAGAAATTATATGACTCACTTTTCATCACTATATAAATTGGACAATATATATAAGTATATTCCAAAAAATAATATGATATATTATATTTTATTATCATTCAAAAAATTTAAAATATTACTTACCTCCTTTCTAAGATTATCTTTGAATAATAAAATTTTACTCATGCATATGTATGGTCTACCCTCTCCATGATCGTAAGATAATTTTTATCTCAAAATAATATATTTTTTATTTGTTTTAAAACTAAAAATGATTAAATAATATGATAATTATTTTTTGATTATTATTCTTTATAATTTTTAAAAAATGAAAACTTTGAAAACCGTTAACACACTGAATCTGTTTTGAAATAATGAACCAAATATCCTCAAAACACACGACATAGACTTAAATGATTACATTTTGTATATGTTATTAAAAATAAATAAAATAATTTATTTATCTATGTGGTTCTAAATCCAGTAATGGATATTAATAAATAAAAAAATTATATAAGCTTATTATATAGAAGTTAAAGGACATACACATGAATTCTAGACTTGAGGTATGGGTTTTTCTAATATCATTCTTATTTTTGTGAGACATTTGTAATGTTTACCACATATTTTTATTATTTTTTGGATATAATACTCCATTTAAATTTAATATCAATAATAATTTACATATTATCGTATTTGTATGTCCAAATTTGAACTATTTCATTCAAGGGGATTCGATTTGAATGCTACCAATATGTAAAGGGTTTCCTAACTCAATTTCCTTTCAATTTCTTAATTCTCCTTTTCATGGACATTTTTATGAAATGATTATGTGTGATTTTATATTTGAATTGTGTTATTTTTTAATTACTCTAGTTTTCTTGAATATTTTCATTTTATACACATAATCTCCCCACTAATTTACTCTTAATTCCTTGATATGGTCATTGTAAGGTTTAATAATCTCCAATTCATTTATCTGGAATATATGTTTATAACATGAATAAATATTATTTTAATATGTTTACATACTAAACTTTTGACATTTTATATCATGAATATTCTTTTGATCATAATATATAATATATCAGTTTATGTTATTGTTTCTTGGGGCCTGCGATTGAATACTTTATAATTGGTAAAAGTATTTATGTTACAATATCTTTTTTTTATGATTTTTTATGCTCATGGTCAATTTAAAAGATATAATATTATATTATTTTATTGGACACAAAAAATTTATTTTCTATTAGTTATAAATTTTTTAAACATGTTTCATATCTATTTACTTCTTTAATTATCAAAGAAATAATAATGAAGTCATTTTTATGTGATACTGATCCCATATTTTCTTTTAGATAATGTGTCTTTATCTAATTTATTAATGATTTTTGAAATATTTTTATAACAGATTTAATGTTATTTTAATTTTATTTCTACTTATCAAAGTAAACAGCCGTTGTTGTTAATTATTCTCAAATGCAGATATTTTTTAATGATACCATCATCATGATTTCACCGAATGGATTATGAATTTTTTAAAGAGTCTTTTTATGGAAACCATTTCTTTCCCATGGGTTAATCATGTATTGAATATATTTAAATGGAATAAGTTTCTTTTACATGGGATAATAATGTTTTAAAGATACTTTAATTGAACCTATTTCTTCTCTACAAGTTATTCATATCTTAAAGAGATATACATAGAATTAATTTATTTTCCATAGTTTAATCATGTTATTAAATGAGAAATGATATTTTCTATGAGTTTTTTGATGAAATAAAAGCTCTTTGTAATTTCGTTCTGGGTTATATAAATTATATACAACTGTTCTCCAATATATTTCCACATGATACTGATATATGTAAAATAATGGGGGGTGAACCCATTTTATCTTATACCATGGGTGTTCCCAAGATAGCACTAAAATTTAGTGGGTAATGATTACATTCCTTAGATAATTATATTGGTAGTTATCCATATGGTTATTACAATAGTAAGGGTTACTTAAGAGTTCTATGGAGATAATGTCCCAAGAATCCAACATATTAATTTCTACTATAGGTTATTAATATTTCCGTATAATAAAGATGAACATGACATGAGTAATTATTATTGATTCATATGACTCTTGAATTTGTTAAGGACTTATTTAATTTTTTTAATGTTTGATGATCTTGGTATAAATGGGTGATAATTTTATTATGTTATACTATTATAATTTGTCTATTCCATCACACCTATATAATCATATTATTCCCCCTAATAAAATTCAATTGTTAATGATTAAGTTTACCCTAAGTGAGAATTTTATCCCACCCTTATTATGTTTCATTTTTTTAGGTTTTAATGTCTGATGTTGAGAGAATTATGTCAAGAATGGATTTATATTGTTGATTATAACATCTTAATGTGAAATTAAAAAAAAATGGGATACATGGGAGAAATTATCATTTAAATACATAGGTATTAAAATTTCCTTGATAATATAATTTTATCCCAAATTTAAATTTGATTTTTTTATTTTTAGGATGAAAAAAATTGGGTCACCTTCAATGGTTTCAAACTAAAATGTGTAATGTTTATGATTTCAGCACCAAATTAGATAGTGCGGTTCCAGGGTTGTTATATTGGAAATCATTTAATTTGACATAAATCACATGGTAATTCCAATTTTAGATGGAAAAAATTTAAAATATATAAGAATCAAATGAAACACTATTTTTGATCTTCAAACATTGATGTTTATACAACTTCTTATTCATGGGATCACTTTGGTCATGGAAAGAAGAAAATTTTCTGAGAAAGGAAAAAGGGAGCTAAATGCACGGAATGTGAAAAAGAGACTTAGGGGTGTATTTTTTCAAGGTAATTTATATAATGTTAATATCATGTAAACCCACACACACAATGTGGGAAAAATTTCGTAATATATAAGAAGGAGATTCCATGTTTTGTGAATATTAATTTCATGTTACGTGGAAGAAGTATGAGGATATGAGGATGTACCCAAATGAATTAGTTAGTAACTGTAACACCCCAAAATGATAAAGAGCTAAATGAATAAATAATATTACTCATGTTAACAAGGTGCCCCTTTTTTTTAGAGGCCTACCTGATTAGAACGCCATAGTTAAGCGTTCTTTGCATGGAGTGGTGATCTGGATGGGTAAACTTCTGTGAAGTTATCCAGGGTGTGTGAGAGTGAAGAAAAATGACATTGGAATGAACATGTGTTGGTATGTGGGGACATTCATTAGTCAGATGCCTCATTCAGCCATGTGGGTGGGCCCTAGGGTGGCGACCACATGTCTGTGTGATAATTAGTGGTACCTGGAGGACCAGGACTTGACATCCCTGCTAAGGTAGTTTGTATGTTTTTTCAGGGGGGCTCAGTTGTTATATTTTTTTATAGAAGGGGATGTTTATTTATTTTGATATTTAGAATATAAAACTCTAATAAAATCTATATAGATAAGACTAAGAATAATAATATATCCCTAATAGTTTGGTGAGTGTAGAGTAAGTTTTTAATAAAGAAAATACATCCTTGTATGGATATCAAAACCCCACGTGGTGCTGGAATAGATGTACATATGAGTAATAACTCTAACAAGGCCTTCCAGACCTCACTAGGGGTAATATGGTAAATTAAAATAACCCTTACTTCACACACGGTTTGACACTACTGGCGGATATGCTATGGAAATTCATAAGCTCATTACGAACCATTTTAAAGGTAGTAACAAAATGAACATAAGAGTATATGTTAGGAAATAGATCATGGATAACAAATACTAAAGCCTAGAAATACATATGTTAAGGAAATACATGTACATTACATTATAACCCTTTAATTTCATTAAATTTTCATTTAAGTGTTTAAAAGATACATATACCTGTACATAATTTTCCTTTTATTCTATCCAATGTCTACAAATAAGAGGAATCATGTGAATAATCAATGTGAAGATAAATTTAATTACTACCCCAATGACATGCCCAAACCGATGGAAGTATGAATTTCACATATTATAATGACACTCTCTTAGATTAATCAGGTTTTTAATAGAAACCTAGATCCATAGAAGCATCCAAACCCCCCCTAAAGAGACCAAGATGCAATCAAGAGCTTCCTGATAAAAGGCCTCCTACTTTCAATGGATCATTTGATTCCTGAATTTCAAAACAAAGGATAAACTCCACTCCTAAGATCTTCTCCATCCTTAAATTTTCTAAACCAATGAATGTTATTTTGACATTTTATTGTATTTATGGTGAAGGTAATCAATGGTCTAAATTGATAAAAAAATATGAAGCTTGATGAAGAGATTGAATCAATTGGTTCTAAGGATTATCGAAATATGTTTTTTGATAAATATTTTCCCCACAATATCTGTCTTATAAGAGAAAGGGACTTCCTTTCCCTCAAGAAATAAGATAACAAAAATATCGGGATGTATAAGGAAAAATTCTTAATACATGCACGATACGCCTCCATCTTTGTTGTTACCCTTGAATGCAATGTTGACCGCTTCATTGGTGGGATAAAACATAGCCTATATAAATCCTTGTAAATCCGTGATCTTGATAGCTATGAAGAAATTGTTTGATGTGACCAAAATTTCAAAATGAATATCAGTGATTATTAGGCGTATCCTAGATATAAGATGCGGAAAGTGGAGATCAATTTTGGTGGTTCGATAGAGATATATAATGGTTAAAATAAATTTTAATATACCACTTTCCAAATGTATGAAAAGAGGCACACTCGAAATTTCTTTAAGGGGATGAGGAAATGATATTAGTGTAGAAAGGAAGGGTATCTAGACAATGATTTATAATCGGAGAAACCCGCTATTGTGTTAGAGGAAAGGAATGATCCGGTGAACCCTCAATATATTTTTCATTTCAACAACCGCAAGGTACCTTGGGAATATTTAAAATACATAACTAATCCAAGGGTTTTTAGCAACTACCAAAAACCTCCTAGGTATTAGGGGAAAGATTTTTTCCATCACTACTGATGAAGTGAATCCCAAAAACGATGTGGTCACATGTATGCTAGTTATTCAGTAACGAATAGTGAATGTACTTATTGATTATAGTTCTATGAATTCCTTAATATCATGAAATATTAGTGGAACTATTCAAATGCAAAAAAATCTTGAAAGTAGAGATGTTAGTGAAAATGAAAAATGAGGAAACTATGGCATCCCAAGTATATAACTACCCCTTTTCAATGTTTTTTGAATGAATTTACCAGAAAACCCTGTTAGACTCCCTTTGGTGGGACTTGATTCAATTCTGGCCATGGATTGGATTTCCCCTATAGATGAAACATAAATTTCTGGGAGAATGAAATAACTCTATATTTTATGAATTGTCCCCAATTCCTATAAAAATGAGAGAAGGGTTAATCTTTTTTTTCACCATCATCTCAAGAATTCATATTATTTCCCAATGAAAAATATTATCTTTATCAAATGATTGAGTCTTAGGAAAAAATCATCCTTGAATACATGACCATTGTTAGGGAATACATTGATGTGATTCCCAATAAATTTCATGGTCTTCCTCTAAGTTGAGCTGATGAATTTTCGACCAAGCTTATACTTGGGGAATTTTCATTATCTAAGATTTCATATAGAATGACTATTGGATAACTTGAGGACATAATGACACAACTATAAAAGAATCTAAATAACGGTTTCATATGCCCATGTGCTTGACCATGAGGTGGACCGACCCTATTTTTCATGAAGATGGATGGGTCAATGCACCTTTTTATAGATTATAATTATCTCAACAAGATCAAAATAAATAACAATTATCATCTACCTTGGATTGGTGACTTGTTCGATTATCTACATGGGGAAAAATACATTTCCAAGGTTGATTTTTGGTTAGGATATTAATAAGTTATGGTGAAAAATGTGGATATCCCCACGAATACATTTTGTACAAGGGGAGCATGAAGATCATTTGAATACTATGATAAAGGCCTTGTAAAAGGAAATGATTTATTATAAGGACATAAAATGTGAGTTATGGTTGAAGGATGCCACTTTATTGGGAAATATCATCACAATAAATGTGAGATCTATAGAACCATTGAAAATTGAAGTAATTGAATGATGGATAAATCCAACATTTGTGACAAATATCTACAGTTTCCTTGGGTTAGATAGGTATTACCACTGATTAGGGAGAAATATATTGTGATTTTTAAACCCTCTCACAAAAATAACATGGAAGGGACTGATGTTTTCATGGAATTATGTATATGAAGAATGATTAAATAAATTAAAAATGAGGATTTCCACTTTGAGAGTTCTCACACTACCCACAAGTGGTGATATTTTCATGGTATTCAGAAATGTTTCAAAGAAGGGTCTTGGTGGTGTCTGGATGAAAAATGAAAAATTTATTTCTTATGATTCAAGGATGTTGAATGTTTTGGAACATAACTACCAAACACTTCATTTGGAGTTCGATTAAGTGATGTTTTCTTTATTAATTTGGCGACATTATCTCTTTCGGTAGGAGAGTGGAATATATATGGATCATAAAAGTCATAAGTATATATTCACATAGAAGTATCTATATATGTTCCAAAAATATGGTTAGAGATAATTAAAAACTATGAATTCTCAATCCACTACCATCATTGGAATGTTAATAAATTGGTAGATTCTCTAAGTAGAGATGATCTGGAAATTCTGTCATTGGTGCGAACTGAGAGGGATCCAATCATCTTATAACTGGAAAGGATGGACATGAGTATCAAAAAGGAAGGAACATCATTAATCCTTTCAAAAACTAATTCTCAAACATCACTTTTGGATAGGTTTAAGGATCAACAAATAGATTATGTTGCAATTCAGAAGAATGTGGAAGCTGTAAGGAAAGGAAAATCCTTGGAGTTCAACGTTAATGATGAAGGTGTTTTGAGATTTGGGGAAAGGACATGTGTACCATCAAATCCTGAGTTAAAGGATGAGCTATTGGATGATACACATAACTGAACCTTGTCCATCCACCCAAGAAGCACAAAGATGTATCAAGATCTTTTATAACAACATTGGCGGGACACTATGAAGAAGTAGATCATTGAATATACATCAAGATGTATTTTATGTCAGTAAGTGAAATTAGAAAGGAAAAATTACAAGGAGATGATGAAACTATTACCCATACATACATGGAAATGGGAAAATATAACCATTGACTTTGTAACTAATTATCCAAAGACATCAAGATATAATAATGCTATATGGGTTTTGGTGGATCGTTCTACAAAGACTACTAACTTCATTGTGATACGAGAGGAATTATCATTGGATATAATAGCACATATATACATCAGAGAAGTGGTTAGGCTGCATGGAGTACCACTATTAATTGTATTTCATCAAGATACATGATTCACCTCTATGTTATGGAAGTTTCTCTGGTCAACTCTAAATATTGATATGAACTTTAGCAAAACCCATCACCCCCAAAATGATATAAAACATTATAATACTATCTATTCACTTGAAAACATGTTGAGAGTATGAAAAATGGACATCGAAGGAGGATGGGATTAATATATTTCTCTGGTTGCATTCTATTATGAAAATAATTTCCACATGAGCATCCATATGGATCTATATGGAGCCCCTTATGGGAAGAGGTGTATCACACCTGCATTTTGGGTTGAAGATGGGGAAAATTGATAGGTCTATAAATGGTTGAGGAAAATTTGGAAAAATGATACGACCATTTAGTAGAAAATCAAGGATTATTAGAGTCGAAAAATGTGTGATGTTGATAATAATCTAAAAGACGTAGAGTTTGATGTTCCAGACATGGTATTCCGCTGCATATATGCATGGAAGAAAGTGATGATATTTGAGAAGAATGGAATGTTTCGTCCAAGATTCACCATCCCCTTTGAGATCCGTGATTGCATCAGAGTGATGGACTATTGACTTTCACTCCAACCTAAGTTATATTTAGTTCACGATGTATTCTATTTATCACTCATGAAGAAGTACATATCTTACCCCTCACATGTAATCCATCCACATGTAGTATCATTGGAGAATGAACTTTTTTATGAGGATCATCTGGTAAAGATCTTAGATCGTAGAGACAAAGTTGTATGAAAAATGACATTGCACATAGTCACACTTATATATAGAAACCACTTATTTGAAGAAGAAACATGGGATCCAAATGTAGTTATGATAAAAAATTACCCTCATTTGTTTTATGGTGGGGTTAAATAAAAAAGTTTGAGGGTGAATTTTCTCAAGGGGGGAGATATTAATGACACAAACTATTATAAATAGAGTTTCAATTTTTAATTTAATTAAATATGTTATTATGTAATATGGTTATAGATAACACATGAAATTAATTGGTTATATATTTCTATTTAAATTAACATTACTAATTTCACCATTGTTAATATATCCATTAAATATTGATCACATGATTAATATAAATAAAGGGATTTAACAAATCCAGTTTACAAAGAAAAAGTAAGTGATTGCCTCATCTAGTATGATTGTACCCTATGAGGCCCATTTATCAAAGCATTCGAGGGATATATCATCACTGAGATTTTACCTGGCTGAATCCCAAGCTGCGATCCAACAACTTAAGCAAGAGAGAAAACATTTAGAGGAGAAGTTCAAGCTCATTGAGATCACGACGCACACCATGTTCACCAAACGACCCCATGAATGTCTCACTATCACACACCTTACACATAAGGTGTACACTTGTGTAATAAAGTGATATGTATTATAACAATAATAATATGAATATATATATTATATATAATAATGAATTTTGTTTTCATTTTTATTATTGCATTATACATTATTATGATTTTTATTCAAGTAAACACAAATTTTATTTTCGGGTAATATTAAAATTGAATAAAATGATTTATTTTGATGAAGTAGTAGATTTTTGAAATAATAAATATTTAAAAAATTATTATTAAATATGTTTTGTTAATTATTTATGGTCATATAATTTTTATTAAGTGAAATGTACTTTTTATAAGGGTTCAAAATCAGTTATTGTAAAAAAACCAACATTTTTCAAAAAATATTGAATATTATATTAATATAGAAAATAAAAATAGTTATTGAATTATTTATATAAATATAAAATTATTTCTGGAGTCATAATTTCTAAATTATATAATGGATAAATTTTCATAATTTTCTGAGATAGTCGATTTTATTGGGTTAAAATTAAATACCGCATAAATATACATTGTGTTTTATGACATCATAATGACTGTAAATGATTTCATAAATACTATAATGGGTATACTCAAAAAAATATATGTTTTACATTAAAAATAATGTGATTTTAATTTTACATGATGAAATTTAATAAACCATTAGGAATCCACCAAAATATTTAATATATTTTAATGTATTAAATTCGTTTATTTAAAAGTGCGACTCACCTCTACATAATCAAGGGAATTAGTTTATTAAGTTTGGACATTATAATAATAAAATAAGGAAAACATAACCTCCTTTTCAAAAACCATTGGAAGGTTTGTTGTTTTGAATATATTATTATATAGAGTCCATAACCTATGTTTGTGTAATATTAATGAATTTTACTCTTATTTCTTATATAAACCCTTCCATTATCCCACTTTATTCCCTAAAAATCCTTGTATAACATCCATACTCATCCCTATCCACTTTCTAATCCTCTAAAGGGGCCCCAATCTCTCATGAAGATCCTTTTCAAGCTTTTGGAGCCACAAATTCAAGTATGGGATCCTGTCTTCCTCACGTTTATTGAAGAATCTATTCTATGTTATTCCATTTTATATTTAATTCCTAATGATGGGGTATGTTTTTAACCTCAAACATACATAACTTATCAAGTATAAAATGATTATGGACCCCTTTCTCTCATTAATACACCCTAAGAACACCCCTTACCATGCTGAAATTTTGTAAGGGTTCTTTCCTTTCTCATCATTATCCATGTTTCTTTATCTTGTTTTACACTTTTATTTTAAATTACTAACGATGGAGTATGTTTTAGAAACTCTCCCATAATAACATTTTTATTTATAAATGATGATATACCCCATATTCTCCCATTAATCCCTCCTATTTGCAGCTGTTACCATGCATAAATTTCGCAAGAATCATTTCTTTTCTCTATTTATTCATGCTTATTTTTTATCATATACCATGTTTTTTTATAATTAAAAAAGCGTGGAAATTTCCTCCCCTTTCCCTATTACTTTACACTTCATGACAAAATTGGGAGAGACCCATTTATCTCTCATCAACCCATTTTATGAATTTATATGTGATGTCGTTATGATGCCAAATTTTGACTGTGATTTTCGATGCAAAACTATTTTTGTAGTCAATTCCATATCCATTTCTGTTAAATGAAGTTAAATTTTATCATATATTTTTTTATTAGGGAATTAAATGTATTTATTCTATTCTCCTTGATCATGGAATAAATTATAATTATGAATGAATCCATGTTTTAGGATCTATGTGGCACACTTAAGCATGATAATGAAATTAAAGTGATGGGTGTGCCCAAAATTATATAGCACTCCAATGCATTTTGTAATGTTTTGTATCATGATACGTCATGTTGGGATATGGGTGTACCTAATTCCTTTATGACACTTTATCAACCATGAAGTATTCATATTCTACCCTTGACCTATGATGCAATGTATTAAGTTGTCACCCCGTTTTCCATGTTATGATTATCATGATATATTAGTTCTTATTATTACTATTCTTTTAAGCCTAATAGTTATCCCTGTATAACATGTATTATTATATTAATGTTATTACATGTTTATTCCCTTACTAGTATTTATGGATCACCCATTTATTATGTATTTACCTAGGTTATCCAATCATGTTTTAAGCCTAAAAAAGATAAATAATTTTTCAATAAATATGTTATAATCTAGGTTTAAAGTCATATTGCAATGTTACTATTCCAATATGCACTGGAATTATTGATCTTTTATGTTTTATTAAGTGTAATTTTATTTAATTAAATCCTATATTTATATATAATAAAGAAAAGGGTTTTTATAATAATGGCATAGATTTTGATTAAGGTATGGTTGGGTTTTCTGATTATAATTATTTTTTATACTCATGAGTGTTCCCTATGGATTAAGAATGGAATTGGGGTGGGGGGGAGTTTGTGGCCTGTTTGGATATCAGAAGCCCATATTTTTGGGGAAATAGATTAGACACATGGTGAGTAGAAACCATTCAGTGTAGGAAATAATTTTTTATCAAACCATGAAGGATGTTTTAGTGTGAAATACAGGGACACACGACTTCCCTAACTATTTAACTAAGGCCTCATACTCATGCGTGTGTTGTAGAATTGTTAACATTCAAGTGTTTTCATGGTCTAAAAATGGTTAGTCAAATCTATCAGATGGCTCAAGTGAGGAGATTTTTTGGGAAGTAGCGGCCACACATTTAGCGCATGGTTAGGAAAACTGTGAGATCCCTTTAATGAAGGGTTATTTACATTTTACACCATAAATATTTTAAAACCCTCATACCTATTTTCTTTTCTTCTTAAAAGGACCTCCAAACCTCTTCCTCTACCATGAGATATCTCTAAATCCTTCACCCTGGATTTATGATAGCTAATCCATGCAGACTCTACTTCCTTCATATTTCGATTCATTTCATAGCATATGGTTAGATATCTAATCCCATTCATTCGTTTATTATCTTATCTCTCCATCTCCAACACTATTTTAGGTGATATCATATGCCATATTTTAAGATAATTTGGTTATTCATCAATTTTCTCTCATTCTAATTCAAATCTAAAGCCAATACATGATGAAGAGTCATCCAAAAGCCTATGGTACACGGTCAAGTAATTTCTCAAAAATTCATAAGTGTTTTATACCAAATTATGATTTTCCCACATACTATAAATATCCATGTTTTTACATAGAATGTATTTACATTTTTTAAATTAAATTAAAAATGTTATTTTACTCCCCTTGGGATTTGTTAAATTTATAGAGTATGTCTACCCCATTGGTTTTAACCCCTTTAGGGTTTTAGAATTAATTTCCCTCATTAATTTATATAAATAATTGACCGAAAATCACTTTAGTGGGTTGTATTGACCTTAAATTGGATTTTCATTGCTTAATTAATTTAATTATTTATTTTAATTTAATGGAAGTGGGTAGAAAGGCTATGTCGTGTGTTTTATATTTATATTTAAATAAATTATTTGTTGTGTGACACCCATGGTTATACTAGGATAAATTAATATAAATCATTAAGAGGCAATTCCTCATGACTATTATATATAGGACATGGATATTGGGAATTGGAAAATGGTTAAGGGATTTTTTGAGAATGGAATTTAATTCTCCCAAACATTGGGTGTTGGGCATGGTGTCTCAAATAGTTTAGTTTTATATAGATAATGAGAATTAAATTTCATGTTCCATTGCCTCATGTGTTGTACATGAAGAATCACCCCACTATCTCAAGTGACGAGCATGAATCCTCACATTCATATGAGATTCATTGATAGTACCCTTTATAAAGCCTATATCTTGTTAAACTATGAATGGTATCCATATTTATTCTCCCTGCCTATCTAGAACCATGCATATATATATATATGTTGTAGGTGTCGTGTGCAACAAAAAAATGAGATGGGTGGTGCCCACATTTTATTTTTTCCATAATCAGCGATCAATTCAATTTTTATACGACGATGAATGCCATGATCCATATAATTGAGTAAAATAAATTAAAAATTAGGAATTGATCCAGAACCAAGAGAGAGGATATTAACAGATATTGTTTATAATTAATTTAATTAGATAAGAATTACCTATAAGGAATTATCTCTTCATTGATGATACCAGTTACAGTTCACCATCATTGCATTGTACAAAATAATTTTATATTTTCTCTTGGGATGATCCAAACGTGTTTTAGGAATCTATATACATCACCGAAGGAGTCTATGGGTGCTATCATGAAATATCCATAAGCATGTGCCATCCTTCTTGATCACCTCAAGAATCGCTTCAAATGCATTCTCCTTGATCCGGTGAAAAATGACTAATAGCCATTCTTTGGATCGTTCTTGGATAAAGGGAGATCTAAAGGCTTGAGAGTATTATCCATGATTTCTATGCACAACCAAAAAAATGAATTTACTTTTTTGAGAAAATAACATAACTGGGTTTTTGTATTTCTTGGCTAAAAAAATAATTACACAAGTGACCATAATTATTTATTAAATCATAGAAAATCCCCATGTCAATTAAATATACTAATATTATTATTTCTCAACATGAAAATAACATGTGAATTATAATTATATATTATTTAATCATATAATATTCAATATTACTATTTCTCACCAAACCATTAAACTTAATCCTCTATTCCCCACAATATTCCTCAGACCTTGAATAATTTCTACTTCATTATTAAATAAATACCACTTCATTATTCACCAATAAATGAATAAAACTTATATTTTCTAAACATAAAATAAATATTTATATGTGATGAAACATATATGAATAATTATTAAACCACATATGGGAATAATTTTTTTTAAAATAATAGATAATAAAATATTATTTAACTGAGTTTTAAGATATACTTAGTGTGTGAACCACTAGGCTTTTTTTCAGTGTAACTAGGTTAAGTAGCCTATAATTTAACATTATCATCTAGAAAACACCAAGGCACCCATAGATAAAAAATTTAATTCCACAATGAAATGTAACCTAATAATAATGCATATTTTATAATATAATCCTCTTATAATGTTATAAAAAATCAGGCAGGTTGTATGCCGGTTCCATCATCCTATGTGCTCTATGTCTCATTCATTGACTTTCCAAAAATAGATATTTCTTATAGAATAGAATGGACATGGATTTTTTTAGGATATATAATTTCCATCAACGGTCTTGAGATATTAACATCTTTTAATGAACAGAAGGGATAAATCATTTCTCGCATTATTCATTAATGTAATATTAGCTGTGATGCACCCAACTTATCGTACCCCACTTCGATCGTCTTTCCTCACTGTTTTTGTCAATACATCTAAGTGAGAAACTCATAAAACTGATTAATAATAATATTTAAGTCATAGGTAAACTAAACATATCCATAGATAGAAACATCCAGGGACACATAAAAATGTGGATTTCCTACTAGTGGGTATCGTTTTCATAATATACATACTGAATATTAAAAAGGTGGTACCCCATGATAAGGTTCATCAATGTACTATGAATATCTACCCCTAATAGCCTATATCATTTATGTACCTAAAATGATATCTTACATCTATAGAAAAAATATTCAAGATTAGTATCATGGCACTTCTAGGTTCTCATCATAGTGGGGAACTACAATGAACTTTTAGTACAACAGATACTCTTAGGACATTATAACATAGTACGTAATGAATAAGAAAAATCTTGTTATGATGAGTATCTTATTAATATTTAATGAAATGAATTCATGTATATCATAATGAAAAAATAAGCTGATTTTAGGGAACCAACACATAAGTACTCCAATTTTCATTAGAGCTTGTTTCTAACAACCTTCAGTATGAAACCTCTAAAATGATATTCAATCTTCTTCTGAGATAGGACATTTTTCAAGGGGTCAACCAAATTATATTCCATGGGTACTCTGATTACTGTAACTTCTCTCATCTGATAGAAATACCTCAAAAGTTGATACTTGTAGAGTAAAGTCATTGTCTGTTGGTCTAATGTTGGCTCTTTTGGACGATCCACAACTGCAGTATTATCTCAATATAATGTGATTGGGTATCTACTGATAGGCACCGCGTCATGATACTGGAAAAAGTTACGAATATATATGGGTTACTTGGCTAAATCAGAAGCTACTATATACAAGGACTCCAATAAAGAATTTGTGACAACTGGATGCCTTGAACTCTTCTATCTCACATATCCTCCATTGAGACAAAAAACATATCCAACAAGTGACTTCATATCATTCTAATCTATCTAAAAACCAGCATCATTACAACCTTTGATGACTAGCTCCCCATCTCCTCCATAGACTATGATAGTATCCTTAGTTATTATCATATACATAAGTATAATATTAACAATAGTCCAATGTTGTTCTCCTGGATCATATTGATATCTACTTACCATGCTCGTTGCATAGACAACATCAACTATAGTACATACCATGGAAGATATGATTGATCTTATCATCAAATCGTATGAGATCTTCCTCATTCTATTTTTCTCTTGTTGTATTTGGGGACACGTTTTCTTAGAACGATGCAGACCATGTGACACTAGAACCAATCCCCTCTTGGATTGTTCCATAATAAAAATCTTTAATATCTGGGAAACATATGTACTTTGACTTATTCCAAGAAACCAATAATATCTATCACGAATGATCTTGATCCCTAGAATACATGCTTCTTCACCCATGTCCTTCATAGAGAAACATGTGTTTAACCATTCCTTAACTGATTGTAAGACTGGTATGTATTTTCCAATAAGTAACATATCATCAACATATATTACTGGGATAAGAAACACCTTCCCACTAAACCTCTTGTAAACACATGGCTAACATGCATTCTAAATTAAAGAAAATTCTTTTATGCATTCATCGAATCCAATTTTCCCTAATATGGATTATTTCTTCAATTCAGAAATGAATCTCTCCAAATTGAAAATCATTTTGGCATCATCTATAGTTACAAAACCTTTAGTTATATCATATAGACATCTTCCAAAAATGTTCCCATTAAGTAATGTTGTTTTTACATGCATTTTTTAAACCTTGTAGTCATGTTAAGATACTATTGTATGTAGAATACTAATGGATTTAAACTTGAAAACTTGTGAAAAGGTTTCATCATAACCAATTCCATGATTTTGTTTAAACCCTTTATCCAATGGAATTTTTTATAGGTACTTACTTTACTATACATTCCCAGTTTCCTCTTGAATACCCATTTCCATCCCATAAGATTTACATAAACTAGAACATCAACTAAAACCCAAACATAGTTCTAATACATGGAATCCATTTTAGAATTCTTGGATTATTTCCATCTTGCAGCTTCTGATCTCTCTACTACTTCCTTATAGGAGGGAGGTTCAACATTTTAGACCAATAATTAATCACCATATTTGGTGACTAGAGAACCCTATCTCTATGGTTCTCTTACCTCTCTTACACTCCAATGTCGTACTTTTGTTTTAGGAACTACTTCTTCCATGGGGATATGTACAATATTTTCTTGTACCAACTCTTATATATCGTTAGCATCAAGTTTATTGAAGTAAATATTAATACCACTATCCTTTTGAGTATGTTCTCCCTCTCAATAAAGATATATTTGTTTTCAAACAATTAATTTCTCTTTCGAGGGGGTTTTATAAGTAATACCGCTTTATTTCCTTGGGATACCCTATAAAGAAACACTTCATGCCCCAAGGTGCTATATTTTTTCATGATAAGGCATGAAAAAATGCCTCAAAATCCCATACATGTGTATGCAATAAAATGGATAAATTTATACTCTATATAATAAAGGTAATTCCATTTTCATCTTTTTTTGGTACTCAGTTTAATGGGTATGTCGCAGTTTGAAATGTATATCCCCAAAAAGATAATGGAAGATCTACTTGACTCATCATCAACCTTATCATGTCTAAAAAGGTATTGTTCCTCCTTTCACTAACTCCATCCCCCTATGGTGTATATGGTGGATTGAGTTGAGATATAATCACAAAATCCCATAGAATATTGATGAACTCTTTGTTAGGATATTCACCACATCGATCCGATTGAAGCTTCTTTATATACTTACTAAGATGATTATCCACATCATTCTTTAATTCCATGAATTTATCAAAGGACTCGGAATTATAGCACATAAAGTAGATATATCAATATCTACTCAAGTCATTAGTAAAATTTATGATGTAAAAATATCCTATTATAGATTTTACTATAAATGGTCGGCACACATTAGTGTACCAATACTAGAGGTTTTGTGGCCCTTTCACCATATCCATCGAATGGTGGTTGGTTATTTTCTTCTTGTAAACAAGCATAAAATTAATAAAGTTGTTGTATCTTAGATGATTCTAAATATAAATATATAAATACCATTTTCAAATGCATCTTGTTTACCTGACCAAGATAGTGATGACACAATTGGGTGTTATATGAGTCATGTGAACATGATTCATTATTGATTTCCCACACTTGGATTTTGTAATTTTTTACATAAAGACTATTATTTAAATGCTCCATACCATAACATATATTTTCCGTATAAAATAAACAACTTTTTTTTCCAAATTTGAATATAAACCCATATGTATCTAAACATGACATATAAATTATGTTTTCGGTAACTGTGGGTACATAATAAAAATCTATTAAATCAAAAATCATTCCTACTAGAAATGAAACATTTCAGTTAACAATGGCCAGTGTAGCCAACCTCCCACCATTGGCATCTTGTAGATCTACATATCCTATGGAAAGCTTCTGAAATCTTCTTGGTTCTTAAATTTCGATACAAATGTGGGAACCACAATTTGTATCTAATACCCAATGTTTTAAAATGGAATGATTGGACATTATAACAAGAACACCTTTATATTACCCTTGTTTTGGGTGAATTTCCTTATCCAATGGCCTGCCATTCCATATAAAAAATAGATAGCCTCCTTTCCCTTTCCCTACCCCTGTATCTTCTTCTTCTTGGTAGGATGGTTCTCATGAGGTTTATAATTTTTATAATTATAAGGGCCCCTTTTCATTTCCATTCATTTTTCTTATTCACCCTAAGGGCCATGGGTTTATTATTCTACAAATACTTATACACTTGTAGACATAAATTAATAAGTTCTGATATACTCTTCTCATTATTTTTTATAACTTAATTGACTATAAAACAAGATAAGGTCATTTGTAGTGATGAATGTATGAGATAAGTACACAAATCATCTTGGAATATAATTCTAATGATTTACAGGAGTTCAATATACCCTATAAGCTTGACTACATGAGTCCTAGCTAGCGCAGACTCTCAGAAGATTAATTGTGAAAAAATAATTGGATATCTTGGACCTCTATTATCTCTCATTATCTTGATAGAGAAAACAAATCTGAGACATCATGTTATAGGAATCCATATCTTCAGGTGGCTTCAAAAGATCATTGGACATGGATGATTTAATGAAGCATAGAAAATTTATAGAATCGTTGAGATGTTTCTCATGGATATATAGTTCTTCATCACTTTCCTTATTTCTAGGAACAACTGGTAAAGGTTATTATTGGACATACAATTTCATTTCATGGAGAAGGGTGAAACATAGGCGCCTTTTTGACACATGTAAATATATGCCGGTGAAAAGGTTTTATTTCGGATGTATGGATATCAATGATATGATTAATTTAATTTTATTTCTATTTGTCCAATATAACATAATGAGGATTTTAGTATGTTATCAGTTAAAATTTACACAAATAAATAAATATTATACATAATATTCCCCACTATTTTATCGAAACCCAAAATCCCTCACCATAAAAATAAAAATATAATTCTTATTGGATATTTATGTGTCCAGGATCTATATTCCCTTTCCCATTACAAAAAATTTGGTTGGTTGAGCATTATGAATGTTTTTAGGTAGGAATTAAAATTCCAACTATATTAACTCACTATTCCGTGATCTTTTGATTAGACTCACCAATCCTAAAAAACATTAATAGGATTCCCTCAACCTTTTCCTCTCAGTTCCACCTATTTATTCTATGGAAGTCAACCCTTGATGTCAACTATGTCATGTTAAACCGAAACCACATGTTATAAATACCCTATAGTTGAAAGAACCCCAACTATGGCTAGTCAAGAAGTTTTAACTATGGTTCAATTCTAACCGATGTAGTGTAAGGATTTGCAGAATTAAGATTTTATTGAGGGATTTTATACTTTTATGAATAAATTTCCAATTACTATATTTATCACTTGCTTTTTAATATTATGTGAGATTGCCTAAGTGATTAACCATGTCTTGGAAAATATTTAAACATAATAAGGTTTAATTTATTTTTATCTTGAATACTCATTAATCAATTAATTATGTTATCATGAAAAGACATCCATAATGAAGTAAACATGAAACTAAAAGAAATAAAATAATAAAGTGATATGATTAAGATCCATTACAAGTGGGTTGTTTATATATTAGTTGAAAAACTAGACATTGACGTAGGGGAAAAACACCTTGAACCAATTATATTTCGTGTTATTTCTTTCCACGTATCCACCTATGTATGTCCTTGGATTGCTTTCTTACTTTATTCCGAACATGAACCACCTCCACTAGCTTTAGAGCACTATTAATTATGCATACCTTTTAATCAAACACATGTGAGGGGAAAATGAGTTTAAATAAAAGAAACCAGGGGCACACATGCCATACATAATAAAAGTAGAGAAGGAACACATGTAAAAAATTTAATTTGATTATGAATTAATTGAAACCAGTCACATAAAATGGTCTGGTCTAGATCATGATCATCCACATGCATTCAATGAATTACTAATTTAATAAACCTAGAATTCAATTCCTAATTGTTATTGTTAATGATAAATTGTACTCGAATCAATTAATTATTATATTTAATTAATCAATCATTTTATCTTATTTCTTATCTCAATTTTCTTTATATTCGCATCCATTATAATTTTCAAATAATTAAATAAATTTATTTAAAATTAATTGTGTACATAATTTGTACCATAGAGGTAACATGGTGAATACCCAAATGATACAGACTAACGTGTACTATATATGTATATTGTTTTACTCTTGTGACATATGGAATACATGAATTATCATGTATGTTCACAAAATTTACATCATGGATGATTTCACGAATTACATGATTTTTTCAGTCACATATGATGATAGAATATATGTAGAGTGACAATTTGTAATGAAAGTTGTATATGATATACATATATGAACATTACATATATATTAACTATACATCTAAATATTTATGTGTCTTAAAACCTATCACATCACATGTCCTATGTTTATGTCCACATGGATGTATATGTCACCAGGTTTATATAGTAAGCTAAATAAATTTTAAATATATGTAATTTGGTAAATGTACATGACATGTAGATCCGATCTACTTGGAGTGTACACCCTTTACCGTCTATCAAAGGAACACTCCAAGGGAACTAATATGTAAAATGTAAATTAGAGAATTTGGAGTACACTACAAGTTCAATGGGCCACATGTCATATTGAATCTGTGTTACATGGTCACCAGTCAGGTAGGTCATGTACAAATACACAACTCATCTCTAACCCAAAGGGACTACATGCCGTGTATGTGGGAAACACGATGTGTACCCCAGGTGACCATGTGCAAGTCTATCCCAGTCAACTCATGGTGTAAGAATTAACTACATAACATTTCATCATTAAAAAAGTTTTATATAAGTACTAAATTCACTCTTTATTCATTTACCATGAGTACACGACTTGTAATTCCAATTATATGGCATGCACTCCCGTGTTATTGAGAAGAATCCATGGGACCATCAGATGAGTTCCAAATTTTTTATTTTAATTATAAAAATAACTGTCTTGATTAGATCTATGAGGAACAATAGAGGAAGAAATAGATCTCGAAATTCATATTAAAAGAACAATTAAACATGAATTGAAAAACTAAATTAAAATGCACAAACCAACAATAAAATTTAAATAATTATAAACAATTGTCTTCCCATTATAATACCACTTGTAGGTTCTAGGCCAAGAGGATGCATTACATGGGCAGTTCCCAACATCTATTTTTTCCATAATCAATGATCAATCTAAGATCTATATGATAATGAAGGCCATGATCCATGGAATTAAGTCAATGAAATAGACAATATAAAATTTCATTAGGACATGGGGAGAGGATATTGACACATATCTTTTAAAAAATAATTTAATTAGATAATGAATTTATTCAATAAAATTATTTCACTATAGATGAGTCTGTTGACAGATCTGTGTGTCACCATCATTCCATTGTAGAAACCAAGTGTTGATTTCCTTCAACAGTGATCCACAAGTGATCCAGGAATCTCTAATCATCATCGATGGACTCTCTGGGTTCTAGCACTGAAGATCCTTAAGCATGCGTCATCCCACTTGATTTCTATGAGAATTGCTTCAAAAGAATTCTCCTTGATCAGATTGAAGGGGATTTCTCACTGTTCTTGGGAGTGTTCTTGGAGAAAGGGAGATCTCCTATCATGAAAGGATTCTCCATGATTTTTTTTCACAACCAAAAAAAATGAATTGGATTATTTATGAAAATAATATAACTTGGTATTTATATTTCCAATTTAAAAGAAAATAATTTTGCAAGTTTCCTTAATTATTTATTTATTTTTAGAAAATCCCCATGTGTAATAAAAATACTAATATTATCATTTCTTAACACCCCTTAACATGTGAATTATAATTAAATATTATTTAATCAAATAATATTCAGTATTATTATTTATCTACAGACAAATATTCTGAGTCTTTCATTCCCCTCAATCTTCATCGGACCTTGAATAATATATCTTTAATAATTAAATTAATATCACTTCATTATTCACAAATAAATAAATAAATATTATATTTTCAAAATTGTAAATAATTATTTACATGCGATCAACCATATTTGAATAATTATTAAATGACATATATGAATAAAATTTAATCAATCTGTAAAATACTAAATAATAATATATTGTTTAACTGAGATTCTCGATACACTTAGTGTGGGTCCCTCTTGGTATCTTTCTTAGTAACACTTGGCGAAGCAACCTAAATTTCCAAAGATAACATCTAGAAACATCTAAAGGAACCCATAGAGAATGAATTTAATGCCACAATGAAATGACTGCCCATTCGAATGCTTACAATGGAATATATTCAATTTATCACGTTATCTCAAATCAAGCTGGTTGCATGCTGGTGCCATGAACCTATGGGCTCGACGTCTCTTTCATTGAATTTTTGAAAATGGATATTTCATAGAGAAAAACATGGAAATTGATTTATTTAGGATATATAATTTCCATCAAAGGTCCTTATATATTATCTTTGGTTAAATAATTGAATGGATAACTCCTTTCATGCAATAATATTTAATGAAATATTATTCGTGATGCACTCAACAAAACCTACCTCGTTGAAAACATCTGTCGTCATGGTTTTCATCAATATAAATATGTGCACTACACCTAATAAATTATAAGGAACAATACACAAATCCATAAATTGGAACATCCAGTAACATATAGAAATGTGGATTTCCTACCCGATAGACTCATTCTCATACTATCCATACTAAATATTTCCAATAATGTAAACCATTACAAGGTGCCTCAAAGTATTACGAGTCTCCAGACTTGATTAACTATATCATTTCTATCCCTCAAATGATATATTTTGGCAATAGAACATATATTAAATAATAGATTTCTAGCACTTCCATGTTCTCATCGTAGTGGGGAACTGCTTTGGCCTTTTTGTATGACATCTACTCTTAGGATGTTTTCACCTACTATGACACACAGAAGAACATTCATATGTCATAATTAGTTTATTAATATTCAAAGCAAGGAATACATATTTATCATAAAGTAAAAATAAGTTGGTTATAGTTATGTAATTCCAACATATGTCTATATATGTCTACACATATATAGCATATATACATTTATACATATTTGGTAAAATTTCATTAATGTATGCACATGGAAAATTGAAATCAAAGTTATCCCAATTAATGTTGAAGTAGGTAGAGTTTTCCAAGTGTCTTATAGGACCCAAACCGAATTGGTATTTATTATTTAGTGTCTTTAATTTATTTTGTATACCTATACACTTATATAATATACACATTGGATGGGTTATTCTAGAAACCAATGGTGGTGTCCTATTGTGTTTATTACCATATATTTTCTAGGCGATCAATTTGGTACCCATAAAGACCATATAGACGTTGGTTTGGATAAGGGAAATCCCCCAGTCTTGGATTCTTGATTTGTTTTTTATAGCCTGAATCATTGGGTTAGAGAACTGAGCATTTTCTTATGATTCTAGTGGTGATGTTTTTTTTTTGACAATTTCATATATCTTTATAGCATGTTTTATATGAATATACATGATATCCACACTTTTAGTTTTTTTAAAATTATAATTACATGAATTAATTTTTTATTTGACTTAGATTATGGACTCTAATTATAATTACCATTGCTTTGAGGTTTATCTTACACTTTTTATTATTGGACTTGTTTCCTCTGTGTTGTAAATGATCTTTTATACTTTTTATCTTTATAATCTATCTTTATTTTCTTTATTATACTCTAATATGAGGGTATTGTCACCCTATCATACCACCTTGGAACATCCCTACAAATTTGAAACCTCTAGCGTTAGTGGAGGTTCACTTATGGTGATGTGACCCACCAGCTTAGGGTACTGGCAATAGATCATAGGTCAGGGTGTCTCAAATTAGTATTAGTGATATCGTGACTAATGTATTACTGACTAGGTATTTGTAACGTCCCGGTTCCAGAAGCCACTTAGAGGCGCCCCATACCCGGTTGGTCACATGGCCTCAAACGCATTTCCCTGAACTCCAGAGGCTGCCGACTAGCAGCGAGGGCCTTGGGTGTGATAGTGGGGAAACTATACCCTCATTGGCAGAGTACACAGTGGAAGAGAAAAACAATAAACAATAGAGGAAGTAGTAAACAATCAATATGAAAGTAAACAACGGAATACTAAATATGATAAACAGCAGGAGCATATATATATATATATATATTTATTTATGATGCATGATACATATATCAAGGGAAGAATTCAAACAAGTCTCAATGTTGGAAAGACAAACAGTACTAAAAACATATACAATAGAAAGATAAACAACTCCTCAGCATCAGAAGCCTAAGCTTGGTCCCATGCTCTCCATCTCCACAACAAGTCAAGTACCTGAAGTCGAAAGGCACTTTCCCTTGTCTATAACTACAATAATATAGTCGGTTTGGGCCCGAAATCATGACCCAAACAACGTGTGAGAATAAATCCCAGTAGGCAACCACCCGATGATCTGTGCCTAATAGTCAATGAATACACGACAGGTAAAAGTACAGAAAATAGTAAACATGAACATGATGAACATTAAACAAACTACAGTTCCAAAGTCAAGAAACACTAACAAGTAGCAAATCATAATAGGTAACCTTCTATAAGTACTCAAATCTATCCCCTCAGGTCCTACATAACATGTACCAACAACCCTCTAGGTAGTGCACTCATAATAACCCCTCTCATTTTGTCATACGTAACTATAAAGACTCTCTGAGGAAGCACACACAGTCAACTCCCCTTATAGTCTAGGGTAGTCAGGAAATCTATGAAGAATATCTCACAGTCAGTTCCCCTTATATCCCTAAGGTCAAGGATTCTCTGAGGAAGCACACTCGGTCAATTCCCCTTATAGCCCATGTCATTCCTAAAATCTCCAAGGAAGCTCACACAGTCAATCCCTCCTGTAGCCTATGGTAATCAGGTGATTCAAACAAACAAAATAGATACTCTTTGAGGAATCTCACACGGTCTATCCCCATATAGTCTAAAGTATCCAAAAACTCTCTAACTATGTTCTCATAGTCTATCCATTTTTAGCCCAAAGTAATCCTAGGCTCTCTGAGGATTCTCACCCGGTCAACCCCTGTATAGCTTAAAGCACCAAGCCTCTCTGAGGAAGCTCACTCTGTCTATCCCCTTATAGTCTACTAAACTTGGTTCTCACGGCCTTGTGTAGGATAATGGTTTAGAAATATAATATGTCCAGGGTAGACTTACAAAACTACTTGGCTAAATAGTTCTACATCATATCAAGCATGTCAGAAAAACATTTCTCCAACCTAAACAACAGGCATGGAAACAGACAAGGCAACCAAGGAAAAATTGGACCAAATGGTCATAAATAGAACGTCCATGGGAAGAACCTCCAAAGCATAGCAGTTAAATAATATTCATATTCAAACATACTCTATACATTCATACTAGCATGGATGGAATATAACAAGGGTAAAAAGGTAAACATATAATACCCCGTTCAAGGGTATTGGTGGAATTTGCACATAATATTCAAGTACATTCAACGGAAAAGGAAAAACCACATACCTTGACATTAGGATATCGATATACTTGAACCTCGAAGATTGATTCTCCTTGGAACATCATAGATCTAAAAAAACATCCAAAATGTTCAACCCACGATAACTAGGAAAATATGAAGATTTGGAAAACAAAGCTCTAAGAGAAGGAAAAGCTTACCACTGCGGTTCCAACGCAATCAAAGACAATAAATTCGGAGAAAGGATGAAGCCTCGAGGGCTCGTCAAAGATCCATGGCTGTACAGACTCTCTCAGATGAAGAACACCTAGAAGAAGATGGTTTTGTTCATCAGATGTGACACCGATGCATTTAATGAAAAAAATACATGGCACATAATTTTGGAGTACACGGTGTGTACTCGCCTTTTCCATACTCTACTTTAATCGTCCTCCAAACACCTTTACACGGATGTGTGTGAGGCCCCTACATGGCCAACATACGACCTACAAAGGCAAGGAATTACATAGTGTGTACTTCAAAAATTTCTAGAAACTCCTATTTTCTCAAAAACTCCAAACAAAGGAAAAACATACCTGAAAAGAAGGTCGAGGTTCTTACAAACTTCCCCCCCTAAAGAAATTTGTCCCTAAATTTCCCTAACGTAGCATAGAAGAAGAATCCTTGAATAGCTCCGGCCACTATGCTCGTAGTTCGACATCCCTCTCCCATGTATCATCATATACCCGCCATGATTCCATAACACTAGTACCAGAGGAACAAACCGGTCACAGATAACCTTTGTACAACGATCGACAATCCGGATAGGATGCTCCACAAACAATGCATCCACTTCGAGCTCAACCTCCTCGGGTTGAAAGACATGAGACAGGTCTGAAACGTAACATCGGAGATGAGAAAGGTGGAAGATGTCATGCATATCCCGATACCTCTGTGGTAACTGCAACTGATTGGCTACCAAACCAACCTTATCCAATACCTCAAACAGCCCGACGTACCTCAGTGAAAGCTTACCCTATCTTCGAATCCTCTTGTGCCCCATCCTCAGTGTGACACGCTAGAAAACCTGATCCCCGACCTCGAACTCCAGAGTTCGTCTCCACTGATCGACATAAGACTTCTTCCAAGACTGTGTATTAGCCATCCTCTTACGAATCAACTCTATCTGCTCTGTGGTCTCCTAGATAAGAGGAGGTCCCAGCAAAACTACCTCTCCTGCCTCCAGCCAACATAAGGGTGATCGACATGGACTACCTTACAAAGCCTCATAAGGTTACATCTGAATAGTTTCTTGAAAACTCTTATTGTAGGAAAACTCTATAAGAGGTATATTCTTCTCCCAAGAACCTCCAAAGTCCAGAATTCATGCTCGGAGCATATCCTCAAGCACCTGAAACATTCGCTCCGACTGGCTATCTTTCTAGGGATGGTATGCTGTACTCAAAAGTACCTGTGTACCCAAAGCCTTCTGAAGCCCCTTCCAGACCCGAGAAGTAAAACACGCATCCCTGTCTGAAACAAAGGAGTGTCAAACTCCATGTAGAAATACAATATATCAAATGTAAAACCATCCTAGCTCATCAACACTGAAGGTATGCATGATCAGAAAGAAGTGAGTAACCTTCATAATCTTGTCGATGACAACCCAAATAGCATCATTCACTCGAGGTGACCTCAGTAAACCAGTCATGAAGTCCATTGCGACGTCATTTCACTTCTACTCAGGAATGGGTAACTGCTATAAAAGACCTGATGGTCGCTGATTCTCCGCTATTACCTGATAACAAGTGGAACACCTAATGACAAAACTAGCAACATCTCTCTTCATACCTGGCCACCAATACTGGTGGTGTAGATCACGATACATCTTGGTGATGCCACGATGAACTTCCCAAACTGAGGGATGAAAATCCCCCATCTTCTCCTCATGTATGTCTTCTGGCACCCTTACACATCCCAAGAAACGTAATATCCCATCCTAGCCTACTGTCCATCCAGGAAGAGGGTCCTCTCCTGACACACTCTCCCACAGGACTAGGCCTTCTGAGTCTGATAGTTATCTCATCCGTACCTGATCGAGAAGAGTAGAGGTAACGGCTACTGAAGATAGAAAAGTCTATCCCTGTCTGTTGCGAACCTCCAAATGAATCTCAGAGAAGAGAGCCACAAGGTTCCACTCACTTCTGGTCTCCTGAACTGCCTGTATCTATGTTCTCCTACTCAATGTGTCAGCCACTGTGTCACCTTTCCCAGGTGTATAGGCAAGCTCAAAGTCAAAGGACTGAAGATACTCGACCCACCTACGCTGTCTAAGATTCAGATCACGCTGATTGAAGATGTACTTGAGACTTTTGTGGTCAGTGAAAACCAAAAAATTCTCTCCTAGAAGATAATGTCTTCAATAGCATAAGGCAAGAACAACAGCTGCCAACTCCAGATCTTGTGTCAAGTAATTCCTCTCATGTGGCCTCAATTGTCGAGACCCGTACGCAATGACTCCATTTCCTTGCATCAGCACATCTCCCAGTGAAATACCTGTAGCATTGCAGTAAATATTATATCTCTTGTCTTGCTCTGGAAAGACTAGTATCGGTGCCTAAGTCCACCCCCCCTTCAGCTTCGGAAAGGCTGACTCAAAATAATATGACCACATGAACTTTTCACCCTTGTTAGTCAGACCTATCAGTGGTGCTGTAAAGCGTGAAAAGTCATGTATGAAGAGTCTTTAGTATCCTACTAGCCCTAGGAAACTCCGTACCACAAAGACATTCTTCGAATTCTCCCAGGAAACCACTGACCTCACTTTCTCTGGGTCTGCTGATACTCCTATCTATGAGATAACATGACCCAAAAATCGAATCTGATCCATCCAAAAGAGGCATTTTGAGAGCCTAGAATATAACTGATGATCTCTTAGTGTACTCAGAACGATCTCAAGATGTGTTTCATGGTCGTGTCGAGTGTGAGAGTACACCAAGATGTCGTCCATGAAAACCACCAAGAAGGAGTCCATGTATGGATGGAACACTCGGTTCATCAGTTCCATGAAACCTTCAGGTGCATTAGTGAGACCGAAAAACATAACCATATACTCGTATAGAACACAACTGCTCCTAAAAGTTGTGAGAGGTATATGTGATGTTCAAACATGCAACTTATGGTAACCAGACCTCAAGTAGATCTTCGAGAACACCCGGGATCCTCGATGCTGATCAATGAGATCATCAATCCTAGGCAAGGGATATCGGTTCTTGACCGTCAACTGGTTCATCTACCGATAATCCAAAAAAAATACTAAGGGTTCTGTCTGACTTCTTCACAAATAGGACAACCGAACCCCAAGAAGAAGTACTGGGTCGGATGAAAACATTTGGCTACAACTCCTCTAACTATTTCTTGAGCTCCTGCAACTCTGGTGTTGCCAACTTATAAGGAGGAATGGACACCGGTGCTGCTCTGGGCACGATATCAATAGAAAAGTCTACCTCACACTCCGAAGGAAAACCTGAAAATTCCTCTGGAAAGACTTCCCTGAAACAATCCACCACTGGAGGAAAGTCTAACTGTGAAGTCCCCGAGTCATCCAGATATAGACTAGAAATCTGGGATGTAACTCCACCTAGCCCATGATGCTCGGGTCCTGCTCGATTCACCTGGACATCCCACTCACCCTGATGAAGAAAAGATCTACCCTCTCGTGATATAAAACTCACCCTGCGGCAATAGCAATCGACGAATACCTGGAAGGGGACTAACTATTCCATTCTGAGAATGACATCATAGCTCATCATCTCTAGAACATATAGGTCCCATAAGAAGTGACACCCTGCAACCTCAAGAGGGAACTCTCTGCACTAACGTATGCTAGATGTCCTAATTCCCAATGGTGTTTCTAGTGTCAAAATGTCAGCAGAAGAAATGTTACAGAGCCCAAGGCTCCCCACAACAGCAACATAGATAAATATATTGGAAGCCACTGTGTTAAAAAGAGTAGAAGATAAAACTTGGGCTACTAAGATCGTACCTCGAATAGTGGAAGGTCTAGGATCCTTATCTTTCTGGGTCTATTTATCACAAAATTCTAGCCTGATCCACGACCCTGTGACCCTACCTATCTACTCTGAACTGATCCGTCCTGCTGTCATTGATATACCGACGACTGAACACCCTGACCACGACCTCTACCTCGGCCTGATCGGCCGGAAGAACTCTAGTTCCCAGACTGGTGAGAAACTGGTGGTGATGCTCCCAAAAAATGAGTCATAGAAGAACCCCTATCTTTAGCTGCTGGTGGGATAGGTTGAATTCCTACCTAAGATAGTTCTGAGAGAAGCATCAGTGTCCAATCATCCTTACAAGATGGAACCTACAGAGCTTCTGGTTCTCAAGAATTCGTTGTAAGAGCTTTCAAGTAAGGGTTTAATCTGACCTAGTACCTCTCGAAGGGGTTCACTGGTACTTTTTTCCAAGATAGAGAATGATAAACACAGTCATTTCATTAAGTATAGAAATCTGAACCAAATCATCGTTAATAATCGGTGTCCACTACCTCTAATACATGACATCTTTGGTAATGAATTTTGTTTTGAGATAATGTAGAATTCCAATGTAATTTTTTTATTTTAGCATTTAGTGGATGGACCATTCTTTAAACCAATCATCATAATGTTACTCTGGAAGTTAGATTACATGGATTTTTTTTAGGTGTGGTTGGAATCCTGAGTGGTATCAAAGGTTTTTAGATGGGTTTTGGGTGAATCGAAGCCCTGAAGGCCCCATTTTAGAAAAATATATACTAAGGTGCATAGTTATATTTAACTGTGTGGCCTCTTAGGGGTTACGATGTGACCCCCTAGTATAATTAGGCATAGTTTTTAAAATTTTGTTGGATGAGGAGTATGAATATGCTAGGCTCTACTATTTTCAGTAGAGGGTGCACACACTGTACGCCTAGTTTTCCCAAACAGTGTTCCTATCCCACATAATTAGTGTAACTTAGGTAGTGTGGGTGCACTCATTAGCACATGGTTGGTGAAGAATTTCTGAAATGATGTTGGGAGTGGTTTTTAAGTAATAATAGTCGTAGGTTGGTGCATGGTTTTTCCAAACTATACTTCTAAACTGTGCGAACCTATTTTTGAGGGTGAAATTACAATTTTACATTTAATGATATTTTAAAGATAATTTATTCTTTCATTGTTATTCTCTAGATTTGTGAGGCTCTCCCATTCCATCCCATGGGTTCCTCATCCTCCCTCTGCTAAGAATTGTGATATCAACCTCTTCTGATGTTAGATTTGAACACCTACAATCAATTTGGACCCACATTGATAATCTATCGATTTTTTTTTTCATTTCATGGTTTATCTTTTTATATGTTTCACTTTGTTTTTGTGAGATAAATGACCATATTTTAAGATTATATGTCTAATACTTTGATTTATTCAAAAAAGACCAAATCAATCTTTGATATTGGATGATTGAAGTGTCAATGTAATAAGATAGGTTGCATAAAAAACCTTTCCCATGTTTACATTGATTTAAATTTATTTATTTTGTAATGCACCACAACATTTTTTTTACCTGACCCTAAAATTTATTTATTCATTTTTAATTGTTATACGCATGAAATATTACTCCCGATGGGTCATTCTATGTAATTTTACGATGTAGACATCAATTCTTGTAATCCCTTTGGATGATCAATGTGTTTTTTAATCTTTTATATAAGTATTTAAATTCCCATAATGTCTTAAAAGAGTTTGGGTTATATTATGAATGGATTTTACCCAATAAGTAAATTCCAAATTATACCAATGCACCTATAAGGTTCTTAGCTTCAATTATGATGGTAATTGCTTATGTTTATAGTTTTCTAATTGAGAATGGAAAATACGATGTTATAAATTGATCCATGAAATTAATTTTCCATTTTTTGTAGCTTCCTAAAATGCTCTTTTTTATTGAATTGATTTATAACTCTTGAATGTGATGCTATGTTGACGTAAATGAATTGTTTGTTAATAATTCCATGTTTTATAATAAGTATCCAAAGATGAGGTGAAATATCTTCTAAATTGAAAAGTGGTGATTAGTGTTTTATAATCACTTAGATTATGAAATTTGTGTTTTTAATGCGCCTTTATGTTATTTCTAGATATGTTGAATGCTTAGTACATGGCCACTTTTGATATTATTAATGGAAATTCTCACCTTATTAATACTAAAAGGCCAATCACCTTTTGAGTGGGTTTGGAATGCCTTGATGGTAAATTTACATTACATGATTTGATTAATGAGACGACTTGTATTAAATTTAATGGAGTTCACTTGATGGTTTTCCTTTTCTAGTTGAATTAAATGGATAATTGAAGTGGGTTTCAAGGTCACGCCTCTTGTTATGTCATTTTTGAAAATGAATTGAAATGACCATGGATATAATTGTGTGTCACTATTATAAATCATTAGAGGTAATAACTCATGGAAATTATTTTAAATACAATTATGCCTTTGATATAAGCTATGATATGAGAGTAAGTGTTATGTTGGGTATGGAGATTCATCCTCACTTACATTTAATGTTAATCATGATGTCTCACATCATTGATACTATTTTCACTGTGGGCATGATGAACCACATCCCTTGTTTCAGGTGTATTCATTAGGACACACCCAACATATCATGTAATGATCATGGAATCTCCCACTGATTATGAGATGTAGGGATTATTCCCTCTATATAGAGCTTATAAACTCATTTAGACTTGTTATAGATGAATGAGTTATGCCTTGGTCCAACCAACACATAGAATTTCATGAACATGGATACTAATGTATTCACATACTTAGTCCATATAACTGGATTCAATATATTACTGAACAATATATATTATTTCTATATTGATATATAATTATTGATAAAACATTCATTTCGACCATGATTGGTAGTAGTTAGAGCTTCCTGGTGATCTTTAAGAACCTCAGATGGAAAGAACAATTTTATATTCTTTAATTTATATATACAGACACACACTACCTTATATTCATAGATTATATTTTAAAATAGAAACCATTGGTGGTGGCCTATTGTGATTTTATCTCAAAACCTACTTGGGATTCCATTGAACCGGGGTAGTCTATTGGAAATTATGTTTTCAGGACATGGATTATGGTTTCTGTTGTCATGCTTGTACCTGGTAGTTAGGATCACATGGAAGAGCTTGAGCTTAGGATTCTCATAGAGTTCACCCACAATGATTATAATGTGTATAATTTTTTAATGTTTAATTTTGTATTTCATCCTCTGGACATGCATCCATTATTGTATATTGGTGTTTTCCATTTATATTCTGTTCATATTATTCTTATGATGCTCTTCCTTTTTTTATTACAGATTCCTATTATATATGATATTTATCATTTTATATAATGATATTATTTTATGATCATGGTGGTATTGTATCCCCATTATCTCCTCCTTAGACCTTCACCTCTATTCAAAAACTTCTAGCATATGGGGATGTGCATTGGAGCTAAGGTGGTGACGGGTCTGACTACTAGTTTAGTGGTCATTTGGGTCGAGACATTATAAATATATATGAGAGGTTATTTTTTGTTTATATTATAGTTTAGACTAGTAGAAAGGAGGATAGGAATGTGTTGGTGCTTGGAAAATATCTGTTTCATGGAGTGATCACCCCGTCCATGAGGAAAAGTCCAAGTGTCAATGGAGGGGATTCTTATTGGTTTTGTTCATTATTATAGGTGATTATGATTTCACATTTATTGATAGGTGTAATTTCCACAACTATTTAATTTATGATATTTATTTTATCATTACATTGTCCTAGTATGGTAACAAATAAGCATTACATGTGTCATTATAAGGACATAGAAATTCACATTCTAGGCTTATTCTATACCTCGTAGTTTCATTTTTCAGCTTCCTACTAATATTGATGATGTGCCTTGTGTGCTGATTATCCTGGAAGTTATATACCATCTTAGGTATATTAGTGATATACTTTGATTTTTACATGATTTAGTACTGTTTGTCATGAATGTATATATAACATGATAATGTGATTTATTTACCACGTTAACATGATTTCCATATTAGGTGATTATATGCCATGATGCCTAATTATTTATCTTGTCTTGCATATGTATCATTCTTATGTTCCTATCAGCATGTTCCCCTATGTTTAATACATATGATAACATTCCTAATTATGATATTAATGTATAATTGGTTCCATGGGAAGAACATATTGTTAAGGGAAAAATGAGAGTTAGATTTCATTTGTACGATGTTTCAGTGCATTATAAATCGGGGAATGGTATCCAATATATTGGAACCATCATTTGATTTGTTAATATATATATATATATATATTGAATATTGTTAAAATGTAAAAGCTGTTAATGTTCAAATTTTAATGTGAATTGGTTTCGATTAGATATGACTTAGTCTATTGTTTATAAAGTGTATTGGCACATTTTAGATTGGGAGATGGAAAACCAATTAATTGAACCATTGTATAAGACCATGATATATTTTCAAATTGTAATAAATGTAAATTCTATTTAATTTAGATCTAAAATGATTTTCATTCTTAAGGACCTATTATGTGACTTGACCCTAGGTGGTCAGTTATGGTATTTAAGATTATCACATAAAACAAATTTACCGTATCCAACCAAAAACCATTTTTTTATTTAAAAAAATCACTTTTGGGAAAAGTGGGAAATATAAAAAATACTCTACATATCACCTTCTCATATACCACATGCAGATAAAAAACATATCATACAAAATTCAAACTGAAATTCCCGAAAGCCACTATAGCCATCCAAAATCTATAAAATTGAAAATCCAAACACCAAAGCATCACTATCTAGTCATCTAGATTCACAAATCCTCTCAAGTCTCACACCATGCCTCAAGACACACACCGAACACAATAGGCAACCAATATGCATCAAACCGTATTACCGAAGATCTCCATCATTATCTGCCATCACTGATGAAAAAATATTGTCACTACCATACTGGAATCATGAAAAATAACACCATTATTACAAAACCAATGTTGTCCTTGATCAAAATCATCAACACTTCTTCACAAGACTCTTCTCTCATGTCCACATCATGAATCAAACACCATCGTTGTTGTTTCCCAGGACCTCACTCATCTTGATAGTCATAAACTCCGAAACACCACCACCATAATTGTCGTCATTCAAACATCACTCTACCTAACTGAGATCCCTCCATTTCTTGACAGCAGTCTAGGATACGTTGAACCCTCCACCATAATGCACAAAATACCCATAAGCCTGTTACATACCACTGAAGTTGACTGACCTGAAAGGGAGTAGTGGATCTGGATACCAGATAAGAGTACGAGCATCCATGAAATCCAAATCATGAAACGACTAAGATAACACCATCTGAATCACCATAAAAAATATCGATGAACCATTACATGCTGAAAAAAACAACAATGCCATCAAAACCTCTAATCCAAAACAGAATATCACCCCATACCTCCATGGAAAAAGGAAGAGAAAAGTGAGATTGAAACACTAATACAGACACATAAGGTGTTTTAAAACCAGTAAAAAAAACATGAAAATGACCAAATAAAAATGGGACAAAACCCAAAAAGGAGAATGAGATTGAAACCCAACGAAGAATTTCCAACTCTAGTAATAATTGAAAATCTATCATCCACCAAACCACTTTCCCAAACCCTCAACATATCACACACTCAAAATCCGACCTAGATAAGAGCTAAGGAATGTAAGAGTAGAGCACAAAGAGATGGACATGGAGAAAACAGATCGCCAACCAATAGTAGGGAGAGTCAGAAAATATATAATCAAAATCTGAGAGAGTGCCTAACCCAGAGTGAGAGAGAGAGAAGTAGAACAAGTGAGGAGTAGTTTAGAGGAACATCTAGACCTTAGTAGGTCATTTGGGGATTGTTTATTTTGATATAACCCACTATTGGTGTTTTAAAATATTGAAAATCAAGAAAATACTATTGGGTTGATTTCTGATGAACCCAAGTTGGATTACTGAGACCCTCACAGTTCACCTTATATATTATAGGGAATTTATATAATAATTTTCCTAATTATGATGAGATTTAAATAAATTATTTATGTTTTAAAAAGTAAATTTGATAGGGCTTACCTGTTTTTATTTCATGTGTTAGTTAAATCATGTTCCAATTTTTTTTCTTATAATTGTTTCATGTTTTTTATAATTAAAAATTTTAAAAAAATTAATTATTTAATGTGTATCAATATAATGACTTAAAATGTAACCTAAGGTGGTATCCTTAGTTTAAACCCTCATGTAACAGTACTTGAAATATATCTTTAAGTTACCTTGGAATGAAAACTTAAGCATTTTTTATAGTAATTTTTCTATTTATAAACATTTTAAATGATATTAATAGAGCCTAGTGAAATCTATTTTTAGTGACCATGTGATAGGGTCGATGCTTATGCATCTATGAGTAGATAACTCAAGGTACGTAACACCTTTATATATTAAAATTACTTGAAAAATGTTTTGATTTTTTCTAATATATGATACCATTTTTCTATCATTGTCCCTAGTATGACACTTATATTTTTAATGAAACCCTTTTTTGGATGGGTTTTCATGGTATCCATTAACTTTTTTAACTGCATGAGCAGGAATTAATTATCGGTTTCAAATGATTATACATGCTATTGAATAGTCTACTACATATTAGGTTATGTGATCCACTCTTAACCTTTAGTGATTTATGACTTGGTACATCGTCAGATAGGATAATGGTCTTATGTGGAAATACAACTCTGTATTAATCACTTATATGGACCTATTGATTCTTGGATGATTCAGGAGGATATCTATAGAGATTTTGGTGGATGTGTCACTTTATTTGGAAACAACAGAGTATTTTGAATTCATAACCATTATTCCCATCAATTTTCAAAGTGATTTAATGAACTAGTTGAGTTTGGTAGAATTGTTGAGATTTAAGCTATTGAGTACATTATTGGGTCATCAATGGAGTTAACTGACCTAGGTGTTAATGGAATCAAATTCTCTGTAGTGCTCGTGATGATGTTCTAAGAGTGTCGGGTGTTTTGACACACCGATCAGGTTGGTTTTGGTTTTCATTCCAAATGTAATGACTTTTTTGATCATGAATTGGGAATTAGTACAAATTCTTTTAAGGTTAATCAAACCTTTAATCCTTATGAATGACTAATATATCTCAAATTTCAATGTCTGGGATACTGCTATGGTGGGGAGCATCGCATCAGCTCTAATGGATGTGTCTCCTTCTAAGTAAAAAAGGACCCAACTACAGAATAACTTTTGATGATGGTCAGTTATTCATTTCAAATTACTATGATTTTAGTGAGAAATGTAATGTGTCACTTAATTCTTGTAATAATGATGTGGATGGGGGTGGTTGTGTATGCAACTATTGTGAAACATTGTTGGTCTTGTATGGACATTGGTGGTAAATTTATAGAAATCAAGGGATGCCTCAGGTGGTATAGGTATTGTGATCATTTAATTATGATGCATTAATAGGTGAAGCTAAGGTTCTTCTATGAAGTATACCAGTATTGGTTTGGATTTTCTCTTTATTCTGGTATTCATGTATTATTGGTTAGAAATCATAATGAAAACTTACACTTGGAGTTGATAGATATGTCTTATGTCTTTTTGGAATTATTTATATCCACTTAGGGTACTCTTTCATAGTGAATATCATGTACCCTATCTTGAAATTACCCTTGATGCACTAAGAAGGCTTCGATTATATGGATATATAAATGTTTTTAATGTCATTCTATTTCAATAAACATGATTTATCATAGTTTTACATTGGAAAAATAGTTTTTATTGATGAATGGTTGTTCCAAAATGATACCTAGGTTCTTGTGTATAAATACAACGGATTGAATCTTAGAAATAATCCTTTTCCCTTAAATTATCCACCAAGAATATGCCACTATCAGTTCAGTCATAGATTTGATGTGGACACATTGGCCTTGTACCGACATCTCAATTGATAACATGGAGTATGGAATACCTTAGTTATGTTCCTTGGACTCCAATTTAAGAAATTTGGCGTTATATCTGACTTGATGATAGCATTGTAAGTTATGATTAAAGGGAAATGATTCTAGTGGGCTAGACATTGGTTACAACCTAGTTCATGGTGAGGAATGATAGATCAAACGGTCTAGTGAGTATTTTCTGGTTTGAAATATTATTTTAAGTGAGAAGAGAGCTTCAATAGACAACCTTAAAGGTTATAAAAAATTACATGGAGGAATCCATCATGTTTCTTGATGTAATACCCCATTTCTCTAAGCAAATAATTTTGATAATTTTCAGCCAGAGGTGTCTCAACTTGTTTTCTTCTATCTTGAATAATACGTTCGACGAATAACAATTCATGGATTTTAGTATGATGGAGATGAGTTCTGTATATATTGGCCGAGGATTATAATTAAAATCTGGATTGACCTAGCTGAATGAGGTCTATGGGGAATCAACTATTTGACCAATTTAAAATCATTCTTTGATCATCTATAGAACGCATAGTGTGTGCATTGTTGGAAATTGTGACAATGGGGGTACCATTGCTTGTAATTGACCCAATTTTTAAGTTAAAAAATATAGTGGGGAGCAATATCTTACATACATTTTAAGAAAAGTTGAATTGATCATATCATTTGATAAAATCTTGGGTAATATCCTTTTATGTGATTCTAGTTATAAAAATGAGTTTTGGCTCAGGTTTTAACTACATAAGTTTCGTTCACTTTAGAAGTGATTAGAGGAGTGTTGAGTGTTTGGGAACACAATGTGACCATTTGAGTGATACTTCATAACCCTTCCAGGTTGGGTGTTGTTCTCATTATTTCTACAAGGATTCTCTAGAATGTTAATTTATAATGTTGTGTAGTTGTAATGACCTATGTTTTGATCCGTGGTATAATTCTAAGGAAATTTTATTTTTTTGCGCTTTGTGGATGGGGAGTTCTTTAAAATGAACATTGGAACATAATTCTATGAGTTGGAACACATTGATGTTTTTTTTGGAATGGTTTGAATATAAAGAGGTAATCTAGGATTTGGGATGGTTTATGGGAGCTTCAGATTCTCAAAGGACACACTTTGGAAAAATATAGTATGAGGGGAAGTATTATATTTTACTGTGTTTCCTCATAGAGGTATCCTTATATCCCTCCAACAGCACTGGGAATAGTTTGTTATATGATGTAGGAAGGGGAAAACAACTGTGCAAGGTTGTACAGATACTAGAAGAGGGTGTGTATGTGCTTTTTAGGGTTTTCCTAAACAGTGCTCTAGACCCATACGCTTAGTTCCACTTATAGAGTATGTGTCAAAAATTTATAGCACGATTGGTCAAACTATGTAGGGTGTGATTTTTAAAAAGTATGAGCCACATGGTGGGTTAATAGTTAGGCCAAACCGTGCCTCTAAACTATGTGCACCTATTTGTGATGGTGAAATTACAAGTTTACCCTTAATGATATTTTAATTCCAATTTCATCATTCTTTAGTCATCTCCAACCATGTGATTATCTCACTTTGTCTCTCACGGGTTCCTCCTCCTCCTCCCTCATCTATGTATGGTAATATCTGAATCGTCTAAACTGTAATCCAAACATTGTTGGTCACAATGGATCCACATCAGTAATCACATGAATTCACTTCCTTCCTTTCATGGTCTGTCTTCTTATATGTTTCACTATTTTGGTGAAATCCCATTCACCAAATTTTCATGGATTTCATACATAAATTTGATTTCATCCAAATCAAACCTCGATATTGGATGAGTGAAGCATCCTACATATATGCTTGGTGGTATATTTCATTCCCCCATGGTTCCACTAATTTATAAATATTTTCATTGTGTTGTGCACCAAACTTTTTTATGACTCTCCCTAATATTGAGATCTCTATTTCTAAATATTATACACATTATGTATTACTATCATTTTTCATTTCTACGTAATTATAAGATGTATACCTCAATTCCATCCAACTATTTTGGTGGCCTAGTGTTTTTAATAATTTATATAGTTGATTAAATTATTTTAACATCTTCTAAGTGTTCATCTTAGATTATCAATTCATTCTCCCCTACCCGTAAATTACCAATAAAACCAAAGAATCTCATAAGTTCATGGCTTAACTAATGTTTGTAATTTCCAATTGGGATTGATTTTTAATTGATAATGGAACCTTTTGAGTGATACATTGATCCCCAAAATTTATTTTCCAATTTTGATAGCTTCATAAAATGATCTTTTTTATTAAATTGAGCTATGCCTCTTGAATGTGAATCTAGGTTGAGCTAAATAATTTTTTATTGAAAATGTCCGGTTTTATAATAAAACCCCTCTAATGAGGTGAAATGTCTTCTAAATTAACAATATGTGATTGGTATTTTATAATTTCTTATAATTTGATATTGGTGTTTTTCCTATGTCGTTATGTTATTCCTAGATATGTGGCATGATTATTAAATAGACTCTTACGATATTCTAAAATTGATTTTCCCACCTTATAAATGTTCAAAAACCAACCACCTTCTATGCGTGTTTGGAATTCCTTAATTGTAAATTGAAAGGTCGGGTTTTGATTAATTAAATGGATTTTATTAAAATGATTACATTTGACAAGATGTGTTTCCTTGTATAAATGAATTTAGTGGAAAACTAAAATAGGTGAACATGCCACACCTCTTATTATGTAATATTTAAATATGAATTTAAGTGGCCATGGTAATATTTGGTCTTTAATATTATAAATCATTGGAGGTAATGACTCATTGATATTATTATAAATATGATTAAACCTTTGATATTGGCTAGGATATAATGGTAAGGGTTATGCTAGAAATGGATATTCACACTCCCTTGCATCAGGTGTGGAGCATGATATCTCACACCATTTAAACTATTTGGAAGGTGGTAAAAATATTCCATAACCCCTGTTTTAGGTCTTATAATGAAGACACACCAACCATATCAAGTGAATAGAATGAAATATCTCACTCATTATGAGATGTAGGGCTTGTACACTATGTTGGAGCTTATGGGATTTTTTATACTGGTTATGGAGGACTGGGTTACACCCCATTCAAGCTGGCACCTAGTATTAATAGTATATGAATACTTACGTCCACACATATAAAGTCCATATAGGTTGATGAAATGTATAACTAAACTATATATATTTTTAATTTATATATATCATTAATGATAAAATATTTATTCTTTCCCTGAGCCTAGAAGGTAGAGCTTCCATGTATCTTTTAGAAAACTGATTAGGCTAGTATCTATTATCTCAGCATTTTCTATTATTTAGTTTATATCTACACATTAGTTTACCTTATATTCATAGATCAAATTTAGTTATGGAAACTATTTTTGGTGGCTTCTTGGTATTTTATCTCACACCCTGTCTAGGTCGCCATTGCGTTGGAGGACCCAAAAAAACCTTATATTCATAGCACCATGGATTACTACTTACATTTTCATGCTTGTAATAGGGAGTAGTAGAACATGGATGAGTTGGATCTCACAATACTCATGGATTTCACTGTTGGGGATTTTACTTATTTTCTATAATTATGTATTGCACTGTATCACGTTAGCTTCTAAGTGTTAAATTTTTTGGTTTATGTATCATCATACTAACATTAATTAATTGTTTTATATTTATGTTTTCCCTTCATATTACGTTGAAATTAATATTCCACTTCTCAATCATTTATTTATTACTACTTCCACTATTTTATGATATTTAGTTTTTGATATATCGATGTACTACACTGATGATGTGGGTATAATCTCCCCATTATCACCTCCTTAGACCATTGCTTCTATTTGTAATATTCTAGAATATGGGGAGGCATACTTTATGACATGTGGTGATTGGTTCGACTACAATTTTAGTGGTCATTGGGTTCGGGATGTTACATAATTGATCAACTATGAAGAGTCATGGTGTTTTTAATGATTGGTTTGAGTTAGGTCTATCATCAGGTGCACGTAAGACCATCAAAAATGCCTTATACCACATTCCAAAACATGCATGGACTTTATGAGTATCTATTAACACAGTTCATTCTCATGATAGTTCCGACTTTTTTCATGGAACTGATGAATTGGGTTTTCCACCCGTATATAGAATCATTCATGGTAGTCTTTGTGAATGACATCATGGGGCATTCTCACACTCAATAAAAAAATTACCATATCAGAGGTGTTTATTTATTATTTTAGAGGGGGTTATGACCATTTATAATCACATTATCATCATTTGTGAGGAATCCAAAGTAATGTGGATTCCCAATATTTTTAGTGGCCATTTTGGTTAATCATTGGTAAACTGTTTAAAATTTAGTGGCAGTTATTTTAGAGGGTGTTTTACTCCCTATAATTTCATCATAATTTTCCAACATATTCTCAATTAGAGGAGGTTTTAACCCCCCAAAAATGATATTCATTTAGGGAGGTGAGAATCGCCTATAATTAAAAATGTTATCACACAATTAGGGGGGGGGGGTTAGCAGCCCATAATTGATATCCATTTTGGGGAATTTTTAACCACCCATAATTTTGAAATTTAGCATAAAATAATGGGTGTTTTTGAACAATCCATAAATTTTTATCCATTGAAGGTGTTCCCCATCTTGGACTTTTCAATTATAAGTATCTTATACCCCTTCCTAACATCGAATGGGCGCACCCCCTCATGTGCACCTCTGTCTCCGTTATCCTGTCCAAGCCTGGTGTCCTGTGCCCCTCACATCATATGTTCGATCCCCTACCTCTTCTAATCCTGTACCATTTACATGGGTCCAAACACCTCTCTACTAATTATCTTATGATTGTGTAACATATTTTAACCCCATTGGATTGGATCACATGTTCAAGGGATATGATTCAATACACTAAACTGCTCAAGTATGTTGTTTTCTATTTGTAGGATGAATATTATGGTATTTATATGTATTTACATGTTTATTGAAATAAATATTATTTGAATAATATAGTCAAATACATTAATTATATAGCCTATATATACATTTATATAAATTATATATGTACATTTTTATTAACAAATATTTGTATATTAATATTAATATAAATAAATATGTGTAATAGATATGTATATGTATATACATTTTTCACTCATTTACAAATTCTATACTTTAATATATTTAAATTAAAATATGGATGTCTGTATTTATAAATTCATTTATATAAAATACACACACAAATACAAATGTGCATTTTAATATTTATTTGTAACTGTTTATAATTATTTGCAAACATGTATATATTACATATTTATATATCATAAAAATATATTAAACAAATATTTATTAGTATACTATGTTTATACATAAACAATATTAAATATTAATTAATATTACATATTTATATGAATATAGTACATTTTATATTTTAGAAATACATTTAAATGTATACAAATACATATTATATATATATATATTTATGTTTTATTTATATTATATGTATACATATAATATAATATAACACATATATATATATATTGATAAAAATTCAGAAATATTTATACACACAGATATATATATACATATATATATATATATATAAATTTATATCATGTAAACATCTATATTTCTTATATCAATCTGAATTCTTGTCTAAATATTAATATAAATTTATTTATTTAAAAATATACATACATAATGAAGTTATATAATTAATTATAGAATATATAGAATATATATGTAATATAATATATATTTATATAATTATTTATATATACTTACATTAATGATTATATATATATTCATTTATTTAATGTATTTACATAATGTATTTATATAATTTGTTTATAATGTATTAAAATATATTAATATAATTTCATTATAAGACACATAAACACACATTTTAAAATTTCATGTATTTTAAAAATAATAATAAATAGTAGAGGTGGTTAGAAACCCCTACATTGCTGAAAATTAGTGGAAATTATAAACAACCCATAATTTCTTAAATTAGAGGTGGTTCAAAACCCCCTCTTATTAAATGAATGCGTGTATAAGAATATATCTTTTTGATTAAATATTATTATTATTATTAAAACTGCATAGGTTTTATATGTTTTTTTAATTAAATTATATTTATGTATATATTTATATAATATATGTTTTGTTTTATATAATAGTTAATACAATATGAAATATTATTTTATACAAATATAAGTATATATATATTAATGTCTATAAAAATTATACAATTATATTTATGTATGCATATACATATGATTAAATACAATCATATAAATATTCTTATTTAATATATTACAATATATTAATATACCTGTATATGTTATGTTTTAATTATAAATCTATATTATATGATTTTTAAAGGAAATAGCGGGGTTTCACTACCCCGCAAATATCTTAAATAAGAGGGGGTTCACAACACCCTCTAATATCTTAGATTAGAGGGGCTTCAAACCCCCTCTAATTTAATAGAAGAGAGGGGGTTGTGGCCCCACTATTTTCTTAAAAAATAAAATCCCATATAATATATAAATCACCTCTAAAATCGATCCAAATATATTTATAGGGTCTATCACTGAATATATAGCACCACTAATTAGAAATTTGTGATAGTTATGGAAAAACTCACTCAAAAATACCACCAAATATTGACAAGTTAATGATAAAAATGTTAAAGGGGGTTGTGAACTACCTCAGAATATGATGATTAGTGGAGGTTGTGCATAACCCCATATAATTTACACGGAAAACAATTTTATATGGGCTTGTTCAGAACCCCCTCTAAACAACCGTCACCAATCTGATGTTATTTTAGTGACTCAGAATGGTAATTATAAACATCTAGAGACCATGATGAACACACAAAGAGAGCTCTATATTTACGCTATGCTCACAAATTTCTAGTTTTGGATCGACAATGTCCTCTTCTTGGATCACACCATCTTGGATTCAAGAGTATTTGTAGTCTTATAGAAGGCGAGTGATGTAGTTTCATAGAAGTGTCCCTAGATTTTCTTTACGTTAAATTATTTATTATGGATATCAAGGTATTATAGATGATTCATCTATGATTTCTCAAGCCTATAAGGGCCACTTATGGTCTTGAATAAGAAGGGTGTGAAATTTTTATTGTTAGAAACTTACAAAATATATTATCCGGAATTGAATGGATGGTTGAATTTAGTTTTGATCCTGATTCTACTAAATCCAAGTAGTAAATTTAAAATTTATTGTGATTCATCTTGTCTTGGGTTGGGAGTAGTTCTGATGAAAGAAAGAAACTCGTATGATACATGTCTCATTAGTTGCGACCTCGTGATTGGAATTACGGAACACACGATCTCAATCATGTAGTTGTTGTTAATTCTTTACACTATTGGTGATATTATTTTATTGGGGAGAATATTATAGTATTAATTGATCACAAAATACTCAAGTGTTTTTTTTACCAGCATTATCTGAATCATTGGTAGTACAAAATGGGGGAGAATCCACAGTCCATCAATTTCTCGTTTACCTATATACTTGGATAAGTTAATTAAATAGTCAATGATATAAGCCATAAGGCTTATAAACAAGAGGTTCCAGAGGCTATTGGTGAGTGGAAGATTATGGACATGAATTTGGAGACTCATATTAAGGTTTAGGGGAATCACGGCTAGACAATACTCACTACTTTATAAGTGACCTCTGCCCTTTAAGAATGGATAATGATATGGAATATTTCTAAACATGAAGAATAATTCATGAGTGAGAGTATATTTTTTGAATATTCTAAGTAGGTTAGACCATGTGTGAGGATGAGACCTTACACATACATGTGCATGTTTTGGTTCTAGAAGACTTCCTGGAGGAGATGATGCTGGAATCTCACGCCCCATACTAGGAAGTAAATCCATGTGTCTCCTAAATGTGTCGATACAAACATGTCTAGTATTTGTGGCTTGGTATGATTTGGGAGATAGATGGATTTTTTATTTTGTGTCACACCCATCAGCAGGTGACGAAGGAACAATGGTGAGCCATGGGGATTTTACATCTATTTTCCATTCGTGAGTAGAAGTGTGATAATGTCACCATGGATATTGTGACATGTTTTTCAGGATTATATCAACGAAATGATGCAGTTTGGGTCATCATTTATTGGTTGAATAATCTCACACATTTACAACCTATTCAAGAGACCTTCTCAGTATATGATCAAGGGAGGCTAAACACTCGGGAGGTCATATGACTTCATGGAGATCCACTTACTACTGTAACATATGAGGAAGTTTGTACCATGTCGTTGTTCTATGATGGTTTATAGAAGGAATTGGGTCCTCAGGTTCTTTTTAACATGGCCTACCCCCATTATACCAACATTCAGAGGGAGAATATGATTATATTGTTAGAGAATATGCTTCGTGCATGTGTCATTGAATTCGGGGGTTCATAAGAGAAGAACATACCCATAATTGAGTTAACTTATAATAATATCTTTCAGGATAACATTCATATAGATCCTTATGAGGCCTTATACAGTTGGAAAAGACAATCACATCAATTCTGGTTAGAGGTCAGGGAGGTAGCATTATTTGGACCACATCTCATTCATGTGACTTCAGAGAAGGTTTAACTAATTAGAAAGCACATTTTGATAGATCAAGATATATATGGGTCATATTCCCTGTAACATCGATGATATATTGAGTTTGAGACCAATGATCATGTTTTATTATGTGTTTCATTCAGGTTGGTCCATAGACGGATTCATAGACAAGATAATATTTCACCTTGATTATTCGAACACATTAAGGTTTTGGGGAGGATCATCCCAGTGACTTATATGATATTACATGATCAAAGATATCAATGTATGAAAGAAATATTTCATGGGTATCATAACTGTTTGCTTTTTGAAGACACTTCATATTCTTTAGAGCCTAAATAGGTTGAGTTAGGTGTGTATTCCACCGCTGAGTAGTACCCAAGGCATATCATGAATCAAATTAAAATAACTACGCGAGGAAGGATTGTTCCTTCATTATGGGTAATATAGTATCATTGATGTGTTTATTATGAGAATTGGGAGTGGTAATATGATGTATGTGATTAGTTTTGGGATATTTTCTTAGATGATCATTTGAATCCCTCATTAGTGCAACATAGGATTGAGTCTTTTTAAGGAGGGGAAGATTTAATGGCCAGGATTTTGTTGAAGGTACATATCTTTTTTATTTATATTTCATACTTTATCCTAGTGAGTGTTCTCTAAGGATTAATAAATGGATTAGTGGAATCAATTTTTTTGTGGAACCAAAATCCCTGTGGAGGAAACACTAGGGTGAAAAGGTTAGTAGAAATCATTCAACCCAAGCTGCATGGTTTGGTTAAACCGTCATGTGTGTTTCAGTGAAAAATAGAGTTCCTCATGGTTTTTACTAATTATATAACCCAAGAATGACATCCATTCGTGTTTTTAGACAGCATAATAGAGTAATATTTCATGTATGTACATATTTAGTCAAACTATGCAGCCAGACTATGTGATGGGGTTCCTTGGGAAGCAGTGACAACATGCTTGGCACATGGTTTTCACAACAGTTCAACTAAACTGTGTGACCTCCTTAATGATGGGTAATTTTAAATTTCCACTTAAATGACATAAAAAATAAATAACCCTATTATTTTTCTCTTCAATAGATGTGGAACCCTCTTCCTCTCTCGTGATTTCTCACTGAATCCTTCGCCTTGGATTTTTTATATCTACTCCTTCTGCACTTTGTTTTCTTTATTTTCAAGTGAATTAGATAGCTAACATTAAGATCTATAATCCTATTCCATCGTTTATTGGTTCCCCTTAGCATATCATGTGACATTTTTATGTGATACTTTATGTTTAATTTTTAGATCAGTTGTCTATTATTTCATTTTCTCCCATTATATGTCGAATCTGAATCCGATACGGGATGAAGAGTCATCAATGGGAAAAATGTACATGGTCTATTAATTTTAAAAAATTATTTAGGTGTTTTATAGAATTAGTTCATTGTACCAAATGCTATAAATTTTAGTGCATTTCCATAATATTTCATTCCACTTTTTAAATTAAATGAAACATGATTTGATTATTCTCTTGAGCCTTGTAAAATTGTTGGAGGATGTCTACCTCACCAGTGTCCACCCATTTATGTATATTTAGAAAATTAACCTCATTAATGTATATGTTTAATTGAATAACAATCTCTAAAGACGTTTGGATTGAACCTAAATTGGATTCCATCCTTAATAAATTAAATGGTATAATTTAACTAAATTTATGTGGGCAGCAGCTCTACACCATTTCGTGTATATTTATATGTATATGAATTATATAATTTGTGACACTCATGGTTAGATTAGGTTAAATTATTATAAATTACTAACTGCAAATGCCTCATGATTATTTTTTTCAGACCATGGATATTTGTTTTTAGATAATGGTTAAGGTGTATTTTGAGAATTTCATTTCAATCTCCCTTATATTGGCTGTTAATCATGGAAGCTCATAACATTTACTTTTACTTGGATGATATTCATTTAGTTCCATGCTCTATCTATTATATTGTTTTGAATGATGGATCACACCACTATCTCAAGTGATGAGCATGATGTCCGAAATTCATATGATATTCAAGGAATAGTGTACTGGATATAACTGTTATCTCTGCAGACTATAAATGGACAACTAAGTTACACCCAAGGTCTAGCTAGAACTTGGTATATATATATGTGTGCCTATATATGTATGAACATGCCTAGTGTATATATATGCATATATATTATTTATAATTTCCTATAAATGTATGTACATTGTATTTTGAGATCAGACTAATCGTGGCCTATGATGAAGTAGGTAGAGTCGACCAGGTGTTCTATAGGAACCTAGGTGCACTTGTATTTGTTTTTCACCATCTTTTTTTATCTATTTTATCTATAAACTACCATTATATACACACTAACTGGATTATTTTAGATACTTTTGGTGGTGTCCTATTGAGTTTATTGTCATAGTTTGTTTGGGCCACAAAGTTGGTACAAGAAAAGATTTTATGGATATAGGTTGGGATATAAGAAAGAACTTGGTCGTGGATTCTTGATCTATTTTGTTTATAGTTTGGAAGATTGGGGTAGAAGACCGATCATATACACATAATTCTAGTGGAGTTTTCATTTGGTATTTTGGTATTTTTGTAAGAATTTTGTATACGGATATACTATATAACCAATGTAATCACTTTTTTCTATAATAATGACATTAAATAATTTTGTATAAGACTTATCTTATGGATTCACATTAATATTTCCATTATATGGATCCTAATTTTTTGATGTTGATTTGTTAACTTGTTTCCTCTATGCTGTCAGCTATCTTTTATGCTTCCATTATTTATTATCACTGTTTATTTTAATTGTGATACTCTAATATGGGGGTATATTCTCCCCCATACCACCATAGATATCGTTTCTAGTCGACACCCTCTGGTGTACTAGGAGGTGTGCAAGAGGCCATGTGAACCTCCATCTCTGGGCATCGTTTAGTGTCTTCTTGTATAGGATATTACAAGTTGATGAAATTTTCAATTCGGTGAACATTATTGTGAAATATGTAAGCGGAATCAGAGAAAAACATGATGATATCATAATCATAAATTGAATCCTAATAATATATCCACAATGATATAATGTATAAGTGTTAGTTCTTCATTAAAATCATGATAATGAAGTCAAATTGGATAGTTTATGAAACACTCTATATGGAATGACGAGGAATGAAATAATTATTTTAGAAAAGGAGTTATATTAGAAATTTGTGTTCAAGGAAATGACAAAAATCACATTGTAATATGATCATGAATATATTAATGATAATAAGATTATGTATTTAATTTCATCAACTAGAAAAAGGTAATTAGTATATTCTATGAATTACTTCTACTTGCTGAATATTACTGTGTAAATGGTTTGAACGTTTCGATAATGTTTCCCAGTATGTTCTAGGATGATGATGAAGGTCGTTAAATCATGATTAACTCTTTAAAAGATGTGTAAGGAAAAATGTGATCATGGAAGAAAATCATCCATAAGAAAACATTTTTTTTAAAATAGGATGAGAACTCAAAATAAATGTACGAAAATGAAATTTGGAATTATAATGACCTAAATTAATGAGTTCTTGTACCTGGTATAGATCGAATACAACCATAGGACAATTATGTTGAGTGGATCCTTACCAAATTATTTATTTTTGTTTTGATAATAAAAAAATATTAATTAAAATCTTCTATCAAGAATAAATAAAAACATTAAATTATTCCAATATGTAATGTTTTTATGAACAGATTTTAGGTAGAAATATAATAATTTTACTCTTACATATTTTACTCTTACCTATTTTATAATTGAACATATAGAAACACCTTTACACATTGGTATTTTTTACAGATATTAATCTTACATTCTTAATTATATAATGATAATTTCAAACCAAATAATTCACTTTATGATTATTAATCATTGTTGTATTTATTATTATCATGATTGATATTATTGTGTAAAATATGTTTTCATAATGGATTCTTCAGTCACTATTTTATTATGTGTATGAAATTTTCACTAAGACTTTTACACATAAATAGACTATCATTTTACTCATATATAAATATATCCTGATTTAGATTATTATAAGAATTATAATTGAAAATATATCTTTATATATAATTGTATGTTTAATTATTCTTTCATTTACAGTTAATTTTAATATCTCATACGTGAATTAATTTTATGTGATTTCAAACACATATGTGGATATTCACTAGAATATAATGTAATTTTACTCATACATGAATACAACTTTCACTCATATGTAGAATTAATCCTATATAGAATAAACCTCAGGAGATTAACCTTATTAGTTACAATTATCATTTAGGACAAATAAAACAAACAAACAAATAAACCTTAGAAAAATATGTACCTTATAAACAGAATCCCTATTGTAATGCCTAAAACTGAATATCTAGTCTTGACACAACATTCCACATAGACTCATGCACACACCATCATATTCATGAGGTTTTACACTACTAGTTATAGTCCACGTGTCATCAATAGGGAACCTATACACTCGATATTAATAAAGGAAATCATAAATAACTAAAGAAATGATGTTGCAGAATAAATAAATTGTTCTGTAAAAATATTTCATAGAAGGAGTCCATATAATATTAAAAAAATAGTCAATCGACTCTAAATTTTGTAGGTATAACCAAGAATCAAAATGGAAATAATATAAAACAAGAAGCTATATTTGGGAGTATGTCCCAACATTTCCTCTAACACGAACCCTCCATTTCCTCATGTCCTCGTCATAGGGCCCTTAGCCATCAATAGTCTCGTGATCCGTAAATATGCATGTGCATTGAGAGGCTACAGAGGGTGTGATAAATGAACATAGTGAGACATTATGAATTCATCAGTGAACATATGTGTACATAACATATAACAATTTATGTGATGGCATAGAGTAAATGCTCCGACAAAATATAACCACACATGGTCTGAGTTATCATTGGCAAACCAAGACACCACAAAAACCAACCACACCTGCTTCTAAATAATTCTATTAAGAATGTAATTTCAACATAATATGTATCTATTGAGACATTCTACACCCTAAATTTGGCCACTATTAGGAACTCCACACATACCACTATAGAGGTGGTCATTATCCGGAATAACGAACACACTACTATGACGATCGTGGTTATAATTTTATGATGGTAAGTACCACCTAGCACATATGATGTAACCATGTAATCAAATTACACCTTCATGGAATTATACCATTTTTGAATGTAATTGAGAGAATCTAATTTTCTATGAAATTTATACTCTAACTTCGGCATAAAATTGTGTGATTCAATCCATTCCACGAAACAAGTTATAGTTTTAGTCAATCATTACGCCTTCAAACCTCTATACTAAGAGGTTGTCAAAACAAAGAAGGTAAACCTATCCATATTTATACCTGATGAATGGTTCCAATTTCTATAGAAAAAAAAATTAATATGTACCATAATAGTGAATAATAAGGCTTATAATGAACAGTTTTAGAGACGCTACACAAAAATGTATTTTTCTCAACAAAAGAAAGGTATTACAGTCTACTCAATTATCCATATAAAAATGAATAAATATCATGGGTTATAATAAAAAAAATATAGCACAAAAATGACATATACAAGTACCATTATTTTAAGGAAATTCTTACCATAAATTCAGTGATGAAAACATCTATGGTTCATTCATGAATCACCACCTAAACCACATGTGCATATTAGACAGTTCAAAGCGCTCACAAAGGATTCTTAGAATTTATTCTAAATATTTTAATAACAAATTAAATATAAAAAATACATGAAATAATAATTTATCTCTATTAAATAATTATAAAAAAATCGAGTTAATACATAGAACATATCAACCAATTATTCCAAAAAAATTAATAATTAAATAACAAGAATGAATAATATATCTAAATAGAATAATATGATAAATGAATTTGATAAATATTTATTATTATTATCTGATAATTATAGGATAATACTATTTAATATTTATTTATCATTTTTTACCTGAATCTTAAGAAGTATAATATCACAAATAAATGGAATTATAGAATCCCACAAGGAACTATCCCGTAAAAGTTATGTACCTAGGAAAGAGGAGAGATGAAGTGTTACTTCATGCATAGAAACGCAAAAAAGAATCCGATTGGATTAAATATGACTTTAATGTTTTTGGATTAAGTAATTATGGAATACCTAGGATCAATAGGGGAGTAAAAAATGATGGTTATATAGGTTAAAATATTTTTATGATGGAAAACCAAAACTGAATCATAGCATTAAAAACCATAAATTAAATTAAATATTTAATTTTTATTTTAATTTAATAATGAATGGAGAGAATATAAATTCCATTAATAAATGATATACTAACATAAATTAGTAAAATGAACAATTTTCATAATTTTGGGAATTGAGAGTCATCGAAACGTGTTGCAGGGTCATTCTGGAATAGGAAGAATAAAAAACAGGGTTTAAACATATTTTTAAAAAAAGAGTGTGGTATAAGGGTAATATGGTTTTACCCATACAATTTTAACACCAACACATAAACAGCACCATATGTACCCTTATGTATCAATTAAAAATAGGTTTTACCCTTTTATAGTGTATAAAAATATATATCTACCTTTATGAATTGAGGGTTAAACCTTGCACAAACCTTATAAATTTAGGGTTATCTTTACACAACTCCAAAAAATCAACTAGAATATAGGTATATAGAATTTACTTTTAAAATAGACACAATTATATATTTAAGGGTAGAAAATAAAATGATTTTTTTAATTTATCTCATAAAATACATATAAAATATATCTAAAAATGTTTTATAAAAATGAGTATGGTACAATTCACCCCCTATACAGAATTATCATCCTTGATAATTGTCCTTATATTTTATTTTGAAATAGTTTTTGGCATTTAGATTGAGCATCCATGACATGCGCGCATGTATTTTCTATTATCCGACCATGATTCCGCATAATAATGAAAATTGTTTCCATATTTTCTTAAAACACCATCTCATTCAGATCTAAAATCCAAAATAGTCACTCCTTGTAAGATGAATATCGCTAAAACTAAACATCCTCGTAGACTATAACATTTATTTGATCAGGAATGTACTTTTTAATTAGATATATATAACACATTATTTATTTCATGATATTGAAGAGGAAGGTGTTGTCAATATTCCATTATTCCAACCTACCCATTGATCTAGAAGGGTCTAACATAGTTTCTTGAAATCTTACTTACTTATTTAATGGTGATATCCTAACCGAGGAGTCACTCTCATAAAAATAAATTCTCAAAAAAAACACCATAGGTCTACTTCTATTTCCAGTATAAGATCTTTGACTGATCTAAGTTTTGATCAACATAATATGAATTAGTTCCACTCTTTTAGAGGTCTCCTATACCCTACTGGACCCCAAAACTAATTCTACATAGGCCTCATGCCAATAGAGTAGTGAATGGAATGTCCTACTATTGAGAGAATCATAATATTCCATATGAATCAATGGTTGGTAAAATTTTTTCTATGAAAAATCAAAGAAGGATAGTTGATAATCCCATGCTCCACCAATATGTAGGATGTAAGCCCGAATCATATAAACCAATATATGAATCACCCACTCTGATTTTCCATATGTATGAATAAGTCATGATGTACTTAATCTTAGCTAAGTCTCTAAGGATTTATGATATCCCTTACAAGATAGTGAAACAAAAAAAGCATCTCAAATAGATATAATTCTCAAGGGAGCATGGTGATAACATACCATCTCAAAAAAAATATCATTCCCAGATAATCTACTGGGTGAGTCTCATAGATTGGAATGAAATGGGATACATTCATGAGACTATCCATATAACTGATATGACATCACAAATAGTTGGGGTGCTCTGTACACATGCCAAAAATTCCATCATGATTTCATCCCACTTACACAAGGGCACATAATTTGGATATATAAAACCACCAAGATATTGGTTCTCAACCTATATCCTATGGTAGGTAATGCATCAAGAAATGAATCCTTCAACATCCCTCATTATTCAAAATCACTATAATTGTCTCCTAAGGTCATGATACATCTTCTCCACTAAAATATGAACCACCCAATTTGAGGTATTAGAATCTCTCATTATCAATTCCTTGATATAAGTTGGTACTATAAATCTCTAACATACTAGGATCAGATCATCACTATAAAATGACCACCCAAGTATCATGTCACAGTTTTCATTCCATTACCATATAATATCCCATGATAAGAAAGATTCAGGACTAGAATTCACTCTGTAAACTATGAAGGATGAGATCTATAATCGATCACATTCAATAAATCTTTTGTACCCAAATGTATATTTACTCCAATCGACTGAAAAGATCATCAAGAACCACTGATCCTCTAATAGTAAATCACAAAGAATCTAAACTACCAGTGTATTATGGTTAGGAGAATACGAAATTATGTCACATTCACCTAGTGTATCTATAATATCAAAGTATATTTTTTCTAATATACATAGAGCATGTACCTCATATTCATTTCCTTCTATATAAAGATATAATGAAAATATGATTATCTTTATAGACATTAAAATTATCACTAAATTTATATTGTCACTGATACATCATTCATCGACCACAACTGTTGGTTCTAATTCAGAGTAATGATAATATTTCTCATGGGGTCCCATTTAATGTGACCCATAAGCTACTATACCTTCACTCTACATCAATAATGCTTCCAAACTGATGCACGCTGCATTAACTTATACTATATAAAAAATGCATCGATGTGGAAAAATAAATACATTATTTTTAGTTAAAGTCCACTATATCTCAGGAAATACCACTTCACAGTGGTCAGACCATTAAAACATAACTCTATTATTCATCAGATTAATCACAGTTGTTGATAAATTAGAGATATCCTGGATAAAATTCCAATAACATCATGATAAACCCATAACGATCTTGATCCTAATAATCGTTCCATGTATATCACTAGGATGTAACTACCACAACTTTCTCTAGGTATATAGATATAATAATTTAAAAAAAAAACATCCCCCAAGAATTTATCTTAATGAATCCATAATTGACACTTAAAAAGTTTTCTAAAATTAAAATGTGCTCAAAGTGTACTCAAGACTATATCATGATGTGTGAAATGTTTCTCTAGAGTTACTGAGTAGATGACTATTTCATCATTTAAAACCATGATAAAAGATTCAAGATATGGATGGAAAATGTTATTCATGAGATCCAATAACACTTCTGAAACATTCATCAGTCCAAATAAAATCACCAGGTACTCATTTTGTCTATACATACCCTGAAATTTCACCTTCATGATGTCCTCCAATCAAACCTAAAACTCGTGATATCCTTATTGATGGTCAATCTTAGAAGACCACCAGGATCCTTGCAATTGACTGAAGAGATCATTGATCTAAAGAAAAGTATATATATATATTTTTCACCATAACCAAATTAAACTTATATTAATCTAAAATGAGTTTAATACTACCATCCACCTTCCTTGTGAAAAAATAGGTTCAACCTTAGTGATGTATCTAGCTTGATTAAATGCTTCAATTTCGTTCCCATGAGAGAAAACATCACCTCATTCAAATTGATCAGTTCCATATAATTAGAGGGTTTTAAAAAGGGCTATGCACTATGAATTTTTTTCTATCTGTAACTCCACCACCATATCAAGAGGGTGGCCCATGAATTCCTCTTGAAATATGTACTCATAGATATATACAATTGGAGGCAAAGAAGAGGGTTTGACACTGATCATGCTGAAGGAGAAAAACCTACAATATGTGCCATAATAATCCAAAGATGTTCCATGTCTAGACACACTCTACCTACTCATAGTTCCCACAAAATATTTATCATGAAATTTTCTGCATTAGGTTATATAAATTATACCCATGATATGGGCTAAAAAACTAGTAATCCAATCCATGAAAAGGTTTACATCTAAGCACCCTACCTCTTGAATCACAAATCCCCATAGATTTCCATAACCAATAAATAATATAATTTTGTATGAGAATTACTAATGATGGTCCAAATTCATTACCAGCAGTTTATCAAGGGTAGGAAACATAGAAGATAAATTGACCGATATGTCAAGTCTAGTAAAAAAATATTTTAGATTTAATGAATAGGAATCATCGGTCTCAAATAAATAATTTGACGATGTAGATGTAATAAAGATCATACATAGAACAATATAGGACCCCTCAACACCACCATATAGATTTTGATATAGTGAAAAAACTCAGGATGCCTCCTCTCAACTTCGTTACCCCTAAGTCATCAGGGTATAATAATCTCGCATCCTCTACTGAGGATCAATACTCATAGGTTTTCCAAAACTTTCTACACCCCTATGGGAAGACCTTGATAAAATAATACAAATATTTCTATCCCCACCACAGTGGCATCACTCTATAAAAGTAATCATTAAATAATTGATATAATTCCCAATTTTATAAAAATTTATGCACCTACTAGAATCCAATCCCATAGGGGACACTATGGATGTTATTCTCTAACCCGTCTCCCTACCACACTACTATTACTGTTCATCCTTCCTCTTCCTACTACTAGAATACATAACTATATAATTGAGAGAAAATTGAGTCACTTATCTACTATGGAATGGTAGTATTCCTACTTCCCTATCCTCATCTATCCCCTTATAAAAAAAATAGGTCATTGAAAATCACCCACAAATTGGTCATCATGACCAAAGCATAAACTAAAATAAAATATCTAGAATAATGACTATCTGAAACATTCAATCATTATGTGTCTCATTTCTATGAATAAATAAGAAAACAGAAGTATCACTATAAATCAATCAGAATATGTTGAGACTGTCATAAACAATATCTAAAGCTCAATGAACTCGTCATCACTATCCTGCTTCATCGTGTCAGTAAGATACTTTAAAAAAAATACTTTCTATTTTCCCAACTAAGACTCTAATATTAAAATTTGATTCATGGTATCCCATCTTCTCCTAGAAGGCCCTTTGAACATAAATGTACAAAAAACTCTTTCCCTTCCTATAGAGTATTTTCCATGTTTAAAAATATCTTGATAATGTCCAACCAATCCTCTATATCATGTGTGAAACCATTACCATTAAAGGCCAGTGGATAATGGAGTTTGAAATCCCAAGCAGGATAGGTCATTAACTATTGGGAATATTCTCCTTTAATGGGATGAATTCGAATGATTCTTAGTTAAACTAGATTTGTAGCCTTAGTCACTATTTCTGGTATATGACCATGATGAGGTATATCATCTTACACCATTGGTGGTGTAAAAGTTTCTCCCTCCCTAAAAGGATCATTTCATGTCGCAAAAAATAGTGGCCCTATAAAACATTTCCCTTGATGGAATTCATGACATTACAAAGAAATGCTTAAATCAAACGAAGCTTTTCGGTTATGAAGGAACCCAATCAGTCTATGGGATAACATATCGGTTTTATTCATAGGATATCCATAACACAAGATATATCCCTCTAGCTCTTTCCAAGGTCTCCATCCATAAATGTTAGTCATATTCATTTATATATACAAAACATAAAAGAATTCCCAATTTCGTCTAATTAAATTTTTCATATAAATATATATCAAAAAAATAAGAAAAAATATATGTCACACAATCATATATATATATATATATATACTTAACAAAGATTACACATCATGGAATTAAATTAAGGATCTAGTTTGTAAATGACAAAAAGAATATATATAGAATGTTATCCTACCTGCCTACTCCTGATTCATGAAGCACCCTAAATCCCATAAAAACAATAATTGAAATCCCATTACTGGTAACGTGGATACCTGTTACAAAAGAGATATCCATGAACATGGTAAGTCCCCTACATAACTTCCATACAACCTATTTGTTTCCTACTGTGACCCAAGTTGAAAAAAAGAAAATAAAAAAAATTATGTTGTTATACCACTTTGAAATAACTTGACCCAAATAACAGGGTTTCACATGTAGTGACACATAGCCTCCTATATTCCTCCTCATATGCAAAGAGGTTTTGAATAGTTTTGGAGTCCCAAAAACCTCTATTGAGGAGACTATACCCTCATTAAGAATAATGGAAATAAAAAATAAGAAAAAATTATAATAAAGTACAATAAATAAATAATGATGTAAATATATGGAATAAAAGGTACCTCATATCATAAAAGAAAAATAAACCATGGACCTCCCAGTTTCTGTAGGTAAAAATAAAAGTCCAGAAAAAAATAAGATAAGATTATGAGTAATAACATGGTGTATTTCCTAAAATATCCTCTAACTCTAATCCATGATCTCCTTAATTCCTCATCATAGAGCACATTCCCTTCACTGGATCTCTGGTCATAAAATATGTTTTCATTCCCAGATTCTTATTAAGGGTGTGAGTGAAAAAAATATGATTATTCTAGCAATCCATCCTTTACATACAATCACATAATATATAAATTTGTGTTTCGTGACAAACAGTAAAAACTAAAATGACAAACAACCATACATGTATTGAGTTATATTACACTAACTAAGACACCAAGAAAAGTAGTCCCACCTACATTGACATGATATCTACAAAATTTCAATTCTATCACTAAACATATCTAATGTTACATGCCCTACCCTGACTGTGGAAATCATCAGGAAGTCCACACTACCCATCGTGGCAGAAATCATTATAAAAAACACTACATGCCCCACCATGAAGGGTTTCATTATTCATAGATGATAGTATGTCAATGCTATCTTGTCTGACATAACTAGAAAATCACATTACCACTACATATAATTATATAATTTCATATTTTACCTTACTAAATCTCACTTATAAGGCATGGTATACTCAAAAATTATTAAAAAAATTTGTGATATTACCCATACCTCCAAACGAGTAATTTTACAAAGAAAGTATATTATTTTCACGATTCCCCCAGATGGGTAAAACTAACCCATACTAAGAAACCTATTTATCCCGATACCTAAAAAAAACTTCCACTATCTATATTACACCAAAAGAAAAACGTATCACCTAAAATAATAATAACATATATCATGTATTATTATCAAGAGGTTAGACAAAAATCACATTAACACAAAGAAAAATGGACTCAAGGACCACTGACTAACCCATAAGAAAATTCATAATAAGAATTTGTTATGAATCATAAACAAACATTCCATGAAATGTCATTTAAAGGGCCATTAATTTAAGTAACTTCATACCTCAAAGTCATTGATGAAGAAATCCAACGGTCATTAATGATTTTCTCCTCGAATCACATCTCCATATTAGACAATTTAAACCACACTCTAAGGATTACTATAATTAATTCCAAATATTTTATTTTAAAAAGAAATAGAAACTCAACATGAAATAATAATTTATCTCTACTAGGTAAGTTAAAAATTATCTATTTAATCCTTATAATAGGTTAACCATTTAATCCTTATAGAATAATTATAAAACCACACATGATATTATTATATCTCTCTTGAATAACTTGAGATAAGAATTTAGTAACTCTTTATTATTATTAGTCATTAATAATTATATGTAAGTATCATTTCATAATTCTCTATCATTTTTTATAGAAGGACTATATGTCTAATCACACAAACAATTGGAATTATATAATCCCACATGGAATTATCCCTTCAAAACATTGTAACAAAGAAAGTGGAGATAAAGAGGGATATTTCATACCCAGAAAATAGAAGAAGAATCTTGTTGTTTCAACGAATACTTCATCGATCCTTTATAAAGGAATTCTGGATGACCTAGACTCAAAATTCAAAGAAATGAAGGGTAGTAAGGTTCAATTTTCTTTAAAGGAAAACAATTACTAGGTTACAACATTTAAAACCATAAATTTAAACAATCGTTTAATTTTTTATTTACTTTAATATTGATGATAGAGTGTTTAAAATCATTCAATATAGGAGTTAAAAACATAATTGAGTTAAAAAGATGTATTATAAGGAATTTTGGAATTTAAAATCATTAAAACTCATTACGTTGTCATTGTAGAAGTGGAAGAATTTAAAATAGGGTATAAAACTATTTTTTTTTTCAAAAAAGAGCACTATCCAATGGAAATATGGTCTTAACCTTACATAGCTCACACATACAATTATACAGCACCAGAGGCACCCTTATGCATCCATTAAAAATATGGGCTTACACATACACAAAATAATGAATCAGATCTCTATCCTTACAGAGTCAGGGATTACCCTTAGGAATTACATTGAATTTTAGGGTTTCCATTATGAATCTCCCAGAAACCAAATTTTATACAGGTATATGTAATTTACCATTACGTATGACCTATGAAATATGTATGAGTAAAAAAATTGAAAAAAAATAACTCGTAAAATATTTATAAAATATAACTTATTAGTTTTTATAAAAATGAGTATTTAACCATTATTAAGATTTTATATCATATAAAAATATACATTTTATTAGATTATTTTATTTATCACACATAAATTAGTATTATTTGTTTACATAATAATTGTACCTCTTACTAAAAGTGTTAAGAATAAAAATTAATTTTTTTATAGAAGGAGACATAGATGTGAGAATTTTGAGATATCATTTATTGATTACTATGGAGGATATTATAATGATGTTAAACATTAATAATTTATTTTGTATAAAATTATAAACTCTAAAATTTTTCTCCATTCCAAGAATGATATTTCAAAAAGTCATAGATGAGTATTCTCATATATTTATTAATGGTGAGAATAATGACTAATATTCAAGTATAAATATATTTTTTAAAATTATTTTAACCACTGCAGATCAGATTATTATTGTTGTAGATTATATTTAAAGACAATATAATGTAATATGTGATGTACTTAGTCATTGATATTGTTGATATACTCTACCATTGTACCTACCACTGAGAGAGTTTTTGAATCATGTTAAATCAATTTTAAAACCGTTAGATAACTCTCATTTTAAAAATGAATTGTACAATCTTTACATCCTTAATGGTATTGAATAATCCATGGTACAATAACTTGTTGTTTTGTTTCAAATATCATCAACAACTACCATGACCCGATTTATTTGTGTATATTATTAATTATTTTTATATACTTAACTTGTTATTTATCATTTTTGGTTTATGAATTTCCCTTCAAAAATATTTCTTTTATTTTCTTTGTGTTTCCAAGGATAAAAGTCAAGTGTTAAGTTATACCTCTCTATAGGTAGGTTTTTATTTGAGACATCATGTTATCATTCCATGCTTTAATTTAGTTGTTAATCCCCATTAAAATTCAGTATTAATCTACCTCTATTATAAAATGTATGATTCAATAATGTTGTGAATCCTCTTTAAATGTTTGGAATTTACTGCATAAATATCTCCCAAGGAGTATAAGAGTGTAATGAGTAGATACCTAATCAAAATGATCTATAATAATATAAAATAATTATATTCTAATTTTGATTTCTTTTTCTTCTGTAAATATTTAACTCCCATAAATAATGATATCTATAATTATCATAGAGATTTAATTCCCTTTTGTAACATTTTAAAATAGGTTTATTCACCAACTTGACCATTCAAATATCTTAAACAAGACCTAAAATTTTGTGCCAAATCCTTTCTCATCAAAATATTAATCTACACTGATTATATATTTTCTCTAATAACCTCTTACTAGACCACATAGTTAATTGAAAAATTCTTTAAGATGGAGGGAACAAGTTCAAAAGATCGATGGATTCTACAGAGAACGGATTACATTAAATGGAATAATTTTAGCTATTGGAAGAATTTAAAGAAATAATTACTAAAGAAATATATTATTGATAATTGGGATAGCATAGTAAAACATTAAAAATTACCAAATTATCTAACAAGAAGTGATGCGATTAAATATGTTTTCAATTACATAAATAAAAATATTATATAATTTGGTATTAATATAAAATTTTACTGCTATATTTATATTTTAAACATTTCTCATGAAATTTAGAGAATATTGAAAATTACCCACCATGGATTAGTTATGTTGATAAGGAAAATCCTCATAATGATTTGGGATGAATATCAATATTTCAATATTTGAGATAAAGAATTTTTAGCCGTATGTTCCATAGAATTATTAGTATTATAAATGGAAGAAATGTTGTTAGAGAGGCTTTGAAAAATCATGTTCCAATTTAAAGAGATTTGATAGATCTAACCAAAATGTCACATACAAAGGAAGTTTCCATTTTTGAGTGAGAAAATATAAAGGAACATACTCTAATTGATTTTATTTTCACTAATTCGATATGTATTGAAACATATTAATATATATAATGAAGATAATTCAGGATATATTAAAATTTTTGTTTGAAACCTCTAATTATTAAATTTGGGAATTTTTAAAATAAGACATGTCTCATGTAACATCCCACCACCCCAAACCAAAAATTGATGCCCAAACTAGTGATCCATACTGTGCCTTTAATGCGCCTTCCCATAAAATAGATGATATCAACTAGAAGTGTGCTTTTATGGTGGTATAATGGGGGACTATAATATCATGTTATAGAAAAATAATGGAAGAAATAATACTAAGCAAATGAAAAATTTAGAAAAAGCATGGAATTGAATTAAATATATTCAAGGACAAAAAATTAACCTAAAATTATAAATGATATTACAAAAGGAAATTGAATACTGCTTTTTTGATAGTTATACGTCAATGAAAGGAAATTAGAACATCAAACCTGAAATATAAACAAAAGGAAAAAATTGGAAGGAATCTCAAAAATAACACAAATCATAGTTTATTTCTAACTACCATGCTCTACCAAAATAAGATAAGCATAATGAAATGATCTTCCCCACATACAAACCTGTAATCAAGTATCATCCTCTCATGTACCAAAGAAACATAGATTCTTGAGTAGGGTGTGAGTACATATCATTAGGATAACCCTGATGATCCCCCTTAATATAACTAGTATGAATAGAAGCACATTGAAAATATCTATAGATAATCAGCTTATTATTTTGAACAAAATAAAACAATCACTACAAACAACTTTTGTTTCTATAGGTTATCAATGAAACCAAAGGTCAGTCATACCATTATAAATCCTTAGTTATATGACCCAATGGACCATAACTTCTTCAACCAATACTAGAGTGTTTCTAAGTACACCACGATGACTTAACCACTCATAACAATCATAACCATCCCTCGTGTGTATTCCATAAGAGTATCATTGACCACCCATATAGGCGTTTTCTATATTGTCACCACAGACAACCCCTTATCTGTATTTTCATAGTTATCACAATCCACCCCTCATATATGTTATCTTAGTTATTTCAGAACACCCCAACATGGGTTTTTTAATATTTATCATATACCACCCCCTTACGACTATCTTCTTAGTTATCATAGACAACCCATTTTAGTGTTTTCTCTTCTATAACATAGAACAATAAGTATCATTAACATAACCTATTCTTTTTTTCTCATCCAAGTAAAAATAAAAAAGTAACATATACCTCCCCTACATGAGTTATCTTAGTCAAGATCATCACCTACCATAAGGAAGTGTTCCATAAATAGCCACCACTACCAAAATGGAATTTTAATTTAAAAAAAACGACCACATAGAGTGTTTCTCATTCTTTTTAAAAACAAGACCCTCCCAAAGTGTGTTTTACAATTAATTTTTAAAAATGATAACACAAAAGGATATTTTATTTATTTTTTAAAGATAATAAAATCATAGGGGTGATTTCATTACCCTTAAAAAACCCCATACCCAAGGAAATTGTCATTCCAAAATAAACAAATTTCATAGAAAATGGTTTCTCCTATCAAAACATACAAAAAATCATGTTTTTCACTAAAACCATAAAAACTATAAAAAATTATTTTACCTTTAAAAATTTACCATTACATTAGGTTTAATTTCAAAAGAATATTTTATTCAAAATTACTAATGAATGTGAAATTTCATTTCACAATCACCAGTTCATATTACAAATCCATTTATACGACAAATCATAATTTTTTACATTTGAAAATATCAACTATAGGTTTTCATATAAAACACTTTTTATTTATTTTAAAAAATAAACCAATTTATTAATTCATACATATTTCAATTCAATATAAAATTCTTTACCCTTGGGATTTCAATATTACTGGGTCCTAATCATATTATTGGTCTATTTAAACTAGGGAGAAAATACCCATAAAATGTATTATTATAACCAGGTAAATACATGACAAGGATGGAATAAACACCCTATTAATTAAAGTAATATCAATTCAAAAAAAGGTTTGTATGGCCAAACAAATATACACTATAAATTAAAGAGAGGATTTGTATTAATTTAAAGCTACTATAGCCTCTTTGAAAGTATATTGTCTTTAAGTTATAGATTAGAAACTCGCTACTTAATCTCTTCTATGATAAAAGACCAGTGAAAACCCCACATACAGTCTTATCATTAATTCAAACTAGAATCATAATTATGTTTAATCAAATTATAATTAATTAACAATTTAAAACTAATTATCTTACAATATTCACTTAGGAATAAATTAGTATTTACTCACCAAGTACTCACGCCACACCTAAACCAATACTAACCATCCTCTAGAGGTTCTTTCCATTATCAAGGCAATAACCCGAGATAAATTACTATCAATTAAAAATAAAACCATAATATAAAAAATTAATTTTCTATAAAAACGTTGAAGAACACCCTTGGTGACATACATGGATCAAAAGAACAGGAGAAAACATGAAGATGTTGTACTAAGACATATCCTAGCTAGGCTATTCAAAATAAACATAATATCAGGTTAATTAAAACATTATTAAGTAGAATAATTACTAAAATACCTAATTGGAGGAACAAAAATTAGAGGGTGAAAACTAGGAGATGAAAATTAGGTCACTAATGGAAAACAAACCAAGAATCGCCAATAAACGGTGTCCAAAACCACCATAAGGTGATAGAGGAATCAACATAGTTGAGGGGGTAGTAAAAATGGTCATCAAGAGCCACAATAAGATGGTTTTGTGGAAGAGGGGATTCCTATCTAAAAACCCAATGGGGGATAATTTTATGCCATCCCATGAAAACCCCCATTATTGAGTAGGTGAACTCCTATTTTTTAATAATCTCACTAGCCTAACCAATGGATGGTTAGTGGATACGAGATGTATCCCTAAACAACTGAACATCCTTGGGTGCCTTCCCACAACTTATTTCCTCCATATAACCCTATATTCAAGTACAGAAACACCCTTTTGAGGTGTACAAACCATTATAACACTCTTTTGAAACCAACGTCCTAAAATGAACCATCCAATAAATAAAAGTTCATATTTCTCATGGAAGTATAAATTTTTCAAATTAATATATATCTTATTTTTATTATTATTAGAAACTACCTAAATTCTATAAGTATTTTTTTTGTTAAAATTACTAAATCATGTGTTATGAATGTTACATGGTTTAGATATAAAATGGAAGAGCACTGTGATAATGAACATTCCCTAAGATCTCCACAATACTTAGGATCTACTAAAATTCATACCTATGAATCATTATAATTTAAAGTGTCATATAATACTTAATTAAAATATATTTGGAATCCTTGGAAATGTTTTATTAATGTTATTCGACCCAAATTATCATGGGTACCAAAACAATTTAATAATTAATTTTTATGAAAAATTCCTTAGATAACTCAATAATGATGTATGGTATATGGATAGTAGATTCTCTAAGAACATGAAAAGTGCTATATTAGAATTTATTTCTTATATAAAATGTGATGTAAGTACTATTACTTTAATAGATAATTATAAATATTTATTAAATCTTTGGGAGATTTTTTTATTTATAAATATATTAGTATTTATAATGAAATTTTTCATGGTTTACAACTCAATTTAATAATCATATCTCAATTATGTTATGATGGAATGAAATTTAAAATTCAAAATGATAAATGGATAGTTTTTATGAATGATTCCTTATTATTTTATACAAACCAAAAGGAATATATTTATTGTATTAACCTTGATGAACTGAAGGTTCAACATGTAATGTGTTTTATATTATAAGGAATGATAATTTATTCTGGAATAGGAAACATGGACATTTTAATTTTATACAATTGTAATAGATGTTAAAGAAGGAATGTGTTATGTTGTTTCCTAATTTTAGGAAATGTATGATTTATTTTTTTGATTCTTACAAAAAAGTAAAAAATTTAATGTTTTTTTAGGTCAACTAATCAAATAAGCTATAACCAACCCATATAATTAGTGCATATTAAATATTCTTCTCTTAATCAAACTAAAAGTCATAGAGGGAATCAATTTACATTATTAATTACAGATTTATATAATAGATTTTACTAGGTAAAATTTGTTTCCCATCAAAATGAAACCCAAGATATGTTTACTATTTTTAAATTTAATTAAAAAGGAAAACGATAAATAATAACATATATGTCTGAGTGAGATGGAAGTATGGACTAGAGCAGGGAAGTAGGGTGAATAGTCCTTTTTTAAAAATAAAAAAAATTATAATTATAATATCAATGATAACGTTAACTTCAATTATTAAAGAAACTATAAATTTTTCTCATGTAATACATGCAACATGTTATGAGGTAGAGAAAAATATAGTATGAAAATTATGAATGTATTATATTATGACCATGAAATGGAAAAAACAAATAAAAAGAAGAAAATAAAATCCATAACACATGATATTTTTTAGTAGTTAAGATAGCATAAATCATAAATCTAGTCTTTAATATTATATACATGGCGAGTATACTGGTATCCATTAAGAGGATCACTTTTGATATAGGGTGATAAATCAATTATAGACATATTTTTTATCACATGGATGCATAACCCCACAAAAGTTTATATGAGTCACAACCCACAACCAACCTAACATTCGTTTGGGAGTCACAACACGATATTCCTTTTGAATAGGTGGAATAACATAGAAAAATTATATTTTTAATGAGAAAAGATTATATCAAATCTTAATGAACAATCCAAAAATATGAAAAAATATAAAAATAAGACCCATAATTAAATATAGTATATAATAATGTCTATTCATCTTGATCAATTCAAGAAAAAAACCATTTCACATTGTAGTTTCTTGATAGTGATCACACCAGCAGTGGAACATAAGATACAGTAAGAGGGAATTTAGCTATTGTGAATTCCACAATAGAAAATCAAGCCATTAAATATCACTATCATATTGAATAGTATGAATGTAGATTCATTGATTCAATAATGTTCTATTACTCGAACAATATATATTGAACTATTTAATTAATATTGCAATATCACATACCAATTACTAATATCATTTTCATTAACTCAAAAATATTTATTATTTCAAGGGAATATATATTGAACCAATAAAAATATTTCAAAAATATAAATAATAAAACAAACATGGAAAATTTACCATTTTTTCATTTAAGAGACACACATAATTAAAAATTATTTCATTCACTATTTCTATATCCAATAATTTGAAAACACTTTTCATTCCATAATTCGATTTAAAATTTAATTATAATATATATATATATATATATATAATAAAACATATCACAACAAAAAAAAGGAAAAAAAGTAATTTTTATAAAAACAGAATATCATAATGAAAATGAACATTATAAAACACTACGATGTCCTCCGCAACACGTTTACAATTAATTTTATTTAATACATTCTATTATTATGATTTAGTATGAATAGTTTATGAGCATGATATAGTGAAATTTATTATATGAAATTGTATGAGTCATTTTATATATTTTATAATATGTTTACTATAAGAGTTTAGGATTGTGAGAGCTCCATGCATGAAGGGACAACATAAGATTCCTACATATAATGTTTCTAAAAGATGATGCATGATCTTTCAAATTTAGTTGATACAGGAACTAAAAATTGATATAGCATATATGAGATATATTATAAATGGAGGCTTCTGTCACGACCCAACCCAACGGGGCTCGAGCCGCGACTCCGCAAGCCCGCCTCCAATAGGCCAGGGGCTGGCGACCAACGCCGAGTAGGCTATCACACACATGGGAGGCATTAGCCTAAGGTACCTGTACACACGCACCCACAAACACCTCCACGCAACAGTGCAGAGATATAGAAACTGAAAAGTAAATGCATGCATACAATCTATCCCAAACCAGAGTGCAACAGAAAAAGTACAAAGGAAAAAACAGGGCCCACCAAAGAAAACTAAAAAGCACGTCCAACCTGCTCTGAAGAAGGGGAACACTAACACAAACACCCTCCGGAAAGATCCCTCGACACCGCACCAGAAAACACCCCGGTCAGTCTCGCTCACTCAGCTCCGCCTACTCGGGGTCCTCCTGGGACTCCGTTGAAAGGCCTGTGGTCTGCACAAGACACAAACATGTGTGGGCAAAGCCCGTGCAGGGGTGAGTATAAACATACTCAGTAGGAACCCCAAAAACCCAAAACCCAAGGGACCAACTAAAAGGCAACAGTCTGCTCAACCCAGCCAGAGAGAACCCAGATGAGAGAGAAACTCCATCTCATGACCATCCTCGGCTAAACACAACTAGTCACCTCAGCTCAGGTGTATGCCCATACATACACCTTGAACAATCCAGAAATACTCAGCTCACGCCACAAGCCACAAGAGGTACCGACCTCATCACCAGCAACCGTCCACAACCAGGAGAGTACACCACACGATCACTGTAATCCCAGATGACACTCATCCGAGAGATACACTCCATCAGATTTCTCACAAACCTCTCAGACGCCCACCCGAGAGATCACGCTCGTCGGATAGCATCACTGAGGAAACCTCCCTGAAACAACAGAACCACCAAACTCCTCGAATAAGGGATCGCTCCTAGGGTCTGATAGGGGATACCGGAACCCACTCTGGTATACGAAGCTCACAGATAGGGGATCACTCCCAGGGTCCAGTGGGGGATACCACGACCCGATCTGGCATACGTAGTTCTCACAGATAGGGGATCACACCCAGGATCCGCTGGGGGACACCACAACCCGATCTGGCGCTCGATAGAACCTCCACACTCAGATAGAGGATCATCGTCCATATAAAGATGGTCACGATGATACCAGAACCCAATATGGTATAACTCGTGATGTAGGGGATCGAACCGACGATGCCGCAACCCTACCGAAAGCACGCGCTGAGTAGGGGATCGCATAACCAACGATACCGCAACCCTACCGACACCAAGCGCTGAGTAGGGGATCGTATAACCAACGATACCGCAACCCTACTATAAACTTCATCCTGAGTAGGGGATCGTATACCCGATGATGCCACAACCCTACTGGGCAAGACCCACCGTGTAGGGGATCATATTCCTGATGATGCCACAAACCCTATGGGGTTAACCTGCTAGATAGGGGATCGCTGCTCGTGAATAAGCGGTCACAGTGATACCAAGAACCCGATCCAGGGTAAAGATGCTAGAGGATCCACTCTAGGCCCACCGGAGGGATACCACAACTCAAACAGTTTAAACATCCCATCGAGAGGATCACAAACCCATACGAAGGTTGTGATACCACACGAACCCTCGTAGGAACGAACCAAGGGAGAACCCTCCACCACTGCTGGTCCAAACGTCGCTAACCCGAGCGACCCACCACAACGCCACACAGCGCACCTTCATAGGCCAAAACCGAGGCCACCATCGCGTTCCACGCGGAAAAACACGCAGGATAGGCTGTTTACTCGCCCGAAACGGAGCATCGGTGAAAAAGGCACTATTCACCGTAGCTAGCTCGTGCGGGGCCCACACAACGATCTCGAAAACCATCGAGCGGATCACACCACGACGATCCCCTTGGAAAAAAAGCGGAATCAACTACTCGCTCGTCCAAAACGGACACCCGGTGAAAAAAGGTACTATTCACCGAAGCCCAGCTCGGGTGGGGCCCACGCCTGGATTCCGAAACTCATCAAACGGAACACACCATTGCGTTCCTCTCGGAAAAACACACAGGATCGACTATTCATCCGCCAAAATCGGACTCCTGGTACAAAAGTTGCGTTTCTCCGCAAACGCCAAAACCCGGCCTCATGGGGTCCGCACCCCGTTCTCAGTCCCAACACCCAGAAACCATCTCAAAAAGTCCGTCGTACCATCAGGGTCTCAACGCCACTGACGGCACGTCAATCGGACGCTCCGGGTAGAAGTTACAATGGCCCGAAGTCGTGAAATAATAAAATAATATTATTTTATACGCCGTTTCAAGCTCCAGGGCCACGATCCCGAACCATAAAATTCTCAAAGTGAGTGAAAAAGGTCCATCTCGACACAAGGAACACGTCGCTGCAAACGGCTCCCAAATCGGAGTTACGGTTTGCGAGTTACGGGGGTTTAAAGAACCCCCGGAACAATCTGGCCGGACCACCGCAGGGTCGCCGGAAACCACCTTGTCGCCACCGGACTCTGCCGTGCCGGAGCCGGAAACCACCGCGCTGCCGCCACGCCGCCGTGGAACTCGCCGGATTCTGCCATGGCCGCTGCGGGTCTCGCCGGAAAAATGGGTTTTCGCTAGAAAACTTCCGGGAGCCACCGGGAGCACCCCGGTGCTCCAAATTCATATCCGAAAAAAGTTTCGGAAAGATCAGGACCTGAACTAAACAACCCTTATACTGATTTGAAGAAAAACAACACATAAATGGGGTATGGGATTTTAAAACTCAAACAGCCTACCTGTTGGCGGATCGCCGAAGCTTCGGGTGCATAACGACGCCTGCGACGCGCTGAAGCTCGATCTGCTAACGATCGGCGCTGAAAACGGACTCCCGGAGCTTGAATTGGCGAAGAACGGAGGAGGGGAGAGGGTAGGACATCCGCTGCGCGTTGGAGGATTCAAGGGAGGGGGAGATTGATTATGTTTTTTTTAAACAACTCATTTAACTCTCCCCCGCCAACTCGCCTCCGTCCCGACACCCGATGCGAACAAAAGTAAGGTCACCCCTAGGGTAAATGCGCCGTTTTGAATGCAATGATGGACTCAGATTTTCCATCCGAGACTCCGATCAGAAGTTATTCGAGCCGACGCTCGCACACTAACTTCGCTACTTATTTATGAAAACGCCCCTGATGGCGTTTCTCACCGCAGGCCCGCGCCCGCAAAGTTTACACCCCGCCTAGGGTAAATGGCACGTTCCAGACGCAACCGTGCCATCAGATTTCCGTTCTGAGCTACCGTTTAGGAGATATCACACCCCCACCACGTGCATAGTATAAAAATACTTAATATTTTTATAAAATTAATTCTGGGCACACTGGCCCTCAGAATCGCACGCCGTCTTCGCGCCTAGCTCTGGAATGATTCCTAGAAATATTCCAAAGTCTGAGAGGACCAAAAACCTGAGTCGGTACATCCTCCCCCCCTTAGAACTTTTCATCCCCGAAAAGACCTAAGAACAAGGAAAGTGATCGGACTCTCAACTGGGTCTCACACACCAGCGAGCTCACCAACAAATACCCATGCCCAAATGTATATGTTAGAGGGACTCATCCACCACACCTCAAAACTATCTTCTTAGGGAGGCACTGACTCACCCGCATGGTTTTAATCGCGTCACAAAAACGCGTCTTGGTGGGGGAAGGATCCATCTACCTCACGCATTCAAAGCATGCGGAACAACTCCCACACAGGGTCTTACCAATGCCCTGAACAAAACTCGAGAAAGCAACAAAAGAAAAGAGTACCGCTAAACAGTGTCTATCAAACTACTGCAGTAAGTAGAAAAGACACAAGGCGTACCTCTATCCATCTGCGGTGCCTCTGGGTCGACTGCCTCCAGGGCATGCAGCTGTCCTCGCCCTTGACCACCAGCTCCCTGAGCATGGCATGGACCACATGGGAGTGGGGGTGGTGGCAACTGGTACTGCCTACCATCACCTCCCACTGCACCAGCTCCGCCGCCACGTCCGCCACCCTGCAGACCTCCTTGCTCGAGACGCTACCTCTACCAAGGCGGTCCATTGACCGGCTCCCTCTCAACAGCACGTCGGGTCGGACAATCTCTAGCAAGATGTCCCCGAACATCACAAGCGTAACACCGCCTCTCCTGTGGCTGACCAAAACTGGCCTACGAGCCCTGTGAGCCCTGAGGCTCAGATCCGCCATCCTGGGGTCGCCTCCTGAAACATCGGCCACGTCCAGACCCCTGAGTCTGTCGTCGGCTACCAGATGCCGATCCAACCAATGAAGTCTCAGCCCTCGAGTGCCCAGCACTAACAGGGGGAATATGCTCATCCAGAAAACTCTCCACCACCAACGCTCGCTCCAGCACTCCAGCATTGGTGGGCAGGCACAAGGAAACCACACCCGCTCGGATGTCCATGCGTAAGCCCTACTCGAAGGTCTGAGCCCTAAAGAACGGGTCTCGAACCATATCCAGAGAGTAGCACGACAGGTCCTTAAACCTTGCTGAGTACTCCGACACAGTCATGCTCTCCTGTCGAAGCTGCAGAAGCTCCTGGATCCGCACTGACCTCAGCGTCACCGGATAGAACTCCTCCCTGAAGAGCCGCTCAAAATCTGCCCACATGAGCATCTCCTCTTCATGGGACTGCATCACCAAACTCCACCATCGCCCGACAGAACCATGTAGAAGGCTCGCCGCTAGGACCACCATCTGATCTGGAGGTGTCCTCACTAGGCGGAATACCGGGGTGACTGCCTCAAGCCAGTCATCAGCTACCTGGGGGTCTGGATCACCCCGGAACCTCAGAGGTCACTGCCTCTAGAACTCGTGCAGCGCACTCAGCCTGCACGTAACCTCGTCCTGCACTGCCGGCATAACCAGCTGCTCGAAAGGTGGCGGCTCAACTGGAAGACCACCTGGAGGTGCAACCTCAGAACCTGCGACCTACTCCACAGCCTCTACACAGGGCAGGTCGTCAGCACAATCCTGTTGGGGAACCCTCGCTGGCTGTCATCATGGAGGCATCCTGAAAAATATTCAAGACGCACCATAGTCAAAAAGTATATCTGGAGAGCTGACTCAAGAAGGACAAGGAAATAACCAAAAACCCAGTCCTATATGATGCATGTACCGTTATGTCCCTGCGACTAGTGTATGAATGTCCCGAGTCGAAAGGCAGGTTATCAGAGTCCTCGTGTATGGATACGTCGTCCGCCGCACCAAAACTGGAGTCTCTGGCCTGAAACCTGAGCTCGAAACACCCTAACACTGCCTATATGCAACCCAAACCAAACTCACAGCTAGACCAGCTACGCTCTGAGATCTCAAAGGTGGAACCTCCTCTGATACCACTCTGTCATGACCCGACCCTACGGAGCTCGATCCGCGACTCCCCAAGCCCACCTTCAACAGGCCAGGGGCTGGTGACCAGCGCCGAGTAGGCTATCACACAAATGGGAGACATTAGCCTAAGGTACCTGTACACACGCACCCACAAACACCTCCATGAAACATTGCAGAGATATAGAAACTGAAAAGTAAATGCATGCATACAATCTATCCCAAACCATAGTGCAACAGCAAAAGTACAAAGGGAAAAACTCGGTCCACCAAAGAAAACTACAAAGCACGTCCAACCTGCTCTGAAGAAGGGTAATGCTGCCACAAACACTCGCCGGAAAGATCCCTCGACACCGCACCGGCAAACACCCGGTCAGTCTCGCTCACTCAGCTCCGCCTGCTCCGGGTCCTCCTGGGACTCCGTCGAAAGGCATGTGGTCTGCACAAGACACAAACATGTGCGGGAAAAGCCCGTGCAGGTGTGAGTATAAACATACTCAGTAGGCACCCCAAAAACCCAAAACCCAATGGAGCAACTGAAAGGCAACAGTCCGCTCAACCCAGCCAGAGAGAACCCAGACGAGAGAGAAACTCCATCTCGTGACCATCCTCGGCTAAACAGAACTATCAGCTCAGCTCAGGTGTATGCCCATACATACACCTTGAACAATTCAGATATACTCAGCTCACACCACAAGCCACAAGAGGAACCGAACCCATCACCAGCAACCGTCCACAACCAGGAGAGTACACCACACAATCACTGTCATCCCAGATGGCACTCATCTGAGAGATACACTTCATCGGGTTTCTCACAAACCTCTCAGACGCTCACCCGAGAGATCACGCTCTTCGGATAGCATCACTGAGGAAGCCTCCCTGAAACAACAGAACCACCAAACTCCTCGGATAGGGGATCGCTCCTAGGGTCCGCTAGGGGATACCAGAACCCACTCCGGTATACAAAGCTCACAGATAGGGGATCACTCCTAGGGTCCAGTGGGGGATACCACGACCCAATCTGGCATACATAGTTCTCACAGATAGGGGATCACACCCAGGATCCGCTGCGGGATACCACAACCCGATCTGGCGCTCGACAGAAGCTCCACACTCAGATAGAGGATCATCGTCCATATAAAGATGGTCATGACGATACCGGAACCCTATCTGGTATAACTCACGATGTAGGGTATCGAACCGACGATGTCGCAACCCTACCGAAACCACGCGCTGAGTAGGGGATCACATAACCAACGATACCGCAACCCTACCGACACCCAGCGCTATGTAGGGGATTGTATAACCAACGATACTGCAACCCTACTATAAACTTCATGTTGAGTAGGGGATCATATACCCGACGATGCCAAAACCCTACTGGGCAAGACCCACCACGTAGGGGATCATATTCCCGATGATGCAACAAACCCTACGGGGTTAACCTGGTAGAAAGGGGATCGCCGCCCCTGAATAAGAGGTCACAACGATACCAAGAACCCGATCCAGGGTAAAGATGCTAGAGGATAAACTCTGGGCCCACCGGAGGGATACCACAACTCAAATAGTTTAAACATACCATCGAGAGGATCACAAAGCGATACGAAGTTTGTGATACCACACGAACCATCGTAAGAACGAACCAAGGGAGAACCCTCCACCACTGCTGGTCCAACCGTCGCTAACCCGAGCGACCCGCCACAACGCCACACTGCGCACCTCTGAGGCCAAAACCGAGGCCACCATCGTGTTCCACGCGGAAAAACACGTAGGATAGGCTGTTTACTCGCCCAAAACGGAGCACCGGTGAAAAAGGCACTATTCACCGTAGCTAGATCGTGCGAGGCGCACACAACGATCGCGAAAACCATCTAGCGGATCACACCACGACGATCCCCTCATAAAAAACAAGCGGAATCGACTACTCGTTCGTCCAAAATGAACACCCAGTGAAAAAAGGTACTATTCACCGAAGCACAGCTCGGGTGGGGCCCATGCCTGGATTCCGAAACTCATCGAATGGAATGCACCATTGCATTCCTCTCGGAAAAACACACATGATCGACTATTCATCCGCCAAAATCAGACTCCTGGTGCAAAAGCTACGTTTCTCCGCCAACGCCAAAACCCGGCCTCGTGGGGCCCGCACCCCGTTCTCAGTACCAACAACCGGAAACCATCTCAAAAAGTCCATTGTACCATCAGGGTCTCAACGCCACTGACGACACTTCAATCGGATGCTCCGGTTAGAAGTTACAACGGCCCGAAGTCGTGAAATAATAAAATAATATTTTTTTATATGACGTTTCTAGCTCCCGGGCCACGATCCCAAACCATAAAATTCTCAAAGTTAGTGCAAAAGGTCCGTCTCGACACAAGGAATATGTCGCCGCAAACGGCTCGCAAATCGGAGTTACGGTTTGCGTGTTACGGAGGTTTAAAGAACCCCCGGAACAATCTGGCCGGACCACCACAGGGTCGCCGGAAACCACCTTTCCGCCGCCGGACTCTGCCGTGCCGGAGCCGGAAACCACCGCGCCGCCGCCACGCCGCCGCGGAACTCGCCGGATTCTGCCATGGCCGCCGCGGGTCTCGCCGGAAAAATGGGTTTTCGCTGGAAAACTTACGGGAGCCACCAGGAGCACCCCGGTGCTCCAAATTCAGATCCGAAAAAAGTTTCGGAAAGCTCAAGACCCGAACTACACAACCCTTATGAATATTTGAAGAAAAAAAAAACCTAAATGAGGTCCAGGATTTTAAAACTCAAACCGCCTACCTGTTGGCAGATCGCCGAAGCTTCGGGTGCATAACGACGCCTGCGACGCGTTGAAGCTCGATCTGCTGACGATCGGCGCTGAAAACGGACTCCCGGAGCTTGAATTGGCGAAGAACGGAGGAGGGGAGAGGGGAGGACGTCCGCTGAGGATTCATGAAAGGGGGAGATTGATTATGTTTTAATTGTTTTTAAAACAACTCATTTAACTCTCCCCCGCCAACTCGCCTCCGTCCCGACACCCGATGCGAACAAAAGTAAGGTCACCCCTAGGGTAAACGCGCCGTTCTGAACGCAACGGCGGACTCATATTTTCCATCCGAGACTCCGATCAGAAGTCATTCAAGCCGATGCTCGCACACTAACTTCACTACTTATTTACGAAAACGCCCCTGGTGGCGTTTCTCACCGCAGGCCCTCGCCCACAAAGTTTATACCCCGCCTAGGGTAAACGGCACGTTCCAGACGCAACCGTGCCATCAGATTTCTGTTCTGAGCTATCGTTTAGGAGATATCACACCCCCGCCACGTGGATAGTATAAAAATACTTAATATTTTTATAAATTTAATTCCGGGCATACCGGGCCTCAGAATCACACGCCGTCTTCGCGCCGAGCTCTGGAATGATTCCTAGAAATCTTCCAAAGTCTGACAGGACCAAAAACCCGAGTCGCTACAGCTTCAACATGTTATATATTTTTATCATGTTGGGAACCCAATACTCCATTACTTTTTTCACAATAAACAAAAAACCATGATATTGAATAAAGTTTATCGGTATAAAAAATAGAATTTTTTAAACTATATATCCACAAAAAGGTAAAATCTAATGGTATAAATGTTTAACTATCATAAAAGAAACTCTTATAAATCATTCATTGGATGAGAATAAAATTATGCTACATAACAGTAAATAATAAATCATGTATGAGTAAAAAATATGTTCAATTTTTTTTTCCTATACTTAAAAAAATAAATATTATAAACATTATGATATTAGGGATATTAATATTTTCCAAATAATTCAAAGCATGATATTAAATTTAAAAATAAATTAAAAATAAGAAAATTAGTTAAATCAAAAACTATGATATGTTAATTTATTATATTCATAGTGATAGAGGATATGAATTTTGAGATCATTCATTTAAAATTTTTTGTGCCGGTAATAGTTTTATATAGAATTCTAATTCACTTAAAACTCTTATAAAATGGAGATATTGAGACAAAGAGTCAAGCCATAATTGAAATTTAGAGAAAACTGCTATGTGGACATAGATATCCAAAAAATAATGAGCTACGATAATTTTTAAGGGATTCTATGTTTCAAATAAAATTATTATTAGATTTTATTAGAAAATACCTTTTATGAATTATAAAAAATAAGGAATTATAAATTTATATATTTTATAGTTTTTGGATGAAATGTATAGACTCTTAATAATAAAGTCAATTTAGATAAGATCAATAATAAATCTAATAAAGGTATTTTTAGGGTATTATAATATATATAAAGTTCATCGTGTCTTTTATAAAATAACTATGAAATTTTAAGCATATGTTCATATTCATATGGATGAAAATAATGTTAAATCAAATTTATGTTTAGTAATCTTTAAAAACGAATATATTGAATATAATTTAAATAATGATTAAAATGAAGATGTTTTATATATTGAGGGGGATAATAGTACATCTCAATATGATCCTAATTCGTGGATTACTCATAATGATCAGCCAATTGATAATGTAATTGGAAATATTAATTATGGAATTGAAACTATGAGATCTATTTTTAATTTCCCCAAATTAGTATATATATTTTTACATAATGATGTCGATGAAGCTTGAAAATATATTAATTGGTCACTTACTATGGAAGATAAACTTATCCATTTTTATAGAAATAATGTTTTATAATCATCCCATGCATTTAAACACATTATTTGATGGTTTTATGTAGAATATAAAACACGGACTGCAATGTCTAGTGTATTTGGATGATTAGTTGCATAAAAATAAAAACCTTGAACAAAAATAAAAACATATTTTATTTAAAATTCATAATGATCTTGTAAATTCCCTTAATCCCTTACATATCTATAGGATAACCTAGGGATTACATGAGAAAAGAGATGAGCTAAAAATCCAAGTAAGGGTATAAATATTGAAATGAAGCACTGAAAAAGGGTTAGAAAGAATAACATGAGTCCACTAAATGAAATTTAATATGAATAAAATTAAGTAAGCCTAACATATGGAATATGAGATAATATAATCATTCGATCATAGAAATATGGAAACAACATAAAAATTTCATAATAATAAGTAAAGGCTACCACTAAGAACATTGTACATTGATAACCATGAGTCAAGGCTAACAACCTAGACCATTGCACATGGAGTAGCATGAGTCACGACTAACCACCGAGACCATTTCACATGATGGAGCATCATTCAAAGATAACAACCAAGACCATCACACATGATGTTACATGAGACTAAAAATTACACAATTCATTGGAGTGTTATTTTTTTACACCCATCATAACATGTTAATGAATATGTGTGCCACATTAAGAATCATATATATGAATCAAACATAAGCATAAGGGTTATAGATGGAATGAATTGGGGTTCATATTCATGTGAAAAGGAATAACAAAGGGAATATCATAATAATTGCCGTGAAAAAAGGGATTTAAAAAATAAATGGAAATTCATAAAGGAAAATAGTATTAAATTATAATAAGTGATTTCCAAATTAAGTGAAAAAATATAAAAAGGATATTTAACAATCTTTATAAATAAAACATTTTAATTTAGTGTATGGGAAATATTAAAGAGTATTTAAAGAGGGAAAATGTATAACTATTTTTTTAAAATCAGAAATGAACTTAGATATTTTTTTCCACGGTAAATGTATTTTCTCTAGAAAAATAATCGTGGTTTAATAGAACTTATAGAGTGTACTTGAAAATGGTTAAAAATGAAGAAGTTCCCTTGAATTGGGCATGATTATCGAGAGGAATTAAATTAAGAACCTTAAAAAATGTATTCCCAAATAAAATAAGGATGAATTTATCAATTAAAATATTATTTGAATGAAGACACAACATTTAGGTGATGTTAATAATAAGAATTAATAATTACATTGGGGTAAATTGGGAGAAATCATAACCTAAAGGAAAATCAGATGTTCCAAAAGAATCCCTTACCTTATGGTTGAAAGTGTTCGACCCGTGATCATAATATCACAGATAATTAAATTGAATACTTTAATTTATTATCATAGAAAATTTTTAGATATATATTATTTAATATAATTTTCTTATGGTCATTATTATCTTTTGGATGAGTTATAAGGTATGATTACATTATTTGAGAGTGTTAGTTTCTTTAGATTACATGATCGGTTCACATGTATATGTGTTTGGAAAATCATTTAAATGAGAAAAGTTGTCCAAATTTGAAATTTTATGTTATTAATGATCTTCTAGAATATTGAATGGTAATATATATCGTTTTCAATATATGAGGTTGATTCATTGAGTAAAATTTTAATGATAATCGTTTAGATTATTTCAGCATTTTTGGATCATAATGAACAAGTTTTTTTCATTAATTAATATTATATATATTAATTTTCAAATTAGATATAATAGACATATTACAATCTATTTTTACCATAAAAATGGTTTTATGTCTATCCTAAAATATAGTAATGAAAATTGAAAACATGTCATCCTATAAGGTGATAATTTGACACCTCACGAATGACGTTTTTATTTTAGAATAAAAAGAGATCAAAAGAGAAATGATGATAGTTTTTTCCATTAAGAAAATAACATTATAGTATATAAAAGATACCGGAGTTATCATGTCACATGGATAAGGGGATTCATGGAGAGTAAAGAAAAAGAAAATAAAATTAAAAGGAAATAAAACAAAAGGAAATAGGTTTTTACCTCATGAATTCTTATCATTGAGAACCATATTGAGGCACATGATTTTTCAATTTTAATGAGACCAATGTATCTTGGAAATGTTAGAGATACATTGAAATTTTATTTGGTAGATGTTGGATAGTATTCAATGTTTTTAAGGTGTGGCAGAAATAAGTGGTATGGGGTGGTATTTATAGTGGTGGAGAGGGGTGTTTTTTTTAATTTCTTTTTGATAGAGGATAGCTTTCTAGAGATAGATAATCTTCCATGCCCATGACTCTTGCCATAAGATCTTATTATTTTATTATTTTTGCTTAGTAAAATCAATGGAATGAATTAATGTTACCAAATATAGTAACTAGTGCATGTGATTTTAGAAAAATGGTGCTTATATTAGCCATAAATCATCCACGATTAAACAATTATTGTATTTAGTTTATATCGTAATTTAACGTAAATTTGTACATTTAAAAAAAGAATCCATTTTTTGAAAATAATTTTATTAATATGTTAAATTTATATTTTAATAAAAATCATTATTTTTAAGAAAAAAACTATTTCAAATTATCACAGGTTATAAAGAACATTGAAAAATTAATTAAGGTCTCATAAAATTATCTTATAATCATAAGTAAAGAAAATATTTTTTTAGGAATATTTTTTTTTAAAAAAATAGCTTCCTTTTAAAGCATTATAGTGATTATAAAATAATAATTAAATATTTATGATTCATAAAAATACCAATACATATTTTATAATTTTTAAAATATTTATTTACCTATATCACGATAAAAATATATAATATTTTCATTTATAAGATTCCCAAATGTAATTTGTACTTTCATAGTCCAGGTTACAATTATATTAGCCAGGTTACTATTCACAAGGGTCATATTACCATGCCAATGGTCTAGTTTCTATTCCATTAGTTTAGGTTCTTCAATTTCTATATATAGTTATTATTTTATTCATTCTTATTTTATAAGGTTTTATTAGGTTCGAAAATTTATTTTAAGTGATTTATATTATATAAAATAATTATATGAATGAAAATTTCATTGATAAAATTTCTACATCATGAAATTCTTCCCCCCATATAAAATTTATCTCATGGAATTTCATTATACATACTAATGGTAAAACAGGAGAGGAAAATTCTCCTACATTGATTCTGCTAATTATCGTGTTGCCTATTTGTACATATGGTTCCACCATAGTTAATTGACCATATGAATATTCTTATGACATAAATCATTATCTCTATATTTCAAGATCTTCACCACATACTCCTCGTAAGAGAGATCATTTTCCAACTATAAGACCTATGAATTTATTGAAAAGGAGGGATATGGTATATATGTCCTCATGAGGGATACATATAACATATCATGTACTTGAGACATGGTAGTTTTATGTTCTAGTAGATTAGACACAAATCCTACAAAATCAATGATCCTGAAGGGTCTGACATACCTAGGACTTAGATTTCCTTTATTCCCAAATCTCATGATTCTATTCCATGGAGATATTTGGAGGAATACCATGCATTCAAAAATAATCTCTAGGTCTCAATAATGATTTTATGCATAGAAATTCTATTGAATTTGGGATTCCCAGATATGATTCTGAATGGTTTTAACATTTAATATCATTTCTTTGACCATTTCAAGTAAATGCAGCTTATGTTCACTGAATTCATCCCAATATTCTAGTGTTAAACAACTTTTCCATAAAGGGATTCAAATAGATTAATTTTGTTGCCGGATTGGAAATTATTTTTGTAGGATAACTCAACCATAGATAGGTGTTTGTCCAATCCTCCTTTTATGTCCAAAAAACACACTCTCAACATTTCTCCTAGTATCTGAATAGTCTACTCAAATTTTCCATCAGTTTGAGGGTGATTGGATTTACTGACGTTCATATCTTTATTTAGAGAATATAAGAGACTTTCTTATAAGTTAGTGATAAATCACAGATCTCAATCAGATAAAATAGATATTATTACTCCCTACAACCATATAAATTCTATGATCTATATCCATAAAAGTTAATCCAGTGGGAATTCCAATAAATTTCTTATAATATGAGATGTGTTTATAAGATGTTCCACAATAACTAATATAAAAATATTTTCCATGGATGTCATTGGAAATCTAGTGTAAAGTAATATAGCGATGTTTTCTCACTTCCATGATGGTATGGGTAATGGTTGAATAATCCCAATAGAATTCTACATTTCATCCTTCACATGATCACGTATGAAACACTTGGATGTATACTAAACGATATCTGTCTTCATATTGTCCCACCAATTTTTCTTTTAGAGATCTTGATACATCATTATTATTCCTTGGTTAATGGAGAAGGTTGAGAAATTTGTGTTATTAAGAATCTCATTATTTATCTCTAGGTTGGATGGTAAAAATAGTTGTGACCCAAATCGTAGAAATCCATACAATTCAATTTATAATTCATAGGATTTACCATGTTTAATTTCTTCCACCATTTTCAGAATTTCCACATCATTTCTTTGATCATCCTTTATTTTATCTATACGTGATGGTTGAGAAATCATTTGACATTGGATTTATGATTTTCTTTCCTTAATGCTTGATGTTTCCATAATTTTTTTGTCTAAGAATATTGGATCCTTCTAAATTACCATCATTGATAATGATGCATGACCCCTTATACATAGGTAATCGACAACATTATTTGATCTATGTAGATGGTATTGGATTGAGGAGTCATAATATTCAATGAATTCTAACTATGTTTACTTTAACATATTAATATCCTTCAATGTGAATATATATTTGAGGATCTTATGATTAGTATATATCTCACACTTCTATGCATAGAGATAATGCCTCTAAATTTTCAATTTGAAGATCATGAAATCCAACTCCATATATTGATTGAGATTTTTATTCTCATGAATATTCGAACTACCATGAGGTGTGGTCAATCAATTTTTCATTTTTCATTATTACATAACCTAATCCCTTATTTGAATCATCATTCTACACCACAAAGTGTTCCCCACATATCGGTTATATTCCCCATTTTAAAATATTTAATGTATCATTCACATTCAATGGTCTAGAAAAAATTCACTCCCTTTTTAGTTATATTGTTTAATGGGTTTTAAAATCATTATAATATCTTCAAAAATCATCGGTAATACCCAGTTGGAAAATGGAAACTATGGATCTCTATTCCAGATACTGGCATGGACAAATCTATAATTTCCTTTGTCATGTAATGGTCAATAAATATTACATTGTTGGTTATAACAAGGCCCAAAATTTTTACTTCATCCATCCATTAATCACATTTACAATACTTGTCATAAATTTCTTCCTTCCAAATGTTTTTAGCATAGTATTCAAATTCACCTGGAGTTCCTCCTCGCTCTTAGAGTATATCAGAATATCATCAATAAATATTTGAAATTTTTTTCTTGGGAATCTCTAAAGGCTGTATTAATTAATTAGATGAATATTTCTATAGAATTAGTGAGTATTAATGGAATAACTATGACCTTAGAGTGTCCATACCTCGTCTGAATTGTAGTCTTCGGATTATCTTCTTTCTTCACCTTTAATTTGTGATACCCCAATCAAAGGTGTATCATAGGGAAATAATAGGACCACATTATTGATCAAAAAAGTATTTTATCTATGGACGTGGATATATGTTCATTTACCTGATTTTTTAGATCATGATAACTAATGAAGAGGTTCATTGATCCATCCTTGTTTCTTGATGAAGAGGACTAGTGCACCCCACTGTGAAGCACTGAGGTGCATAAAAAACATATTCAGATTCTCTTGTAAATTCTTCTTTAGTTCTTCCAACCCTATGGTGGCTATTCAGAATGATTTCTTTGATATAGGAAGAGATACCATGATATATTCAATTGATAACATAACATCTCGACTAGGATGAAGACTAAAAAATTATTCAGGGAATACATCAGTGTAGTCCATCACATTGTTCATTCTTTGAGCATGATTTTCTCCTTTACCTCAATCATTTTTGTTAGTAATTCTTTATTATATGGTGAAAATATAAAAAAATAATATAATTATTCAAATGAAGACTCATCCTCTTCATTACACTTGTAAAAAACAAGATTATACCTTAGGATGTGAGGAGTGATTTCTCTTTTCAGACAATCGATGTTGGATTTGTATAAATATAGAGAATACTCAGCCAATATAGCATCAAACGCCACAAAAAGATGTAATACAATATTTTATGGTACGTACAATGCACAAAAATTAATTGGGATGGAGTTATATACTTTGGATTCAATAATTACACCTTTTTATATAATCACATGTAACTCATCCTCTATTTTTTGTGGTAAAGTTTGAATAGTTCTTTAAAACTTTCATGAAATGAAACAATACATAGAACCAGAAAAAAATAGTATGTTAATTATTCTTGAATGAATAAAAAACTTACCTATCACCACATTATTATCGATATACACATCATTAGTAGTGAGAGTATGTTCCCTTCCTTTCTACCTTAGAGGTTGTTATAGTTTATTTCCACTAGAAACGTTTAGCTTAGGAAAATGGCTGGAATAATTCACATGTTCCTTGTTATTGGAACACTAGACTTTAGGTTGAGTGTTTATATGAGACCTATTTTATTCTTCCAAATTAGTGGGATTCGTTATATACCTTTGAATATTAATTTCCAGATTCCCAATTATTCAACATTTGAATCATTTTGTAGTTCCCTTTAGATGGTTCGCATGATGCTTCCTCCCAAAATTTGACACATGGGATGCTGGGTTTTTATTCCATCATTTGATTTATCTGCTCATCCTCCCATATTAAACTTCATATTCCCTTCTTTATATATAAGTGGATGAGACCATTGATAGTCCCTGGTCTCCATTTCCTGCTAAAGGAAACAACATAAAATATCCTCAGAGATATCAAAGTATCTAATTGCTAGCTATTTTTGTAGACTCTATTATAGTCTATTAAAGAACATATCGACCTTGATTTATTTTTTCATGAAAAATTTGGAGGTATATCATGCAAGATTTGGTAATTTTTCCTCTTATTCCCAAATATAATTATCTTCCTTCTACTTTTGTATAAGGAACACTATTTCCATATTAAAATAGAATGTTCAAGGAAAATATTTATTGAAAAATATTTTCTTGAAATATTATCCTTCAATGTAGTAAATTTAGAAAAAAAAAATACTTATTGTTCTTGATTAGTGTCCACCACTTATCAACTTCCCCTAAAAAACATTGAATTCTAGTACAAATTTTTCATATTTTGAGTATTATAGGATTAATAATATATTCCCAATAGAGTTAATCCAATATTCTGTAAGGAGGGGATCAGAAGATTCACTAAACATTGGAGGCCTTCGATACAAGATGGATTAAACTACAACTTTCCCTCTCTTAGGAGAACATTCCACATGGTTAAAGTTATTTTTCATAACATGATCCTGTTGAGAAACTCATTTAATTATGTTTTGATCAACAATTACCATAAGATTTGGCATTTCATTAAGGAAATCATTACATTTACTATCACATCAATTATTGGTAAAAGTAATCATATTTCCTACTATTAAATAAAAGAAGAAACTAAAATTATAGGGGTTGGAATAAAGAGCTAATAAGAATATAAAAATTAATAATTGAACATAAAAGGATAAAAACTAAAATTAAAATCATTTCCAAAATTATGATTCCATAATTTTTAATCTAGGTTATCCATGGTGATATAATTATACTTAGGGTTCCTACTAACATTTTCTAGTCCCAATATCCAAAAATTTAATAAGATTTTCCTATGATAATAGCTATAATATCCCCATCTTTTAAGATGCATTAGTACATGATTTTAAGTATAATACAAACCAAGGATCATAAAGTATAATTTATTTGTAAGATTGTGTGAATAAAACTAAAAACATGAAACCAGATTAAAAAGAACATTTATTTCATCCTCATAATAAGCTCCTAACATCATTTGAGCCCTTATATCTACATAGGATTACCTGTGGAAGACATAAGTAATGTGATGAGATAAAAAGCCCAATATGTGTATGAACATAGAAATAACATGTAAAATAAGGGTTATAAAGAATAACACGATGAAATTAAAATCATGGTACATGAATATATATAAGGAAGAAGAACATATAGAAAATGGGATCATGTAGTAAGGTAATCATAGAATTAGGGAAACACCATAAAACATGCAATACGAATGGGTCAAGGATAACCTCCATGATCATTTCACATGGAGGAGAATTATTCGAGGCTATGAACTGAGACTATTACACATAGAGTAGAATGATTCAAGGCTAATCACCAAGACCATTGGACATGAAGAAGCGTGAGTCAAGGATAACCACCAAGACCATTAAAAATGATGCCTCATGAGACTAAAAATGAAAAAATCCATTTGATCACTATCTGGGTGTATCCATCATAATATGTCCTGAAATATTAGTGACAAATAAATAATCATACATAAGGAATAAATCATAAACACAAGGGATACATAATTAATGAATAGAGTATCATAATCATGTCAAAAATAAAAAAAGGTAGTGTCACAATTTTTAATATAGAAGGAATGATTTAAAACATACATGGAAATTCATAAGGGTAAATCAAAAAAGATCATGATATTTGATGTCAAACTTAAGTGAAAACATGTTAAAAGATTTTTTAAGAAACCATAGTATTAAAACCTTTATGTGTGAGACATGGAAAATATTAAGGAGTATTTAAAGTGGGAAAAGGTATAATTGTTTGAATAAAACCCAAAATGATTTTCAATCATTTTTCATGATAAAACAAGGGTTTTTGAAAAATAATTTTGGTTTTAAATATATTATGGAGTTTATATGAAAATTGTAAACAAATCTAGAGTTTTAGATGAATTGGGCTTCCTTTTAAGGAGGAATTAAAAAGGGAACCATATAAAACATGTATTCCCCAATCAAATAATGAAGAATTGATCTAGAAACATTTTATTGGAACATAAAAACAACATTTTGGGGAATTACATATTAATAAATAAGAATTACATTGGGGAAAAGAGGGATAAAGTGTATCCTGAAGAAAAAATGGTGGTTCAGAAAGAATCCAATACATTATATCCAAAAGTGTTATGTACTCGATCTTAGTGCTCTAAATAATAAAATTAAATCTACTAATTTTGTAATTGAAAACCTTTTATACATTTATTTTATTTATTATAATTTTATTATTTTCATTCATGGAAATTTTTATGAGTTATAAGATAAAATTTCATCATTCAAGAGTGTTCATTTCATTGGATTTCATGATTTGTTCACTTGTATACAAGTATGGAAAATCATGTAAAATTGAAAAATGTTGTATAAAATTTAAAATATATATTATTAATGAAAATTAATAATATAAAATGGTCTTATATATCATTTTTTCTAGTTGGTATAATGATTCATTAGATAAAAAATTAATGATAACCATTTAGATTATTATGTTGTTTTTTCAATCATTAAGAAATTATTATGTTTTATAAATTAATTATATGTATATATATTGTTTATCTAATTGGACAGAATAAATATATTATATTATATTTTAACCATAAAAATTATTTTATGAACATCCTTGAAGGAAAAAATGAAAATTGAAAACTTGTCATCCAAGAAGGTGATAAATCAACACCCTGCGAATGGCATTTTACTTTTTTGAATATAAATAGAGGGGAAGATAAATGATGATGGTTTGTTCCATTAACAGAGTAAAATTATTGTATATAAATGATACTATAATTATCTTGTTACTTGGACAAGGGGTGGTAAGGATCAGAAGTGAAAAGAAATTAAAATGATAAGAAAATAAAAGAAAAATAAAGAGGTTTTTTCCTCCTTAAATATTATCCTTGTTAACCTCATTGGGGAACACGAGTTTGGTATTTTATTAATGTCAAAGGCTAATGGAAATTGGGAAGATACTTGGTTATAGGTTTTTTAATAATTTGGAGAAGCATAAAAGTTTTTTATGTGTGAGGAGAAGAGATGAAGAGGGGTGGTATTTATATTGGTGGAGAGGTGTGTTTTTTGATTATTTTATTCATTTTTTTATTAGTTTGGATCAATAAAATGAATAATAAGTATTCTTGTGAAACAATAATGTAACTAGTCTACATTTTTTTTGATCCAGTGGTTTTTACATCAGCCTTACATCAACCATGACCAATAATTCATATATCTAGAAAATACAGTAAATTACTGTATTTCACCATTAAAAAAATTGCTTTTTTAGAAAAATACCAAATATTAACCATCAAAATTTTTAATTTTTATTGTTCATAAAAGGACTCCATTTTATGAAATATAATTTTCTAAATATGATAAATCTAATTTCTAATTAAAATCATCATTTAATCAAAAAATGCCAATTTTAAAATTATAACTAGGTTTATAAAACATTGAAAAATTATTTTATGTCTCATAAAATTATCATATATAAAAAAACAAACAAAATTAATAATTGATTAATCTAACTTGTGAAAAATGGTTTTATTTTAAAACATTTTATTAGTAATAAAAATTCAAAAATATATATAATTTTAATAAAAATAACAATACTTAATTTATTATTTTTTAAAAAAATTATTTTCCTATATCAAGATAATAATATATCATATTTCATGTATAGTATTCCCAATTTTTATTTATAATTTCATAGGTGAGGTAACTATTCTATTGGTCGGGTTACTATTCATAATAGTAATATTACTATTCTTAAATTCATATTATTATCCCCTTGGTTTAGGTTCATTAATTTATATAAATACTTCTTCATTAATTATTCATTTATAATGTTTTTATCGTGTTCTATAATTGATTTTATGTGATATATACTATATAAAATAATTACATGAAGTGAAATTTCATTGATAAAATTTTATGTTATTACATGTTTGGTCTTCAAATGAATCCGAAAAATATAAACATATTATTAGAATGAATTCAATTTTTATAAATAAATTTGGTAATTTTGGGAAAAATGGTTACGAGTAGGGAATGACTTATTCAACATAGATATTATTAAGAATAAGGGGTTTAATTTTATGACTATTCTGCACCTATTTAAAAAATTTATGATATTACAGTTTTTTTAGATATTTTTTTATTGTTTCTGAACAGTATCTAATGGATGCTAAATAAATTTTATTAAATGGTTTTATTTATTATGAGGTAAATGTAAATAAACTATAAAATTTTGAAAATGAAACATTCCTAACTATGTTTTTAAATTATCAAAATATTTTTATGCCTTTATACATGATTTTAGATATTGCTTTGATAAATTGTCATCATTTTTGTTAAACAATTATTTTAATAATGTTATGGATGATCCATATTTTTTTGAAATATTTTAAAATATATTTCAATTATTTATATTTATTTTAATGATATTAGTGTTGGGTTTTACTAGTGAATTGATTGTTATGAAATTTTTGAATTTAGTTATTAGTGTATTTTACATGAGTTTTATGGTAGAATTAATTATATTTTTTGAAATAAAAATTTCCCAGTAAAAGATCGAATGTTTTTTATTAATAAAATAATATCAAATAATTAGTTTAAATATTCATTAATGACTCTTATAAAACATTTATAACATATATGTATACTAATTTTAATTTAGATTTAGGTTAATGTGGAAAATACATTGATATTAAAATTCATAGAAGAAGGATTGGTAGTTTACTTTGCACCAAAAAATTGGACCAGATGTCAGGTTTAGTGAATCTATGTGTGCTATATTTCTGGATGATCCTAAATAATGTCACTTAAGGTATGTTGAAATAAATTGATATGTTAATGGAACTATAAATTATGGATTATTTTATTCAATATAATTTTTTTTATTAAATATATTATTCAGATTTGGATTTTAGAGGATATATAATTGGTTGAAAAGGTAAATATGAAATATGTAATTTTTTAAAACTATGTACTATCATGGGTCTCGAAAAACAACTATCAGTTTCTATATCAATAACTAAATATAAATATATAACCATTGCTAATTGTTGTGATAAATCATTACTAATGAAGAAAACATTTTCTTATTTAAATGTATATTTTAACAAGTTTCAAATTTATTTTTACAATTAAGTTTTTATATCTTATTCTAATAAACCTTTATAAAATTCTATAATTAAATATAATGATGTCAAGTTACATTTAATAAGATATCATTTTAATAAATGGGATTTTTTTGGGACATTGCTTCAACTAATAATCAACTAGTAGATATATTTTAATACCTTTTGATTCAAATAAGGTTTAAATGATTAAAATTAAACATGGGTAGATGTAAATTTGAAGTGAATGATTGATTTTAATCTTCTTAAATATGTTTATGGATTGCGACAAAGAATATCATGGTTTTTTATATATTTAACTAGAAGATGAATAATCTATTAAATACTATTTAATTCATTTCAAATATTTTATAAACTCATTGAATACCTTATCTTTTTTATTGGATCATTGACTATTTTAAGGATTATTCAACTAGACCTCTCACTATTATATTTATTCCTCTACAGAAAAATTGGTATTTCATGGATTTTTTCAACAATTTAAAATTTATATATTCCCAAATCAATTATATTTAGTATATATAGTCAATAATTTATTTGGATGAATAATTTATTAATTATATTATTTGATTTTTAAAATTGTTTTATAGACTTTTAGTTTATATAATCTTTTTCTTATTTTATTAAATATGTCTTTCATAAAAATTTGTTAAAAAATATATTAAAATCAACATCGAAATGAATATGTTGTTATTTTATATTAATCATAATGAGTGTATATAATATTATTTTAATTTTTTTAAGTTAGTCATGTTATCAGATATCAAAATATTGATTCATTTACAAAAATAGTGAGAAATATTTATATTTTTTATTTCTCTTTTATTATTTATATTACATACCAAAAGGGTAAGTATATTATTATTACAATTTTGTTTTTTAATTTATCAAAATGGGTGAGATTATTGAGTGTCTCATTTCCAATATACTGATTTATATTTTCATTCTAAATACACATCATTATTAAAATCCTATAACATTGATAAATAATATGTTTAAAATTTTCATTTTCTTTATGTTTATTCTAACACAATTTCATAGAAAAATTTATGTATTTTACTATTACTTGTTTTACACTTCAACATATGTATAATATTTAATAAACTTATGTTTTTAGATGATATTAACTTTAGTTTCTTAATTGGACAAAAATAATTTCTTATATTTTTTTTCACTTCCTTCTTAATTATATTTTATGTAGTTATTATTATCATGAATGATGATAATGTGTATAATATGTTTTTATAAAGAATTATTCAGTCATTTGTTTTAGGTGTTTGAAATTTTGACTAACTCTTTTAATCCTAAATAGACTCCCATTTCACTAAATCAAAGATAACTCTATATAGGTAATAGTAGATGATTTATTTTTATAGTTATGTCTTAACATATTTTGATACATGAAATTTTTCATTCATTAAAACTTTTATAAAATTTCTCAAACTTGAATTGAACTTATGTTATTTCATATAATTATTTTGATATATTTATAAATCTTAAATAATTTTCATCATATTTGATTTTATTATTACTTGAAAAATAATATCATTCATTAATGTAATCTCTCGTACCTAAAATAAACCTTATGATATTAATATTTTGAGCTATAATAAAGCATATAATAAATGACCCTTACAAAAAATGATCCTTATGATCAAGTGTACCTTAAAAAACAAGATTCTTATAAATATTTTATATCTTAAAAAATTTATAAATTTTTTATCTATCTTATGTGCCTTAATTTTTTAAATATTTATTTATTCATTTACCAAAGGGGTTGATATTAAAGTTCAATTTTTTGAAAAAGGAAACTATTTTGTGATATTTTGGGATCTCATATGGTGATTATTTTATAGGATATTCCTTCTATAAATTAATGAACATGGAAATAATTCACTACCTTGTGACTGATATTTTGGAATTTTTTACTGATTATTCTTATTACTTAGTTAATAGTTATAATCAAGGATAATATTCATGATTTTATATTATTACATTTTTGAATTATTTTAAATTTTGTATACTTTTAAACAACTAATTATAAATCTATTTAAAGATTAATTAAAGCTATCGTTAAAGTACCTAGTCACGTATATGAGAGATATAGTAATTGACTTAACCTATTAAAACCATTGAAAGTATTTTTTAACACTATGTGAATAATTAATAAACTGTTGATAAACTCTCAAGGATGAAATGAACTAAACAATATTTAATACATTAATGGTAAGGAACAATCCACAATGATAGAACTAGTTCTTATACTTTAAATTTCTTAATAGACTACCACACCCTCGTCTCTTTGATCCTACTATTAATTCTTTTCATCTTCTAAAAATTAGATTAAAAATTACCATTTTTTGATTTTGCCTTATAAAATCCTTTTGTTTTAGTGTTACTCCCAGGATAAAAATTCAACGCTGGTTTTTCTTCCATCAGAAGGTTTTTCTATATGTGAATACTAGTAAAATTTCAGTGCCGTAATTGGGTTGTAACTCCACAAGTAATGTAAGTGTTGTTGTGTGGTTGTTCCTCCACTATAAATGGTTGGTTGTAATTGATTTGTGAATCCAATTTAAATGTCTGGAATTTAGTATATATCATACCACTCAAAGAGTATAAGGGTGTCAAGGGTAGATGTAGGACCCCTTTTATCCACACTACAATAAAAATATTTTTTTTTGAATTTATTCCACTCAAATAATTAGATAAAACTGATAGATAAAATTAACATTAATAATCGTAAATATTTAATTCTTTTCTATAGATTTTTAAACTATTGAATTTACCCCCTTATACAATATTCGACCCTCTTAATCGATAAATAATAAATAATTTTTCAGATATTTATGTTAAGGGAAGAGTAGACATAAATTTAGAGATAAAATGTTTACTTGAATAAATTTATATTTGGGGTGGGGGGGGGGAAATAATAAGTTTAATTGATATTTTTCAGTATTCAAAATATTATATATAGTAGATATTAAAATAGAAACTTGAGTAAAATGTAGAGACAAAAAGACTCCATACAACAAATCCTAAAAATGCAATAAATTAAGTTGTATAAAAAAATATTAAATGAAAGATCTAATCATTGATAGATTGACTAATTAATTCATGGAAAGAGTCAAATGGATAAAATCACTAAATAAATAAATTAATGGTTTATGGTGAATGATTGAAGATCATGAAAGGATATTAACACTTTATATGATATATTGAAATTAGAATTTTTGGAATCTGTATAATGTGGAGGGAAAATATTTGGATATAAATTAGAGTTTAGATAATTTTACATAAGTTATTCTTAAAAACAATTAATATTAAGTGGGTATTTACAGTTTAAAAAAAATAATGGTTTATAGAAATCCATAAAACCCACACCTTAGAGTAATATTATCAAGGGGTGACTCATAGAAGAACCAAATTTCCGGTGCATGGTAAATAAATTTTAAAAAAAATATACTAAAATTTTGGTTTCTTAAATTTGTAAAGATGACAGAAACTCATTACAGATGTTCCATAGAAATGTTTCACTTCATGGAACAAGAGGAAAATAAGATGAGCAGAAAATTTAAAACATAGTATGTTTATAATTGATATTTTTTATATATGAAGGGTATGGAAAAGAGTCCATGAATTTCAAATAAAATATTAAATATATTTTTCTAAAGGAGACACTATAGTGGAATTAATAGAAGGCATAAGAATAATCTATTAGGTTGTAAATGAAAAATCAATTTATAACCTTCCTAAATTAAACTGACCCATCTTATCTTGAGGTGGAATGAAAAATCCATTTCAAAATAATGTAAAATAGTTGAAATGAATTAATGAGGATCCAAAAAGTATAATTTTATTAAGATTTATTGAAATGGAACTTACAAGTATCGAGTGTGGGTCTTTGATAGTTGATTTTCATTTTAGATAATGGAAAAAATTATTTTTTTATGAGAATCATGTACAAAAAATAATGAGTATTTCATTTCAGAAATTTTGAAGGCCTAATAATTTTTTTCTCTGGGAAATAAAAATATAGAGGTAAATACTTTATCCATACATTATTATTGGAGTTTTAATGTCTTAATTATAATTTTTATAGTGTTATATAATAATGTGAGTTGGGGAATATAATTAATTTCATTAAGAAGACGTACATTATCCAATGAATAGATGCTAAATTTATAATGTAAGTGATATATACAAATATAAATCTATACGTCATTTTTTGATAAAGGTGAGTTTATTTTATTAATGAATATGAGAAAAAATTGTGGAAAATCAGTATTGATCACTTGAGCGAAAAATTTTCAGAATAATTTGTGTTGATTGAAAGAGCTTATAATATCTCAATTCTTACTCATGATCATACACTCTAATGAAATATTTTCTAAAAGGAAACAATTATTGAAAACCCATTTAAAATTAAGGACAAGAGGCCAATAAGGTTTCTTGAAATGGTTGAAATAGTTTGTTTTAGACAAATATCCACAAGATCCATTTATGGGGAATGAAATTTTTTTTATTCATTGATTATCACAATAGGTTGACCTGGTTGGTGAAGATTTTCCAAAATTCTAGAGCTTTCAATAATAGTTCATGTTATATGAGTACAATGAATAAGATTATTGGGAGGAATATTTTTATTTTTTAGATTGATAATGTTATGAAGATAACCAATTTCAAATTGGAAGATTATCTTGTGAACATGAAAAAAGACACAATGTCTCTATAGTATGGACTCCTAAAATAATAATTTCATTGGGATGAGAAAATAGATAATTAAAAACATTTCCCACAAAATTCTCATTGAAAATGATTTACCAAAGATTTATTGGAAGGATGGAATTTTGAAAATGATGAAAATTACCAATATGTATTTTTTTTGTCAGAGAGCTGAAAAAACTCATTATGAGATGTGGTATAGGAATAATCCATCACTGAAATACTTTTAAACCTTTAAATGAAAATGTTTTATTCTCAATTAGGATTAAATACAATTTTTTTTAATATTTTATATTTTAAGGGGTTTACATGTTTACTCATCTAAGTGAAATGTGTACAAATGATATTATACACGGATGGAAATAATATTTAAAAGAAAATATGAAACTAATATGTAGAATGAATATTTCTTCTAAAATATTTAGAATCTTTGTGATGAAACTAATGTTGAAATAAGTAACACATGTTGATAATGAGGTGATAAAAAGAATTTTAAAGGAGAAAATAATGATGGGTTCGATTAAGAAACAATAATGGATGAAAATACACAATGAATCGTGGATGGAAATGTTAAGGAGACCATGAATGATAACTAGGAAAATTAAGTAAGAACAAGAAAGATTAGGTCTCTACAACAAAAACTCTTCCTATATCATATATATACAAATACGTTTTATGAGGATAATACATTTTAATTGAGGATAAAGTTAGTTCATGACGATATTAAATTAATTTAGTATAATAAAACTCAGGAAAATTGTCCTTGGTGGGAAGGTAAAAATTTCTTTAAAACAAAGTAGAGATTCCAAAAAAAAATATGAATATGTAAAGATTGTATGTTAATGGAATGAATGGTTTTCAAGGGGTAATTATAAATTAAAGGGATTTATACAGATGATAAATTTTATTTAATGGAACAACTAAAAATGATTCAAATTTTATAGTCCATAATAATGTGAAAAATAATTCAAGTTATTCCAAATGGATTTCAAATATGTATTTCTTAATGGATTAATTTTAGCAAGGTGTGTATTAAGAATCCAAATGGTTTTTATATTCACAGGGATGAATCCATTGATATCTAGTAAAATAAAATATTTTTTATGATAATGAAACCACAATGATCACAGAATTATAAAGCCTAAAAATATCTAGAAAACTATAGTTTTTCATTGAAGAGAATTTGAATAATATATATATATATATATATCCAAAAAGAGAATGATCAAATTATAATGGTGCCTACTAATATTAATTTCATAAAATTTTTATGTATTGATCGAATCACATTGAAATAAGTTTATGAAATTAATGAAGTGTGTGTTTGAGATGCCAAATATGTGATAATTTAAATTTTATATAAGTTTTTAGGTGACATAAGTAAGGCATGGAACCATTATTTCATAATATAGAAATTACAATTTGGTAATGAAAATATTTTTAATGGCATGTTCTATGGTGATGAAAATAGTGATGGATTCTTGGATGATGTTTCAAAGGGAAGATAATGGAAATTTGATGGTGTGAAAAAATATTGGTAAATCATTGGGAGAATACTATACATAATAGAAACATGAAACAAAATTGTGTTATCCACTTATTAATTTATATGGTTCTAAATAAATGAAAATTAAAAATAGTTAAAATTATTAAAAAAAATACTATAGAATGATAAATGCACATTTGATTTCATAATGTTTTACAATGAGAGTTCACAAGAAAATATATTGGGATTCATAAGTATTTAAATAAATGATACAGTGATTGATAGTATGTATAAATTATGTGGTGAATTATATCTTACTTGATTTTGTATATTTTTCATAAGAAAGAATAATGATTTAATTTAACTGAGCACTACAAAAGTTTTGTACATTATGTCTACCCAGTCATGTTCTCAATAATTATGTATGAAACAATAACTTGAGAATGCTCGATTTGATGTAAAATCTATTATTTCATTGATGTGGTCATAGAATAATCCCATCAATCACACAATAACAAATCACATCAAGATAAATCATCACATCATCAAGTATCATGTTGGATACGGACTAGTGATGTTGGATTACATGTCTAAAAAAATTATGTTATGGATGAAAAAGGTACAAGCCTAGTTTCATTTTGAGAGGCATTGATTATCTCTTTGATACCAACTTTATCTATCAAAGTAAAGGGTTTAGAGATAGAATACCCACAAAACTAACAAGATTTATATTCATATAAAGGTAAGTTTGTTCTCATGGATTAATTATTTGGATTTATAATTCTCTCTTTTGAACTTTTACAGAAGTCCACTTTTGGTTAATTGAAAATGGGGGGGGGGATGTTTTCCTTGTATAAGTGATGATTGGATTAGTTTTTAATATTGAAAAATGGGGAAGATAACCCATGATTTATAGGTAAAAAGTGGAGGTCCAATGTAAGTATATTTAGGTGGAGTTTTATGATGTTTCCTCACAATGTGATATTTGGAGAATCTTGATAATCAAAAAATTATTTTCATTTAAATTTTTTACCTAATTTTTTTCCAAAAATTGATATTGACACACATTATTATAAATATAATGTTTAAAATATAAATGATAAACTATGTTCATGAAATATATTTTAGTCCATGTTCATATTTGGCACTATAGGATGTAGTTAATGATGTGTTATAGGATTTTAATAAAATCAAAAGGTTGGATTGTTTTAAAAATTCCACAAGAATTATGTTTTTTAGTATATGTTGACAAAGTAGGTGGAAATGTTTCTTAAAAGGTTCAAATAAAAATGAAGAAATGATTCCATGAATATTTGAGGTGAATGGATGATGTTTGGAATGACCTTAACAAAGGATAGAAATTATACCACAATGGTATAAATCACATTGTAGATGATTGATGTAAGATATAATATTATATTACTGGATTTCTATTTATTCTGTGAGGGATTATCCTTTAAAACAATATAAATTGATAATAATAATTTAATTATATTTAAGATTAAATCAAGGCAGTGGATAATTATGTTTTAATAGAAATATGCACAATAGTGTATATCACACTAAGATTGTGGTATATAAGAATAAAATAATTAGTAGGATAGTATTATAGGAATTGTTTTACACTATGACTAAACTCCATTAAGAAATCAGGGAAACTCTATTTTATTGATTCATAGGAAATAAAACTATAGAAAATGCATCTGTACTATGAAAAATAATCAATGATATTTTGTGAATTTTTCATAAGATGAAGGCCCCACCAAGAAAATGATTATTATTCAATGAATTTCTAGTCAAATTTTTATTCTTATTTTCTTCAATTCATTGAATATAGGATTATGATCCATGTGACCTAGAGATAAAAAAAGTGCACCACAATGGAGGAAAACATGTTGTGGTGATGTATAATTTTATAGAATTTTGTTTTTGGGTTTTTATCTGGAAAAAAGAACTATGATGTGATACAATTGGGAAAGCCTCAACTATGTGTAGTCATGAAGAATATCCATAATTTAATGTTTTGGAATTTTTTGGATTTTATGAGACAAATATTATAGAATATATACTTTATATTAAATATTATTTTTTAATTTTTTTCTTATCCTAATTAAATTGAAACAAATATAATCTAAAAATGAAAATTGTTGATAATTTCATTATGGGTGGGGTATTTTTCTCTATAATGAAGAGATGGAGGATTTAAGATCAATATTGTTAGGATTCCATCTTAGTTTTGGAAAGTGAAAAGAAGTAGAGAAGAATATCCATGAGTCTATCTTTATGAAAGATCATAGATTATCATTATATAGAGAGATGAGGATATGATTGATACATAATTATTGGTGTAATATCATTATTGAATCAATAATATTAAGACTATATTGCATGGAGGAGAAGTCATCTTTATCAGTGATTATGAGTAACATTTTTCCTAAATTGTGAGGGTTGTAAACCAATAGGATCAGTGAAATCCCTAGAAATTGAAAAAAATAAAATTTTGTGCTTAGTGAATCCAAAACAATGGAACATCATTATTTTATACTATCTAAAAATTATATAGTGTGGTTGATCCGAGTTGGACTTCATGTGTCACCTTTTAATTAATTCATTACTTCATATTGATAGATATGTAGAGAGGTCTTCATATTAATGTTGAAAAATACTATTAGAGAGGGTTTTTTGAATTGAAATTAAATACAATGATTCATGCACTCAAAGGATTTTTACCTTTTATGGTAAAATTCTAATCATTTCTTTTAGGGAGGTAAATAAATAATGTTGGGGATAATATAGTTACTTGGGTATCTTCTTCAGTAGGACATATATTATTCTTGAGTTCTATAGTCCTAAACCATTAAATAATTGGAAAAACTAAATTCAATATAGTAAAGGATCATGGAAAAAATTCTGATCATTCCATTTGTCTTGGGTAATTTTGTTCACCCTTGTATTGAATTTTTATGAAATTTAAAAAAAATTAAATTTTAATTATTTTATATTATTGATTAAATATATACATATTTAACTAAAACATGTGAATGAAGATATATACTATGAAGAATCTTTTAGGGTAATTTAGATACTGTAATTGTTTCTATAATGTGTTGTTTTACCTAGAAAAGTATTATTTTGGTGCTCATGTTTCAGGTCTCAAATAGAGCAGTTATATGTCATTTATTAAAATTCTTAGTTAAACCCATATCATGATTTTATATACCCATTTATGCCTCTATTACGGGGTAATACACTTTTATCATTGTAGAAACCATATAAATAGATAAGAATAGAGGATGGGTGAACTATATCTTGAAGGAATTTTCATCTAATTTCAATCAAAGGCATATAAGTGTGGGGCTGAAGAGTGAACTGTTGAACCATAAATGATTCACATTTGAGTTAGATATTTGATATTTGTTCTTGATTAATTCTTCATTAAATGATAATTTTAAATTTTTCATTGGCCTAGAATCTATGTTATAAATATTATTTCTATATTTCATAGACTGTGGAGAAGTTTTTTGTTAGTTTATGGAAACAAAATTTGTGTGTCGGATTTGAATAATTATTCTCCACAAATTTTATATTTGATCTTTTGGAATATTATTCATGATGGATATATATAAATGATACCTTTTAACCACTGTTGAATTTTTTAATGGCCTGACGCAATGGGGTAAAGTTACAACTAACCCAAGATACTCTCTATAGGCATGGGTTGGGTGACTAGTCCTGAAAGGCATAACTAAAAGGGGAAACCTTTTTTTGTACATGAACACACACACCCAAAAATCTCTGTGAAGAAATCCAGAGGAATAAAATAAAATAGAGTGAAATCTAGGATAATATCAATTCATGTGACAACCTCTAAGGAATATAAAATGTTATATGACAATATAACCTTCAAAATAAAGGGAAAATACACACCAGACCCGATAGATTCCCAATCAGACTATAATTTTAAAATTACATTTTGGAGAGATCAAATCTTGGTCTCCAAGACCTGAACATAATACATGATCAATTCAAACTAGGTATCCTTATGCTCCTCTATAATTAGGAAAGAAGTTTATATCGTCTGTATCAGACATGAAACAAGTAGGAAAAATTCATGCATGGGTGAGTGTAACACCATGAAATTATAAAGTAAGAACACTGTATCTAATATCATGTTTTACATGAAACCTCATGAATTGAAGAGAATATAACATCAAGATAATTTAAAATATAATTAATATAATTAATATATTATATATCTTCAATGAAAAAATACTGAGTTAGCTTGTGTCATATGTAATAACTAGTTTGTTTAATAGCTTGCGTTACACGCAAGACCGAGTTCTTTCAAACAAAAAAATATTATTAATATATTATTATATAATAATATATAACCTAGTCATTAAATTACAAGTCTTGAATATTATTATATAACTTATGATAATAAATTTTAAAAAAATATAAAATAAATTCAATGTTTACCAACAAATTAGAAATTAATATAAAAACCAATTGAATATAAAATAAACATTTGTACTCTCACAAAAGTTTTTTATCCTAAAATATTAAATTAATTACTATTATTGAATTTTATTAATTAAAATAATAATTTATATAATCAGTATAATATTTTTTGACAGATATCTAGTGAATTTTATATTCATCAGATATAGAAAAAAATCCATTTTTATGCATTAAAACACATATTTTTATAAATAAAAAATTTCCATCATATAATGTTTCACCTTTTTTAAAACTATATGTTGTAATTTTATAAGTATTATATGAATAAATAAAATTATTCTTTGAAAGGGTAATGTTAAAATTATCAATGGGTGAACTTTTTTATTTTTTGTGAAGTTACACTTCTTGATGAAAAGTGTAAAATACAATTTATTTTGAAAACTGCCTTTTATCTAATTTATTTATATATTTAAATAATATTTAAAATAAAATTTAATGAATATGTAGATAAAATATTCCAAAGTTAATAAAATTTAGTTTATTTTAATCTACTTTACATTGATATTTCATATAGAAACATTTCACACTTTTGAACATTTTTTGTTTAAAAACATGTTTGGTTGTTCTGTCTACAAGGTCAAATTTAAATTAATTTCCGCCAAATATTTGATAGGAATTTGAAAAATAGATTAAATATTTTTATTAATAATAATTTATAATTTATGTTAACCTAAACATATTTTTTGACCAATAATATTAGTGAATGCAATTAAATTTAATTACAATTATTACGGTAAATTTAAGATTAACAAGGGACTAAACCATAAACATAAGGGCCAAAATGACATATAAACATTTAAAAAACCTATTTTATGGATATATTTTAAGAATATACTCTGTTTTATCAAATTTATATAATTAATGGATGACCATTATTTAAGGGACACCTCTCAATAGTGTATAACGTTTATGTTTACAATAATGCCACTCCTCCTGCACTATAAAAATTCACTCACTACACCAATTTATCCACAAATATTAAGAAATTTAGATCATAAAAACCCTTAACATATAATCTCTCAACATAAATCTCTTAATCCTAGAATCCAGAAATTGATAAAAAATCAATCCAATAATGTCTTTTGGTATAAACCCAAAAGAGTTACTCGAATAAGATGTAACGTTCTTCCATGATCACTGTGGTTTCATTTACTTCTACAAACCAAATATTATTTTTATATCATGAATATATAATAATACAATAATATATAATTAATTTATATTTTTTCATTATTTTATTTCAACATAAAATATCACACTCATCCATCAAATGGGATACATAATCATCACTCGTGCGCATGGCGGACTACTGCCTTATGAACCGATGTTATTTATTCTATCATTTATCACCTTTCATGGTTTTAGACAATGATGGATTTATTATATAAATATGATATATATTTTATTAAACATTTCAATATGATTTAATAAATTTTTATATAACCATACATTTATGCTTCTAATTTCGTGGAAATACGATAACATCGTTTGTGGGTATTTGGACTACCGCCTCCTCAAAGCGACGCAATTCGTTCACACTTTACATGAAATGTATTGAGAATGGTTTCAATAAAAATATTTCAAATATAATAAATAAAGATTATATTGTATTTAAAATATACATAAATATCATTTAATTTTTATTCTATAAAATATCACAAATATGTGGATGTAGCATTCATGCGCACGTACGACCTACCATCTCTATGAACGATGAATTTCATTTTATACTTCAAAATATTATATATTAATGTAAATAAATATATTCTGAATAACTATAATAATTAAATATTCTTCTACATTATGAAAATTATTAAATCATGATGAATTTTGGAAAAACAAAAAAAAAATCAAAACAAACTCAAAAACAAGGCAATTAACATTCAAACTTGTGAAAATAATGAATGATTGTTAACTAAAAAGTAATGAAATTTTATAATAAGATAAAATATGATATTTTAAACAAGATTATACTTCATTTATATGTTTTTTACATTCTTAAAGCCATTATAAATGATTTTAATGGGTGTTCAATGAAAAATAAATGCATGGTAATATATTTCATCTATATTTCATTTCATTGAGGAATATTGTACTTTTATGCACTTATTTTATTTCATATAGTGTATATACATACCTTTTAAATGTGATTTCATGAATACTTAATTATTAATTTTATTTTGAATTTCAATTGGAATTATTTCAACTAATGGGATTTGAGATTAATGTATCCATGTGGTGACGAAAATTCAAAACTCAATTACTTTGAATTGGGATGTATTAAGTCCTCATTGTCATTAATATTCATTGATTATGTGAATAATGATATTGAAAAAATATTGATTAATTTACACTTCTTATATATTTATTTACATTTTATATGTAAAATCTCTTCATTTATTGACTCTCACTTGAAAATTATGATAAATTTAAGGGTTTATTTCAAAATATCATTCTAATAGAGATTCCTTATTCTTGAAATTAAATTAACAGAATTTATATGATCATTGTTCTATAATACTTTCATTTAATAGTCCTTTATTTATTAATGAACTTTTTTCAAGTAATAGTACCATTTTTCAACTCTTTGGTACTTAAAATGTTTTAGAAAATGTTTTCAAGAAAAAACTAATTCATTTATCTCTTTAGTCGAGGAACATGTTTTCTTCTAAAAACATAGTTTTCTACAATGGTTTTCAGAAAAAAATTATCCTTTTAATAATAAATTATTAAAAAAATATGGACCATTTTTCCCTTTTAATTATTTTTCAAGGGAATCTTCTTGTCACTTTCTGAATTATGAAATTTTCTAAACTTTATATCATTGAAGTATCAATTTTCATTTTACCCAGTGCAACATGTATAGAATTACCCACCGTCATTTCTTTGAAGATTCCATTTCATGAATAAAATCATAATTCAAAAAAATAATGTTTTCAAAAGTGACTCTCAAAGAAATGGATTTTCAATTTTTTTTCAAAATTAAATGTATATTCTCCTCAAGAATGTTTAAAAGAATTTTTTTATAGTATTTCTATCCATAAATGAAAACATAACTTTATATTAATATCATTGGGATATATTGTATTAATTCCTTCCTAATTATTCCTAAAGATGGTTTATGATTAATTTGTATACAAATATTATTGAAATTCACTAACATGATTCATTTTTATAGTCCCCATGAAATTTTGGATTTCCAGAGATCATTGAATCTCTCCCCCAAATATTTGTATTTTTTTCATGAATATGATTATTTTATAAACTGTATATCATTTTTTCTTATAATTTTTATCTTGAATGTAATTTTATATATTTGTAATATTGATAAGTCCACATACTTTACTCAATGAGGAGATTTGATAAGGAAAATTTGTCACAAATAAAATTTCATATTTTATATATGTGGAATGATTTGGATAAGAACAACTTGGGTGGGGTTTGACTATAGATAACCCCTCAATGCATTTGTAGTCTCAAGGGACAAGTTAGTTGTCTAGCATTAGAGGGTTCTTCACAAAGAATGTTTTAAAATTTCTTATGAATGTTCCTGATATTAAAGGTATCATGTACCTAGGAAACATGGTGTCCAATAATTAAAAAATTCATTATTTTTTTATTCAGTTATTATTGTCCATGATATTTTTAGAAAACAAAATATGGATGAATTCAATATTAGTTTATGTATTAAATGGCATGATTCTATGTTATTTAATTTTCTATATTGATTATGGCTAATAATATTATTTTAAATGGTATATTTGTTTTAGTAATTTAACTTTACATATAGTTTATGAACTCCCTATTAGTTTATTGATTACATGGTATATGTGTTTAGTTATTTAACTCTTTATATTGGTTTTTATCAATGATTCATTATTGACTACAATGTATTTTACCATTACTGAGCATTTGAGACCACCCTTATTTGGTTTCGTTTCCCCAGGAATCCAAGTAGTTTACTTAGAATGATATATATAGGGACACACTAAGTGGTAATTAAGTTATCCTAGAAAATATTTATATAGTAATTATTCTATTCATTTGTAATACAATACTCATGTATGTAATTGGATAATCAAGACTAATAAAATATTCTGTCCGTTCAGATTATATTCCTAGTAATAATGACAATATAATGGTAGTATACACCCACTATGGTATTACTAGGGTTGGGATTCTCTAGGTGGTATAACAGAATTCTTAGTAGGAACCTTGGGAACAAGATTTAAGAAAATATACACCAAGGAACATAAACCTAAGATATAGTTTTAGGATTAACATAAAAGATTATATGTCTCCATTAACTTAATAGATGAAGTTTCTATCATAGGATTATGATATTATAGTTGATCACATGTTCTGTTTTCTGAACACCTCTTTCTAGGATTTAAGCAATGGGAGTCTACAATGATTAATGATACATAGGAAGAAATTTATGGAAATACATATCATTTGTATAGAATTTACTTTAGTGGAAACTATATTTGGGAAATAATGAACTTAAAATTTAGAGACATGAGTTTAAATATATTGATAACATTTAGTGTCATTATGATCATTAAAGAAATTTTAATAATAGTAATACTAAATAATATTTTGTTAAAAAAATATTTTGTTGAAAACCAAAGATAAAAAGATATTTAATGGGTAAATTTAAAGGATATACATCTTTATTATTTTGGTAATTTTATTATTATATTTATTGAAAATGACAAACTATAAGGTGGTGGGGATTGAACTCATTACCTAAGGAAGATAATGGTTTAATACTTACCACTGGACTACATGATGTACTTGTTAATGTGTAATTATTTTTAGTTAAAAAATATGAATAAATTTAAAAGATTTAATAGTAGCGTTACATTTAGGTTTATAAATAAATTTTTTAACCAAATTAGATTTTGAGAATATATATGGACATATTAAAAGAAATTCAACTCTTTTATGGACCTTATGACACGTTATAAGAGTATTGTAGTCCTGTAGGCATTAAATATTTTTTTTTGGATAACCATTTCTTGAAGTAAGGGATGAATTAAAATTTGATCGAAGTAAAAAAAAATTGTTCTTATGATATTGAAACATATCATGTAATTATATATCTTTGTATTCATGGTAAATAAAATATTTCCTCAATATTATGAAAAGGAACTTAAAAGAAAAATGATATCATAATATCTTCATTTGTGTTGATCCTATTGTATTTTAAATCATTATAGATATATTAGTTTTAGTTTATTAACTTTCCATTGACCATTCAATGGTTTGTGATCGATGAAATCAATCACTCCCTATTATTATTTTTTCTTTTCATCCTAGTCAATATTTCAGTTTTCCACAAATGTTATCCTACACAGAAACCAAGTTATATGTTATTCCATGTTACCTTGTACTTATAATTCTCCCTTATTATGTGGTCGTTTTAGTAACACTTCTAATGATTTGGGATTTTGACAAAGTGTTTTTCAAATATAAAATACTAGATTTTTTAGATCAAGTAAAATTGTAAGGACATGATTCAATTAACGTGGAGAGAATATAACACCATGAAATCATAATGTATGAACGCTGAATCTGATAGCATGTATGACATGGAACACAAAGTGTAAAAGGGAATATAAAATTTATTGATATTAAAACATAATTAATATACTTAATCCATTATATTTATTTCAATTCACACAACATTTTGTTTTCTTTTGTCACATGTAACAACAAGTTTCTTTGATATCCTTGATTAAACGTCGGACTCTATTTTTCCAAACAAAATTATATTATTAAAATGTAATTATATAATAATACATAACATAACCATTAAATTAGATTTTATGAATACTATTACATATAATATGGAAATACATTTTAAAAAAATATTATATGATTTTATAGGTTACCAATTAATTAGAAATGAATATAAAAACCAAATGAATATAAGAGAAATGTTTTTATGCTCACAAAGTTTTTTTATTTTAATAAATTAAATTAATTACTATAAATGAATGATATTATTTAAATTTATATAATATATATTTGATAAAATATTTTTTACATCAATCCAAAATATTTTATAGGCATAATATAAAAGTAAAACCAATTTTACTCATAAAAACCAATATTTTTCTAAAAGGAAATTTTATGACTTTAAATGGAGTAAATTTAATAAAACTGAATTTATATAGATTTATAATTATTATATCAAAAAATAAAATTATTTTTTTAAAGACTAATGTTAAATTATCTTAGCATTATTTTTTTTATTTTTCGGTGAAGTTTCATTTTATAATGAATATTGAAAAAATTAATTCCAATCAAAAACTTATTTTTAAAATAATTTAGATATATAGTAAAATAATAGTAAAATTTTATTTTAATGTATATTTATTTAAAAAATACATCAGTTAATACAATTAAGGTATTTGGAATCAATTTCACATTGAGATATGATATAAAAACATGTCAATTTTTTGACCATTTTTACATTAAAACCCCGCTTTGTCGTCCCATCTGTGGGATTTAATTTAAATTAATTTCTTTCAATTATATGATTCTAATTATAAAAAAATGAATATATATTTTGATTCAGAATAATATATAATATATAGTACCAAATAATTATCCATTTATGAAAAATATTATTGAACATAGTTAAAATTAATTACAATGATTAAGGTAAAATAAAACATAACTAGGGGTTAAAACTTAAACACAATGACCAAATAACCTAGAAACATGTAAAAAACATATTTTATGGAAATATATATCTATAAAATTCTGTTATATATATAATTTTTCATTATTGGTGGAACATGATTTAAGAAAGACTTCTAAATATTGTTTATCTTTTTATATTTATAGGAATTCTACTCATCCATGATTAAAATACACACACGAACACCATTTATTCTCAAATATCAAGAAATATGGCTTATCCAACCCCTAAGAAAATAATCTACCAACATACCTCACGTCATCCTATAAGTCTCACATTGGGAAGACATCAATCCAAGGAAGTCTTCTGGTATAAACCCAGAGGAGTTACTCGAATAAGAGACAACGTTCTTTAACAATCACATATGTTTCACTTACATATGCAGCCATTAAATTATTTTTGTATCATGATTATATAATAACCTCAGTATATTCAAAATAATAAGATTTAATTATTCTAATAGATGGGTCTACACTATCACACACATCCATCAAATGGTAGACACAATCATCGTTCGTGTGTACGACATAGTTTCACCCCGCGAACTGATGTCATTCATTATTCTATTTACTAGAATACAAGGTGAGAAATAATGCTGTATTTATTGTTTATATATGATATATATTATTTTTAAAATTTATTTATTATTTTTAAACTTCTTACATAACAATAAATTCATGTCTTCCAATTTGTGGGAATACGATAACATAGTTTGTCAACATGTGGACTACTGCACCCTCAAAGCGATGTGATTCAATCACAATTTACATATAATTTATAAATAATTGTTTTAATAAATATATGAATCATATATGACATATGTATGATACATAATTATAATTTACATATATTTCCTTACTTATAAATTCATTTAAATATGTTAAATAAATAGAAGTAGCTTCCATGCGTATGTACGACTAACCGTCTCCATGAACGGTGAAATTCAATTTCTATCTCCAAATATTTTGAATTAATATGAATAAATATTTACTGAAAATATAATATATTTAATTATTTTTTACATTTTGTATATAATGAAATTTTGATCTATATAAGAATAACAAATATAATAAGTCAAAACATACTCGGAAAACAAAAGATATTGATAGACATAATAGTGAATATAATGAATGATTATAAACAAAGAGGTAATAAAATATTACAATAACACCATATATGATATTATAAATATTATTATGTGTATTTTATAAGTTATTTACATGATTATTTCCATTATATAGCATTGAAAATGACATTCCCCCAAAAGGAAACAAAGGGTAAGGGATTTCATGTCAATTTCATTTCATGGAGGCATATTATGTTATTCTGCACATAGTTTCATTTATATGGTGTATATAATACAATTTAAAATGTAATATAATGGGTAATTGATTATTTATGATATTTTGAGATTCAAATTAAATTATTTCATCTATGAGGATTTTAATAAAATGTTACAAATCACAAGGAAATTTAATTACTCAATTCATTTTCATTTGGTTATATTAATTCCCCATTATTGTTAATATTCAATGATTATTTTTATAATAACGTTGATGATATATTTATCTATTGACTCTTATTATATTTGAATTTATAGTTGATACACATAATAAATTCATTGATTAACTCCCACTTCAACATTATGGCCATTTTAAGGACTTATTTCACAATATCATTCTAATCGAGATTTATTATTATTAAAATTAAATTAGAGGAAGTTATAGGATAATAATGAAATAAACACATTAATTTTATTATAATATGGTTATTAATGACGTTTTTCATGTAATTGTACAAATTTTCAACCCTTTAGGACTCCAAATGAATTAAAAAATTCTTTCAAGATAACAAGACATCATTTCTCTCTTTTTTTGTATAAAGTTTTTATTCTAAAAGCTATATTCTCTAAAATTGTCTTCAAAAAATGTTTTTAACAATTAAAAAATTATTTATTAAATAATATTTTTCCCTTTTTTTCATATTTTCTGAAATGAACCTTTTTTCCCTTTCCAAATAAGGCACTTTTTAACCATTTTAACTCACAAAATAATTTTTATTTTTTAAAATTATACAACATATATAAAAAATATTATCCTTTATTTAATTAATGATTTCTTTTCATGTTTTGAAGGTTTTTTTAAATAATTTTTTTAAATGTGACTTTAAATGGAAATTATTTTTGAAAGGTTTTTATGTTTTTTTTTCAAAATGAAAACAATATTTTTCCAAAGAATGTTTTTAAGTTATATTTTTATAGTTTTTCCATTAATAAACAACAACAACAATTTTTTAATCCACCTGGATTATATTATATTGATTCAAGGCTTATTTATCATATATATTGTTTATGATTTATTTTTCCATGTATTGTATTTAAACTAACTTCATTGAATCATTTTTATAGTCACATTGAAATATCCAATTTCACGAGATCATTGAAAAACACCCACAAATATCGATATCATTTACCAGGGATATCATTATTATGTAAACTACATACCATTTTTACATAAGGTGATTACTTATAAATTTTATTGATATTGTGGGAAATAATTGTAAATCTACATATTTTATTCAAATATAAATTTACATCTTTTAGATAGGTATGACACGAGGGTGACCTAGTTATATATATCCCCATGATGCCCCAATAGTCTTGTAGGTTGAGCTAGTTGGATATACTTAATGGATTTTCACCTAGTATGTTTTAAACTATGAGGTGAAATGTCTTGAAAGTAAATATATAATGTACTTAGGAAACCTAGTATCCAAAAATTTAGCACCGCGTTCATTTTAATTTAGTTATTATTATCCATAGGATTTTAACTTTGAAAAAAAAATATGCATTTAATTGTGAGTTTACTAATAAAATGGAATAGTTTTCATTTATTTAATTTTCTACATAAATCATTCCTTATACAACTATTTTAAATGTCTTGTGTGTTCAGTTATTTACCTTTCCATATTTTTGACACACTCCCTCTCAGTTTATTGATTAAATGGAAGGTGTGATCATTTATTTAACATTAAATATTGAATATTATTATTTATTCATTATTTTTTTCTTTATTTTACCCCTAATAATAATTTTAGGTCCCCCCTATTTTGTTTCATTTCCCTATAAATCCAGGAAGTGTACTACGAGATATATTCAAGGATATTATAAATATGAATAAAGTTATCCTCAATAAAAAATATTTTGTAATTAGTGTATTAATTTTTAATACAAGTCTCATGTATGTATATAGTTTACCAAGACTACTAAAATCATTGGTCATTCACGATTTTATTCCATTTAATCATGATAATGTAATGGTAGAAGACCTTGGATCTAGGAACACTTTGATTGAGGTGTTATATTACGTATGAAAGGATGTTTAATATCAACCAGGGTATCTAGATTTAAAAAAACATAGATTAAGGTAAATAATACTGTGATATACTTTACAAATTGGCATAGAATAAGATATGGATTAATTAACTTAAGAGTTATAAATTCCTTCCCAGAATTATGAGATTAAATATGATCATATGTTCTAGGTATTAAAAACCAATTTCTAGGGTTTATGTAACGGGAGTATACCAGGATTAATGATATTTTGGATGAAATTCATGGCAATAAAACTCATTATCTTATTATTTGGTTTTGTGGAAACACAATTTGGGGAATAAAAACCTTACATTTTAGAAAAAAATGATTAAATTTATTGATAACATTTGGTATTATTATGATTATTAATGACATTAAAATAATAGTAAAATAAGATTATATTGTATTGAAACAAATATATTGTGTTGAAAACCATTGAGAAAAGGGAATTTAATGATTAAATTTCCAGATTTCCAACATATTTATTCTAGAAATTATATTAATATAGTGTTATAAAGAGGACATCCTATAAGACAGTGAGGCTTATACCCTTGACCGATGGATGATAAGAGTCTCATGAAAGCTACTAGCCTACATGATTTCTAGGTTAGTATGTAATTTTTTTTAGTTTAACAATTTGATGAATACATGTTAATAATGAACCAGTAGTGTAATGTTTTTGGTTTTGAGAATAATTTATTAACTATATTGGATCTATAGAATAAATAGAGTCAAATGGAATTACTTGTCACTCTTTTATAGGCCTCACGATAAGTTAAAAGTGTGTTTCTATGAATTAGGCATCAAAGTTAATTTTTAGATATCCATTTATTTAAGTAATAGATGAATTGGGATTTGATTGAAGGACAAAAAAATTAATTTTTTTCATAATAAATATAAACATATAAAGAAAGTATATTACCTTATATTCATGGTAAATAAAATAATTCCTCAATATTATGAATATAATCTTAAAACAAAAAATGTTATCCAAATACCTTAATTTTGTTGAAATGATGGTTGTTTAAATAATCAATGATTTTTGAATTTGAGGCCCTCAAAATTCCATTAAGCATTCACTTGTTTTTTATCAATTACCTTGATAACTCTTTATAATTAATTAAAAATTTCGACCAATTTTATATTTTAAATTTCCAACAATGTTCTCTTACGTAGATTCGTAGTTATATTTTATTCCACATGAGATTTTTAATTATCAGTCTCTCTTATTATGAGGTAATTTTGTTACAACTTTTCCTGATGTGGGAATTATTTTTTTTCAAATATCAGGCCCTATAATTATGAGATCTTGTTTAAATTGTGAGGATACAATTCCATTAAATATGGGAGAATGTAACACCCCTAAATTATAATATATGAACATCGTATCTATTAGTGTTTATGACACAAAACACCAATAGTGGAATGGAATATAACATACCAATACATTAAAATATATTTACTAGTTTTAATCTTTTAAATATCCTGAAATGTACACAATACTGAGTTATCTTATTTCACATGCAAGACAAGGTTTTATCAAACAACATTATAATTTTTAAAATATTTTTAAATAATAATATATAAACTAGCCATTAAGTTAGTAGTTATTATTAGTATTAACAAACATATGAAAATAAATGGTTTATAAAAATATAAAATGAATTCATAGGTTAACAATTAATTTGAAATGAATAAAAAACCAATTGAAATAAAAGGAATGGTTTTTCTGATTACAAAAGTGGTTTATCCTAAAAAAATTAATTTAATCAATATTAGTGAATTGTATAAATTAAATTTATATATTTAATATTCACTCAAATATTTTTTACATCAATCTAATATATTTTATAGGAATAAAAAAAGAACAAACCCAATTTTAAGCATAAAAACCAATATTTTTTAAAGGGGAATTTTATATCCTTTTAATGGTACAAATTTTTTAAAATATAATTCTGGTATTTTAATAAATTTTTTACAAATGAATGAACTTAATTTTTTAAATATGATTGTTAAAATAATATTTTGATGATTTTTTGGTAATTTTTTAGAAGTTCTACTTTTTATGAATAATGGAATATAGTGAATTTTAATTCAAAACTGATTCTTTATATATTTTGTTTTTATTGTTAAAATAAATTTTAATTTGGTTTTAAAGAATATTTAGGTCAATAATATATATATTAATCCAATTTATGTCATTTTAAAAAATTTCCCATTGATATTGGATAAAAAAGTTGTTCAAAATTTGGAACATTTTTATATAAATAACCCGCTTTGTCCTTCCATCTATGAGATAAAATTTAAATTAATATCTACCAGTTATGTTATTTTAATTTTTAAAAGTGGATTAAATACCATAAAACATAATAATAGATCATTTATAGAATGTTAAAATAATTTCTTGACCAAAATTATTGGGTAACGAAATTAAATTTTTTTAGAGCGATTAAAGAAAAATTAATCTTGACAAGGAACTAATCCTTTAACATAGGGGCCAAAATGACCTATAAGCATTCAATAAATCTATTTTATGAAAATATTTTTAAAATATACCGTTTTTAGAATTTGGTTAACTAATTGAGGCATATGATGTAATGGATACCTCTTAATAGTTTTTACCTTTTAAAATTTACAATAATTAAACTCCTTCACTATAAAAGGAACTCACCTCTCCCATTTATGCACAAACCTAAAGCCATTTTTCCAATAAGAATCTTGAAAGAACTAATATAAAAACATACAAATCCATATTATAATCCTATATTTTTAATTAAATAAAATAATTATTTCTTTTGTTATAAACTAAAAAGGGTTACCCAAATTAGAGGCAATGTTCTTCAAAATTCATTATTGATTAATGTTTTTATTCACCACTTGAATTATTTTTATATCATTATTATATAATAACCTCGATATATTATATACAAAAATTTTGACCTAAAATTTCACACACATCAATCAAATGGGATACACGATCATCATTCATGTGTACGATGGAATACCACATCACAAATTGATGTCGTTCATTCTCCCATTTACTACCTATAATGTTTGTAAATAATGATGGATTTATGGTTCATATATGATATATATAGTATTTATAATTTATTTATTTTTCAAAACTATTTATATAACCATACCTTCATTCCTTCCAATTTGTGGGAATTTGATATTGCCATTTGTTGACGTGCGGACTACCGCCTCCACAAAGCAATGTGATTCGCTATCACTTTACATAGAATTTATTAAGAAATTATTTAGTAATAATATGTGACCTATATGAAATAAATATGATAATGGAATTATAATATACATATATATCATTTACTTTTTATTCACTTAAATATGATAACAAAATGGAAGTAGCGTTCAAGTGTACATATGGACTACTATCTCCCTAAAGGATGCATTTCATGTCCCATCTCATAATATTATGGATTAAAAAGAATAAATGTATAATGAAAATATATTATAATTCTATCATGTTTTACATTATTTATATTATTATATTATGATCTATGTATGAAGATAAAAAATTAAAAGTCAAAATATACTCTTAAAATTTGGAAATTAACACCTGAAATAGTAAAAACATTGAAAGATTATTTTAAAAAAGGTTATAAAATTTTATAAGTATATCAGATATGTAATTATAAATTTTATTATTTTTCTGTTTTATGTTATTTACATTATTAAAACTAAGATACATGAGTTAAAAGTATGTTCACCCAAAAGGACATGCATGGTCATGAATTTCATCTCAATTTCATTTCATTGATGCATATTATAATTTTATGCACCAAGTTTATCTTATATGGCCTATATACATCCCTTTAACAGGTAACATCATTAATAATTCATTATTCATGATATTTTGAGTTTCAATTTGAATTATTTAAAATATGGGGATTTGAACCCAAAGTTACTAAGTAGTAAAAAAATTCATAACTCAATTCCTTTTCATTGGGTTTTATTACAACCTTATTTACATTAATATTTTATTACCATGTTTATATTTATATTTACTATCTATTGATTTATTTATAATTTTTATATATGGATTGATATGTGATATATATAATAAATTCATCTATTAAATCCAACTTCGACATTATGATCATTTTAATGTTTTGCTTCCAAATGTCATTCTAATCAGGATTTCATATTCATGAAATTATATTAATAGAATTTATATGATCATTTTCAATAAACCCTTTTATTTTTACCCCATTTTTATTTGTGAACATTTTCATGTAATGGTACCATTTTACCAAACGTTTGTATTGAAAATGTTTTAGGAAACATTTTCATGAAAACCATATATCAATTATTTCTTTATTCAGAGAACCCTATTTCACCTATTTTTTTTCAAAATAGGATTTGAAATTTTTTTATCATTTCAAAAATGTTTTTTTAAATAAAATTTTCCATTTTTTCATTTAAAAATGTTTTCAAAGTAAATTTTTTGTTTCTATACAATCAAGGATCACTTCTAACCTTTCAAAAAAATAATTTGTTTTTATTTTTTACCTTTTACATCATCTAAAAATTTACCCACCATCGTTTCTCTGAAGATTCCATTACATTTTTAAAAGGTTAATTTTTACAGAAAATGTTTTTAAAATGGATTTTTAAATAAAATTATTTTCAAAATGAAATGTTTATATCACTCTAGAATTTTTTTATAATATTGTTGTATAGTTTTTATATTAATCATCACCAACAACCTTTAATTTTATTCCACTTGGGATATGTTGTACGAATAACATCTTTATTCTTCTTATGGATGATTTATGATTGTTTTGGCCAAGGATAGTATTGAAATTCACTTCCACGATTTATTTCTATAGTCCCATTGAAATTTTAAATTTAAATTGATCATGAAAAATCTCAACGAAATATCAATATTATTTAGAATGGATATTATTGTTTCCCAAATCATATAAAATTTTTACACATGGTGTTTACATTGAAATTAATTTAATATATTGGTAAATATTGATAAATATACATATTTTATTGAATGTATATATTTGATAATTCATAATCTTTATGAATTAATTCGATTACTTTTTATATGAGGATTTATTTGGATATGTATGACATGTGTGAGTTTCAGTTTTAAATATCCCTTAAATGCATAGATAGTCTTATGGGGCGAGTCAGTTGTCTATGTCCATATAATCACCCGGACCATTGTCCATATAGTACTACACACCACGTAAGGGTACTGCATGGTGTTTCTAAGCTTCATGAGATGCATATGTGTTATACTATCCATGATTGTGTTTGTTTTCCATGTGCACGTATACGATAGGTTCCATGCCCTACACACATTTTCAGGCCCAAGTGAGGACACAATAAGTGCTGCCTATGAAACCCCTATACTCCCTGAAGTAAAAAGAATGACTCCAACCATACATGGTGTGTGGGGACACATGGGCTCCAGGGTGGGTACTCTTTATACATTTTGAGTAGATTAGATAGGGTTACACAATGTATGGTCCCTTAATATGGTGTTTCATATTTAAATCTAACAAGAAACCCAAGCCACAAAAGTATCTGGACGCCACGGTCTTTGTAATTTGGATGACATGACGCATAGACCGGGTTTTCAAAAAAATATGTATATGGTAGGTAGATCCTAGATCTAATGCTCCTTCCACTAAAGTAAGCAAAAAATTAAACCAAAATCAAAGGATCTAGCCTTCAATTTTAAATTCCATCCATCAATTGGCTTTAAATTTAATTTTTTTCTCAATATTACCAAATCCATTAGATCCCTCATGCTTCAATCATGACACTTCTAAATCCTCTTTTGTCATGAATCATCCCCTGGGGCATGTGTTGTGACATACCCCAAGCCCACTTCCTGAAGGACAAGGGATGTCGACTCACACCAAAGGCGTCAACATAAAAGTGGGAGGCATTTACCTGAGTGCCTGTATGCATGCACACACAACCAAATCACAATGTTGTAAAAGTAAACATGTATGCCAATAAACAACCACTGAGTAATATTACAAACCATAGGTCAAATGGGCCAGAAGAAAAACCCAAAAAAAGATAAAATGAAAACAGGAAAGTAAAAGGAAAATAATGAAAGTCGTCTGCTAGAATCCCCACATGATGGGTAAGTGTAGAGTATCTAATTGAAGTTGTAGATGTATGACATGCATTCATAGTTTCACTGAGCACCTCCGGGTCTTGGGCCACCAAGTCATCCTTCAAGGCGGAAGTCATCTTCACCAGACACAACACATGCAGGCGTAGCCCGTGCAGGGGTGAGTAACAAAATACTCAGTAGGAACCGCAAACAAACAAGGAAATAACCCAATGAAATCCATAAAAAAACATGAACCATGATCATGATGTATGATCAGGATTCTCGATAGTTCATGCCAGGTATAATTTTGAATATGAAAGTATGACCATTAGTCACACCATTGGACACCATGGGCTGCTGGAGAAATCCTTGTCAATGAGTACAGTGGGCCTACTGGGTCAACCAAAAGCTGCTTCCCACTAACCTAGGATTTCTTTTTTACTCATCCTTGATGAGAACCATGGGTATTCTTGGTCACAAAGAAGCCACTCCCCATTGTGGGGATGCCCAATCACACAGAATATGATCCCTACCTTGTCCATACTTAGGTACTCCTCTTGTAGAGTAACGTCGGTCTGCTGATTCACATAGAACCCACCCCCCATTTTGGGCATTACAGGTCACCCAATGGTCACAACCCATGGGTCCATAGTATCTAAACCACACCGTGACACTTTTTTATAGTCTTTAGGTCTTAGCCTACCATAGGGGTTCTCCACATAGTGCATTTGATTTCGGGAGAACTGCTCCTCAAGAAATTCGTTGAATTTCAACTTCTATAAAAGCCTCCATAGATTATTCAAAAAGTTCATCCTCGTCATGAGGGTTACATATCCGAAAACGACTCGTCAAATGAATTATCGGTGTGAATGATATTGGTGTTTTTCCCCAAAGGGGCCGTTGGGGTCTGGATCGATTGGGTGAGTCCGGCTAGATAGGGTCCATCCCACGAGGGCAGCCCATGACCTTCCCAGTCTGCTTGGCCGGAATACGGATAGAAGTCGTGACTAGGTCCCCTTCAACATGAAAGTCATCCACAAGATCCACCTTCTCTGTGATGATCAATAGATCGTGGCGTTTCTGGTATATGACTATCCAATCTAGCCAGCAATATTTCCCACACGCGGTCAGGGTACCATGTGCTCCCATGAAGCACGACCCGCGGGTGTAGGCTGTTCGACCGATGCAACTAAGATGCTTCATCCCTGCTGCCAGCCACAAGCCCAGCTAGCATCTCTTCTTGATTCACCACCACCCAAGCTAGCTGCGGCAGCCACATTCAGTACGAAACCACCCTCCCATGGCCTCCGCCAGTGCCGGTGCACTGGTGGGTCTTATAACTGGCCACTAGGTCCACACCTGTGGTTCGTTCTTCGCACCGTCTAAACCTCCAGCCTCTGTGGGTTTTCTCATTCCATACTAAGGACTCAAATTTTCCTTGCATACATTTCAAATGATATTCAAACATGAAAGCCCAAGGTGGATGGTGGTCGGGCCTCGTTCATGATGGCCCAAACCCTCTACATTGTAATTTTAAAAGAAATGGGAGTCTTGGGATCATAGTTCAATCAAAAATAATTTAATCCCATAGTAGAAAACATAGAAAGAATACCCTCTAAAAAGAACTAACAATCTGCAGATCAACCAGATTGTGGGATGATCAGTGTACTTCATTTTAGAATAAAAATGAGGAAAACATGAAACAAAACAAACCCCTACATTAATTTATGTTTTCAGTGGAGCATTCTGTATGGGGTGATTTAGGTTCCAATCAAAGCCATCGGTGTTCCCTGCTCACCGATCATGTTCTTCGTTGATTTCATTAGAGGTTTTCCAGAATTCTACGCATGTCGTTGAATGTAATTCTTATCGTAGTTTCATAATATAATTTCCCCAGTTTAATTATCATCTCTTCAACGTGTTATCCTATTAAAAAGAAAACACATCACAACATTTTTGTTATGAAATGACATCGGAACATAAAACTTAATTTAATGTGTCATTACGCTGCAAAACAAATGATCCATTAATGAGAATATTTTAATGTTCCCCATCGCCACACCATAATGCCTCCATCCACTGCTCAACAGTGAGGGAAGAAAAAATAAAATATCTTTTTAATTAATTTTTTTTTTCTGAAAATTCTAAAAACTATCTTTTCTAGTCAACCATTTACAGTCGAATTTAAGTCCATTTTAGGTGAATCATAGAATTTAGAGATCAACATTCCCCTGATATTTTTGATCCATGGACTAGTTTAAAAGATAGAAAAACCCACTCACACATTTACTTAATCAAACATAAAAAAAGATTATAATTCCATTATGTGCTCACTAGGTCTCAAAATCATGTGTTGTCAAAGCGCGTGGTATCAAAATAATTTCATATAAGTAAAAAAAGTTACATGAATATAACATGACATTACATTAATCCGCCCATATTGGGGATTCATGTCCACATAAGTCCAAACTAGGATAAATAAACAAATGGGGGAATTGAGCATGAATTTGGGCCTCCCACTCCCATGTGCTCTCCTAGAGCTTCCCATGATACCATCGAATTCCCACCAGAGGAATCGAACATCCATGAAGGATTTTCTCTTGAAGATACTCAATCTCTAACGTGGACTCCGCAAATGAAAACCCATCGTCAATGTCCAGCTCGCCCCATTCGATGATGTGTGATGGATAATGCATGTATCTTCTCAACTAAAACATGAGGAAAACATCATGCACCCAAATGATCTATGGGGGAAGATCTAAGAGGTATTATATCTCACCAACTCTTCTAAAAATCTAAAAATGTCCAATGAACATCAGAGATAACTTGCCACCCGTCCAAATCTCAGCAATCCCTGTCAGGGGGAGACCCAAAAGAACACCTGGTCTCCCTCCTCGAACTCCAAGGGTATCTATATCATGTAAACATATGATTTCTACCTACTCTGTATTGTTCTCATCTTCTCTAGGAAGATCTGCACCTTCTTAGTGGTAGCCCATACCATCGTCGTACCCATTAGTGCTGACTCCCCTAGTACTATCCAGCATAGAGGTGATCTGTATTGCCATCCGTACAATGTCTCAAACAACATCATTCCAATGGTTGATTGATAACTATTTTTTATGTAAAATCCAATAGTGGTAGGTGTTCCTCCCATCTATGACCAAAATCAAGGATGAAATAACGATGCATGTACTCCAAGATCTGCATGGTCTGCTCTGTCTGACCATCTTTCTGAGGGTGAAATGTTATCTCAAGCACAGCTGAGTCCTGAATGGCTCCTGCAATCCCTTCCGTAACCCAAATGTAATGTGTGCATCACAGTCTGAGACATTTGTCAAAGGTACCCTGTGAAGCAGCACTATCTCCGGGATGTAGAGGCCTCCAATTCCCTATAACGATCCCTACTCCTGGATAGGTTGGAAGTGATCCGATTAGGTGAGTGAGTAAATGATCACCTACATAGAATCATAGACCCATGATGTATTTGGTAACCCTATCACGAATTCCATTGAGATACCATCCCACATCCATTCTTGTAATGCAAGTGGTTATGCCAAGCCTACAACGACCTGATTCTGGGCCATCACTTTCTCACAAGTGAGGCATTTTAAAATGAACTCTATCACAAATTTATTCATCCCCAGCCACTATTACTAACATTAAAGGTCCATAAACATCTTCGCCACACCAAGATGTACTGCCAAAGTGGATGTAAGGAACTACCACAACACCTCCTCCTGTAACATTACTAGTACTATGGTGTGTCCTCTAAAAAGGATGACATGCTCCCCATCTATGAAAAATCCATTAGGATCCTATCCTGAGGATATCTGAGAATGTTGGGGTGCACATTCGACTTCCAAAAGTTTTTCATCCTTGAAATTCTATAAGAGTTGGGTAGTGACAGTCATTGACTAGAGATATGCTGCTCTATCATCATCCACAAAGGATATCTACATCGTGGATAGATACTCTGTTTCCTCACTCAACATGTGTAAACCAGACCCCCTATTGAGCATGTCTCGCACCATGTTTCCCTTCCTAGGAGTATAGACTATCTCAATGTCATAGACCCGAAGGAACTATATCCATCACTACAATCTCGAGTTAAGGTCTTTCAATGAGAAGATATACCTGAGACTCTCATGGTCTGAGTAGATGATAAACTATTTAACTATATAGTTGTGCTGCCACATTTTCAATGTGAAGACCATTACAGATAACTCTAGGGCATGGGTAATGTAGTTATTCTAATACTGCCTCAACTACCATTAGCTATATGTGATCACTACTCGCTCCTACATCAAGGAAAACCAATTATGGTCCCTGATATTTCATATAATACTGCATACCCAACACCCACTTTTGGTTGTCTTAAGATGGGGGCACTCTTCAGCCTCTGCCTCATCTCATGGAGACTCTACTGGAACTTCTCTGTCCACATGAAGAGTTGTCTCTTCATTCTCAAATAAGAAAATGTTGCTTCTACTCTTGAAAAGTTGGGAACAAACATCATGTAGTATCCGGCCTACCCCAAGAAACTCTTCACCTTAGTCCCACGCCTGGGTGTCTCCCAAGAAAGAACATACTCTATCTAATTCGGATGCACTACAACTCCATCCTCTGAGATGACGTGTCCTTGAATGTGGACCACCAGAATCTAGAACTGACACTTCAAGAGATTACCGTAAAGATGACGCTATTGGAGTATATCCAATATTATCCAAAGGTGTATAGTGTGCTCCACCTCCAACGCCATTCAAACCAACATTTCATCAATTAAGACCACCAAAAAATGATCAAGATAAAGATAAAAGATCATGTTCATGAGTCCCAGGAACACGACTGGGGTGTTGGATATGCCTAAGGGTGTCACTGATAACTCATAGTGGCCATACTAGAATCTGAAGGATATATTTTTTACATCCTCATTCGGTAACCGAAGTTGATGATAGCCTGATTTGAGTTCTATCACCGAGAACCTATTCACTCCCTTCATCTGATCTAAGAGGTATCAATCCTTGGAAGTGGATACTTGTTCTTCATGTTCACCTCGTTTAGGCACCAAAAGTCAACGCATAGCCTCAATCTCCTGTCTTCTATCTTGGAAAAAAACACCGGGGCCACCCATAGTGAATCAATGGGTCTCATGAAGCTCTTCTTGTACATGTCCTCAAGTTTTACCCTCAATTAACGAAGCTCGGTGGGAGCTATCCAATATGCTGGTGTGGATATCAATGCTGTCCCTGGATGCAGATCGATGAAGAATTCTATCTCTCTTCAAAAATGTAGTCCCAAGAAATCCCAAAAAAGACGTCCTCATAATCATCCACCACTATAGGAAAGCCTGGACCCCTCTCATCCACCACACCGAGGGTGATTCTATCCAACTAGTTAGTGATCGACTTCACCTTCCTTCGAAATAGTCTATCTGGTGCTAAAAAAGTTCCCTTCTCACCGGTGATGGAAAACATGGTCCCATCCTCACAGAAACACCCCACTTATCACCTAACATAGTCAATCTGATAATGGATATCATATAACTAGTCCATACTGTAACGCCCCGACCCCAGCTACCCAGAGTCGGTGCATTAATTACATAACATTGGCATGATCATGAGAAAGATCAAGTCTCGAAAGACCGATTAGTTTAGTAGCCTTGGAATAACTAGATACATCCATAAATTTTTACATTATATCATAAAAAAAACATCTTGTCTTCATATCCCCTCATACTATCCCTGCAGGTCATTCATAAATTACTTCTTCATAATCCTGGAAAAAAAATAAAACATTGAAAGGGGTGAGCTCGGATGCTCAGTAAGGATAACATTATAGCAGAAGCTTTCATAAATAAGCATAAACACTTAAGGCAATTTATAACTAAAACAAAAGCCTTTTTAAACTTGAACTTCAGCATAAAATGGCAAAGGTAAAATGAAATAATGCCATTTACTTACTCACATGGATATTCTACTAGTCGAATGATCACATGCAATATCAATAACCACTTTCATAATGATGGAATTCATAATGCCAGACTATCATAACCACATAGCCAAGGCCTCGTGCCAAGACTACAAATAAGATTTTTCCAAGGCCTTGTGCCAAGACACTAGTTTGTCTCATGAGACCTACCGATGCATCGAGGAGCTATAGAGGGCTCCACCCGTCACTTATTAAGTCCAATGCATTCCCATATGAAAAGGTTTAAACATAACGTAAACATTCGTATTAAACTAGCATACGAAATGTCAATACTTTCACCACAAACCATGAATGGTATAAAAATAGCACATCCACAGTCAAACATAATTCATTCGATACAATATGGAAGATTGTATTGTATCACATTAACCTCAATCAATAATAATGAAGGATGTTGACATAGATGAAAATAATCATCAAAACTATTTGAGAGAAATATCCCCCTTTTCTTGAAAACATTTAAAAGTCACACTATTTGTCAAGAAGCCATTTAAAAGTATATTTTTGAATCAAAGTGTCCCATACCACTTTGAAACTTTTAAAAGGAGTTTTAATTTTAAAACTTTAATGTCCATATAAATAAATCCTTAAAACCATTTTTAAAATATGGACATTAATGAGCATGATTTAGAAGAATAATTCTTTAAAACATTTTAAAATGGTATTTTGGTTAGAGTTTCTAACCAAAAGAGAGACACTTGAATACAAATAATTGAGGTAATCAAAACATTGTAATATCATGAGAATAAAGGAATTCATGATATACTATGTGAAAGTACATTATATACACCACATAAAAGTGATTTGGTGTATATCATCAAAGAAGTCTCAATGGAATGTAAATTGAGATGAAATTTCTCAAAAAGGTTGTATCCTTAGGTTAAGGATAAATCAATGACATAATTATGTGTGACAAATATAAATACACTAAATATGATTGGATATTCAGTGTAAAACAATCAAAGGACATTCACACATATTCTTGTAAAAACAATACCAACGAATTGGATGTTTAACTCAACAAATGGAGAATGAGTTAAAATTACTCTTATCAAATTCATATCAATGACTTGAGAATTACCAATGGAGTGATTATGTGTACCAAACTTCTATCCACAGGAAGGGGAGTGGAAATTATGACATAATCAAATGAATAGTGATTCCACACATAATCTTGGGGTAATATAATCAATGAAATATGTGTAAAGCTAAATGAGTGGAAATTGAAATCTCAAATTCCCTTATCGATTAGGTAACCTACGAAACATACACCCATGAAAGAAGTATCATACCATGATGATGTAAATACCCATAAATTAAAGTATATTACACAATGAATATGATCATGGGCAGTACACATACACCACATGCAATAATTAAGTGGTGATCAATGGAATTCTCACGGAATTAAAAGTGAGATAAGAAAACCCTTACCACGTTAATCAACTGAGTCGCATGGCCAAAAGTTAATAACCACCAAATGATTTACAGAATAACATGAATATAAAGTGAATCATGATAATATATATCAAATGGAAGTACACAATACACCACTTTCAATAATTTAGTAGTGAACAATGGAAATCTCACGGAATTGAAAGTGAGATAAGAGAATCCCTTACATTGTACTTTTTCCTTGGTCGATGGTAGGTTTACCTCCTGTATAATGGTGAAATAATTGTTATTGAATAATAAAAGAATCATTTACTTTAATATGATATCATATATGATCTTTTATCATTGATTTGTTAATAATATTTTAGAATTATCGTCATTTCGGGTGTTAACGGGTTCATTTTACTTTATATTCTTTGTTATGTGAGACATATTCGTTATTAATGGGATGTATATTATTCATATACAGAATGGTATCAAGTTCTTAAACATCATTTTTAAATCATCAAATGATAATTATACTTGAATGGATACGATGGAGAATGAATCTCATCGCGTTCGTGGAGACGGTAGTCCGTACGTACGCACGAACGCTACTTCCATTTAATTTTTATTTTAAAAGAATCGAATCCAAATTATACATAGGTATATTACTATTCCAGTATAATATAATATTTTATATATGTTACTTAAGTTCATTTACACCATCCTTTATACGTTCCATGTGTGGTATGAACGAGTCATATCATTTTAAGGGGGCGGTAGTCCGCACTTCCTCAAATGAAATTATCGTATGTATATACAACATGAAACGAATAATGGTATGAAATAAAATGGAATTACAGAAGCTTATATATAAAATATATATCATTAATACTATATTTAATTACAGTTCCATCCTAATGGCCACCATGAGAGGCGGTAAGATGTATTTGAACAATCATCGTTTCGTGAGGCGTTAGTTTTCCATCCACAGAAACATTATGTTCATCATCCATCAGATGGAGTTGTGTGAATGTGTAGTTTGAATCCTTCTTATAATAACATCCTAGTATATTTAGGATACTGTTGTTGTTACAAAAGAAGGGAAATAAAAAGCTTTTGGGGGTTGGAGAAGCAAAATAAATGAAAATACTTTAAGAGAAATTGTTACCTTTAATTTAGGTAACTCACTTTGGTTGGAACCAAAGGACTTCTTGAAATGCTTTCTGCCTAAGGGGAAGCTTCAAGGAGGAGGAGAGGGATGTGGGGAGCTTAGTTGGGCAGAGTTTGGACGAGCCAAGTGGCTTGAGAGGTGTGAGGAATGAGTAGAAGTGGTCTCCTTTTATAAGGGAGAGGAGGGGCTCTTTAGGAAAGTGTGAAAGTATTACTTTATAATATATTTGTATTCGGTTTATAATGGTCCAAAAATCATTGAGGTCGAAGCTAAGATGACTAATATTCTAAATAACATCAACCAATAATAATTGGACAGGTTTTAGATAATATTTTAATCATTATAATCTTATTTATTTAAATGATTTATTAATGAGGTAAACGTTGCATCATTATTGTGTCATTAATAATTTAAATTATTTGATGTCTAAAAATTATAAATAAAATATCATTATGTAGGAAATCTTTTTAGATTTCTAATGAATATTTATAATCTAAAATCCAACATGTATAACCCTATGTAAAAATTGTTCTTCTAAAAGATGTAAGCTTATGCCATTTTTATTTTTATTTTAACTTTATTAATATAATGTGTCATTATCACTTACAAGTGGATCCATGGGGTCCCAAAACAGACCCAAAGATGCCCATGGTCGACCATGTATCAACCAATAGGGTTAAGACACGTTTTAGGGTAATTTAGTATTATTATAATATTATTTTTTAACCCTTATTTACCGGATTTACCCTTAACCATGGTAAATAAAATATTTACCGCAGTAATTATTCAAAATGTCTAAAAATAAAAGTTACCTATTTACACAATTTGAACATCCTGATTCCAAATATGGAATCCATTTTTCTAAATTCAAAACACAGAATTGGCAGAAATTAATTTAAAATTAATTCCCGCTGTCAAAACAAAAAGCGTGTTTTTAAGAGATAATAACTATCAAAAGATTGACACTTGTTTATGTTCGGTTTAATTGTAAAATTATGTCCAATGACCAAAATTATATTAAATGGTAAAAATATATTCTAAATATACTTTAAAACCACTCAAATTCATAATTTATCACTATTAATTATTTTGATTAAAAAAGTTGTTTTTAATTAAAATTTAGTAATTTTTACTATTCATCAAAATATGAAAGTTATCCGAAAAGTACCAAAATTTCACCTTAGGCTAAATTTGATATTCCGAATCCAAAAATGAAGTCCATTTTTAAATATAAATATATATAATTTCAAAAATTAAGTATTACTATTCATAACGGCTAGTTTGATCGGTTATGGTGTGTGTTAAAACTCGAAGTTGCGTACAACACACGCTACTGTTTTATTCAAAGGAAAGCGTACCGTGGAAGCTTGGAATGTTTTATTTTAAATTTTTTGATGTCCCCATTTAGTCAAAAGGTTTAAAATATTGTATCTAAAAAGGGTTCACTATTAAAATTTGGTAAAAGTGCAATATTGAAAATGAATTTGTTCTTCCATTATGTCTAAGAAACTCATAATATGGATTCTAAAATTATAAGGATTATATAAAGTTTAAAATTTAGTTAACACTATTCATAACCTCTTTTGAACGGCCTGTTTGGTAAGTCATGGTGCGATTGAACTTGGTGTTGCGTGTAGTGAAAGTTATTGAATTATTTTGAAGAAATAACACACTATAAAATCTTGGGGTGTTACATTCTCCCCTCCTTCAATAAATTGCGTCCTCGCAATTTGAAATTGTTCTTCAAAAATAAAAGGTTGAAAATAGAAAATATATTTGTGGGCAAACCCACATCGGAAATTGGTTTACTAAAATTTAGTCTTAATATGAGGAAAAGAGAAATGAAAGGGTCACCACCAAATTATGATCTCGATTAGGAGAACATTGGTGGCAATTAGAGACATATAATTGGAGGAAAAACGTAAATATTTATAGGTAGTGGTTGAGGTCATCAATCACAAACAAGTATAAAATTGAGGTCCTTAAACTCATCAATCTATGATGATTTGAAGTACCATCGGTTCAACAAAATATAGGGTATTGGGATCACACATTTTTGACATTTCAAAATATCTTAGTTGAAATCCCACATCGAAAAATGAATTAATGAGGCCTCTATTTAAAATAAAGAGTGGAAAGTATGAAGATTACCGAAATTAACACATACTAGGGTTCCATGTAGGAAAATATGGATATGGAGGAGAAATCTAACCATCAATTATCTGATGGAGAGTGGTAGAGAACATGGCTATGAATAGGCCAACAATCCCAAAGCCATAAATTAGTGATGATTTAAGGTACCATCTAGGACAACATTTTTTTTAAAGTTACATTACATAAGGAAGAGGAATTCATTTATGATATTGACTAAGAACATTATGAGATATACTTAAATTTTAAGTATATTTTCATTCTTTAATAAATTTCCACCACTAACTCAATTTTTTTTAAACGATGAGTATTCAAGAAGACTTGGTCACACTGGGAGAGCTAGAATAAACTTTTATAGAATCACATGATCCATGCAGGATAAACCATATATTTACATTGTCTTTGAAGATTAATCAAAACCAAAATGGTTAGTGAATGATCTAATGATCCCCCAAAAGGATATTCATTGAGATAAATATGCACTAATCTTAATTTCTAAAATTAAACCAACAATACCCCAAAGTTAAATAGATACCATTCAATAACCAATTGTCCTTAAAATCCTTTAATATAATCCAAACTAATATTGAAACCCAAAACATAGAAGAATTTGATTATGTAGTCTCCCATGTTACATTGTATCTCCAAATTACATCAAATACTCTTAAAGTCACATACTTAAATGTAATCAACATCATCACATATTCTATGTTATAGGTTAATCATTTCCATAAATAACCCAAATCACTATAAATCAACAATAAAAATGTAGATAAAAATCCACCATTACTCTACAAATGAAACCTCATTGTATTCTATTTTCCTTGGGCATATAGTGTTCCTAACAAAATGAACATCTTCCAAAATAACATTTATCACTTAATCACCAAATCATTTTCCTATACCAAGGGTATTCATTTGATAAGACATAAGAACCCAAATCATCTTATTATTGATCAATAAAATCATTTAACAAAAAAAAATAGTCATACTAACCAGGGACTTCACGTAGTCCAGTGGTAGGCGATAAATCCCAATCGCACTTTGGTTGTGGGTTCGATTCCCACAGCTTTGTCCGACGCGACGGGTTGTCACACGGTCTACGTGTTGTCCTTTTTCAAAACTATATTTTATAATATTACCAAAATGAGATAAATTCCTAAAAATAACATAATTTAACCACAAATGTTATATCATACTTTGCATTTTCATCCCAAATTATAATAACCTATCATTTTCTCAAACCCCAATGATCATATAAAACCAAATGGTTATTTATACCTATATCCACAAGAGAAGAGACAATTCTTCCTCAAATATCATTCTCACATGGCAAACTGTGGGGTTACAAATACAAGAGAAAATTATTCCAATGTAAACCCATCAACAAGTAGTGATAATTTTTCTCCAACCATTTATTTCCACATAGCTTCTTCTTTGACCAAGAAAATATCCTATAGAATAGGACATTCACTCGGGTAATGGCCAGGTCCCCTACATTTACGGCAAATGACTGTAAATGGACTCTTGGGACCATTTTTATCTTCTTCCATAGTACTCTTCATTTTTCTTCGGCAATTCTTCACTTTATGTCCTTCCTTCCCGCACGTAAAACATTTCGTTGTCCCATTGAGACACTTTCCTGGGTGTCTCTTTCCACAATTCCTGCATGATGAAAATTGAGGTTTCTTTTCTCCATGGTCTCCATTGCTGGAGATCTTATCATTTATCACCTTTCTCTTCCTTGTTGAGTCTGGGAGTTGGTTAATATATATGTTGTTGATCATATTTTTGGAAAACTGATTTGGCATAAAGACGATATCTTTTACGCCTATCAACATTCCATTTTGTTGCTCATTTCCACCACTGTTCCCAACTTGTACATCATTCTCAAAGTCACTATGACTTCCTTGGAATCCAGCCATTGACTAAAACCAGAAAGCATTGTGTGAGTAATAGTAGTCGTAAAATCATTTAGAGATTAAAATGTCACCATATTCTCAATTTGAAACATATTAGGATTAACCAAGGTCATTTACTCTCATCTTATGTATATATTACTTAAATCGGTTTGTAAAGAAAATGTAAATTATCCTAAGCATATCCCCCGGGAGTGTCGTAACCAAGAGTGCAGCAAGGCCCGTTGTCGTGCACCAGTTCCCGTTCGAGTCTAGCTCAAAGCGGTGTTTTCGGGTTTTACCCCTAGGTACATCTGTGCCAGAGCCGCCTCTACCTGCTCGTATCCAGACAGGGATGTATTGCTCGGAAAACTCACAAAATCTCTACAATACCAAAATTCTAGGAAGTTCTTTTATACTAATCCTCAAAGTTCATCTTAGGTCTACATGCTCTAATCAGAGTTTATCTAAATCTAGCTACCAAGGTTTGTACTAAACTTCCTCTGATACCAACTGTAACGCCCCGACCCCAGCTACCCAGAGTCGGTGCATTAATTACATAACATTGGCATGATCATGAGAAAGATCATGTCTCGAAAGACCGATTAGTTTAGTAGCCTTGGAATAACTAGATACATCCATAAATTTTTACATTATATCATAAAAAAACATCTTGTCTTCATATCCCCTCATACTATCCCTGCAGGTCATTCATAAATTACTTCTTCATAATCCTGGAAAAAAAATAAAACATTGAAAGGGGTGAGCTCGGATGCTCAGTAAGGATAACATTATAGCAGAAGCTTTCATAAATAAGCATAAACACTTAAGGCAATTTATAACTAAAACAAAAGCCTTTTTAAACTTGAAATTCAGCATAAAATGGAAAAGGTAAAATGAAATAATGCCATTTACTTACTCACATGGATATTCTACTAGTCGAATGATCACATGCAATATCAATAACCACTTTCATAATGATGGAATTCATAATGCCAGACTATCATAACCACATAGCCAAGGCCTCGTGCCAAGACTACAAATAAGATTTTTCCAAGGCCTTGTGCCAAGACACTAGTTTGTCTCATGAGACCTACCGATGCATCGAGGAGCTATAGCGGGCTCCACCTGTCACTTATTAAGTCCAATGCATTCCCATATGAAAAGGTTTAAACATAACGTAAACATTCGTATTAAACTAGCATACGAAATGTCAATACTTTCACCACAAACCATGAATGGTATAAAAATAGCACATCCACAGTCAAACATAATTCATTCGATACAATATGGAAGATTGTATTGTATCACATTAACCTCAATCAATAATAATGAAGGATGTTGACATAGATGAAAATAATCATCAAAACTATTTGAGAGAAATATCCCCCTTTTCTTGAAAACATTTAAAAGTCACACTATTTGTCAAGAAGCCATTTAAAAGTATATTTTTGAATCAAAGTGTCCCATACCACTTTGAAACTTTTAAAAGGAGTTTTAATTTTAAAACTTTAATGTCCATATAAATAAATCCTTAAAACCATTTTTAAAATATGGACATTAATGAGCATGATTTAGAAGAATAATTCTTTAAAACATTTTAAAATGGTATTTTGGTTAGAGTTTCTAACCAAAAGAGAGACACTTGAATACAAATAATTGAGGTAATCAAAACATTGTAATATCATGAGAATAAAGGAATTCATGATATACTATGTCAAAGTACATTATATACACCACATAAAAGTGATTTGGTGTATATCATCAAAGAAGTCTCAATGGAATGTAAATTGAGATGAAATTTCTCAAAAAGGTTGTATCCTTAGGTTAAGGATAAATCAATGACATAATTATGTGTGACAAATATAAATACACTAAATATGATTGGATATTTAGTGTAAAACAATCAAAGGACATTCACACATATTCTTGTAAAAACAATACCAACGAATTGGATGCTTAACTCAACAAATGGAGAATGAGTTAAAATTACTCTTATCAAATTCATATCAATGACTTGAGAATTACCAATGGAGTGATTATGTGTACCAAACTTCTATCCACAGGAAGGGGAGTGGAAATTATGACATAATCAAATGAATAGTGATTCCACACATAATCTTGGGGTAATATAATCAATGAAATATGTGTAAAGCCAAATGAGTGGAAATTGAAATCTCAAATTCCCTTATCGATTAGGTAACTTACGAAACATACACCCATGAAAAAAGTATCATACCATGATGATGTAAATACCCATAAATTAAAGTATATTACACAATGAATACGATCATGGGCAGTACACATACACCACATGCAATAATTAAGTGGTGATCAATGGAATTCTCACGGAATTAAAAGTGAGATAAGAAAACCCTTACCACGTTAATCAACTGAGTCGCATGGACAAAAGTTAATAACCACCAAATGATTTACAGAATAACATGAATATAAAGTGAATCATGATAATATATATCAAATGGAAGTACACAATACACCACTTTCAATAATTTAGTAGTGAACAATGGAAATCTCACGGAATTGAAAGTGAGATAAGAGAATCCCTTACATTGTACTTTTTCCTTGGTCGATGGTAGGTTTACCTCCTGTATAATGGTGAAATAATTGTTATTGAATAATAAAATAATCATTTACTTTAATATGATATCATATATGATCTTTTATCATTGATTTGTTAATAATATTTTAGAATTATCGTCATTTCGGGTGTTAACGGGTTCATTTTACTTTATATTCTTTGTTATGTGAGACATATTCGTTATTAATGGGATGTATATTATTCATATCCAGAATGGTATCAAGTTCTTAAACATCATTTTTAAATCATCAAATGATAATTATACTTGAATGGATACGATGGAGAATGAATCTCATCGCGTTCGTGGAGACGGTAGTCCGTACGTACGCACGAACGCTACTTCCATTTAATTTTTATTTTAAAAGAATCGAATCCAAATTATACATAGGTATATTACTATTCCAGTATAATATAATATTTTATATATGTTACTTAAGTTCATTTACACCATCCTTTATACGTTCCATGTGTGGTATGAACGAGTCATATCATTTTAAGGGGGCGGTAGTCCGCACTTCCTCAAATGAAATTATCGTATGTATATACAACATGAAACGAATAATGGTATGAAATAAAATGGAATTACAGAAGATTATATATAAAATATATATCATTAATATCATATTTAATTACAGTTCCATCCTAATGGCCACCATGAGAGGCGGTAAGATGTATTTGAACAATCATCGTTTCGTGAGGCGTTAGTTTGCCATCCACAGAAACATTATGTTCATCATCCATTAGATGGAGTTGTGTGAATGTGTAGTTTGAATCCTTCTTATAACAACATCCTAGTATATTTAGGATACTGTTGTTGTTACAAAAGAATGGAAATAAAAAGATTTTGGGGGTTGGAGAAGCAAAATAAATGAAAATACTTTAAGAGAAATTGTTACCTTTAATTTAGGTAACTCACTTTGGTTGGAACCAAAGGACTTCTTGAAATGCTTTCTGCCTAAGGGGACGCTTCAAGGAGGAGGAGAGGGATGTGGGGAGCTTAGTTGGGCAGAGTTTGGACGAGCCAAGTGGCTTGAGAGGTGTGAGGAATGAGTAGAAGTGGTCTCCTTTTATAAGGGAGAGGAGGGGCTCTTTAGGAAAGTGTGAAAGTATTACTTTATAATATATTTGTATTCGGTTTATAATGGTCCAAAAATCATTGAGGTCGAAGATAAGATGACTCATATTCTAAATAACATCAACCAATAAGAATTGGACAGGTTTTAGATAATATTTTAATCATTATAATCTTATTTATTTAAATGATTTATTAATGAGGTAAACGTTGCATCATTATTGTGTCATTAATAATTTAAATTATTTGATGTCTAAAAATTATAAATAAAATATCATTATGTAGGAAATCTTTTTAGATTTCTAATGAATATTTATAATCTAAAATCCAACATGTATAACCCTATGTAAAAATTGTTCTTCTAAAAGATGTAAGCTTATGCCATTTTTATTTTTATTTTAACTTTATTAATATAATGTGTCATTATCACTTACAAGTGGATCCATGGGGTCCCAAAACAGACCCAAAGATGCCCATGGTCGACCATGTATCAACCAATAGGGTTAAGACACGTTTTAGGGTAATTTAGTGTTATTATAATATTATTTTTTAACCCTTATTTACCGGATTTACCCTTATCCATGGTAAATAAAATATTTACCGCAGTAATTATTCAAAATGTCTAAAAATAAAAGTTACCTATTTACACAATTTGAACATCCTGATTCCAAATATGGAATCCATTTTTCTAAATTCAAAACACAGAAGTGGCAGAAATTAATTTAAAATTAATTCCCGCTGTCAAAACAAAAAGCGTGTTTTTAAGAGATAATAACTATCAAAAGATTGACACTTGTTTATGTTCGGTTTAATTGTAAAATTATGTCCAATGACCAAAATTATATTAAATGGTAAAAATATATTCTAAATATACTTTAAAACCACTCAAATTCATAATTTATCACTATTAATTATTTTGATTAAAAAAGTTGTTTTTAATTAAAATTTAGTAATTTTTACTATTCATCAAAATATGAAAGTTATCCGAAAAGTACCAAAATTTCACCTTAGGCTAAATTTGATATTCTGAATCCAAAAATGAAGTCCATTTTGAAATATAAAATATATATAATTTCAAAAATTAAGTATTACTATTCATAACGGCTAGTTTGATCGGTTGTGGTGTGTGTTAAAACTCGAAGTTGCGTACAACACACGCTACTGTTTTATTCAAAGGAAAGCGTACCGTGGAAGCTTGGAATGTTTTATTTTAAATTTTTTGATGTCCCCATTTAGTCAAAAGGTTTAAAATATTGTATCTAAAAAGGGTTCACTATTAAAATTTGGTAAAAGTGCAATATTGAAAATGAATTTGTTCTTACATTATGTCTAAGAAACTCATAATATGGATTCTAAAATTATAAGGATTATATAAAGTTTAAAATTTAGTTAACACTATTCATAACCTCTTTTGAACAGCCTGTTTGGTAAGTCATGGTGCGATTGAACTTCGTGTTGCGTGTAGTGAAAGTTATTGAATTATTTTGAAGAAATAACACACTATAAAATCTTGGGGTGTTACACATACCCTATATGATTTCGTAAGGCCTCGATGCCACTGCTTGGAGAACCCATTTAAATATATCGCCTCCTAGAGTAAGCTCACACATCTAGAACCAGTGTGAAATCATCAAATCCCCTCCAATAAGAGTATCTAATCATAAGGATAATTCCAATAGCTCCACCGGAATGTTTGATCCCCAATTGAAGACAGTAGTAAGGAAATAGTTATGAGAACCTATGTCTATACTAACTAATTCTATGGTGGAGGATATATAGATCATATTTGTAATCATCTCTGGAGCATTATGGTTGTATGCCTCCATCGCCAACAGCCGGCCTCACCCCTATTTTCCAGCACCCTAAGCCCATGGTGGACCACCTAGGGGTAGTTGTGGTAGCACCTCGAACCGTCATCCACCACCTATCGCATGGCCTACTCCCATGCCACATCAACCCACTAAAAATGTCCTTGCTCGAACCTATTCCATTACCTTGGTGGTCCTTTGACAATCTACTGATCGTCTATGCGATGAGTTAGGCAGTCATGAGCTATGTGTCCTTACTCACCTCAAATGAAAAACAAATTGGATTCCTATAGACTACCTCTACTCTATGTGCCCCATAATACAATCATTGAGTCATGGGGTTGTCCCCTCAATGATCAGACCCACTTGGGTCCCCTTGTCTACTTCCTCTTGCTCACTACTAAAGACACTATTGTATGAGGTCTGCTGGGGGCTCCGACTTTCGGTGTCTACTCGGCTAGGAAGATATCCACATGAAGGGCTCATTCCAACACTCCAGCTTAAGTGGGAAAGATGAGATACACCATGGTTGTCCGGGTCTACCATCTGAGTCCCTGCTCAAAAATCCTGGCCCTGATGAAAGGGTCTAGTAACATGTCTATGGAGTAGAGAGAGAGATATGTAAACTTCACAGAGTACATATCCACTGACATGCTACCCTACCACAAGTCAATGATCTCCTGTATGCACACATAGCACAATTTTGTGAGGAAAACCCCTCTTGGAAAAGGCATTAAAAGTCTGTCTAGGGGAGGTTCATCTCATCACACATCTTGATGGTCAAGCTCCACCATCTTCCTATCAATCCCTTTTGAAGGAATAGAACAAAGATCTCTATCTAGTAAAGTGGTTTCCTGACTATGTGTAAGACCTATGTCACTCCCTCTAGTGAGTCCTCAGTGATATGAAGATCTGTCCCTCCCCTGAACCTAGGGGGTCTCTATCTCTGAAACTCAAGCAAGGCACTGAGTCTGCATGCATTCTCTACCTATAATTATAGAATTAACTGCTAATTAATGGGTGGTGGAAACACCTATTCACCACCCAGAAGGGCCATCAATAGCAATGGCCCCTAAACTGATGCCTCTCCTCTTGGTAGGCTATCTACACAATCACGTATCAAAAATCTAGTTGGCTGTTTGCGTGGAGGCATCCTAAAATAGAACAAGATGTACCATAATTAAATGATTATACTTGGTGAGCAGACTCTTATTCAAGAAGATCATATGGCTACACCTATTCAAACAATCTTTTCATGTCTAGAGCCAAAAAATCCAAATTTAGGGTCCTGGTGTATGGATACGTAAGACACCGCAACAACACTGGACAGTCCAAATCTAAAAGTCTAACTCAAAACATTCACAATTCCCCCCCCCCAAAAAAATAGACTCTCGGTATTTTAGGTAGAACTAACCACCTTTTCTACCACTTTTTCATGACCCATCCCCCCAGGCCCATGCCTCGAAATATCTCAAACCCACCTCCAAAATGTCCAGGGGTTGCAAACTTGCGCCAAAGGCATCAACCTATAAGTGGAGGAATTTTCTTGAGTACCTGTACACAAGCACACAAAATCACATCCCAAAGCTATAAAAGTAAATATGCATTCCACTGAACTACCACGGAGTAAAATTACAAACTGTAGGTCAAAAGGCCCAGAATAAAAACACATCAAATGGTAAACTGAAAAAAATAAATTACAAGCAAAATGATGAAAGTCATCTGCTGGAAGCCCCACAGGATGAATAATTGTAGATTAGGTACTAGAAGCCTTATAAATAATCCCCACATGACTGGTCTCACTAGGAACCATCGAGTCCTAGGCCACCAAGTCCTCCATAAAGCTGACATTCATCTTCACTAGACACAACATGTGCAGGCGATGCCTGTGAAGGGAGTGAGTAACAAAATACTCAATAAAGACCCCAAAAAATAGAAAACCACAATGAAATACACAAACAAACCACAAATCATGATCACGAAGCATAATCATGAAGCAATACAGATCATAGTAGTATAATTTAGGTTACTAAATTAAGACCATTAGTAACATCATCAAACACCATGGGCTGCTGGACAACTCCTTCTAATTGAGTACAATGAGCATGTCAGGTCACATAGAAGCGAATTCCCAAAAACCTAGGACTGCTATGGTACTAATCCCTAATGAGTACCTTTGGTATGCTGGGTCACAAAGAAGCCACTACCCACCGGGGGCTTGTCGTTTCCCATAAAAGCCGCTTACCACATTGGCCATACTAAGGTACTCCTCATGTTGAGTATCGTGGGTCTACCAGGTCACACAAGAAGCTTCTCTCCATGGTGTGCGTAACACACCATGCTTCCATGGTACATTTCCCTTTTTAATAATGCAATATCTTGTGTTGTACGCAACTTCGAGATTCTAACACATCATTACCAATCAAACTACCTGTTATGAATAGTAATACCCAATTTTTGAAATTTATCAATTTTATCTATCAAAATGGAATTCATTTTTCTGTTCGGAATATTGAAAGTATCTTAGAGTAAATTTTTGATATTTTTCTGAAAACATTCAGTTTTTGTTGAATAGTGAAAAATACTAAATTTTATTTAAAAACAACTTTTTTAATCAAAATAATTTTTAGTGCTAAATTATACTATTGAGTGGTTTTTATGTATAATTAAATTATATTTTTACTATTTAATCCAATTTTGGTCATTGGATGTAATTTTACATTTAAACTAGACATAAGAAAGTGTAAATCTTTTGATAGTTATTATTTGTTAAAAACACGCTTTTTGTTTTGACAACAAGAATTAATTTTAAAATAATTTCTGCCACTTCTATGTTATGAATTAATAAAAATGTATTCCGTATTTAGAATCAAGAGGTATAAATTGTGTAAATAGGTAAGTTTCATTTTTAGTCATATTGAATAATTACTTCGGTAAATATTTTATTTACCACGGTTAAAGGGTAAATCCTATAAATAAGGGTAAAAAAATAATATTATAATAATATTAAATTACCCTAACACGTGTTCTAACCCCATTGGATGATACATTTCCGACCATGGGCATCCTTGGGTCGATTTTTTGACCCCATGTAGTCACTTATAAGTGATAATGACACTCTATATTAATTAAGTTAAAGTAAATACAAAAATGACATAAGCATATATCTTTTAGTAAAACAATTTTTACACAGTGTTACATATGTTATCTCTTAAACTAAAAATATTCATTAGAAAGATAAAATGATTTCTTAAATAATGGTATTTTATTTATCATTTTTATACATATAATAATTAAATTTAATTATAACACAATGATGATGTGGTATTTTCATTATTAATGAAAGAATCAAATAAATGGTATTATAGATGTTAAAATAAATACAATTGGAATGTTTTGATTCCATCAAAGAATTTTATAGGTTAATGTGACATGTTAGTATTGATTAAAATAATTTTTTTTGATGTAATAATTGTGTTTGGATGTTAACAAAAACAAAATAGTAAATAGTGTCAAAATTGACATAAAAGAGTTTTTAAAAACAATATTATATTATTAATTGATATTCTATTCCTAAAAATCTAAGGTTAGACCAAAGGGCTTAAATAATATTATATATGTCATTAATGAACCACTTGATGGTCTCTTGAAAGTTTATTGTAAGTTTATTAACCATATAATATAAAAATACAAAGAGACATGACAGCTGTCGAACTAATTAACTAAGAGTTAAATCTAGAACAAAAGGTAAATATAGTGACCCAAACCTGTATAAAACCTATTAGTTGAGTGGTTTTAAACACATACCCACCTTATCCTCGAAATAAATTATTTTTGACCCATTATAAAACGAAAGTTATTTTATTATAAAATAATCTTTCAATCTTTTCTTAAGGTGCCCCTCACCCCTCTTATAAAAGTGAACTACCTCTTCTCTCAAATTCACACCTTAAAAGCCATTTGAATCAAAAAAAAACCTACCCAAATAACCTCTAAACTATCTTCCCTTCATCATAGAGTCCATAATTTAGTCAGAAAGCCAACATATGGATCCCTTTTGATCAAATAAAAAGGAATAACCCAAAGAGGAGGTAAATATTTCATCACCTCTTTCAAGTTCCTTTCTTCTTCCACTTCCTCTTTCATTGTTGTTTCCATTATAAAGAAATAAATCATGTATCTTATAAATTGTTTGATGTTATTATATATATGGTACAACCATATTCATTATTATATCCATCCTTTGAATGACATGTCACCATACGTGCGTACGTACGGCTTACCATCTCCACATCGTGTTGTAGTTGTTATTCAATACATTATTATTTGGATGGGTTTAATAATGATGTATAATTGATTTAAATAATAAATAAAACATGATAATGATTCTTTATACCATCCAATTATATATTATTTTAATATCAAAATAATGATATTGTTGCTCGTGCGTACGTACGGATTACCGTCTCCACGAACGTGATGAGATTCATTCCCCATCATATCCATTCAAAAAAAAATTTCATTTTATGATTAGAAATAATGTTTAATGACTTTATATCATTATTAATATGAATAATATACATCATATCCACAACAAACATTACTTATATAACAAATCATATAAAGGAAAACGAATCAGTTAACACCTGAAACCATGATACTACTGAAATATCATTAACAAAGCAATATTAGAAGGTTATATATGATATCATATTAATGTATATGGTTCCTGTATAATTTAATAACAATTATTTCATCATTATATAAGAGTTTAACCTACCCTTGACCAAGGAAACAAACATTTTAAGGGTTAATTTCATAATCTCTTCATTATCCTAGGTTGTTTATACGTAATTATCTACTGGGATCTCTTTATCATCCACATCCATGTTTCAAAAAAATTTATTTCAAACCATTTTTACTATTTACTAGATAATGGGTTAATGTAATTTATAGCCTTATTTGAACATATATGTTCTGAAAGGAATCTTTTCGTCAATTTCTAAACAAGTTACTTTATGACCTTTATGCCGTTATAACATCATAAAAGCTTCCCTTAGAATCTTATAACAATATTTCAAAAATAAATGTTTTCTTTTATAATTATATGAATTTTAAATTATTTAAAAATAGAAAGAGATATTTCTCTAAAAAAAGTTTTTGATTTCATCTATGTTAATGTCCTTTGATAGATTTTAAGCTTATTTGAATTTGATTTATTATGATACAAAACATCCATAATGTATTCATGGTTTTGTGATATGTTTGACTGTGGATGTTTTATTTTTACACCATTCTTGGTTATGGATAAAATATTGACATTTCGTATTCTATTTTTAATACAATTGTTTATGTTATGTTTAACCCTTTTCATATCAGGAATGTATTGGACTTAGTATGTGAAGGCTGGAGCCCGCTATAGCTCCTCGATGCATTAGTAGGTCTCATGAGACAAACTAGTGTCTTGGCAGAAGCCCTTGAAAAAATATTATTTTTATTCTTGGAACAAGTCCTTGACTATGTGGTTATGAAGTCTGGCATTATGCATTCCATCATTATAAAAGTGGCTATTGATATTTCATGTGATTATTATACTAGTAGAGTATCCATGTGAATATGTAAATGCAATTGTTTGATTTTATCTTTTCAATATTATGCTAAAGTTTTAGTTTAAAAGGAATTTGTTTCAGTCTTTTACATTTCCTTAAATGTTTATGCTTATTTATGAAAGATTCTTCTATATTGTTATCCTTACTGACCATCTGAGCTTGCCCGTTTATATGTTCTATTTTTACCATGATGCGAAGAAGTATTTTATGACTGACCCGCAGGGATAGTCTGAGGTGATATGAGTGTGGTCAATGGAAACAATGTTGTTGTAGTTTTACATTTTATAATTTAATGTAAAACTTATGAATGTATCTATTATTTCCAAGGATACTAAACTGATTGGTCTTTCGAGACATGATTTCCTTATATCATGCCAATGTTATGTTACAATCCACCGACTCTAGGTATCTAGGGTTGTGGAATTACAATTAGTATCATTGGAAGTTTTGTACAAGCTTGGGAATCTAGATTTAGTTAAAATCCGAATAGAGCAAATTACCCTAAGATAGACATTGAGGATTAGTATAGAATAACATCCTAGAATTTTGGTATTGTTGGGATTTTTTGAGTTTTCCAAGATATAAATCCTTGTCTGGATACAAGAAGGTAGAGGCGTCTCTGGCCTAGATTTACCTAGGGGAAAAATCTGAAAACACTAATATGAGCAAGAATCGAATAGGAACTGGTGCACGAAAATGGGCCTTGCAACACTCTTTCTTACGACGCTCCTGGGGGTTATGATTATGATAATTCTCATTTTATTTACAAACCATTATGAAGGGTTTATGAGTATATACTTACATAAAGAATTTTTTTATGATTATGGATTATATCCATAAACTTTTTATTTTATGTGAAGTGTTTTACAAGTTTGGAATTATGTATTTCGATTCATAAACTAATCCAATTTATGCCATTGTTTAAAAATTGGGAATAGTGGAAGGAATAGAAACTGTATCAATGCGCGTACTCCAAGTAGGTATTTCCCTCCTACTCAAGAAAAATATAGTGGAGCTGGTGAAGAAATTGGTGTTGATCAGCTTATCACCATACTGGGACAACTCACTTAGGTTATGAATAATAACCTTACCCGTATGGAGCACCCTGATCCACAACGTGGAGGATCAATGTTAGATTGCTTCATGAGGAAACAACCACCAATATTCAATGGGAGTAAAAATACATTAGTAGCTGAGCAATGGATAAACTCATTAGTGAAATATTCCACGCCTTGGGTAGTAGGGAAAGGGAAAAAGTTGTCATGGTGGTTTATCACCTCACGGGTGATGCAGATCAATGGTGGTCATTGATTCAAAACTCTAAGGAAGATGATGATGTATCAAATATGGAATGGAGGGTGTTTAAAGAGTTTTCTTAGAAGAATACTATCCTTATGACCATTGAACGGATATGGAAAGGCAATTTCTAAGTCTAAGGAAAAATGAGGATGAGAATGTCGCAAAGTATGAAGCTAACTTTACAAGGTTAGCGAGGCATGCTGCAGATTATATATGCAACCCAAGAAGTAATATTGATCATTTTATTGATGGGTTAAAACCATTTCTCCGTTGATAATTAGTCTCACAATCCTTCACATCATATGAAGACATTGTCTCATGTGCTATCAAGAAAGAAAATGAATTCTCTATGTCTTACGACTTTAAAGAAAACCAGGAGAACAAGAGATCTGTTGAACACTCTGAAATGGAAATAAGGGGAAGAAGGAAAATTTTCATTATCCATCCTGTAGTAAATGTGGAAAGAATGTAACATCCTGGTTCTAGAAGCCACTTAGAGGCGCCCCGTACCTCGTTGGTCACATGGCCTCAACTGATTTTTCCTGAGTGCCAGAGGCATCCGACTAGAAGCGAAGGCCTTGGGTGTGATAGTGGAGAAACTATGCCCTCATTGGAAGAGTACACAACAGAAGAGAGAAAAAATGAATAACACATACAATAGTAGAATCAATAAATATCCATCAATAGTAAACATCGGATGACTAAAACAATAAACAACTGGAGCATACATACATATATGAAATGATGTATAATGAATATGTCGAGGAAAGCATCCAAACAAGTCACAATGCTGGAAATAAAATAGTGGAAACCAAAGTACAAAAGAATGGTAAATAGATAAACTCCTCATCATCGCAAGCCTCAGCTTGGTCCCATGCTCTCCTGCTCCAATGCAATGAAGTACTGGAAGTCGAAGGGCACATGCCCTTGTCTATACCTATAGGAATATAATTTTTTTGGGCCCAAAAGCATGACCCAAATAGGGTGTGAGACAAAATCCAAGTTGGAAACCACCTGAAGATCTGTGCCTAACATTCAATGAGTATATGTCAGGTAATATTATAGTAAGTAGTAAATAGTAAATATTAAAGAAGATGATCACACAATAAACAAACCACAGATCAACAAGCAATAGTGAAGCAATAGCTAACCACAATAAAAAATCCCTCTGTGAAGTACTCACTGCCATCCCCTCTGGTCCTATCCAAGAATTACCAACAACCCTCTAAGAATTACACTCAGCCTAACCCCTCTGGTTTGGTCATACGAAATTATAACTCTCTAAGGAAGAATGCTCAGTCAATTCCTCTTATAGTCTAAGGTAGTCAGGAACTCTCTAAAGAAGATCACGCGGTCTATTCCCCTTATAACCCCAAAGTCTAGAGACTCTTTGAAGAAGCTCACTCATTCAATTCCTCCTATATCATGAGGTCTATCACAGACTCTCGAAGAAATCTCACTCGGTCAATTCCTCCTATATAATGGAGTGGTTTAAGGAAATTCAAACAAAAAAAAGACTCTCTGAGGATCTCACTCGGTCTATCCTACTATAGTCTATAATATCTAATACTCTCTGGGATGCTCACTCAGTCAATACCCTATAGTCTATAATGTCCAAGACTCTCTGGGAATCTCACTTGGTCTATCCCAGATAGTCTATAATGTCCAAGACTCTCTAAGGACGCTCACTCGGTCTATCCCTTTATAGTCTATAGCACTAGGTTCTCAAGGCCCCGTGCCAGTTAGTGCATAATAATGCTATAAGGCCAAAGTAAACCTACATAGATACTTGGATAACCAGTTTATAACATAACGATAGAGTCAGGGAACAACAATCCATCCTACGGTCACAAGGCATGAAAAATAGGTATAACAACCAATAGGCTGAACAAGACCAAAAGGTCGTAAATATAACAAGGCATGGAAAAAAATACAAGAATAGAAATTTTCCTTATACACAGCCAAATTACCTCTACAGAAGCATAAAAGAAAGGTAGGAAAACAACAGGGGTAAAATAGTAAACACGCAATACCCAGTTCACGGGTATTGGTGTAAATTGCACACAAAACTCAAGGACTTTGAACGGAAAGGCACAAAACACCTACCTTGATGCTTGGAGATCGGTATACTTGAACCACGAGGCTTGAATCCCCTTATAATATCATAGATATATGAAAATGCACAAAACATTCAAACCATGATAACATAGATAATAGGAGAAATTGGAAAATGGTGCTCTAGAAGAAGGAAGAGCTTACCACTGCAGTTCAAATGCAATCGACGACGGTCGATTCAGAGAATGAAAAAAGGATCGATGGATTGAAGAAGATCTACAGCTGTACCCTCACTCTTGGTCGAAGAAGCTAGAGAAGAAGATTTTTATGGGGTTAAGACACGACCCCGGTCTGTTTAATGAAAAAAAGAAAGTAAACGGTATGTAATTTTTGAGTACACGACGTTTACTAGGCTTTTTTGTACTCCGCTTTAAGCGGCCTCCACATCACCCCTACATGTTCTTGTGTGTGGCCATGACAGGACCAGCACACAGCCTCGAGCGGCATCAAAGTATACGGTGTGTACTTATAAAGTACACGACATGTACTTCAAAAATTTCCAGAGCTCCACTTTTCTCAAAAACTCCAAAAAAAGGAAAAACATACCTGAAACCAAGGTTCGGGTTCTTACAAACTTCCCCCCATAAAGAAATTCATCCCCAAATTTTCCTAGCGAGGTATAAAAGAAGAAACCCTGAACAACTCCGGCCACTGTGATCGTATATCAACCTCCCTCTCCCAAGTCTCATCCTATACTCATCTGTGCTGTCATAGAACCCGTACCATAGGAACAGACCGGTCATGGAGAACCTTCATACTATGCTTGATAATCCAGATAGGATTCTACTCAAAAGATGCATCTGCTTCAAGATCAACCTCCTCAAGTTGAAAGACATGAGACGAGCCTGGAAAGTAATGTTAGAGTTGAGAAACGTGGAAGACGTTGTGCATAGCCCGATACCTGTGAGGTAACTGCAACCGATAGGCAACTGGCCCAACCTTCTACAACACCTCAAATGGCCCGACGCACCACTGTGAAAGCTTACCCTAGCTCCAAATCATGTTGTGTCCCAACCTTGGTGCGACACGTAGAAAAACCTGATCCCTGACCATGAACTCCAGAGGTCATCTCCACAGATCAGTATAAGACTTCTGTCGAGACTGTACCGTATCCATCCTCTTTCGAATCAACTCTATCTACTCCGAGGTCACCTGAACAAGATGAGGTCCTATCAAAGCTGCCTCTCTTGCCTCCAGCCAGCATAATGTTTATCAGCATGGCCTACCGTAAAAAGCCTCGTAAAGTTCCATATGAATAGTTTCCTGAAAACTATTGTTGCAGGAGAACTCCACAAGAGGTATATGCTTCTCCCAAGAACTTCTAAAGTCTAGAATGTAAGCTCTAAGAATATCCTAAAGCACCTTAATCGTACGCTCAAACTGACCATCTTTCTGAGGATGGTATGATGTACTCAAAAGTACATGTTTACCAAAATCCTTCTGAAGCCCCTTCCAGAACCGAGAAGTCAAATGTGAATCTCTGTCTGAAACAATAGAGTGTGGAAATCCATGTAGTCGTACAATCTCTCGGATGTACAATCGTCCCATATCATCAATAATGAAGGTCTCCTTGATCTACAAGAAGTGAGAAACCATCGTGAGTCTATCGATGACATCCCAAACAACATCATTCCCTCTAGAAGACCTCAGCAACCCTATCACGAAATCTATCATGACATCATTCCACTACCACTCCAGAATGGGTAACTGTTGCAAAAGACCTGCTGGTCCCAGATGCCTCGCTTTCACCTTCTGACAAGTGAAACACCTCATGACAAAACCATAAACATCTATCTTCATACCTGGCCACCTATACTAGTGGTGTAGATCATGATACATCTTGGTTAATCTAGGATGAACGGTCCAAACCGAGTAATGAATGTCCTGTATCAGATCCTCGTGCATGTCTGATGGCACACATACACATCCCTGGAAATGCATGATCGCATCCTTGCCTACTATCCACCCTGGAAGGGGGTCCCCTCCTAACACACTCTCCTGCAGGGCAAGGCCTTCTGAGTCTAATAGCCAGATCATCCGTACACGACCAATATGTGTAAAGGTAACAACTATAGAAGATAAAAAGTTCTGCCCCTGTCTATTGTGAAACTCCAAATGCATCTCAGAGAGCATATCCATAAGCTTCCACACATTGCTGGCCTCCTAAACTGCTTGAATCTGAGTTCTCATACTCAACCCATCAGCCACTACGTTGCCTTTCCCAGGTGTATAGGCAAGATCAATGTCAAAGGACTGAAGATACTTGACCCACATGCGCTATCTTAGATTCAGATCACACTGAGTGAAGATGTACTTGAGACTCTTATGGTCGGTGAACATCACAAAGTGCTCTCCCAGAAGACAATGTCACCAACAATGTAAGGCATGAACAATAGCTTCCAACTCCAGATCGTACATCTGGTAATTCCTCTCATGTGGCCTCAACTACCGAGACATGCATGCAACGACTCTATCTCCCTGCTTAATCACAGTTCCCAACCCGATAACTGAAGCATCATAGTATATTATGTAGATCTTTCCCAACTCTAGAATGACTAGTATCGGTGCTGAATTCAACATCCCATTCAGCTCCTGAAAGGCTCACTCATAAGAATCTGACCATAAGAACTTTTCCCCTTTCTTGGTCAGACCTATCAGTGGTGCTGCTAGGCCTGAAAAGTATTGTATGAAATGCCTATAGTATCTAGCCAGCCCTAGAAAACTCCGCACCTCAAAGACGTTCTTTGGATACTACTAGGAAACTACTACTCTCAATTTCTATGGGTCTACAGATACTCTTGTCTCTGAGATAACATGACCCAAAAAGTGAATCTAATCCATCTGAAAGTGGTATTTCGAGAGATTATCATATAACTGATGATCTCTTAGTGTACTCAGAATGATCTCAAGATGGGTATCATGGTCATGTCGAGTGTGAGAGTACACCAAGATATCATCCTTGAAAACCACAACGAAGGAATACAAGTATGGATGGAACACTCAGTTCATCATTTCCATGAAAACGGAAGGCACGTTCTAAGACCGAATAGCATAACCATATACTCGTATAGACCATACCTACTTCGGAAAGCTGTAAGAGGTATATCAGATGGTCTAACACGCAACTGATGATAACCGAATCTCAAATCAATCTTCGAGAACACTCAGTGTCCTCGAATATGATCAAAGAGATCATCGAACCTCTTGAAGGGATATCATTTCTTGACCGTCAACTGGTACAACTTCCGATAGTCCACACAAAGCCTGGGTGTACTGTCTACCATCTTCACAAACAGAATAGGCGAACCCCAAAGAGAAGTAGTGGTTCAGATGAAACCCTTCTCCTGCAACTCCTCTAACTACTTTTTGAGCTCCTGTAAATCAGGTGTAGCCATCCTATAAGGAGGAATGGACACCGGTGCTGCTCCTAGAAAAAGCTCAACAGAAAAGAATACCTCACGCTCTAGAGGAAAACCTGAAAAGTCCTCTAGAAAGACATATCTGAAACGATCCACCACTGGGGGAATGTCTAACTGTGAAGTCCCCTAGTCATCCAGATATATACTAGCTATCTGGGCTATAACTCATCCTATCCCAATATGCTCTGGCCTCACCTAGACATCCCATTCGCCTCTATAAAGGAAAGACCCACCCTCTAGTGATACAAAACTCACCCTGCAGCGATAACAGTCAACGACTGTCTTGAAGGGGACTTACCAGTCCATTTAGAGAATGACATCATAGCTTGTCATCTCTAGGACATAGAGGTCCCATAAGAAGTGACACCCTACAACCTTAAGAGGTAACTCTCTACACTGATGTACGCTAATCGCTCTAGTCCCCGACGGTGTGTCTAGCGTCAAGGTATCGACAAAAGAAAATATAAAGAGCCCAAGGCTCTCCACAACAGCAATAGAGATAAAACTATGCGTAGAAATAGTTTCAAAAAGAGAATAAGATAAAATTGAGGCTACTAAGATTGTACCTCGAATGGTAGAAGGGTCGGGATCCTACTCCTGATGGGTCTTCTCCACTGCAAAATTCTGGCATGTACCGCGGCCCTGTGATCCTGCCTAACCACTATGAGTTGATCCACTCTACTATCACTGGTATCCTGGTTACTGAACACCATGGCCACAACCTCCACCTCGGCCTGAACTTCCAGAAGAACTCCAGTTCCCAGACTGGTGAGAAACTGGAGATGCATCTCTTATACGTGGGGTCATAGAAGAACCCCTACCACCAGCTGTAGGTGAGAAGATCTGGAAAAAACGCTGAAGATGGACCATCTTGCCGCAAGATCGGCACTCCATCTGGTCTCTCAAGAACTTAGGCCAAGTATGCCCACTCTTCCCGCATTGGTATCATACTACCTGGTTACCCGAAGATACATTCTGCCTACTCTGATCTCCTCGAGAAGACTCCCTATGGCGCTTCCTGCTATCAATAGGAGGAACAATGACTCTGGATGTCAAACCTCCCCAGATCACTCCTCCAGAATCCCTCAGATTACGCTCAGTGATCAACACCTGGTTGATGATAGAGGATATCAAATTCAACCTGATGATGTTTACCTGGGAATATATATCCTACCTGAGACCATCCTTAATCTTCTTAGATAGGAACTACTCATCTTCTGCTGGAATCGGCATGAAATGCTGCAGCTCAGTGAAGTGAGACGAGTACTATATAACCGAAAGAGTTCCCTGCTCCGGACTCATAAAATATTGGGCTCGATCGGCCCTCAAGGACTCTGGGTAGAAGTGATCGTATAAGATGCACCGAAACGCCTCCCAAGTCATACTCTGCTAGAGTATTAACGGTGAGATCACCTCCCCCCACCTCTTGGCAGAGTGTCGGGGCATATAGGTAGTGATATTCACCCTCTTCTCTAGAGGTATATACAGATGCTTGAAAATTGTGAGTGTGGACTCTATCAATGACTCTATAGCCTGAGGTCCCCCTTCCCCTGAGAAGGTGGGAGGATGTTGCTATCGGATAACCTGTGTCAACTCTGCCATCGACGAGGCCGGAGGTGGCGCTCCCTAGAAAGTATGCATCATCCTCAGAAAATCTTCCCTAAACTGTGCATCGATTCCTGGAATTGGTATAACTACTGGTGCCAAGGCTAGCATAGCAGGATGATCTGAAGGAGGTCCCTAATAGGCCATATCCAGTGTCTTATCACTGTCTGGCAGCTGACGTACAACAGGAAGACGTCTTGGTGGTATAACTCTGAAAGGTCAAAAGCACACCTTAGATCAGGATTATCAAAGTCTTAGAACACAAGGGTACAAGAGGGAAACAAGAGAATGAAACATTCAAGTTTTTCAAAACATGACTACACGGTGTGTATAAAAACTACACGACATGTTATTATAAGCCATTCACATGGGCGTGTACCTCTGCCATAACTGGTCATGTACCGCCCCAACCACATGGTGTGTTCTACCCACACACGGCGTGTACTTGAACTCTATTCCCCTGCCTGAGTCTCCTTACATGGATAACCTACACAGTCCTCTTAATCCTAGACTACACAGTATGTTCATGAAGGACACAACATGTACTAGAAAAGGTTTCAACGACCCGTGTTGTTAGTTACATGGCCATCGACATGGCTCAATCTACATGGCGTGCTCCCTGAGAACACAGTGTGTACTTGATGGTTTTACCCGACCCATGTTGTTCGTGACACGACTGGGTACTTAGGTTAAATGACACGGCGTGTGAAAATAGGACTTGACGTGTACAGTTGAAGATTCATCCATCCATGTCATTCGCCACATGAGTAGACACACAGTTACCACAACACGGCGTGTACCTACTATACATGGCGTGTTCCTGAAGATTTTTCACAACCCTGTATTTCTGCCCACATAGTCAGTGACCCGATTTAAAAACTAAATAGAATGTATTAATAAAGTACATGCTGTGTATTATGTATTTTTCCGGGCAGTAGCTCAGAAACTTCTCTGAATCCCAGAAAACACAGAAAACAAGAGTTGTGGTGACAAATTCTGATCCATGAGGGCACATACTCCACAGGAATCAAAGATTGGAATCTCATACTTATCATATACAAGGGGAAAAAGTCAATGATCCACCATTTTTTGATTCATGTAGGCCCACAACACCTCAAGAATCAAAATTTGGCGTTCATTCCAATAAATCTATACACAAAAAATTATCTATCAAACATGAGAGATTCTATGAAGGCATCTATCACAACAATGTTCTTAATCTAAACAACGTCTATCACAACAACATGTAATCGCTAATGCATCCTAGTTTACATGGAAAGAATTCATGGAATGCGATTTCTAATAAGTGCCTATATGTTGGATGAGATGTCATACCCTCATCTCATCGGGTTGCGACAAGAATAGAACTACAATAACAACAATGGTAACTGCACAAAGCATGTGAATCACCCAATAGTGAAATAAAATAAACTGTAAAAGTATAAACCAGTAAAATTTCAATAAAGGAGGTAGCATGGATTTTCCCTGTATGCGGGTTAGCTACTCCCGGACACAACTTATGACCACGTACCTATTCTGTCCTATTCTTGGCTATAAGCTTCAAACAGTAAGTCAAGAGAAAAGAATTCCTCGGATACCACTTTGTAATATCCCAGTTCCAGAAGACACCCAGAGGCACCCCGTACCTGGTTTTTCATATGGCCTCAAACGCATTTCCCTGAATTCCAGAGGCTGCTGACTAGCAGAGAGGGCCTTGGGTGTGATAGTGGGGAAACTATGCCCTCTTTGGCATAGTACACAGCGGAAAAGAGAAACAATGAACATCACATACAATAGAGGAAGCAGTAAATATCCAACAACAGTAAACAATGGAAGACTACAACAATAAAGAATTGGAGTATACATACATATATGAAATGATGCATAACACATATTTCTAGGAAATTAGCCAAACAAGTCACAATACTGGAAATACAGTAGTGCAAACCAATGTACAAAAGAAAGGTAAACAGATAAACTCCTTAGCATCGCAAGCCTGGGGTTGGTCACATGCTCTCCTGCTCTAATGCAATCATGTACCTGAAGTCGAAGGGTTCTTTCCCTTTTCTATACCTGCAGCAATATAATCTTTTTGGGCCCAAAAGAATGACCCAAATAGGGTGTGAGACTAAATCCCAGTAGGCACCCACCCGAATATCTGTTCCTAATAGTCAGTGAGTATATGGAAGGTAATAGTACAGTAAGCAGTAAATAGTAAACAGTAAACAAGATGATCACACAATAAAAAAACCACAGATCAACAAGTAACAGTAAAGCAACAACTAACCACAATAAAAAATCCCTTTGGGAAGTACTCATAGACACCCCCTCTAGTCTTATCCAAGAAGTACCAACAACCCTCTGGGAAGTACACTCAGCCTAACCCATCTGGTTTGGTCAGATGAAATTATAAGACTCTCTGAGGAAGCAAACTTAGTCAACTCCTCTTATAGTCTAAGGTAGTCAAGGACTCTCTGAGGAAGATCACATGGTATATTAACCTTATAGCCCCAAATTCTAAAGACTCTCTGAAGAAGCTCACTCGGTCAATTCCTCCTACAGCCTCAGGTCTATTATAGACTCTCTAAGGATGCTCACTCGGTCAATTCCTCCTATATCCTGGAGTGGTTTAAGGAAATTCAAACAAAACAAAGACTCTGTGAGGAGCTCACTTGGTCTATCCTACTGTAGTATATAATATCCAAGACTCTCTGGGATTCTCACTCGATCAATCCCATATAGTCTATAATGTCCAAGACTCTCTGGAAAGATCACTCGGTCTATCCCCTACAGTATATAATGTCTAAGACTCTCTTAGGAAGCTCAATCGGTCTATCCCCTTATAGTCTATAACACCAACTTCTCATGGCCCTGTGCCAGTCAGGGAATAACAATTCTATAAGGACAATGTGAACCGACAGAGCTACTTGGCTAATCAGTCTACAACATAATAACAAAGTCAGGGAACAGCAATCCATCCTATGGTCACAAGGCATGGAAAACAGGAATAATGGAAAACAGGCTGAAAAAGACCAAAAAGTCATAAACAGAACAAGTCATGGAAAAATATCCAAGCATATAAATTATTCTTATACGCATCCAAATTACCTCTACACAAGAATACAATCAAGGAAGGAATCCAACAGGGGCAAAATAGTAATCCCTCAATACCGTATTCATGGGTATTGGTGGAAATCTCACATAAAACTCAAGGACGTCGAATGGAAAGTCACAAACCACCTACCGTAATACTAGGATATTGATGTACTTGAACCACGAGGCTTTAATCACATTAGGACGTCCTAGATCTAAGAAAACACACAAAACATTCAACCCATGATAACGTAGAAAATATGAGGAATTGGAAAATGTTGCTCTAGAAGAAGGAAGAGTTTACCGCTACGGTTCAAACGCAATTGACGGCGGTTGATTTGGAGAACAAATGGAGGCTCGGGGGATTGGAGAAGATCCAAGGCCGTACCCTCGCTCTCGGTTTAAGAAGTTGGAGAAGAAGATGGTTCTGGGGTTAAGATGCAACCCCGGTCCATTTAATGAAGAAAGAAAGTACATGGAGTGTACTTTTGGAGTACATAGCATGTACTAGGCTTTTCCACACTCTTCTTTAAGCGGCCTCCACATCACCCATACATGGCCATGTGTGTAGCCATGACACTGCCAACACACGGCCTCGAGCGGCATCAAAGTACACAGCGTGTACTTCAAAAATTTCCAGAACTCCTCTTTTCTCAAAAAATCCAGAAAAAGGAGAAACATACCTGAAACGAAGGTTCAGGTTCTTACAAAGAAACACCCCAGTACTTGCTTGAAGGGAATGGGAATCTATTACAAGTGTGGTGAAAAAGTCCACCAAGATTTTGATTGCAAGGGGAAGAAAGAGGTTGTCAATGTTGAATGCTACAATTTTAGAGAAAGGAAGCATTATACAAATCAATGTCCTAAGCTCCAAGGAATCTTACCTCAGAAAAGTACAAGGGATCAAGGCCAAGCTTATGCTATCACTACTGCTAAGTTTGAGCTCCAAAAGACGTGGTGGCATGTAATTTAATTGTTTCCTCATGTTTAGAAAATGCTTTATTTGATTCTGGATCATCGCATTGTTTAATATCTTCCCATTTTGAAAAGAAAATTAGATATTTCTAATTAGATTTAACAAGGGAGTTGTCAGTAAAAACTCTTAATGGAAGTATCATTGCAATAAATTTTTGTGAATTAGTCCCCATTAGGGAATATAAATGTTCTTTATCAGCTGATATCATCATCATACCCATGATTGGATTTGATATAATCCTCAGTATGGATTGGATTTCATACCATGATTCAAAAAGTTATTGTAAGAATAAGGAGGTTACTATTTTTGATGATGATGATAAAGAACACATTATCATTAGAGAAAAATATTCACCAACTGATTCTTATCTAGATCCACCCCCAGTAGCTTAACTAATTCAATTATTGGAGAGGAAGAGAATGAAATAACTGTGGGTGAGGAAAATAATGTTCAAATATAAGATGTACCTATTGTGAAATAATATGTTGATGTGTTTCTAGAAGATTTACCAGGACATCCTCCTAAATGAGAAATTGGGTTTTCCATTGATTTAATTCCTAGTTCAATGCCCATATCGAAGAGCCCTTATAGAATGGACACTTTGGAATTAGTGGAACTAAAAAAACTAGAGGAATTGATTAACAAGGGATTTATTCAGCCTAGTGTTTCTCCATGGGGATCCCCTGTCCTTTTTGTTAAGAAAAAATATTGATCAATGAGGTTGTGCATTGACTACAGGGAGATCAATGCTATAACAATAAAGAACAAGTATCCCCTACCTCGCATTGATGATTTATTTGACCAAATTCATGGAGCTTAATATTTTTCAAAGATTGACCTTCGATCTGGATACCATCAGTTTTGCGTCAAGAAGGAAGACATTCCGTAGACAACATTTCAAACTAGGTACGGGCATTACGAGTTTACAATAATGACTTTTGGATTGACTAATGCACCCTCTCTCTTTATGGATCTAATGAATTGGGTTTTCATGCAATATCTTGATGACATTGTAGTGGTATTTATTGATGATATCTTGGTATAATCAAAAAGCTACGAAGATCATAAAATCAATTATGCATTATCCTGAAGACTCATAGAAGAAATGAATTATATGGGATGTTTAGAAAGTGTGTATTCTGTCTTAAAGAGATTTCTTTTCATGTCCATATTGTCTCTACGGATGGAATATATGTTGATCCTTCAAAGACCAAGGCAATCCAAGAATGGCCAGCACTGACGATTATAACTGAGGTACTGAGTTTTATTGGTTTAGCAGGTTATTATCGATGTTTCATCCAGAATTTTTCCCGATTGGCTAACTCATTAACCAAGATCACACGTAATGGGGTTAAATTTGTTTGGACAAAAGAGTGTGAAGAATTTTTTGAAGAACTGAAGAGAAGATTATTCAATGATCTTATATTGACTCTACCATCGGGGAATGATGAGTTTTTTATTTATAGTGATGCTTCAAATAAAGGACTTGCTTGGGTCTTTATGCTGAATGATATGGTTATTGCCTATGCATCACGACAACAAAAAATTCATGAAAAAAACTATCCTACTCATGATCTTGAGTATGCAGCTGTAATCTTTTCTTTGAAGATATAAGGACACTATCTATATGGAGAAAAATGTGAGATTCATACGGATCACAAGAGATTGAAGTATATTTTCTCACAAAAATAACTCAACATGAGGCAATGGTGATGGCTTGAACTACTCAAGGATTATGACTGTACTATACACTACCACCCGGGAAAGGAAAATAACATGGGAGATTTTTTTGAGTAGAAAGGATCATGGAGTTTTGAACAAGATGAGAGTTGAAAAGGATCCTATATACATGGATCTAGTAATGATGGAAATGGGAATAACCATGGAAGGTGAAACATCAATGCGTTTTCAAATGGTTTCCAAAACATCTTTACTAGAAATGATAAAATGTTCTCAAGCTGATGATGAGGAGTTTTAAAAGAAGATTAAAGCTGTGAATAACGGGAGATTGATTGAATTCGTATATGAAGATGGAATTTTGAAATTTGGGAAGAGAATTTGTATTCCCAATATACCTGATCTAAAAAGAGAATTGTTGGATGATGCTCATAGCTCTAATTTATCTAGACACCCTGGGAGCACCAAAATGTATAGGGATTTGAAGGAAATTTTCGGTGGGACAACATGAAGAGGGACATTGCGGATTTTGTGTTAAGATGTATGGTTTGTCAACAAGTGACAGCTGGAAGGAAATAGCTTGTAGGAGTCATGAAACCTCTTCCCATACCTAAGTGGAAATGGGATAACATTACAATGGACTTTGTCAAGGGACTACCAAATACTCCTAGAAAGAATGATGCAATATGGGTCAATGTTGATCATCTTACCAAGTCAGAAAATTTTCATACTATAAGAGAAGATTTACCACTTGAACATTTAGCAAGTCTGCATATTAATGATGTTTCAAGACTTCATGGAGTACCCCTATCGATTGTTTTAGATCGCGATCCCCATTTTACATTAAGATTTTCAAAGTCTTCAGAAAGCCCAGGATACTGAACTTCGTTTGAGCACTACCTACCACCCTCAAACTGATGGACAATGAGAACGAACTATTAAAACCTTAGAAGATATGTTGAGATCTTACTCACTTGACATTCAAGGTATGTGAGATCAATATTTACCTCTGGTAGAATTTTCCTATAACAATAGCTTTGATTCAAGTATTCAGATGGCACCATATTAAGTGTTATACAGAAAGAAATGTCTCACACCAACCTGTTGGGATCATGTTGGTGAAAGAAAACTCTTAGGACCAAAAATTTTAGGGGAAATGATGGAAAAGGTGATGGTAATCCAACCCCACATCAATGCAGCTCAAAGTAGGCAGAAGAACTATGCTGATAACCAAAGGAAGGATTTGTAATTTCAGGTAGGAGATCATTTTTTGAAGGTATCTCTATGGAAGGGTGTTATACGCTTCGGTAAGAAGGGTAAATTGAGTCCCAGGTACATCGGACCTTTTGAAATTATCGAACAAATTGGGGTTGTAGCTTACCGTTTGGAAATTCCGCCATATCTCTCCAAAGATCATGATGTGGTCCACGTATAACTGTTGAGAAAATACATGCTTGACCCAGTGCATGTACATACCAATGTGGAATTAGAAATGGAACCCGATCTATCTTATTGTAAAAATCCTATCATGGTTCTTGATACAAAAGAACAAGTGTTGAGAAACCGGACGACTCGTCTGGTAAAAGTTCTATGAAGAAACCATAATATTGAAGAGGCAACCTGGGAACCCGAGAACTTATGATGAAGAAACACCCAAATATTTTTATACTGTAATATTATAGAAATTAAAAGGAAAAAATTATTGGAAGGAGGGTATAATTTAATACCCCAAGCTTCCACGGTATATTTCCCTTTGAATAATTCAATAGCTTTCGTTGTACGCAACTTCGAGATTTTAACACATCGCGACCAATCAAACTAGCCATTATGAATAGTAATACAATTTTTTTGAAATTTCATCAATTTTATCATTCAAAATGGAATTCATTTTTGGGTTTGGAATATCAATGTTAGCTTAAGGAAAATTTTTGATATTTTTTTGAAAAACATTCAGTTTTTGATGAATAGTGAAAAATACTAAATTTTAATTAAAAACAACTTTTTTAATAAAAATAATTTATAGTGATATATTATACTATTGAGTGGTTTTATAGTTCATTTAGATTATATTTTTACCATTTAATCCAATGATGTTCATTGGACGTAATTTCAAATTTAAACTTGATATAAGAAAGTGTCAATCTTTTAACAATTATTATTTCTTAAAAACACGATTTTTGTTTTAACAACAAGAATTAATTATAAATTAATTTCTACCAATTATGTGTTACGAATTTAAAAAAATGGATTCCATATTTAGAATCATGAGGTCCAAATTGTGTAAATAAGTATCTTTTATTTCTAGGAATTTTGAATAATTACTTCGGTAAATATTTTATTTACCATGGTTAAAGGCTAAATCTGGTAAACAAGGGTAAATAAAATAAAATTATAACAATATTCAATTACCCTAACACATGTTATAACCCTATTTTTTGATACATTTCTGACCATGGGAATCATTGGGCCTATTTTGGGACCCCATGGACCCACTTGTATGTGATAATGACACTTTATATTAATTAAGTTAAAGTAATTAAAAAAATGACATAACCATATATCTTTTAGTAAAAAAAAATTTACATAGCTTTATATATGTTATCTCTTTTACAATAAATATTAATTAGAAATGTAAAAAGATTCCCTACATAATCTTATTTTATTTATAATATTTATAAATTTAATAATTAAATTTATTTATGACACACTGATGATGCAGTATTTTCTTTATTAATGAAATAATCAAATAAATGGTATTATTGATGTTAAAATAAATATAATTGGAATGTTTTGATGCCATAAAAGAATTTACTAGGTTAATGTTAAATGTTAGGATTGATTAAATGAATTTTTTTCGATGTAATAATTCTTCTAGAAATTTAACAAAAACAAAATTGCAAATAGTGTCAAAATTGACATTAAAGAGTTTTAAAAAAAAATATTATATGATTAGTTGAAAATAAATTCTTAAAAATATAAGGCTCTACCAAAGGTCTTAAATAATGTTATATATTTCATTAATGAACCACATGAGGTTGTTTTTTATGTTTATAGTAAGTTTATTAACCATATAATATAAAAATACAGAGAGACATGGTAAATGTGAAACTAATTAACTAAGAGTTAAATCTAGAAGATAAGGTTAATACAGTGACCCAAACGTATATAAAACCTATTTTTTGAGTGTTTTGAAACCCATTCCCACCTTATCCATGAAATAAATCAATTTAGAGACATTAGAAACCAATAATTATTTTATTTTAAAATAATACTTCAATCTTTTCCTAAGGTGGACATCACCCCTCTTATAAAAGGGAACTTCCCCTTCTCTAAAATTCACACATTCAAAGTCTTTTTTCTCGGCCAAACCCTTTACAAATATCCTCTAAACTATCCTACCCTCATCTTATAGGGATTACATTAGTTAAAAATCCATCCTATGTACCCCTTTTGATCAAATCAAAAGGAAGAACCCGAAGAATAGGTAAATATTTCATCACCTCTTTCAAATTCATTTCTTCTTCCACTTATTCTTACTTTGTTATTTCCATACTAAAATAAAAACTCCAGTACCTTCTATATGATGTGATGTTATTATATATACGGTAAAACAATATTTATTATTGTATCCATCCTTTGAATGAAATGTCACCATACGTGCGTACGTACGGCTTACCGTCTCCACGTCGTGGTGTAGTTGTTGTTCAATACATTATTATTTGGATGGGTATAATAATGATTTATAATTGATGTATATAAAAAATATAACATGATAATGATTCTGAATACCATTCAATTATATATTATTTTAATATCAAAAGAATGATATTGTCTCTCGTGCGTACGTACGGATTACCGTCTCCACGAACGTGATGAGATTAATTCTCCATCATATCCATTCAAGGCTCATTTTAATTTTATGATTAAGAATAATGTTTAAATACACAATATCAATTTTAATATGAATAATATACATCATATCAACAACAAACATTACTTATGTAACAAATAATATAAAAGAAAATGAATCAGTTAACACCCAAAACCATGATACTACTGAAATATCATTAACAAAGAAATATTAGAAGATCATATATGATTTTATATTAATGTATATGGTTCTTTTATAATTTAATAAGAATTATTTCACTATTATAAATAAGGTTAACGTACCCTCCACCAGGTAAAATAACAAGGTAAGGGTTAATTTCACAATCTCTTTATTATCCGAGGTTGTTTATACGTAATTATCTACTGATATATCTTTATCATCCACATCCATGTTTCCTATAAATTTATTTCAAAACATTTTTACTATTTAATATAAAATAGGTTAATTTCATTTATACTGTATTTGACCTTATATGTTCTGAAAGAAATCTTTCCATCGTTTTTCTAACAAGGTACTTTATGACCTTTTTAACAAAAATTAAGGTAAGAATGTTTTTTTAACTTATATTGTGGGTGTGGCTATTTTCCACCATTATAACATCATCACAGCTTCCTTTATAAGCTTATAAGAATATATCCAAAATAAATGTTTTCTTTTATAATTATATAAATTTTCAATGATTTCAAAATAGAAAGAGATATTTCTCTACAAAAGGTTTTGATTTCAACAATGTCAACATTCTTTGATGGATTGTAAGCTTATTTGAAGTTGGTTTATTATGATAAAAAACTTCCATATTGTATTGAAGGTTTTTTGAAATGTTTCACTACGGGTGTTTTATTTTTACACCATTCATGGTTTATGGATAAATTATTGACATTTAGTATGCTAGTTTTAATAATAATTTTTATGTTATGTTTAAACCTTTTCATATGAGGAATGCATTGGAATTAGTATGTGACGAGTGGAGCCTCCTATAGCTCCTCGATGCATCGGTAGGAATCATGAGGCAAATTAGTGTCTTGGAACAAGGATTTGACAAAATATTATTTGTATTCTAGGCACAAGGCCTTGACTATGTGGTTATGAAGTCTCACATTATGAATTCCATCATTATGAAAGTGTCTATTGATATTGCATGTGATTATTCGACTAGTAGAATATCCATGTGAATAAGTAAGTGGAATTATTTGATTTTATATTTTCCATATTATAATAATGATCATGTTTAAAACTATTTTTTAGTCTTATAAATTTCCTTAAATGTTTATGCTTATTTATGAAAGTTTCCGCTATATTTTTATCCTTACTGAGCACCCGAGATCGCCCCTTTATATGTTTTATTTTTTCCAGGATGGGAAGAAGTATAATATAACTGACCTGCAGGAATAGTCTAATGGGATATGAGTGTGGTCTATAGAAACAATGTGATTTTAGTTTTTCATTTTATAATTTAATGTAAAAATTATGAATGTATATTGTATTTTCAAGGATACTAAACTGATCGGTCTTTCAGGACATGATTTCCTTATATCATGCCAATGTTATGTAATAATGTACCAACTCTGGGTAACTGGGGTCAGGGAGTTACAGTGTGTTTTTTGGGTCACACTGAAGATGCTTCCCACCGAGCTATAGTAATATCGATCCACACATGGTCACATGTCATAATTATTTATGTCTCATCCAATCGTATGGTTTACAAACCTATTGTGATTGATTCCTAGAGAATAGATCCTCAAGCCATTCGTTGAATTTCAACTTCTCTGAAAGCCTCCACAAATAATTCTAAAATAACCTCCACGTCACGAGGGTTACAAAACCACAAAGGGATCATCAAATGGTCGCTTGGTTTGAAGATATTGGCATCTTCCCAAAAAGGGGCCAGTTGGGTATGGATACGAGCCTACCTAGTCAGGACAACCCGACCCAACCCAGTTCCCCTAACCCGACCCAAACCCAGCCTATCCTAGGTCTACCCCGCAGGGGTCGAGACCGATAGGGTCTGGCCCATTGGGGAAGCTCATTCCCTACCTAGTCTGCCATAGGCGGACCAGTTCTACCTGGTGGGGAGGAGGATAGAATTCGGGTTCAGCTCCCCTACACTTGGCGGGTCATCCGTGGGGCCTCCATCTCTGCAAATGTCAATAGAACGTGGTCTTGCCGCTACACTGCCTATCAAATTTCATGCACACGGTTAAGGGACCACCTACTCCGGAGAGGTGCGACACTTGGATACGGGCCACCACATCGACTTCCATAATGGGCCACATCCTTGATGCCATCCCAGCCAGCGGTTCCTCTCTATTCATTGTGGCCTGAACCAACCGCCGAATCCACCTTCAGCGTTCCATCCTGCCACCCCACCACAGGGCCCCGTCGGAGTTTTTTGGCATCACCACTGGTTCCAGGGTGCTAGCAGGTATATTCGAAGGCCACCAGGTCCACACCGGTGGTCCGTTTTTTCACACAGACTGAGGCTCCGACCTCTATGGGGTGTCGCCTTCCCTAAAAGTCCATGAATTTTCCTTGACACCATTTCAAATGTTTAGCCACCAAGAACGCAGAAGGAAGAGGGGTCCAAGCCTTTTCCATGTTGGCCCGCACCCTCTGTGATAGAAGATTAAAATAAAGGGGAAGTTTGAGATCACATTTATATCAAAAATAATTTAATCTCGGTATAGAAAACCCAAGAAGAACACCCTCCAGAACGAACGAACTATCCACAGATCAACCGGTTTGTGGGTTGATTGAAGTTCTTCCTTTTAGAATAGGAATGCAGAAAACATGAAACAAAACAATCCCCTGCCTCGATTGAAATTCATTACTGAAGCATTCCATCCGCGGGGATTTAGGTTCTGATCAAAGATGTCGGCGTTTGTCATTCATCAGTCCCATTCTTTGTCAATGTTGTTAGAGGTTTTCTGGAGTTTGAAGTTCATCATTGGAGGGTATCCTTATCATAGGTTTGTCATAGAATTTCCAAGGTTTAATTTTCATCCCTCCAATTTGTTCAAATATTAAAAATGAAACATTTACCATCGTTCCTGTTACAATGTGACGTCGCATAGTTATGCTTCATTTAATGCATCGTTACGCTATATAAAAATGATCCATTTATAACCTTCATTTAATGCACTTCGTAGGTGCACCGCAACGCCTCCATCCACTGCACAATGGTGAGGGGAGAAAAAATAAATTCTCCTTTTTATGTTATTTTATTTTTTCCAAAAAATTCTGAAAACTATCTTTTCCAGTCGAACCTTGCTGATCGAAGTTTAGTCCATACTTGGCGAAAACTGGAATTCTGAGTTCAACGGTGCCCTCAGAATTTTGTTCAGAGAACTAGTTTATACGATAGAAACAAAAACTCGCACGTTTACTTAAATGAACAAAAAAAGTTCATAATTCCATTCTTGGCTCTTTGGGATACAGAATCTGGTGTCGTCAAAGCATGTGGTCTCAAAATAATTCCGTACATTTTATAAGAAATTTCACAGAAATTATGGGACCTTAAATATTTAGATACTGGATCCAAAAAACCCACCACTATTATAGCATTCCACTCTGATTCATCCTTAAATCTCCAATAAAATAATTTTTTGTACATCCCCAATAAATTGAGAGGTTCGATCACGTTCGAACGAACCCAAAAAAAGTTGAATAGTCAATCCTTGTTCTGATGATAAAGAAAAAAAAGAATGGGTGGCGGATAATCATAAGAATAATTGTTATATTATCATTGGAAAATATTTATTATAAAATGGTAATATAACTGGGGATTTATCGAGGATATTTCATTGCATAATCATGAAACAAACCTATGTAATGACATATTTAGTTATATGAGATCATGCAACAATTACATTTAAAAATAGACCCATTAATATAGTTTTTATCATTCCAAATATTATAATAATAATTATGGAATTAAAAAATTATGAGTACTAAATTGATTCAAATAAAATATTTGTGAGTAATGCACTCACCAGTGTTTTGTAAGGTCCATTTCATTCAATGTACCTCGATTCACCTTGACCTGGTCGATGTTTATCACCCGATCTTGATCTGTTAAAGAAAAATGGTGGTAAAACCACCTCTGAATGTTCTCATGATTATGCGTAAAACTCTATATATTCTACATAAAATATTATTTATAGATATTTATTAATTTTAGACCATTTAATTAAAAATAATTAAATAAATAAATTTTATAATTAAATGTACGTACATATTCTTTATCCAGATGTCTGGTGTCATCATATTTTAGGTTTCATTTAGGGTAAAACCAACATTCTGGATTCAACTATGGTATCATATTTATAATGCAATAATCTATTTATGAAATATCCAAATGTTTTATAAAAAATTTGAACATGGAATAAAATATTAATTTAATTTTCGTTATAAAATAATCTTGGGCTCACGGGGTTCAGAATCGCGCTCTGCCTCAGTGCTAGACTCCAAAAATATTCCTTGATATATTTAAAGGTCCAAAAAGAAAAAAAGGTCTTTGAAATATTTACACCTTAATTATTTTCATTATAAAAAATAGAAAAATAAAAAAACATGTGAGAATAATAAGTTCACATCTAGCTCTCCCACTCCCAGGATCTATCATGTGTGCTTCTGTGCTACAATAACACCTAATCCAAGGACCATCTCCAACCAATAATCAATCTTCATCATTTTATCTATGATGGTGTATCTATATATAATGTTGATATAGGCCAGGTCAATGATGTTCATACCATCACTCATGTATCTCTCCAGTTGTGACACATGGAATACATCATTCACGTACTCCTATTATGATGATTTTCAAGGTGAAAAGCAACCTCACTAACCCTATGAATGATCTTTAATGTCATAATAAAACTCAAATATAACATGCCTCTTTGTAAAAATATATTCAATAATTATTATGGGGAAACTATCAATAAAATATGGTCTCTATTCTCAAACTCCAAGGGCCTATGATGTCAATTTTAATAAGAGTTTTTCTTACTCTAGGTTGTACTCATCTGCTCACGGATCACCCAGACATTCTCCATTTTTTCCTATACCATCCTATCGCAACATGATATTCTTCTCTAATCTAATTCCAATACTTGGGTAACCTACTGGGAATCCCAGATATGGTGTCTAATTTTTCCTTTTTTTATTTTAGAGTGATAAAAAATATTATAAGTAATCTCCACCAAGGGTATGTGATCTTACTATCTTGGAACAATGTCTAGAATTCTTACATCAGCATAGTTTCCAACAACTAGATATTTTACTCATTATAAGCATATTATTAGGGGATAAAGGTTGTTATTATCCTCATATAGATCCTGAATTCCTCATGTATACCCCTCCATAACCATAATATAAATCACTCATCAGGGAAGGATATAATATTTTGGGGAACCCCCTGAAGGATTATGATATCTAACATGTTCAAATATCCTTGAATCTCCACTGAACACTACTATATGATATAAAATAAGTGATACAACCATATATGATAGTAATCTATCACCAATATGTAATCATGGTCTCTCTATTTTTAGGGAAGCCCCATCGTGAAGTCTATGTATGTCACATCTTATTTCCTCTCTAGGTTATGGAAAGGCTATAATATTTTTTTCCAGAAAACGTGTTCATCCATAACCTATTGAGAAGCGATGAACTGAGAGATGAACTCAGTAATTCTCCACCTCATGGTAGGCCAAAAAAACTATAACTAAAGGTGTATTTACATCTTCACTACAATAGGATGTACAATCATATGAGAAGAACGAATCTCTCTAATCACCTCCTCCTGCATCGTGACGGTAGTAACCCCAGTTTCTGGTATATAACCCTTTATTGATGATTTTAATGGTTATAATGATAAGGTTAACTTATGGGATAGTTGATAGAACTTGGAATGATGTTTTGAGACAAAAAGGGGAAGTCACACGAGCTGCTCATGGTTTGAATAAACCGTGCATCCAAACAATGCGTAGTTAGTCTTGGAGGCAGTAGCTTCCACATGGGTGGCACACTATTTGTCTAACCATGTGGCCAAACTGTGCGAGAGGGGTGGCCGAGGCAGTAGCTAATGCACGGTTACTGCACGGTTTGTCAAACCCTGCGATCTAACCGTGCAACCACTTAAATGAGATCCTTAAATTGCGGATCTCATGCGTTTTTTCCTCTAAATACCTTGTTTAAGCTTCTAAGAGGTCCTAACTCAAGATTTTGGTTCTCATAAGGTCAAAGAGGGTTCTCCCATGATTCTGGAGGTGATCTGAAGGCTTTTCTTGGTGAATCGAATCAAGATTCTTGAGTTATGTGATCATTCTTGTTTGGTTTTTTAGATCTACTTAGATCTACTTCTCCTCTTCTCTTGGTTTCTTAGATCTATGCCCGTTATGGTTAGATCTAAGTGTTCGGATGCCAAATATGATGATATTTGTTCTTGGTTGTGTTAGGAGAGGAGATCTAAGGAGGATCCTTGGTGAATCGGCCCAGTTTTCTTGTGCGTTCTCTGTTCGTTAGGGTTTTAGTCAAAACATTTGAGGTAGGAGGATTCACACTCAACTTCTCTTTCTAGAATTTATTGGATTAGATTCAAATTGGTTTATTTGAATGGATTTTATTGTGAAAAGCTTAGAATAAATATTCTTTAGTGATGATTTATGGTTTTGATGAGATTCTGAAATCTTGGTGAATTGTTGTGCAATGTGATTTAGCTTGTTGAATTTAAAATGTTGATTTTAAATTATGGATTTGCTGAAATTGTTCATGGTTTGATGAAAAATGGGTTTCCAATAAAAAGGTTGTTTTATTGAAATGGTTTGAGATTGAAATGATGTGGATGGATTTGGTTTTCCATAAAAAGGGAGTTTTATTGAAATTATTTGGAATTAAAATGGGTAAGCATTGAAATGGATTGAATTGGTTGAACACACTTGGTTTTTGACATCATGGTTGTGGTGTTCATGGGAAGGTGGGATGAATAAGGGTTAGGAGTCTCCACAATCAGTATTGGGATGAATATGGGTTAGGGCTCTCCCCCATCAAACATTCATATTTCATTCGAGATAGATAATGGTTAGGGGTCTCCCCCAACAGTGTGGGGATGGATAAGGGATAGGGCTCTCCCCCGTCAAGAATTCATGTGAATTTGGGTTGGATAACGGTAAGAAGTCTCCCCCATCATGGTTGGGATTGATAAGGGTTAGGGCTTCTCCCCTCTTCCAGGTAGCTTGCACGGTTGGTTGCATGGGTTTGTGGAAATAATTGGGTATGCCAAAAAGGAATGATTGTGAAATGGTTCAAAAGCATGTTTGTTTATTTTTCTGGAAAAATAACTTGCTGGAAAATTGGTTTAAATTTCTCTTGGAATGCCTTTGGTTATGAATGGTTTTGGAAACTTGTTTATATTTACTTATAAACTGCTTTTGAGAAAATGTTTTGTATAAACTGTTTTTATATAAATTTGGATAACTCTTCTATCCAAGTGGCATGAGTAGAGAAGTCATTGGGGAAAACCTACTGATTTTTTTACTCACCCCTTCTTTGGAACATTGGTGCTTTTGCAGATGTCGTATTCTAGGACACAGGTAAAGGTAAATCATCTTATTGCTAGTGGATCGTGGTGATTCTTGGGAGATATTGTGGAGCTTGGAGCTTTTGGAGCGTGGAGTTTTGGGTGTCTTTGGGGGGTCTTGAGGGGTTCTTCTGTTGTGTACTTTGATGTTTGGTTTGGTCTTCCGCTATTGTGTACATTGATGTGGTTTATTAGAAATGAAGTTGTTTATTGGTCTTCATTTGTTCATGTATCATATAGTGATTTTTTTGTTATGGTTGGTTTATGGGTTTATTTCATAAAGGGTAAATCGTCCCCCAAATTATATTTGAAACCCTTCAGCATTTATTTCCAGCCTTTAGCATCTAGGGGATGTCTCTTAAGGCCTAGTAATGACTCATTGTACTCTCAAGCCAATGGGAATTGGCAGGTCATTACAAATGGTATCATCTTGTTTGGTCCTTGCTTAACAAGTGGTCATCGATGTTCTTGGTCTTGGAGTTGAAATTAATTCTTGTCTATCCCTTGTGTCGAAATCTAAGACAGGAGTAGGATTGTCATAACTTGAAATGTATAGAATAAAAGGATGTTTTTAACCCATTTATTTTGAACACAAAGTTACCAGGGTGTTGGGTACATAAGTGTTTTGGATACACTTCTAGAATGTTCGAAATCTCATTGTCATGGGTTTATCCAACGAGAGGAACATGACATGAATTGTAGAAGAATTAATTTCTACTAGGATTGCATATCTAATTGTGAGGAATGATTTGTTATTTTGTTTAAGGTGCGAATTTTCAGAAAAAAAAATGCAAAAAATGTTTTCAAGTGATATTTTTTGAAAACAGGTTATTTGGCGTATTTTGAAAATGGGTAGATTTTCAAAAAGCAAGTTGAATGTTTTTGAAATTGGGTGAACTTGGAAAAATATTGTTTTTGGAAAAACAATGTTGTGATAGATGATGTGATAGAATTTGAATGCTAAGCCATCAATTGCTAGATAGTGAGATTGATGGGGTTTGTTGTGGGTTTAAGAAATGTCACCCGGTAGGTGTCATAGAAACCAGTCGGAAGAGGCCAGTGAGAATTTGGTTTCACCTGAACCACAGGTGAACCAATAATTGGTCCAAAGCATCGCTCAGGCATTTAAAACCATTGAATTGGTACTGTAACTGGATACTTTCTCTATGACATCCATCACTACTGAAAATCCAAGTGGAGGAAGTACATTTATCTTTACGAGAGGAGCTGAGAACTATAACACTAAGAGAAAGAGGGAATCAGACACCTTTTCTCAAGGAGGAATAACAAATCATAATCAGACAACAATATTGTTAAAACTTCCTCATAGACCCATGTGTAAGCTGGGATGTTTCCAGTGTGGCCTTACCAGCCACATCATGAGGGATTGTAAGGCACAACCTCAAAAATGTCATAATTATAACAAGATGGGATGTCTTCAATGATTTTTCCTTAATGCTTTGAGGTTGGTAGTTCATGAAACTCCTCAGAAAGGGATGTGTCAGTATGGAAATAATGTGCAGAGTATAGAAAGCATGAACCTACTTGGAGCCGAGGAAATTATAATGGATGATCAGTTGGGACCATCCAGAGTGTGAGGTACTGTTTTTTTAATTTCCATGTTGATGCAAGATTTTTTTGATACAGCTTCTCCCCATTCCGTTATTGCTTCTCGTGCCATTTATTTTCTATGTTTAAAACTGGAAATAATCCCTTCTGTTTTGAAACTGAAAACTACTCTTGGTGAAAGAGAATTTCAAGCCTTTGTGTGTATATCATGTGTTATGACTGTTGATGGAGGTGAGTTAAAAGGGGAATTCTTGATATTGGACAGGATTTCTATGACATAATCCTGGGTATGGATTGGTTGACAAGGTTTAAGTCTCACATCGACTGTTATAGGAGAACGGTTAGTTTCAAGACTGAGGACTACATCAACCATCTCTTCATAGGACAGAGGATGGTAAAGAACGATGCAAAGAGCTTGTTGGCACTAATGGTGGGAATGATCTCTTACCAATTGATAGTGTTGACTTTAGTATCAATGGAAGAGATTGAGGAAAATAGTTTTCCAGCTGTTGTGGTTTAATTTCCAGATGTCTTTCCCAATAACATCTCCAGGTTACCACCTCTAAGGGAAGTGGAGTTTACGATTGATCACCTTCTGAGGGCCAGTCCTATATACCTTCAGTCTTATAGGTGGGCACCAACAGAGTTACGGGAATTGAAAGTATAGTTAGATGAGCTGGAAAGAAAGGGTTTCATTCGACCAAGTACTTCTCCATGTGAATCACTAGTGTTGTTTGTGAAGAAGGAGGATGGAACTCTTCAACTGTGTGTTGATTATCGTAAGCTTAACGAAGTTAAGATAAAGAATTGATCTACACTTCCACGCATTGATGATCTGTTTGACCAATTATGGGGAGCTCCGTGGCTCTCCATGATTGACTTGCGATCAGGATATCACCAATTGCGAGTTCGAAAAGAGGATATTCCAAAGACAGCTTTTAGAAGTAGATATGGCCACTAAGAATATGTTGACATGCCTTTTGGTCTAACGAATGCACCAGCGGTCTTCATGAATTTGATGAATAAGATATTTTAGCGATATATGGATTCTTTTGTTGTGGTTTTTGTGGATGATATCTTGGTGTATTCAAAGACAAGGGATGATCATGAGGAGCACCTAGAAACAGTGTTATAAATCATGAGAGATCATCATTTGAATGCCAAATTATCAAAGTGTGATTTTTGGATACAGAAAGTATATTTCCTTGGTCATGTCATTTCCGAGAAAATTGTTTTAGTGGATCTAGAAAATATAGAAGTTGTTCTTTCTGGGAAACCGCTGAAGAATGTCTTTGAAATGTGAAGTTTTCTTGTTCTAGCTGGTTATTACTGACACTTTGTGCATGAATTCTCACGAATAGGTTTGCCAATGACAGCATTGACAAAGAAGAACAGTGCATTTCAATGGAATGAGGAATGTCAGAGATCTTTTCAAGAGTTAAAAGTTGGCCTTACATCTTCACCCATCATGATTTTTTCGGAATCAGGACATGGGTACATGGTGTATTGTGACGCTTCAGGATCTGGGTTGGGATGTGTTCTCTTGAAAGGAGACCATGTTGTTGCTTATGGATTAATATAGTTGATAGTGCAGAAATTAACTACCCAACACATGATATGGAGTTAGCTGCAGTCGTCCATGCTTTGAAAACACGGAGACATTATCTCTTTGGTGAGAAATTCACTGTGTTTACGGACCAAAAAAGCTTGAAACACATTTTCTCACAGTGAAATTTGAATCTAAGGCAAAGTAGATGGATGGAGTATCTATAGATGTTTGACTTTGACTTGATGTATACACCGGGTAAGGTCAATTCGGTGGCCGATGCATTAAGTAGAAAGTCGTATGCTCAGTTGGCGCAAGAAGCTTCAGATGAGTGGTAGTTGATGTCGGTCCTAGCCGACATGCGTATGGAATTTTAAGACAGAACTTATGTTGTGGTTTTCTTTCTAGTTTCACTTGTTCCTAATTTGGTGGAGATAGTAAAATAGGCATAGGCATCTGATGTAGACAATGGTGAAATGAGTTCAAAACTCAATAGAATAGAGACCATTGAAGGATGGAAGCTAGATGGGAGTTCAGTTTCATGGTTTCGAGATCAGATGGTTGTACCTTTAACTTCTAGGGAACAACTACTTCATGATTAACACCATTCCATATGGCCTATTCATCCAGCAATACAGAAGATATATAAGGTGATAAAGGCACAATTTTGGTGGAGCGGCATGAAACGGATAGTAGCTGAATTTTTTTCAATGTGTTTAAATTGTCAGCAAGTTAAAGCAGAACATCAACGACCAGTGGGTATGTTGCAGTCCTTACCAATTCCAGTGTGGAAATGGGAGAAGATAGCTATGTATTTCATTACAGATCTCCCTAGAACAGTTCTGAAGCACGATGCCATATGATTGATAGTGGACCAGCTTACCAAGTCAGCCCATTGCATCCCTATTCGCGAAACCCATACAGTTGAAGACATTTCAAAAATCTATATCCAAGAAGTGGTAAAGAGGCATGGTGTACCTGTTTCTATTGTCTTAGATAGAGATCCGAGGTTCACATTTCTTTTCTAAAAATCATTACAGAAAGCCCTTGGGACTCAGTTGACTATGAGCACGACGTATCATTCTCAGATGGATGGACAATCCGAGCGGATGATACAAACTTTGGAAGATATGTTGTGGGCTTGTGTAATGGTTTTTTGGTGGCTCATGGGAGGAGAATATACCCTTAGTGGCGTTCCCATACAACAACAGCTATCAATCCTCGATACACATCGCTCCATTTGAAGCATTGTATGGGCATCCTTGTCGTTCTCCACTATGCTGGGTGGAAATTGGTGAAACTTCACTAGTTGGGCCGAGCCTTGTCCAAGAAACTACAGAGAAGATTCAGTTGATTAGAAAGAGGATGGAGACAGCTTAGAGTCGTCATAAATCTTATGAATATCACCATCGAATACCATTATCATTCGTTGTTGGTGATCATGTCTTCTTGAGGATATCTCCAAGGCTTGGACATCGTCGTTTCGGGAAGTAGGGAAAGTTATCTCCAAGATACATCTACCCTTTTGAGATACTGGAATGGGTTGGAGAGGGGGCATATCAGTTGGTATTACCACCATGGTTCAGTTTTGTGCATAATGTGTTCTATGTATCTCAGTTGAAAATGTATCAGCCTGATCCTGACCATGTTTTCAAATGGGATCATGTTGACCTAGAGTTGGATGCTTCGTGGATACATATCCCGGTACGGTTTATGGATAGGCAAGAGAAAGTATTTCATGTAAAAAGAATTGGTACAGTGCGGGTTTTATGGAAGCATGGTCAGATTCAGCAAGAGACTTGGGAATGTGAAAAGGAAATGAAGGAGCAGTGGTCAGAACTCTTTCAGCTGGCTGAAGGTTTTCTACTTTCAGAGGATTGAAAGACCAATGGTGGGGAGAATTTAGTACCCCCGGTTTCTGGTATGAACCCTTTCTTGATTATTTTAATGGATATAAAGTTAAGGGTGATTTATGAGAGAGTCGGGGGAACTTGGAATGAAGTTTTGAGGAAAAAGGGAAAGTCGCCCGGGCTGCGCACGGTTTGTATAAACTGTGCGGCCAAGCCGTGCATAGTTGGTCTTGGAGGTAGTAGCTTCCGCACAGGTGGTGCACGGTTTGTCTAACCATGCGGCCAGACCGTGCGAGAGGGGTGGCCGAGGTAGTAGCTAATGCATGGTTATCACACGGTTTGTCAAACTGTGCAATATAACTGTGCGGCCACTTAAACGAGATCCTTAAATTGTGGATCTCATGCATTTTTCCTATAAATTCCTTGTTTAATCTCCTAAGCGGCCCTAACTCAGGATTTTGGTTCTCTTAATTTCAAGTAGGGTTCTCCCATCATTATGGAGGCAATCTGAAGGCTTCTCTTGGCGAATCAAAGCCGGATTCATGGGGTATGTGATCATTCTTGTTTGGTTTCTTGAATCTACTTAGATCTACTTCTCCTCTTATCTCGTTTTCTTAGATCTATTCCTGTTATGGGGAGATCTAAGTGTGTGGATGCCAAATATGAGGAGATTTGGTCTTGGTTGTGTTAGGAGAAGAGATCTGAGGAGGATCCTTGGTGAATCGGCCCGGTTTTCTAGTGCGTTCTTAGTTTGTTAGGGTTTTCGTCAAAACCTTTGAGGTAGGAGGCTTCACTCTCAACTCCTCTTTCAAGAATTGATTGGCTTAGATTCAAATCGGTTTATTTTAATGGACTTGATTATGAAAATCATTAAAAAAAATTTCTTTAGTGATGATTTATGGTTTTGATGAGATTGTGAAATCTTGGTGAATTGTTGTGAAAAGTGATTTGGCTTTTTGAATTTAAAATGTTGATTTTAAATTATGGATTTGCCGAAATTGTTGATGGTTTGATGAAAAATGGGTTTTCAATAAAATGGTTGTTTTATTGAAATGGTTTGAGACTGAAATGATGTGGATGGATTTGGTTTTCAATAAAAAGGGATTTTTATTAAAATGATTTGGAATTGAAATGGGTAAGCATTGAAATTGTTTGAATTAGTTGAACACACTTGGTTTTTGACATGATGGTTGTGGGTGTTCATGGGCATGTGGGAAGGAAAAGGGTTAGAATTCTCCCCCATCAGTGTTGGGATAGATAAGTGTTAGGGATCTCCCCCATCAAACATTCATATTGCATTCGGGAAAGATAAGGGTTAGGGGTCTCCCCCATCAGTGTTGGGATGGATATGGGATAGGGCTCTCCCCCGTCAAGCATTCATGTGAATTTGGGTTGGATAATGGTATGAAGTCTCCCCCATCATGGTTAGGATGGATAAGGTTTAGGGATTCTCCCCTCTTCCAGGTAGCATGCATCGTTGGTTACATGGGTTTGTGGAAATAATTGGGTATGCCAAAAAATAATGTTTGTGAAATGGTTCGAAAGCTTGTTTGGTTATTTTTTTGGAAAAATAAAATGCTGGAAAATTGGTTTAAATTTCTCTTGGAATGCCTTTAGTTATGAATGGTTTTGGAAAGTTGTTTATATTTAGTTATAAACTACTTTTGAGAATTTTTTTTATATAAAATGTATTTATATAAATGTGTATAACTCTTCAATCCTAGTGGTGTGTGTAGGGAAGTCATTGGGGAAAACCTATTGAGTTTTATACTCACCCCTGCTTTGTCATGATGGTGCTTTTGAAGTTGTCTTATTCTACGACATAGGTAAAGGTAAATCATCTTATTGCTAGTGGCTCGTGGTGATGCTTGTGAGATGTTGTGGAGATTGGAGCTTGTGGAGTGTGGAGTTTTGGGTGTCATTTGAGAGTCTTGAGTGGTTCTTCTACTATGTACTTTGAGGTTTGGTTTTCTCTTCCACTATTGTGTACTTTTATGTGGTTTATTATAAATAATGTTGTTTATTGCTCTTCATTTTTTCATGCATCATATAGTGAATGTTTGGTTATGGTTGGTTTATGGGTTTATTTCATAAAGGGTAAATCATCCCCCAACTTATATTTGAAACCCTTCGGCATTTATTTCCAGCCTTTGGCGTCTTGGGGATGTCGCTTAAGGTCTAGTAATGACTCGTTGTAATCTCAAGCCAATGGGAATTGGTGGGTCACTACAGTGACTAGGTCCACCATTCATCCCCAGAATTGGATGGTGTGATTAAATCCTTTATAAAATCTATCTGGTGATTCTAATAAGGATATATAATCACTTGTGATCTCACAATCAATGTCTCCCAACTGAGCCTCCCTCACATGAAAGATAAGTGTAGGAGAAGTCACTATTGAAAGAAGAAATGATGCACCTTTCCCCTCTACTAGGGTTAGCTATAAGGAATCCATTTTATTAGAACACTCCTCTACCAAGAGTTCCTCATATATCTTAATAAGAGAATCTGTATCCAGGATTCCCTTCCTTGAAGTATCGAATATCTCAAAATAATAGTCATGTAGGAAGCCCAACTAGTGCCTCTACCTTAGGTTCAGGTCTCTCTACATGGAGACATACCTAATACTTTGGTTGTTTGATTAAAAAAATTTGTACTAAAATATATTTCTTCAACAACCTCATAGGTAAGACTACAACTACTAACTCAAGGTCATGATTTACGTAGTTCTCCTCATGGGGTTTTAAATTCATCTACCAATGTAACTCCCCATGTTTTTATTAATTATTATTCTTTGAATAAACTAAAATATTTGATGGCCTGAATTGTAGGCTAACCATGATAGGATTTCCGTAAATGAATCACTAAGTTTATCTTATGGTACAATCAACACTGAGTCACTTTTATAGCTTATATTACATGTAAGACCTAGTTTTTCAAACTAGAAAAATACTACTAATATTATTATTAAAATATTATTATAGTTATTACCATTCCATTGGAATGTAGGGTATGAAAAGGATTAAATAAATTATGAAAATAGGGTTTATTCATTTTTTTAAAATGAGTTATTTAGATATTTTTTACTTATAAATACGAGTAAAACCCATTTAAAAAAAAGAAATTTACTTTTGGAAAAAAAAATCTATAGAAAAAATATTTTTATCATAATTTTTTTTTAAAAAAAATTGATGAATTAATTTAATGAAATGTATAAATTATATATTCAATAAATGTCATGACCCGTCCCCTGAGGCTCGTGTCATGACTACCCCAAGCCCGCCTTCCATAGGCTAGGGGTTGGAAACTAGCACCAAATGTGTTTTCCCTAAAAATGGGAAGGCATTACCTTTATAACCTATAAACACACGCAACCAAGCACAAAACTAGATACGAACTCAAGTAAACTGAATAGTAAACAGATTGTGTACGATATGTAAAAGGGGCCCGAATACAAGCCCAACCGAAATGTACAATAAACTAAATGTACAAGTAAACTGGAATAAATCCTGCGATCACCCACCAAGGATTCTACCTAAAGGGTAGGTATAGATCTAGAATGGTCGTCTCTACTGTACGCCTCGTCTGAGGTCCACCTCCAAGCTACCTCCAGTCCTTGTACTCTCATCCTCAGTCAGCGTTGTCTATCGTCTGCACCAAACACAACGAGGTGAGAGCATAGCCTATGAAGGGGTGAGTATAACGATACTCAGTAGGGACCCTGAGACCCTCAAGATCTCAGAATATCCACAAAGGATAAACCACAAAGTATGAAATCAACTGAAAACCCTACTTATGTATATGCCCATACATATACCTAAGTTATCAAGTATCCCCATCTCAATCATTAGGAAACACAGATTCCAACTAAAAAGACCAAATATCAATTGTTCCATAAAGGAATGAACACAACAAAGGTAATTAGAAAATAGGTAAGCCACACAGAAGAATACCACCAAGGCAATACCACAAAGGAATGTAACACACAGGTATGAACTCAGCTCACACCAGGTATAACTTAAGTACAGTAGTAGAGATGACTATATGTAACTAATGAGTCATATTACTCTATTAAGAGGTAGGCCCAAGATGGACCGCTAATCATCATTAGACCAACATATGATATCTTGGTGCTGACCCACACAGGATTGCTCAATGCTGACCCACACAGGATTTCTCGGTGCTGACCCACACAGGATCGCTCGGTGATGACCCACATAGGATCTCTAGGTGTTAACCCACATAGGATTTCTAGGTGTTGACCCACACAGGATATCTCAGGTAGTCCCACATGGAATCCTAGAGCGGTTCCATGTGAGACCCTAAATCACAGAACCACGAAGGATCTCATCCTCAAGTCACAGCTAGCTACTGGGTTCTCGCACTATGTTTTCTCGTCTCGGGGAGAGTCCACTCCTCAAGCCACTGGTCGATACTCCAACTACCATGAAGTCCCATTAAGAAGTATCCCAATGGATCTCCATGTCATTGGGGTCTCAACACAACAGATGGTGTGTCAATCGAATGCCTGGTTTTTTAGTTATTAGTCTTTTAGTCCTGAGGGACCGGTTGGATTCATGATCGATCCAACCCGAACACTCCCTAAAATTATCCAATTATTTTGGTTTGTATACTAAATTGACCGTATCTCTCCAAGGTTTACTGTTCCATTGACAGTTTGTCAAACGGATAGCAGGTCCCATAGTTATGGACAAAAGAGCGTAAATTTGTCGAACTGGGTCCGGGTCCGGTCTGACCTGGTCAGACCAACCCGGCCCGACCCGGCCTGGGCCGAGCTGTTATGGGTTGACCTGGACTGACCCTCTATGACTGGCATGGCCCGCTGGGAGGCCTGGCCCATGCTAGGTGGTTCAGCCCGTGCTGGGAAGCCTCAGCCGCGCTAGGCGGTTCGGCCCGCGCTGGGCGGCCCGGCCAGGGCAGCGTGGGGTGGCACGGAGGCCACGAGAGATGCAAAGTCTACGAGGAGGAAGTGGGGGGAATGGGTGGCCGCGAGGAGGTGTGGTAGGCCATGGGTCAGTGAGGCCACAGGGTGGCACGAAAGGGCGCAGGTTGGCGAGCCGTGGGGTGGCGTAGGGGAGCCGCAGACGGCGGGGCGGTGGAGGGTTGTGCCTTCGTCGGCGGCCAGCGTGACCGACTGCCCTTCGTTCATCGTCTTCTTCATTGTTGGGTGTGGTTCCAGTCATGGTTCTTGTGTTCAATTGGTTCCAACCACCGACACTTGTCATCATCTCCATCGCAAGGAACACACAATTAATGGAGAATGGCGTAGGGGTCGGGCCATGTGTGTTTGGCCTGCACCCTCCACGTTAGAGCAGTAGCATAAAGCTCAAGGAAAATGATTCAATGCAAGTGGGAAATAACATTGATCAATTTTAAACACACCCCTACCTCGTTCATTGGTTGACGTCGATGAGTAGGGAAGGACGACCATCGATTGAAGACGTCCTATGCTGGTTGCCTCCGCAAGGTGCTTCCGATCTTTCTCGGGGACGATTTCCACATTATTCGATCTCTAGTGGTCGTTCTTCTTTGGGAGGTGATGTCCTTAGTTGTAGATGAATCTCTCCAAGCTATCCCAAGAGCCTTTTCAACCCTCTTCTCAACAAATGAATATCCAACATAATAGAATATGTTGTGAACTTATTTTTTTGGCATAATTTCACATTGGCTTAATTAATTAATTGAGTAGGTATAATTAATCAAAGGGGGTGGCACAATTAATTTGGGGTAATTTCAAGAGACTTCCCCACATTTGAGTGGGAGGTTCAAGGGTCGGGTGGTCCCTGCCATTGAATTCAAAAATTGGGGGTTTTAATCTTGGGTGGTCCCCAGCAACAAAACCCATGTTGGATGTTTTAGTTCAGGAGGTCCCCACCTGTGAAACATCCACATAAGAGGTTTCAACAAAAATAAAATAAAAGATTATTTTATTTTATTTCTATTCCCATGGAAAACCCAAATACTAACATTCACTGTCGACCAACTGCCGTCAAGGTGAAATTCCCCTTAAGAGAATATCGGTGCTACGAGTTCAATGGTGTCCTTGGATTCCAATTCCGAGCACTGGTTCAAAATATAGAAAAACCGACTCATACATTTTCTGAACGTACCTGATTTTTTTCTATAAATTCACTTTGGGCACTCCGGGCCTCAGAATCCCGTGCCATCAATTTTCACGGACTCAAAAAATTACCATTTAATTAAAACAAATTAAATGAATTTCCGGGTCTTTATATTCTCCCCACATTAGGGATTTGCATCCCCATAAGCCATAACATAAAATAAGGGAACAAGTGGGGGTAATGAGCACAAATCTGAGCCTCCCGCTTCCATGTGCTCTCATAGAGGTTCTCATGCCGCCAACGAATTCTCACCAGAGGTATTGACTGCCCACGAAGGACCCTATCCTGTATATCCTCAATCTCTACAAGAACCTCCGTAAAAGTCACCCCATAATCAACGTCTAGCTCACCGTGGTCGATGATGTGGGAATCGCCGTGCACGTATCTCCTCAACTAGGATAAATGGAAGACGTCGTGTACCCCGTGCAACTGAGTTGGAAGAACTAATCGGTAAGCCACCTTGCCAACTCTGCGGAGTAAGTAAAATGGTCCAATGATCCTCAGAGATAACTTTCCACCTCAGCCAAATCTTTGCAAACCTCGTCGACATGAGACACGTAGAAAGATGTGGTCTCCATCCTCGAACTCCAGAGGTCTGCACTTCCTGTCGGCATACGACTTCTGCCTGCTCTGTGTAGTCTCCATCCACTCCTAGATGATCTGAACCTTCTCTATGGTATCCTATACCTTCTCTGGTCCCACTAGTGCTAAATCCCCTGGATCAGTCCATCAAAAAGTTGATCTGCAAGGTCTCCCATTCAAAAAATCAAAAGGTGCCATCCCAATAGTGGAGTGATAGCTTTTTTTGTATGAAAAATCCACCAAAGTCAAGTGATCCTCATAGCTACGACTGAAGTGGAGGATGCAAGCACGCAACATTTCCTCGAGGGTCTAAATGGTCTACTCAGTATGGCCATACGTCTGAGGATGGAAGGCAGTGCTCAAATGGAGCTGCATCCCAGAAGCTTCCTGCAACCCCTTCCATAGCCGGGAATTAAAACATGTATCACAATCGGAGACAATCATCTAGGGTACTCCATGTAGCCACAAAATCTCATGCACATAGAGGCATCCCAAGCTCTCTACTAAACCCTTCTCTCTAATCAGTAGGAAGTGGGATGACTTGGTGAGTAGGTCAACGATCACCCAAACCGAGTCATGACCCCTATATATACGTGGAAGTTCTTTCACGAAATCCATTGATATCCCATACCACTTGAACACTGGGACCTCTAAAGGTTGAACCAAGCTTGCCGGTACCGGATGCTCCGCCTTCACTTGCTCAAAAGTGATGCTCTGAGAGATAAATTTTGCAACTAATTTCTTCACTCCCAGCCACCAGTGCTGTCGTCGGAGATCCTGGTACATATTTCCCACTAATGGATGTACCGCTAGAGGGGACTTGTGGAACTCCCTCATCACTTCCTCCCAAAGTGACACAGGTACCATGGTACGTCCTCCTAAGAGGATGACGTGCTCCAGACATTCATAAAATGCATCAGGTTCCTGTCCTGTGTATATCTGAGTATGTCGAGTCTCGTAGTCAGTGTCCCCACATTTCTTTTCCCCAACTCGCTGAAGAAGTGGGGGAGTGATTGTAAGAGACTCAAGAAAAATTGCTCCATCCCGATCCACAAAGGATATCTGCAAAGTGGCCAGCTGCTCTGTCGCCTCACCTAGCCGTTGTGTACTATATCTCCAGCTAAGTTCATCTGCTACAACGTTACCCTTCCTAGAAGTATAGACTATTTCGAAGTCACATTCCTAGAGTATCTCAAGGAAACATCATTGTCTCAGGTTAAGGTCCTTCTAATTGAATATATACCCGATAATCTTGTGATCAGAGTACACCGTAAAACACTCATCATCAAGTAATGTCGCCACATCTTCAAGGCGAAGACCACTGTTGATAACTCTAGGTAATGGGTAGCGTAGTTCTGCTAGTGTTGTCTCAGCTGTCGAGAATGAAAAGCGATCACTCCTTGCTCCTACATCAAGACACATCCGAGCCCGTTCTCTGATGCGCCACAGTAGACTACGTACCCTATGCCCTCCTCCAATAGCCTCAAGATGGGGGCACTAGTTAGCCTCTTCCTCAGATCCTGGAAACTCTACTAGCATCTCTCCAACCACACGAAGGTTTGCCCTTCTTTGTCAACTCTAATATTGGTGTTACAAATCTAGAGAAATATGGCACAAATCTCTTGTAGTATCTAGCCAATACCAGGAAACTTTATACCTTCGTCAGACTCCTGGGTGGATCCCAAGTATGTACCACCTCAATCTTCACTGGATCTACTGCAATTCTAGCCTCCGATATGAAATATCTCAAATAGTGTACCTCTCAGATCTAGAACTGGCACTTCGAGAGCTTTCCATAAAGCCGGTTCTCTCGGAGTGTGTCCAGAACTACCTATAAATGATAGGAATGCTCCTCTTCAGTAGACAAGTAGATCAGAATGTCGTCGATGAAGATTACTATAAAGTGATCTAGGTATGGATGAAAGGTCATGTTCATGAATCCCACGAATATAGATGGATCATTGGTTACACCGAATTTAATAACCAAGAACAAGTAGTGGTTAGGATGACATCTAAAGGTTGTCTTTTGCACATCCTCATATTGTACTCTGAGCTGGTGATAGCCTGATCTGAGGTCTATCTTCGAGAACCACCATGCTCCCTTCATTTGATCAAAGAGGTTGTTAATCCTCAGAAGTGGGTAATTCTTCTTCACGATCACCTGGTTCAGGCACTGATAGTCAACACAAATCCTCAAACTTCCATCTGCATTCTTTGCAAAGAAAATCAAGGTAGCGCAAGGAGAAACACTGGGTCATGTGAATCCCTTCAACTGTAAGTCCTCTAGCTATACCTGCAGCTCACAATGCTCCATGAGAGCCATCTGATATGATGGTGTAGATATTAGTGTCATCTCGGGGTACAAGTCAATGTAAAAGTTCACCTCTCCGTGAGGAGGTAGACCAAAAACTTCATCATAGAAAACATTCTCATACTGGTCCACCACTATAGGATAGCTCAAACTCCCCACATCTACTGCTCTGAGGGTAAGGCTAGCCAACTGATGAGTGATGGGCTGCACTCTCCTCCGAGTAAGTCCATCCTATGTTATAAAGGCTCCCTTATCATCAGAGAAGGTAAACCTGGTCCCATCCAAGTGGACACACCGTAATTTTCACCTAATATAGTCAATCTGAGCATGGAATGTAGATAACCAGTCCATACCCAAGATGACATCATAAGGCCGTGACACTACTACTAGGATATCATAGCCGAAGATATCTCCTCCTAGAGTAAGCCTGCACTGCCAGCACTAGTGCGTAATTGTCTAATCCGCTCCCGTAGGAGTCTCTAGCCGTAAGGATCGAGCTAATAGCTCTATCGGAATCTATGATCTCCAAATGAGGTCAGTGGTAATAAAATAATGACTGGAACCTTTGCCTATAAGCACTATACCTAAGGTGGAGTAGACATAGATCATAGCTCTTATCATCTCTAGAGAGACTTGATCGTGACCCTCAGCTTCCAAGAGCTAAGCTCTCCCATGTCCTCTTACTCCCTCTGGTCCGGGTGGACCACCTAGTAGTGCTGGCAGTAACATCTCGAATCATCGCCCACCACCAGCTACACGACCAGCTCCTCTGCCACATCTGCCTACTCTCTGCGGACTTCCTCGGTCAATCATCTGTGTCTGCATAGGAGGTCCCTCGACCATCTGTTGATCATCTGTACGGAGGGTCGGACCATCAAGATCCATGTGAACTTTCCCACCGCATGCGTATCATTGCCCGCTCCTGCCATGAATGGATCTCCGTCAGATTCCCCGCATAACTGACCCTGAATACTGTAGTCATCCACCTATAGATCAGGTCCTTTTGGACTTCTGTGCCATCTTTCTTCTGCCAGATGCAGAAGACTCCACTACGTGATGTCTAGTAGTGGGTCTCCCTACTGGTGACTTCTCAACAAGGAAACTCTCCACTAAAAGGGCTTTCTCTAGCACCCCCTCCTACGTCAGGATATTGAGTGAGATCATCAAAGCCCTGATCTCTCACCTGAGTCCCTTCTCGAGGTCCGGGCACTGAAGAATGGGTCCCGCACCATATTTTTGGAGTAAAGTGAGAGGTCAGTGAACCTCATTGAGTACTGATCCACAGTCATGCTACCCTGCTCTAGATGAAGAAGCTCATATATGCGCACTGCGTGATGAGATTCAGGGACAAACTCTGTCCAAAATAGGCTCTCAATGTCTACCCAGAGTACAGTCACCTTGTCGTGAACCTGGAGCATCAGGATCCACCATCATCCTGCTGCTTCCTATAGAAGGTTGGCAGAAAGGATCACCATGAGATCAGCTGGTGTCACTACCAGTCTAAAGACTCTCACCACAGCCTCCAGCCAATCCTTAGCCGCCTGTGGATGCATCTCTCCCCTGAACCTGGGTGGCCTATGGTGTTGGAACTCGTGAAAAATGCTCAATGGGCATGAACCCTCTACTTTTGTGGCTGGTGGCATCGGTGGCCAAATGAGTAATGGTACTGTCGGTGCTTCCACTGGTGCATCTACTGGAAGAGGGCCCTACAATGAGGCCTCGTCGCTCAGTGGGCTATCAGTGCGTACTACATTCAGAACCCTGGCTGGCTGTCTGCGTGGAGGTATCCTAAAAAGAAACAGGTGCTTCATAGTCAATACGTTATACCTGGTGATATGACTCAAAGAGATCACAAAGAAAACTCCCCAAAACACACACGCAACTAGTGTTTTCATGCACTGAGTCAGAAATCAGAAGTCAGGGTCCGGGTGTATGGATAGGTTGGCTGACGCACTAACACTATATTCCCTAAACTGATAATCATACTCACTACACTTAAAACTATTTCCATTAAAAGATCAAAGTCTTATGTTCTACGGTAGAACCGACTCCTCTGATACTAATTTGTCATGAATTGTCCCCTAGGGCCCGTGTCGTGACTACCCCAAGCCCTCCTTCCATAGGCTAGGGGTTGGCGAGAATTACTGAAGGTGTTTACCCTAAAATCGGGATGGTTTTGACTTTATAACCTATAAACACACGCAACCAAGCACACAGTATGATACGAACTCAAATAAACTCAATAGTAAATGGATTGAGTACGGTAAGCAAAAGGGGCCAGAATATAAGCCCATCTAGAAATTACAAGAAACTAAAAGTACAAGTAAACTGGAACAGCTCCTGAGAACACCTACCAAGGGTTCTACCTGAAGGGTAGGTACAAATCTTGAATGGTCATATCTGTGGTATGCGTTGTCTAAGGTCCACCCCTGAGCTACCTCTAGTCCTGGTACTCTCGTCATCAGTCAGTGCTGTCCGTCGTCTGCATAAAACACAATGAGGTGCAGGCATATCCCATGCATGGGTGAGTATAAAGATACTTATTAGGGACCCCAAGACCCTCAAGGTCTCCAAAAAACCCTCAAAGGATAAAACAAAAATTATGAAATCAACTAACAACCCTACATAGATATATTCCAATACATATACCTAAGTTATCATGTATACCCATCTCAATCATGAGGAAAAACAGAGTCCAAATCAAAAACCCAAAGCCCAACTGCTCCAAAATGGAATGAACACCATGAAGATAAGTACCTCCCAGTTACGCCACACGGAAGAATACCACCAAGGTATTACCACAAAGTAAAGTACCACACAGGTACAAACTCATCTCACACCAGGTATAACATAAGTACAACAGTAGATATGATTAGATGTAACTACTAAATCATCTTACTCTGTTAAGAGGAAGAACCATGAAGGATCTCTAATAATCATCAAAACCACATAGGATCGCTTGGTGCTGACCCACATAGGATCACTGGGTGCTGACCCACACAGGATCGCTCGGTGCTGACCCACACAGGATCGCTCGGTGCTGACCCACACCGGATCCCTAGGTGATGACCCACACAGGATTTCTAGGTGATGACCCACATAGGATCGTTCAGGTAGTCTTGCATGGAATCCTAGTGCGGTTCCATGTGGGACCCTCAATCATAGAACCACAGAAGATCTCTTCAACAAGTCACATCCACCTACTAGGTTCCCGTGCTAAGATTGCTCGTCTCTGGGAGGGTCTGCTCCTCAATCCCCTGGTCAATACTTCAACTATCACGAAGTCCCATGAAGGAGTATGCCAAAGGACCGCTATGTCATAGGGGTCTCAACACCATAGATGGTGCATCAATCGGACGTCGGTCTCTGAGTTATTAGGCTTTTAGTACATAGGACCCGGTTGGATTTGTGCTCAATCCAACCTGACTGTTCCCCAACATTATCAAAATAACTGGTGGGGTATACTAAAGGGACCATCTCTCTCCATGGTTTATAGTGTCTTTGACGGTTTTTCAAACAGACGCCTAGTGCCAAAGTTATGGCCAAAAGATTGTAAATGGGTCGAAGTGGGTCTAGGTCTGGTCCGACCCGATTGGACTAACCCAACCTAACCCTACCCAACCTTCTGTGATCGGCCTGGCCCACAAGGTCCTGCATGGCCCACTTTGGGAGGCTGAGCCTGCGTTGGGTGGCCCGACCCATAATGGGCACTCCGGCCTGGCGGCGCGGAGGCCACAAGTGCCGCAGAGGCTGCAAGGGGGTGGGGGGGGGGTGTGGGGTCCAAGGGTGGCCGTGGGAAGGCGTGACAGGCTGCAGGTCAGCAAGGCTTCAAGGTGGTGTGGTGGAGGCCGCGGGGCAGTGGGGAATCGTGCCATCTCTAGCGGACGTCATGACCGACCTCCCTTCGTTCGTCGCCTTCGTCACTACCATTCACGGTTCTCGAGTTCCACCAGTGCCAACCACCGGCATCGGTTTCCATCACAATCGCGAGGAACACACAAATAATGAAGAACGACGGAGGGGTCGAGCAATGTTTATTTGGCCCACACCCTCCGCATTAGAGAGGTAGCATGTGACTCAAGGAAAAATGATTCAATGAGAGAGGGAATTAAAATTGATCAATTTTAAAAACACCCCTACCTTGTTCGTTTTTTGACTTCGATGAGGAGGGAAGGAAGGTCATAGATTGAAGACATCCTATATTGGTTGCCTCTAAAAGGTGCTTCTGATCAAGATCGTGATAAGCTTCTTCATTCTTCAGTCTCTGGTGGTCGTTCTTCATTGGGAGGTGATGTTCTTCATTGGTGATGAATTTATCCATGCTCTTCGAAGTGATTTTCTAACCCTCTGCCCAATAATATAATAGCCAACATAATAGAATATGTTGTCTATTTAGTTTGTTGGCTTAATTAAAAATGGATTAACTAATTAATTGAGTTGGTATAATTAATCAAAGGGGGTGGCACCACTAAAGTTGGTGAAGTTCAAGAGACTTCCCCACATTTATGTGGGAGGTTCAAGGGTTGGGTTGTCCCCTCCTTTGAATTCAAAAATTGGGGGTGTTAATCTCGGGTGGTCCCCACCACCATAACCCATGTGGGAAGTTTTAATTCAGCTTTTCCCCACCTCTGAAACATACACATGGTAGGTTTTAAGAAAAATAAAACAAAAGATTATTTTATTTTATTTCTATTCCCTTGTAAACCCCAAATAGTGACTTTCACCCTCAACCAATAGCCATTGAGTTGAAAGTATCCTTTTGTGAATACTCGCACTACGAATAAAACAGTGCCCTTAGATTTCAATTCTGAGCACCGATTCAAAATATAGAAAAACTAGCTCGCACATTTATTGAACATACCTGAATAAAAGTTTATAAATTCACTTCAGGCCCTCCAGGCCTCGAAATCACGCACCGATAATTTTCGAGGACTCATAAAATTCCGAATTAATTATAAAAAATTACAGGAATTTTTGTGCCTTTACATTCTCCCCAACTAAGGGCTTTGCATCCCCATAAGAAGCAACTCAAAATAAGGGAAAAAGTGGGGGTACTGAGCATGAATCTGAGCCTCCCGCTCCCATGTGCTCTCCTGGAGGTTACCGTGATGCCAACGAACTCGCACCAGAGGTATAAAACGCCCAAGAAGGACCTGCTCCTGTCGATCCTCAATCTCTATTGAAACCTCCCTAAAAGTCACCCCATCGTCAATGTCCAACTCACCATGGTCGATGATGTGAGAAGGGTTGTGCACGTATATCCTCAGATGGGATACATGGAAGACATCGTGCACCCGGTGCAACTAAGGTGGAAGGGCTAAGCAGTAAGCCACCTCACCAACTCTACTAAGGACCAGAAAGTGTAACATGAACCTTAGAGATAACTTGATATCTTGGAAAAATATCTCCAAACAACTTCGAGGTGAGACCTGTAGAAAGACGTGGTCACCATCCTCAAACTCTAGTAGTTTCCGCCTCCTGTCGGCATACGACTTCTGCCTACTCTATCCCGTCTTCATCCGCTCCTGGATGATCTACACCTTCTCTGTGGTAGCATGTACCATCTCTGGTCCCACTAGTGCTGACTCCCCTGGGTCAGTCCAACACAAAGGTGATCTGCAAGGTATCCCGTACAATGCCCCAAAATGTTTCATCCCAATGGTGGAGTGATAGATGTTGTTGTATACAAACTCCACCAATGTCAAGTGATCCTACCAGCTATGACTGAAGTCGAGGATGAAAGAACGCAACATGTCCTCAAGGGTGTGAATGGTCTGCTCAGTCTAGCCATCCGTTTGAGGATTTAAGGCGGTGCTCAAACGAAGTTGCGTCCCGAAATCCTCCTGCAACCCCTTCCATGGACAGGAAGTAAAATGTGTATCATGATCGGAGACAATCCTCGAGGGTACTCCATGTATCTGCACAATCTCTTTCACATAGAGGCGTCATATGCTTTCTACTAAACCCTGCTCTATGATCGGTAGGAAGTGGGACAACATGGAGAGTTGGTCGATGATCACCCAAATCGATTCATGACCCCTGGAAATATGTGGAAGTAATATAATTAAGTCCATAGATATCCCACCCACTTCTACTCTGGGACCTCCAAAGTTTGACCCAAGCCTACTGGTACCTGATGCTCCGCCTTCACTTTCTGACAAGTGAGGAACCGAGAGACAAATTCTACAACTACTTTCTCTATTCCCGGCCACCAGGGATGTCGTCGGAGATCCTGGTACATCTTTTACAGTCCTATATGTACCGCTATATAGGATGTGTGGAACTCCCTCATAACTTCCTCTCGAACTGACACTGGTACCATGGTACGTCCTCTGAAGAGAATGATGTGCTCCAAACCTTCAGAAAAGCCGTCAGGTGCATGTCTTGTGAATATCTGAGTACATCAAGTCACGTAGTTAGTTTCCCCACATTGTGCCTCCCTAACTCACTGAAGATTTGGGGGAGTCAGTGTAAGAGACTGAAGAAAAAATGCACCATCCCGATCAACAAAGGATATATGTAAAGCAGCCACCTCCTCCATCTCCTCACCTAGTAGTTGAATACCAGATCTCCGACTGAGTGCATTTTCTACAATTTTCCCTCTCCTAGAATTATAGACCATCTCGAAGTCATAGTATTGGAGGAACTCAAGCCAATGTCGCTATATTAGGTTCGGGTCCTTTTGAGAGATGATATACTTGAGACTCTTATGATCAGAGTACACCGTAAAATACTCGCCCATCAAGTAATGTCACCACATATTCAAGGAGAAGTCCACTGCTGCTAACTCTAGTTCATGGGTAGCGTAGTTCTACTCGTGTTGTCTTAGCTGTCGAGAACCATAAGTGATCACTGCTTTCTCCTACATCAGGACACATCTGAGCCTGGTCCCTGATGTGTCGCAGTAGACTACGTACCCTACGCCCTCTTCCGGTAGCCTCAGTATGGTTTAACTAGTCAGCCTCTGCCTCATCTCCTGAAAACTCCAATGTCATCTCTCCAACCACACGAAGGGTATCCCCTTCTTTGTAAATTCTTATAGTGGTGTTTCAACTCTGGTGAATTCTGGCACAAATCTCCGGTAGTATCTTGAAAACCCCAGGAAACTCCGTAACTCCGTCATAGTCTTGGGTGGCTCCCAAGAAAGTACTGCCTCAATCTTCACTAGATCTACTACAACTCCATTCTTCGATATGACATGTCCTAGAAAGTGCACCTCTCAGATCCAGAACTGGAACTTCAAGAGCTTACCATAAAGTTGGTGCTCTTAGAGTGTGTCCAGTACTACATGCAAATGATAGGCATGCTCCTCCTTAGTAGCTGATTAGATCAGAATGTCATCGATGAAGTCTACTACAATACGATCAAGGTATGGCTCAATGATCATGTTTATGAGTCCCATGAATGCTGTTGGAGCATTGGATACACCTAATGGCATAATCAGGAACTCGTAGTGGCCGTATCGATATCTGAAATCCATCCCCTGCACATCCTCACCCCGTACTCCGAGCTGGTGATAGCTTGATCTGAGGTATATCTTCGAGAACCACCGTGCTCCATTCAGCTGATCAAAGAGTTCGTCAATCCTCGAAAGTGGGAACTTGTTTTTCACAGTCACCAAGTTCAGGCACCGATAGTCAACACAAAGCCTCAATCTCTTATCCTCCTTCTTGGCGACAAAATCAGGGCTGCCCAAGGAGAAACATTGGGTCGTATGAATCCCTTTCCCTACAAGTCCTCTAGCTATATCCGTAGCTCATAAAGCTCCGTGTGAGCCATCCGATACGCTGGTGTAGATATCAGTGTCTTCTCGGGGTACACTTCAATGTAAAAGTCCACCTCTTTGCGAGGAGGTAGACCCGACGCATTATGAGGGAAAACATCCGCATATTGGTCCACCAATACCGAATAGCTTGGACTCTCCAAATATACTACTATGAGGGTATGTCTAGCCAACTGATGCATGATCGGTTGCACTCTCCTCCGGGTAATTCCATCCTATGCTGCAAAGGCTCCCTTCTTGCCAGTGAAGGTAAAACTAGCCCCATATGTGGGGACACACCGCACTTTGTTCCTAATACAATCAATCTGAGCATGGAATGTAGATAACCATTCAACACCCATGATGACATTGTAAGGCCTCGATGAAGCTACTAAGAGATCCCTACCGATTCTCTTGCCTCCTAGAGTAATCCCGCACTACCGGCACCAGTGTGTAATCGTCGAATCTTCTCCTGTAAGAGTCTCTAGTCGTAAGGATCGAGCCAATGGATCCATCGGAATATCTGAGCTCTGAACGATGGTAGTGGATATTAAATAATGACAGGCACCTATGTCTATAAGTTCTTCAGAAAAGGTGGAGTAGAAACAGATCGTACCTCATATCTTCTCTTGAGCACCGTGATCGTAGGAATCAACTGCCTAGATCTGAGCTTACCCCTGTCATCCTCCTCCATGTGGTCAGGGTGGACTACCTGGTGGTCGTGGTGGTAACATTTTGAATTATCACCCACCGCCAGCTGCACAACCAACTCATCTGCCACATCCACATGCTCCTTGCGGACTTCCTCGGTCGAACCTCTATCTCTACATGGGCGGTCCTTCGACCATCTTCTGATCATCCATATGGCTGGTCGGACAGTCACCAGCCATGTGACCCTACCCACCGCATGCGTAACACCGCCCGCTCCTAGCATGACTAGCTCTGCCTCAGGTACCCTGCACAACTGACCCTGAATCCTACGGTTGTCCAACTATAGGTCTAGTCCTTTTGGACCTCTCTGTCATCTATCTGCTGCAAGCTGCAGAAGACTCCGCTTCGTGATGACTCGTAGTGGGTCTTGCTATTGTTGACTACTCAGTAAGGAAACTATCAACTAAAAGGGCTCACTCTAACACCCCTACCTACGTCAGGATGCTTAGTGAGATCATCGAAGCACTGATCTCCCACATGAGTCCCTACTAAAAGGGTTGGTCCCTGAAAAATGGGTCACACACCATATCTATGGAGTAACTTGAGAGGTAAGTGAACCTCACTGAGTTCTAAGCCATAGTCATGGTACCCTGCAGTAGATGAAGAAGAACATGTATGCACACTGTATGAATATTTTCTGGGACAAACACTACCGAAAACAGGCTCTCAATGTCTGCCCAGAGTAGAGTCACCTCTTCGTGAACCTGGAGCATCCAACTCCACCATCTGCCTGCTGCTACCTGTAGAAGGATGGCGACAAGGATTGCCATGGGATTGGCTGGTGTACCTATCAGTCGAAGGAAATTCACCAGAGCCTCCAGCCAATCCTCGACCGCCTGTGGGTCTGTCTTTCCCCAGAACCGAGGTGGACTCTAGTGCTGGAACTCATGCAATACGCTCAAGCGGCGTGCACACTCTACTGCTGGGGCTCTAGGCCTCAGTGGCACAATGTGTAATGGTACCACTGGTGCCTCTACTGGAAGAGGACCCTGAACTAAGGCCTCTTCGCTCGGTGGGATTTCAGTGCGTACTACATCTGGAACCCTAGCTGGCTATCTGCGTGGAGGAATCCTGAAAAGGAATAGATGCACCACGGTTATTAATTTATACCTAGTGAGCTAACTCAAAGATATAACAAAGAAAACTCTTCAAAAACACACACGTAATCAGTGTTTTCATGCACTGAGTCAGAAATCAGAAGTCAAGGTCCTGGTGTATGGACACGCCAGCCGCTGCACCAACACTGGATTCCTTAAAATGATAACCATACTCATTAAACATAACACTATTTATGTTAAAAGATCATATTCTAATGTTCTATGGTAGAACTGAATCCTCTAATACCAATTTGTCATGATGCATCCCCTAGGGCCCATGCCGTGACTACCCCAAGTCCACCTTCCATAGGCTAGAGGCAGGCGACTAGCACCGAAGGCGTTTTCTCTAAAACTGGGAAGGCATTGCCTTTATAACCAATAAATGCATGCAACCAAGCACAAAGAAAGATACGAACTCATGTAAACTGAATAGTAAACAGAGCGAGTACGATAAGTAAAATGGGAAAGAATACAAGACCAACTGGAAAGTACAAGAAACTGAAAGTAGAAGTAAGCTACAACAGTTCCTGCGATCACCCGCCAAGGATCCTACCAGAATGGTAGGTACAACTCTAAAATAGTCTTCTTTGTGGTATGACTTGTCTAAGGTCCACCTTTGAGCTACCTCCAGTCCTGCTACTATCATCCTTAGTCAGCGCTGTCTGTCGTCTCCACCAAACACAATGAGGTGAGAGCATAGCCCATGCATGGGTGAGTATAACGATACTCAGTAGGGATCTCGAGACCCTCAAGGTCTCACAAAATCCACAAAGGATAAACCACAAATAATGAAATCATCTGAAAAACCTACTTAGGAATATGACCATACATATACCTAAGTTATCAAGTATACCCATCTAGATCATGAGGAAACACAGTGTACAACTCAAAAGCCCCAAGATCAACTTTTCCACAAAGGAAGGAACACCACGAAGGTAAGTACCACACATGTATGCCACACAGAAGAATACCACCAAGGTATTACCATAATGGAAAGTACCACACAGGTACAGACTCAGTTCACACCATATATAACTTAAGTATAGTAGTAGAGATGATTAGATGTAACTAATGAATCATATTACTAAGATTAGAGGAAGACCCATGAAGGATCGCTAATCATCATCAGAAACATATAGGATCTCTAGGTACTAACCCACAGAGGATCGCTCGGTGCTGACGCACATAGGATCGCTCTATGCTTACCCACATAGGATCGCTCGGTGCTGACCCACACAGGATTGCTAGGTGCTGACCCACACAGGATCAATAGGTGCTGTCCCACACAAGATTACTCATGTTGTCTTACATGGAATTATAGATCAGTTCCATGTGGGACCCTCAATCACTGACCCATGAAGGATCTCTTCCTCAAGACACAGCCAACTACTGGGTTCCTGCGCTAAGTTTGATCGTCTCCAGGAGGGTCCCCAACTCAATCCACTTGTCGACACTCAAACTACCTTGAAGTCCCATGAAGAAGTATCCCAAAGGACCTCCATGTCACAGGGGTCTCAAAGAAACAAACGGTGTGTCAATAAGACGCTCGTTCTGTGAGTTATTATCCTTTTAGTCCCGAGGGTTTGGTTGGATTCGTGTTCGATCCAACCCGACTGTTCCCCAACATTATCTAAATCTATAGTGGGGTATACTAAAGGGACCATCTCAATCCAAGGATTACATTTTAGTTGAAGATTTTCAAACGGACTCCTGGTGCCGATGTTATGGCCAAAAGAGCGCAAATGGGTCGAAGAGGGTCCGAGTCCGGTCTGACTTGGTCGGAACGACCCGGCCGGAGCTGGGATGTCCAGCCCGCGCCAGGAAGCCTGGCTCGGTGGCTCGGCTTGGGCGGCATAGAGTCCGCGAGAGCCGCAGAGCCCGTGAGGGGTGCCACAAGGGCCGTGGGGTGGCGCGGCGGAGTACCGAGGTGCGGCGGGGTGTCGTGCCTACGTCGACGACCATCTGGAATGGTTTCCCTTCATTCGTTGCCTGCATTGCCGCCGGCTGGACCGGCCGCCCTTCGTTCTTCGCCTGCGTCGCGGTTAGGCGTGGTGTCGTCCGTGGTTCTCAAGTTTCACTGGTGGAAACCGCCGACACTGGTCGTTATCACCATCTTGAGGAACACCCAAATAATGAAGAACGATGTAGGTGTTAGGCCATGTTTGTTAGGCCCACACCCTCCATGTTAGAGTGGTAGCATACAACTTAAGGAAAAATGATTCAATGTGAGAGGGAATTAACATTGATCAATTTTAAACACACTACTACATCGTTCATTTGTGGATGTCGATGCATAGGGAAGGACAGTTGTCGATTGAAGACATCCTATATTGGTTGCCTCCGCAGGGTGATTGTGATCCGGCACTGGGTTGGTTTCCACGTTCTTCGATCTACGGTTACTGTTCTTCATTGGGAGGTTATGTTCTTCATTGGGGATTAATTTCTCCAAGCTCTCCCAAGCGCTTTGAAAACCCTCTTCCCAACAAAATAATATCCAACATAATATAATATATGGTCTATTTAGTTTGTTGGCATAATTTCCAATTGGAATAATTAATTAATAGAGTTGGAATAATTAATGAAATGGAGTGACACCATTAATGTAGGTGAATTTCAAGAGACTTCCCCACATTTAAGTGGGAGGTTCGAGGGTCGGGTGGTCCTTTCCATTGAATTCAAAAATTGGGGGTTTTAATCTTTGGTGGTCTTCACCACTATAACCCACGTGGGAGGTTTTAGTCAGGTGGTCCCCACCTGTGAAACATCCCCATAGGATGTTTCAACAAAAATAAAATAAAAAATTATTTTGTTTTTTTTCTATTCCCATTGAAAACCCAAATACTAACTTTCACCCTCGATGAAATGTCATCGAGGTGAAAGTATCCTTAAGAGAATATTGGCGCCCTGAGTTCAACAGTGTCCTCAGATATCAATTCCGAGCACTGGTTCCAAAGTTAGAATAACCCGCTCACACCTTTACTGAATGTACCTAAATAAAAGTTTATAAATTCACTAAGGGCACTCTGGGCCTCGGAATCACACGCCGTCAATTTTCACGGACTCTCAAAATTTCCATTTAATTAAAAAAAATTACAAGACTTTTTGGGTAATTACAATGAATTATTTAACATTCATTTTAGATGTTTTTTAGTCATGAAATAAAAATAAATCCAATTCTAGGAATTAAAAGATATATTTATTTAAAAAGGCAGTTTTGCTTCCTTTTTGGTGGAATTGTTTTAAAACAAAAGTTTGAAACTTAGAAATATAATTCTATAAAAAAAATTCAGTTTTTAAAGAATTATTTAAAAAATATCCTAGTGTAACTTTTTTTATTTTCCTAAAAGATTCGTTTTTGAGGAATTGAGAAAAATTCTAAATTTTAATTGAAAAATGAATTTTCAAAAAATATATTTATATAGTAAAATTATATTTCAATTATATTTTAATGTATCCATAAATCAAAATTTTGTCAATGGAATCTATATCACATTGAAATTGGATATAAAAACATATCAAATGTTTGAAAATTTTTTCTTTAAAACGCAGCTGTTTCTTTTCATCTACAAAATTATTTTAAAATTAATTTATTCTGATTATATTATAAGAATTTGGAAAAATATATTCCATATATGGAATGACTATAATTTCTAATTTCTGTTAAGGTAAAAGTAAATTTTTACTAAAATTAATAATTAGAAACAAATTAAATTAATTACAACCATTAAGAGAAAATGTAGTTTACTAAGGACTAACCTTTATATGAGGAGCCAAATGACCTAAACACACATAAAAACCCATTTTTGGAAATATTTCAACCATATAAACTATTGGATTGAAAAATTTTCTTTATTATAAGAATATTTGGTAAGGGATACTTCCAAATATTGTTTATATTTTGGTATTTACAAGAATGCCACTTCTCCTACACTATAAAAGGGCACTCAGGCCCCATCACTTCTTTACACCTATCAAGACCTTTGTATCACGAAATCTCTATCAAAATAAATTATTAAAATCCATACTCTACACCTATTATCTGAACATTGAGAATAAATCGAACAATTTATGTCATTTGGAGAAAACCAAAAGGATATACCTGAAGAAGTAGAGTGTTGAACGGGTACAAAAGAAGTCAAGGTTGGGGGATTTATAGTATGACAATTTTTTTGGTGAGAAATATACATATTCACAAAGATTTTAATCTTTTTTATGTATATAATTACCTATTACATGTTTTAACATGAATTACATTTATTTCATTATATTGAATGTTTCGATTGATGTTATTATTTCACAGGGATCTCAATTCTAAAGCTGCTCAAGTAGTAAGGGATTTCGGTATAACTAATTAAATTTTGTGATACACATACTATATTCAAAACCTATTTTTGTTTATGTGGTTTTTATAATAACCACTAATTTATTTTACGACCCTTTTCATAAAAATTATTGGTTTTAACCTATCCATTTGAAGATATCTCTTTTGTGGTGTTTATATTTCAAAACATACAAAATGGGTAAAGGAATTTTGTAACAATTTTCTTCTCTGAGAATAATGTTATATTATACACATGTATTGTTTAATGAGGTTTATATTATTCCCCTTTGAAATTTTATATCAAGAATATACTATATTTTTATGATATCTTATACTTCATGTGATGTCAATCTTTCATGGGTATTTTGATTCAAAGTAACCAATGTGGTAAGAATCTATTGATACAATGTCATCATTTATCAAAATTGTTTATGATTATGCTTCAATTGTTGAAATATTATGCTCAATATCTAATTGATTGTAATTAATTTAATTATCCAATAGTTGTTAAGGATATCTTCATGTAATGGTGCCATTTTTTCAAGTGTTAGTACTGAATATAATTAAGAAAATATTTTTAAGAAAATTTGACATTATTTTTATTTTCTTTCAGAAATATATTTTATATAAAAATCAGGTTTTATAAACAAGTTTTCAAAAAATTTATAATATTATCCCATTATTTTTAAAATACAATTTTACCCCCATTTTTCTTTTTAATAAATGGTTCGAAAATGAGGCTTCTTGCCTTTTTTCTGATCAAGTCACTTTTGTAATCTTTTTATAGTGAAAAATGATTGTTTTGGCATGTACAAATTTTTCTTCTTTCATAACTATAATTTCATTGAAGATTCCATTGAATATATACAATAATAGTTTTGATAAAAATTGTTTCCTAATATTATGGAAATTCATTGTTATTAATTGATTTTCAATGAAAAATGGTAAAAACAAGGTTTTACCAATATATATTTTAAAGAGGAAAGGATATTTTCTTTAACAAATGTTTTAAATGATCATTAAAAATAATTAATCTATCTGAGATGACATATGTTGGTGTTACACATGAATTAAGGGGAATATGATTCAAGGAACCCATTATTATTCGTTATTTGAATGTTTTATGTTTACGATGATCGATTTTTATGAGATCTGTTACACTTCCATAGGTTATACCATGGTAAAATGATTATTAAATCCACTTCTTATAATGGGTTTTTCTATGATTATGAAACCCATATATTTTCCACACGTTATGATATGATGATAGGTTTAGGATACAAATTTTTATTTTATGGATTATGATATGATGAATGTTTTATTATATTTTTAACTGATAAATATATATTTTATAATGTGATGGGTGAGTCATATATATCCATCCAATACATTGAGTAATAATAAATTGTACAATAGATCATAGGGTAATGAAAATTTAACCAAATCCCTAATATAATAGGGTAAATGTGTTGTATCCCAAGATCGTAAACAAGAGGGTATATAGGTGAACCATAGGTTATACGAGTTGTTATCCAAAGCACAAAACATGAGGGTACACAGGTTCTAGACTAATCCCTAGAAAAAGACGGTTTATATGTTGTATCCAAATATTGAAAACAATAGGGTACACATATTGTATCCCAATCTCGAAAAAAAAGGATACATGAGTTTTTATCCCAAGCATGAAAACAAGAGGGTACACAGGGTTTTTCCAAACCTAAAAACAGGAGGCTACTTTTTTTGTAGACCAAACATGAAGAATAGAGGGTACATGAGTTGTTATCCCAAGACAGAAGTAGTTATATGGATTATTTAAAAATTCATAACATGTTATGATGGGTTTTTAGGTATCCTTGACCAAATATTTTCTACACCTATGTGTATTCCATAATTCAATATTTTATTTACGGTCTAAGGGATTAAGATATTGATTCCATTATGATTCATTTATTATAAACTACCAATAATTATTCCACGACTCATGATTTTGATCTCTGATATATAGGGTATGGTTTTTAAATGTTATGATCACGTTCTCATACCCTTATGTCCTTGTTATAATTATGTATCTCTCTTGTTAACCCTTAGTGAGCATCTGAACTCACCCCTTTTTTATCTTTCTTTTCCCTTGGTTTTAAAGAATGGTTCTAAATAAGAGTAATAATGGGTATGATTTTTGTGAGAAACATTGTAGACCATTAACCATACTCCAAAATTGTGTTCCATGTTTCCAAAGACATAATTCTATTATAGTATCCGATCATGTATTTTTGTAATTTATTGAATATTAATGATAAAATAGTTGTTATATTTATATACCCAAGCTTGACGTACATGGGAATTGAATTTATTTTTTGAAATACATAACACATGACACAAACAGATGCCCACATATCATATTAGTTTAGTGTGTTTGGAAACATGGAACATAATATTCTAATAATGGTGAATGATCTTCAACATCTTCCATAAAGATCATCCCATTTTTCTTTCCTACCTAAAACCGTTCTTCATATCATGTGGAAAAGTAAACATAGAAAGGGTGAGATCAAATTATCAGTAATAGAAAGCATGTATAACATAAAACAATTCATAAAAATTTTAATGTAAAAACATGAAAAAAAAGTTTAAACATCAAAATCTTGAGACATGGAATAAATCTTGACAGTATGTAAGGCATCAATCATAAAGGAACATTAACCATGATAGAATAGCATTGGAATAAAACATATAATTATGGAAAACTAATTACCACATAATATGATTTCCATAGTAGCCAAGGCATTTCTTCCAAGACCATTATAGTGGACATAGTCCATTACTGAACCGAGTTTACTTGTCGTTCCAACCATGTATTACTTAATCAGATTTACATGCTATTCCAGCCCTACATTACAAAACCAGATTTACTTTCCATTCTCGTCACGTCTTTATCTGGAGATATAAATATTTACACAATTCATTGGATGTAGATATAGGTCTCATACATCTCATAATGAAATCATTATTAAATGTTCCAGAAAACATTAATCATTCATCATAGCTTAACTAAAAAAATAAAATGGGTTTCTTACATCAGTATAAATCATTTTTATAATCAAAACATTCAAATCATAGTTATAATAGGTATTAAAACACATCCCTATGTCATATAATATGAAAAATAATTTTGATAAAATACTTGACCTTAATTCCTGAGAAAAAATATCCTTTCTTCTTCAAAAACATTTTCTTTACTCAAAATTCCACAAAATTATAAAATAAAATAATTTGGTTGAAAATAAACTTGAAAACATATAGAGTACGTTTTATGGGAATAAGGAATTATGAATATGTAAAAATCTATTCATGTTGTGTATGATAAAAACATTTGTCTCGTACTTTTTCTTGAAAAGTCAAAAAGTACGTCGTATGGTAAACGTAAAAAATGTTATTTCCAAATGAAATAGTAAAAGTAAAAATGGTTGAAAATTAATTAAATTTACATAGAATAATATTATACATTTTATTAAATCATTTTTATAAAACATGGACGTGGATGATAAATATATCTCCAGTAAATACTTACAAATAAATAGTGTTATATAACAACGAGATTGGAAAAGTTATCCCTTACCATATGTCTGATATGATTTATATGTATCCAAAACTCATGTAAAATAATTTAAATAATGTTACTGATTTCTTACAAAATCTTATTAATTTTTCTGATAATAGTTATTATCATATTTTTATTCGTTTGTTAGTAACATTTCACTATTACTCGTTATTTGTGTATTAGCTGCTTTATGTTCATATGTGTGTTTTTTTAGATATGTTATTATTAATATTTATAAATAATTGGTATATAATTTAAATCATGGTATTAGTATAATATATATCATATTTATTCATTCAATTAATATATATAATCATGGTTTACAGAATATTATGTAGAATAATTCACATCACACCGTGGAGATGGTAAGCCGTACGTACGCACGAGCGACCATATCTTTCCCATAATTGTTTAATGTTATTGAATTGGATATTGTATTGTATCTCAGAATTAGTATCATGTTATAATAATAATATATAGTTATTACTTACACCATTATACCCATCCAAGTTAGGTGGTGGTGAAAAATAGATTACACCACAGCGTGGAGATGGTAATTTGTATGTACGCATGTGCAATGATTTTGTTTTTAATAAGATGGATAGAAGGTGAAATGTAACACCCCGAGATTTTATGAAAAATATTATTTTAATTTCATTAATGTCTTATGTTGTATTCTACACCAAGATTACCTTGCGCTATATGCAACACCGTATTAGCTTGCAGTATACGCAACACTATTCTTGGACCGTGTTACACACAATTTTGATAATAGTTATTCTACGCAACATTGGGTATATATATATATATATATATATATATTAAATGTATAAATGAAATATGGTTGGATTCTGTTATACGAAACATTGAAGGATTCTTTCATAACACGCAACCCTGACTTGGCTTGCATTACACGCAATCGCGACCTTCCTCGATAGCGTGTGTTGTACGCAATACCGAGTTTTATTAAACAATGTTATATTATTATAATATTGTCATGAACTAGCCGTTATGAATAGTATTAACTAAATTTTGAATTTTATAACATTATTATTCATCTTACACATTTCTAGAACATGGTATAAGAACAGAATAAATTTTTAGGGTAAAATAAGTATTTTTAAAAAAATGCAGTTTTGTCGCCTTTTGATGGCGCACCCACTTTAAATCTGGTTTTTGACATGTTTATATGTTCAATTTGACAAAAGAAAATTCTTATTTTGAATCAAGATGTAAAAATTTACATTAGATAAAGTTTTGATAATTTTCCGATAACTTTCATATTTTAATGAATAGTAAAAACACGCTATATTTTAATTAAAAACAACATTTTTCATCGTAATATCTTATGTCGTTAAATTATATTATTGAATGGTTTTAAAGTATAAATAGAATATATTTTTATCATTTAATATAATTTATGTCATTAGCATTGATTTTACCTTGAATTCATAGGTTAAATCAATTCAATCTTTTGCAATGTTTTAAACAAAAACCCGTTTTTATTCGACAACAGGATTAATTTTAATTTAATTTCTGCAACTTCTGTGTATGGAATTTTAAAAAATGGATTCAATATTTGGAATCAGTGGGTCCAAATTATGTTAATAAGCTACTTTTTATTTTTGGGAATTATGAATAGTAACTACGGTAAATTTTATTTACCATAGTTAAAGGTAAATCGGGTAATTAAGGGTACATATAATATTTTAAAATTACCCTAACAAATGTCAAAATCCTATTGGATGACTAAAAGTCGACCCATATCACCTAAGGGTCGGATTAGAATCATTTAATGGACATTTGTCCATGAAAATAACTTAATTATTATTAAAACCAAAGAAAGTGACAACATGTCACTCTCATAAATCTTATAAGTATAATAATTTTAAATTAGTGATAAACATCATAAAATTTCGAACATGAATAGTCTCCAGAAATCTAACAAAATTATCTACATCATGAGAATTTATTTAGAATTTTTTGGGATTAAATAATTATCATTAATTGTGACAGAATAGTGATGCAGAAATTATTTATCTAGTGAAAAATCAAGAATATAGTTTTTTTTAAACTAATAGTGACCATAAAATGCACAAATACCTAACCAAAACTTATTTGACATGTAAATGTAAACCATAATCATCCAATGGTCTAATATTTGACCATTTTGAGCCTTATAAAAGCGATTATGACACTTATATTATTTTATTTTAAATGATGCCAAAGTTGTCACCTTCATAATTTAATAAATATAACAATTTAAATATTGTGATTTTAAGATGATAAATTCTAGTAAAAGTATTTTTGTGAAAGGTAATATATTTATCTTCATCATAGAATTTTATTTTAAATTTTTATACAGCAAATAAGTATATTAAATAATTATACAAAAATGATGTAGTAATTATTTTATTAAGAGATAAACCAAATAAATTGTTTTAAAAATAATAAAATAAATATTATATGAACTATTTAATGTGATACCCTAATTTTATAGATACATATGACCTTTTATTAATATATTAAATCTTATATTTCGAACATATCTTCTGTATATATTTTATTTAAATTCAAATAAATGAATAGTGTCAAAATTGACACTATTGTTATTTTACAAAAATAACATATTATAAAATTGTTTAAAAATCACAAAAAATATTTAAAAATTATAAATTTTTATTTATATGGTCTATAATGTTATAAAGTAAACAATTATTGAAAATTCACAACAAATAAGTAATTATTTGTTATAATTTAAAATTTATAATTTTATTACCACAAATAAACTTAAATAGATTAAATAAGGATAAATCAAAATGATAAGGTTTAAAATAAGATCCAAACATGTCTAAATTTGATTGGTTGATGAGATTACAACCCTATATCATCTAATCTTCGAATATGAGTCATTTTTGGAGGTTTTTAAGTGGGTTTAGATTTATTATAAATTAATATTTTTAAGAATTCCTAAGGTGCCCCTCTCCTCCCTTATAAAAGGGCACCTCCTCCCCCTCCTCCTCACACCAATTTGAGAACTCAAGCTTGGCCAACCCCTACCAAAATCTCTTCTCCACTTCCCTAGAAACATCCTATAGGTTCTGGTCTTCCTCAAAGACCAATTTTAGTTCCCTAAGAGGAGGTCTCCAAAAGGCGCTTCAAAGAAGAGGTAATTACCGTTACCAATTCTTTCATCTTTATTTCTTCTTCCACTTATTCTTCTTAGGTTGTTTCATTATGAAGTAATAACATCAGTATCACTCATATACTGATATGTTATTATAAGTATTAAACAACCCTATTTCACCATCTATCTATCCTACAGAAAAAGAAATCACCGCGCGTGCGTACGTACGGAATACCGTCTCCACGCTGTGGTGTAATCTATTTTCCACCACCACCTTACATGGATGGGTATAATGGTGTAAAGAATAACTATACATAGTTATTAAAACATCATATTGATTCTGATATATTGTATAATCCACTCCAATTCAATTCAATATTTATGGAAATGATATCATCGCTCGTGCGTACGTACGGACTACCGTCTCCACGACGCGATGAGATTCATTCTTCATGTTAACCATTTAAGAATGATTATAAAGTATATATAAGAAATAATAATGAAATATATGACATTATAAAGCTACTGGATTTATGTATATATATATATGTATGTCATCTACTTACTTCCATTCAAGACAATAGGGAAAGGAAAACAACGTTCATGCGTACGTACGGACTACCGTCTCCATGAACGGTGTTTTTCATTTCATTTATCTATCTATTATATATATATATATACTGAATATATATGATATATAAATCATATTTTATATTCTGGAAGTAAGTAAATCATGATATAAGTAATAATAATGTCAAGAACAACAAGTCAAAACACCTACGATAAAAGAAACGATTTTACCCAAAACGCTTCTTTAACATGGAATTTACAAAAGAACGGGTAATATAATGTCATAAGTGAACCATATATGATATCATAACAATGAATATGATTCTGTAATAAGTAAATGACATTATTTAAATCATTATACAGGAGGTTCTGACACTTACGAAGCAAATCGGACCTAAGGTAAGGGAAATATCACAATCTCATTTTTATCCGAGATTGTTTATTCGTAAGTATTTACTGGGGTGTATTTTATCATCCACATCCATGTTTCATAAATATGTAATATTATTTCCATCCACCTACAATTTTTTTTAAACCCATTTTTACCCTTCGATGAGTTTTTAGTAAAAGAAATGAAAGGAATCTTTTGTCGTTTCTCGTACGAGGTACTTTTTGACTTTTTCGACAAAAGTACGAAGAATGTTTTTTTTAACTTATACGGCGTGAACGGATTTTTACGGTTTCATAACTCCTCATTTTTAAGAAGATTCCTCTACAAGATTGCATGATTATTTTCAACAAAAACCCTTATCTTTTAAAGTTGCATTGAATTTTGTAAAAAGAAAATGTTTTTAAAAAAGAAAGGATATTTTCCTCAAGAATTCATTTCAAGTGTTTTGTCAAAACTATTTTTCATCTAAGATGACATTATTTCATATGTGTATGTTTCAAGTAAAATTAATCTATGATTTAAATGGTTTCAGTTTTCTTATGATGAAATGATATCAATTGTTTATGGATTATGATGGCATGATGTTTAAGAATCCCATTTTATTACATGGGTTATGAAATGATGTATGATTTATGATTTTGTGGCACACATAAGAATGGTATCATTATGAGATGGGTGGGACCTATATCTCCCTCCAATGCATTGGGTAATGATTTTATATCTCATGAGATAGACATGGCTGGAATGGTAGGTTATACCGGTTCAGTGAAACAGGACTGAAACGAGGATTACTCGATTCAGAAAGGGACTTTGTCCACTAAGATAGTCTTGGCAATGAGTCTTGACTAACAAGAAATGATTCTCTATGATTATGTGTGTATGCCACAATGAGTAATGTTTGAAGTTATGATCTCATTTTCACTTCTATGATTTATCCCATGTTATGACATTATGAGCTCTTTTGCAGGTTAAGATTTCCAAAAGCTATGTTCTTATGTATATGATGTGATTGATATTTCTTTTGTTTACCCTTACTGAGCATTTGAGCTCACCCTTTTATGTTTTCTTTTCTCCAGGATTTAAAGAAAGGTTTTAGGTAAAAAAAAAAGGAAGATCTTTATGGGAGATTTTGAAGATCTTTCACCAGGATTAGAAGATTACGTTCCGAGTTTCCAAAGACACTAAACTATTACGATCCTTGTGTGTGTGTGTTTTTGTTATGTACTAAGTATTCCGCAAAAGTAATGTAATGTCCATGTAAGTCAGGCTTTGGGTCTCTATAGTTGGTATCAGAGGAAAGGTTTAGTCAACCTTTGGAAACTAGGATGCGAAAACGTTAGTGAGATCCCTAGAGATATTTATAAGGTATGTATAGGGATGTCTCTAAGGATATGTATACGTATAAGATACAGTCCTAGAACTATGGTAACGATCATAGAATTTAACCTAAGATGTTAGATATTGAAGGTACTCCTTTTTTATTATGTTGTTTTCCCTAGCATGATTTTTTGCCTCTCACACTATTCTTTTGGGGTTTTAGACGATGGCTGGAACCCGAAGGAACCGTGTTGATCAATGCAATGGACAATGCAATGATTGTCCCCCTGAGCAACCAAACGATATGGGAGCTGGAATGCAAAATCTTGTAGCCATGCTCACACAACTTTCTCAAGCTATGAATCATGCAGGACTTCCAAACGAGCAAAGGAAGGAGCAACATTCTGTTGAATCCTTCGTTAGGCAGCGTCCGCCTTCTTTCAGTGGGTCTACTGATCCCTTAGTTTCTGAACAATGGATTAGTACTACTGAAAAGATATTTTCAGTTCTTCAATGTTCTGAACATGATAAAGTCATCTTAGCAGTATATCGTTTGGAAGGTGAAGCTGATCAATGGTGGAATCTTATCAAGAATACGAGGCAAAGAGATGAAATTGATTCCATGGAATGGGACGAGTTCAAGAACTTGTTTTTCAGTAAGTACTTCCCTCGTATTCTTCGAACGAAGATGGAGAAGGAGTTTCTTGAACTAAAGCAAAAGGATGATGAATCTGTTGGTATATACGAAGCGAATTTTACAAGACTTGCAAGGTATGCATCTGGCATTATCATCCAACCTGAAAGTAAAGTTGATCAATTTTTCAGTGGCTTAAAACCAAGTCTTCGAAGGGCATTAACTATAAGAGACTTCAGTAGCTATGAAGAAATTGTGCGTTGTGCTATCAAGGTAGAAATGGAAGTTGGTGTTACATATCCATCTCATGGTTTTGACAAGAAACGAAAGATGGAGTTCAAGGAGAAATCTCAGAATAATGGTGAAAAGAAGATGAATGTTTCCTTATGCACAAAGTGTGGAAAGAAGCATGGTGGAGATTGTCTTAAAGGGACTAGAAAATGTTTTAAGTGTGGAAAAGAAGGTCATCGAGCAGCTGAGTGTCGAAGTAATGGAAAAAGGGATTCTAATGAAGTGAATAAAGCAAACACTGCAGAGAACGCACAACCAAAACTTCAATGCTTCAAGTGCAAGGAGATGGGACATTATGCCAATAAATGCCCTAATCCAAGGGTTAGTGATGATCGACATGAGCAACCGCTTAAGGCAAAGGACAAAGGGAAGTCACATGCGATCACTATTGGCAATGTTGAATATGACAACGATGTGGTGGAATGATTAAGTTTTTATGTAATGGGATTCCAAAATAATGTTGTATCATGGAATATTGGAATATTTATGTATTGGTCTAATGTGGTATTCAAAGTGATTGAGATATTATGCGCATAATGAAGGGAAAACGAGAAAATGAAATGTTTAACAGTATTCATGAGCTCATGATTGATATAAGGACTAAGTGATATCATGGTTTGAGTATATAGAATTTTGAGGATTTTGGTATGTGGAAAGTGTTAACTTTTAACTGCATTCAAGTTTTCACTAAGGTTCAATGGTTATTCAAGAGAGTACAAGATTAAGGCCTTTGAATGTTTGGAATGTGTCCAACAAGATATATCTTATGATATATGGGGATCAACGATGGTATTAAATCTCTGGTAATCGTTTTCACTATGTTATGAGAATGGACTGCAGTATTATGGATAGGACTAAAGATTGGAATGGATTATGTTGGACATAAATTAGTATTGTTTAAGGATAGAAGTTTTTTCGATATTATGGGATGTTATAGTAATATAGTTTTAGAAAAAGGACAACCTGCAGGATGGGCGACAGCCCATCGCTTCGGACAAGGCTGTGGGAATCGAACCCACAACCGAAGTGCGACTGGCCTTTATCGCCTACCACTGGCCTACATGAAGTCACTGTTTAGTAGAAACTAGTTTTATTATATTAAGCAGTATGATATACGAAGTATAAGTCCATTTTAGGAACCATATGTGATTAATCTCACTATAGATCGACTTATGTATATAATTTTTGCTAACCTTTTGTTTGAGACAGATGGAATGACCCATCATTCTATCACATGATCTGCTAACACTTCACGAATAACAAATTCAACTTCATTTATTTAAGAGATGAATTGGAAATTGTTCAAGGCACGAACAACAGTGAGATTGTACCAAAATAAAGTAAGTATTTATTCTAATTCAAATTCTTCAACTTTAGGGAAACGATCTTGAAAACCAAAAAAAAAATGTTGTCTTAGTGACCTTATATCTGATTAATCAGATGATACCTTAGATCGTCACAAATTTATGGATTTGTGATTGCTAGCTTTTCCATAGCCATGTTCTCTACCACTCTCCATCAGAACATGATGGTTAGATTTCTCTTCCATATCCATATTTTCACCTATGTAGAAACCCAGTGATTAGTTTATTTGGGTAACCGTTACATTTCATACTTTTGTTTTTAAAGATTGGTTTTGGTATTCCTTTTTACGATGTGGGTTTCTATCAAAGAAACTTTCAAATAGTAAACCATTTATAACCCCGACGAATTTCGAGGGCGAAATTCCTTTTAAGGGGGCTAGAATGTAACACCCCGAGATTTTATGAAAAATATTATTTTAATTTCATTAATGTCTTATGTTGTATTCTACACCAAGATTACCTTGCGCTATATGCAACACCGTATTAGCTTGCAGTATACGCAACACTATTCTTGGACCGTGTTACACACAATTTTGATAATAGTTATTCTACGCAACATTGGGTATATATATATATACATTAAATGTATAAATGAAATATGGTTGGATTCTGTTATACGAAACATTGAAGGATTCTTTCATAACACGCAACCCTGACTTGGCTTGCATTACACGCAATCGCGACCTTCCTCGATAGCGTGTGTTGTACGCAATACCGAGTTTTAATAAACAATGTTATATTATTATAATATTGTCATGAACTAGCCGTTATGAATAGTATTAACTAAATTTTGAATTTTATAACATTATTATTCATCTTACACATTTCTAGAACATGGTATAAGAACAGAATAAATTTTTAGGGTAAAATAAGTATTTTTTAAAAAATGCAGTTTTGTCGCCTTTTGATGGCGCACCCACTTTAAATCTGGTTTTTGACATGTTTATATGTTCAATTTGACAAAAGAAAATTCTTATTTTGAATCAAGATGTAAAAATTTACATTAGATAATGTTTAGATAATTTTCCGATAACTTTCATATTTTAATGAATAGTAAAAACACGCTATATTTTAATTAAAAACAACTTTTTTCATCGTAATATCTTATGTCGTTAAATTATAATATTGAATGGTTTTAAAGTATAAATAGAATATATTTTTACCATTTAATATAATTTATGTCATTAGCATTGATTTTACCTTGAATTCATAGGTTAAATCAATTCAATCTTTTGCAATGTTTTAAACAAAAACCCGTTTTTATTCGACAACAGGATTAATTTTAATTTAATTTCTGCAACTTCTGTGTATGGAATTTCAAAAAATGGATTCCATATTTGGAATCATTGGGTCCAAATTATGTTAATAAGCAACTTTTTATTTTTGGGAATTATGAATAGTAACTACGGTAAATTTTATTTACCATAGTTAAAGGTAAATCGGGTAATTAAGGGTAAATATAATATTTTAAAATTACCCTAACAAATGTAAAAATCCTATTGGATGACTAAAAGTCGACCCATATCACCTAAGGGTCGGATTAGAATCATTTAATGGACATTTGTCCATGAAAATAACTTAATTATTATTAAAACCAAAGAAAGTGACAACATGTCACTCTCTTAAATCTTATAAGTATAATAATTTTAAATTAGTGATAAACATCATAAAATTTCGAACATGAATAGTCTCCAGAAAGCTAACAAAATTATCTACATCATGAGAATTTATTTAGAATTTTTTGGGATTAAATAATTATCATTAATTGTGACACAATAGTGATGCAGAAATTATTTATCTAGTAAAAAATCAAGAATATAGTTTTTTTTAAACTAATAGTGACCATAAAATGCACAAATACCTAACCAAAACTTATTGGACATGTAAATGTAAACCATAATCATCCAATGGTATAATATTTGACCATTTGGAGCCTTATAAAAGAGATTATGACACTTATATTACTTTATTTTAAATGATGCCAAAGTTGTCACCTTCATAATTTAATAAATATAACAATTTAAATATTGTGATTTTAAGATGATAAATTCGAGTAAAAGTATTATTGTGAAAGGTAATATATTTATCTTCATCATAGAATTTTATATTAATTTTTTATACAGCAAATAAGTATATTAAATAATTATACAAAAATGATGTAGTAATTATTTTATTAAGAGATAAACCAAATAAATTGTTTTAAAAATAATAAAATAAATATTATATGAATTATTTAATGTGATACCCTAATTTTATAGATACATATGACCTTTTATTAATATATTAAAGCTTATATTTCGAACATATCTTCTGTATATATTTTATTTAAATTCAAATAAATGAATAGTGTCAAAATTGACACTATTGTTATTTTACAAAAATAACATATTATAAAATTGTTTAAAAATCACAAAAATATTTAAAAATTATAAATTTATATTTATATGGTCTATAATGTTATAAAGTAAACAATTTTTGAAAATTCACAACAAATAAGTAATTATTTGTTATAATTTAAAATTTAGAATTTTATTACCACAAATAAACATAAATAGATTAAATAAGGATAAATCAAAATGATAAGGTTTAAAATAAGATCCAAACATGTCTAAATTTGATTGGTTGATGAGATTACAACCCTATATCATCTAATCTTCTAATATGAGTCATTTTTGGAGGTTTTTAAGTGGGGTTAGATTTATTATAAATTAATATATTTAAGAATTCCTAAGGTGCCCCTCTCCTCCCTTATAAAAGGGCACCTCCTCCCCCTCCTCCTCACACCAATTTGAGAACTCAAGCTCGGCCAACCCCTGCCAAAATATCTTCTCCACTTCCCTAGAAACATCCTATAAGTTCTGGTCTTCCTCAAAGACCAATTTTAGTTCCCTAAGAGGAGGTCTCCAAAAGGCGCTTCAAAGAAGAGGTAATTACCGTTACCAATTCTTTCATCTTTATTTCTTCTTCCACTTCTTCTTCTTAGGTTGTTTCATTATGAAGTAATAACATCAGTATCACTCATATACTGATATGTTATTATAAGTATGAAACAACCCTATTTCACCATCTATCTATCCTACGGAAAAAGAAATCACCGCGCGTGCGTACGTACGGAATACCGTCTCCACGCTGTGGTGTAATCTATTTTCCACCACCACCTTACATGGATGGGTATAATGGTGTAAATAATAACTATACATAGTTATTAAAACATCATATTGATTCTGATATATTGTATAATCCACTCCAATTCAATTCAATATTTATGGAAATGATATCATCGCTCGTGCGTACGTACGGACTACCGTCTCCACGACGCGATGAGATTCATTCTTCATGTTAACCATTTAAGAATGATTATAAAGTATATATAAGAAATAATAATGAAATATATGACATTATAAAGCTACTGGATTTATGTATATATATATATGTATGTCATCTACTTACTTCCATTCAAGACAATAGGGAAAGGAAAACAGCATTCATGCGTACGTACGGACTACCGTCTCCATGAACGGTGTTTTTCATTTCATTTATCTATCTATTATATATATATATATACTGAATATATATGATATATAAATCATATTTTATATTCTGGAAGTAAGTAAATCATGATATAAGTAATAATAATGTCAAGAACAACAAGTCAAAACACCTACGATAAAAGAAACGATTTTACCCAAAACGCTTCTTTAACATGGAATTTACAAAAGAACGGGTAATATAATGTCATAAGTGAACCATATATGATATCATAACAATGAATATGATTATGTAATAAGTAAATGACATTATTTAAATCATTATACAGGAGGTTCTGACACTTATGAAGAAAATCGGACCTAAGGTAAGGGAAATATCACAATCTCATTTTTATCCGAGATTGTTTATTCGTAAGTATTTACTGGGGTGTATTTTATCATCCACATCCATGTTTCATAAATATGTAATATTATTTCCATCCACCTACAATTTTTTTTTAAACCCATTTTTACCCTTTGGTGAGTTTTTAGTAAAAGAAATGAAAGGAATCTTTTGTCGTTTCTCGTACGAGGTACTTTTTGACTTTTTCGACAAAAGTACGAAGAATGTTTTTTTAACTTATACGGCGTGAACGGATTTTTACGGTTTCATAACGCCTCATTTTCAAGAAGATTCCTCTACAAGATTGCATGATTATTTTCAAAAAAAACCCTTATCTTTTAAAGTTGCATTGAATTTTGTAAAAAGAAAATGTTTTTAAAAAAGAAAGGATATTTTCCTCAAGAATTCATTTCAAGTGTTTTGTCAAAACTATTTTTCATCTAAGATGACATTATTTCATATGTGTATGTTTCAAGTAAAATTCATCTATGATTTAAATGGTTTCAGTTTTCTTATGATGAAATGATATCAATTGTTTATGGATTATGATGGCATGATGTTTAAGAATCCAATTTTATTACATGGGTTATGAAATGATGTATGATTTATGATTTTGTGGCACACATAAGAATGGTATCATTATGAGATGGGTGGGACCTATATCTCCCTCCAATGCATTGGGTAATGATTTTATATCTTATGAGATAGACATGGCTGGAATGGTAGGTTATACCGGTTCAGTGAAACAGGACTGAAACGAGGATTACTCGATTCAGAAAGGGACTTTGTCCACTAAGATAGTCTTGGCAATGAGTCTTGACTAACAAGAAATGATTCTCTATGATTATGTGTGTATGCCACAATGAGTAATGTTTTAAGTTATGAACTCATTTTCACTTCTATGATTTATCCCATGTTATGACATTATGAGCTCTTTTGCAGGTTAAGATTTCCAAAAGCTATGTTCTTATGTATATGATGTGATTGATATTTCTTTTGTTTACCCTTACTGAGCATTTGAGCTCACCCTGTTATGTTTTCCTTTCCCCAGGATATAAAGAAAGGTTTTAGGTAAAAAAAAGGAAGATCTTTATGGGAGATTTTGAAGATCTTTCACCAGGATTAGAAGATTACGTTCCGAGTTTCCAAAGACACTAAACTATTACGATCCTTGTGTGTGTGTGTTTTTGTTATGTACTAAGTATTCCGCAATAGTAATGTAATGTCCATGTACGTCAGGCTTCAGGTCTCTACAGTTGGTATCAGAGGAAAGGTTTAGTCAACCTTTGGAAACTAGGATGCGAAAACGTTAGTGAGATCCCTAGAGATATTTATAAGGTATGTATAGGGATGTCTCTAAGGATAAGTATACGTATAAGATACAGTCCTAGAACTATGGTAACGATCATAGAATTTAACCTAAGATGTTAGATATTGAAGGTACTCCTCCTTTATTATGTTGTTTTCCCTATCATGATTTTTGCCTCTCACACTATTCTTTTGGGGTTTTAGACGATGGCTGGAACCCGAAGGAACCATGTTGATCAATGCAATGGACAATGCAATGATTGTCCCCCTGAGCAACCAAACGATATGGGAGCTGGAATGCAAAATCTTGTAGCCATGCTCACACAACTTTCTGAAGCTATGAATCATGCAGGACTTCCAAACGAGCAAAGGAAGGAGCAACATTCTGTTGAATCCTTTGTGAGGCAGCGTCCGCCTTCTTTCAGTGGGTCTACTGATCCCTTAGTTTCTGAACAATGGATTAGTACTACTGAAAAGATATTTTCAGTTCTTCAATGTTCTGAACATGATAAAGTCATCTTATCAGTATATCGTTTGGAAGGTGAAGCTGATCAATGGTGGAATCTTATCAAGAATACGAGGCAAAGAGATGAAATTGATTCCATGGAATGGGACGAGTTCAAGAACTTGTTTTTCAGTAAGTACTTCCCTCGTATTCTTCGAACGAAGATGGAGAAGGAGTTTCTTGAACTAAAGCAAAAGGATGATGAATCTGTTGGTATATACGAAGCGAATTTTACAAGACTTGCAAGGTATGCATCTGGCATTATCATCCAACCTGAAAGTAAAGTTGATCAATTTTTCAGTGGCTTAAAACCAAGTCTTCGAAGGGCATTAACTATAAGAGACTTCAGTAGCTATGAAGAAATTGTGCGTTGTGCTATCAAGGTAGAAATGGAAGTTGGTGTTACATATCCATCTCATGGTTTTGACAAGAAACTAAAGATGGAGTTCAAGGAGAAATCTCAGAATAATGGTGAAAAGAAGATGAATGTTTCCTTATGCACAAAGTGTGGAAAGAAGCATGGTGGAGATTGTCTTAAAGGGACTAGAAAATGTTTTAAGTGTGGAAAAGAAGGTCATCGAGCAGCTGAGTGTCGAAGTAATGGAAAAAGGGATTCTAATGAAGTGAATAAAGCAAACACTGCAGAGAACACACAACCAAAACTTCAATGCTTCAAGTGCAAGGAGATGGGACATTATGCCAATAAATGCCCTAATCCAAGGGTTAGTGATGATCGACATGAGCAACCGCTTAAGGCAAAGGACAAAGGGAAGTCACATGCGATCACTATTGGCAATGTTGAATATGACAACGATGTGGTGGAATGATTAAGTTTTTATGTAATGGGATTCCAAAATAATGTTGTATCATGGAATATTGGAATATTTATGTATTGGTCTAATGTGGTATTCAAAGTGATTGAGATATTATGCGCATAATGAAGGGAAAACGAGAAAATGAAATGTTTAACAGTATTCATGAGCTCATGATTGATATAAGGACTAAGTGATATCATGGTTTGAGTATATAGAATTTTGAGGATTTTGGTATGTGGAAAGTGTTAACTTTTAACTGCATTCAAGTTTTCACTAAGATTCAATGGGTATTCAAGAGAGTACAAGATTAAGGCCTTTGAATGTTTGGAATGTGTCCAACAAGATATATCTTATGATATATGGGGATCAACGATGGTATTAAATATCTGGTAATCGTTTTCACTATGTTATGAGAATGGACTGCAGTATTATGGATAGGACTAAAGATTGGAATGGATTATGTTGGACATAAGCTAGTATTGTTTAAGGATAGAAGTTTTTTCGATATTATGGGATGTTATAGTAATATAGTTTTAGAAAAAGGACAACCTGCAGGACGGGCGACAGCCCATCGCTTCGGACAAGGCTGTGGGAATCGAACCCACAACCGAAGTGCGACTGGCCTTTATCGCCTACCACTGGCCTACAGGAAGTCCCTGTTTAGTAGAAACTAGTTTTATTATATTAAGCAGTATGATATATGAAGTATAAGTCCATTTTAGGAACCATATGTGATTAATCTCACTATAGATCGACTTATGTATATAATTTTTGCTAACCTTTTGTTTGAGACAGATGGAATGACCCATCATTCTATCACATGATCTGCTAACACTTCACGAATAACAAATTCAACTTCATTTATTTAAGAGATGAACTGGAAATTGTTCAAGGCACGAACAACAGTGAGATTGTACCAAAATAAAGTAAGTATTTATTCTAATTCAAATTCTTCAACTTTAGGGAAACGATCTTGAAAACCAAAAAAAAATGTTGTCTTAGTGACCTTATATCTGATTAATCAGATGATACCTTAGATCGTCACAAATTTATGAATTTGTGATTGCTAGCTTTTCCATAGCCATGTTCTCTACCACTCTCCATCAGAACATGATGGTTAGATTTCTCTTCCATATCCATATTTTCACCTATGTAGAAACCCAGTGATTAGTTTATTTGGGTAACCGTTACATTTCATACTTTTGTTTTTAAAGATTGGTTTTGGTATTCCTTTTTACGATGTGGGTTTCTATCAAAGAAACTTTCAAATAGTAAACCATTTATAACCCCGACGAATTTCGAGGGAGAAATTCATTTTAAGGGGGCTAGAATGTAACACCCCGAGATTTTATGAAAAATATTATTTTAATTTCATTAATGTCTTATGTTGTATTCTACACCAAGATTACCTTGCGCTATATGCAACACCGTATTAGCTTGCAGTATATGAAACACTATTCTTGGACCGTGTTACACACAATTTTGATAATAGTTATTCTACACAACATTGGGTATATATATATATATTAAATGTATAAATGAAATATGGTTGGATTCTGTTATACGAAACATTGAAGGATTCTTTCATAACACGCAACCCTGACTTGGCTTGCATTACACGCAATCGCGACCTTCCTCGATAGCGTGTGTTGTACGCAATACCGAGTTTTAATAAACAATGTTATATTATTATAATATTGTCATGAACTAGCCGTTATGAATAGTATTAACTAAATTTTGAATTTTATAACATTATTATTCATCTTACACATTTCTAGAACATGGTATAAGAACAGAATAAATTTTTAGGGTAAAATAAGTATTTTTTAAAAAATGCAGTTTTGTCGCCTTTTGATGGCGCACCCACTTTAAATCTGGTTTTTGACATGTTTATATGTTCAATTTGACAAAAGAAAATTCTTATTTTGAATCAAGATGTAAAAATTTACATTAGATAATGTTTTGATAATTTTCCGATAACTTTCATATTTTAATGAATAGTAAAAACACGCTATATTTTAATTAAAAACAACTTTTTTCATCGTAATATCTTATGTAGTTAAATTATAATATTGAATGGTTTTAAAGTATAAATAGAATATATTTTTACCATTTAATATAATTTATGTCATTAGCATTGATTTTACCTTGAATTCATAGGTTAAATCAATTCAATCTTTTGCAATGTTTTAAACAAAAACCCGTTTTTATTCGACAACAGGATTAATTTTAATTTAATTTCTGCAACTTCTGTGTATGAAATTTTAAAAAATGGATTCCATATTTGGAATCAGTGGGTCCAAATTATGTTAATAAGCTACTTTTTATTTTTGGGAATTATGAATAGTAACAACGGTAAATTTTATTTACCATAGTTAAAGGTAAATCGGGTAATTAAGGGTAAATATAATATTTTAAAATTACCCTAACAAATGTCAAAATCCTATTGGATGACTAAAAGTCGACCCATATCACCTAAGGGTCGGATTAGAATCATTTAATGGACATTTGTCCATGAAAATAACTTAATTATTATTAAAACCAAAGAAAGTGACAACATGTCACTCTCTTAAATCTTATAAGTATAATAATTTTAAATTAGTGATAAACATCATAAAATTTAGAACATGAATAGTCTCCAGAAAGCTAACAAAATTATCTACATCATGAGAATTTATTTATAATTTTTTGGGATTAAATAATTATCATTAATTGTGACACAATAGTGATGCAGAAATTATTTATCTAGTGAAAAATCTAGAATATAGTTTTTTTTAAACTAATAGTGACCATAAAATGCACAAATACCTAACCAAAACTTATTGGACATGTAAATGTAAACCATAATCATCCAATGGTCTAATATTGGACCATTTGGAGCCTTATAAAAGCGATTATGACACTTATATTATTTTATTTTAAATGATGCCAAAGTTGTCACCTTCATAATTTAATAAATATAACAATTTAAATATTGTGATTTTAAGATGATAAATTCGAGTAAAAGTATTATTGTGAAAGGTAATATATTTATCTTCATCATAGAATTTTATTTTAAATTTTTATACAGCAAATAAGTATATTAAATAATTATACAAAAATGATGTAGTAATTATTTTATTAAGAGATAAGCCAAATAAATTGTTTTAAAAATAATAAAATAAAGAGATTGAAAAATTAACTGTAGCCAAGTAAGTCGTTGGAAAACTAACCTTTACCAACGGTTTGGAACCGTTGGTATAGGCCTCCAAACCGTTGGTATAGCCTATACCAACGGTTTGGAGAACCGTAGCCAAGTAAGCCGTTGCGATAGGTCTATACCAACGGTTTTGGAAACCGTTGGTATAGGTAATATGAAATCTATACCAATGGTAATGGAACCGTTGGTATATAAATTCCAAAAAATAAAACATCCGCTGGGATTTGATCCCAGGACCCCTCGTTTATAATCGAACGACTTAACCACTAACCTAACATCACTTTGTAAACATAATTTCATTTATATATATATGTATTATCATAATTATTTAAAATTTTTATTTATATAATGTTCTTGGTTAGAAGGCCTGGAAAAAAATTAAAGAATCTATCCCAACGGTTTGGAAAACCATTGGGAGAGCCCTTTCCCAACGGTTTTCCAAACCGTTGGGATAGGTTTGGGTGGGTTGAACTTTAGTTTGCCGAAGGTTGAAATTATCCCCTCTCTTTCCCAACGGTTTTGATGAACCGTTGGGAAAGGGGAGGGAAAGAGGACCCTTTCCCAACGGTTTTGGTGAACCGTTGGGAAAAGGGACCCTTTCCCAACGGTTTTGATGAACCGTTGGGAAAGGGGAGGGAAAGAGGGACCCTTTCCCAACGGTTTTGGTGAACCGTTGGGAAAGAGGACCCTTTCCCAACGGTTTTGATGAACCGTTGGGAAAGGGGAGGGAAAGAGGGACCCTTTCCCAACGGTTTTGGTGAACCGTTGGGAAAGGGGATGGAAAAGGGACCCTTTCCCAACGGTTTTGGTGAACCGTTGGGAAAGGGTAGCTATACCAACGGTTTTTACAAACCGTTGGTATAGAAGTGTTGGGAAAGATCATCTTTCCAGTAGTGATTGACATCTATTTATGTCCAATTTAAAATTTAAATTACATCCAATGAAAAAAAAATTGGATTAACTTATAACCATATAATCCAATTAAACATTAAAAATAGTTAAAAATACAATATAACACTAAATATAAATTAGATAGAAAGGCATTCTGACATAAAATATAGTATTTTTCACTATTAATTAAAAAATGACCTTTATCATGAAATTACCAAAAATTCAACATAAGTAATTTTTTATGTCCCTCTTCCAAATAAGATGTTTATATTGTAAAATTTAACTTTTAAAATGGGTGCCCCATCAAAAGGCGGTAAAACAACATTTTTTGAAAATTTATTTCTTTTATAAGAAAAAATTGAATTTATTAAAATATCATGTTCTAGAAAATATATAAGATAAATTTTAATGTTATATAAATTTTTAAATGTGGTTAATACTATTCATAATGTCTAGTTTATATCCCATTAAATAATAATATATCATTGTTTAGTGAAACTCGGTTTTGTGTGCAACACAATCTATCGAGGAAGGTCGCTCTTGCGTGTAACGCAAACCAAGTCAGTGTTGCGTGTAGTTAAATATTCATTTGGTGTTTCATATAATATAATACAAATATAATTCTTTTATACATAGAATTAAATTTATACTCAATGTTGCGTGAAATGAATTATATCAAAAGAACATTAAATTGTGCGTTACACAAGACAAGAATAGTTTTGCATATAATTAATGCTAATACGGTGTTGTGTATAGAACCAACTAATAATTATGTAGCATACCACACAAGACATCAAATAAATTAAAAATTATATATCTAATAAAATTTAGGGGTGTTACATTTTACCCCCTTTAAAATGAATTTCTCTCTCGAAAGTCGTCAGTTTTAAAAATTGTTTTCTACTTGAAAGATTATTTCATAGAAACCCACATTGTAAAAAGGGATAATGAAAATGATTTTTAAAATAATAGTTAGAAACATAATGGTTACCCAATGAAATGTATCACTGGGTTTCTACATAAGAGAACATAGGTGGTAAGTGAAAACATGGATATGGAAGAGAAATCTAACCATCATGTTTTTATGTGTAGTGAAAGATAATATGGATTGGAGAAATTAAACTACTAGAAATCTATAATTCTGAGAAAATTTAAGTGACCACCTAATTTATCATATAATAAGGTACTTAGATAACATTTTTGGTTTTCAAGATCATTTTCTTAAATTTGAATAATTTTTCATGTGGATAAATACTTACTTGATTTTGGTAATATCTCACCATTGATCGTTCCCTGAACAATTATCACATCATCTATTATTTAATGAAATGATGTTGAATTTTTCATTCTTGATGTGTTAGTAGATCATGAGATAGAATGATAGGTCATTATATCTGCCTAAAAAAAGGATAGAAAACGTTATCAAATATGAATATTTCCGCCTATAGTGAGATAATACATTAATCTAACAAACATAAAATGGAAAATAAAATATACTATACATATATGGATAACATTACAATCCTTCCAAAAACTAAAAATATAAAAATTTTGGAATCGGTGAAATAAATTAACATACCATTTATCTCCCATATCTCATTTGGAAGTTCTCAGTGGTCACATTCCAAATATGTGAATACCTTAATCATTCATTCACATTAAAGAATGATAATAACATGAATTACTATATAACCTTAGTAAAAACATGAATGCTATCAAACGTCAAATATTCCCACAAACCAAAATACTAAAAATTCAATATTTTTCAATCATGATATCAATTAGTCCTTATTTCAGTCATGATATTATTAATACTATAAAAAATTTCATTATATCATTATCCCTTCATTATTCACATATCATATGCTTTCCAAAAACATTTCAATCTTTTTTCATGGTCACTATTACCATACAATTATTTAAAACCACAATTAATTAATACATAGATATTCTAATATTCCATAATACTATAAATGAGATTCCACAACACTATTTTGGAATCCCATTACATAAATACTTAATCATTCTACTACTTCATTGTCATACTCAAATTCACCAATAGTGATCGCATATTATTTTCCATTATCTTTGGCATTAAGAGGTTGTTGACGTCGATAATCATTAACCATTGGATTATAGCATGAATTAGCATAATGCCCCATTTCCTTGTACTTGTATAATTATAGTGTTGTTGGTGTATTTTCTGAAGTCTTTTCACTATTCACATCATTATAAACCTTTTTCCCATTACATCGGCACTCAACTACTAAATGAACATATTTTCTATAGTTGAAACATTTTATAGTCCCTTTAAGACAATCTCTGCCACAATTCTCTCCACACTTTGAGCATAAGGAAACATTCATCTTCTTTTCACTACTGTTTTCAGATTTTCCGTTGAAATCCATCTTTCATTTCCTTCCAAAACCATGATATGGATATGTAACATCAACATATAGTTATAACTTGATAGCACAATGCGAAATGACTTTGTAGATAATGATGTCTAATATAACTAATTACCATTGAAGACTCTGTTTTAATCCACTAAAGAAACGATCAACTTTACTTTCAGGTTGGATGATAAAGATAGAGCCATACCTTGGATGTCTTGTAAAATTCACATTGTTTATACCAATCGATTATTCGTCATTTTTATTAATCTCAAGGAACCCCTTTTCCATCATTTTTCTAAGAATATGTGGGAAGTACATACTGAAAAATAAGTTCCTGAACTCATCCCATTCCATGGATTCAACTTTATTTTGCTGCCTGGTATTCTTAATTAGAGATCACCACTGCTCTTCTTATCCTTCTAAATGATAGAAAACCAAAATAAATTTTTCTTGTTATGAATAAAGAAGGATGGAAAATAACATTCCAATTTTCTGATCCATTTTTCAGCAACATGTTGATCATAAGACACACTGAAAGAAGGTTAACATTGCCTCACGAAGGACTCAATAGAATGTTTTCTTCCTTCTCTACTCATTTGGAAGTCCAGAATGATTCATATCTTGTGTAAGTATAGGAATATGATTTTTAATTCCATATCTGATAAAATTTAGTTCTTTAGGAGGACAATCATAGCATTGCCCAGGGTATTTATCATTAACATGGTTCATTTAGGTTCCATCCATTGTCTAAGACCCAAAAATAACAGTTTGAGAGGCAGAAATCATATTAGGAAAACTACATTATCACGAGAGAGTACATTAAATATCTATCATCTTAGTTTTAATCCTAGGTTATTCATGATTGTTATCAAAATTCTAGGACTGCAACCTATACTTATACTTAAACTTAGGGACATCCCTAGAAAAACTATAGAAATATCTCTAGGGATCTCACAAATGTTTTGGTATCCTAGTTTCTAAAGGTTGAAAAAACCTTTACTTTGAAACAAACTGTATAGACCCAATATTCATATATGGGGACAATAAATTTCTTTTTCATAATACTTAATACGTGAAACAAACTGATGCCCAATGATCATATTAGTTTAGTGTCTTTGGAAACTCGAAACAAAATCTACTAATCATGGCAAAAGATCTTCAATATTCTCCATACATATCTTCCCCATTTTTTCGTACCTAAAACCTTTCTTTATATCTTAGAAAAAATAAAACATATAAAGGGTGAGCTCAAATGATCAGTAAGGTTAAACATGGATAACTTAAAACAAACCAAAAACATTTTAACCTAAAAACTTGAACATAAGGTTTAAACATCAAAATCTTGATCCATGGAATAAATATTGGTAGTACGTAAGGTATGGATCAGGAAGGAACATTAAAAATGATAGAATAGCATTGGAGTAAAACATGTAATTATTGAAATCAAATAAAAACATAATATTATTTCCATAGTATCCAAGACATTTCTATTAACACAATTATAGTGGAGATATTCCATTACTGAATTGGGTTTATATGTCATTACAACCATGCATTACTGAACTAGATTTACTTGTCGTTACTGACCTACATTAATAAACTAGAATATTTAACATTATAGTAATGTATATATCCTGAGATATAAATAATTACCCAATGCATTGGAGGGAGATATAGGTCCCACCCATCTCTTAATTAAATCATCTATACATGTGCCACAAAAAATAAATCATTCATCATAGCATAACCTAAGAAATAAAAGGGGTTTCTGAAATGTCATTTAATAATTACATAATATATAAAAAATATCCTTCCATCATTAATGAAATAAAATAATTGTAATAATAGTGATAAAAACCTAACCCTATCGTCATATTAGAAGAAAAATAATTCTTATAAAAATACATGAGCATAACTCTGGAGGAAAATATCCTATCTTCTTCAAGAACATTTTCTTATCTCGAAATTCTGCACAATTTTAAAAGAAAATAATTTAGTTGAAAATAAACTTGAAAAAATATAGAAGAGGATTTATGGAAATAAGGCATTATGAAGAAGTAAAAATCCGTTCATTCTTAATAATGTAAAAAAACATTTGTCTCGTACTTTTTATGGAAAAGACAAAAAGTACCTCGTATGGTAAACGTAAGAAATATTTCAGACAAACCATATAGTAAAAGTAAAAAATAGCTAAAAAAAATTAAATATACATAAAATAATATTATACATTTTATGAAAACAATTTTTGAAAACATGGACATGGATGATAAATATATCCCCAGTAAATAATTACGAATAAACAATCTTAGATAAAAATGTGAATGGAAATATATACCTTACATTAGGTTCGATATGGTTTGTATTTATTCAAAACTCCTGTATAATAATTGAAATAACATTATAGATTTATTCCAGATTCATAATCATTTTTATGATATCATTTATTATAATATTTTCATCTGTTTTTAGTAACATTTTATTGTTACTCGTTATTCGCGTATTGACTGCTTTCTGTTCTGATATATGTTATGTCAGAGAAGTTATTATTCCTATTTTTAGTTCATAGTTATATAATTTAAATATTGGTATCAATGTAATATATATAATATTTATTAATTAAATTAATTTATATAATCATTTTTAAAAGAAGATTATGTAGAACGAATCTCATCGCACCGTGGAGACGGTATTCTATACGTACGCAAGAGCAACGATATCATCCCCATAATCGTTGAATCGTCTTGAATTGGTTGGTGTATAGTATCTCATAATTAGTATATTTTCATAATAATAATATATAGTTATTATTTACACCATTATACCCATAAAATTAAGGTTGTGAAAAACATATTACACCACGACGTGGAGATGGTAAACCATAGGTGTGTTGATGCAGTGATTTCGTTTTTCATAGGATGGATAGAAATTGAAATATGGTTGTTTCATATTTATAATAACATATAAGAATAAGATTTATACATATGTTATTACTTTATAATTAGACATGTAAAGAAGAGTAAGTAGAAGAAGAAATAAATTTGAAATAATCGGTAGAAGAGATTACGTCTTCCTTGACGTGCCTCTTTTAAAGTTAACTTTAGGGAATAAGAGATTGTCTTTCGAGAAGACAAAAACCACTAGAATATAACTAGTGATGTTGAGAAGAGTAATATTTTTGGGTTATCCATGATTGAAGGCTCAAAATGGAGTGAATAGGAAAAGGAGGAGGTGTCCTTCTATAAGAGTTGAGAGATGCACTTTAGGAAAATGTCAAAATATTAATTTATTATAAATTAAATTTCAATTAAAAATGTCCCAAAATGTATTTAATTATAATATAAGATGATTTCGGTTAAATACCCATCATCAAAATATTTTAGACATTTTTTTAAATATTTTGTGATCCTTATCTTATTTGTTCAAAAATTATTTTAACCTTTTTAATCAAACCATTATATCATGTTATTTACACATTGAGGGTTAATGTAATTACCATATCCTGTAAAACGACCAAATAAATTTATTTACGATATATTTGGACTTATATTAACCATTTGGAATAATCTTATATTTTAATTAAATTAATATCATTTAATAATCTATTTCATTGTTTAAATTATGAATTATGTCAATTTTGGACACTATTCATACATGACTTTTTAAAATATTCATAAAAACCTGATTAATTCAAACCAAATGCATTAAAAAATATTTAATATTTCAATTCCATCCATAAATTTCATTTATGGAATCAAAATTTTCAAATTAAATTTATTTTCATATTTCTAAATTCATTTACTTGAATCTTTTATTAATGAAGAAATCACAACATCAAAATTGTGTCATAAATAAATATATTTATCTAATGCCTAATTTTTTTAAATAAAATAAAATGAGGTAGGAAATATTTTAAGATTTATAATGATAATTTATAGAAATGTATATCCATTAAATACTATATATTAAAATCGATTTAGTAAAATACATATATTTAGGTTATAATTATCTTTACTTTAAATTAATCTTATAAAATGTCATTTTCTCATCCATGTGAATCCATGGGGTCCCAAAATCAACAAAAGGATTTCCATAGTTGGATATATATCATAAAATATGATTAAGAAATGTGTTTGGGTAGTTTAATTTTATTATAATATTATTTTGTTCCCTTATTTACCTTATTTATCTTTTAACCATGGTAAATAAAATAATTACTCAAGCTACCATTCATAATGACCAAAAATAAAAGGTTCCTATTTTCACAATATAAACCTTCTGATTCTAAATATGGAATCCATTTTTCCAAATTAAAAACCCAAAAGTTTCAGTAATTAATTTAAAATTAATTCCCGTTATAAAAACTAAAAAGCGTGTTTTTAAAAACTAATAACAATCAAAAGATTGACATGTGATGATGTCTAATTTAAAAGTGAAATTACTACTAATGAAAAAAATTGTATTTAATGATAAAACTATAAGTCAATTAAAATTTAAACCCAATTAAATTTAAAATCTATTAATTTAAATAAATTATATGAAAAGGCTGTTTTGACTTAAATTGCGGTATTCATTACTATTCATTAAAAAATGAACTTTATCAGAAAATTACCAAAAAATCAACAAAAGTAAATTTTTATCTCCCTTATCCAAAAAAAAATTTTATTTTATAAAATTTAACTTATAAAAGTTTCAAAACTTGATTTAAAATGGGTGCACCATCAAAAGCCAGTAAAATTGCATTTTTTGAAAAATTACTTCTTTTATCTGAAAAAAATTGATTTTGTTCTTATATCATATTCTTGAAAATATATAATAGTAATTTTAATTTTAAATTAAATTAAGAATGTGGTTTATAATATTCATATAGTATAGTTTATATCCCATTAAATAGTAATATATCATTGTTTATTGAAACTCAGTATTGCGTACAATACAAGCTATCAAGGAAGGTCACTCTAATGTATAAGGCAAGCCATTTCAATGTTTCATGTAGTGAAAGCTTCCATTGGTGTTGTTTATAACATAATAAAAACATAGTTATTTTATACATCAAACAAAATATATACTCAATGTTATGTGAAATGAATTCTATAATGTGTATAACATAAGCCTTGAATAGTGTTGCGTATATTGAAAGCTAATACAGTGTTTTTTACAGCCAAAGATAATCCTGGTGTAGTGTACAGAACAAGACATCAATGAAATTAAAAATAATCCATCACATAAAATCATATGGTGTTACAATATCCATACATGTTAAGCCTGAGACACTATATTTTTTATGAAACAAAGGGTTTAGTTACCCATTAGAAATATGGATGAGAAAAATTTATTGAGATCCCTATGGGAATTTATTTTGATATCTATTATGATGTATCTAAATATAAGTTTAATTATGAGTCAATGTTTTGGAATATATACTTGAATTTTGGTAAAGGACTATGGGAGTGGATTCTAATAAATTACAACCATGTCTAGGTACTACAACAATATGTGGATATAGAACATATGTACATAGTGGTAACATCCCCTAAAATAACCAATTGTGATTGAATCTATCATGAACTGGTGGATGTGAATGAGTATTTCTACAAACCTAATTTAACACTAATGGGGCACATGATTTAGAAATTCAAAAACTCATTATGAAACATCAAGAAGGATTTAAATTTATGATGACTATGAATGATCATTGATAAACCAATGGTTTCATATATTAACTATGAAGGATTAATGATTTTAGATATCATAAGTGATTTTCATGATTATTTTGTTTCCCATTATGATAAGTGTTGTTCACATTATGCTTCCTTATTTTATTCAATGGTGGGAACCAAAAAGAACTGGGTTAATAATGAATGTGATGGACAATTTTTTGATAAGAATCCAAATAAGATGTTGACTAAAGTGAAAGACATTGTTCCCAATTATTCATCACAAAACATTACTCAAAAAATTACCCGCAACCAAATCTCGAACACACCAAAGAAGAGAATAATTTAATTCATTGAGAGATTAGGAAATTGAGACCATGGAAGAGAGATGATTGAATTTATTATATACCTAAAATTTGTAAAGAATATTCAAGGAATTTTATTGAATGGAAATGGGATTTGATTTAAATATAGATGGGTGGGTTATTAATCTTGAGACTGATGAAATGGGATTATTGGGACAGTTAAATAAGCAGAGTTGATGGGGATTCCAACTAATGGGCCACCTATTCTCTACTGGTTCAAGTCTATGGTGTCTGGGATTATTTGAAATAATATTCTATGGGGAAACTCAGGAAGAGAATCAGTAAGGATTTATGAGTAATGTTTTTCCAGTTGATGATGAATAGACTATGAATGAAATATGAAATAAATAAGTTATTAATTAATGTAAAGGAAAATCATTGTTAATATATTGAGTATAATGTTGTATTATTCAAGTATTTTGATATTAGAATTCAATAATTATGAAATTTATAAAGATTTTTCAGTATATATTTTTAATTAAGATTATGTAAGAATATGGTAAATGGTACTATTGACATAGAAATGTGATTTTGTTATGGGTTATATTTTATTATTATTGAAGGAAAAACTTTAACATATTCATGAGGATGAGAAAATAATGTTCAGTTTGGATTAATAGATTATTGATATGGTTAAAGTAAATTGGATAAGAATTTTGATTTCATAACTGATAAAGTGTTTTTTGGAAAACTTGTTAATTATATCGTTGATGAAGATTAGAACATTATTGGATTTAAATAATATATCAAATAATATATAGAATAAAAAATCATACATGTTTTCAATAAGGATATATGGTAATTATTGTTATTACTATGTTTCAAGAGATTAAATGATGAAGTTATTCACATTTTTGTTTATTGATATGCAATATTATTTTATGATATATGGGGGATCATTGTTAAGCTGATATTGAGAATTTTGGGACATTATTTCTAATTTTTTGTATTTTAATGTTTTGTAAGTATGAAAAATTTAACCATTTTTGGAATGGTTTATGTTAAACAGTGGATGTGTTTTAGAGAGTAAATTATTTTATCTATATATGAGTATTTAAGAATATTTGAAAAAACATGCTAACCATTTCGTTGGGATTATAACTAAAGATATATGGAATGACTTTTCATTCGATATTTTGAGCCCATGATCTGTTAGTGCTTTAGGAATGAAAAATTCACCTTCATTTCCTAGTGTATGAGATGATGTGGGAAATTATTAAAGAACAACCAAAGGGTGACATTGCGCATATGGAATGTTATTAAATCAAGTATATATATCTTCCTATAAAAAGTATACAACATTAGGAATGTTTTCTTAAAATAAAATTTTGTCATAATATCGTCATTTTGATGCTATCAATGACCTATTCACACCTAATTAAGTTATGGTTTTATGGAGAATAACATTTTCTAGATAAATCACATTCTTATTATATGTGATCTCTATCACTCTATTTAATTATTTATACCTTTATTCCATGTCAAAATATTAACCTTACCCCAATGTGATCCTATGTGGAAATGTAGTTATGAGTTACTATGGGTAACCATTATGTTTCAATCATTATTTTAATGGAAATTTTACTATTCATTTTTAGGATATTTGTTTCTGTGAGAGGAAGATTCTAGTATTAAACCTCTAACTACCTAGTTGAATTTCTATGAAAAATTTAATATTAAAGAGTGTAGAATATAAGACACTGAATTATTATGTTTTTTTGAATAAAATAAAACTATTTTATGTCTTTCATTTCATAATACACCTATTTTGTCTTGTGGTACACAGAAAAACTGAATTTTTCCTTCAGTAAATGCAATATCAATTCCCTTCGATATCTTGTGTTAAATACAAGACCTAGTTTTACCATACTAAAAAATACTACTATTATTATTATTGTTAACATTATACCAGAAAGTCACGCTAGATGCTAAGATTATGACCATTTGTTAAAAATAAAATCAAAATTATAAGAGAGACGGGCGAGGTTAAAAAGAGGGACTTTCCCTCATCTATTAACCACAAAATAGTAGTCCATAATAAGAAATTTCCTTCCCATAACCGGAATCATCACCTATAACCCATTCGGATTGGGACTTACTATGCTTGAAGACATTAAGAATATCATCATTGAATTTACCCTACAACATTGAAGAATATAGGGTAGACACAATGAAAGATTTTTTAGAATAATCTTGCCTTGGCCTTTCCTTTGAGGGTGTAAGAGTGTCACATGTCTTCACTTTTTTAGATAAGAGTGCATCTTTAAAAGAGGCAGGACCCCCACATCATATTTTCATTCCTTCGACTAAGAGATGTCACCACATTTTTGAGAAATACTAGAGGCGTTCAATAGATTTTGGATATCGTGGTGACAAGAAACATTTTGGGGAATCCTAATGTGACTATCCATGCTAGGACTAGACACAATAGTCCCATCATATGTCTGGATTTCACTGGGATAATCAATCAGGATTGGGTTTAAAGGGTTAGTGCAATTAGGATACCCAACCATAGCGTGGTATAAATTATCTCCAACCTCAACTAATTCAATGGGAGAAATAGAATTTCCATCATTGGATGTATTCTCAATGAAAAATACAGCCCGAGAAGTAGAGGGGCAACTCATAAGGGTCTTATCCACCATATGGTCATTGCATTTCAAATTATGCACATGAGAGATATATTTTTTAGAAGCGAACATATCTTCCATAGTGGAAGATTTTTTTGAGAACATCTCCATAATGATAAAGATACTTTGACAAAGCCACATGCATACTCTATTGAGTTCATTTATAGAGGTTAGATAGATGACCCTACATCCCACATCTCTCATAAGAAATCTCCCTCGGGCATAACTCCAAAGTATTCCAACAGCCATACATTCGGTACAAAATAGAGGCTTCCCCCCATATTCAAAATAAATATAGATATTATCAGAGGGAGTAGATAGAGTTACCTTATCAATCAAGGTGGAGCTCATATCAATGTCCACTAGTATTCTAGAAAAGTTTCCAAACATAACAACTTTAGCTTCCATGTCGATGTGAATTGGAGTCCCAATTTCCATGCCAATGTCATACAATATTTTTTTAACAATGGACCCAATTATGTCCATGAAAAAACCCAAACATGAGAAAAGTCGTTCCATGCATGTGAGGCATTAAAATCTAGGGGCCATTCATGTAGGTGAGGCCATCAAGTTTTCATAGACATAGACCCGATGCTCCTCACATGTATTTTGAAATCATTCGAATGGAAAATTTAATGAAAGAAGCCACAACCTAGAGAAAAAATATCCAATTAGGGGATAAAAAAAATGAGATCCACCTTATGAGATCATCAATCATCCATGAGTTATTACCATTCCATAAAACAAGACACGCAATTAGAGAAATCTTCCCAATTGTAATCCTTTCAGAAAACACCTTAGGATTCACCTCAACATGGGATAATGACCCTTTTCAAAGAATCCGTCCAGAGCGGGTGTAAAAGAAAGATGAAAATAGGGGTGTTAATGTAGGTTCTTCCACTTATCTAGTGGGGACCTTCGAAATTAGCACAACTATTCGAAACCTTTAGAAACCCCTTCGATTTCACCATTGGAGGAACAAAAATTACATGAGTAGAGGGAAAATAAATCACTATATTTCCCCCAAGCGTAGATCAAATAAATACCACATATCAACATCAACACAAAGAAAATCGGTTGTCTAAGTATCCAGTGTAGAAAAATAAATTCAAATATCAAAATCATCCTTAGATGAAATCAACAGATTTATCGTAGATATGTCAACACCTTACGGGCGAGCGTCACATTGTGCATAGTAGTCCAAAACCATAGATTTTTTCTCTGAGGCATCAGTAAAAATGTTAATGCCTCCATGAAACATTGGTATTTCATTAAATGTCGATATCTATTCTACAACAATGATTATAGAATAAAGAATGTGGGGAAAGTGCACCCCGGACCCTATGATAGAACCAGATCATCAAGGTGGTGGAGCATCTAAACCCCCCGAAGTGCCATCCAAAATATAAGTGCATTATTTTTTTAACAAAATTATGAAAATATAGTTAATTCATGATTATAAAATGAATTCTTCATACACCAATTACTTATAAATGAGAATAAGAACTATTTAAAAATAAAGAAATACCATTCCAAAAAACTATTTTTCAGTCCACAAACACATTTTATCTCAATAAATTTAAACTGTAATATTTGATGAATGATTTTAATGAAAATTATATATTATATATTAATTAAACTATTTAAAATTCATATAATATATTTTATAGGAATTAGATAAGAATAAATCCAATTTTAGGCGTAGAAAGAAGAATTTTTTTAAAAGGCTGTTTACCACCTTTTAATGGAATTTTTTAACTATTTTTGAAAATATTCAGAAATTTATTTGGAAAAATAAAATTCATTTTTGAAATAAAAATTTCCAATTTATCTTAGTCTGTATTGTAGATAATTTTCTGATAAGTTACATTTTTTGGTGCATAATAAAATATACTGAATTTTGATTAAAATCTGACTTTTCATGAAATTTGTTTATATAAAAAATATATTTTAATTTAGTTTTAAAATATATTTTGTTTAATTATATATCAAGAAATTAAATTTATTATTTTGAATCAATTTCATATTGAAATTAGATTAAATCCATTTCAAAATTTTGAACAAATTTCACTCTAAAAACTAGTTGATTTATCTTGTATAGAGGAATTTTTTTAAAATATTCTCATCCACTTATCTGATAAGAGTTTCAAAAAATGGATTCCATATTTGATATAAGAATTATTTATAATTTCTATAATTTCAAATTGATTTTTTTATAAAATAATTATTGAAATTAGTTAACATTTATTACAATGATTATGAGAACAATGAGTTTACAAAAGGACTAAACATTAACTTATGGGACCAAATGACTTAGAAACATGTCAAAACCCCATTAAATGGTAAACTATCAAACATATAAAATCTTTTATTTAAAATGGTACATTATTGGAGGAACATTATATAAGGAAGACTTCCCAATATTGTTTACCTATTGATATTTAAAAAAATTCCACTCCTCATCCAATATAAAAAGGAACTCACACCCCATCACTTATTAACACCTCTTAAGACAATGGGATCAGAAATGACCTATCCAAATATTTTACCAAAATCACTCCTAGAAACATAGAAACATACCCTTATGAATAAATTCATCAATTAATTTCTTTGGTACAAACCAAAAGGAGATACCCACGGAGATGAGGATTGATCATGTACAACATAAGTCAAGGCACAAGGTAAGGGGATTTATAGTCTCACTTTTAATTCTACAAGTATTATTACATATTAAACACTAATTTCATTTTTTTGATGTATATAATTACATATGAAATGTTATCTCATGAATTATAATTATTTCAATATATTTAATGTTTCTATTGATGATATTCTTTCATGGGGATCACGATTCAAAAGTTACTCAAGTAGTAAGGGATTTCAATCTCATTTTTTACTTTTGTGAGTGACAAGATATATTCAAATAATATTTACTCTATATGGTGTATAAAATACCGATGAATTTAGTTTATTATTATTTTCCTAAAATTTATTGGTATTTACCTATCCATTTTAGGATATCTATTGCACTATGATTATAGTTCAGAAGTTACTAAATCGGTAAGTGAAGTTTTTCTCATTTTTTATTCATTGAGGAAATTTTCATGTTATAAACATATATTTTTTATGAAGTGTTTAAAATTACAATTTAAAATGTTATATCTTGAATATAATTATTTCCAAGATATTTAAATCTTCATGTAATGTTATTATTTCATGTAAATTTGGATTCAATGTTATCAAGGTGGAAATAGTTTATTGATAAAATCTCATTATTTATCAGGATTGTTTATGATTATTCATCAATTTATGAAATATTATCGTTCATATCTCATGAAATATCATGATTTTTTCACCCCAATTCATTCATGACATAATCATTTAATGATACCATTTTCCACTCTCTTGTACATAAATGATTAAGAAACTTTTTGTAAGAATATATGATATTATTTTTATTTTATATCAGAAATCTATTTCCATTAAAAACCATGTTTTCTAAAATATTTTTAAAAAACATCAACTATTATCATATAAATATTAAAATAATATTTTAAAAATGTTTTATCGTTTTAAAAAATATTTATAAAATGAATATCTTTATCATTTTTCAATATATAAAATTTTCTAAAATATTTATGGTTAAAAAGGAATGTTCAACATATGTGGATTTATCCAATATAATGAACATCATTAATTTGAAGATTCTTTTTCAATTTTAAAATAATTTTTTTATAGAATTTGTTTTTCTATTATTCATGAAATTCACTATTTTTAAGGTGGTTTTCAATAAAAAAAGGTTATAAAAAATTTTACCAAAGAGATTTTCAAAGAGGAGTGGATATTTTCCATAATAAATGTTTTAAATGGTCATAAAAAGTTTTCTCTGCTTGTAAGATGAAATCCTATGGTTTTAATTGTAACGCCCCGGCCCCAGTTACCTAGAGTCGGTGCGCTATTACCTAACATTGGCATGATCACAAAAGATCAAGTCTTGAAATACCGATTAGTTTAGTAGCCTTGGAAACACTATATATATTCATAAAAAGTTACATTACATAATAAAGTGAAAAACTACAATAACAAGGTCTCCATAGTCCACACTCATATCCCCTTCTGACTATCCCTACAGGTCAGTCATAAAATACTTCTTCACATCCTAGAAAATATTAAAACATTAAGAGGTGTGAGCTTAGATGCTCAGTAAGGATAAAAATATTTCGGAAGCTTTCATAAATAAACATAAACATTTAAGGCAATGTATAACTAAAACAAAATCCTTTTAAACTTTAACTTCATCGTAATATGGGAAAAGTAAAATGAAATAATGCCATTTACTTATTCACATGGATATTCTACTAATCGAATAATCACATGCAATATCAATAACCACTTTCATAATGATGGAATGAATAATGCCAGACTATCATAACCACGTATCCAAGGCCTCATGCCAAGACTACAAATAAGATTTTGTCAAGGCCTCATGCCAAGACACTAGTTTGTCTCATGATACCTACCGATGCATCAAGGAGCTATAGCGGGCTCCACCCGTCACTTATTAAGACCAATGCATTCCTCATATGAACAGGTTTAAACATATCACAATCCATAACATACTCGTATCACATAAAACATGAATAAAAGAAGCATGACATTTTCGATATTTCAATCACAAGATATCAATACAACACATTGATATAAAAAAAGAAAACAATTTCAAAACCATTTTCTATACCAAAATAAAATAAAATTAAAACTTTGTAATTATTTTTCATTTAAAAAAATGTTACGGCATGTAGAAGAAGCCGAAACTCAAATAATGGTCACAACGGTGGACAAGTCGTTGTCGCCGCATACGTATGACAAAAGAATTCTCTTTTGTCTTTTAGTAAAATGCTTAAAATAAAAAAGATTCTTTTTGAATAAACGTAAAATTCAATGGGGTTTATACAACGTATAAAAGAAAGTTGTGTATGAAACAAAATATGCCTCAATGAAATGAGATTGAGATGAAGTCCCTTAAAAAGATCATTTTTTAAATAAAATAGATCTATTATGTGTATTCACTATAAGTACACATAAAGAAAGTAAAAATACAAGATAGGACATAATAATATAATGACATAATTTGAAAGTAGGAGTTAACCCAAAGAACGGAAATTGGGTTATGGAGTTCCCTTACCTCATGTCCGACTTGACTCGATCGTTCTTTAACCTCCTAAATAATAAACTAGAGTTAATTTCTACTTTCTTAATAACCTTTTTCAAGTTCATTACTCCTTTTATATCACTTATTTCCATGTTATGAACACTATGTAATTATTTATGTTTATATCGGTTGTTTTGTCGATCTTTGGTACTTGAGTTAAAAATAAACTTCTTATAATTACAAGTTGTTCATGTGGTAAAATATCCATTATATAAAGAATTATATTCATGATTTAGATATAATATATATCATATATATACAATATATATGCATTTATAATATTACATAACATTTAGAGGTAAGAAATGAAATGCACTGTTCATGGAGACAGTAAGCCGTGCGTACCCATGAACGCTACTTTCATTTCTATTTCATATTTAATGGAATGAGATCATAATGATATAAATTTAAACTATAATTACAGTATAATATAATGTATAATACCATTTACTCCATCATTTATACATCCCACATATGGAATTAACAATTCAAATCACTTTGAGGGGGCGGTAGTCCGCACTTCCTAAAATGAAATTATCAGATTTACCCATAATAGAAGTCATAAAGGTATGCCATAAATGAAAAATACAGAAGATTAAGGAATTAATAAAAATAATATATATCATATATAAAAATAGTTTCATCATAATGGCCACCATGAGAGGTGGTACAGGAAGATTGAACAATCATCGCTTCATGAGGCAGTAATTCTCCACCCACAGAAACAGTATGTTCTTTAACCATTAGACAAAGGTGTGTGTAAGTGTAAATAAAATCCCTCTCATAACAAAATCCTAGTATATTGAAGATTCTGTTGTTGTTACAAAATAAAGGAATAAAAGAGATAAAGGGGTTGGAGAAGCAAAATAAAACAAAATAACATAAGAGAAGACATTACCTTAAAATCGGGTAACTCTTTTTGATTTGAGCCAAACGCTTCCTTGGGAAGAATTCTGCCCAAAGTGAAGCTTCTAGTAGTAATATAGGGAAGTTGATAGAGTATTTGGGTAGAGTTTGGCCGAGCCAAATGGCTTTGAAGGTGTGAATAAGGTGGTAGTGGTGGGGGCATTTTATAAGAGGAGAGGAGGGACACTCTTGGAAACTAATGAAATGTTACATTATTATGAAGTACTTTTCGAATATCAAAGGTCCCACAATTATATATTTCGAGGTTAAGGTGATAAGGGATAGAAATATACTAATCCAATAAGTTTTTGGAAAGTGTATGTTCTAGATTTTACATTATCTTTTCATTTTATTTAAAAAGTTCATTAATGAGGTAATCGCTGAATCATCATGGTGTGATAAATAAATTTATTTATTTAATTCCAAAAAATTATAAAAAAAATTACCACGATGTAGGAAATATTTTTATCTTTCCAATTATTATTTATAGTCGAAAAGTAAACTTATATAACCCCATGTAATAATTGTTTTAGTAAAACAACACATGTTTGTGCCGATTTTATTTTTACTTAAATAAAAAGTTATTAAGGTCATTTTCTTACCCAAGTGGCTCCATGGGGTCCCCAAGTTGACCCATGGATTGTCTTGGTCGGCCATGACTAACCCAATAAGGGTAGGGCAAGTGTAGTAATTTAATATTATTATAACATTATATTTACCTTAAGTTAAACTAATTAACTTTAATCGTGATTAATAGAACATAAAAGTTACTATTCACAAAAAATTATTTTAATCCCATTGAACCAAATTTTACTTCCTAATGACAATGATGTATATCGGATTTTGGAAATTCAAATCACAGAGGTGGTAAAATTTCATTTAAAAGAAAAATCAGATTTTTAACTACCACTTAGTGGCTTCACTATTCATCAAAAATCAAAGTTTTTCAGAACAACACCAAAAATTAACCCTAAGATATATTTGATATTCCTAATTCAAAAATTATTTCTATTTTAAAAAATTCAAAACATATAAGTTGAATTAATTAATTTAATAATTAATTCCCGCTGTCAAAACAATTAGCGTGTTTTTAAGAAACATTATATATCAAAATATTGACAATTGTTTATGTTCAATTTCAAAGTGACATTAATTCTAATGACCACTGTTGGATAAAATGGTAAAAATATATTCTAATTATACTTTATTCCCACTAAATATTATAATTTATTACTATAATTTACATTGATTAAAAAAGTTGTTTTTAAGTATATTTTTCTATTCATAGAAAATTGGAAGTTCTCAAAAAATTACAAAAAATTCAACTTAGGATAATTTCGATATTCCGAATATAAAAATGAAGTCCATTTTGAAATATAAAATTTATATTATTTCAAAATGTGGGTATTACTATTCATAATAGCTACTTTGATTGGTTGCAGTGTGTTAGAACTCGATGTTGCATACAACACACGCTACTATATTATTCAAAGAGAAGCGAACCGTGGAAGCTTGAGGTGTTACATTCTCCCCTCCTTCAATAAATTGCGTCCTCGCAATTTGAAATTTTTATTTGAAAATAAAAGGATGAAAATATAAAATACCTTTTTGGAAAACCCACATCGGAAATAGCTTTAATAAAAATATAAAATTAAAAGAGAGAAAGAGAAGTACAAAGGTCACCCAAGATAGCCCATACTAGAATTCTATGAAAATATGGATATGGAGGAAAAACAAACCATCAAGGTCTGATGGAGAGTTGTAGAAAACAGGATTTGGAGAAAGTTAACCATAAGAAAATCAAAAACTTGTGATTGGTTAAATTGTCATTGAATCCCCAGTTAGAAAAGTTAACCGACAACGTTTTTTTAAGTTATCTTTCATAAAGTTGAAGAATATATGTAAGAGATTTACTAAGAATGTAAGGAAATATACTTACTTGTCATGTAGACTTTCATTCTTTAATAATTGTTTACCACAAACCCATATTTCACTCCAAATTGTAACAGAACTCAAAAATATTATATTTATCCTAATTGTATAAGGTTCCAAATATTACCACATATAATTTAGATTAGGAAAACTATTTTGTAATAACCAGGGACTTCCTATAGGCTAGTGGTAGGTAATAAAGGCATGTCTCACTATGGTTGTGGGTTCGATTCCTACAGCTTTGTCCGACGCGACGGGTTATCCCCCGACCTGCAGGTTGTCCTTTTCCTAAAATTATAGTATTATAATATTCCAAATATAATCTTCAGAAATGTTTTAACCTTAAAAAATACTATCCAAAGTTCAACTTAATCCACTCCAACCTTTATAGTTATCCAAAATACCTCTGTTAAGACTTTTTCTAAAAGGTCTCTAAATTCCAAAATCAATTGTATCATCAGATTCCTCAAACAAAGTAAAGTTTCTCTTATTGTCACATACAAAATATTATTACCTTCATCGTATTAAAACCTTAATGAAAACAATAAGTACTGTAGTCCAATCCTTATATATATCACATTATTCTTATAACCAGAATATAATCCTTGAGTCCAAAAGCACCAATACCTTAATTATTCCACTTCAACTGTAGTAACATCATAAGATTGTCCTTGATCCCTTGGCCTTTTCTGAGGTAAGTTTCCCTGGTGCTTAGGGAATTTATTTTCATAATGCCCCATTTCTTTACAATTTTAGCATTCAACATTGACAGCCTCTTTCTTTCCCTTGCAATCATGAGCCTGGTGACCATTTTCCCCACATTTATAACAAACTCTCATTCCTTTTAGGCAAGTACTGGGTGATTCTTCCCATAATTATTGCATAATGGAAAATCCTTCTTTCCCTTTTCCCCTTTATCTGTCGCTTGTTCCACCGTTCTCTTCTTCTCTTGCTTTACTTTATTTTCATAAGATTTAGAGAATTCCTTTTCTGTCTTGATAGAACACGAGACTATATTTTCGTACATTGAGAAAGATTGTGATACTAAAGCTGAACGAGGAAATGGTTTTAACCCATCAAAGAAATGATAAATCTTACTTCTTGGGTTACGTATATAATCTGCAGTATGTCTTGCTAACCTCGTAAAGTTATCCTCATACTTTGCGACATTCTCATCCTCCTTCTGCCTCAAACTCAGAAATTTACATTCCATATCTGCTCGATGATCATGTGGAAAGTATTTTTCTAAGAAAATTTCCTTAAACTCCCTCCATTCCATACTTGATACTTCTTCATCTTTCTTTGTGGTTTGAATTAGCGACCACCATTGATCGACATCTCCAGTGAGGCGGTAAACTTCCATGAAAAACTTATCCCTTTCGCTACTCCCTAAGGCATGGAATATTTTCTCTAAGGAGTTTATCCATTGCTCAACTACTAATGGATTTGTACCCCATTAAATGTTGGAGGTTATTTCCTCATTAAGCGGTCTAACATTGATCCTCCACATTGCGGATCAGGGTACTCCATACGAGTAAGGTTATTATTCATAACCTTAGTGAGTTGTCCCAGTATGGTGATAAGTTGATCAGCACCAGTTGTATCTCCAGCTCCACAATAATTATCTTGAGCGTGAGGGAAATCTCTACCTGGAGTGTGTGCATTGATACGGTTTCCATTCCTCCCACTAGGATCCATTTCTAAACAATTTCGTAAACTAGATTAGTTTATGAATCGAAATACATAATAACAAACATGAAAAACACTTAACATAAATTGAACTATTTATGGATATAATCCATAATAATAAAAATGTTTTCTTTGAGGAACTATATACTCATAAACCCTTCATAATGGTTTGTAAAGAAAATGATAATTATCCTAACCATATCCCCCGAGAGTGTCGTAACCAAGAGTGCAGTAAGGCCCGTTTTCGGGCACCAGCTCCCGTTCGAGTCTAGCTCAAAGCGGTGTTTTTGGGTTTTACCCCTAGGTACATCTGTTCCAGAGCCGCCTCTACTTGCTCGTATCCAGACAGGGATGTATTTCTCAGAAAACTCACAAAATCTCTATAATACCAAAATTCTAGGAAGTTATTCTACACTAATCCTCAAAGTCTATCTTAGGGATATGTTCTCTAATCGGAGTTTATCTAAATCTATCTTCCAAGGTCAGTATTAAACTGCCTTTGATACCAACTGTAACGCCCCAACCCCAGTCACCCACAGTCGGTGCGCTATTACGTAACATTCGCATGATTACAAAAGATCGTGTCTCGAAAGACCGATTAGTTTAGTATCCTTGGAAACACTAGATGCATTCATAAAAGTTACATTACACCATAAAGTGAAAGACTAAAATAACGTGGTCTCCATAGTCCACACTCATTCCCCTTCTGACTATCCCTGTAGGTCATTCATAAAATACTTTTCACATCCTAGAAAATATTAAAACATTAAAAGGGGTGAGCTCAGATGCTCAGTAAGGATAACAATATTTTGGAAGCTTTCATAAACAAACACAAACATTTAAGGCAATGTATAACTAAAACAAAAGCCCTTTAAACATGAGTTTTAGCATAATATGGTAAAAGTAAAATGAAATAATTCCATTTACTTATTCACATGGATATTCTACTAGTCGAATAATCACATGCAATATCAATAACCACTTTCATAATGATGGAATGCATAATGCCAGACTATCATAACCACGTAGCCAAGGCCTCGTGCTAAGAATACAAATAAGATTTTGTAAAGGACTCGTTCCAAGACACTAGTTTGTCTCATGAGACCTACCGATGCATCGAGGAGCTATAGCAGGCTCCACCAGTCACTTATTAAATCCAATGCATTCCTCATAAGAACAATTTTAAACATATCATAATCCATAACATTCTCGTATCACATAAAACATGCATAAAGGAAACATGACATTTCCACATTTCAATCACAAGATATAAATACAACAAATTTATATAAAAAATAAAACACTTTCAAAACCATTATCAATACCAAAAATAAAATAAAATTAAAACTTTGTAATTATTTTTCATTAAAAAAAAGATACGGCTTTCAGAGGAAGCTGAAACTCAAATAATGGTCATGATGGAGGAGAAGTCGTTGTCGCCACATACATAAGACAAAAAAAAAACAATCCCTTTTGTTTTTTAGTAAAATGATTCGTATAAAAAACATTCCTTTTGAATAAACGTAAAAGTCAAAGGTGTTTATACACCGTATAAAAGAAAGTTGTGTATAAAACAAAATATGCCTCCATGAAAGGAGATTGAGACGAAGTCCCTTACAAAGATCATTTTTTTAAATAAAATAGATCTATTATTTGTATTCACTACAAGTACACATAATGAAAGTTAAAATACAAGATAATACATAATAATATAATGACATAATTTGAAAGTAGGAGATTAACCCGTAGAACGGAAATTGGGTTAAGGAGTTCCCTTACCTCGTGTCCGACTTGACTCGATCGTTCTTTAACCTCTTGAATAATAAACTAGAGTTAATTTCTACTTGCTTAATAACCTTTTTCAAGTTCTTTATTCCTTTTATATCACTTATTAACATGTTATGAACATTATGTAATTATTTAAGTTAATATCGGTCGTTTTGTCGATCTTTGGTACTTGAGTTAAAAATAAACTTCTTATAATTACAAGTTGTTCATGTGGTAAAATATAAATTATATATAGAATTATATTCATGATTTAGATATCATATATATCATATATATTTAATATATTTATGCATTTATAATATTACATAACATTTAGAGGTAAGAAATGAAATGCACCGTTCATGGAGACGGTAAGACGTACGTACGCATGAACGCTACTTTCATTTCTATTTCATATTTAATGGAATAATATCATAATGATATAAAGTTATACTATAATTCCAGTATAATATAATTTATAATACCATTTACTCCATCCTTTATACATCCCACATATGGCATTAACGATTCGAATCACTTTGAGGGGGAGGTAGTCTGCACTTCCTAAAATGAAATTATCGCATTTACCCATAATGGAAGTCATAAAGGTATGCCATAATTGAAAAATACAGAAGCATAAGGAATGAATGAAAATAATATATATCATATATAAAAATAGTTTCATCATAATGGCCACCATGAGAGGTGTTAAAATAAGATTGAACAATCATCGTTTCGTGAGGCAGTAATTCGCCACCCATAGAAACAGTATGTTCTTTAACCATTAGATGAAGGTGTGTGTAAGTGTAAATCAAATAATTATCATAAAAAAATACTAGTATATTGAAAATACTGGTTTTTTTACAAAATAAAGGAATAAAAGAGTTTAAGGGGTTGGAGAATCAAAATAAAACAAAATAACATAAGAGGAGACATTACCTTAAAATCGTGTAACTCTTTTTGATTTGAGCCCAAGGCTTCCTTGGAAAGAATTATGCCAAAAGTGAGGCTTCTAAGAGTAATATAGGGATGTTGGGAGAGTATTTGGACAGATTTTGGCCGATCCAAATGGCTTTGAAGGTGTGAATAAGGTGGTAGAGGTGGGGGCCTTTTATAAGAGGAGAGGAGGGCCACTCTTGGAAAGTAATGAAATATTACATTATTATGAAGTACTTTTTGGATTTCAAAGGTCCCAAAATTATATATTTCGAGGATAAAGTGATAAGGGATCTAAATCTACTCATACAATAGGTTTTTGACAAGTTCAAGTCTTAGATTTTACCTTATCTTTTCATTTTATTTAAAAAGTTCGTTAATGAGGTAATCGCTGCATCATCATGGTGTGATAAATAAATAAATTTTTTTAATTCCAAAAAATTATAAAAAAATTACCATGATGTATTAAATCTTTTTATCTTTCCAATTAATATTTATAGTCGAAATGTGAACTTATATTTCCTCATGTAATAATTGTTTTAGTAAAACAACACATGTTTGTGTCGATTTTATTTTTACTTTAAATAAAAAGTTATTAATGTCATTTTCTTACCTAAGTGGCTCCATGGGGTCCCCAAGTTGCCCCATGGATTTTCTTGGTCGTTCGTGACTCACCCAATAAGGGTAGGACAAGTGTAAAGGTAATTTAATATTATTATAACATTATATTTACCTTAAGTTACACTAATTACCTTTAATCGCGATTAATAGAACTTAAAAGTTACTATTCACCAAAAATTATTTTAATCCCATTGAACCACATTTTACTTCCTAATGACAATGATGTATGTTGGATTTTGGAAATTAAAATCACAGAGGTGGTAAAATTTCATTTAAACGAAAAATCAGTTTTTTAATTACTACTTAGTGGTTTCACTATTCATCAAAAATTGATGTTTTTCAGAACAACACCAAAAATTAACCCTAAAATATATTTGATATTCCTAATTCAAAAATGATGTCTATTTTACAAAATTCAAAACATATAAGTTGAATTAATTAATTTAATAATTAATTCCCACTGTCAAAACAAATAGCGTGTTTTTAAGAAACAATATATATCAAAAGATTGACAATTGTTTATGTCCAATTTCAAAGTGAAATTAATTATATTGATCACCATTGGATAAAATGTTAAAAATATATTCTAATTATAATTTAAAACCACTAAATATTATAATTTATCACTATAATTTACTTTGATTAAAAAAGTTTTTTTTAATTATTTTTTCTATTCATAGAAAATTGGAAGTCCTCAGAAAATTACAAAAAATTAAACTTAGGATAATTTTGATATTCCAAATAAAAAAATGAACTCCATTTTGAAATATAAAATTTATATTATTTCAAAAGGTGGGTATTACTATTCATAACGGCTACTTTGATTGGTCGCGATGTGTTAGAACTCGAGGATGCGTACAACACATGCTGCTCTATTATTCAAAGAGAAGCGTACCATAGATGCTTGGGGTGTTACATTAATTATTCCTTACTGGGAATATGATCTTAGGGCACCATTTATATTCTTTTTTTATTGTTTTATGGTTAATTTAACATGTTTTTTTTATGATTCGTGTTTCTCTTCCACATGCATAACCATGGTAAAATGCTTATGTAACCTACCTATTTTCATGTGTTCTCTTATTATTATGAAAAATGATCCTTTTCCACAATTTATTATATGATGACATGTGTGTGATAACCATTTCATTTCAATGGTTATGATATAAAGAATGTTTTATGATCTTATGGAACATATAAATATGGATTTCATTAGGTGATGGGTGTGGCCTATATCTACCACAAATGCATTAGGAAATGATCAATGGTATATGAGTGCAGAGGGTATATGAGTTGTAATCCCATGACTGAAAAAGAGGATACACTGGTTGTACACCAAGGAATACAATAAGAGTGTACATGGTTAGTATCCTAATATCAAAAACAAAAGGGTACACGAGTTGTTAGCTTAATCTTGAAAACAAGAGGTTACACTAGTTGTATCTTAATAACGAAAACAAGAGGATGCATAGGTTGTATCCCATGCCTGAAATCAAGAGGTTACATGGGTTTTAGCCCATTATGAAAAAATAATAGGGTACACAAATTGTTATCCCAAGCTTTAAAATAAGAGGTTACAATGGTTTTACCCCAATCCCAATAATGATAGGGTACACGGGTTGTATCAATAGCCCAAAAAAATAGTGTACAATGGTTGTTAGACCAAGAATGAAGAAGGTATACATGTGATTATCCCAATTATAACATGTTATAAAGGTCCTAGTAGTAATCCTTGACATAATATTTTATACTCTTATGTGTATGCGAGAAATCTATGTCTTATTAATTTTCTATGATTACATGGATCATTATCTTGATTCACATATGATTCATGTCTTATGAACATCCAATATTTATACCAAATCTTATTAATGTGATCTTTGATATATATGGTTTTATGTTAAGATGTTATGTTTATGTTATCAAATCCATTTGTTTGAGTTATGAATATGTGTCTCCCTTGTTTTCCCTTACAAAGAATCTAAGATCACCTATTTATTATATTTCATATCCCCATGTTATGAAGAAATGGTTTATTTATGAATACTATATGTGAAGAGAATTTTGGGAAACAAAAAATATAATTCACAAATCTAGAAAATATTGTTCCATGTTTCGAAAGACATTATACTATTATGGTCCTCAAGAATGTATTTTTGTAATGCAATGAATGTTAAAATAATAATATGTAATATCTACGTATGATAATCCCAAGAAACTATAATTTATATGCATTCAATTCTTTCCATTTCATCAACATGAAGGTGAGACAATCTCTATAGGCTTCACAATACACTATGTTCTCCATGCCCTCCTTCGGTAGTCTGAAAAATAAAAACTCATCATCCATAGATTCAACTCTTAAATAGCTCTCTAAAAATGTCCAATTTAGAAATAAACATCCCTTTTTACTTCATATTGGTCAATGGGGCTACATTCATGGATAATTTAACCAAAAAACCCTTGTTGTATAAAATCAAGCCAAGAAAACTCTACACCTCTAGAACGGTCACGGCTGACTCCTAAGAAAACACTGCATCAATTTTTTTCTAGTCTATTTCTAATCAATTCTTTGAAGTGACATGCGCAAGAAATTGAACTTAATGGATCCAAAACATTCACTTTGAGATCTTACTATAAATATGGTTCTCTCAAAGCAATTTTAAGACCATAATTAAGTGTTATGCATGATCCTCCTCTATCAAAAATAATTTTAGTGTGTCACCAATGAATAAATAAAATGGTCCATGTATTGATGAAATATATTGTTCATAAAAACTATATACACATTATGGTAATTAGTCACACTAAAAGGCATCAATAGTAACTCTTTGTTTCCTAAGGAACATCAGAATTACATGTTCAGAATATAAGCCTCACGAACACTGAACAAGTTGTATCTGGAATTGAGATCGATCTTCATGAACCATATCACACCTACCAACTAACCAATGAGGTTATAAATTCACAGAAGGGGTAATGGTACTTTATTGTGGCCTGATTTAGGTTATGATAATCAACCCAAATCCATAGGCTCCCATCTACATTTTGGAAACGAATTATTGGAGCTACTGAGGGGGATAAAATTTGTCTAATAAAACCCTTATCTTTAAGGGACTATATCTACACCCTTATCTCCTATAGCAAGGTAGGGGAAATTCGATATGCAATATAAGATGTCAGAGTGGTCCTAGGGAGAAATTTGAGGCAATGCTCCATCACTTTCCTCAGAGGAAGTCCCTAAACATCCCCAGAGAATATTTCCACACAATCCACCATGACTAAAGGAATTTAGATACCTATGTATTTAATAGTGAAAATAGATAACATTTTTAACTGATGAGTGATGGGTTAAAGATTTTTTATAACAAAACGCACTCACTATACCATGAGGTATATCTCACCAACAGAGAAGAATCTAATCCCATGACTCTGAAGACATATTACTAGTTTGTGGTAGAATTAAATCTATACTAGAAAAATATACAATAAATCCATTCCAAATATGATGTCATACAGTCTCATCGTGGAAACAAATATCTACATTGAGAAACTATTTCCACTAATTGATATCTCAAACAGCTAGAATATAAATGTTAATGTATATCATTTCCTTGTAAGAACCTCAAGATTAAGATTCAAGTATAATGTATCAATTGTGAGATACATATCTCAAAACAAGATTAGATAGATGAGGTAATAACTCTCACCAGGCACTAAATAAATTTTATAATAAACAAAAATCTTACATTTAATAATCTCATGAGAGTCAAGTCATATGCCTCCATAGCATGTTGCATCCCACAACCCTGACCACCATCGTACTAATCCTAGAGTGGGATTCCTAGTGGGGATGTTGGAAGAAGATCATAACATCATACACCACCATTAGTTACTCCCATGGGATACCCATCTACTTCATTACCATCTCCATCTCCCTAGGGGATAACCTGGCCACACCTGGAAGAACAATGATCATGGTGCTGCCACTACCATGCCATCCCATTTGCAATATGCTTATGATCCTTGGTATGATGGGTCAGGAAATCAAAGTCCCTGTGACCAAACCCATAACATGCATAATATAACCCCTCCTTAGGCTTCCATGGTCCTCATTGTGGTCCATGAACTACACAACCAATATCTTGAGTATGGTCAGGATAAGATCTCTTATGTTGAGATCCTACCGACTGGTGATTTCTAACTACTATAGATGACTAATACTTATGATTCCCACTACTATATTTAGCTGCAAAACGACCCTTTTATAGGAATCCCCCCATCACCAGTTCCTTCTTCGCACTCCAACATACAAGGTAATTAAAAAGTATACCACAATAGAACATATTTATCTGAAGAGAACATGCTCAGTATTTCATGCATGAAATACGGCATCCTGAATCATTTTGAAGGACCACCACATAAAGTTAGTAAACCCCTCCATATAATCTTAACCTATCATAAATCCATGATAAAACTCTATGAGATCATTAATGTAGGATAAGAAAATATTTGAGGGGTGATACTACTCGAGAAACAACTATTGGAATTTAGACCATTATAGAGCTAACTCTTAGTACATATTTATTACTATGCTTTACTGGAACCTAGTTTCTTCATGGAATAGGCTAAATGACCAAAAAACCATATGGTTATTAATTGAATATATATTCATGAATATTATAATAATTGACTCTAGAATATCCTATAATAGGTTGGGATTTGGATCATTGGAGTAACTCAAGAGTCAATAGCACTGAAACTCCTGTAGTGCACTAAGCCTGTGAACATACTCCGTATGCTCTACTAGTATAATATAATGATGAACACGTAGGGGTATTCTGTATTCCCAAGGGGAGGAAAGAACTCATATTGTGGCCCCTAAACTAAGGCCTCATCACCCATCACAATATCATAATCATCATCATCCAATATCAGTGACATAACTTACCGTAATAAAGGAGGAATCCAAGAAATTTAATCAACATATACCATGTACATGAAATTGTATATATATATTGGGAGATGACTTAATAAGTACAATAAAAATAATCAATCTAATAACATGCACCTACAAAAGTTCTATAAAACCAATTTATTAGTATTTTGATTCAAAAATTATGGAATTAGAGTCCCGGTGACTTCATACAGAGTCCACCATAAGAACAATAAATTCTATAGTGTGAAATTCACGCTAGAGAACCATTATCACCATTTTCCAATGTCCCAAAAAATCCTCATAAGGGAAAAATACTCCTAACAATATATTGATGTCAAACTGGATCTGATATCAATAAGTCTCGATCCAATCTAATGGGGATCATGCCCAACCGTCCCAATCCCACCTCCATAAACCATGGGTTGGTGTAAAGGCCAAAAAAGTATAGCAAAATGTGTATGCCTTTTTCTATGTACATGTATGAACACTCCCAACCGTTTCCATGAATAAAACCATAAGAATATAAGAAAAAAATAACATTTAGATTAATATCCATGAATTGAACAACCTCTAGGGAATAAAAATGTGTATGACAATGTTTTCTAAAATGTAAAGGGAAAATACAATCCCAACTAGATAGTTGTACCAACATAAAATAACTAGAAAATTAAATGGTGAGATACCTTTCTCTATAACTCCATGACCCAACCACCATACATAGTCATATGCACCCAGAATCCCTATGATCCTTTATAATCACTACTGACATGTCCATATTATACACAAGAAAAGAAATGTATGGGAAACATACTATACAAGGGAGAGTATATACATACCTATTAGGACTCGACAACAAATAAAGGGGGAGAAATAAGTGGCATGTTAGAATTATAAATCTCAACCCATACCATGAGAGAAATAATATCCAATAAATAATTGTGTATATATGATCATAAAATAATCCTAGATGGAGATAAATGGGGCATAAATCTCATAGAAAAACCAAGTAAAAGATATCTTAAAAAAGTTGTAAAAGACCATCAATGATTCCAAACATATCACATGCATTTTTTATGAGTATCTGTGTGATGTCACACCTCACCACTACGATGCATAGTTGAGGTTGAACAATATCTAGATGGAGGACTCATAACATCGTATGATTGTAGTATTACACTAAATATATGGTTAGTGGACATGAAACCTAGTCTATTAGGGAGGTGCTACCATGTAGGTAGATGACCCATACATTGTCACAATAGGACGGTTCCATTGAGTATATGGGTAGAGGTCCCAAACCCTTTTCCATAAGGTGGTCCACTGATTGGATAGAGGAATAATTAACTATCCTATATATATGTTTTCACTCCATAAATTGATAGAGTAACCACTCCCTAGTTCTTTAGGGGTTTCTACTATGTGGATTGAGGACCCATGCCCTGTCATAGAAGGAGGGTTCCTATAACACCCTGTGTTTTTAGGATACATATTTTTTCAAATAAATAAATTTTATTATAATTATTGAATTTTAGGATAAAATAATCCAAGCATTCATTATATGATACACTAATTTAAACATATGCTACATAAAGAATTGAATTATCTTGTGTTACACTCAAAATTGAGTTTGTACGAAACAAAATTTAATTATAATAATTATTTTAAAAGGATAGTATAACATAGTCTCTAAACCTATTAATATGAATAGTAATAAATAATTTTTAAATATTATTTATAATTTTTAAATAAAAATAAAAATATTGATAAGAAGATATAAAATTTTTAGTGATGTATTAATATGCCCAGAAATACTATTTTCTTAAATGAACGGCTTTTTATATAATTTTGCAGACAATATTAAAATTAACTTTAGAAACATTTAAAAATTTAATTTGATAAAATAAAAATAATTTTAAAATCATAATTTCAAAATTACTTTACAGTGAATTTTTATTATTTTTCTAAAGATCTACATTTCTAGATAAATAGTGTAAAATACAAAAATTTTATTCCAAACTAATTTTTATATAATTTATTTATATTGTTAAATTTTATTTTAATTTAATTTAAAAGTGTTATTATATAAATTATAAATAAAATAATCTAATTTAAATAATTAAAACCAATTTCACAATGAAATTAGATATGAAAACATTTTAATCTTTTGGACCTTTTCAATTTAAAAACCCATTGTCTCATCCCGTCTACTGGATTAATTTTAATTATATTTTTTTCACTTTATGATTATAATTTGGAAAAAACTATGAAATATTTTTTATTATAAAAAATTATAATTTTAAGAAAGTTCGACATAGTTTTTGAAAAAAAAAATATTGAGAGTAATTAAAATTAATTACAGTGATCAAGGTAAAAATGAGTTTAATTAATGACTAATCTTCAAATATAAGGTGTAAAAATGTCCCTAAAATTTTATAAAAACTATTGGATGGAAATATTTCTATAATTAAACCTATAAGTATCTAAAATTTTAAATTATTTACCCTTTTATGACAAGTAAATCATGGGGAGAAATCAAATATTTTCAAGAATATGCAATGTTTCCTTTTCCCCATTTAAAAAGGCACCCTCTCCCACCACTCTTCAAACCTCTCAATCCCTTTGGCTTAGAAAAATCCTACCCAAAAATCCTTCTATATTCCCCCCATTCATCCTATAATCCACCATTTTAAAAATAAATCATCCCAAGGAATATGTTTGGGAAAAAAAGGATTTACCCAAAGAAGTGTTAATACACTTCAACAAAAAATTTACCATTATTTCATTCTCCACCCCGTAAAAATTTATTATTCCATGATAAAATAGAATAATAATTATCCAAAAATATATTTATTTGTCTTTATATAATGTTTTATATGTGCACTAACACACACATCTATCAATTGGGATACCCAATCATCATTCTTATGTGTGGTGGACTACCACCTCACTAATCGATGTTGTTCATTCTTCCATTTCACCTTTTAAAGGTTGGGAATAATGATGGAATTTATATTTCTAATTTATATATATAATAATTATTATTAATTTATTATTTATTATTTATTATATAATAGATAATCCTTCATGATTTCCATTTTTGTAACTATGTTAACTTTATTTGTGGACGTGGGGAGTACCACCTCTACAAAGTGATGTGATTCGTTCGCACATTACATGGATTATTGTATGGATGGGTTTAATGAGTTTATATTATATATATTAAATAATTAATATAATTTAATGATATTATATATATATATACTTATATGTCATTTACTTTATTTCTTTGAATTCAATATGAAAATTAAAACAATGTTCATGCGTATGTAAGACATTTCGTCTCCATGAATTGTGTATTTATATTTCTGTTTCTATCTTTTAAATATTTTATAAATACATATAGAATAAATATATATGATATTTAGATAATTTAAATAATTTTGGATATTATTTAAATCAATATATATGTGATAAGAAAAAAATATAAAAAATCAAAACATATGAGAAATACAACGAAACTATTTCCCAAAAATGTAACATTAATAAAGAATTTTTAATAAATAGGTAATAGAAGGAAAAAAATAAAAATATATCATATTAAGTACATGGATAATGTTCAGTAATATATTTATAATAAAATTATAATTATTATAAAATACTTGGAACTTGTATGAAGAGATTTAATACATAATGTAAGAGAATTTTATCTCAATTTCTTATATCTGTGAGATACATTCCATATTCACCTCCCTTTTCTTTTATGTGGTGTATAGATTTCCCTATGAAAATTTTAACATGAATTTAATTAATTTCATGAAATTAAATGTTTCAATTTATGTTTTTCTTACATGGGTCTCAGGATTCAAAAGTTACTCATGTAGTAAGGGGAAATCTAGTCTTATTTCTTTTCTATGAGATATATGTAATATTTACCACTATTTTTTTGTGTAGTGTATATAAGTCCCATGAATGTATTCAATAATTCTTTTCCTTAAATTAATGGGTATTTAAATACCAATTTTATTATATCACTTTAATGGGGTTAATGGTTTAAAAGGAACTAAATCGGTAAGGTAATATTGTCTCAATTTTTAATCTTTGAGAGACATGATTTGTTATGAATCTATATTCTTTTATTAGGTGTAGATACAATCCCTTTCACATGTTATATCATGAACATAATTATTTTAATTTTATTATATTATTAATTCAATGTTATAATATCAGGTTGATTATTATTAAATGTCACCAAAGTGGAAAGAGTTTATAGTTGCAATATCATTGTTTATCGAGACGTTTTATGATTATTCTTCCATTTATAAAATATTTTGATCGATATCTCAAAAAAATAATGAATTTTATTATACTCTATTTATTCATGATTTTTTCATGTATTGGTAACATTATTTTACTCTATGGAACTTTTGATCATCAATTAAATATTGTCAATAATATATAATCTTATTTATATATTTGTACAAAAATTTATTTATTTCGAAAACCAGGCATTTGAATAAGTTTTAAAAAATGGTTTCTATTTTTTTTATTTAATGATAGTCAAGGAAAATAAAATTCAATTATTTTATGGTTTAAAATATATTTTCAAAAAAAAGTTTTTCATATTTTTAATTTTTAAAAAGAGGGTTTCAATAGAGAAAGTATCATTTTATCAAGAAATGTTTTCAAATGATGCGCTCCATTTAAGATGAAATCACCTAAAATAGATTATACATTAATATGGATATTATCCAATGAATCCATTCTTATTCTTTATTTTAATGGTTTATATTTAAGATAAAAAATTTATTTTAGCTGATGTTCCTCTCCCATGAGCTATATGTTTTTTACACCCTCTCCTTTTAAAGAGTTCTGCTTTGATGAAATGATTACAAGACCTATCTATTATCCAAGTGTTACGATACAATGACATTTTTATGATACCCATTTCATGTCATGGGTTATTATATGATTTTTATGACACCCGTTTAATTATATGGGGAAACATATTTTGTACATTTTATTATCTTATGACACATGTATGTATTATTAGTTTTATCTTACCGGTGAGACCTATATCTCCATTAAATGAATTGGGTAATGACTTATATCTTATGAGATAATTATTTGAATCTTGTGGACATCCATGATCCAATATGAAAGATGGGGAAACCTTATCAACTATGGAATGATGGGGAAAATAGACCCACTATGGGAATTTGGGGAAACCCAATACAATATGGGAAGATGGGGAAACATGATCCCTTATAAGGAAAGGACTATAGATGGGGATGTGGGTGTGTTCCACCCAGTAGCTATAGTTACCATGAAGATCACGGAGAAGATCTTGCAATGCACCTATGATTATAGGGAGTGATATTACATGTTTATGTGTATACCACATTTCCATGTCTTATTCCTATATTATTCATTCTTGGATTAAGCTCTCATTCGATCATGATTCATGTCTTATGAACTTCCAATATTTATTTCACGGCTCATGTATATGTTCTTTAATACACATGGTGTGATCTTATAATATTATGCTCACAATCTTATACCCATGTGTTCATGTATGTTCTCACGTACCTCCCTTTTTTCATTTAATGAACTTCTGAGGTCACCCTTTTTTAGGTTTCCCATTTATATGCTACGAAGATTCAAATAATTTATGACATTTCTATGAAGGGTTCTTTTCATTTTGATCCTTGTGGGAGATAATGTATGTCACTTATGATATAGTGTTTACATTTCCAAGTTTCAAAAGGAACTAAACTAATATGGTCTTTACAGGTAAGCTTTTGAAATATAATAACTATTTTGAAAAAATGATGTAATGTTAATGTATGTTAAGTGAGGGTCACTATAGATTCTATTGGAGAAAATTTTTATTTAACCTTTTGAAACATATATGATAAAACCATATAGATTACCCTAAGGTCACGTATAAGGATAAGTCTAAGGATTATGAAAAGAATACGAAAATGTCCTGGAATTTTTCTGTGGATATAATCAGTGGTTTCCTAAAAATGAATCACTTTATGGATACTAAAAGTGTATTTGGCTCTAGAATAGATGTATATATGGGTACCAACCATGAAAACACTATATTAAGCTATAAATGAATGGGATCTATTGCAAGACAACGATCCTTGCTGCACACCTAGTTTGATACTCTGGTAGGATAGGTGTTGGGAATACACAATCTCATCACAAACCATTATGAAGGATTTAAATATATGTTGGCTATGAATAACCTAGGAAAAAAATAAGATTAAATGAATTAATGAAATTATCACAATTTACGCACTCATATAAGTAGTTTTTTCAGGGTTTTTTGTTTCCCCGCTATGATTATTATTTCACACTAAATGATTTTTTGCACTAGTCAATGGATTGAACCCAATGGAACTGCATTAATGGTTATTTCAATGGATAATACAACAATTGTTCTCATGAGAATCAGAATTCAATGGGATATGGAAGGAAAAATCTAGTTTCTATGTGCAACCATCATTATCAAGGTATGAATCATGCAGTAATTTCAAATAAGAAATCACTAAATGACATTTTTGTTGAGTCTTCATGAGGAAACATACAACATATTTCAGCCTCTCTTCTGATCCAATTGTTTCTAATCAATGGATTAGTACCAATAAAAAGATATTATCCAGTCTCTAGTGTTTTGGACATGAGTTGGTCATTCTAGGTGTTAATCAGATAGAAGGAGATGTGGACTAGTGGTGGACTATAACCATGAATACAACAGGAAAATAAAAAATTAAATACATGGATTTGGGAGAGACTAAGAACTTAATTTACAAATAAGAATATTCCTCATTTTATTATTATATAGATGGATAAAGACTTCATTAATTTAATGAAAATGGATGATAAACCTATTGGTACCCATGAGTCTAATTCAACATGACTTATGAGTTAGGCTTCTGATATTATCATCCAAATTAAAATTAATCATGATAGGCTCTTAAATGTATTAATCCAATAATCATAAAGAAATTTTCCATATGTGATATTAGTTTCTATAAAGTGATCATCCATTGTGAAATCAAGTTTTAAATGGTGTTTGGAGTTTAATATCAATATCAATGTTAAGAAATGAATATGAAGATGGAGTTCAATGGAAAATCGAAAAACCAGGGGTAGAAGAAGGCGATCCTTCATTTATTCTATAAATTTGGAAATAATTATGGATTAAATTTTACAATATGGTCTAATAAAAATTTTCTTTGTCTAAGGAAATTCCATCAGGATATTTATTGTCGAATTGACAGGGTGAAGATTTTTAGGGATTTGAATAAAATGAAATATGAATATAAAGAACCTCCCCGGCTTTTGAGCTTCATGTAAAAGGAGAATGGGAACTATTCTAACTAGTTCCCACCTGTAAGGGTTATGGATGAGGATCATCATCATCAAACTAAAACTCCAAGGGAAAATGGTATATCTCATGCGATCTCTATTTCTTATGATGGGGGGGGGATAATGAAATGGTGATTGGTACACTTACTATCAAATCTATAACTAATAATGTTTTATTTAATTCTAGATCTACCCACTCTTTTGAATCAACGTAATTTGTGAAGGGTATTAGGATTCCAAAAAAAATTATTAGATGTTCAATTAGCAGTGAAAACCCCAAATTGTATGATGATTTCATTTCAAGTATACAATTCTTCTATGATTGAAATTTGCGGGAATGTTCTTTCTGTAAATATTTTCACTCTTAATCTTGTTGAATTTGATGTCATATTAGGCATGGATTGGATTTGTTAGCATGAAGACCACACCAATTGTTAAGGAAGGAAAGTTACATATGATATTTTAATCTAACCAAGGATCAACTATCAATGTGATTGTATGTATGAAGTCATTATAGATATTACAGCCTTTTGTTTGAGTTTTAATTACAATTCAAATGGAATTTTTATCTTAAATGGTTGGGGTGAAGCTCGACATTGATAGTATTCCTATTATTCAAAAATTTGATAATGTAATTCTAGAATAGTTTCATAGCCTTCCAGAAAAACATTATGTTGAGTTATCAATTGAACGCTACATGGTGCGACACCAATTTCAAAGAATCTCTATAGAATGGATCTATTTGAGTTTTATGAGTTGAGGAAGAAACTATAAGAAAAACATTATAAGGGGATCATTTGTCCATGTGTGTCACCATGGGTTTCACATAATATTTTTGTGATAAAGAATGATAGATCAATGAAAATGTACAATGATTATTTAGATTTGGATAAGACCATGAGAAAGAACAAGTACCCTATTCCCAGAATTGATGACTTGTTTGACCAATTGCATGGAAGAAAATACTTCTCTAAGATTGGCATTAATTATGGATATTATCAACTGAGGGTCAAGATGGGGGATATACCCAAAATGAAATTGTATACAATTTATGGACATAATGAATATATACTAATGTCTTTGGGGATTGATAATTCCCATAATATCCTCATAGATTTGATAAATTGATTCATTATAGATTACCTCAATCAGTTTTTGGTAGTCTTTATAAATGATATCATTATCTATTCAAATAGAATGGAAGAGAATGAATACCACATGAGAATTTTATTAAAGACCATAAGGAAGGAGAAAATAAAAGAAAAATTCCAGAAGTGTGAATTTGGGCTTCTAAAGGTCTCTTTTTTGGTCATATAATCTCAATATAGGTTATTGATCTAGATCAATCAAATATGTAGGATATTGAATGTTGGACATGACCAACCACGATGATTGAGATCCATAGTTTTCTTGCCTTAATTTGATATTATTGATGGTTTTTGGAGAATTTATCACATATATCAAATCCAATGACCACGTTAACATTGAAGGGAGACCAGTTCCTATAGAAAGATGGATATGGGGAAAGTTTCATGGAACTAATGAAAAGGTTAGTTAGTAAAACTATTATTATATTACTATATAGTGGGTAAGTGTTTGTAATACATAAAGATGAATAAAATAAGGGTTTACGATTTTTTATTATGCAGAATAACATGGTTATAGACTATCCCTCGTGAAAATTGAGTATTCATAAGAAAAATTACCCAAATCATGTTTTGGAGTTAACTGAAGTAAAATTTTCATTAAGGATATAGTGGAATTATGTTTATATAGAAATTGGTAATATATGTAAAAATAATAAATGTCTGAAATATATATTAACAAAAAATTCGTTGAACATGCGCCAAAGAAGATGGTTAGATATTAACAAGGATCATAACAACTCAACACATTACCACCCTAGGAAAGATATCAAGGGGATTTATGGATTGAGTTGAAAGAATCATGATAGATTATCCATGATTATGATCACAAAAGATAGAATATTTATGGATTTTAAAAGTATGGATCTATAGATCAAAAAGGAATGGGAAAATTTTTATCTTCTCCAAATTAATTTGCAAAAATATATCCATGTGAAGGTTAAAGAGGAACTTAAGGAAGATTTAAAGATGGAAAGAATGTTATAATTTTTTCCAAGATTATCCTTGATCAAGATGAAATGATAAGGTTTAGGAACCATGTATGTTTTCTATCTTTACCATATTTAAAGATGGTGATGTTAGTGGAATCTCATATATCATCATTCTATATTCCTCATGTAATTAACAAGATGTATATATACTTGAATGAATACTTCATATGGTATGGAATAAAGATAGATATCATATATTTTGTATATTTGTGTTTGTTAGGACCGCAAGTTAAGGCCTAAAGAAAAATTCCTAATGGTATGTTTCATCTATTACCCATATAAGAATGTAAATGGGAAGTCATCACTATGGAATTTTTTGTTGGACTCCCCAAAAAATCTAATGGGATTAATTATATATGGGTGGTAGTCAGTCACCTTACTATATTAGCACACTTCATTTCTATCAGAGAATAATTCTCTCTAGATCAACTTACTAGGATATATATTAATGAATTGGTAAGAATACTTGGAGTACCCCATTCTATTTTATTTGATCGATATTTGAGGTTAAACTAATTGTTTTGGTGAGGTCATCAGCAAGACCATGATACATAATTGAGTTTTGGTAATTCTTATGATACTCATAAGTATGGTTAGTATAAAAGAGAAATTCAAACCATATATGATATATTGCTATATTTTTATTTATATTTATTAAGAGGTTTGGGTAAATACCTTCCACTAGTTAATTTTTATTTTAAAAATATATTTCACTCAAACATTAAAATGGTTACTTGTGATGCCTTCTATGGGATGAAATGTAGAACCCTAGTGTAATGGGATGACATTGGAGAGAGAAATATATTATGACCTGAGATAGCTAATGAAATGGTTGAGAAGGTTAGAACCGATAATAAGTATATCAAGGAAGCTCAATGATTAAAAAACATATTATGATAATTGTTCACGTGATCTAGAATTTTAACTTTATGATAAGGTTTTTATATCAATAACTCTATGAAATATGGTTGATATATTTGGTATGAGATGGAAACTATGCCCTAGGTATAACAGTCCCATTGAAATTATTGATCATATTCGGATGGTGACCTATATCTGGGTACTTCCTATATATCGTTCTGAAGTCCATTATGTAACATCCTAGGTATTTATAGAATAATAATTTTTCATATCTATTAATATTTATGAATAATATATTTATTTTACCTTAAGGTGGATTATTTTTCCGATATCATACTCGACACGCAACAACAGGTTTCTCCGAAATCTTATGTTTCACACAAGCCTCAGTTATGCCAAATAACAATGCATTATTAATATTGTTATTTATAATAGTAGTCAACAACTAGATGTTGTATTATAAGGAATGAACATAGCTAACTATAGTATGATTATACATGTTTGTTAAATGTTTTCACATTTATCCAATAAATTTTAGAGGCTTAAAATGAAAATGAATCCAATTTTAAGTATAAAATACTTTAATATTTTAAAATGTTTATTTTACCTCTTATTGATGGTGAAAAATTTTTAAATCTAGTTTTTATCACTTTTATATGTTCTATTTAAAAAAATAATCTTCTTATTTAGAATTGGGACATAAAAATTTACTTTGGTTGGAATTTTTGAATTTTTCTGATAAAATCCTTATTTTACCAATTATTGGAAAATACTACATTTAAATTAAAATATCCATTTTCATCTAATTTATTAATATAGTTAGATAGTCCATTAATTTTTTTAAATGATAATTTTATTATTATTTTATAATTTATTCCAATTTTGTTCATTGGATGTAGTTTTTCATTGAAATTGGACATAAACACAAGTCGATCTTTTGATAGTTTCTACTTCTTAAAAACATGATTTCTTTTTTGGACTACATGAATTAATTATAAATTAATTAATTAAATTTATTTGTTTGTAATTTATAATATTTTATTCCATATTTGGAATCATAAGGTACAAATTGTGTAAATTGGCACCTTTTATTTTTTGGACATTATGAATAGTAACTTCAGCAATTATTTTTATATACCATGGTTAATGGGTAAATCAGGTAAATAAGGGTAAAAAATAATATTATAATAAAATAAAACTACCCTAAAACATGTCCAAATTCAATTTTATGGTATATTGATGAACATGGTAATCCTTGGGTCAATTTTAGAACCCTATAGAGCTACTTTGTTGTGATAATGACAAGTTATAATAATAAATTTAAAGTAAAGAGAAATATAACAAAAACATGTATCTTGTTACTAAAATGATTTTAAGGTGGGGATATATAACAAATAGATTTGAACATAAATATTAATTATAAATATAATAACATTTCTTACAACATTATATTTTGTTTATAATTTTTATACATTATATAAGTAAATATATTTATGACACAATGATGATGCAATGATTACCTTCTTAATGAAAGATTGAAATAAATGATATTATAAAAATTAAAATAAATGTAATTTTAACATTTTTATTCAATATAGAAATTTTATGGATTATTAGGATATATTAATTTTTTTTAATTCTTTTTTTTTCGATGTAATAATGTTGTTGTGACTTTAACAAAAAAACATTTACTAAATAGTGTTAAAATTGACATAAATGATTTTTTTAAAACAAATACTATTTTATAAAATGATATAATAGTAAAAAAATCTGATTATCATCAAAATGACTTATATAATGTTAAAAATATCATTAATTATCTACTTGCGTTTCTCTTATAATTTTATAGTATCAATTGTGACAATATATTATGAAAATACAAGAAGAAATAGTTAGAGTTAATGTTTTTAACAAAGGGTTGATGATAAAAGATAAGGTTAATTTTGTGACCTAAACATGTCTAAAACCTATTCGATTGGATTATATAGACCTATAATCATCTTATCCTAGAAATAAATCTTTTTTTAATTCTTCTAATTCTAAAATAAATTTAAAATAAAATAATACTTCAAGACTTTCCTAAAGTGCCCATCCTCTCTCTTATAAAATGACACCAGCTCTACCCACTTAATAAAACATATAAATCACATTGGATCATAAAAAGTATACTAAAATAGGCTCCCCAAATCCCTCCTTTACTCTTATAATCCTTTAAATAGGTATAAGGCAACTCGAGGAATCCTTTTGTCTAAAATCAAAATGAGTTACTCGATTTAGAAGTGACATCATCTCTCAAGCTATTTTCATATATTTTTTTCTACAACCACATATCATCTCTTTATACGATTATTTTATAACATCACCATTATAATCAATATACTATGATGTTTTTATTTTATGGTTTCTATCTAAAGTTACACAAAAATCAAGCTAATTGATATAAAACTTGTTGTTTCTATGTACGGGGAACTACTATCTCATGTAATAAAAATTGTTCAAATTTCTCCACCACATATCATTGTGGCCTTGATTATGGAAGTATATTTATATATGATATACATTATATTTATATTTTCCCCATTATTTTGTAATTTTTATTTATAACACACCATTATGCTTTCCATGTTGTGTAAATATGATAATTTTAATTTGAGGAAGTGTGGACTACTGCCCCCTCAATGTGATATGACTCATTCATGCCATACATGGAATGTATAATAGATGAAATTTATGAAATTATTTAACATATAAAACATATATATTATACTGGAATTATAATCTACCTATGTATCATTTAGTTTTCATTTCGTTAAAATGACATAGAAAAGAAAGTAGCGTTAATGCATACGTACGACGTACCGTCTCTATGAATGATGAATTTGATTTCTTATATAAAAATATTATGGATATTATAATACATATATACTGAATATATATTATATTTAAAACATTAATAATATTCTAGAGATGATGTAAATTTGACTACATGGACAATTTACATTAAAACAAGTTCATTTTCAGCTCAAGTAATGAATATCGACAAAAAAATATGATATGAACTTAAATAATTATATAATTTTCACAAAATCGCAATAATTGATATAAAAGGAATAATAAACTTGAAAAAATATATCATGATAGTTTAAATTAACCAACATTTATTATTCAAGAAAACAATGATTGTACATGATGAGTCAGACTCATGGTAAGGTACTTCATCTCGATATCTTTTCATTGAGGAATTTTTGATGTTATACACCACCTTGTTTTATACCGTGTACAATAAAACCCTCTTACATTTATTAACATTCAAAGAGAATTATTTTTCTATGAATCATTTTACTAAATGAGAAAATGAATGTTTTTAACATATGCATCGATTAAAAGTCATTTGTCTCCTTAACTGTTATTTGTTATTCAGATACCTCTATAAACCTTAATACATCTAAAGGGAAAAGAAATAACTTATTACCTTTTGGATGATTTGGTATTGAAAATGGTATTAAATTTGTATTTACTATTTCAAACTCTTGAAATTAGATCTTGTTATTTTAAATGAATTTTTATGATTGAAATGTTGATAATTTCTATCATTTACACGTTATTATTATTTAATGGTACTTGGAAATTTTATGGGTGGTTAAATGATAAACCAAAGATGGGTGATTACATGAATAACCAATGGATGGTGGTTTTTTGATAAACTATGGATGAGTGGTTATTTTATAACCTATAATGCATTGGGTAAGGAATTCAGCCGTATGGCTATTTCATTTAGTGATATGTATGGAAGTCAGACGTATGGATATTCTATTAGGCGAGATATGTGGATGTTAGCCGTATGGTAATTTCATTTAAGTATTTCTATGTCCCATGTTACCTTTATATGGAATATGTTGCTTTATATGGTCTTTATGGAAATATTTTGGTTACAAATAGTTTAATAAATTAGAATATATTCAGTGAAGTATATTTACTACTTCGTAAATGTTAAAAGTATTACTTTATGATAAAGTATTCTGGGTTTTCATGTTTTACCGAGACTAATAGTTTTCCTTATTTGTCAATCATTTACTGGTCTGTTTATTCTCATCCCAAGTTTTGAAATGTATTTCACATTAATTAATGAAGAATAGAGTTAAGGATGAGATCAAGAAAAATTCATGAGGTTTAAACATTAAACAACCCATGTTTCATTTTAATAATATTATGTTTTAGGAAAAAAATTGATAGTCAGTAGAAGTGTCTACTTATAATATTTATGTTTCTATATATGAGTTATGATCTAATTATCTAAATATCAAAACCATAAAATATCCTCAAAGTAAATTAAATTCAATTGTTTACATATCTCAAGATTATGTATTGATTAACATTGGGGCCTTATAGTTGGTATCAGTGGTATTTTAAGAAAACATTAGGATTTATAATATTATTAATGTAATATCCATAAAATATTTTTAGTTTATGTTAGAATTGAAATGATATATAATTTAAAGATCACTATGCTTCTTCATCTAATATATGACTCTTCATAATGGTTTTCTGTAGAGGAAATAGGGTAGCTATTCTAGGATACAATATAGAGAAAAAAAAACTTTCCAAATAAGTATGATGTGATGGTTTGTATAAGAATTTCACATATTGTTATAGTGATGTATTAGTTGACTCAGGTGATAAATGGTTGTTGTCTTTATTGATGATATTTTGGTATATTCTTAAATTAAAGAGGAACATGAAAGTTATTTTATGGCTATCTTGAAAACCTTAAAATAAATGATACTATATGGTAAATTCTGCAAGTGTGAGTTTTGGTTAGAAACAATTTCTTTCCATGGTCATATTTTTTAAAAAGATGATATAAATTTTGACCCAACTAAAACAAAAGATGTTTTAGAGTGTCCAATACCTACCAATATCACAGATATTCATATACTTCTTGGATTACCGGGTTGTTACATAAGGGTTGTTAAAACTTTTCATGGTTACCTAGACCACTAAAAAACTAACACATAATAGAGGTAAGTTTATCTAGAAACAAGAATGTTAAGATGGTTTTCATGAACTGAAAAGATGATTTGTAAATGGAATATTTTTATCCCTGCCTTCTAGGAATGGTGAATTTTCTACCTACAATGATTCTTCATTGAAAGTGCCTGGTTATTTTCTAATAAAGAATGATCAAATAATTGATTATGATTTACATTTGTTGAAACCTCATGAGTTATATTATCCTACATATGATTTGGAATTAGTTGTTATTATTTTTGCTTTAAAAATTTGGCACCATCATCTGTATGGAGTAATGTATGAAATATGCACTAGATCACAAAATTGTGATGTATATAATCACTCATAAATAATTAAATAGGAGACAGAGGAGATGGATGGAATAAATAAAGTATAATTAATGGAATATTCATTACCATCCATGAAAGGAAAATAAAGTGGCTAACACTTTGAGTTATAAAATAATGCTACATTAACCATGCTATGTTTGGAAGAAGATCCTTTTGTTTTTGATTTGATGATTTTTGTATTGGAAGTTGTTGGTTTAGGTAATTCCTCTATTTTGGTTCAGGTGTAAGTGAAATCAACTCTATCATAGAGAATTAATTGGGGGAAAAAATAAGACAATGAGTTTTAGAAAAAGATTGAATTGGTTTAGATGGGTAAGATACTTGAATCTAACATTGATAAAGATTATTTATTTAGGTTTGAAAAGAGATTATGTGTGCCATGTGATTCATAGTTGAATAATTATTTTCTATGTGAAGCTCATAGTTCTCCATTTTCGATTTATCCTAGCAGTACTTAGATGAAAATAGATCATCAAGAGTATTACTGGTGGGGAGGAATGAAAAGAGATATTTCTAACTATATTGTGAAGTGTTTGACTTATCAGTTTGTTAATGTAGAATGGAAGTTCCTAAAATGGATTCTTTATAGTTTTCACGTGCTATATTGGACATGGGAAAATATATCCATGGATTACATATAGGTATTACCAAATTCTTCTTGAGGTAACAATATAATCTAGGTTATTTTTGATTGATTGAAAAAAATTTCTCATTTTCTTCTTATTCGAGATACTTTGTATCAAGATAAACTTTCTATATTGTATATTAATGTGATAGTCAGGTCACATGGAGTTCCTCGATCCATTTTATTATTGATTCTATGTTGACTTATATGTTTTTTAAAGGACCTCAAATGTCATTTGGAACTGAATTAAATTTCAGTACATATTTTCAACCTCAATCAGATGTGCAGTCATAATGAACAATTCTAAACATAGAGGGTATTCTATGTGCTTGTTCTATGGAATACAAGAGATATTGGGATAAAAATCTCTCTTTGGTTGTGTTTTATTATAATAATAGTTTTCATTATTTTATATAGATGAAGCCATTTGAATCATTATATTGAAATTAGTTTCAAACTCTAGATTTTTGGGATGTAGTTGGTGAACAGAATTTGATGAGGTCAGGATTAGTAGAAGAGTTGGTAGAAAAATTTTAGTTGATTCAAAAGCACCTGAGGATAGTTCATATCATTTAGAAACTTTATTCAGATAATAAGAGGAAGGATCATTATTTCATGGTTTGTGATCATGCCTTTCTCAATGTTTCTCCATTGAAATTTGTGATGCGTTTTGGTAAGAAGAGGAAAATGAGTCAGCGGTTAATTGGACCCTATGAAATCCTAGAGAAAGTAAGATTAGTTGGATACATGATTTTATTACCTCTATGTTTATCATTGGTATACATTTTTTACATGTCTTAATGTTGAGTATGTATATTTCATATCCATCTCATGTTTTGAGTCCAAAGTAGTTTAGTTGGAAGAGAATTATTCATATGAGGAACCGCAAGTAGACATTCTTGACCATAGAGAGAAAGTGTTGCAGAATAAGGTGATTCTTCTGGTAACTATTTTATTTAAAACCCGTATATTTGGAGAGAAATTTGGGAATCTAATGAGGCATTTTGGGATAAATACACCCACTTATTTGATAAGTAAATAAAATTACAGGGACATAATTTCCAAAAGGGGAAAAGCATGTAACATCCCATGTATTTATAGAATAATAATAATTTTTTTTGTTTCTATTATTATTTATATATAAAATTTAATTTTACATTAAATGGGATAATTTTTCTTATAGTTTACTCAACAAAAAACGAAGGGTTTCTCCGAAATCTTGTGTTGCACACAAGACTGAGTTATACTGAAAAATAAAACATTATTAATATAGCTATTTTAAATGGTACTTATCACCTAGCTATTTTATTATCAAGAATGAATAGAAAAATCTACAATATGATTAAACATGTTTTATAAATGTTTTTACATTTATCAAATAAATTCTAGAGGCTTAAAATTAAAATGAATCCAATTTTAAGCATAATATACACTAATATTTTTAAAAGGTCCTTTTACAACCTCTTGAAGGGGAAACTTTTTAAAATATAGTTTTTGTCACTTTATTATATTTTATTTGACAAAATAAAAATTTTATTTAGAAGTGGGACATCAAAATATACTTTTTTTTAATTTTGGTATTTTTATGATAAAATAAACATTTAGTGAATTGTGAATGAAACAACATTTTAATTCAAAATTATATTTTCATTTAATATATTTATATAGTGAAATTATTTTATTAATGGATTTTAAAGTATAATTTTTTTATTTTTTTATAATTTAATCAAATTTTGGTCATTGTATATAGTTTCACATTGAATTCGGATATGAACACATTTCAATCTTTGGATACTTTTTACTTTTAAAAACCATCATTATGATTTTGACAATGAGAATAAATTTTAAATTAATTACTACAATTTCTATGATTTCAATTTTTAGAAAAGGATTCCCTATTTGGGATCATAATATCTAAATTTTTTATATAGGTACCTTTTATATTTGTACATTATGAATAGTAACTTTAGTGATTATTTTTATTTAACATGCTTAAAGGGTAAAACAGATAAATGATGGTTAAAAATAATATTATAAAAATATAAAACTATCCTAACACAGGTCCTATTCCTATTGGATGAGATATGGCCGACTATGGGAATCCTTAGGACTACTTTAGGACATCATGGAGCCACATTAATGTGATAATGATATGTTATAATAATTAATTAAAATTAAAGAGAAATATAACATAAACATATATCTTTTTATGAAAATGATTTTAATGCTGGGTTACATAACTAATCTATTTGACTATAAATATTCATTAGAAAGATAAAAATATTACCTACATAATGATATTTTATTTATAAATTTTAATTATTATATATATAAATTTATTTATGACACAATGATGATGCAGTGATAACCCTATTACTAAAATATTAAAATAAATGATATTATAAATATTAAAATAAAGGTAATTTGAAAATTTTGATGCTATAAAATAATTTCATGAATTATTATGACATTTTATCTTTTCATTAATTATTTTTTTATGTAATTATGTAATTATGTATTTAACAAAAATCAATTACAAAATAGTGTCAAAATTGACAGAAATGAGTTATTAAAACAAGTCCTATTATATTAAATGATATAATTGTCCTAAAAATCCAATATTCATACAACTGACTTATATAATTTTAAAATTTTCATTAATGGTCCAATTTTGGTTCTATTAACATTTTACGTTAACTATAGTTACCACAGGTTATGAAAATACAAGAAGACATGGTAAGAGTTAATGTTTTTAACTAAGGGTTAAAGCTAAAAGATAAGGTTCCTTTTGTTACCTAAACATGTCTGAAACCTGTTAGTTGAGAGGATTTAGACCCATAAACATATTATCCTCGAAATATATCACTTTGGAACTATTTTAATTCGAAACTAAATTTATAACGAAATAATATTTCAAAAACATTCATAAAGTTACTCTCCACCCCTTATAAAAGGACACCACGTCTACCCACATACTCACACCTCTCAAGCCCCGTAGATAATCCAAAATCTTATATAATAATCTCTGAAAAACAATAATTTCCTCTTATAATCCATACCTTGTTCATAATTCTACTCAATAAAGCCTTTCGGATCAAAGATAAATAAGTTACCCGATTTAGATGTAACGCCTTCTCTCAAGATCCTTTCTTTATTTTCCTTCTCAAACCCCTAACCTATATTTATTTCAATATTTTATAAAAAATAGTATCCTAAAAATAAAAGGATTTTTTTATTATAAGGGTTAGACATATAGTTACACACACTTATATATAATGTATATAGAACATATTGTTTCTGTGTACAACAAACTACTGCCTCACGAAATGATGATTGTTTAATTTTCCCCTACAACCTATCATGGTGTCCATTATTAAGGAAATATATTTATATATGATATATATTATATTTATATTGTACATATGATTATTTAATTTTTATTTATAACATATCATTATGCTTTCCATGTTGTGTAATGACGATAACTTCATTTGAGGATGTACGGACTACCGCCCCCTCAAAGTTATATGAATTGTTCTCTTCAAACATGGAACGTATAAAGGATGGATTTAATGAACTTATGTAACAGATATAACATATATATTATACTGGAAATATAATATACCTATGTATCATTTAATTTTCATTCATTTAATATGACAAATAAATGAAAGTTGTGTTCATGCATATATACGTCCTACCGTCTCCATGAACTGTGCATTTCATTTCTTATATCCATATATTATGGATATTATAATACATATATACTAAATATATATGATATTTAAATTATTAATAATATTCCGTATATGATGTAATTTTTACTACATAAATAATTTATATCGAACCTTCTTCATTCTCAACTTATGTATCGAATATCGACAAAACATCTGATATAAACTTAAATAATTATGTAATTTTTATAATAAGGTAATAATTGATATAAAAGGAATAATAAAAATGAAAAATGTTCTCCATCATGTAAAAATTAACTTATGTTTATTATTCATCAACATAATGATTATACATGATGATTCAGACTCATGGTAAAAGACTTTATCACAATCTCCATTCAATGAGGCATATTTTGATGTTATACCCCACCTTGATTTATAAGGTGTATAATAAAACCGTTTGAATTTTCATTTCATTCAAAGGGAATCATTTTTCTATGAAGTGTTTTAGTAAAAGACAAAAATGAATTTTTATAATACTTGTAGTGACAACAAATCCCCCACCAATGTAACCATTATTTGATATTTTGATTCCCCTATAAGCATTAGTGTTTTTAAAAGGAAAAGAAATACCTTATTCTTTTTTGGGTGTTTTGGTATTTAAAGTTGTTTTGAAAGTGGATTTTTTATTTTAATATCTTAAAATGATCTCTTTTGATTGAAAATGATATTTTATGAGTGAAATCATGATAATTGCAATCTTTTACCTGTTATTATTATATAATGGTACATAGACATTTGAAGGGTGGTTATGTGATAACCCAAAGATGGGTGGTTACATGATAAACCCAAGATGGGTGGTTTCCAGGTAAACTATGGATGGATGGTTATGTTATAACCTCCAATGCATTGGTTATGGAAGTTAGCCGTATGGAAATTCCATTTAGTGATATGTGTTAAAGTCAACCATATAGATATTACATTTAAGTATGTTTATGTCCCATGTTACTTTTATATATTATATGTTGCTATAATTGGGACTTAGGGTAATATTTTGGTTACAAAAAGGATATGAATTGATCTAATATTCAATGAATTATATTTACTACTTCTTAAAGGTAAAAATTATTACATTATGATAATGTATTCATGGTTTTCACGTTTACCCAAGACTGAAAGTTTTATTTCTTTTGGTATATCTTGTTGAGCACCTTATGCTCATCCCATGTTTTGAAATGTTTTTCGCATGACATAAAGAAAAATATAGTCAAGGATGGGATCAAGAAAAAGTCATGATGTTTAATCATGAAATTAACAATGTATCTTTTTAAAAAGTTTGTGTTTTATGAAAAAAATGGATAGTGAATGGATGTTTCTACTTGAAATATTAATGATTCTATTTGTGTTTTATGACCTAATTCTCTAAATCTCTAAACCTGAAAAGATCCTCGAGGTGAATCAAAGTCAAATGTAGATTTTTCTCAAGATTATGTATTTTTTATGGTTGGGGCCTTATGTAATGACCCAATGTTTTCAATGTAAATTTCATTATAATAACTATGTCACATACATAATGAACTACTATGAACTATGTGACATTTAAACATAATTTTGTCACTTATGTGATTTTAATTTCAAAAATTTAACATACACAGTTGTGATCATTAGGTTATTTGGGGTCTAATATGACCAACATTAATTTTGGTGAATATTAACATACCCTTATGAATAGTAATTTTAAACTTATGAATAGTTATATACCCTAATGAATAATAAACTTAACTATAATATTATATTAATAATATTTATGTGAAAGTATGATGTACCTATATTTAAGAATAAGTAAATAAATGTTTTAAAACTATTTTTTTAAGAATAAATTATTATTTTAATTAAATATTAAATTTATAACATTTAGAAATTTTTTAGAAATATGGATTTAATTTTTGGATTTTACTTGTTGAAAAATGGTTAGGGTCAATTTTTTGGATTCTCTAAAATACCTGATTTTTTTTATGAATAGTAAAATACAAAAATTCACAATAAATGCTAAAACCATAATTTCTGCATCATGATTTAGTCAGGGATGATGTAAATGGACACTGGTTTTAATTCACATTCAAAAATTAATATTTCTGTTCACAAGAATCATCACTATTTATTGTCTTAAGGAAAAATAATAAACTATTGATTAATATATAATGAAAACCCTCCTCTCATCCACTATAAATACCACCCCTTCTTACCTATTCTGTTTTCTACTATCAAGACTTATGACTTTCCTATATTCTTCCAAAATCTATCATCATTCTCCTACCTCTCATACAAAACCCCATGGTCACTTTAAAATATGAAATCATTACCCCTTTAAAAGTATCTAAAGGATGATTGATTCATGAGGTAAAATCCTCTTTTCTTTTTATTTCTTTTTCTTATCAAGTTAATTTGTTTTCTTTTATATCCTTACCTCCCATGATACTAATGTTATGATAAATGTACCATACATGTACTGGAATTTTTTTATGATAATAAAATAAGTGATTATCATCTCTCCTTTACTATTCTTTTATTTTAGTAGTAAAGACACCATCCGAGATGTGTAAATTTTGCACATTCAAGGAAGATGGGTTTTCAATTTCAATTACCATCATCAATTATATTCATGAATCCATTTTAATAGTTTAACCAGACCGAAATATATGTATTATTCCTCATCAATGGTTTTGGAATCCTTTTATACACAAGTTTTTTGTTTTATAAAACAAAACGTGATATTTGTGGTTAAAACTATAAATTATCCCAAAACGTTGTCACTAATGATTTATAAAATGATTCAACTTCACTCCAAGTAACCAAATTAAAAATTAAACCATGTAAACTAATGTATTATAAATAATAAAATATTACATCAATTCTATATAACCACATTTATAATACATGTTTATCCGAACATGGACCGATCCTTAAATCCAAGCAAGCAAACAGACCCGAACACTGAAATTGAACCTCTTAACAAATCAAAATGGTCATAAATGAACATAAAAGGGTTTTAATAAATAATTTACAGATATAATAGGTTCTTTAATTATTAATTAATGTACATAATTTTATTATTCAAGTCATTAATATACTGTTGTGAACACCATCATACTTAAGGTAATGGATCCTCTTTATTTCAATTTTATTCAAGACTTTCCTATATTTCATGCCCTATTATGAGTAATTCCTAGTGATGGGGTATTATTACTAAACTCCACCATACTGAACTCATGATTTATATGTTTTGAGAAACCCCTTTAATTCTCATGAATCCCACTTATATACACCTGATACCATGTTGATAATCCTTATGGAATTATACCCGAACTGCCTTTATTCCTTCGGGATTCTCTATCATTATTTTCATGAAAATGATGTTTTCTTTTCATTTTATTTAAAACATCTACATTATATTCATATTCCCTGAAATCATGTTTCTATAAGAATCCATCATTATCTTTTTGGTGTATACATGCTTTTAAGTGAATCTCTCATTGATACTTCCCAATAAGAAAAACCATTTTAAAGGAACTTCCCATATTTTAAAACAATTTAATGTAATCTATATCCTCTATTTTAATCCACAATTGTCTTTATAAAATAATTATTTTTTATTATGAAAACCTTCTTGGTTCACTTCTGGTTTAATATAAAATATTGTTCCCTTTTCTATTTTGAATGTTTTATAGTACTTTTTTTAAAATTGCACAAAAATGTATTAAATGATAAAATATCTCTAATACATTATTTTACATGTTATCATATATTTTTGACATCAATTACAATGATATATCCCTATTTTAATTTATGATATTCCATATATGTTCTAATTATTTTCTTTCATGGACGCTTTCATGATATACCCATTGGTAATGCTTTATGTCATGATTATAGTACCCAATTCTTTCCATGGGTAACCCTTATATCTATGTAAGATTAATTAGGTATGATTCTTTATGTGGAAAAAATATTCATGAAATGTAAGATATGTGAGCCCATATAGCGCTCCAATGCATTGGGTATAGCCGTGCCTCATTTCTCATGAGATGATTATGTGCGATGATCTTGGTGGTTAGCCTCGACTTGTTCCACTATGTGCAGCGGTCTTGGAGGTTAGCCTTAGCTTTTGCTAATATGGGAAACAGTCTTGGTAGTTTTCCTTGACTCATACTAAATTAAATTTTTATATTTCTGCTACATTTATATGAATACATTTTTAAATGATTCCTTGTTTATATGTTATGAAACCATATGTTACATGCATTTTTATATCATTATGTTATGCCTTCTGAACCATGTACCAATGCTTTATTATTATGTTTGTTACCTTTCTATGATTTTTACCCCATACCTTGGTTAATTTAATCCTCATGGTACCCTCTTCATATGTAAGGTCTCAAAGGATTTAGAAGCTATTTTTGAAGACTAAGTAAAGAAAAATTATATTTAGTTCCATGTTTTCAGTTTTATTTACCTAATATTTAAAGACACTAGACTTTACAATACTTGGCTCGTACAATGATGCATAAATATGAAAAAAAAATCATGTAATGTTATATGTAAAATTCTAGGGTCACAATAGTTGATATCATAGGATGGTCTAGTTATTATTAGAGATTAGGAATATAGCACCTTAGTGGGAACCTTAAAGATGAGATGAAGTATAAGAAAACATTCCTAAATTTTGGTAAGAATAGAGTAAGTTGTTTATCAAGAAAATACATACCTGTGTGGATAAAAACATGAAGAAGTAGTTCTGGAATAGATGTACCTAACATTAAAAGATTTGACATAGAATATTGGTCTTGACCCATGGTATCCTGGTACATGACAACAGGCCTTTATGCACTCTTGGTTTGACACTTCCAGGGGATATTCCTTGGTAAATTAATGAGAATAATAAAAAATGTATTAAGGAAATAAAAACCCATAAGAATATATGTTAAGAAATAGATCAAGGATGAACTATATTTAAACCTACGTAATCACAAGTTAGGATATACTATCCACGATAAGATTATCCTTTTATGTTCATAGTTTTTTTTATATTGTATAGCTGCATATTCAAGACCTATATTTGTAAGTTAATTTTCTTAGTAAATGGTAGGAAATATATGAACATGGGCCAACAATAAATGTTATATGGAATGTTAGGATTTACCTAATTATATTCCTGATATAATCAGAAAGGATGATTAAACTTTTATGGAAATACTTTCTCATCCATCTCATGTAATGATTAATAACAAGAATCATGTGGAATTCCCTCATCCTCCACAAAAGGAGAAGGTTTCTATAGAATACATCATACAGAAAATGCCTCCCATATTTTGCAGATCTTATGATACCCTCCTCACTATGTAGTGGATTAACTCTATTGAAGAGATTTTCTTCATCCTCTAGTGCTCAGAATAAGTGAAAGTTGTACTGGAGGTCTATTTTTTTTTGATGGGGAAGCTGATCAGTGGTGGATACATATAAAAAATACAAATACCTAAGAGTTAATTGATTCCATGGATTAGGAGGAATACAAGAGGATGGATTTCAATATATATTTCCTCGAACCCCCCATCTCAAGATGGAAAGAGAGTTCCTCAACCTCAATCAGAAGAAAAATGAGTCCATTGGGTCATATGAAGCAAACATTACAAGGCTTGTAATTTACACCTCTAGCTTTTTCATAAACACTGAAAGCATGGTGGATGACTTCCTTAGCAGTCTAATTACAAGTCTACAGAAGGTGTTGGCGATCCGAGACTTCAACAGTTATGAGGATATTTTTTTTATTACCTCAATGTTGAAATTGAGATTACATACTCTTAGTGGTCCCATGGTCCTGATGAGAAGATGAAAAAAATAGAGCACATCATGGATGGTTCAACAAAAAAATCCCACGATGGAATGAAGCCCGAATATCCCACTTGTAAATGTTGTAGGAAGAAGAATCCAAGGAATAGTCTAAAAGGACCTAGAAATTCCTTCAAATGTGGAAACTAGGATATCTATCCAAGAACTACCAAAGGGATGTAAAAAATCACACAAATGTGGAAGAATAAAGGAAGGTTCTGATCAATACTCAGCTTGTGGTTAAGTGTTACCAATGCAAGAAGCATGGGAATTATGCCTACAATTTCCATAACCCACGGGTTATTGGAGAAAATAAACAACAACCTCCAAGGTAATAAAGAAGTTCTAATTTTATCCTTACTACTGAGGTGGAGCAGGACAACGATATGGTGATAGGTATTCTAGTTATTCATTAAATAATAGCTAACATACTAGTTGATTTTTGTTCTACACATTCATTCATATCTTGTCTATTTTGTAGAAATATTCAAAACACCCACTAAAAATTTGGAGGACAAGTTATCTGTTAGGAAAAAAATGGGGAAATTATCTCTTCCATGGTTTATAAATCCTCCTCGGTTAATGTTTGTGGATTGCACCTCCCAAAAAATCTTCTCATACTTTTCTTAGTGGATTTTGATGCTATCTTCATCAGGGATTGAAAATATTTATACAAATCCAACATCAACTCATAGGAAAGGGAGATCACTCTTCACATCACAAAGCATCCTCTTATTATTTACAATTGTAAGGAGAACTATTAATATCATTTAGAATCAGTTAATCAAGTGTGAATATTAATTCCTTATAAACAATAATTTTAAGATCAAATGATTATGAAAAAGGAGAGAATCATGCTTGAATACATGCCCATAATGAGGGATTACACTAATGTATTCCCTAAAGAGATTCATGGTCTTCCTACTAACTGAGAGGTTGAGTTCTAAATTGAGCATATTCTTGGGTCTCTTCCTATATCAAATACACTTTACAGAATGGTCATCGTAGAGTAGGAAGAGATGAAAAAGTAGTTACATGATAATCTGGATAAGGGTTTTAAATTCCCAAGTGCTTCGTCATGGTGTGCTCAAGTACTCTTCATCAATAAGAAGGATGGATCAATGATCCTATGTATTTATAATCATGAGCTCAATAACATCCTTATAATGAACAAGTATCCACTTCCACAGATAGATGACATGTTTGATCTTCTTTGTGGGGCCGATTATTTCTCTAAAATGGAAAATCGCTTGGGATATCACTAGTTAATGATGAGGAAGGAAGATATTCCAAATACTACCTTTCCAATGAGTTATAATCACTATGAGTTCATATTTATTCCATTCAGACTCACTAATGATCAAGGAATTTTCATGTATTTATTGAATAGTGTATTTAGAGATTACCTCAAAAATTTGTGTTAGTATTTATTGACGATATTCTGATATACTCCACGACCATGGAGGATCACGAGGAGCTTTAGAATACAACATTAAAAACATTTTTAAGGGAGAATCTATATGAAAATTATAGTAAATGTGAGTTTTGGATATATGAAGTATCATTGTTGCGGTATGTTATCACTAGTAAAGGTATATCTATGGAACCTTCCATGACAAAGGCAATTGAAGTGTGGGCTAGGCCAACATCCGTAACGGATATCCATAGCTTTTTGGGTATATCTGGGTATTATCGACGATTTGTGAAAAATATTTCATGATTGTAAAACCCAATGGAAATTCTGACCCGGGAGGGAGTAATGTTTGTTTGGACTCAGGTATGTGAAGATGATTTCCAGGAGTTGGAAAAGAGGGTTATCACTATACCAGTACTCAAATTTCCAACAAGTGGAGAACTCTTTCTTGTGTGTAGTGATTCTCAATGGAGGAATTAGGATGTGTGCTAATGAAAAATGATAAAGTGATAGCTTACGCCTCAACATAGAGTAAAAATCTATGAGAAAAAAAATCCCATGCATGATTTGAAGTTGGTGGATGTAATATTTGTGTTGAAAATTTGTTGGCATTATCTCTACGGAGAGAAGTGTGAGATATATACTGAACACAAGAGTCTCAAATATATACTCATAAAAAATATCTTAATATGTTCCAATGAAGATGTATATGTCTCATCAAGGATTATGGATGCTCAATCCACTACCATATCGGTAAGGAAAATAAAGAGGCAGATGCTCTGTGTAGAAAGGATCTTGTATCTTTATTAATGATGAGAACTGAAAAGGATACAACCATCTTAGATTTGAAAAGAATGGACATGGGAGTCACTATGGGAGGAACATTATCAATGTTTTCCCAAATGATTTCTAAACCATCCTTTATGGAGAAAATAAAGGATGCTCAAAGAAAATATTTGGACCTTCAGAAAAGGGAAGAAGTTGTAAAATTTAGAAATCCCATGAGTTCATGATTGATAAGGATGGATTTGTAAGATTTCGGACACGATTATGTGTACCATCCATTCTAGAGATAAATTAGGAGCTTTTTAATGATTCACATAGCTCGACCGTCATTATTCACATAAGGAGAAATAATATGTATCAAGTTCTATGAGAAAAATTTTGGTGGGATAATATGAAATGGGAGATTGTTGAATAAACATCAAAGTTCCTAGTATTAAATCAAGATAAGTATGAGTGGAAAAAGACTAAGGGTGTGATGGAAGAACAGCCCATACCAACATGGTAGTGGGAAAAAATTATTGTGGAATTTGTCCCTGGACATCCAAGGACATCCATAGGTAACAATGTTGTATGGGTCATTGTGGATCATCTCAAAAAGACAGATCACTTTATGGTAATTCGATATGACATCTCATTGGATGAACATTTAGGTATTTACAGCAACAAAGTGGAAAGACTGCATGGAGTACCAGTATCTATTGTATTCGATCGTGATTAGAGATTTACCTCAAAGTTCTTGAAAAGTCTCCAACATGCTCTAGGCACTGAACAGAACTTTAGTATGGCCTATCATACTCAAACTAATGGCCAATCTTAGTGGACTATTCAGATAATGTAATATATGTTGAGAGAGTGTTCGATGGGATTCAAAGGAGGATTGGACATACATCTTCCATTGGTTAAATTATCCTACAATAATAGTTTCCACTCAACCATCCGAATGGCCCTATATGAAGCCCTTTATGGGAAAAGGTGAAAAACACCGACGCGTTGGAATGAATTAGGTGGGAAAAAATTTCTAGGACCTGAAATGATTGATGAAATGGTTGAGAAGGTGAAAACCATTCATCAACATATCAATGTTGCCCAAAGCTGACATAAGTGTTATACAGACAATCGACGACGGTACGTTGAGTTCAAAGTTGGAGATAGGGTATTTCTAAGCATATCTCTTTGGAAGAAGGTCATGAGGTTTAGGAATAAAGGGAAGCTATTTCCAAGGAATGTCGGCCCCTTTGAAATCTTTGATTGAGTCAGAGATATTTCCTATCGACTGGTACTTCTTCCTACCATGTCCAATGTACATGATGTCTTCCCTGTGTACCTCTAAAGGAATTACAAACCAGATCCTTTACATGCACTCTCTTTAGAGGAGGTATAGTTGGAGAATGATGTTTCTTACAAGGAGTAGCCAATAAAGATCTTAGATCATAGAAATAATTTTTTATATAACATGGCTACTCACCTGGTCAACGTACTATAGTGGAACCAAATGTAAAAAAAGGAAACATGGGAACTAGAGGAGGCAATAAAGGAAAAGTACCCACAACTATTTGTGTACTAGAATGTAAAATGGAATTTCGAGGGTTCAATTTCTTAGAGGGGGATGTAAGGACCCATTGTTTTTAAACGTAAATTTACTTCTAAAAATTATGTCACATACATAATGAACTACCTTGTACTATGTTGCCTTTAAACATAATTTTGCGACTTCTATGATTTAAATTTCGAAAATCTGACAAACACAGTTGCAATCAGTATGTTATTTGGAGTCTAATATGACCAAATTAATTATTAGGGAATAGTAACATACCCTTATGTATAGTAATGATGACCTTATGAAAAGTGAAATAACCAAATGAATAGTAAACTTAACTATGATAGTTTGTAAATAATATTTAAGTGAAAGTATGATGTACCTATATTTTGGAATGAGTAAATAAATGTTTTAAAATAGTTTTTTTATAAATTATGATTTTAATTAAATATTACATTACTAATATTTAGAAAATTATTTTAGAAAAATGAATTCCATTTATTTAATCTACATGTAGAAAAATGGTTAGGGCAATTTTTTGTATTTTTCTAAAATACTTGAATTTTTGATGAATAGTAAAATATGATAATTCACAATAAATGATAAAACATGAATTTCCACATCATGATTTAGTCATGGATGATGTAAATATCAATTTTTCAAATCACATGAACATATTAATATTTCTGGTCCCAAAAATAATAACTATTTCTTGTCTTGTGGAAAAATAATTAATAATGTTTATAATATTATGAAAACCCTCTTCTACTATACTATAAATACCACCCCTCTTTAAATCATCTCTTCACTCCTCTAAAGCCATGTTCCATTCCTATATTCTTCCAAAATATCTCCAAAAACTACTCCCCCATTACCAAGGACCCCTAGTCTCTTCAAAACACCAAATCCTCCCCCCTTAAGAAGGATCTCAAGGAAGATTGATTAAATAGGAAAATTCCACTTTTCTTTTCTTACTTTTTCTTTACAAGTTCATTTTTTTCTTTTTCTATACTTACCTATCATCATAAAAATGTTATGATAACTCTAATACATTAAATTTACTATAATATTGTTATGATAAGGGAATAAGTTATTATCATCTCTCCTTTACTCTTCATTTATTTTAGTAGTAAAGACACCATCCGAGATATGTAAATTCACCACATTGAAGGATGATGTGTTTTCAATATTCGTTAGCATATTCTATTATGGTCATGAAACCATTTTTATGGTTGAAAAAGACCAAAATATTATTATAATGCCTCATCAATGGCTCTAGAATTCTTTTGTACACATGTTTTTGGATTATAAAACTAAATGTGTTCTTTGTGGTCTAAAACCACCAATTAACCCCAAAGGGTGTCGCTAAGGTTTTATATAATTATTTGACCTCACTCTAAGTAAAAAAATTAATTTTTCTTTCATGTATCCTTATATAGGTTCAATTATAAAATATGACTTCAATTATGGACAACCACCTTCATCATACATTTTTATCCGAACATGGACCCATCATTGAAACCAAGCAAGCAAATAGGCTCGAACAACGAAATTTAACCACTTAACCAAACAAAATGGTCATAAATGAACATAAAAGGGTTATAATAAATATTTTATATATAGAATAGGTTCTAGAATTATTAATTAATGAAACTAATTTGTTTTTATAGTAATTAATATCAATTGGAGAACACTATCACACTTAAGGTAAGGGATCCTCTCTATTTAAATTTCATTCAAAAGTGTCCTCTATGTTATTCCCTATTATATGAAATTCCTAGTGATGGGGTATGATTAAAATCCTCCCCCATACGTCCCTTATGAATTATACGTGATGATAACCCCATTTATCTCTAATTAATCCCTCTTAAGTACACATAATACCATTCTAATAATCGGTAAGGAATTCTACTAGAACTGCCTTTATTCGTTCGGGTTCGTCTATCATTCTTTTTACCAAATAAAGTTGTCTTAAATATTTACATATAAATTATACATACAGTTTATATTATCCAAACTCATGTTTCGCGATCCATACCTCATTCTATTTCGGGGATATACATGCTTTTATTTGAATCCCTCTTTGATACATCCCAATAAGAAAACTTGTTTTAAGGTAACATCCCAAAATTTTACCCAATTTCATGTGCACTTTATCCTCTATTTTAAGCCAAAAATTTCATTATAATATCAGTATATTTATTATGAAAACATTATTGGTTCCCTTCGAGTTTTATATAAAATATTGTTTCTTTTCTATTTTGAATTCTCTATAGTATTTTCCTTGAAATTGCACGAAAATGTTTTAAATGGTAAAATATCTCAATTACTTATTTTTTAAAAGTTTTCAGATCTATTTGAAATAACTTACCATGATATATGAATATTTTACATTTTTTACTTTCATGTATGTTTTAATTCCTTTATTTCATGGACACTTTCATGATATAACCATTGGTTATGCTTTATGTCATGATTGTGGTGCCTAATTATTTCCATGGGTAACCCTTATGTTTATGTAAGATTGATAATATATGTTTGTTTATGTGGAAAACATATTCATAAAATGTAATATGGGTGCATCTAGATAGTGCTCCAATTAATTTTCTAATGTTTAGTCTCATGAGATGATTATGTGTGGCTGTATTAATGGTTAGCCATGGCTTGTGCTACTATGTGGAACAATCTTGGTGGTTATCCTTGGCTTGTTCTACATTGGGAAACAGTCTTGGAGGTTATCCTTGACTCATACTAAATTCATGTTTTATGTTTATTCTATGTTTATGTGAATCCATGTTTAAATGATCTCATGTTTATATGTTATGAATCCATATGTTACATTAATTTTTATGTCAGCATTTATGCCTTCAAACCCATGTACTAATGTTTTATTCTTATGTTTATTCCATTACTGGGATTTTTAGATCATCCCTTTGTTCATGTGATCCCCATAGTACCCAAAACAGATGTAAGGGCTAAATGGAATTTATAATATCTTTATGAAGTCTAAATAAAATTTGTTATATTTAGTTCTATGTTTTCAGTTTTATGTACCTTGTCTTCAAAGACACTATACTGTAAGATTCTTGGCTTGTACTATGATGTATAAATATACTTAAAATCATGTAATGTTATATGTAAAAGTATAGGGGATCTATAGTTGGTATCATAGGATGGTATAGTTATTTTGGGAGATTACAAATAGAGTACCTTTATGAGAACCTTAAAGATGATACAAAGTATATGAAAACATCCCAAAATTTTGTAAATATAGAGTAAGTGGTTTATTAATAAAATGTATCCCATTATGGATACAAATAGGTATATGAAGCTCAAGAACAGATGTACCTAGGAGTGAAAGATCCAATAAGGAGTTATGGGCTTCATCTAGGGAATCGTGGTACATGACAACAAGCCTTTCATTACTCTTGTTTTGACACTACAAGGGGATATTACTTGGTAAATTTATGATATTAATACAAACCATTATTAAGGGAATAAAAAATCCCATATGTATATAAAATCAGAAATAGATTGTTGATAACCTCGATTTAAACCTAAGTAATCACATGTTTGGATATACTTCTCCTTTACATATTTATCCTTCAATTTTAAAACATTCCTTTTAATTATCAATACCTAAGTATTCAGTCACTATAATTATAAGTTATTTTTCTCATTCAATAGAGGAAAATAGATGAACATGTTCCAACAATCAATGTTATATGGAATGTTTTTATGGACCTAATGATATGTCTGATACTACAAGAATGAGTTCTTAAAACTTCATTACAGTAATTGCTCAGTTGGCTCAAGTTATGAATAATAAATTGAATCATGTGGAATTCCCTCATCCACCAAGGAAATAGAAAGTTACTGTAGAATCATTCATAGGAGAATGGCCTCCCATGTTTTGTGGATCTTCTGATCACCTCCTCATGGAGTAGTGTATTAACTCTATTGAAACAATATTCTATGTCCTCCACTACTCAGAAGAAGAGGATGTTGTACTAGATGTAAATTGTTTTGATGGGGATACTGATTAGTGGTAGAAACTGATCAAGAATACAATTACCCAAGAGGAAACTGATTACATGGATTGGGAGGAATTCAAGAGGATATTTTTAAAAAATATTTTCCTCAAACACACTGTATCAAGATGAAAATAGTGTTCCTTATCCTCACATAGAAGGAATATGAGTCCATTTGTGGTGTATGCAGTGAGATTTAAAAGGCATTCAAGGTATACCTTGGATTTTTTATGAAAACCATGTGCAAGGTGGATCACTTATTTATTGGGATAAAAATTAGTATATGGAAGCTTTTGGTGATCCGAGACTTCAACAGTTATGAGGAGATTGTCCATTATGCCCTAAAGATGGAAATGGAGATTGGAGACAGTCAGTGGTCTTTTGGGCCTGGTGATAGAATGAAGAAAATAGAGAACAACATGGGAAGTTAAACAAACAAATCTTTCGATGGAAAGAAGCCTGGATATCCAACTAGTAAATTTTTTTGGAAAAATAATCATGGGAACTATATAAAAGGAACCAATAATTTCAACAAATGTGGAAATAAGGTACATTTGGCCAAGAACTGCTGAAGGTATATGAAAAATCCCGCTACTTTGGAAAAATAAAGGATGGTTAAAATAAATTCTCATTTAGTGGTGCAATGTTACAACTACAAGGTGCATGGAAATTATGAAAAACATTTCACTATGCCAAGGATTGTTAGAAGAAATCAATGACAACTTCCAAGGAAACATTGAATTCCTTACACTATCACTAATTCTGAGGTGGAGTCAAACAATGATATGGGGATAGGTATGCTAGTTATTCATTCATGAATAGAGAACATACTATTTGATTTTGGTTATAATAATTCTTTCATATCTTGTAAGATTAGTATAAATATTTAAACACCACCTCAAAATTTGGAGGAAAATTTATCATTGAGAATAAACAGTGGAGAAATTATTGAGTCGATGGTTTATAACACATCCCTGTTTAATATTTGGGGGATAAAACTCCTAGAAATTCTTGTTATACTTCCATTAGTGGAGTTTGAAATTATATTAGGTATGGATTGGATAACATTATACTAATTCAACATCAACTATCAGGAATGGGATATCACTCTTCACATCATGAAGCATCCTTTAATTCATAACAATAGTATGGAAGAAGATTAACATCCATTATAATTACGGTCTCAACTGTGGTTATTAATTCCTTATGATCAATCATTTCTTGCTCAAATTATTGAGAAAAAGGAGAGAAATATGCTTGAAGACATGCCCATTGAGATGGATTAGACTAATGAATTTCCTAGAGTTTTTCCTTATATTCCTCCTAACTGATAGGTTGGGTTCTCAATTGAACATATTCCTGGATCTCTTTATATATCAAAGAAATATTATAAAATGACCACCATTTAGATTGAAGAGCAGAATAAGAAGTTACAAGAGAATCTAGAGAAGGGTTTTATATGCCTCAGTGCTTCACTGTGGGGTGCGCTAGTCCTTTTCATCAAGAAGAAGGATGGATCAATGCATCTTTTCATTTATTTTCATGAGCTCAATAAAATCACAATAAATAACAAGTATCCTTTACCGTGGATAGATCACTTTTTTATCAGCTTATTGGGGCCAATTATTTGTCTAAGGTGGACCATCGGTCGGGATATCACCAATTAAAGGTGAAGAAGGAAGATATTCCCAAGACTACCTTTCGAAAGAGGTATGGAAACTATGAGTTCAAATTAATTTTCTTTAGGCTCACTAATGATCTATAAATTTTCATGGATTTAATGAATTGAGTATTTATAGTTTACCTTAAAAAATTTGTGGTAGTATTTATTGATGAAATTCCAATACACTCTATGATAAAGGAGGAACATGACGAGAATTTCAATACTGTGATAGAAACACATAGAAGGGAGAATCTGTATGAAAGGTATAGTAAATGTGAGTTCTAGATGGAGAAAGTGTCATTATTAGGGCATATTATCACCATAAAAGTGATATATATAGACCCTTCCAAACAAAGGGAAATGAAGAGTGGCCCAGGAAAACTTATGTAATAGAGATCAACACGTTTTTGGGTCTATCTAGGTATTATAGATGATTTTTGAAGAAATTTTCATTATTTTCAAGCACAATGACCATGATGACACAGAAGGGAGTAACGTTTTTCTAGACTCATGAATGTGATACTGTTTTAAGGAGTTGAAAATGAAGCTTATCACTATGACAACAATCATAAGTCCAACATGTAGAGAACACTTGGTGGCATATAGTGATGCTTCAAAGAAGGGATTAAGATTTTTGATAATTACAACTGATAAAGTAATAGCTTATACATCAAGAAAACTACAAATTCATGAGAAAAACTATCCCACACATGATCTGGAGTTGGCGGCTATGATTTTTTCATTGAAAATCTGGCAGCATTATCTATATGGGGAGAAGTGTGAGATATATACTGACCACAAGAGACTCAAATATATATTTAGACAAAAAGATAAAAATATACACCATCGAAGATGAATAGATATCATCAAGGATTATGACTTCTCTATCAACTACCATCATGGTTAGCCAAATAAGTTGACATATTCTCTAAGTAGATAGAGTCATGAATCTTTATCAGTGATGAGGATAGAAAATGATTTGATCTTCTTAGATTTTCATAGAATGGACATGGGAATACTTAAGGGAGAAACATCATAAATCCTTTCCCAAATGATTGATCAAATATCCCTAATAGAGAAAATAAAGGATGCTCAAATAAAATATGTGGAACTTTAGAAATGGTGGAAGTTGTTAAAAATGGGAAATCCAATGAGTTTATGACTAACATGGATGGATTTTTACGATTTGGGACATGAGTGTGTGTACCATGCAATACAGAGATAATGTAGGAGATTTGGAATGACGCATATAGCTCAACCTTCTCTATTCACCAAGGGAACACAACGATGTATTGATATCTCGGAAAAAACATTGGGTGAGACAATATGAATAGGGAGATTGATTAATATACATCAAAGTGCCAGGTATGTTAGCATGTAAAGGGTGAGAGGAGAAATTATAAGGGGATGATGCTACCACTACCCATACCAACATGGAAATGGGAAAACATTAACATGGACTTTGTCCCTGGAATTCCAAGTATATCCAGAGAAAACAATGTTATATGGGTTCTTGTAGACTACCTTATGAAGATAGCTCACTTTATCACAATTTGAGAGGAATTCTCATTGGATCAACATTCATGGATTTACATCAAAATGTGGTAAGGATGCATTCAGTACCACAATCTATTATATCTGATCATGATCCAACATTAACCTTGATGTTCTGGAAAAGTATCCAACATGATCTAATCACTGAACTAAACCGCAGTATGACTTATCATCCTCAAACTAATGTACAATCAGAGTGGAGTATTTATACACTAAAATATATGGTAAGAGAATGTTCTATGGACTTAAAAGAAAGATAGGGACAACATATTCTATAGGTTGAACTCTTCTACAACAATAGGTTCCACTCGAGTATCTGAATGAAAAAATATGACTCCCATTATGGGAAAAGGTGAAGAACACCAGTGTTTCAGGATGAAGTCAGTGAGCATAAGCTGATAGGATATAAAATCGTAGATAAGGTGAAAAACATTAAAGAGAGTATCAAGGAATCCCAAAGTCAATGAAGAGTTATGCATACAATCTTCGATGAGACATTGATTTCAAAGTTGGAGACATGGTATTTATATGCATATCTCTATGGAAGAAGGTCATGAGGTTTTTGAAGAAAATAAAGCTAAGTCCTATGTACATCGACCCATTCGATATATTTTATCGATTCAGTGCTGTGGCCTATCGACTGGAACTTCTGCCTACCATTTCTATAGTACTTGATTTCTTCCATGTATTCCTCTTAAGAAATTACATACCAAATCCTTCACATGTACTCTCTTCAGAGGTGGTACAGTAACACAATGATCTTTCTTATAAGGATATGTCAGTAAAGATCTTGGATCGTAGAGATAAAGTTCCACGTAATAGGACTGCACACCTTGTCAAATTACTATGGCAGAACCATAAGTATGAAGAGGAAACTTTGGAACTCGAGGAGAAAATGAAGGAAAAGTACCCAAAGATGTCTATGCCTTAGAATGTAAAACAAAATGCCTAGGGAGAAATTTCATAAGAGGGAAAAAATGTAAATAGCCAATTTTTTTCAATGTAAATTTTATTCTAATAATTATGTCACATATATAATGAACTAATAAGTACAATGTGACCTTTAAACATAATTTTTTCACTTATGTGATTTGAATTTCGAAAATATGACCTACACAGTTGTGGTCAGTAAGTTATTTGGAGTTTAAGATGGCCAACATAATTTTTGGTGAATTGTAACATACCCTTATGAATTGTAATTTTACCCTTATGAATAGTGATATACCCTAACAATACTAACCTTACATATTATATTATATAAATAATATTTAAGGGAAAGTATGGTGTACCTATATTTTGGAAGATAAAAATAAATGTTTTAAAAAAATTATAATAAATAATGATTTTAATTAAATATTAAATTAATTATATTTTGAAAATTATTTTAGAAAATTGGATTTAATTTTTGTATTCTATATGTTGAAAAACCGTTAGGGTGATTTTTGGTTTTTTAAAAAATGCATGATTTTTTGATGAATAGTAAACTATGATAATTCACAATAAATGATAAAACATGGATTTATGCATCATTATTCAGTCATAGATGATGTAAATGGACATTAATTAAAAATAAAAAGAACATATTAGTGATTTTTTTCACAAGAATCATCACTATATTTTGTCTTATTAAAAAATAAAAAACTAATGATTATAATATTATGAAAACCCTCATCTCCTCCACTATAAATACCACCCCTCCATACCTCATATCCTCACTCCCCTCAAGCCTTATGCCTTTCCTATATTAAACATATCTCCTCACGCTCCCCCCCCCCCACTTCCAATATCCCCTAGTATCTTCAAAATACCAAATTCTCCTCCCTTAAGAAGGCTCTCAAGGAATATTGATTCAAGTGGTAAATTCCTCTTTTCTTTTCATTATTTTACTTTTCAAGTTCATTTATTTTCTTTTCTATCCATACCTCTTATCATCAAAATCTTATAAAAACTACAGTAAAATATATGTACTGTAAATCTATTATGATAATGGAATAATTTGTTATCATATCTCTTTTACACTACTTTTATTATAGTAGTAAAGACACAATATGAGATATGTAAATTTACCACATTCAAGGATGACGTGTTTTCAATTTTCATTACCATTTTAAATTATCGTAATTAAAACATTTTCACAGTTGAAATATCCCAAAATATATGTATTATTCCTCTTATGTGGTTCTATAATCCTTTTGTACCCATGTTTTTGGTTTATAATCCAAAATGTGTTCTTGAGGGTCAAAAATCGCCAATTAACCCAAAAGGTTGTCACTATTGATTTATATAATTATTCAAATTCACTCCAAGTAACAAAAATAAGTTTTCAAACATGTAAATTTATGGATGTTCAATAATAAAATATTACTACCAATTCTGGAGAACCACTGTCATCATACATGCTTATCCAAACATGGATTGATCATTAAAACCAAGCAAGAAAATGGACCCAAACAATGAAAATAAACCTCTTAACCAGTCAAAATGGTCATAAATTAACATAAAAGGGTTGTAATAAATATTTTAAATATATGATAAGTTCTATAATTATTAATTAAGGAACCTAATTATGTTATTTAGGTCATTAATATCAACTGGATAACATCATTGAACATAAGGTAAGGGATCCTCTCTACTTCACTTTGTTCAAGATTGTCCTCTTTGTTATGACCTATTATGTGTAATTAATACTTTTTTGGTATGATTAAAAATCTCCCTTTTAATGAAATAATTATTTATAAGTGGTTATAAACCCTTTTATCTATCATTAATCCTTCTTGAGTACAACTGATACCATGCCGATAATTCGTAAGGAATTCTACCTGAAATGCAATTTTTCCGTCGAGTTGCTCTATCTTTATTTTAACCGAAATAAAGATTGAATTTTTTTTATGTACAACTCCTAAAAGCTATTTATATACTAAAAACTCAAGTTTCAATATAAATTCCTCAATATCTTTAGGTATATATATTCTTTTAAGTTAATCTATCCTTGATACTTCCCAATAAGAAAACTCGTTTTAAGGGAACTTCCCAAATTTTTACCCAATTTTAGATGCACTATATCCTATATTTTAAGACTACATTGTATTTATAATATAAATAGTTTTATTATGAAAACCATATTGGTTCAATTCTATTTTTATATAATGTATTTATCCTTTTTTATTTTGAAAGTTCTATAGTATTTTCCTTAAAACAGTAGAAAATTGTTTTAAATGCTAAAATTTCTCAAATACATTTTTTACATTTTTGACCACTTTTTGACATCACATACCATGATATATTATTATTTTACCTTATTTACTTCCATTTATTTTCTAATTCATCTCTTTCATGATCGCATTGTTGATACACTGATTGGTTATGCTTTATTTCATGATTGTGGTACCCTATTATTTCCCGGGGTAACCATAATGTCTATGTAATATTGATTATATATGATTATTTATGTGGAAAAAATATTCATGAAATGTGAGATGGATGAACCCAGATAGCGTTAAAATGCATTTGGTAATGTTTAGCCACATGAGATGATTATTTGTGACATCCTTGGTGGATAGCCTCAGCTTGTGCCACTGTATGAAATGGTCATGCCAGTTGGCCTTGGCTTGTGCTACTTTGGGAAACAATCTTAGAGGTTATACATGAATTGTACTAAATTAATTTTTCAGGTTTCTTCCATATTTAATGGAATCTATGTTTAAATTATCTGATGTTTATATGTTATGAATCCATATGTTACATAAAATTTTATATCATCAAGTTATGTCTTCTAACCCATGTACTAAAGAATTATTCCTATGTTTATTCCCTTTCTGGGCCTTTTAGCTCATCCAATTGTTCATGTGATCCCTAGTGTACCCTATGTAGATTTTAGGGCTTAAAAGAAGTTAGGAAATCTTTATGAATACTAAATAAGGATTTGTTATATTTATATCCATGTTTTTAGTTTCATGTACCCTGTCTTCAAAGACACTAGACATCACAATCCATGGCATGTACTCTGATGTATAGATATGCTTAAAATCGTATAATGTTATATGTAAAAGGATTGTGTCTCTATAACTTATCAATTATGTGTTGAATACATTTCTCCCTATAAAGTACATACCATTCCCTAGACATGCAGTAAACTAAAAGGGAATTCCACTGGAAATTGATCTTTCTTATGAGTACCAATCAATTGAAATTATGGATCATACTAACAAAGTTATATGAAACAATACCACCCAAAAAGTGAATGTTTTATAAATAAACCAACAGTCATTGAAAGGTATGTGTAAACATGAGGAAATTATGAGGTAGAATTATCCAAATTTTTTTGTACCATACTGATGAATTTTTTAGGATGGAGATATGATGTAGATTCTCAATATACAAGAGGGGGGGGGGGTGAATTGTATACTTTAAAAATTATTTTGGAACTTTTAAATATGGTATAAAACATTCTATGTTTAACAAAGTAAAACAAGGTAAATTCACCAGACGTTATAGTTCAACAAACTTGCAAGATTTCGAAAATATGGTTCCGGAAATGAAACTAATGAAAATTTTACAAGGACAATGATTTTACCTTAAAGCGTATAGAATCATTCCAATCAGTGTACAAGTAAAAAAATATATAAGATAGTTATAATTTCTTTATTAATCAAAATGCAGTGGAAAATAAACTTTAATAAATACAAGTAACAAGTATTGAATCTTTTAAACCAAAGAGTAGGGTATCCAACAACCATGGATAAAGGAACCTTGATTTATACTTCCAAGAAAGTATTCCTTATCCACACCAGGGTAAGCCCTCAATAGGAATATCAGAGTCTGTCTTGCTATCCCCACAATCCTTGAAACTTCAAGGAGGTCATCACTTATGTATTCTTTATCAAGGAATTCCTCAAACATTAAGGTTGTAGGAACCTCTATCTTCCTATCCCTGGAAGCCCTCGAACATTAAGGTAGTCGACACCTCTGTCTTCCTATCCCTAGAAGAACTCGATTTTACATAGAAACAATCGGATTCGTATGAATCAATCTGAACAAGATGTTTAATACACAAAAATCCTGAGAGTATATCTCTCTAGAAATAACTTCAGCAACATGTAATCTCTAGAGTTTTAGAATAGTGTTGAGCTCATTCAAATGAGAACATATTTATAGGCATTTATCAAACGGTCTACTCCCTCCTACAACGGTCATATTTTTTACTTGAATTTTGGAGGGACCTATACACGTGTCGCTCAAATAATGATCAGTTAGAAATAGAATGCATGAGATCATTTCATAACTATAACAAGGGTAAGTAGAAGAAATTTTCTCAAGTAATTCTATATTTCATAGTCTATGAAAAAAAATTCCGAGTCTATGAAAATAAACATTCAGAGTCTATATTACAAGGATATACAGATTCTATTTTTTTAATGTATTCGGTATCATAATTCTATCAAATTTGGAGTTTGAATTACGAATAATCCGTAGTCTAAATTATAAGGAATTTAGAGTTTGAATTCAAATGAATTTGGAAACTGGATTTCGGAGAATTCAGAATCTAATGTTCATAGAATTCGGAATCTGAATTTCCAAGAATTTGGAATTTGAATTTCAGTGAATTCGGTATCTGAATTTTATGGAATTTGGAATCTTAATTTCCAGGAATTCAGATTATTAATTTTAGAGAATTCGGATTTTGAATTTTAGAGAATTTGGAATCTGAGTTTCAGATAATTCCTATTCTGATTTTCATAGAATTGGGAACGTGAATTTCAAAGAATTCGGATTTTGAATTTCAGAGAATTCAGAACATGGATTCTGATCCTGAAAACATATTACTCTATATCTACGTATTTATATAATTCAACGGTTTTATATGCGCAACCTATTTTTTCACATAGGAATAAAAATAGTTAGGATTAGAGAAACTAAAATAAGAACAATAAAAAACAGGTAAGGATAAATTTTTTATGGGGAAGGAAAAATTTTCCTATTAAGGAAAATCTGAGTAAAAATAGAATTTCATTGAGGAAGTAAAATCTTCCTTAATTAAATAAATCATAGAGAAAATAAAATGTTCATTGAGATAGAGTGTTTTTTATTTTCAAAACATAGAAGAATGGAGAAGTCATAAGGAAACCTTATTGACTCAAAAATCTACCCCTTTTGGAAAGCACAAACATCCTTACTAAAAATAATATAAGGACATTGAAAATTTTATGATCATGAAAATGAAACTTATCTCCCTTTACTTATGGATCATAATGAATACAACTAACCCCCCCCCCCCCCTTAGGCTTTTAAATAACTAAGGATCATATTATTTATTTCCTGAATGAGATTTTTTAATTTCTTTCATATGAAAATCTTCATGATAAAAACTCCCCCTTAGATTAACTTCCCCTTACTTAGGGAATTTCTTCTCTACTTAATATTATTTTTTTTGTCATTACTTTCTCCCCCTTTTCGATTTAGAAAAATGAATGAAGGTAATGGAAATGAAAATATTGTACATGAAATATTAGTACTAAACAACCAAATATATGAAGTGCAACATAAATTTCACTATGATTGAAAGAATTTGTACAATAGTGAAATACAACAGAATATCGAATTTGAATGAAATTATCCATATTTATCTTTCGACATTAGATTTTTCACAATATTCTTGAGCTTCTTGAGTTCCTTGTGATCATCTTTCATGCGCCCGAGTAGCTGATCTTTATCTTCACTTTTCTTTTCTAAGGATTTAATTTTTTTTCCTGATCCTTAAGCATATCAGCTAAAACCTTCAAGGCTTCTTCATGTTTAGAATCTTTTTCCTCGTGTTTGATTATAAGATCTCTTTACCTCTTCTAACACTGAGAAAATGAATACAATTTCCCATTCATATCTTTCACTTCTTTCTTCCGAGTAGTTTCTTCAAGAGATAGCTTTTCATCAAAAGACATGATGAGATCATTGACATTAGCATCTTCAGTTTCAAAATCATCCTTGAAATTATCTTGAAACTCATCATGAATTTTCATTTCATGAATTTTTTTACTTCATCAACTAGTCATATTCTTGCACAACCTTTCATGTGCTTCAAAATTAATGGAATATGTTTTAAAATAGGCATCAAGTTTGACACACTTATCCATCACCATGGATACTGAATCTGTTTTATGATTTAATGGATGCTGAAGCATTTGGCATCTAGAATCTATGATTAGAAATAATGGAATAGTACCAAAAAACTTTTTCAAAGACTGAACAATAATGTCATGGCCCAAATAATATGATTATTAATTCGAATTCTTTTTTGACGAGGATTCCTTTTCTAGGACATTAGCTGTCCTCTTCGATAAAGAACTAGCATCATTCTTACTCACTAAAGACTTGGTAGGAGTATCAACCATCACCTACATTGCCTTATCTGTTCTTGAAATGGGTTCTTCTTGTTTTGGTGATTCATATTCACTATCTGATAGCTGAACAATCTTATCGTCATCAAATTCTTCCTTCTCAGCTCCTGCCTCAACACCCTATGGCTGTATGAAATCATGATTTCTACATTCTTCTTTAGGAAATTTATTTACTTCTTCCTCACCCTTCTCATATTTTGTTGGGGTCTCATGTCTTGATGACTTGGCTTCAAAAGATAGGATTTATAACATCTTAGAAGGAATCTCTTTCTTATGACAATATTATAATTTCTTTATCATATCTTTGGAATCACAACTCACTTCTTCTTCTAGAACTATTTCTTCTTCTTGATCTCACTCTGGAATTACCAACTTATTTCTTAGAGTCTCCGGGATTGAATCTATTGCAAAGGATTATGGTACTGGAATTTTCTCAGAAGCTTTATCAAAATCCATAAGAAGATTTTGTACTATATCAGCCTCATAGATCTTATTCTTTTTCTTCTTCTCTTTTTATTGCTTCTCAAGCTCTTCACCAGCCTTTTCCTTTGACGCTTTTTCCTCAGCAGGGTCCAGGCCAAACATAGGCTCCCTTAATTTTTTTATTATACTCTTTACATTGTGCAATTACTTCATTATAATATGATTTTTTTCTTCTTCGACTTCAATGGTTCAGATTTAATCTCTTTACCAATAGAAACTTTTTTTATCTCTTAAATTTTCATTACTTTCCTCTTCCTGCCACAATTCTTGAAGATTTCAGCAACAACAGGTTTCTTTTATAAAAATTGAAATTCATCATTTGATAAATCATAAAACTCTCCATATTCACTAGAAAATCCTATTTTCATTATCCTTATATTTTCATTAGTCAACAATATTACCATGTAATTTCTTAACTTTGACTTTCAGAAAAGATTCATTGATTCTATAAAAGAAATAATGATAGTTGATAGAATTTCCGGATACATAATAATCTGAATCTTCAGATTCCCATTCTTGATATTCTCAATTGTTACCCAGATATACATAACCAGATTCATCTTCCATAGGTTCACTATAAAATCCAAAACATAGATATCACTTTTCTTCAAAGTATCTTTGTCATGACCCAACCCTACCCAGGCTCGAGCCGCAACTACCCCAACCCCGCCTCCATAGGCCAGGGGTAGGCGACCAGCGCCGAAGGCACCACAACTCGAGGAGGCCTTTTCCTATGTACCTGTACACACACACACACAGCACGATCAATGCAAAAGTGAATAGTAAAATAGAAAAGAAAAGAAAAGAAAAGGAAACTCCTATAAATAACCGTAAGAGTGCATCGACCTCTAAACAGTACAGAGTAAAATATGAAAAGAAAAGCGGAAAAACACACGCCCAACCAGAAAAGTGCCACAACTTGGCAACAGGTAAAACAATAGTAAACAGCTGGGAGGGTCCCACACCTGGAACCTGACAACAACCACCACACACGGTCCAAGTTCCCGTCTCCTAAGATCCTCAGAAGTCACGCTCCACCTATCCGTCGTTTGCAAGGGCACACTAAGTGTGGGAAAACCCCAAGCAGGGGTGCGTAAAAAAATACTCAGTAGGATACGCCGAAGGCTCGAGGGAGCAACAAAGGAGGTACCGAAGGGTGAGCAGTAGAGCGAATAGGAAAAGTAATGGAGTACAACCGAGAGTGCAGTGAAGAGTCCAGCTCAACCAAACAAGAGAAAGAAAGTAGACTCGTCCAAACACAAGGAGCTGGAAACGGTGAGAAGATGAAATTCTCGTCAAGTCTTCGCTACCTATAACAGGAGAGTAGACTCCTATAACCACGAGAAGCTAGAAACGGAAATCACGTGGCATACCCCGCGCGTCTTCGCCTCTCCTGTAGTGAGAGTAACCAAGCCCAAGAAGTGGGTACTGGAACAAGGTATATACATATTCATATGCTCAATCAAGAAGCCCAAACAAGATTGTAAGGGGATATACATCCCGTAGCTCAGTCCAAGAAGGTGAGTAGTCAACAGTCCTAAAAGTAAACACCGTCGATGCCCAGCATCCCGCACGTCTGCCCCGAACTACAAGTCAAGGGCTCAATCACCGCACCTTGACACTATCTGCTTTGGGCGGCACTGACTCGCCCACATGGTTTTAGGTCACATTACAAGGACACGTCTCATTGGGGAAAGCGTTCCTTGTACTTGAGAAAACTGGGGGAACGTCAACCACAACTCGTCACTACCCCCGCAGTTGAGAGGTCTCTTCAAAGTTGACAGGCGACCCCCTACCCAGCCCCACTGGAGGGTCCCTGGAAGTCAATAGGTTCCCACTACAGGGAGACCCAACAAGAGTCGACAGGTGCCACACTGCCCAGTCCCATAGCAGGGTAATACATTGGAGGGAGATTTGGATGAATTCGGCGACGGGACCACTGCCCAGCCCAGCTAGAGGTAACCCGACATCGGGGACCACTGCCCAGCCCAGCTGAAGGTAAGCCCAGCATCAGGGACCACAGCCCAGCCCAGATGGAGGTAAGCTCGGTATCGGGGACCCCTGCCCTGCCCCACTGGAGGTAAACCCGGAACTTCTCTTGCTATCCCTGCTAGATGGTACTGCTCGGGGAACACTGCTGCACTGGCCATCCCTGCTGGATGGTAACCCACTGGCGATCCCTGCACGAAACAACCTCATCCCTACTGGTAACAACCTCAGCCCTGTTGGAAACAACCTCATCCCAACTGGAAACAACCTCAGCCCTGTTGGAAATAACCTCAGACCTGCTGGAAACAACCTCCTAGGTAGAAGATCGGTTCCCGCATAAAGTGTTGGTCACACCGAATACACAATATCTCTACCCGAGAACACAAAGCAACCGGAGAAACACCCCATGCCTCTCAAGGCGATCACGTTCCCATATGCTGAGTCACTTTCGAAGCAGACTGAGACAACTCATCATATTAAGTGGGACAACACCCACGTTGTACAAGAACACGTAGTCACAAACGGTCCCGCAGTCCGGTGGAAGGGGCACGATACTGAAACCCTTCATGACTGAAGAAACAGAGGAACCAAACCATCTCTGTCGGCCAAATGAGAACGGAACCAAGGGAAAAACTCAACCCTACTGGGCAAAAAACAAGAAGAGGACCAGGGGAAAACTTAAACCTACTGGTCAACAAATGAGAACAGGACTAGGGGAAAAACTCAACCCTGTTGGTCAATAAACAAGAACAGGACCAGGAGAAAAATCAACCCTTCTGGTCAACAAAAAAGAACAGAGGAACCCTCTACATCGCGTGAGGTCAAAAGTACGTAAAGTAGAGCACATCACACACATGGGGCCCACACGGAGTGTGGCCCCAAGTCAACCCCAACCAAGCTCACAAATATTATAAGGTACAAACATCCACATGTACCTCCAAGCATTTCTATATACTCCCAGAGTATACCGCGTTCCAGCCCAAAGGCTAACGTGCACATGGCACCCAACATCAATGCGAAGTCGTAACGTAAAAACTCCAACATGCCAATTCAACGGCTGAGGCGCAGCCAACCACATCTCTTCAAGCATTTACATCAGTCACACGGGAGTGCACGCGATCACACACAAAGGGTCTTCTACAAACACGGTAGAAGAACCGCCACTGGGGCACCTTCACAGTTCCACATTTAATAAGAACGTGCAAGAGGCTCTGCACACCTGAACATATTACACCGTTTTAACCCTCACGAAAAAACACGCGAGATGAACTACTTAATCGACCCAAACAGGTATCTGACAGAAAAGTCACCAACACCGCCTCACGCCTGAACGACATCCTGTGATCGAGAGCCTCATCCCCAAAAACAGTTGGGCACATCACACCATTGCGATCCCCTCGGGAAAACAAATCAAAAGACTGCTCACTTGAACGCGACGGATATCCGGAGAAAAAGATGCATTCCGGCACACCGCACACAAGCGGTGCTATATAGGACCCGCATCCCAGTCCCGAAATACAAAGAACTGATCGCACCGTTACGATCCTCTCGAAAAAGTACACAAGTTGGACTATCCACTTGTCCAAAATGGTCGCCCAGTGATAGAGATGGAAAAATCACCGTCAACGCCGAAACGAACCTCGTGGGGCCCGCACCATCATGCCGAATTAGTGCGGGCGGATTACGCCATTGCAATGCCCTTGAAAAAACACCCAAAAATGTCTACTCGCATGCCCCGAACGAACATCTGATGAAAAATTCATAAAACGCTGCACGCAGCTCGAAAGAAGGGTTGTGGGGCCCGCACCTCAACATTGGCCTCAACGCCTGAAACCACCCTTGAATGCTCCGCCTCGATGCCAGGGTCCCAATGCCACTGACAACGCTTAAATCAGAAGTCGGACGCGTCCACGCCATCCAAATCAAGTTCCCCCGGAAAAACAACAAAACACTTAAAGACATGATGCACCTCCGAGGCCCCTGGTTCAGGAAATTAAAAATTCTCGAACCATATCAAAAGGTCTACTTCATCGATACGGTTCCACTTCCGTAGACGGCACTCAAAACGGACACCCGTAATGGAAAATACGGGCATCCGAAAACCGAGGGGGAAGGCCCCTTGGGCTAGACCGGCTTGGGCCGGCCGGTCCGCCCTGTCCTGGCCGGCCCGCGCCGGCCCACGGCTCAGCCGCGTGGCCCGGCGCCGACCGGTCCAGTGCTGACCGACCCTCTTGGGGTCGGCCGTCGCACCGCATGACGACCCGCGAGACGCGGTTCGTGCTCCCCCGCTGGGGGTGCGCGTCGTGACGCTGTTGATCCCCTGCGCCCGGCGAGCTTGGCCTCCCGCCTAGAGCCGCCGCTGCCTGAGGACCCCGCCGACGCCACCCGCACTAAAGCCGCCTCCTCACCCTGGGTAGCCGCCGCCTCATGCCGGACTGCCGCCGCTTTAACACAGCCGGCGGCCGCGCTCCACCGCTCATGCTCGCCGGACCCCCCAATTCCCGCAATCTTCGGCGAACGATTGAGAACTCCTCCGAACTCCTATTTCAAATCCAAAACAAGAGTTGGAAATAGGATAAAATATATTTCGCATTCATGGTTTTTTTTCATAATTAGATAGAGATTTGATACAAAAATTTGGGCTCAAAATAGTTGTGAGAAAAGAAAATGAGAACGACAAATCCTACCTCAATGGGCTTCGCCCGAAGCTTTGCCACGACCCATCGGAGCTGCCTTGCCGGAGACACCTCATCGGAGATGTAGAGGAGAAGAGGAGAGGTTGAGGGTGAGATGGCTTCACCAGGGGGTGGAAAAGGGAGGGGGAAGGGGAGAAGGGTTTAAATAAAATTATTTTTTTTTAATTAATTTAAACCCATAATTTCACCCGCATCCGAAACCTTCGAAAGAGTCGAGGTTAAGCCTACCCTGGGCCAAAAAACACCTCCTGAGCACAACGGCGGTCTCAGAATTTTAATCTGAGACCACGTTCAAAAGTTATTAAACTTTGCGCCCAAGGCCCCCAAATTACGAAAATGCCCCTAGGGCCATTTTTCACAGACGGGCTACGCCTGCAAAACTTACACCCCTCCTAGGGTAAACGACATGCTCCGAACTCAATGGTGCCCTTGTTTTTTTAATCCGAGCCTCCGTTTAAGAGATACTTGAGTTTAACCATTAAATGCATAAATTAATTATTTAATTTATCCGTTTAATGTTTCGGAAGTGAGCGAGGGGTCCAAACGTCCCGCGCCGACATGTTTTATGTTGTTACTAGGGTAAACACCCCATTCCAGACCCATCCGTGCATTCATATTTCCGATCTGAAGAACCATTTAGGAGTTATCCCATTTATTTGGTGTTTCTAGTGTGAACGCACTGAAAAGTTAATTTTGGCCACTCCGGGGCTCAGAATCGCACGCCGTCTGAAGGCGCTGCTCTGGAATAATATCAATAATATTACAAAGTCCTTCCTAGACAAAAATAATGTTTCTTAAAATCTTTTTCTCCTTTCCTATGAATGATAAAGCCTTGAACCAAAAGTTCAAGAATCCAAAAACTTGATGAAAGATGAAGAATATTCAGAGGCTTGAATCTAACCAAACCAAGAAACTATATGGACCTTTACTTATCAAAAAATCCTATAACATTAGGTAACTTATGTGAACAAAATTCAGATTCTCTTTCGTAAGGTATTCCAATCATACTGGCTGACTTAGAATAAGAAAGAGAGTATGTCTTGCCATAACTCTTGAATGAAAATTTCTCTTTTCCTACTTCATTAAAAAATGATACGGATTCATAGAACTCTACTAGAAACTCTGGAATCACCAAATCCTCTACCTTGGTTTTAGATACATCAATAATCTCCCTGCTATTTAACTTGATGTTCTTTGAGATGATTGAATCAAACTTATTAAAGAAGTCTGGGTCTACCAACCTTTCACGATAAATCTACCATTTATATATTTCATTTACAGTTCATATTTCTTTATGAGGACAGGCTTATTTATACATTCGGATGTAAGGAAGACCTAAGAAATTTGGAATGGTCGTAATTATGAAGGGGGGAGCTTCAGCACTCAATAACTTGGGATTTGATGTGGTAAAACCATCGGGGGGTCCATTATAATGTCAATTGAAGTGAAGATTCAACTTCCTTGAATGATCCAACGGTTGAAAATGTCTTGATAAGATCTGACGGTTGAGATGATAGATGAAGAAGTATTTTGATAGATTCTGATCTTTTTAGGTTTTTAAGTAAAACATTCAGATTTAAGGAAAAGTAAATCGGAAAAGTTTTAAAACAAAATTATAATTTCAACAAGAGAAAGATGATTACGAAAATTTATGAAAGGAAACATACAATTCAGATTCCTAGTAAGATTATTCGTAATAAGGAAAATTCTTCTTGAAGTACTTTATAATCCGAAATTTTGTTTTACAAAAATTTTAGATTAAGAAAAATTTAGATTACGAAAATTTAGATTATGAAAAATTTAGATTACAGGAAAATTTATGTTGGAACCATGGTCTTCTATGCATGATTTGGAGTATGGTTTGTGTTTGTTGTCAATCCTCAGTGAATGTTCAGAATGTGTACCAGCAAAGAGATCATATAGTTCAAGCAGACAACAGTATTGAAGGTGGCGCTGTTTCCCAGTGTTTGTCAAATTTTTGGGCCTAAAATCGACAAATGGAGAAAAGTTTTTTTGGAAAAGAAACTTGCACGCCGAGTACTTGAAGGAGAGGAAACTTGAGCACCATATGTTTTCAAGATCAGAACATGGGAAAATGGAAAAGGGATAAGGGCTGCGCAAGTTTTGGTCTGGTCGCACAAGTAACCTGCGCGTCGTGAAGAGACTTGCGCGTCGATGCCTAGGAGGATTGAAAACTTGCGCGTCTATTGTTTTTCAAGATTATAACTTCAAAATATGGCATAGGAAAGAAGGTCGCGCAAGTATTTTTGTGGTCTTGAAAGTGATTAGCACGACAGAGGCTAGGGAGGACGAGCTGCGCGCCGGAACCTGCGCGCCGAGGGAAGACTTGCGCGCCACCACGTAGGGGGTCCAGCTTGCCTATAAATAGAGGACCACCCATCCTCATTTTCAACGAGGTTCAAGACTTAGAGATTTTTAGAGATCTCGTCGCGCAAGTGGTTGAGTCGCGCAAGTGGTTGTTGGGTCGCGCAAGTTGAGGCTGCGCACCGATTGTTGGTTGCACGACCAAGGCAGTTGGGGAGTTAAAGGCGCAACATCGCGCAAGTTTGGTGTTGAAGGAGGTAGTGTCGTGCACGTACTTCTAGTGTCACCTGCGCGCCAAATTTTTACCGCACAAGTGACTTGCACTCTAGGATTGAAACTTGCACGCCAGGCTTGGATAAGCATGCCAGGGTTGTTAAAGTTCATTTATCCTTCTAAAGTTGTACGAAAGCTGGAAGATCGCCCGGTACCCTCAGCGCAAAGTGAGATTAGTCTTTTGGTAAGAGTTGGACTTCAACATAGCATCTACATACAACATAGGATGCAATATTATGCAATGATGAAGAGACCTTCACGTCTATAAACTGAGTGGGACTTCATCTAAGGGAAGTTAGCCAGAGGGAGTCAAAGGGAGTGACCCGAGGGAACCCGTGAGCTATCCCGGAACCTTTGTAAAGACAGTGAGCCTGGGACAGAGTGACTGTGCTCGAATCTTTTTAATCCACAGCTAGTGAAGATTAGTGGAATTAGGTACGCCCGACAACTTGTCGGCATATACTCTTTGGACGTAGCCCTTAGTGGTGAACCAAGTAAAAAGTGATGTGTCTTCTCTGTGCATGTGAATGTTTGCTTTCTGATCATATTCATATTACAGGTTCAACAAGTTCCTACCAACGTGGGAACAATATCCATTACATTAAAAGAAAAAGTTGTCACCCTGATTCACCCCTCCCCTCTCAGGGTGTCCCTATGTCCTTCAATTTACTATGAAAATTTGAACATCGAAAATTTTGATTACAAAAAATTTAGCTCATCAGAAAATGTACTCACCCTATGAAAAGTAGTTTGTTACTTTAAGTAGATTAGTTTCAACAAGAATTTAATAAGAAAGATTAACTTACAGTCATCATTCCTTACTTTTGTTTAATGTATTAAAATCTATCGGATGGTAATGATTTTGTGAAATTATCAGTATGTTGATATTGCATTCTGATAAATTGAAGAATGATATCTCCTTTTTGGGTGTGATCCCTAAGAAAGTTATGCATAATATCTATGTGTTTTACATGAGAGTGATGTGCATGGTTTTTACTTAAATCGATGGAACTAGTATTATCACACAATATTTGTGTTTTGGTAAAACTCATAGCATAGTCTGTGAGTGTGTGTTGCATCCACAACACTTGAGCACAACGACTTCAAGCTGCTATATATATTCTTCTTCAGTAGTGGAAAGTGCTACTGAGTGTTTCGTTTTTCAAGACCAATAAAATAATGAATCTCCTATGAAATGAAAAGTACTGGATTTACTTTTCCTATCCATTCTACATCCACCAATGTCAGCATCCGAAATAATTTTTTAAAACAAAATCATTTACAGAAGTATAAAAGGGTCCTAGATACATGATTCCTTTTAAGTAGAAAAAAACCTTTTCACTACCTTTAAATGATATTCCTTAGGATTGGATTGATATCTTTCATATAAGCATACTAAAAACATTAGGTCTAGACAACTAGGTGTCATGTAAAGTATACTTACTATCATACCTCTAAAAAATGTTTGATCTACTGGTTTTACAACTTCATCAAGATCAAGTGAATTTGAGGTACTTATGGGCGTACTAATACTCTTGGTGTAGTCATATCAATAATTTTTAAGAAGATATTTAATATACTTATGTTGAGATATATAATTTCCTTCTGGTTTTTGAGAAATTTGAAAACCTAGGAAAAATGTTAACTCACCCATCATACTCATTTCAAACTCAGATTTCATTAGATCCGCAAATGAATCAGTTAAAGATAGTTGAGTAAAATAAAATATAATGTTGTGAACATAGATTTGAACAATCAAAACATTTTTCTTATCTTTATTTATAAAAAGGGTTGTATCATCATTTCCCTTAACATAATTCTTTTGAATAAAAAACCTTGTAAGTCTATCATACCATGATATAGGTGCTTGTTTAAGTCCATATAAATCTATTGTAAGTCTGAAAACATGTTTACATTGTTTTTTATCTTCAAAACTAGGAGGTTGTTCAACAAACACATCCTCTTGAACATTACAATTAATGAAATCACATTTAACATCCATTGGAAAAAGTATGAAGTTAAAGAATGGTACAAAGGCATATAGAATATGAATTGATTCAAGTCTTAATTCTGGAGAATAGGTTTCTTCATAGTCTATTACTTCTTGTTGATTATAGCCTTTAACAACTAATCTTTCTCTATTTCTTACTATGATTTCATTTTCATTACACTTATTTCTGAAGACCCCTTATACTCCAATAACAGAAGTTCCTTAGGCCTTTCATCAAGGTGCGGAATTTATTCCTTTCGAATTCATTTATCTCATCTTGCAAATCTTTTATCTAATCATCATCACATAAAGCTTCATTAGTGATTTTTAGTTCTAATTGAGAAAGAATTGATAGATGTTCTACTTTATTTCTAAAGGAACTTCTAGTCCTTGTAGGTTGATTTACATCACCAATGATACTATCACTGTGATAATTCTTACGAAACAACTGATTTGGGTTTTTTAAAACATGTTCATCAATGTATGGTAGGAAGTCTTCTTGGGTAAATTCTTCAGAAACATTTTCTTGGACATTTTCCATTTCAGGAGGATCTTCTATAAAGTGTTGATAATTAGTTTTTGAAAAAAAATACGAGGATGTAGGTTATGGTTGTTTAAAATAAAAAGGATCAGTTTCACCAAATTTTACATGTACTGTTTCTTCAAAAATGCATGTATTTTTATTGAAAACTATATAAGCCTTAGAAGTTGTAGAGTAACCTAAGAGAATTCCATCATCATATTTTGGTGCGAATTTGTGTAGATTATCTTTAGCATTTAGTATGAATATATTCCAACCAAAAACCTTGAAGTAGGAATGTCTAGGTTTTCTACTATTCCATAACTCCTAAAAGGTTTTATTAATAAAATGTCTAATCAAAACACTATTTAATGTATAACAAGAAGTACTTACAGTTTCAGCCCAAAAATGTTTGGCTACCGAATATTCACTCAATGTGGTTCTTGTTATCTCTTGAAAAATTATGTTTCTTCTTTTAAAAACACCATTTTTTGAGGAGTTCTCAGTGCTGAGAAATTATAAGTAATGCCTTTTCTACTACAAAAAGATTCAAATTCAGAATTTTTATATTCTTCTCCATGATAACTATAAATTTTTATCAAAGGAAGGGTTTTATCATTTTTAACTTGGACTCAGAAACTTTTTAAATAAGAAAAATCTCCAAATTTCATTTCTTGAAAGTAGACCCATGTAAATCTAGTGTAATCATCAACTGAAACAAATAAATAATATTTTACTATAATTCCTTCAGTTTTTGTTGGACCAAAAAGATCCATATGCACCAACTGTAATGCATCAGTGGTTGAGACTTCACCGACTGATTTAAAACTTGATTTATGTTGATTGTCATATTGACAAGGATCACAAACTTGTGAAGAATCAAATCTGTGCTCTGGTAGATCCTTATCTAGTCATTTCTTAGATAGTTTTCATTGGTTCCAAAAGTTACAGTGTTCTAACCTTCTATACCATAACCAATATTGATCGTCCATTGCACTGAAACAAGTTAGATCTTGTCTCTTAAGGTCTTTTAAGTTTAGTTTGTATACATTATCTTTCTTATTGGCATAAAGAATAAACTCTTCCATAGAAAAGTGTTCGAAGAACTTGTCATTCCTAAAATTCACAAGGTATCCTTCACCACATAATGGACATATTCTCATAAGTTTTTTCTTGAGATCTTTAACAAATAAAACAAATGGAATCAATGTTTTTCCAAGAAAGAAAATGATACCCATACCAATAATTTCTTTCAGAGGATTATCTATGAAAGTTAATTATCCTTCTTTTTCTTGATAATATTTTCAAAGAAGTTTTTGTTACCAGTCATGTGCCTGGAGCATCCACTATTAATGTACCATGTATTACTGTTGGCACTATCTTTACATTCCTGAAAACAATATTGTTTGAATTTTGGAACCCAAACATTCTGGGATCTGGAAACTTCAAAACGCAATATTTTAGGTATCCACATTTTCTTTGAATTATAATCTTTATGAATACCTAAGGACTGAGTTTTGTTTAAAGAATTTTTTTTCCAATTCCCACCACAATTACATTTAGTGTATAACAGATCACATTGAGGAACAAAATAATTGTTACTAAAAATAGGTTTTGATTGTGTATAGCCAAATCCAGAATTTTTACTTAAGGTAGAATTTGGGAATACATCTTATAAATATTTTCCTTAGCTAAGGTAATGTTTGAGAAACACATCCTCAAAGAAAAAATTTCAGTCTGTAGCTTAATAACTATGTTATTATCCGCAAAACATTAGTTTTAGAACTAGAGTTATTCTCGAAAACATTTTTCTTAGAAATTACTTTTTCTAGATCCTTATAATGTTTATCCTTCTCACAATTAACTTCCTCAAGGGTTTTTGAAATAATTTCAAAATCATAAAATTTCTTATCAAGATATTTAGAATGATCTGATATTTCCTTAGTAATAATAGAAGTCCTAGAATTTTCCTTATTAGGATTTTTCTTGACTTTAGAATTTTTATTAGTAAGAAGATTAGAAAAAATTGAAGCTTCTTCATAAGTAGGTGAATTATTATCTTCATTAGTAGAAGATTCATAATATTTACTATAAATATAATTAGTATTCAAGGATACATTGGTGATGGATTCCACATTGTGTACCTTTTCCATTAAACAATGATTTTCAATAGGTTTCTTGGCAAGTAAACCAAGATTCATCTGACCTGAAGATTCATACTCTGAGGATTCATTAGAAGAGTCTCCGCCATTGGCACTCTAGGTGTCATTATCATTCAAGACATTCTTAGATTTGGCTTTGTATTACTTCTTTCTATTTCTCTTAGAATTCTTTTTCTTTATATCCTTTCTCTCATGCATCAGACAATATGGCCTTATATGACCTGCTCTTTTGCATTCATAACAAGTGACTTCTAAATATTTCTTGTCTTTTCTTTATTTCTTCTTATATATATATATATATACTAAAAGTCTTTCTTCCCAACTATCTTGTACATCCTTGAAAAAATTTTAGTAAGTTCATTATCAGAATGTTCGCATTCACTTGATTCAGATAATATTGTGACCTTCTTCGATTTAGATCTTGTAACTCTCTTAAGAGTCTTGGATTTCATATGTATTGAAGTAGTTGTAAAAGAAACACTTCCATTTCCATTTTTCTACATAATATTGTCAGCATATCCCTTCATTACAGTCTCATGTTGAATAAGTGTTCCAAAAAATCTCATCAAGAAAAATATGAGTACCTTTTCTATTTTCGTCTATAGCTGTCCTCTTGGATTCTCATTCATTATGCATGATGCCAATAATCTTTCCAACAAGTGAATCATCATCCAATACTTTCTCACCCATAGATTGAAAACTGTTAACAATATTCATGAATCTCTATTATACCTTACATATAGGTTCTCCAAAAGGAAACAGAAACCATGATACTTAGCTCTATGCATATCTCTCCTAGTTTCAATAACTTTGGATGTTCCAAAGTGAGTTACTTCAAGCTTATTCCAAATAAATTTTTTTGCTTCGTATTAAGAAATCTGGATATATATATTCCTAGTCATGGAACAAAACAATTCATTATATACCTTGTAGTTTAGTTTATATTCTGAATTTTCTTGATTAGTAAATGTTCTGACTTCCTTATCAGGAATCTTGTAATCTTCTATAAGCATTTAAAAAGTTTTCCACTTCAATGTTAATGAAAAAAGTCTTCCTATGATCTCTCCAATATTCATAATCATTCCCATCAAATATAGGTGGTCTAGTAGGATTATGATTGTAAATCAAACCCACATTCACTCCTGCCATATCAAAGAAAATATCATTCCACAGAAACTTGTTAATAATAACAGATTGTAAACAAGGATAAAAATCATAAGCAAGGAAAATATAGAACAATGAAAACTTGAGAAAAAAACTTATATGTAAATATAATAATTTCAGAGACCACCTTTGATACCAACTGTAGGATCGAAATATGATGTAGATTCTTAATATACAAGAGTGTGGGTGAATTGTATACATTAAAAATTCCTTTTGAATTTTTAAATATGGTATAAAACATTCAATGTTTAAAAAAGTTAAACAAGTTAAATTCACAAGACCTCTTAGTTATACAAAATTGGTAGATTCTGGAAATATGGTGTCAGAAGTGAAACACAAGAAAAGTTTACAAGGACAACTATTCTACCTAAAAGTGTATAGAATCTTACCAATCACAGTACAAGTAAAATAAAGTATAAGATAGTTATACATTACATATTAATCAAAATCTAGAAGAAAACAAACTTGAAACAAAACAAGTAACAAGTGTATAACCTTTTACCACAATGATTAGGGTATCCAAAAAACTTGGATAAGGGTCCATTGATTTAAACTTTCATGAAAGTCTATCTTACCCACAGCACGGTAAGACCTAGATAATAATATCAGAGTCTGCCTTGCTATCCCTCCAAGCCATCAAACATAAAGGTGGTCGGAACCTCTATATTCCATATCAAGGAGGTCCTATAACATTAAGGTGGTCGGCAACTCTATCTTTCTATCCCTAGAATCCCTCGATGGAACATAGTAACAATCGGAGTCGCACGAAGTAATTTGAAGAAGATGTTCAGTACCCTCAAAGCATGGGAGTATCTCTCTCTAGACATCACTTTAGCAGCATGTAATCTCAAGAGTTGTAGAACAGTGTTGAGCTCATTCACAAGAGCTCCTATTTATAGGCATTTCTCTAATGATCGGCTCCCTCCCCCAACGGTCTTATTTTTCCTAGAATTTCATAGAGACTTGTACACGTGTTACTCAAATAATGGTTAGTAAGAAACAAAATGAATGAAATCATTTCATAACTATAACAAGGGTAAGTGAAATAAGGATTCTCAACCAATTATATTTTTTTGAGTCTAATCAAATAAACATTTGGAATATATATTATATGGATATTCAGGTTCTGTTTTTTATGGAATTAGGAATTATAATTTTATAGACATCAGAGTCTGAATTATAAGGAATTCAGAGTCTAAATTCTAAGGAATTCAGAGTTTAAATTATAATGAATTTTCAATCTTGATTTCAGAGAATTCAGAATCTGAATTTCCGATAATTTGGGATCTGAATTTCAGAGGATTTCGAATCTGAATTTCAAAGAATTCAGAATCGGAATTTCAGAGAATTCAAATTCTAAATTTCAGATAATTTGGATTCTAAATTACAGAGTATTTGGAATATGAATTTCATAGAATTAAAAATCTGAATTTTTGAGAATTCAGAATGTAAATTTCCTAGAATTCAGATTCTGAATTTTAGTGAATTCAAAACTTGAATTTCAAAGAATTCAGATTCTAAATTTTATAGAATTCAGATACTGAATTCTAATCTTGAAAACAGAATACTCTATATTTATGTATTTATTTAATTCTGAGGTTTCATATGTGAAACCTAATTTTTCAATTATGAATAAAAAGAGTAATATTTAGAGGAAATAGAATATGAAGAGTGAAAATTAGGTAAGGATAAATTTTCCTTGGGGAAGGGAAATTTTCCCAATTAAGGAAAATCTGAGTAAAAATAGAATTTCCTTGAGGAAGGAAAATCTTCCTTAATAATATAAATATTAGGTAAAATAAAATTTTCCTTGAGATAGAGTGTTTTTTATTTTCAAAACATAGAGGAATGGAAAAGTCATAAGGAAACCTTATTGACACGACATAATTTTGAGGGTGAAATTATTTTTAAGGGGGGGGGGGGTTGAATGTAACTCCCTGAGATGTATGGAATTTTATTATATAAATTAATTTTATTTGATTTCTTGAAATTAATTTTACACTAATTCATGATTTTATTATATTATAAAATATGTAATTATTTTTCTACACACAACACCTCTTTAGCTTGCACTACATGAAACATTCAGTTTCGATGAAAAAACATTTTATTATATAAAATATTTAAGCATTATAGTTATAAAATAGATATTAAAATTAGTAATATTATAAGTAATAAATATTTATAAATATTATATATAAAATTTAAATGTAAATAAATCATATTTATAATAAGATATATAATTTTTAGTGTAGTATTTATATGTTTTAATGTATTATTTTATTAAAAGAACTGCTATTTTATGTTAATCTGGGAACAATAATAAAATTAATTTTAGAAAAATTTAGAAGATTATTTTTATAAATTAAACTAAATTTATTAATTCATTATTTTAAAATTTTCTTGGGGCGATTTTTTGGGTATTTTCTGAAAAAAATCATTTTTTGGATGAATAGCGAAAAATATAGAAATATAATTCAAAACAATTTTCCCATTAAATTTTTTTATATAGTTAAATTATAATTCCATTTTTAATTTTTGTATAATTAGGTCCATTATAAATCAATAAATACAATTTATGTCATTATAAAAAATATCACAATGAAATTTGATTTGGAATCATTTCAAAATGTTGCATTAAAAACCCATCATCTTATTTGGTATACAATATTAATTTTAACATAATTTCTGCCACTTATTCCTTTATAATTTTAAAAAATTGATTCCATATATGTTATCATAGAAATTTATAATATCTAATGATATTGAATTAGTCTTTTACAAAAATTATTAGTGAATCTAATCAAAATTAATTACAGTGATTATGGTAAAACAATATAAATAATTGACTAAAAATAGAATATAAGTTGTAAAAATGACCATAAACATGTATATAAATTATTATCAGGCCTTATATTTACCATTAAAATAACGAGGATCTAAAATTGTTTAATTTTAACTCTTTTGGGACACAGAAATCATGGGGAGGACTCAAATCTATTTAAGAATAACCAATGTTTCCTTTACCTGACTTATAAAAGATTCCATAAGCTTCACCTCAATTCACACCTATGAATCCATTTATCTCTACCAAAACCTACATAAATATACTTTAAATATAACTATATTCAACATATAATTCTCCTATTGGGAATAAATCAAACCAAGGAGGACCTTTGGTGAAAACCAAATTGAGTTACCTACAGATGAGTTAACATCCTTAAACAAGACCTTTGTCATTATTTATTTCTCCAACCACATAAATATTATTATTAAATTCTTACATAATACCCACAATATCCTAAATATATATATTTTCTATAATATTTTGGTTTTTACCTACACACTCACAGTCCACAATCAGATGCGATATGCAATTCTCGTTCCTGTGTACAGCAGACTACCGCCTCTCGAACCGATGGCGTTCGTTCTTCCATTTCCAAAATTAATTGTTGTAATAAATGATTTAATTTATATTTATATATTGTATTTATGAAATTTATTATTTATTTATGACTATTTATTTTTTATATAACAAATACCTTAATGATTTACATTTTGTGTAAATACGATAACATTGTTTGTGGACATGTGGACTACCGCCTCCTCAAAGCGATGTGATTCATTCAAACTTTTCATGGAATATATTAAGAATTGGTTTAGTTAATTTATATGATATATATAAACAAATAATTCTATTGAATGTTATTATATATATACATATATTTCACCCAATTTTATATTCAATACAATAAAAAAACACAAATAACATGCACGTGTACGCACGACCTATCATCTCCATAAATGGTGTTTTTAATTAAATATATATATATATATATATTATATTATTATAAATAAATATATATTAATTTAATGTCATTTTTACCATTCATGATATTATCAAATCATCATATAAGAGAAAGTACCAAGACTATAACAAATGAATACACATGCAAGAGACAAAGTGATTATTAACCCAAATATAACTTTAACATAGAATTGTTAATAAATATGTAATAAAAAGGCACAATTAAATAATATATGTGATGATATATTTTAATATATGATTCAATATTTTTTAATTAAAATTAAAATTTTTATATAGGGTTTTTTAACGAGTATGATGATAACCCAGATTTAAGGTGCGGGAATTTTATCACACTTTCTAATATTTGGGAGATAAATTGCATATTCACCTCCAATTTAATTTATGTGGATTATATAATATCATAGGAAATGTTATATAAATATTTTAATTTTTCTCATGATATTAAAATTTTTAGTTATTTTTAATCATTCATGGATATCATTATTGATAAGATACTCAAGTAGTAAGGGGATTTTTAGTATTTTTTTTATTTTTGCATGAATTATTATATATTCAACACTAGATTATTTTATGTTGTGTATATAAATAACATGAATTTATTCTATTATTATTATCCTTAAATTAATGGGTATTTAGGTACACCTTTTACGATCTATCTTTCACATATTTTACGGTTCAAATGTTAACAAATCGGTATGGCTGTCTCAATTTTCCTTATTTGAGACACATGTTTTGTTATGAACCTATATTCCTTTACAAGGTGTATATACTATCCCTTTTGAAATTTATATAATTAACATTTTATTTATATGATATTATAATATCTATTTAATGTCATTCTCTCATGGGGATTATAATTTAATGTCACCAATGTGGTAAGAGTTTTTTTCTATAATCCCATCATTTATTGAGATTATTTATGATTATGATTGCTTTGATTAAATTTATAATCCATATACGAAGAAAAATAATACATTAAATTTACCTATTATTATTTATGATATATTAATTTATTCATTGAATTATTCAATCATTTGTACATCACATGAGTAAGGAATTGTTTTCAATAAAATATAACATTATTTCTCTATTGAGTTTGAAATTCATTTTGTTAGAAAACAATGTTTTCAAAAAAAATTAATTTTTTTTATATTCAATGACATTAATGGAAAGTGAATTTTAATATATTTTAATGGTTTTCAAATCCATTTTAATTGTTAAATTTTTTCAAAATTGATATATTTTTTTAAAAGTGTATTTCAATGAAGAAAGGATATTTTAGTCACAAAATGTTTGCGAATGATATTTTTCATACAAGATGAAATAATTTGAAATAATTTGTGATTTGTTGTGGATATTATCCATGTAAAGAATTATTATTTCTCATTTTAATAGTCTATGTTTATAATGAAATGTTTTTTACGACTTTAGTTAATCTTCGATCAATTATATGATTTTGGAACTCTAAACTCTTAATGAGTTATGAATTGATGAAATGATAACAAGACCTGTGTATTCTCCAAAGGTTATTATATGATGACATGTTAATGATACCCCTTTATATTCAAGGGTAATTATTTGATGTTTATGAAACCCATATCTTTTAATGGGTCATGATATGTTGAATTCTTTATTATGTTCTTAGACATGTATGTATGATTTTATTATGTGAAGGGTGGGACCTTAACATCCCAAAACATCATTGGGTAATGATTTATATCTCATGATTTAATAATGGGAATCATTTCAACAACCGTGATCTAGTATAGATGATTGGGAAACAAAATACACTATGGGAAGATGGGGAAACCCGATCCATTATGGGAAAATACGAAAAATCAATCCAATATGTGGAGATGGGGAAACCCAATCCCTTATAAAGAAAGGACTGCAACTAGGGATGTTGGTGTGTCCCAAATAATTTGTGTAGACCCCATGAAGATCCCTGATATGTTTCAACAAAGAACCTTGACTTATAAGGAATGATTCTACATGTTTATGTGTATTCCACAATTTCTTGTCTTATTCCTATGTTTTGATTTATTGGATTAATCTCTTTATTTCTTCATTATTCCCTTCTCATTAACTGCAAATAATTATTCCATGACTCATGTATAAGTTCTTTGATATGAAATGTGTGACACTCTAATGTTATTCTCATGGTCTCATACCCTTATGTTCTTTTATATTCTTACTTATCTCCTTTATTTTCTCTTACTGAGCATTTAAAAATACCCTTTCTTAAGATTCCATTTCCCTAGTAATGAAAATATGTATAATGTATGATGTGTCTATGAAGGGTGACAGTCATGAAGAACCATGTTGGAGATAATATATCTCACTTATATACTATTGTTTATGTTTCCATGTTTCCAAAGGCACTATAATTACATGTTCTTTTGGATTTTATTTCAATAATGTATTAATTATTCCCAGAAAAGGATGTAATGATAATGTATGTAAAGTTATGTTCATTATAGGTCAACTCTGTAAATGGATAGGGGAACCATGACCATGTTTTCCATGGGGATAAACTCTATGGATTGAGGAAACATTCCATGTCCTGGTAGGAGTGTTCCACCCAAAAAATGGATAGAGGAACCACACCCTAGTACATTATGGGGGTTACACTATATGGATAGAGGACCCAAGACCTATCATAACATGAGGGATCCACTCTACAAGTAGATAAAGGACCCCTGGCCTAGTTCATTAGGAGCGTTCTACCTTATGCATGTAGGACCCTTAACCTATAATAGTAGGAGGTTTCCACTCTATTATGATCTTAACTAGTTACTACTATCAATGAGAATATCTTAAAGAATAATCACACTCAGGATATCTCACAACATATCTCAAAAGAAAATATGAAGTCCAACATCATGTTTGACGAAGAAAAAAACTTTGGATAGGCTACTAATAGGAAAAAATATGTGTCCAAATGAAGGATCTATGAGAGATATATGTTTAATAAAGGGGACCATGACATTAAAGGGACCAACATAATGTGTGGTTCTTCTCTACTACATATTCGTTTCCTTGAAAGAAACTATATCACTGCCCATGTAGTATTACGTGATGTGTAATGTCACTACACGTCATTTCTCGGCCTCCTAGGGTCATGATGTTTTCTCTTGGTTGTTCCAATGTATGTTCTAAATGTTCCAATACATAAAATTTTCCACACAGTACATATCATTTAATGGTCTAACCAGAACATGGTGTGTTCCAACTATGAAAGACCGTGTACTGTCTAAAGAAGATGACACGTATCCCTTAGTACATTGCATGTGAGGCAACATGTGTCCCTTTTCATGTACTCTCAATACACCAAAATTCACTCTACTAGGGTAATACATAATATGGTTTCTCCATATGGTGTTTTATATTTAACTCAAACATCAAACCCTAGCCATATTAGAAATCATACTACTTGGAATGTGTTATTTAGATTACATAGTGTGTAGTTCTTATTTTTATAGAATTTTCGATCTATTATGAAAGTCCCAAATTCTATTCTCCCACTTCCAAATCATACCTTATATTCCCCCTAAATGGAAGGGTAATACCATCGTTCATCAATTATGACCCTATATTTTCTGGATATCATATTTCTATTGGTCTCCTCAAATCCCGCACATGTCTTGCATGCATCCCATGTTTCTTCCAATGACTATCTAGATCCCAGATCCATAAAACCATCAAATATACCTAAATCCACTCTTATTCATCATTAAATCTCTAATTTGGTAAATTTTTATACATCCACTATCAATATGGGGTTTCAATTGCACTCGAACCTATATAAAATAGTCAAATTATGACCCAATTGTCTAATGATGAAAAATATGATGTACATGTGGGGAAAAAGTATAAGAAAAAATTTGATATTATCATTGATAAAAATTTATTGGAATATTATCATATAACTTGAGATTGGAAGGGACAATTTCATAGTATAATAAAGAAATAAACCAAAAGAAATGTTTATTTATATACATGTGCTCTTACTATTGATTAATTTAAACCCAAATCAAGCAATAGAGTTTTAACCATGCTGAATATTTTAATGAAAAGGGAAAAATCCAAAAATGATGATTCCCTCCTCAACTTGAATCACTCATTACTGATGAAAAAATTCTAAAAATATGTGGAAAATCCATTACATTCGTTGCCCCTCGATGCACCTTGGTATGGTTTTCATTCATCACCAGATCTTGATCTACCAATGAAGAAGGATTGAATAACCACATCCAATTAACCCAGGTTTATGGAGATAACCTTGAATATTCATTATAACAACATATTTATAGTGTTTTACACAGTTTAGATCATTCAATTCAAATAAATAAATAAATAATTAATTAAATTAAATTCACCCCCAAACCACATTATCTGAATGTCCAGCACTGAACAACTTTAGGTCACACCATGGGTAAATACTATATTTCGGATTCAATAATTGTATCATATTTACAATCTAAGAAACTATTTAGGATGTAAGCATTATTTCTTAAAAACTATTCTTGTAGGATATAAAATATATACATATTGTTATAAAATTAATTCCAAGCTCACCAGGCCACATAATCAAGCATCATCTTATTGTTGGGATCTAAAAATATTACTTGATATATTTCAATATCTTATAAAAAATATTTTTTGTACAAAATTATATTGAAATAATCACCTCATATTTTCTATAATGAAGATAATTACTTTTGGGAATTTAGGAGGTCATATTTTCTATTGAAAAGTAATTTTTGGAACTTATCTTCCCCTCTATTCTCATAACCACATGACATAGGATGAATATATAACCAATGAGTTTTATCTATGGTCAGAAAAATTGTTTCAAAAAATAATGGAAATGGCGGAGGTAAGAAAGTAATGAATAGAACATGACTTGGCATCCTTGACCAACATTTCAAGAGATGATTTGATAAGTATTGAATTTAGGTGTGGCATTTTGACCCATGGACAGTGGAAGTGACTGACCATGGTGGGTATTGTATCGCCCCGACCCCAGTTACCCAGAGTCAGTGCATTATTACATAACATTGGCATGATTAAAATAAATCAAGTCACGAAGGACTGATCCGATTAGCAGTCTTTGAAAATAGATCACATACATGAAGTTCAACCTTACAACTTGAAAAAAAAACAACAGTAATTTCTTCCATTAGAAACGTCCAAGCCTCTTAGATTATGCCTACAAGTCACTCATAACTAACTTCATCTTATCTTGAGAAAATAAAACATAAGAAATTGGTTATCTCAGATTCTTAGTAAGGGTAAATAATTTAGTGGAAGCTATAAACTTTTAAGGAAAGATGTATAATAAAACAATACCCTTTTTAAACATTAACTTGAACATAATATGGAAAAAAAATAAATCAAACATTACCATATAAACATGCACAGGGATATTCTACTAGTCGAAAAATCACATGTAATAACTAATTTCATAATGATAGAATGTATAGTACCAGACATTAATTTTTGTGTCAAGACCTCATGCCAGGACATGTGGGATAACTATAAATAGACCCAAACATGGAGAGTCTCTGTAATCGGACTCCATCCCGGAGATCCTCTATAACTGGAATCCAACCCGAAGAGCCTCTGAAACTAAACTCCAACCCAGAGAGCCCCAGTAAACTAACTCCAACCCGTAGGGTTTTCTATAACTGGAACCCATTCTGGAGGCAAACTTTTACGAGTACCCAACCTGGGACATACTAGTCCAATACATTCATCATAAGAAAAGTTTTAAATATAACTTAAACATTCGTATTAAAAATAGCATACGAAATATCAATACATTATCCATAAAACATAAATGGTATAAAAATAACATATCCACAATCAAACATATCAAAAAACATTCATTACAATATAGATGCTTTGTATCATAATAAGTTAACTTCAAACAAGTTTAAAATCCATTAAAGGATGTTGACATAGATGAAAATGATCAGTAAAATAATTTTATAGAAATACCACTTTTTCAGGAAATCGTATAAAATTCTCACAATTTATAAAGGATGTCATTTAAAAGGGATTTTTTAATAAAAGTGTCCCATACCACTTTGAGTCTTTTTAAAATAATTATCATTTCAAAACATTCATGACCATATAAATAAATCCTTAAATCATTTTGAAAATATGGACATTAATTAAAACGGTTTAGAAAGATAAATCATTAAAACATTTAAAATGATGATCTAGTTAAATAGACCCTTCCATAAAACCATAAAAGATTCATTTTGAGATCATTTTTATAAAATATGGGTATCTATGATAAGTATGACTTAGAGAATACTTACACGTGACCAATATCAGATAATAATGAGATTGAGGAAATAACCCTTACCCCGTTTTAATCAATCAGGTCGTATGGAAAATAGTCAATAACCACCAAATGAATCACAAAATATCATGAATATAAAGATAATCCTGATAATATATATCAAATGTTAGTGCATAATACACCACATACAATAAATAAGTGGTGAACAATGGAAATCTCACGGAATTAAAAGTGAGATTCGAAACCCCTTACCATGTGTCTGACTTGACTGACTCGTATGTTTCTTGTTCTTAGAGAATAATAAACTTAAGTTAATTTATACTTGCTTAAGAATATTTTAATGTTTATTTTTCCTTTTATATCACTTATTAGCTTTCTATAACAATTATTTACTTATTTGAGTTCATATCAAACATTTTGTCGATGTTCGGAACTTGAGTCAAAAAAGAACTTGTTATATTTATAAATTGTCCATGGGGTCAAAAGTCCATTATCTATTGAATGATATTACTCATTTAGATTTCATATATATGATATATCTCCATTATATAAATGTATTTATAAAAATACATAACATTTGGAAATAAGAAATGAAATGCACCATTCATGGAGACGGTCAGTCGTACGTGCACATGAACGCTACATTCATTCCTATTTTGTATTTTAATGGAATTAAAACATAATGATACATAGGTATATTATAATTCCAGTATATTATCATATATAATATCATTACCTCCATACTTTATACATCCCACATAAGTCATTAACGAGTCATATCATTTTGAGGGGGTGGTAGTCCGCACTTCCTCAAATAAAATTATCGTGTTTTACACATAATGAAAACCATAAAGGTATGATATAAAGGAAAAATAAATAAGCATAAAAAAATCATAAAAAATTATTTATATATTATATATAAATACATTCCCATCTTAATGGCCACCATGAGAGGCGTTAGGAGATAATCCAATAATCATTGTTTCGTAAGGCGTTAGTTTGTCAACCAGAGAAACATTATGTTCTTCACCCATTATATAGAGGTGTGTGTAAGTGTAGTTATAATCCTTCTCTTAACAAAATCCTAGTATATTAATGATATTGGTGTTGCATAAAATAAAGGAATAGAAATTGTTCATGGGGGTTGGATAAGTAAAATAAAACAAAATAAAAGAAAAGAATTTAAGAGAAACTGTTACCTCTAATTTGGATAACATCCTTTGGTTTGAACCAAAAGGAATTTTTGAAGTGAATAATGCCTAAGTCATGGCTTCTACGTGTAATATATGGATCTTGAGAGCTTATTTGGGCATGCTTTGGTCGATCCAAGTGGCTTTACAGGTGTGTGGAATGGGTTAGAAGTGGTGACCTTTTATAAGGGGGAGGAGAGGCTCTTTAGGAAAGTGTGAAAATATTATTTTATTATATATTGATATTCGGATTCTAAAGCTCAAAAACTAATTAAATTAGAAGATAAGATGACTCATGGTCGAAATAGAATTATACAATAAGAATTGGCAAAGTTTTGGATATATTTTTAATATTAATAATCTTATTTATTTAAATAATTTATTAACGAGGTAAATACTACATCATTATTGTGTCATATTTAATTAATTTATTTGATGTATAAAAATTATAAAAAATAAAATAATGTTGGAAATAATTTTATCTTTCCAATGATTTTTTATAGCTGAAAATTTGACTTATATGACCCGATGTAAAATTTCATTTACTAAAAAATATATGTTTATGTAATTTTTGCCTTTACTTTATGTTAATTAAAATAAAGTGTAATTATCATTCATAAGTGGCTTAATGGGGTCCCAAAATCGACCCAAGAATTCCCATGGTTGTCCACGACTCATCCAATAAGGTTAGGACAAGTGTTAAGGTAATTTTTTATTACTATAATATTCTTTTTAACTTGAATTACCCTATTTACCTTTAACCATGGTAAATAAAAGTCAAAATTTTCTATTCACCAAAAATTATTTTCATATTTTTGAACCAAATTTTATATACTGAGGTTAACCATGTTTCTCGGATTTTTTAAATTCAACACATATAAGCAGTAAAATTATGTTTTATGCAAATTTTCAATTCCTCCTAGGAGGTGGGTAAAAGACAGTAAAAAGTTCATTAAAATTTTTATATATCTAAACATATTATAAAATGACTCTAATGAATTATATTGAAATTATATAGGTATTATTAATCTATTTTAACCTAAAATAAATTTCAATAAAATAAATAATTATTTACAAATAGTCTGTATTAACCAATAACTCAGTGTTTTTCACTATTCATCAAAAATTGAATGTTCTCTAAAAAATAAAAAAAATTCAGCCTAATATAATTTTGGTATTATAAACTCAAAAATTAAGTCTATTTTACCAAATTAAAAACATATAATATTCATTTATTAATTTAAAATTAATTTCCATTGTCAGAACCAAAAAACTTGTTTTTAAGAAAAAATAACTAACAAAAGATTGATACTTGTTTATGTTCTATTTAAAAATGAAATTATTTCCAATGAATAACAATTGATTAAATGGTAAAAATATAATCTATTTATACTTCAAAACCAATAAAATGTATAATTTAACACGACAAATTATTTTGATTAAAAAAGTTGTTTTCAGTGAAAATATAGTATTTTTCACTATTCACTCAAATATGAAAGTTATCAGAAAAACCCCAACAATTTATTGAAACGAAATTCTTATGTCCCGATTATAAAGAAGAAGTTTATTTCTTCAAATTAAATATATTAATGTTTCAAATATTGAATTTAAAATGGTTTCTCCATTAAAAGGTTGTACAATTGCATATTTTAAAAATAATACTTCTTTTATCTGAAAAAAATGATTTTTTTTTTCATTTTCTCTAAGAAACTCATAATATGGATTATAAAATTATTATGTATATATAAAGTTCAAAATTTAGTTAATACTATTCATAACCTCTTTTGAACGGCTAGTTTGGTAAGTCGTGGTGTGATTGAACTCAGTGTTGCGTGTAATGCAAGTTATTGAATTACTTTGATGAAATAACGTACTATGAAATCTTGGGGTGTTAAATTCTTCCCTATTTTAATAAATTGCATCCTTTTAATTTGAAATTTTTTTTTGAAAATAAAAAGTGGAAAATAGAAAATACCTTTATGGGAAAACGCACATCAGAAATTGGGATAATAAAATTTAGTCTTAATAAGAGAAAAGGTGGAATAAAATAGTCACCGCAAAATTATGATATCAATTAGAGGAACATTGGTGGAAATTAAAGACACAAAATTATAGAAAAAATATAAATATTTATAGGGAGTGATTAAGGTCATCAGTCACAATCAAATGTATAATTGAGGGCCTCGAATCCATTAATCTATGATAATTTAAAATATCATTGGTTCAACAAAACATAATGTATTAGGATAACACGTTTTTTGTTTTAAGATCCATTAACTAATTTTTAATAATTAATTTCTTCATAGAATAAGAGAAGAAGAAAAAATTATATACTTGACAAGTAGAGTTCCATCCTTTAACAAATTTATACCATAAACTCATCTTTCACTCTAAAAGATAATAAAACTTAATAAAATATTCTATTTATCATATTCATAGAGGTTTCCAAAAAAATAAATTTAAAATTCAACTACCAGCCCTTTTAAAACACAACATTATTAAATCCAGGACATCACATGGTCGAGTGGTAGGTGATACACCCCTATCACCCATCGGTTGTGGGTTCAAGTCTCGCGGCATTGCTGGACACGACGGGTTGCCGCCCGACCTCTGGGTTATCCTTTTTTTGGAAATCCAAAAATAATCTCAAACTAGAATTATCCAAAAAACCTCTATGCAAGATCACAATCCAAAATCTTGTTGGAAGGTAAACACAATGTAGATCCTTTTTTTCCACGTAAAAACATGTGAACACGTTCATTATGTATTCTTTTAAAACACTTCAACATTCTGAATTACCGTAAATCCTTATTGATTACATTCATGTCCCCATATTCTTTGTAGAATACTAGATATACTCCATCTATCCAAAAATGTTGTAAACTACATCAATGATGTAATATAAAAAAACATTTTTCAGTTTCAATGTAGTCAAGAATATCCAATATAATTTTTCTATATCAATCATGTATTATTCCAAAATCACTACCTCAGTATCAAAACCATATTATGGTTTATCTTTATATGAACCATATATTTTCCAAAAATTTAACCTTCTATTGAGTCACTTTTCTTGGTTCCAGACAATCTCAAGTCCTTAATGAAATAATAATTTAGTACAATCCTTATATACTCTATAATTCTTATAACATGTACATCATTAGTACAATACTCAAATGACACAATACATTAACAACAATGTAAGAAATATAATCATTCCTATTCATTTTCAGTAGTATAATAACTTTATTATTATCTAATAGTAGCATTTGAGGTATACTCTGATGATTTGTACATTGATTCGCGTAGTGTCCCAACTCTTTGGAGATGAAGCATTGTTCATTTGAAACATTTTTCTTACCCTTGCAATCACGTACATGGTGTCCTTTTTCTCCACACTAATAAAAAACTCCCATTCCCTTCAAGAATTTACCAAGGTGATTATTTCCATAGTTATCACATATGGGGAAATAATTCTTTTCCCTCATCCCTTTATCCATCTTTCTCCCTTCCATCATTTTGTTCACTTGCTTCCCTTCAAATCTATAAGACTCTGATAATTATTTTCTTATCTTATTAACACATGATTCTATTTCTTCATAGGTTGATAATACATGGGAGACCATTTCCATTCTAAATTTTGTCTTAATACCATGAAATATATGATCCTTCTTACTATTTGGATCACACATATTGCTGGAGTTTACATTCCTTCTAATGGGAACCATTTATATTCAATGGAATACACTAGGTTAGTTTATGAATTGCTTTGAATAAATCCAACTAGTAAAATACCTAAAATAAATTTTAGAGTTTATGGATTTAATCCATAATCATAAAAATATTTTTTCTGAAGAGGTATATATATTCATAAATCCTTTATAATGATTTATAAAGAAAAATAAAATTGTTCTAAGCATATCCCCTGGGAGTGTTGTAACCAAGAGTGCAGCAAGGCCCGTTGACATGCACCAATTCCCGTTTGAGTCTAGTTCAAAGAGATGTTTTCAGGTTTTACCGCTAGGTAAATCTGTGTCAGAGCCGTCTCTACTTTCTCATATCCAGATAGGGATATATTTTCTTGAAAACTCACAAAATATCTATATTACCAAAATTCCAGGAAGTTATTCAATACTAATCTTCAATTTATATCTTAGGATAATGTGCTATAATTAGTGTTTTTCTAAATCTAGTTTCCATGGTTATTTCTAAACTTCCATTGATACCAACTGCAACGGCCCAACCCGAGTTACCCAGAGTCGAATCATTTTTAAATAACATTTCAATGTTTACAAGGAATGAAGTCCCGAAGGACCGATCAATTTAGAAATCTTGGAAAATATATTACATACTTGAAGTTAAACATTACAACTTGAAAAGAAAAAAAACAGTAATTTCTTCCATTATAAACGTCTAAGCCTCCTATATTATGCATGTAAGTCACTCATAACTAACTTCTTCATATCCTAGGAAAATAAAACATAAGAAAGGGGTGAGATAAGATGTTGAGTAAGGGTAAATAATTTAGTGGAAGCTATAAACATTAAAATAATGATGTGTAATAAAACAATAGCCTTTTTAAACATAACCTTGAACATAATATAGAAAAAATAAATCAAACATTACCATATAAACATTCACATGGATATTCTACTAGTCGAAGAATCGCATGTAAAATCTAATTTCATAATGAGGGAATTTATAGTACCAGAATTTAATTTCTGTGTCAAGGCCTCGTGCCAGGAACTATGGACTAACTGTAACCGAACCCAAACATGGAGAGCCTCTATAACCAGACTCCATCTTGGAGAGCCTCTGTAACCAGACTCCAACCCAGAGAGCCTCAGTAAACGAACTCCAACTCTAAGAGCCTCTGTAACCAGATTCCAACTAGGAGGGGCTGTTTTAACCAGACCCCAACCCGTATGGCTTACATTTACTGGTCTCCAATACGGAACATACTAGTCCAATACATTCATCATAAAAAATGTTGAAATATAACATAAACATTCATATTAAAACTAGCATACGAAATGTCAATCGGTTATTCATAAACCATGAATGGTATAAAAATAACACATCCATAGTCGAACATATCACAAAACATTCATTACAATATGGAAGATTTGTATCATAATAAATCAACTTCAGACAAGTTTAAAATCCATTAAATGATGTTGACATAGATGAAAATGATTATTAAAATGCTTTGAGAGAAATACCCATTTTCATGAAATCATTTAAAATTCTCACAATTTATAAAGTTAGTCATTTAAAAGGTATTTTTGAATCAAATTGTCCCATACCTATTTGAATCTGTTTAATATAATTATCATTTAATCAAATTCATGTTCGTATAAATAAATGCTTAAATCATTTTGAAAACATGGACATTAATTAAAAGGGTTTAGAAGGATAAATCTTAAAAACATTTAAAATTATTATCTAGTTAAATAGACCCACCCATAAAACCATAAAAGATTCCTTTTTAAATCAGTTATATAAAATATGGGTTTCTAGGATGAGTATGTCACAGAAAATACATACACATGAACAATCTAGGATAATAATGAGATTGAGGAAATAACCCTTACCGTATTGCAATCAATCGAGTCATATAAACAATAGTCTATAACAATCAAATGAATCACATAATATCATGAATATAAATATAATCATGATAATATATATCAAATGGCAGTACACAATAAAACACATGAAATAAATAATCAGGGAATAATGGAAATCTCATGGAATTAAAAGTGAGATAAGAAACCCCTTACCATGTGTCCGACTTGACTCGCTCATATGTTCCTTGTTCTTTCTGAATAATAAACTGAAGTTAATTTCTATATGATTAAGAATATTTTCAAGTTTATTATTCCTTTTATATCACTTATTACCTTGCTATAACAATTAGTTAATTATTTGAGTTCATATCGTACATTTTGTCGATGTTCGGAACATGAGAGTCAAAAATGAACTTGTTATAATTATAAATTGTCCATGTGGTCAAAAGTACATTATCTATAGAGACCCAACCTTTTCTTACTTTACTATTATATAATTTTAAATATAAAAAATATAATAGTATTACACATAGAGGATCCAATGGTTTAGTGTCTTGGGAAAACTAGGACCATACATAACAAATACAACATCAAGCCTAAACATTCATATAATTTCTTCTTCTCTAGATTTTTATTGGCACATGTCCTCTCCTTAGTACATGTAGCCACCTAAGGATATACATAAAAATGGGTGATCTAGAATCCCATTAAGAGGATATATAAGAACGATATGACATGGGGTGATCATAATCATAACATGGGAAAAAGATCATGAACATGAGAGGAAGCATAAATATAAGACTTGAAATGTGGCAATGCATAAAAATGAAACATCATGTCTTAGTGGTTAAATACCACACATACTTGTGAACCAAGATAGCATCTTGTTCGCACATAATTTCACATTTACTAATGAGATTCATCACTTTACCCAATTCATTGGAGCACTGTATAATTCCAGGTGCACCAATCACATTAAAACATTCATATTGCGCTATATAATTCCAGGCGCACCCGTCACATCATAACATTATCATTATCATGCTTTCCACATAGAACACATATCAAAAATGAACATAACTAACCCATGGAATGTAATGGGGTTTATCTCATAAGAAAACATTCATAAACATTGGGTTCCCAAAAGAAAGAGGTAATAACATACATGTTACAAGAACCGTCCACTTTGAGTGGGAAGTAAAATGTGTGTTCTTAAAAGAAGATTTCTTTTGGAAAACATTCTGTTTGACATAAAAACCAGAAACAAACATTTATATCCCAGAACAAGAAATACAATTATGCATAAATTATCTTTAAGGAGTAACCATATCAAAAATGGATTGAATGAGGGAGAACCCGAAGGATGAATGTTGGGTTCGAGAATTTCCCCTTACTTTGTATCTGAATGATTCCTTCTCTTTAATGTCCTCTATAATGTCATTATATTCATTAATTAGAAATCAAGAACCTTTTGTAAATTAATATGGATCATTATGGTTTCATTAAGTGATTTTATGTTCCTTTGGATGTGTTATAGAGTTTTAAAACATTGTTATAGAATGTTCGTTTTTTGGTTTTCTTGAGCATTTCACATGTATTCATGAATTGATGTTTGTGTAGAACATGGGTAAACATCAAGAACATACATTACATGGTATTAATGATATTCCAGAAGTTAAAATGATCTTAATATGAATTAAATTTTATACCATGTGGATGAATCCTTAGATAAGAATTTAATGATGATCGTTTGGGTTAATTTGGGCGGTGTTTCGACCACAACGAACTTGTTTGGTTTACTCATCTAGTAATATGTACATAATTTAGTTAAAGAACCAAAAATAGGACATAATACAAATATAATATTCTTTTTCAACCATAAAAATGGTTTCTTTACCATATCTGTAGGTAGAAATGAAAAAAAACATGTCGTTCTAGAAGGTGATAGATTAACACCTTACGAGCAACGTTTTCTTTTATAAAATAAAAGGAAGAGGAGAAGGGGGTTGGATGGTATACTATCCCATTATTAAAATAAAATTAAAGTATATGTGTGATACTGGAGTCACCATACCATTTGGATAAAGATAGTTTGGGAGAGAATAAGAAAAGAACTTGAAATTGAAAGGGAATTAAAGGAAAGAGGGAGATAAGTTACCTCTTGAATCCTCCTCTTGAGATCCTCCTTAAGGGACTAATCTTGGTCTTTTGATGAGACCAGAAGCTCTTGGACATGGGTGAGAGGATAGGGGAGATGATTGGGCAGAGTTTAGACAATGGTTGAATCTTGAGAGGTGTGGTTTGGAAAGGGGAGGGGAGGGGTTATTTATTCAGGAGGAGGGAGGTGTTTTTAGTATAAAATATTAAATAAAATAATATATCAAAAGATAGACTTTTAATAGTAATTTTTTGACATCCTAAATAATTTATTAATATAATATAATTATTTTTAGGCTTTAATTCATATTTATAGTTTGAATTCATTAATTTATTAAAAGGAATGTAAAAAGAAATAGAAAAAGACACTTTAAGAAATGACCTTTAGACTTTAGACTTTGGAAAGTTCTTTTTTAGGTTTGAAAATTGAATATATTGTATTTTAAGGAACCATTTATGAAATTTAAAATAATATGGACGAAAATAATGTTATAGAATGTTTATGTCATCATTACATCATTAATGATGCAATTTACGATACACCGATTATGCGAAAAACTGTTTTTTTACTATTCACCCAAAATTGAAGTATTTCAGAAAAATCCCAAACATTTACCCATACCATTTCTGGAAGTTTAAAATACAAAAATGAATTCCATTTTTCAAAAATATTTTTCTAAATATTATTAATTTAATATTTAATTAAAATCATAATTTACTTAAAAAATAGTTTTTTAATGTTAAAACTGATTTTATTGTGCGTTCAAAAATTACGTAAGATCTTATTAAATTATCTCAAAACTATAATACATTTATTCAATAATTTATGAATATATTTTAGGAAAATAAATTTTCTTTTAAATTAATTAATTATTTATGACTTACAAAATACCAAAATGTTTACTAAGGTCAAATTGTCACTTTCTAAGATGTCTAAATTTTATTTAATTATTATTGGGTAATTTTACTCTTATGCTGGATGATTTACTATTCATAAGGGTCATAATACTATTAATAAGGGTAGGTCACTATTCACCAAAAATTATTTTTGTTTTATTAGACTCCAAAAATCATCTTGAACACAACCGTGTATGTCAGATTCTAAAAATTCCCAATACAGAAGTGACAAAATTATGTTTAGAGGTCACTTAGGACTTAGTAGTTCATTATGTTGTGTTTTCATGTGATTTTATGACATATATATAATAAGGGAAATATCCATTGAAAAACTTTGGATCGTTACATTCTTCCCCCTTAAGAAATTTGGCCCCTGAAATTTCACTTTACACAAATAGGTGAGGGTACTTATCCTTCATTGCCTCTTATGGTTCCAAAGTTGCTTCCTCAAACTTATGGTTCCTCCACAACACTTTGAAAAGGTGGGTTATCTTGTTGTGTAGAACCTTATCTCTTCGATCCATAATCTTTACCGGTTTATCCTCATAAGAGAGATCATCTTCCAGCTGCACCACCTCTATGTTTAGTACAGGTGAGGGGTCTGGTATGTACTTCCTCAGTAGTGATACATGAAACACATCATGGACTTGAGACATATTTGGTGTAAGTGTAAGACGATAGGCCACAGAACCAATGTGATCAAGGATCTCAAAGGGCCAATATACCTAGGTCTTAGCTTCAATTTCTTCATGAATCACATGACTCTTTTCCATGGAGATATTCTAAGGAAGACTTTATCTCCAACGTCAAACTCTAAGTCCCTTCGACGGTTGTCAGCGTAGCTCTTTTTCCGACTTTGATCATCTTTTATGTGTTTCTGGATGACTTGAACCTTCTATGTCATTTCTTAAAGAAGATCGGGCCCAAGTAGCTTTCTTTCTCCAACTTCATCCCAACAGGTTGGAGTTCTACATGACTTACCATAAAGAGCTTCATAAGGATCCATCTGAAAAATCGAATGGATTCTATTTTTCTATGAGAACTCAACCAATGGGAGATGATGATCCCAACCACCTTTGAATTCTAGAGAGCGGGTTCTTAGCATATCTTCAAGCTTCTGAATAGTCCTTTCAGATTGGCCATCAGTTTGGGGGTGATAAGCCGTGATGAAATATAATTCAGTACTCAAATCATGTGGAAGGCTCCTCTAGAATATAGATGTGAACCTTGGATCACGGTCAGAGGCAATTGAGAGTGGAACACCGTGCAATCTCACCACTTCCTTCACTTATATCTTTGAAAGATGATCAAGCGAGAGATGTTACCAAATATCTATAAAATGGGCAATCTTGGTGATTCAGTCAACCACAACCCATATCACATTATTTCCCATTGACGTATTCGGGAGACCCGTGACAATGTCCATAGTAACGTTTTACTATTTCCACATGTGTATAGGAAATGACTGCATTTTACCCTTGTACTTTTGTCGCTCAACTTTAACTTGCTGACATACCAAGAACCTTGATATATATTCCGCAATATCCTTCTTCATGTTATCCCACTAGAAGTGTTCTCAGAGATCGTGGTACATCTTGGTATTACCAGAATGGATAGAGAAAGTTGAACTATGTGCATTGTCCAATAGATTCATCTTTATCCCGGGTGATGAAGGCACACAAAGCCACGTTCCAAACCAAATCACACCATCATCGTCGATATGGAACTCTTGCAGCTTCCCTTCCTTTACTGCATTCACCCTCTTTTGTATCTCCACATCATCCCTTTGTGCTTCCTTAATCATCTATTGGATGGATGGTTGTGAAATCATTTGGGAAAGGTAGGATGTATCCCCTGCCCTTATGATTTCCAAATCCATTCATTGCATATCCAAGAAGATATGGTCTTTCTCAATCCGCAACATGGATAGAGTAGTTGGTTCTTTTCTGCTTAGAGAATCAACTACCTTTTTCGCCTTTCCAGGATTATAGTGAATAGATCAATCGTAATCCTTGATTAGATCTAACCATCTTCTTTGATGCATGTTGATCTCCTTTTGTGGGAATATATACTTTAGGCTCTTGTGGTCGGTGTATATGTCACACTTCTCGCCATAAAGGTAGTGCCGCCAGATTTCCAAGGCAAAAATCACGGCTTCCATCTCTAGATCATGCGTCGGGTAGTTATGCTCATGGATCTTCAACTGTTGTGAGCCGTAGGCTATCACATTATCATTTTGTATGAGTACACAACCCAAGCCTTTATTTGAAGCATCATTGTATATCACAAAACATTTTCCACTTTTCGGTAGTGTGAGTACAGGTGTAGTGATCAGCCTTCTCTTTAGATCCTTGAATCATCCCTCACATTATTCCATCCAGACATACTTTACCCATTTCCTTGTTAACTTAGTTAGCGGGCTTGACAATCGCCTTTGTCTTTTATTGATCCATAGAAATTCCCTCACTTGTGATCACATGTCCCAAGAACGTGACTTTCTTCATCCAAAATTCACACTTGCTGAACTTGGCGTACAACATCTCCTTTCTTAACATCACCAACAAAAATCTTAGATGTTCTTCATGTTCCTCCTTTCTCTTGGAGTGGACGAGAATATCATCAATAAACACTACCACAAATTTGTCTAGGTAATGTCTAAAGAATATATTCATCAAATCCATTAAGATTGCAGGGGAATTAGTAAGTCCAAAGGGCATCACCAAAAACTAATAGTGCCCATACCTTGTACGGAAGGTAGTCTTCTGAATATCTTCCTTCTTCACCTTTACCTGATGATATCTAGAATGAAGATCCACCTCTGAGAAGTATTGAGCTCCTCTTAACTGGTCAAACAAGTCATCAATTATTGGGAGTGGATACTTATTATTTATGGTGATCTTGTTGAGTTCCCGATAATCAATACACAGCCGTATTGTTCCATCCTTCTTCTTCACAGAGAGCACTGGTGCACCCCAAGGTGTTGCACTAGGGCATATGAACCCTTTGTCCAAATGCTCTTAAAGCTGCTTATTTAGCTCCTCATGTTCGATAGGAGCCATACTATAGAGACACTTTGAGATAGGAGTAGCTCAGGGTAAGAGTTTAATTGATAACTCTACCTCACGATCCGGGGGAATTCGGGGTAACTCTTTGGGAAATACATCGCCGTATTCCCTCACGATGGTCATTTCATCAAGGTTGGCACTTTCCTTCGACTCAACCATTTGGGAGAGGTATGCTTCTTCGTAAGGAATCAACACCCAAACCATTGAAGTATTTTTCAAAGGAGGTTCATGATATCCCTTTCATTTTTAGATAATCATGGGATTGTTTGGAATATGAAAAGATATTTTCTTTTCCCGGTAGTTGATATGTGCTCTATATAACGAGAGCCAATCCATTCCAATTATAGCATCGAATTCCACCAAGGGAAGTATTATGATATTTTCCAGAAGAATCTTCCCACATACGCCAATGGGAGAAGAGTTAAACACTTGGGTTGCAATGATTTAACCACTTGGTGTTTTTACATATATCTCTACTTCAAGGTTTCAGGGATTTGATTCTATATTTATAGAAAACTTTCAAGATATAAAGGAATGCCTAGAACCAGAATCAAATAAGACTTTTGCCATTATTGAGTGAATATGAAGTGTACCTTGTATGACTTCATTATCATACTCCACCTATGTAGTAGTGATGGCATAAGACTTCCCTTGTTCCTTTAGCTTTGGTGGCTGCTAATGCTAATTACCCTCAAGAACTCAAGGTTTAGTGCACTGGTTCGCATAGTGCCCTAGCTCCCTACAGTTGTAGCATTGAACCATGAGTGGTTATCCCCTTTAATTGGCTACATTCTCCTTCATTTTCATGTCTTTTTGACACTCTTGAGCATGGTGTCCTTCTTTCCCACACTTGAAGAATTTCCCCGTCCCTTTGAGGCAGTTCCCATTGTGCAACTTCTCACATTTTTGGCATGTGGGTCGTTGATTTTTATTCCAACCTTTATCATTAGATCCACCAGCTTGAAACTCAATATTTCTTTTCTTATCACTATAGCCATGGGACCATTCTCAAAAATCCACCTCCACTTTGAGGGCACACTGAACAACTTCTTCATAACTCCCAAAGTCTTGAATTTCAAGAGCATTTCAATGGTGTGGTTATAATCCACTAAAGAATCTATCAATTTTGCTATCATTGTTGATAACAAAACCCAAAGCGTACCTTGAAATCCTTGTGAAATTCACTTCATAGGTTATAAAATATTCTCCTTCTTTTTGTTTGAGCTCTATGAATTCTATCTTCATCTTCATGCGAAGAGTTCATGGGAAATACTTATTAATAAAAAATATCTTAAAGTCTTCCCATTCCATCTCTTCAATTTCCTCCCTTGGCTTGGTGTTCTTAATCAAATCCCACCATTGATCGGCTTATCCATCTAGATGATAAATGAATAGAATCACCTTCTCAATCTCAGAATAGTGAAGACCCGAAAAGATCTTCTCCATGGAGTGGACCCACTGTTCCGCAAATATTGGATCGGAAGATCCACAAAACGTCGGTGGTCGTTGCCACATAAAAAATTCGAAAGCCAGTTGCTCCCTCTTTGGTGAAGGAGGACGTTCCCTATTATTATGGTTAATTTTCATAACCTGAGACAATTGGGTAATAATTACCATGAAGTTTTGAACTCCACCTCCCAATCATTGGGGATATCATTCGGGAAATCGTTGCATTGGACCTCGCATGAGTTGTTGGCCTGATTTCTCCTGGTTCCCACCATTTTCTAAAATTGAAAAGGTTAGAACAAAACATAAGTAAAAAATTCATGAATAACTTTTTCATTTAAATAATATATACAAAAAACATAAAATATGGGATCCCTATATAAATATTCTTGTGTGCACTTGTGTACTTAGTCTCATGCTAGCGGTTTTCTTTAGGGTTCAATAATCCAAATTCCCAAATTATCTAAACCTTTCCTCTGATACCAACTATAGTGACCCAACATTTTCATACATTACTATTAAATAATTTTAAAGATAGAAAATATAATAGTATTACACATAGAGGATCCAAAGTTTTAGTTTCTTGGACAAACTAGGACCATACATAACAAATACAACATCAAGCACAAACATTCATTTAATTTCTTCTTCTTTAGTTTCTTATTGGCACCTGTCCTCTCCTTAGTACATATAGCCACCTGAGGATATACATCAAAATTGGTGAGCTAGAATCCCAGTAAGAGGATAGATAAGAACAATATGGCATGGGGTGATCATAATCATAACACGGGAAAAAGATCATGAACATGAGAGGAAGCATAAATATAAGACTTGAAATGTGGCAATGCATAAAAATGAAACATCATGTCTTATTGGTTAACTACCACACATACATATGAACCAAGATAGAATATTTTTCACACATAATTTCAAATTTACTAATGAGATTCATCACTTTACCCAATGCATTGGAGCGCTGTATAATTCTGGGAGCACCAATCACATTAAAACATTCATTTCGCACTATATAATTCCGAGCGCACCTGTCACATCATAACATTATCATTATCATGCTTGACACATAGAACACATATAAAAAATGAACATAAATAAACCATGTAATGTAATGGGTTTAATCTAATAAGAACACATTCATAAACTTGGGGTTCCCAAAATATAGAGGTAATAACATACATGTTACAAGAACCATCCACTTTGAGTGAGAAGTAAAAGGTGTGTTCTTAAAAGAAGAGTTCTTTTGGAAAAAATTTTGTTTGACATAAAAACCAGGAACAAACATGTATATACCAGAAAAGTAAATACAATGATGAAGAAATTCTCTTTAAGGAGTAACCATATCAAAAATTTAGTGATAGAGGGAGAACTCGTAGGAAGAAAGTTGGGTTTGAGAATTTCCCCTTACCTTGTATCTGAATGCTTCCTTCTCTTTAATGTCCTATATAATTACATTATATTCATTATTTAGAGATCCAGAACATTTTTTAAATTAATATGGTTAATTATGGTTTCATTAAGTGATTTTATGAGCCTTTGGAGGAGTTATAGAGTTTTAAAACATTGTTCTAGAATGCGCATTTTTATGGTTTTCTTGAGCGTTTCACATGTATCCATGAATTGAAGTTTGTGTAGAACATGGGTAAACATCCAGAACATAAATTACATGTTATTAATGATATTCTAGAAGTTAAAATGATCTTAATTTGAATTAAATTTTATAACATGTGGATGAATTATTAGATAATAATTTAATGATGATCATTTGGGTTAATTTGGGTGGTGTTTCGACCACAACGAACTTGTTTTGATTACTCATCTAATAATATGTTCATAAGTTAGTTACAGAACATAAAATAGGAAATAATACATATATAATATTCTAGTTCAAACATAAAAATGGTTTCATGACCAGATCTGTAGGTAGAAATGGAAAAAGAAAACATGTCGTTCTTGAAGGTGATAGATTAACACATTACGAGTAACGTTTGCCTCTATAAAATAAAAGGAAGCGGTGAAGGGGGTTGGATGGTATAATATCCCATTAGTATCATAACATTTCAATATATGTGAGATACTAGAGTCACCATACCATTTTGATAAAGATAGTTTGGGAGAGAATAAGAAAAGAACTTGAAATTGAAAGGGAATTAAAGGAAAGAGGAAGATAAAATACCTATTGAATCCTCCTCTTGAGATCCTCCTTAAGGGCCTATGATTGGTCTTTTGATGAGACCAGAAGCTCTTGGATGTGGGGGAGGGGATAGGGGAGATTATTGTGTAGTGTTTAGACAATTATTGAAGCTAGAGAGGTGTGGTTTGGCAAGGGGAGGTGGAGGGATTATTTATACATGAGGAGGGAGGCGTTTTTAGTATAAAATATTAAATAAAATAATATATCAAAAGTTAGACTTGTAATAGTAGTTTTTTGACATCCTAAATCGTATAATAATATAATATAATTATTTTTAGGCTTTAATTCATCTTTATAATTTGAATTCATTAATTTTTTAAAAGGAAAGTGAAAGAAATAGAAAAATACACTTTAAGAAATCACCTTTAGACTTTAGACTTTGGAAAGTTCTTTTTGGGTTAGAAAATTGAACTTATTGTATTTTAAGGAACCATTTATGAAATTTAATATAACATGGCCTAACCTAAAGCTCTATAATTTTTATTTCATCATTACATCATTAATGATTCAATTTAGGATACACCGATTATGCGAAAAATAGTATTTTATACTATTCACATGAAAATTGAAGTATTTTAGAAAAATCCCAAAAATTTAACCCTACAATTTTTTGATGTGTAGAATTAAAAAAATTAATTCCATTTTTCAAAAATATTTTTATAAATATTATTAATTTAAAATTTAATTAAAATCATAATTTACCTAAAAAAAGAGGTTTTAAAAGTTAAAACTGATTTTATAGTGCTTTCAAAAATTACGTAGGGTCTTATAAAATTATATAAAAACTATAATACATTGATTCAATAACTTATGCTTATATTTTAGGAAAATAAATTTTCTTTTAAATTAATTATTTAATTATAATTAATTATTTATGGCTTACAAAATACCAAAACGTTTACTAAGGTCAAATTGTCACTTTCTAAGATGTCTAAATTTTATTTAATTATTCATGGGTATGGTTACTATTATGTTGGACGATTTACTATTCATAAGGGTCATAATACTATTCATAAGGGTAGGTCACTATTCACCAAAAATTACTTTTGTTTTATTTGACTCAAAAAATCATCTTGAACACAACTATGTATGTAAGATTCCCAAAATTCCCAATATATAAGTGACAAACATATGTTTAGAGGTCACTTAGCACGTAGTAGTTCATTATGTTGTGTTTTCATGTGATTTTACGACATAAATATAGGAAGGGAAATATCCATTGAAAAACTTTGGGTCGTTACATTATCTATAGAATTATATTACTCATTTAGATTTCATATATATCATATATTTCAAGTATATATATGTATTTATAATATTACATAACATTTAGAGATAAGAAATGAAATACACCGTTCATGGAGACAGCAAGCCGTACGTATGCATGAACGCACATTCATTTATATTTTGTATTTTAATGGAATTAAAACATAATTATACATAGGTATATTATTATTATAGTATAATATCATATATAATATCAATATCTCAATACTTTATATGTCCCACATAAGTCATTAAAGAGTCATGTCACTTTGAGGGGGCAGTAGTCCGCACATCCTCAAATGAAATTATCACATTTTACCCATAATGGGAACCATAAAGGTATGATATAAATGGAAAATATAGAAGAAAAAAAAAAGAAAACATAAACATAATATATATATCATATATAAATACAGGGCCATCTTAATGGCCACCATGAGATGTTGTTGGAGATAATCGAACAATCATCGTTTCGTGAGGCATTAGTTTGCCAACCATAGAAACCGTATGTTCTTCACCCATTAGATGGCGGTCTGTGTAAGTTTAGTTCGAATCCTTATCATAAAAACAACCTATTATATTGAGGATACTGTTTTTTCATAAAATAAAGTAATAAAAATAGTTTATTTGGTTTGGAGAAGTAAAATAAATCAAAATAAAAGAAACTAATTTAAGAGAAATGGTTAACATAAATTTGGATAACTTTCTTTAGTTTAAACCAAAAGAACATTTTGAAGTGACTTGTCCCTAATTTAAGGACTCTATGTGTAAGATAGAGATCTTTAGATCTAAGTTGGGCAGGTGTTGGATTAGCAAAGGGGCTTGAGAGGTGTCTTGAAAGGGTTTGAAGGGGAGTCCTTTTATATGGGGGAGGAGGGGTTCTTTAAGAAAGTGTGAAAAGATTATTTTATTATATAGTGATATTCTATTTCTAGAGCTCAAAAACTAATTAATGTCCAAGATAAGATGACTCATGGTTGAAATAAAATCATCCCATAAGAATTTGACTGGTTTTGGATATAGTTTTAATATTAATAATATTCTTTATTAAAATGATTTATTAATGAGGTAAATACTACATCATTATTGTGTCATAAATAATTTAATTTATTTGATGTCTAAAAATTCTAAAACAAATTCCATAATGTAGGAAATATTTTTATCTTTCCAGTTAATATTTATAGTCGAAAAGATGAACTATATAACCCTATGTAAAAAGAGATTTACTAAAAGATATTTGTTTATGTCATTTTCCCTTTACTTTAAGTTAATTTAAATAAAGTGTCATTATCATTCATAAGTGGCACCATGGGGTCCCAAAATCGACGCAAGGATGCCAATGGTCGGACATGACTCATCCAGTAATGTTAGGACAAGTGTTAAAGGTAATTTTTTATTATTATAATATTTTTTAACCTTGAATTGCCCTATATACCTTTAACCACGGTAAATAAAAGTCAAGGGTTACTATTCAACAAAAAAAAATCATCTTATTGAACCAAATTTTACTTAATAAGGTTAACCATGTCTCTTGGATTTTTTAAATTTAACTCACAGAAGCAGTAAAATTATGTTTTATGCAAATTTGAAAATGCTCCTAGGAGGTGGGTAAAAGACGGTAAAACGTTCAATAAAAATTTTATATATATAATCATATTACAAAATGACTCTAATGAATTATATTGAAATTATATAGGTATTATGTATGTATTTTTACCTAAAATAAATTTAAATAAAACAAAAAATTATTTAAATAAAAATTTGGTTTTAACCAATAACTTAGTGTTTTTCACTATTCATCAAATATTGAAAGTTTTCAGAAAAATACCAAAATTTTACCCTAAGATAATTTTGATATTCGGAATTAAAAAAATGAAGTCTATTTTACAAAATTAAAAACATAAAAGTTTCATTTATTTATTTAAAATTAATTCCCATTGTCAGAACCAAAAAGCGTGTTTTTAAGAAATAATAACAAACAAAAGATTGATACTTGTTTATGTTCAATTTCAAAGTAAAATTATTTAAAATGAATAACATTGGATTAAATGGTAAAAATATAATCTATTTATACTTCCAAACAATTAAAATTTATAATTTAACACTACAAATTATTCTGATTAAAAAAGTTGTTTTTAGTTAAAATATAGAATTTTTAACTATTCACACAAATATGAAAGTTATCAGAAAACAGAAAAATTTGTGGAAACTAAATTATTATGTACTGATTCTAAAGAAGAAGTTTAGTCAGTCAAATTTCATATATAAAAGTTTCAAATATTGTATTTAAAAATGCTTCTCCATTAAAAGGCGGTAAAATTACATTTTTTTAAATAAATACATCTTTTATCTGAAAAAAGTGAATTTGTTTTTTTAATTATGTACAAGAAACTCATAATATGGATTCTAAAATTATAAGTCTTATATAAAGTTAAAATTTTAGTTAATACTATTCATAACCTCTTTTGAACAGCTAGTTTGGTACGTCGTGGTGCGCTTGAACTCGGTGTTGCGTGTAGTGCAAGTTATTGAATTAAATTTAAGAAATAACGTACTATAAAATCTTGGAGCGTTACATGTATGGTTTTAGAAGAAATAGAAATAATTTTTTGGAGGATTAATGGAAGTATAAATAGAAATCATGGTGAATAATTCAGATATTATGAATAAAGTCAAACAATAGGACATGTAGTCTATAATATTACATTCCATGTGTGGTTTCACATGTGGTGATAAGGTTTCCACATAAATTTTAAAACCATATTACTTGTCACCAAGGAGAACATTACATGCCTCCCATGTGAATGGTAATAAGGGTTTATGTGTGGATTTAAATAAAAATATCATGTAGAGAGTGAACATACACCATGATTGACCTATGGACTCATAACTAGGTGCAATGAAGTACACACATAGTATTTCCTTAAGCTCCACATGAAATGTATTCTTTTGAACATGGTGTGTAATGTTGGGAGCACTCCATATATGACCAGTATATGTATTCCCCTATTTGGGAATAATTCAAATGACATGATGTAAGGATATATGTCATTTATATAGAGACACATGAAATAGGGTGCACTGGTACATGCCTAAATACCCTGTGACCTCCACCCACCATGTACATAGTATTTTCATTTTTTAATTTAGTAAATAATACAAATAATGATTTATAGAATTTACTCCCAAATACTTAATGTAGAATAATACATACTATGTAACTATAGACAACATTCTATGTAAGATTAACTGACATGAAAAAATAATGATAGTATATTTCTCGCTTCTTCCTCAGGCATATAGGTCTTGTCTAGTGAAACACATTCCAAACACTAGGAGATATTTTGATTTCTTTTATATTCACACCTAGGTGTAAAAAAAATAAAAAAGAATATTTCATTTTTAGTGTTTATCCATGGATAAGGTGATTTTGAGAGACTCGCCATCTATATGGTTTGTATGACGAAGGCAATGTTTCAATATATATGACTTTAAATTATTATGGATCAAATATCATCAATTTTTAATTAATTTTAATCATCAAATTTCTTTTATATAATATTACATATATAAATATAGAAATAAATTTAATATTGAGTTTTAGAATGTTTATTTACTTTGGAATAAATTATTAAATCTTGTAGTGACCAGAGGGTTAAATTGAATATTACTTTAATATATTTGGATATTAAAAAGGTAAAGAGGTTCAAAGTTCATTCATGGAAATCAATTATTCAATTATAGAAAAGTTAGTGAAACAAACCTTGGATTTAGTTTTGGTTGGAGTTGGAATGCCTCATAATTGATTAGGAATGTTGTGAGGTGATTTTATGTTAAATTGGTAACCTATATAAAAGTTATTATAAGATTATAATAACTGAGATAAGGTGATATTGACATGGGTGAATTTTATACCATAGTTTTAATGCACACTAAATATTTATATCCATGCCATTTAGAGGTTATTATTAAAAATTAGGAGTCATATATGGCTATCTTCCAGTTTTTTAAAAATTTTCCCATAGGAAAAGGACTTATGTTACGGTAATTTATATGCCATGTAAAGGTTCCATCAAAAAAAATTGAATGGAAGATAATTTTTAGGGATCTAAATTGGAAACCTGACTTATATGGTTTTGAATGACTTTGATAAAAGTTAAGAAAATTTCAATTGAATTCTTATAAGACCTTGTATAATATGACACAATTGTAATAATTTTACATCATCATATTCATTTGGGGGAGAAAAATTAATTGGATCATATGACATTATATCAAACGAATTAATCATAATTATTTGGGATTAATCATTTTAATTTAGCAATATGAGCATATGAGCTTCTATCCATCATAATAATTAAACTTTTGTTATAGTACATTCACATCCATCTCAAACTTTCCAGACATAAGGCATTGAAAAATCCTATAATATTATCCAGTGAGATAAAAAATTAACAAAATAAGGATAATTTGTGGGTGTTTGTAATAATTTATAGGACACCTAATGGTTCCCAAATCAATACACACGAACAGATTTGAAAGTGTCCGTAGGGATTATAATATGTAAAATATTTTTATCAAGATCTAAGGTAGAAAGGTACAAATTTATATGAAGAATGGATAATGGTGGAAATTTGAAGACTATTGGGAAAAAAAATGAGAAGTTAAAATTTGTTAGGATCTTATGAGTTTCACCATGGCTAAATAATAAATAATCAAGAACCTATGAGAAAAATAAGATTCCTAGAAGTTTTAAGACTTAGTTCATTTGATTTTATCATAGGGAATTGTGGCTATGCATTGGTTTTAATATTTTCTTAGATTTTTAAAGACTTATTATTCCACATAATATTTCTCCCCTTAATATAGAGGGGTAAATATCAGTGTGATTTGGGATGGGATGGATTTCATTCTTCAAGGATAGAGTCGTCACCAATTCATTGATTAAAAGTATCTCACATTTTTTAAAAAAATTTGATTTTTATTATAATTTCTTAATATTGGATATAATTTTGTTTTTTTATTTCTATATGTTTTTTATTTCCATGGTCAATGATCCATCATCATCCTAAACTTCGTACGGAGAAATTTTAGCTAAACTAGTCAATGGATGTATGGTGAAGTGTTCAAATATTATTACCATGTATGAAAGTGAAATTGGATAATATTTCTTATTTATTAAGAGAATGAACTAATTGGTTTTTTCTTATGTCATTCATGGTTGATTTACTATGAATCCTATAACATAATAAATGGGAAAAAAAGAGTTCATTTCAGTTTTCAATATTCTCACCAAATCCATAAAACATTAGGTGAGATGGGAAGTGATTTCAAATATTCTCACATAGAATTATTTATGAAAAAGAGTTTGAATAGATAATTATGTGGATAAAAATACAATTATAAAGAACGAAATAACCTTATATCCTCTTTTATATTAACATTCACAAATTATTTTGTTTCCCTAAATTTATTTTATTTTTAAATTCTAGAAAATTTAAAATAACTCTCTATCAGACCCAAATAAAATGTTATAAATGATTTTGAGAACTCCTATTGAGGTAAAAACTATAGGTTACCACAAATAATGCACCATAACCCGGAAAATAATTTATATTTACACACTCAGTGACATGTGGTGTCATTATTTTGTGGAATTATAGAAATATGGTGTACCCTATATTTTAAGAGATAATGGTGAGGTGAGGGAAAGATTTCAAGAGAGGAATTGGGGTTTGTAACATCTCTAATAAAAAACTAAAACCAATTTTTTCGATCTATTATACACTCAGTGGAGTATGTAATCAATTTTTTATGGGGTTTGGGTGTTCTACATATAGTTTATTTAAACATCATGACCATTAAATATCACACACAATGATTTGTTGGTCCTTCATAGGGGTTGAAATCCAATTGATTTATTTTATTTATTTGGCGTGGCATTTCCCCTAACTATAGTTGGAGTGAGACAATTTAAAAATTTGAGTACATAGAGTTATTACATTCTTATTTTTTATGTGATGATCCTATATATTTGATGATATTTCCATCATTATTACAAATTTATTTTAATAGGCATAGTTCGATAATATAATTTGATGGGGTTAATGTGTAAGTTATAAAGAACTTTGTAGTTCATAAATCATAGTGCCTATGATATTATTAGGGTCTAGAAAACATGTTATGTTTTTGTAAATGTGTTTTAGTGATATTGGATTCTCTATATACCCTTAATTTCCTTAAATATGTGACATAAAATAGATATATTTAATTTGGAATCTACGAGTCATATATTATTATTACGGTATGTAGTAGAAAACAAGGATTGATAAAAAGTGGATATATTATAAATTTTGAGTTGAGATATAATGAAATATACTTCTATATGGCCTTATATTTTCTTTTAGTTAATAACATCTTTGTTCTTTCTATTTTCCAGTTATTTTAGTGTTTTTGAGCTGACATTTTGTTCTTAACTACCATTTTTATGGAATCATACTAGTTATTTTCGTAGTCACCCCTGTATTGGTTTCATGCCCACATGTGCTATGTCTATGAATAGTTTATTATGTTCAAAGTTTATCTTGGTGATGTAGATCTTGTGTAGATTGTGTAGAGTTGATTCATAGATAAAATTAATGATGCTAGTTATTGGTGGTTTCTGGTCATGAGCTCTACAAGGAGTTCTCTAATATATTCTGTGTATTTTTGGTTCTATACATCTTATCATAACCAATTAGATGATGTCTTGGAGTGTAAATAATTGCATATCCGTAGCCCAGTTGGGGTTATGATGGGTCTGTTCATGTTATAATTGTATAATAGTTGATGAGTCATAGGGAAGGATTATGGAGATCCATGTTTGATAATGATTTTTTTGGATATAAAAATAAATAAGAGGCGATTTTAGTTTATTTTTAAGATGAAGGAACATAGTTTTGGGGAAATGACTAGTGCATCCATTTAGTAGGATTCTGATAATATATTTATTGAATTGAAGCTTTAAGGAATTGGTTGTAAGGTCAAATAAAGAGGGTATATGCATAAACTATTGTTAACTTGTAATATTTAATGTCAAATATATGTCATCTCACCATTATATGATTTGAAAATTTTCCATCTATTAAATATAATTATGGATCCCATGTATTTAAAACTATATTAGATATCAATGTATTTTCACAAAAAGCCTATAGTAATGATTAATCATATCTATACAAATAAATTGAGTAACTAGAAATCAATTTTGGGATATAATTTAATGGTTTATTTACCCCAAGATAATACAGTCGACCCCTTACTATTTTTGATTAGATTATACCTTCATGTAGAGTTAATGAAAAATATTTATGTACTGAATGAGACTACCCATAGATAAAATTCACTGTATGTATTATAGGGGAAGATGTCTCCTATGTTTCAATGTGATCCTAATCCTCAGGTGACATAGTATTGGTTGGAATATGTGACCCATGTCTCTATATAGTTAACAAACCCTTTATAAAAACCAATACATGAGTACTCTAACAGTATTATGCCAGGAAACCATAACACCTTTGGGGAACCTACAATAGGTGAGAGCATGCATCGACATTATGTCTCAAAGTTTATCCAGGGGGAGATAATTACCCCTTGGAATATTATTTCCCATAATTGGAATGCATTTTAATATCACTAGAAACACTAAGGTTTTACATAGTGTATTAGTTAAAATCTGTAAATATAGGTACCATGAAAATTAAAAGAAAAACCAGGAAGATGAAAACCATACATAGAAGGAACAAAAAAATACACATAGCACACAAGGTGAATATTAGTAGAAAATAAATGAAATTCATAATTACAGGTAAGAAAAATAGTTCTTAATGAAAAGAAATATAGTACTAAATTATGAACATTCTCTTGGGGAATCCCATATAAACCCATAACATCACCAACTAGATGATGCTCCAAAGGTACAAAATGTTTCCATCTTAACTCCCTGATTTCCATGAATCCAACTCTCATTTTTATTCATCTTACATTTACATGGGTAATTTATAGAAGGATATTTATGCTACCTAAGATGGAATTTCTAGGTTTGAGTTTAATATACATAATTTTTTGACACTAAAATCCCCTAAGAAGATATTATATTGTAATTTTTATGAAGTAACAGAACAAGGCTAGAGGAATAAAAATAAAACATTAAAAATTCATTAATAATGATATAAAATTAGATGTTTTATAATAATAATGGAATATATATATATAGGTAGGGTACATTACAAGCATATTATCTTATAGAATATCCCATGATATGTGGTGATTGGTGACATGGGTCACTATGTAACATTCATCCCATTCAGGGAAATGGGAAAAAATATACAAAAACTCATGATGACAAAAAACCTTGTACCATTTGGGGATAGGGTAAATTGGTATAAAAAATCCATGGTGTTGTGAGATTGTCCCATATCACTAACCTATAATTAAATAAAAAGGTGTTCCAAGGAAATATTTATACAAGAATATAATACACCCCTTTTAAATGTATTTACAACATCCAGTTACTAATGCAAGAATTATAATAGGAGGATGGAAGATTTAACACTTACCACATCTATAATAATATGTAAAAGGTTAAAAAAAGGATAAAATATAGTATAAAAATGATTATACCAAATATGATAACATTTTATTATAGTTATAATATTAGCTTTGCTACATTATTAAATCAATACAAAACTAGTACGCATATATAAATTAGAGTATACCATAATTAAGGAAAAATTAAATTACTCAAAAAAAGCATGGGTTTTCAAAAACTAGTTTAGAGAAAAAACATTAGATTATTTTTTATTCTAAATGATATTCACTCATCATTATTCCATTTATGGACCAACTCTTTAAGACAATGAGATATATAAGGGGTATACCTTCCAAATGGATTACAAAATATTTCTAGAGAGTCCTAGTGGGAGACAAATCCACCACTTAGATTTTTTGAACAATATAGAACCATGATGGAAATAGGGATAGATACATCTATGGAATGGAAGATACAATAGATGGGTAAGACAAAAGAAATACCCTAATATTATCTAAGGAAATCACCCTAAAGAACAAGACTAGAAATAATAATATCAAAAAGACTGATTTATAAAGCCTTAAGATTGAAACAAGGTAGTTAACAAATTCTACCATAATGAAAAGACAAAAATAATAATATTAGAGTTATTAAATTACCTAACCAAATTTATGAATGCACCCCATAACCAATCAATGGTTAAATGTTCCAATATTTATTGAGGGACCACTTAATAGGAGATAGAGAGAGTTAAGATCTCAGTGAGGGTGAAGGGAGAATAAAAATTTATAAAAATTACGATCCACATAATATTTGGAATAAAATGAAAAAAAAATTATTTTTATTAGGGTAATTTTGACTATAAATAAACTAGGTACCCAAAATAAGACACAAGGTACCCGATTGTTCCAAATAGAACAACCAAACCCACATGCACTCCACTAAGTACATAGTATTTGTCCATCAGGTACATGGTTCTTTATACACCTAACTTATCTCATTTTTCTTCCAAAATCCATCTAGAACCCATCTAGTCCCCTTTAGAACATAAAAAAAGACTGAAAATAAAACCAAAATACTAAAATTAAAAGAAATTAACTTCCCATAGTGTTTATGTTCATTAAAATCTCCTTGAAATCTGGTTTCTCATCCTAGATAAGACCAAAATAAATTATTTATATAAAATTCTATTAATTTGGATTTTTTTATCTTCATGCTCCTATGTATCATCATGGATCCTACTATTCTAATATCAAACCTGAAAAAAATGAATTATCTTTTGTCAATAAACATTTTGAATATGATAAATGATTTTGATATGATAATTTATGAAAATAACTTCATATTATAACTCAACATCATCATATTAGATCACTGGTTAGAGGTTGGGTAAATACTTATTCAAATTTGAATTGTAGAAAGTGTCATTTACAAAATTAATAATCGGGGGTATGGCTAACTGATTATCTACTACCCTGAATCCACAAAGGATTTTTAAGTCCAAAATTAAACTATGTTCTATCTCCCATTCTACTCCATTTGTTAAAAATAAAATATTGGTGGAAATTTAAGGAAAACATTATCACACACTTTGAATTCCAAGGATCTCTATTGATAATAGACATAAAGAATTTTTCTATCTTTGAGAACATACGAACAAGTTTTGGATCAGCTTCACCTGTTCAGTTGTATTCAAAATTATGTTAGGCACACTCAATGAGGATTTGAAAAAATTTATCTAAACCGTAGTAAGATTAAATTTTCTCCTATATAGGCCTTCAAATGGAACCATTTGAATAGAATATTGATATTTTATGTTGCATAATAATTCCACCAAGGTCATGTGATCCTCCCATGAGCCATAAAAATATGAAATTCATACATATATAATATCTTCCAAAATGAAGATGATTCATTAAAATTAGAAATTAGTTTATCGGTGAGAAACCGTAATCATATTTTTTTATGATCCCATCGATGTTTCATCACTTTCTATAACTGAAAGTTGAAAATAAAGTCTTTGGTAGAGATGACTATAGCTGATACAACATACAACTTCCCAATCTATCTAACATATAGTTCATTGAGATACTTAATTTGGAAAATCACATTATTTATTAAATAATGATCTATATTTGTGATGCAGTCCATGATCCCCAGCACTGCATTCTTTCCATTGGAAGATCATGGAAAACTGGTCACAATATCCATTATGATTTCATCCAATTTTCACACTAGAAGAGGTACAGAATAATGTATACCACCACGTTTTTTATTCCCTAACTTTATTACATAATATATAAGGCATCTAAAAACAAATCAAATAAAATATTTATTTATGAAAATATACCAAAACTATTATTGAATAAAATGGTAAATTAGACTCCTTAATCAAAAATACTTTATACTTATCATTACATTGAGTCTACCATGAGAATATAAAAAGGAATAAGGATCCTAGAGCTACACATTTTAGATATCCCCAATATCATTTTTCCCTTGTAAAATGAAACAATCATGGTCAGATATCAGAGTACCTTAAAAAACTCGATGTAATATGAGGTGATAATTATGGTGCTGAAATTTATTACTATGACCCTAAAACATATCTATGCTTTGATCAATCATACGTGACAAAAACTTCTATTTTTATTTAGATGTTATCTTATTTTGATTTATCTTTTCTGATAGAGATAATTAGAAAATGCATAACCATTATAAAGAGAATACTAAATTTCAAAATCAAATGACTGTAAATTTTCCATCAAATTATTCCACCTTAGGGTACAATCACATCGAGGGAAAATATATTTATGGATTTTATAATTAATGAAAATAAAAAATATGCCTCTAAACATCTAATTTATCTTATAATTAAATTAATGGGATATAATTAAAATATCAAAACTATTTATTGGAAAATTGTTATCACGAGGAAAAATATTTATATAATTTTATTCCACTAAATAATGATATTACACGAGAATATAACCATTAACCACTGAGGATTCCTAACAATAAATATTTAATTCCTCACTAAGTATATACATGACAAGAAATGGTGATGAATTCGACCTTTTATTTATCTATTAAATAGGGTTTTTCCATTGATATAACCATAGGAATGTATCCCATTTCTTGGTTAAATATATTAAAATAGTACATATACTAGATTAATCCTAGATGATGTAGTGGTTATCCCCCTCAAGTCTATGAGAATATAAAATATTGAATATATGCTATATAACATTCCATGAAATGACTAATTCCACATCATTAGACTCTAAAAGGTACTTGATTGAAAAATATATTTAGTAAAATTTGCATCTTTAATAAAAAATAAAATTTTAATAGGTTAATGTATAAATGGTTCTCCCATAATTTCTCTAAGTAAATTAAATGAAATAATGCATGAACATCATGAGATATAGAATAAACTAGGTTATCATACAAAAATACTATAATGAATGAGTCTAAAAATGGATGAAATATCATATTCATTAGGTCTATGAACACATCATGGGCATTATTTACACCAGAAGGCATTAAAATGTACTCAAAAATCTTATATTGATAATAAAAGAAAGTATTAGGAATTTCTTTTATCTTTTTGAAAAACTAGTGATAATCCAAGAAGAGGTCGATCTTATTAAAAAAAATTCATGCTTAAAATAATAAAAAATATTTTCAATTTTGGATGAAGGAAAATTATTATTGATCATTATAAGGTTCAAGATTTGATAGTCTATAAAAAACAGACTTTCATAAGCATTCATAAAAAAACTAGAGCACTCTAAGTATACATGATTAGTCTAATGAATCATTTTTCTTAAATCCCCTCTAGTTGGATATTTAATTCCTTATGTTTGGATATAAAAATATGATATGGAAGGATATATATTGGTCTTTTATTAAATATTTTATGTTATATTCTAACTTTCATTTGAAAGGCAATACTAAAAATTCATCTTGACACAAATCAATGTAATGATCCACTACTATAGGGAATAATGGTATCATTTTAGATTATACTATAGCAAGTAAAAGAATAAATATTATGATAGTGATAACTCCCACTTGTACCTTATTAGGAAATTCTAAACTTGATCGAATATCCCATTCTTCATGAAGTGTAAATTGAACATTAGTCAAAGATTAAAACAACACCCATAATGCATTGTTGAAGATATAATATGATAATAGAGTTAGATAATTCATTCATAGAAATATATTATATGAATATATATTCATAACTATAAGAGAAAATAAATTCTTATAGTAATTAATAACTATGGCAGTATTCCCAAATGGTAAGACCACCGAATGGGAAAGAGGGGTGTATAGATAAATTAACAAATTTATAAAATTTAATTGTTATAAAAAAATTATTTATTCAAGAATATGGAAATACAAATAAGAAATAATGAATTTTTTTAGTAGTTTGGATCAAATTTAACAAATGAAAACTCTACATACTCTCAATGTATGATTATCACATCCACTATAAAGTGAGATGACAATTAAAGGGAGTTATAATGCTTTACAACCATACTTTTTAACCTTGGATGAACATCCCCTCTATGAAATGTTTTACACAGGGAGGAACAACCTTGAATATTTCATTATGAGGTGGAGTAAGGGCCAACATCTCCTTTATTCTGATTAATTCATTTATAATTACTCATTATTTTTATTAATCTATGGAATAACCCAAGAACTTCCTTTTTTTTCTAGAGTCACAACCCAACATAAATTTTCTAGGGGTAGTATAACCTACCAATCTAAATTTTTACTTCCAGTGAATTAATGAAATTTTATACAAATAGAAAATGGATTTGACCAATATGATAATACCTAAACTATTTTAAAAAATTAAATATCAAAAAGTATAGGAGGAGAAATTTGTTATCCTTGGCATGGTAGAATTTATCATCATGTTCATCTAAATGGTTTATAATGTAAGTTATGAATGTTTACATTCATGAGATTAAATATTAACATAGTCCAATTACATTATGTACAAGTTCTTTAAAACTCAATTTATAATGCCTCACAAGGAAAAATAACATTCAAAACCAATGAAACATACATATAATTTCCAAATTATGAACTATTTTAAATTTTATTTTCCCTAATAGTAGCCCCAAATTTCTATCTCATTGATAATGAAATATCTTAAAGTACAAGAAAAAATTGATATTCTATAAAACAGAAATAGTTATAAAGATAAAATAATTAAAATAACAAATATTCGTAAAATTAATCGTAAAAAAAATAATTTCGTAAAAAATGTGTTAATAATCAGCTATAAATATTTTGAATAGTTCCAAGATAATCCAGATCAATGTCTTTCTATAAATACTAACCAATGTCAATTTTTTGGAATTTAAAACTATTAAAATACAATATAAATTTAAAAATCACTTCCACTTTCCTGATCATCATTAAATTATGTAAAAAACGCTTCCATATTAATATTCAATGAATCAAAATAATTAATTAGAAATAATGAATCAACGAAATCTAGAAAAAAGTAACATAAAAATGTAGATCATCAATATAAAGTAACTATTAATATGTTTTATTATTTTTAAAAACTGTTGTTCTCTACAAAGGGTGTTATATCTTAATAAGATTCTTTTTTAACATTTGATACACATTCTTTATCATGTACATTATTATCAAATTGTAAATTATTCAGAGATTACAGTCAACATAAGGTTAATTTTCTATATAGGGTACATTATTAATGGGGGTTAGTATCATTATAGGTTATATCCTTCATAGGGAAATTTCTTTATAAGTTTCATTTTAAATATAGGATACATTTTTATTATGGATATTTTTATAAGGCATATCATTATTGTTTTCGATGTATATAGAGAATTGTTTATTCATTAGGATCTACACATATAAAAAATTATAACATTTTAGGGTTATAAAAATTATCAGGTAAAAGTACATAGGGTCCATGTTATCTTTGTAGGGTACAAAATTTTAAATAAATAAACATAGTAGGGTATAACCTAATCATCATAAGGTACAATACATTACCAAAATTATGAATTTATAGGGTACACCAAATAAAATTTGTAGAGTAAAGGTCAATTGAATATTTTTATAATTATAGAAAACAATAATTATTTATCGAAATTGAATAAAACAATAATGATTAATATGAAATAATATTTTCTTTTATAAGGGGTTTAAACATCAAAAAAATTACCCTCTTCATAATATAGGGAATGCAATTAGGATTTTATAATAATAAAAAAATAGATATAAGGTACTTCATCAAATACCACATTTGGTAATTACAATTCCAAACATAATTCCATAAAATTTTCTTTTTATAATTAATCAATATTAATTTGAATTATGTTCAATTATATCACTTTTTTGTTTAATAAATTTAAAAATAGATTTATATTCATTTTAGATGAAATAATTTCATGAATAAATTAAATGTTACTGACAATTTAGTATAATTTATATAGATTTAAACAAGATATTTCTCGAAAAAATAATTCATAATAATGATACGTAGAAATAGAATTGAAAATAATGATAAAATATGATATCCCAATCTTAATTTCATCTTCCCCTACATGAATAAATATAAGAGTGAAGGACAAAAATTTATTCATTATTTAAAATACTTCTTATGAAAATATTCAAAATCTATAAGTATAAAAAAGTTAATATATTTAAGGAATTATATAATGATATGTAATGAACTAAATAGTGATTAACTATCAAAGGGTATATATTTAATCTCAATAATAATTAGAATTATTATTATCTCTTTCAAAAATCAAAAATGGATTTCAGTGTATGTCAATAAACCATAAAACAAAAGATTATTTAATTATTATTATTACAAATATTAATCATCAATTGAAAAAATTGATGTGTTTCTAAACCTATAGAGTTTACATGAAGTGTGATTGTGAAGGTGAAATGTTTTTAGCCTTCAAAAAGAACCCTAATATAATTTTTAAATCATACAATCCTTAAATAGATAAAAATTTATACTCCCTCTCATTATTGTATAATTAAATCATATTTTCGTCATACTATGTTAAACAAAAATTTATCAAACATATCTATATCCAAATTTTTAGTAAAAATATCTTCTAGTTTCTCATCTATGAAAACATGACATAATAGATTTTACACTTTTTAATATGATATTTAATATCGTGATATATAAAATTAATATACTTATATCATTAGTACTGAAACTGATTTTTAGAAATGTAAATAAAAGATAAATTATCTCATAAAATGTGTAACATAATAAAATAAATATTAAAACTATTTATGGTATTCAAAATTCCAAAATATATAGAAAAAAGCATAGAACAAAAAAATATTGCAATTAATATATATATAAAGATAATGAATGTTATTTATTTAAACTATAATTTTTTTCCCAAAATAGTAACCAAATCTTCTAGTATATTATCAATCAATTTTGAAAATTATAAAAATATAATCAGCACATATTTTTAATTGAAAATAATCATATTATAGGAAACTATTACCATTTTTTTTAAATCTTAACATATTTAAGATCCCTTTTAACAAATTTTAGGTGAATTCAATTTGTATCATCTTGAAATATATTACATTATCATAATAATAGCATTAAATCCATTATAGAAGTAGATAAATTTAATAATATAATAACCAATCCTCTAAAATTTTAATATCTTATGGTTTTGTAGATTTATAATAATATAGATTACAAGAATTAGTCATGGGATTATTTGAACTTTTTATCGAGTCATGTCCAAAAATATTTACTAATGTTTTGTCATATTTAGTATAATTTAGAAAAATTCCATCATCTCTATGAAATATTCAAAGACTAATAAATAATTTCAATTCCCCCACAAGACTCATGTAAAATTCATAACAAATCAAAAAATAAAATTATTTATAATGAAATTTACTTGAATATACAAAAACAATAAAATTAACATAAATCTGACAAATAAAAATTTCATTATAGTTCTTATTTAAAAATAAATCAGGTTCTTTATTTTCATTTTCTAAACCCTATTTAAAATTTAATTGAGGGAACCATTCATACCTTACTCTAGGAGTAAGTTTAAGTATATAATGGATCAAGAATTTTTTCAAACATTACTGATTGTATTTTCATTTTCAATATATTGGGGATATTTTACATATAATTATTTATAAATTAAACCACATAGAAAAGAAAATTTCACATTCATTTGGTAAAATTTAAACTATTTATGATATTTATAAGCTAACAATAATCTAATAGCTTCTAATCCATCTACCTAAGATTTTTTTTTAATAATATATGCCTTCATCATGATTATAGTCTTGATTTAATAATATGGCATTATCTATTATAAAATTCCCACATTTATCATGTTTATTTATGAATTTCTATTTAATAACAATAATGTTTTCATATTTAAGTGGCTTAAATAACGTGTAAACATTCATTTCATGAAAAATATTTTTTTTCCTCAATAGATACTATCTAATTAGGAACACTAAATTCATGAGAAATATAATAAAGAATATAATGTAAAATAAATTCATTATAAAAACACAAATTTTTGGACGAATTTATATTTCTAACTCTAGATTCAAAATCTCTAATTAAATTATCTATAGGATGATCCTTAAGGTTTTTTCAAGGTAATTCATGAGGGTGATCATTATTTTTAATTGGTGAAATCATTTAGAATTTCTATTCTCCTCTTATGATAAATTCTTTAAACACTTCATCAATATAAATTAAATAATCATCATCATTATTATCATTGAATTTAATATTTATACACTTTTCAATAACTATGTTAATTTGGAATAGACTTTATATTATTTACTAACATTGGATTAAAATTATTACATCACTACATTTTTCATGAAGGTTTTATAAAGGAAATTTAGTATTAAGAATAAATAGTTTCCAACCATGATATCTTAAATAATAAACATTACGTATCTTAACTTTATATAATTATTAAATTATTTTTAAAATAATTATTAAAATAATTATTTTAAAAAAATAGAAAACTATACTAATAGATTCCTCAAATAATATTTTAGATTATTATACTTATTTAACATGTTTCTACAAATTTATTATAAAGTATTATTTTTTATTTCCAACAACACTCTTTTTTGAGGTGTTCTTGGGGATGATTTTTTTTCAAAAAAACCATTTTCACACAAAAGTTTCAAAATATAACTTTTTAATATCTCCTCCTCTATGAATAAATATAGTACTAAATAAATATACAAAATGTATATAATTTATGTATGTAGAAATAAAGACATGTATATATGTTATACTCATCCAAAATAATATAATTATATTTATAACCTACCTTACTGTCACGAACCAACCCGGGTCGACCCCGAACCGGTCACCCGAGTCGGTCCGCGACATGGCCCGAGAGGCGTTCCCGATCCTCCTGGGCTGGCGACAAGCGCCAGGGCATCACAGAGTACACATGGGAACGATTTCGCCCAATAAAAATTTACTAAGAAGCAGAAGTAAATAAACGATAATAAAATAAAACATCCAAAAACATAACTAACCTGACCACGAATCAAACTCCTCGTGACCTTGAGAGTCGATCGTCAAACTACAACCAACTCTCGTCCACGACAAGCAAGCTCGAGTCAATCCTGCAACAGAAACTAAAAACAAGAAAACACTATAGGCATGGGTATTAAAACTCAGTAGGCTAGCCCGATAAATCTATTCCCAAAGCACTACCAATAAAAGATGAATTTACCAACATCAAGTTTGAACTAAATCATAGAAAATACGGGTTTTCACACACACACACTTTCTATTTTGAAAACAAGTAACTACCTCTTGCCCTTTTTAATTTAGAACAAGTTTAATGTTGAAAGAAACATGTGAATTGCATTTTTAAACATTTTGTGAACAATTTAAAAAAAATCCAAACTTTAGTTGTTAGTCAAAAGGAGAATCACACACAACACACCCTAAGGGCAATCGGAAAATGTGGCACACAAGGGGCGACATCCAAACTCGACCTCTTAATCGCCTTCCACATAAAATAGACACTAAAAGAGACATGGGTCGAACCTCGGAGATCGTGAAAAAACCAGAACGTACTATACATGTGACTCATCCTGAAGGAATTCCCTAACTCGATGATGTCATAACGCCCAAACGCTCGGTATAGCCCTACCTGGCCTAACCGAGGGGCCCAATCCCCTAGCGGCTCCAACCACTCTAAGGGCCACTAGCCAGTGCGTAATCGAAACTAGTGCAACAATCGTTCTTAGAGAAATCACTCACTATGCCAGGTTCCCATGTCAACACGTATAATCATCAGGGTTGAGTCAACAATGTAAAACTAGACACGATGCACAAGAATCACATACTCAGCTCACCTAATCAACAAACACAAAAGATCACTCCAAAGAGAATTTTCAAAACATTAATTTCATTAAAAGTACCAAACGGGCCTCATGTACTTATTCAATACCAAATCAATTCCAAAAGAAGGATCAGACATCGTCACATTTAAAACTAGAAAACGCATTTAAAATCTCATTTAGGTAAACCAAATCACCATTTTAATTCTGAAGTGCAAACATAAGGGCCAAAGGGGCATTTTCACTATTGTGCAACAACTAATCATGAAAAAGATTTCGGTACAATGCAAAGAAAGAAGCAGTTCCCATTCCAGCAATATAACTACTCTAAAAATAATATTTTAATACTACTTCCAATTTGATGAAAATTTAATAAATGACAAGAAATAAGAAAATTCTAAATTCAAAGGCAAGTGCAGTGGGAACCTACCTCAACTCGCTACCCAATCACAAAGACGCGACACGCCTCGCACTAGCGAACAAGAAACACACGTCAACAGTTCCGATATCACGGGATTACCTCGCCAGCGCGCTACAACAAAAGTAAAACATTTAAAAACACATAAACACTGAATTAAAATAACTCTAATGAATAAACAATGAAAAACCATCCCGACGCATTTTCAAAACATAATTTGCAGCATCTGCATTATTTACTAAACTGCCTCAAAGTTTATAAAACGATTCCAAAGAATAACATATAGAAAATCACTCTTCACACACACGCGTCATTTTGAGACAATTTTCACACCCAAGTACCCCCAAAACACAATCTTCACCTCATTTATAAGTCAACAAATCATTAAAACATTTTATAAAACAATTATAAGTAACAATGGGAGACTTTCATATCAAGAACACGCCCAGAGACAACTTCAACAATCAAACTCACACCAAAACACTATTTAAACCCAAACGCACACCAAAAATCTTAAACCAAGATTTGTATTTCAAAATTAATTTAATAAACCATTTACATTGTTATTAAAACATTTCAAACGAACACAAAAAGGTATTGTATCAAGATTTATATAATTTTATTTCGTGCAAAGTGCTCTCTAAAAATTACTCACATATCACTTTCTTCAAAACTACTTTCAAAACATACTTTGCACCACTTTCACAATTTCATAAACGTGTTCCATAATTTATAAAGAAAAATTCGTTTCTAAAAGTAAATCCAATTTCATCACACACACATGTCAAAACATTTCTAAAAAAACATTCCGTATCACGCCCGCACCACGTAATTAATCCATATAACTCATTTAAATAATCAAACAAGTAGATCCAAACTCATACACTAATGTAAAAGAATGGAACTAACTCAATTGATGATAAATCTCCCGAAATTGGGGCAAAGCACCATTCGCACCCCAATCGCTTACGCGGAAGACTAAAATCAACCTATAATATCAATGTAGAACTAGCAATTGGACATTACCCCTAAAAGTTGAAACCCTTAACCGAAAAAAACCAAAGAAAGAGATCAAACCATAAAAGGTGGGAGGTTGGGACTGTCGCTGGACGGAGCACGAGCAGGGGAAGTTGGCCGGAGGAGGAGGTTGTGCGGGCGGCAGCCGGCGACAGCGTCGGGGTCGGAGGAGGCCGGCTGGACGGAGGGAGGTCGACGGCTGGAGTCGGAGGAGGTCGGCGGAGGGAAGGCCGGCGGAGGGAGGAGGTGAGGAGGCTGGCGGCTGGGAAGGGTGGCGGTGGCAGGCCGACGACAGGGAGGACAGGGGGGTCAGGTCGCGCACAGCTAGGGAAGGGGAGAGGCGGCCTGCGCGCGACAAGGGAGGGGGAGCACGTAGGGTTAGAGGAGAGAAAAAAAAAGAAAAGAAGAAAAAGAATATGAAAAATGAGAATAAAAGAAAAGGGAAAATAAAATTAAAACAAAACAAAATAAAACAATTTAACTTAATAATAATACTAATAATAAATTTGTTAATTAACTATAATGGAAATAGTTATTATAAATATACATACACATATTTACATATAACTAAACATATATAAAACATGTGAACTTATATATAAACCTATATAAATATATATATATATATAAATACATAAACATATTGATAATAATAATATTAATAATAATTATTATTATTATAATTACAAACACATATACATATATATATATATATAAACATATATATATAAACCCACATGAACAAATTTATAAACATACATATATGAACATACATGACATATTATAAACATATATGCATATATATACTCATATGCATAAACACATTTATGCATAAACATATAATGTTAAGAAATATATATGCATCAGCATACATGTATATATACACATATATACATACATATATGCATATTACGTTAAAAATAATAATAATAATGTATGAACATATATACCCATATGCATACACATATATAATCATATATATATATATATATATTAATCCACTCAACGAGTGAATTTAATAACTTCAAAACTAAATGACCGCGGGGTACGCGCGCACTGCACGTTACCCAAGAGGACTGAAAACGGGCTGCGCGTCACAACCGTATGGTGTTCGCGCACTATTCCAAACCATAAACTCATCCAAAATTTAAAATTTTAGACCGGGACTCGCCCACACACAAGAAAAATCACCCGACGTTATGATAAATATAATAAATAAAGTAAATAAATAAAAACAGGTGTGACAATTCTCCCCACCTTAAAGCTTTCCGCCCCCGGAAAGCCATAACAAGATCAAAACCCCAAACGAAAACTGACATTACTTTACAATTTAAAGAAATATCTAAATAATGACAACAAAGAGATTCTGAAACACTCCCAAAAAGGGGAGCGATAAACCAAAAGAACTCATATAATATGAACGAATTACCCGCTAAGTGTCACCCGCCCCCAAAAGTGTGACCACCTCCAGTTGATCGCTTCAAAGGACAAAGAACTTTAACAATAGTAGATCCAGGCCCAACATACACCCACCTTAACACCATTCAATAGAACTCAACCAATTCTCCATCTTCAATTCAACCTTAAAACACAACGTCCGGAACAATGCCAATAAAAACACAACGACTCTTTTGAAACCAACAAACGGGTCAAAACCACATCCAACGTGTATCTCTTAAAACCTTACCCCAATATGACACAGGAACTCTCACGCCCCAACTCCTAACCAAAAGAAGAAAAAATAGAGTTTTGTGGTCCCATATAATACCAACCACAACCCAACCAAAACCTAGAACAAAACTGGGAGATTGACACGGGGAGTCTGAACGGACTCCCCACAATAAGAAACAAGCTAAATTGAATTTGAAGAGACCTGTGACGGTTATTTCCACCACAAGTGTCAAGTCAGTTCCCGGAGTTGGACTAGAAAGCCATCACTTGAGACAAAATTCATGATCACAAGAATTTTTAACATGGGGAGGTCGAATGGACTCCCCACCATAAAGCTTTTGAGAAGAGAAGAATAGGAGGACCTCCCAGCATTATCACCAGCCATCACTGCCCACGGGTGGGAGGGGGGGCCTGTCCAACACACCACCCCCACCCGGAAAGCATAAAGCGAGCAGCTCTTAATAAATGAGAGCAACGACATGACCAGGCAGTTATTACACATAAACTAGGCAAAATGAGGAAAATGATTCCGACTACGCGCACTTACTGAGAACAAAACCATGTCGCAAGACTTCACCTTTCGTTGGAGTTCCCCCGACTACGCGCTAGCTTCACTCCGAGGTCTGTGGCTGGAGCTCTGATGAATGAAGAATCTTTCGGCTTCACAGTCAGGTTTATGAAACCCCAGAAGCATGACACCAGAACCAGAATTTTTTAACAATCACACATCCATAAGATCAACAGTTTAAAAGAGTTCAACCACAACCATTCTTTCGACTGAAAGAAAATAACACCACAAAACAGTACAGGTAACGACTACTACATCCAAGAAACATTACAAGAAGAAAACATCAATCTCATCCACCAATATCTCCCTACTCCTGCTGATGGGCTGAAGTGACTTTCGATGATCCAGGTCTAGATTTAGCGCGCTTCTTGGAAACACCTCGGCAAAATCGCTTCAAGTGACCTAGACGTCCATAGGTGTGGCAGGGTCTTGGAGCACTTGGACATGTCGGCCTTTTGTGACCCTGCCTACCACACTGGTGACAGATCACAACATTGCGTTGTGAAGAAGATGACTGAAGGTCTGAAGGCCTCTTGATTCCTCTACCAGCACCACCAGCATCAGGTCACTTCTTACTCTTCTTACTAGCATCATCTGAAATGCTTCCCAAAGCTGGAGGATTCGCCACCTCAAGTACTCCTACTAGCGCAGCTTCAGCAAGAAAGGCTTGCTCGACAACATCCGAGAAGGTGGTTAGGTTGAGCTCTTCCACTCTCGATTGCAGCTCAGGTCGGAGTCCAGACTCAAATTGTCGAGCCTTCCCGGGATCATTCACAACAAACCACTGATCATACGGAACTAGGTCTACAAAATGTTGATAGAACTCCAGTACCGATTCAACGCCCTGCTGGAGACAATACAACTCCATCCTCTTACTCATCTTTGTCAACTCAGAGAAGTGTTGTTGGATGAACGATGACTTGAAAAACTCCCATGTCAAGTCTTCCCCAGGCTTGTTCCAAGACATGGACATCCACCATTTCCAAGTTGGACCTTCAAGCATGAAGGTAGACAACTTCACCTTTAATGACTCAGGTAGGCCAATGGAACTGAACTTACTCTCAATCTTCTGCAACCACTCCTCTGCCTCAAGAGGCCCTGCTTGTCCATAAAAGAGAGGAGGGTTCAACTTCTGGAACTCCAAAACATAATCGATGGGCTGACCAACTAGAGGATTAACTAAGGATGCACCACCTGAAGCTGCACATTGAGCATACATCGAGCCTTCGTGGGGGCGAACACTACGAAACAAAGAAACGAGGAACTTGATAAAAACATAACCAATACCATTTGAAATTCAACATTACTCAATGAGTTTCAAAATGAAGGAAAAAAACTATTTCACTAAAGGGGAAACTAGTAATGATGGATGACTCGACCATATAGTTGGCGGCCATACGTCAGCCATACCACCGTCACTGAGAGTATTGTAGGGTGAAGTCTCCGGCTCCACATGGCTTGCCAGGCCCTACAAGCTCACGGAGCTACTTTCCCAACTACCTTTTCATTTCCCAACAAAAAAAAATCCAAAAGACCCAAAAGACACTAACGACCCAGACATCTCATGGTAACATGAGGTTCAAAACGAGAAAGAGTTCATGACGTCCTTCCCATTCCTACACCTCGGGTCCAAGCAACTTTACTCCCTTTACCATGAAAACTCCAAATAGCAATGGGAACTCTAAAAAACAAGGTCTGCTCAGGAGCCAACCTACTCTGATACCATTTTGTCACGAACCAACCTGAGTCGACCCCAAACCGGTCACCCGAGTCCGTCCGCGGCATGGCCCGAGAGGCGTTCCTGATCCTCCCGGGCTGGCGACTAGTGCCAGGGCATCACAGAGTACACATGGGAATGATTTCGCCCAATAAAAATTTACTATGAAGCAGAAATAAATAAACGATAATAAAATAAAACATCCAAAAACATAACTAACCTGACCACGAATCAAACTCCTCGTGACCCCGAGAGTTGATCGTCAAACTACAACCAACTCTCGTCCACGTCAAGCAAGCTCGAGTCAATCCTGCAACAGAAACTAAAAACAAGAAAACACTATAGGCGTGAGTATTAAAACTCAGTAGGCTAGCCTGATAAATCTATTCCCAAAGCACTACCAATAAAAGATGAATTTACCAACTTCAAGTTTGAACTACATCATAGAAAATACGGGTTTTCACACACACACACATTCCATTTTGAAAACAAGTAACAGTCCCATGCCCTTTTTAATTTAGAACAAGTTTAATATTGAAAGAAACATGTGAATTTCATTTTTAAACATTTTGTGAACAATTTAAAAAAATCCAAACTTTAGTTGTTAGTCAAAAGGAGAATCACACACAACACACCCTAAGGGCAATGGGAAAAAGTGGCACACAAGGGGCGGCATCCAAACTCGACCTCTTAATCGCCTGCCACATAAAATAGACACTAAAAGTGACATGGGTCGAACCTAAGAGATCGTGAACAAACCAGAACATACTATACATGTGACTCATCCTGAAGGCATGCCCTAACTCGATGACGTCATAATGCCCAAACACTCGGTATAGCCCTACCTGGCCTAACCGAGGGGCCCAATCCCCTAGCGGCTCCAACCACACTAAGGGCCACTAGCCAGAGCATAATCTAAACTAGTGCAGCAATCGTTCTTAGAAAAATCACTCACTATGCCAGGTTCCCATGTCAACACGTATAATCATCAGGGTTGAGTCAACAATGTAAATCTAGACACGATGCACAAGAATCACTTACTCAGCTCACCTAATAAACAAACACAAAAGATCACTCCAAAGAGACTTTTCAAAACATTAATTTCATTAAAAGTACCAAACGGGCCTCATGTACTTATTCAATACCAAATCAATTCCAAAAGAAGGATCAGCCGTCGTCACATTTAAAACTAGAAAACACATTTAAAATCACATTTAGGTAAACCAAATCACCATTTTAATTCTGAAGCGCAAACATAAGGGACAAAAGGGCAGTTTCACTATTGCGCAACAACTCATCATCAAAAAGCTTTCGGTACAATGCAAAGAAAGAAGCAGTTCCAATTCCAGCAATATAAATACTCTAAAAGTAATATTTTAATACTACTTCCAATTTGATGAAAATTTAATAAATGACAAGAAATAAGTAAATTCTAAATTCAATGGAAAGTGCAGTGGGAACCTACCTCAACTTGCTACCCAATCACAACGACGCGACACGCCTCACACTAGCGAACCAGAAACACACGTCGACAGTTTCGATATCATGAGATTACCTCGCCAGCGCGCTACAACAAAAGTAAAACATTTAAAAACACATAAACAATGAATTTAAATAACTCTAATGAATAAACAATGAAAAACCATCCCGACGGGTTTTCAAAACATAATTTGCAGCATCTGCATTATTTACTAAACCGCCTCAAAGTTTATAAAACGATTCCAAAGAATAACATATAGAAAACCACTCTTCACACACACACGTCATTTTGAGACAATTTGCACACCAAAGTAACACCAAAACACAATATGCACCTCATTTATAAGTCAAAACATCATTAAAAAATTTCATAAAACAATTATAAGTAACAATGGGAGACTTTCATATCAAGAACATGCCCAGAGAGAACTTCAACAATCAAACGCACACCAAAACACTATTTAAACCCAAACGCACACCCAAACTCTTAAACAAAGATTTTTATTTCAAAATTAATTTAATAAACCATTGACATAGTTATTAAAACATTTCAAACGAACAAAAAAAGGTATTGTATCAATATTTATATAATTTTATTTTGTGCAAAGTGCTCTCTAAAAATTACTCACATATCACATTCTTCAAAACTACTTTCAAAACATACTTTTCACCACTTTCATAATTTCATAAACGTGTTCCATAATTTATAAAGAAAAATTCGTTTCTAAAATTAAATCCAATTTCATCACACACGCATGTCAAAACATTTCTAAAAAAACATTCTGCATCACGCCCGCACCACGCAATTAATCCATAGAACTCATTTAAATAATCAAACAAGCAGATCCAAACTCATACACTACATAAAAGCATGGAACTAACTCAATTAATGATAAATCTCCCGAAATTGGGGTGAAGCACCATTCGCACCCCAATCGCTTATGCGGAAGACTAAAATCAACCTATAATATCAATGTAGAACCAGCAGTTGGACATTACCCCTAAAAGTTGAAACCCTTAACCGAAAAAAACCAAAGCAAGAGATCAAACCATACAAGGGGGGAGGTCAGGACCGTCGTTGGACGGAGCACGAGCAGGGGAAGTTGGCCGGAGGAGGAGGTTGTGCGGGCGGCAGCCGGCGACGGCGTTAGGGTCGGAGGAGGCCGGATGGACGGAGGGAGGTCGGTGGCTGGAGTCGGAGGAGGCCGGCAGAGGGAAGGCCGACGGAGGGAGGAGGTGCGGCGGCCGGCAGCTGGGAAGGGTGGCGGTGGCAGGCCGGCGACGGGGAGGACAGGGGGGTCGGGTCGCACACAGCTAGGGAAGGGGAGAGGCGGCCTGCGTGTGACAAGGGAGGGGGAGCACGTAGGTTTAGAGGAGGGAAAAAAAGAAAAGAAGAAAAAGAATAAGAAAAATGAGAATAAAAGAAATGGGAAAATAAAATTAAAACAAAACCAAATAAAACAATTTAACTTCATAATAATACTAATAATAAATTTGTTAATTAATTATAATGGAAATAGTTATTATAAATATACATACACATATTTACATATAACTAAACATATATAAAACATGTGAACGTATATATAAACCTATATAAATATATATATATATAAATACATAAACATATTGATAATAATAATATTAATAATAATTATTATTATTATAATTACAAACATATATACATATATATACATATAAACATATATATATAAACCCACATGAACAAATTTATAAACATACATATATGAACATACATGACATATTATAAACATATATGCATATATATACTCACAGGCATAAACACATTTACACATAAACATATAATGTTAAGAAATATATATGCATCGGCATACGTGTATATATACACATATATACATACATATATGCATATTACGTTAATAATAATAATAATAATGTATGAACATATATACCCATATACATACACATATATAATCATATATATATTTATATAAATATATATATATATTAATCCACTCAACGAGCGAATTTAATAACGTTAAAACTAAATGACCGTGGGGTACGCGCACACTACACGGTACCCAAGAGGACTGCAAACGGGCTTCGCGTCACAACCGTATGGTGTTCGCGCACTATTCCAAACTGTAAACTCTTCCAAAATTTAAAATTTTAGACCGGGACTCTCCCGCACACAAGAAAAATCACCTGACGATATGATAAATAAAATAAATAAAATAAATAAATAAAAACAGGTGTGACTCTTACTTTATTTTTGTATATGTAAATATATATATATATGTGTGTGTGTGTGTGTGTGTGTGTGTATGTCTACTTATGGATAATTATAATATTAAATTATTTAATATGTATTTAAGTTTTCTTATGTTGTTTACTATTCGTGAATGATTTACAAACATGATTGCTGTCTAGTATTAACTTGGGTAGCTACAAAAATTTCCCATGATCAGATATCTTGTATAAAATTATAAATTACCTTTATTTATCCCCAAATTCTATTGAATATTGTTTTACTACAGAACATTCAATTAATTAAATTTATAATCCATTATTTCATAAAAATTAATTGAATAAACATTGTAATATTGGTTTTCATAAAATAATAATTTTGAAAAAAATACACTTATCATTTTTAAATTTAACCAAAATACCATAATCATATAATTTTGAAATACTAAATATATTATGATCCAATCATTCAATATATAAATTTTTTTGGTTTTTTATAAATATGAACTATTCTAAATTATTTTACATTACGTTTTGAGTAATAAAAAAAAGTCACATTACCACTTTCACATTTATTCAATGTTAAAAGTTTGATTCATATCATATCATGTTCCTATAGTATTAAATATACATTTACTATGTCTCCTTGAAACGTCAATGGAATATTTCTAAATAATTTATTTTTAGATAGTTTTGGATTCCTTAAAAAAATGGTACAATCAGAGTAGAAAATTCTTTTAGGAAACCCCAAAAGATTTAAAACATGTATTCAAAGGTAATATTTAATATAATATTTAGAAGTAAAATATCACGTGTACCCAAAATATTGTGGAAATATTAATGAATATTCACTAGTATAATGAACATCCGTCCATCATCTAATGATTGTAATAATAGATACACTTCCTTTAAACCTTCTAATAAATAATGTTCTCTAAATTTTTGTTAATTGTGGCTCGCATACATGGTAAGTGTAACAGCCCAAGATTTTATAAAAAAATATTCTTTTTAATTTTATTAATGTCTTGTGTTGTACGCTACACCAAAAGGAGCTTGCACAACACGCATCCTTGTCTTGCCTTGCATTACACGCAATCACGACCTTCCTCGATAGCGTGTGTAATACGCAATACCGAGTTTCACTAAACAACGATGTGCTATTAAAATATTATTAAAACTAGCCGTTATGAATAGTAATAACCACTTCTTAAAATTATGTAAATCTTATTTTTCAAAATGAACTTCATTCTTGGATTCGGAGTATCGAATTTAGCCTAAGGTGAAATTTTGGTACTTTTCGGATAACTTTCATATTCTGATGAATAGTGAAAAATTACTAAATTATAATTAAAAACAACTTTTTAATCGAAATAATTAATAGTGATAAATTATTAATTTGAGTGGTTTTAAAGTATATTTATAATATATTTTTACAATTTAATACAATGTTGGTCATTGGTTGTAATTTCACATTTAAACCAGACATAATCAAGTGTCAATCTTTTGATATATATTGTTTCCTAAAAACACGCTATTTATTTTAACAGTGGGATTTAATTATAAAATTAATTAATGCAACTTCTATGTTATGAATTTGGTAAAATAGATTTCATTTTTGAATTCGGAATATGAAATATAGCTTAGGATGAAATTTTGGCATTGTTCTGAAAAACATCAATTTTTGATGAATAGTGAAACTACTAAGTGGTAGTTAAAAAAAACTGAATTTTTCATAAAACTTAATTTTGCCGCTTCTGTGAATGGAATTTCGAAAATCCGAGAGACACGGTTAATATCAAGGACTAAAATGTGGTTCAATGAGATGAAAATAATTTTTTGGTGAATAGTAACTTTTTACTTTTTTTACCGCGGTTAATAGTAAATAGGGTAACTAAGGGTAAATATGATATTAATATTACCCTAACACATGTTCTAATTCTATTGGACAAGTGTAATTCGACCAAAAACAAACTTAGGAATAAAATATGATCATTTAGGCCCACTTGGATTAGATTAGGACATTTATTATTAATTTATTTAAAGAAGGGTTAAAATAGTTAAAATCAAAGTTTAATAAGTAAATCATTTTTAATATGGGGTTATACATAAGATAAATTCAATTGTAAATTTTCATTAGAAAGATAAAAAGATTTCCTACATGATGATATTTTATTTGTAAATTTTAGACATCAAATAATTTAATTTATTTATGACACAACGATGATGCATTAATTATCTTATTAATGAAATATTGACATAATTGATGTTATAGACACCAAAATAAATGTAATTTGAGATTTTTTATGAATTCCACTAATTTTCTAGGTTACTATGATATATTACTGTTGATTTAATCTACTTGGATCGAACATTTAATTATGTTATGACTTTCACAAAAATCATATATCAAATAGTGTCAAAATTGACACAAAATAGTTTTTAAATCAAATATTATATTATTAATTGTTATTGTATTCCTAAAAATCTAAGGTTAGGCCAAATGACTTAGATAAGGATATATATATTAATAATAAACAATTTGGGGTTCGTTTGGCATGTTATAGTAAGTGTATTAACCATATAGTGAAAGAAAACAAAAAGACATCGTAAAAGTTAAATTATTTAACTTAGAGTTAAATCTAATTGATAAGGTTAAAATAATATCCTAAACTTGTCTAAATTCTATTTGTTGATAGGATTTCGACCCATCCCCACCTTAGCCTCGAAATAAATCAATTTTGAGCTAATTAAAACCGAACTTGACATTATAATAAAATAATATTTTGAGATATTCCTAAGGTGCCCCTCTCCTCCCTTATAAAAGGACACCTCCTCCCCCTCCTCCTCACACCAATTTGAGCACTCAAGCTCGGACAACCCCTGCCAAAATCTCTTCTCCACTTCCCTAGAAACATCCTAGAGGTTCTGGTCTTCCTCAAAGACCAATTTTAGTGCTCTAAGAGGAGGTCTCAAAGAGGCACTTCAAAGAAGAGGTAATTACCGTTACCAATTCTTTCATCTTTATTTCTTCTTACACTTCTTCTTCTTAGGTTGATTCATTATGAAGTAATAACAGTAGTATCACTCATATACTGATATGTTATTATAAGTATGAAACAACCCTATTTCACCATCTATCCATCCTACGGAAAAAGAAATCACCGCGCGTGCGTACGTCCGGAATACCGTCTCCACGCCGTGGTGTAATCTATTTTCCACCACCACCTTACATGGATGGGTATAATGGTGTAAAGAATAACTATACATAGTTATTACAACATCATATTGATTCTGATATATTGTATAATCCACTCCAATTCAATTCAATATTTATAGAAATGATATCATCGCTCGTGCGTACGTACGGACTACCGTCTCCACGACGCGATGAGATTCATTCTCTATGTTAACCATTTAAGAATGATTATAATGTATATATAAGAAATAATAATGAAATATATGACATTATAAAGCTACTGGATTTATGTATATATATACATATGTATGTCATCTACTTACTTCCATTTCAAGACAATAAGGAAAGAAAAACAGCGTTCATGCGTACGTACGGACTACCGTCTCCATGAATGGTGTTTTTCATTTTATTTATCTATCTATTATATATATATATATATACTGAATATATATGATATATAAATCATATTTTATATTCTTGAAGTAAGTAAATCATGATATAAGTAATAATGATGTCAAGAACAACAAGTCAAAACACCTACGATAAATGAAACGATTTTACCCAAAACGCTTCTTTAACATGGAATTTACAAAAGAACGGGTAATATAATGTCATAAGTGAACCATATATGATATCATAACAATGAATATGATTCTTTAATAAGTCAATGACATTATTTACATCATTATACAGGAGGTTCGGACACATACGAAGCAAATTGGACCTAAGGTAAGGGAAATATCACAATCTCATTTTTATCCGAGATTGTTTATTCATAAGTATTTACTGGGGTGTATTTTATCATCCACATCCATGTTTACTCAATATGTAATATTATTTCCATCCACCTACAATTGTTTAAATCCATTTTTACCCTTCGGTGGGTTTTTAGTAAAAGAAATGAAAGGAATCTTTTGTCGTTTTTCGTACAAGGTACTTTTTGACTTTTCCGGCAAAAGTACGAAGAATGTTTTTTTTTAACTTATACGGCATGAATGGATTTTTAAAACATTATTTCCAAGAAGCTTCCTTTACAAGTTTTCAAGTTTATTTTTAATCATCTTCTTTTATTTTAAAGTCGTATGACATGTTATGAAAGGAAATATGTTTTTGAAGTAGAAAGGATATTTTCCTCAAGAATGAAGTTCAAGTATTTTATCAAAATTATTTTCCATCTAAGATAATAAAAGGGTTCTGTTTTTATCCCTATTATTACATGGATTTGATTATGTTGTGATGGAAACATTTTTATGAATTCGTTTATCTTATATGAATTGTTTTGTGATGTCATGTTGTTTAAGAATCCCATTTTTATTACATGGGTTATGCGATGATGTATGATTTATGATTATGTGGCACACATAAGAAAGGATTCATTATAAGATGGGTGGGACCTATATCTCCCTCCAATGCATTGGGTAATGATTTTATATCTCATGAGATAGACATGGCTGGAACGGAAGGTTATTTCGGTTCAGTGATACAGGACTGAAACGAGGAGTGAACTCGGTTCAGAAAGGGACTTTGTCCACTAAGATAGTCTTGGCAATGAGTCATGACTAACAAGAAATGATTTTCCATGATTATGTGTGCATGCCACAAAGTTTCAAGTTTCATGTTATGATTATGGTGATCTCATTTTCACTTCTATGATTTATTAAGATTTTATGATCTCTTTTGCAGGTTATGATTTTAAAAAAAATATGATATGATTTTTATTTCCTTTATTGCCCTTGCTGAGCATTTGATCTCACCCTTTTATGTTTTCTTTTCCCCAGGATATAAAGAAAGGTTTTAGGTAAAAAAAGGGATGACCTTTATGGGAGATATTGATGAATTTTCACCACGATTAGAAGATTACGTTCCGAGTTTCCAAAGACACTAAACTATTACGATCCTTTAGTGTGTGTTTTTGTTATGTACTAAGTATTCCGCAAATGTAATGTAATGTCCATGTACGATTCAAGCTTCGGGTATCTACAGTTGGTATCAGAGGAAAGGTTTAGTCAACCTTTGGAAACTAGGATGCGAAAACTTTAGTGAGATCCCTAGAGATATTTCTACGGTATGTCTAGGGATGTCCCTAAGGTTAAGTAGACGTATAAGTTATAGTATTAGAACTACGCTAACGATCATAGAATTAAACCTAAGATGTTAGATATTGAAGGTACTCCTCCTTTATTATGTTGTTTTCCCTAGCATGATTTTTGCCTCTCACACTATTCTTTTTGGGTTTTAGAAAATGGCTGGAAACAAGATGACTCACGATAATGGAGGATATGATGGACAATGGAATGATATTCTTCATAATGAAATGGGATTTGGAAGTCCAAACATAATTATTATGCCGAATCAGCAATCTCATAATATGATCAATAAAGTAAAATTTGGTAAGTTTCCTGACTCGGCTAATAAGAGAAAGATGGAGTTTCATGATGATCATAGAGGAAAGAAAGTTCAATTTCCCCTATGTAATTCATGTGGGAAGAGGCATCAAGGAGAATGTTTCAAAGGAACTGGAAGATGCTTTGGGTGTAGAAAAGAAGGACACAAAGCAAGTAAGTGCAAAGGAAAAGGTTCAGTTAACACCATGGATGAGGATAATGGTATTGCTACGACATCAAAAATGGTTAAGTGTTTTAAATGTGGAATGTATGGGCATTATGCAAACCAATGTCCTAAGGGAAAGACTCATGAAGAGAATCAGTATGGCCGTATGGGTAGTATTTATGTGGATGATGATGAAGAGACTACAAATGATATGTGAGATGAAAGAATTGTTGAAGCTCGGTTAATGGTTTAAGAATGTAGTGTAATGATTACATGTTTATCATGTGTAATGTTGTATAAGTAATCTCATGGTACTATGGAATAAAGAGACATGTAAGGATTGTTACATTGTTGTCTGATTAATGTTACCAGTAACCATGAAAGGTTATTCAGATACTTTTGGAAAGTAGATGATAAGTGCATAATGAAAGGATAAGAAGATAATGAGATGTTTGATTGTATTCATGAGCTCATGATTGATATAAGGACTAAGTGATATCATGGTTTGAGTATAAATAATTTTGAGGATTTTGGTATGTGTAAAGTGTTAACTTTTAACTGCATTCAAGTTTTCACTAAGGTTCAATGGGTATTCAAGAGTATACATGATTAAGGACTTTGAATGTTTGGAATGTGACCAACAAAACATATCTTATGATATATGGGGATCAACGATGATATTAAATCTCTGGTAATTGTTTTCACTATGTTATGAGAGTGGACTGCAGTATTATGGATAAGCCTAAAGATTGGAATGGATTGTGTTGGACGTAAGTTAGTATTGTTTAAGGATAGAATTTTTTTTCGATATTATTGATGGGATGTTATAGTAATATAGTTTTGGAAAAAGGACAACCTACAGGACGGGCGACAGCCCATCGCTTCGGACAAGGTTGTGGGAATCGAACCCACAACCGAAGTGCGACTGGCCTTTATCGCCTACCACTGGCCTACAGGAAGTCCCTGTTTAGTAGAAACTAGTTTTATTATATTAAGCAGTATGATATATGAAGTATAAGTCCATTTTAGGAACCATATATGATTAATCTCACTATAGATCGATTTATGCATATAATTTTTGCTAACCTTTTGTTTGAGACAGATGGAATGACCCGTCATTCTATCACATGATCTGCTAACACTTCACGAATAACAAATTCAACTTCATTTATTTAAGAGATGAAGTGGAAATTGTTCAAGGCACGAACAACAGTGAGATTGTACCAAAATAAAGTAAGTATTTATTCTAATTCAAATTTTCAACTTTAGGGAAATGATCTTGAAAACCAAAAATGTTGTCCTAGTGATCTTATACCTGATGAATCAGATGGTACCTTATATCATCACAAATCTATGGATTTGTGATTACTGGCTTTTCCATAGCCATGTTCTCTACCACTCTCCATCAGAACATGATGGTTAGATTTCTCTTCCGTATCCATATTTTCACCTATGTGGAAACCCAATGATTAGTTTATTTGGGTAACCGTTACGTTTCATACTTTTGTTTTTAAAGATTGGTTTTGATATTCCTTTTTACGATGTGGTTTTATATTAAAGAAACTTTCGAATAGTAAACCATTTATAACCCCGACGAATTTCGAGGGCGAAATTCATTTTAAGGGGGGTAGAATGTAACAGCCCAAGATTTTATAAAAAAATATTCTTTTTAATTTTATTAATGTCTTGTGTTGTACGCTACACCAAAAGGAGCTTGCACAACACGCATCCTTGTCTTGCCTTGCATTACACGCAATCGCGACCTTCCTCGATAGCGTGTGTAATACGCAATACCGAGTTTCACTAAACAACGATGTGCTATTAAAATATTATTAAAACTAGCCGTTATGAATAGTAATAACCACTTCTTAAAATTCTGTAAATCTTATTTTTCAAAATGAACTTCATTCTTGGATTCGGAGTATCGAATTTAGCCTAAGGTGAAATTTTGGTACTTTTCGGATAACTTTCATATTCTGATGAATAGTGAAAAATTACTAAATTATTATTAAAAACAACTTTTTAATCGAAATAATTAATAGTGATAAATTATTAATTTGAGTGGTTATAAAGTATATTTAGAATATATTTTTACAATTTAATACAATGTTGGTCATTGGTTGTAATTTCACATTTAAACCAGACATAATCAAGTGTCAATCTTTTGATATATATTGTTTCCTAAAAACATGCTATTTATTTTAACAGCGGGATTTAATTATAAAATTAATTAATGCAACTTCTATGTTATGAATTTGGTAAAATAGATTTCATTTTTGAATTCGGAATATGAAATATAGCTTAGGATGAAATTTTGGCATTGTTCTGAAAAACATCAATTTTTGATGAATAGTGAAACTACTAAGTGGTAGTTAAAAAAAACTGAATTTTTCATAAAACTTAATTTTGCCACTTCTGTGAATGAAATTTCGAAAATCCGAGAGACACGGTTAATATCAAGGACTAAAATGTGGTTCAATGAGATGAAAATAATTTTTTGGTGAATAGTAACTTTTTACTTTTTTTACCGCGGTTAATAGTAAATAGGGTAACTAAGGGTAAATATGATATTAATATTACCCTAACACATGTTCTAATTCTATTGGACAAGTGTAATTCGACCAAAAACAAACTTAGGAATAAAATATGACCATTTAGGCCCACTTGGATTAGATTAGGACATTTATTATTAATTTATTTAAAGAAGGGTTAAAATAGTTAAAATCAAAGTTTAATAAGTAAATCATTTTTAATATGGGGTTATACATAAGATAAATTCAATTGTAAATATTCATTAGAAAGATAAAAATATTTCCTACATGATGATATTTTATTTGTAAATTTTAGACATCAAATAATTTAATTTATTTATGACACAACGATGATGCAGTAATTATCTTATTAATGAAATATTGACATAATTGATGTTATAAACACCAAAATAAATGTAATTTGAGATTTTTTATGAATTACACTAATTTTCTAGGTTACTATGATATATTAATGTTTATTTAATCTACTTGGTTCGAACATTTAATTCTGTTATGACTTTCACAAAAATCATATATCAAATAGTGTCAAAATTGACACAAAATAGTTTTTAAATCAAATATTATATTATTAATTGTTATTGTATTCCTAAAAATCTAAGGTTCGGCCAAATGACTTAGATAAGGATATATATATTAATAATAAACAATTTGGGGTTCGTTTGGCATGTTATAGTAAGTGTATTAACCATATAGTGAAAGAAAACAAAAAGACATGGTAAAAGTTAAATTATTTAACTTAGAGTTAAATCTAATTGATAAGGTTAAAATAATATCCTAAACTTGTCTAAATTCTATTGGTTGATAGGATTTCGACCCATCCCCACCTTATCCTCGAAATAAATCAATTTTGAGCTAATTAAAACCGAACTTGACATTATAATAAAATAATATTTTGAGATATTCCTAAGGTGCCCCTCTCCTCCCTTATAAAAGGACACCTCCTCCCCCTCCTCCTCACACCAATTTGAGCACTCAAGCTCGGCCAAACCCTGCCAAAATCTCTTCTCCACTTCCCTAGAAACATCCTAGAGGTTCTGGTCTTCCTCAAAGACCAATTTTAGTGCCCTAAGAGGAGGTCTCAAAGAGGCACTTCAAAGAAGAGGTAATTACCGTTACCAATTCTTTCATCTTTATTTCTTCTTACACTTCTTCTTCTTAGGTTGATTCATTATGAAGTAATAACAGCAGTATCACTCATATACTGATATGTTATTATAAGTATGAAACAACCCTATTTCACCATCTATCCATCCTACGGAAAAAGAAATCACCGCGCGTGCGTACGTACGGAATACCGTCTCGACGCCGTGGTGTAATCTATTTTCCACCACCACCTTACATGGATGGGTATAATTGTGTAAAGAATAACTATACATAGTTATTACAACATCATATTGATTCTGATATATTGTATAATCCACTCCAATTCAATTCAATATTTATAGAAATGATATCATCGCTCGTGCGTACGTACGGACTACCGTCTCCACGATGCGATGAGATTCATTCTCCATGTTAACCATTTAAGAATGATTATAATGTATATATAAGAAATAATAATGAAATATATGACATTATAAAGCTACTGGATTTATGTATATATATACATATGTATGTCATCTACTTACTTCCATTTCAAGACAATAAGGAAAGAAAAACAGCGTTCATGCGTACGTACGGACTACCGTCTCCATGAATGGTGTTTTTTATTTTATTTATCTATCTATTATATATATATATATAATGAATATATATGATATATAAATCATATTTTATATTCTGGAAGTAAGTAAATCATGATATAAGTAATAATGATGTCAAGAACAACAAGTCAAAACACCTACGATAAATGAAACGATTTTACCCAAAACGCTTCTTTAACATGGAATTTACAAAAGAACGAGTAATATAATGTCATAAGTGAACCATATATGATATCATAACAATGAATATGATTCTTTAATAAGTCAATGACATTATTTACATCATTATATAGGAGGTTCGGACACATACGAAGCAAATTGGACCTAAGGTAAGGGAAATATCACAATCTCATTTTTATCCGAGATTGTTTATTCATAAGTATTTACTGGGGTGTATTTTATCATCCACATCCATGTTTACTCAATATTTAATATTATTTCCATCCACCTACAATTGTTTAAATCCATTTTTACCCTTCGGTGGGTTTTTATTAAAAGAAATGAAAGGAATCTTTTGTCGTTTTTCGTACGAGGTACTTTTTGACTTTTCCGGCAAAAGTATGAAGAATGTTTTTTTTAACTTATACGGCATGAATGGATTTTTAAAACATTATTTCCAAGAAGCTTCCTTTACAAGTTTTCAAGTTTATTTTTAATCATCTTCTTTTATTTTAAAGTCGTATGACATGTTATGAAAGGAAATATGTTTTTGAAGTAGAAAGGATATTTTCCTCAAGAATGAAGTTCAAGTATTTTATCAAAATTATTTTCCATCTAAGATAATAAAAGGGTTCTTTTTTTATCCCTATTATTACATGGATTTGATTATGTTGTGATGGGAACATTTTTATGAATTCCTTTATCTTATATGAATTGTTTTATGATGTCATGTTGTTTAAGAATCCCATTTTTATTACATGGGTTATGCGATGATGTATGATTTATGATTATGTGGCACACATAAGAAAGGATTCATTATAAGATGGGTGGGACCTATATCTCCCTCCAATGCATTGGGTAATGATTTTATATCTCATGAGATAGACATGGCTGGAACGGAAGGTTATTTCGGTTCAGTGATACAGGACTGAAACGAGGAGTGAACTCGGTTCAGAAAGGGACTTTATCCACTAAGATAGTCTTGGCAATGAGTCATGACTAACAAGAAATGATTTTCCATGATTATGTGTGCATGCCACAAAGTTTCAAGTTTCATGTTATGATTATGGTGATCTCATTTTCACTTCTATGATTTATTAAGATTTTATGATCTCTTTTGCAGGTTATGATTTTAAAAAAAATATGATATGATTTTTATTTCCTTTATTGCCCTTGCTGAGCATTTGAGCTCACCCTTTTATGTTTTCTTTTCCCCAGGATATAAAGAAAGGTTTTAGGTAAAAAAAAGGGATGACCTTTATGGGAGATATTGAAGAATTTTCACCACGATTAGAAGATTACGTTCCGAGTTTCCAAAGACACTAAACTATTACGATCCTTTAGTGTGTGTTTTTGTTATGTACTAAGTATTCCGCAAATGTAATGTAATGTCCATGTACGATTCAAGCTTCGGGTCTCTACAGTAAGGCTTATTTTTATCTATTTTTTAGTATTCATCATTTTATAACAAATATTAATTACTTAAATAAACTTGGCCATGTCTCATTTTATAGTATAAATTCACGTTTTAATCCATTCATTTTCTATTTGATAAAGTTATAAAGGATAATATTAATCTTTTGAATTTTGTCTTTAGCATAATTATTTTTAAAAACAAAATATTTATTCTTACCATTTTCTACATTATAATTCTTGTACCATGGAGAAAGAAACATCTTTTATTCAATATTTTTTTATTATTTTATTTTTGTTCACTGTATATATTATAAATTTTAATAAAATAAATTTATAATATTTTAATCCAATAATATGACACATCAATAGAGGTTTATTTAGAATCAAAATCACTGGAATCATAATTAGAACCAATAACTTAATTTATTAAATCCATGAAACTTAAATTTTATAATTTATTTTCAGTTATAGATTCATTACATGAATATGAATCTTATGTGTAGCCCCTTATAAATATAAAAACACGTTTCTCCTTCATGATTAGCTTCTTCTTATTCATTAATTTAAATAACCATAGTAATTAATTCTTATTATTTTCTTTTCATATTAATTCATAACAAGTTTCTTCTGGAGTATCTTTAGAAGAAATATGACCTTTACATCATTATTTTTGATCATATATAGGAAAACCCTTCTATTACTTATTTAATATCTTTTATTTTGGACACTCATTTTTCTATATAAGTTAATTAAACATTTTAATTTTCCCATTACTTAGAGATAGAGGAGTAAGTACTAACATTGAAATTTTATTTAAATAAAACCCATCGTATGTTGTTATATTCTACTTCATCAATGATTATAATTACAATTTATACAGTAATAGTGAAATGAAAAGATCATTACGAGTATATTATTTTAAATTATTACTTTTATCAATGGATACCTCTTTATTATGCCACTTATTTGTTAAGGATCTAACAACTTATTAAAAAAGACCAAAATTATCTAAGGATTCTATTGAATCATTAATTCCTTTTACAATACTATAAAACCGTTGAAAAATTGGATTAATAGTTTTAGTCTCAGCCATTTGAAAATAATTATATTTGACCCTTAACATTCCATGTGTTGTTCTAATAAATATATCTGATCCACAATGAGTATTTTCTATTAGTATCTACATATCATGTGTTGTTTTATTATATGACGTATTTCCGAATACATTTCATCATATATCATAATAAATAATATTCCTAACATATTTTATAGCATCAAAACAAGTAAGACAATTAAAAATGGTTTTATAAATTTTTGGGTTTTACTATTGAATTCCAATTATTAATACTTATCTATTTTATAAAAACATACATTTGATAATTCCAACAACCATATTCATCTCCATCAAATAAGAGTTCTATTTTTAGGAACCGCGATTCATCAAAATATTAGCCTTCAATCTAAAACTATCTTATCCCATAAATGGTAAAGTATAGGATAAAGGATAGTATTAAAATATACAGGTATCAAAATGATAAAAATCCTTCTAATCGACATGATTTGGAACTAATTATTTTCCTCAAATGACAATATGACTAAATTATCAAGATGGTGGTGAATTGTAAAATTTATATAATTTATAGATTATATCATAAATATATTTTAAGGAATTAAAAAAATAAAATATATAATAATAGAATTATTATAGTATTATGGATCAAATTTATCCAATGAACACAACTCACACTCTCAATGTGAGAGTATCATAGAAACTATAAAGTGACTTAACATTAAATTAGAGTGAAAACCATTAAAACCTACCTTTTCTCACCATGGAATTAAAACCAATATCTTATCTTTTATTTAGTATGTGGCACAACCAATAACATTTCTTTTAAAGTGGTGGCAGAACCCACCATTTCATTGTATATACTAAGGAAAAACTGACAATCCTTACCTTTTATCCAAACAAGGAAAATCCCAATACCTCACCTTTTGTACATGGAGGTAAAGTCAAACGTACCTTTTTATGTGAAATAAAATCCCATTATCCTTCCTATGAATGTGAAATCATAAACCAAATTTTATGCACATAGAAAATAGATGATAAGTATATAATACTATAAAGACAAGTTTAAAAACTAAAATATCCAAAAATCAAGGAATTTTAAACTTTGACCTCTTTATAAGTGTATAATTTCAAGTTTTATTTCAATCAAAAGGATTTCACTATAAGTGAGAAAAGTTCATGTGTATATAATTTGATGTCTGTGTTGGTTTATAGAATCACATATTTATTCTATAAAACTGTATTTATGTAGTTTCATCATTATAAGAAAATTTTAAAATAAGAGATTCATGTATAACCTAATGATAAAAAACCATTTTAGTTTTTATTTTAATAAATAGATGGAAAAATTTTCTATATCAATGATAATAAATTAGTTCAAAGATAGAACAAACATTTTGATAATATATAAAACATTTTTACCTGTATAGATAAAATAACTAAAATATTATATAGCCAAACAATTAATGACAATATAAAATACATCCTTTAATTATGTATTAATAATTCGGCTAATATATTTTTAATATTTCCAGGATAATCATTCTCTATGTATTACTATAGATACCAAAAAAATTTCATTTTTAATTCACTAATGTAAATGTCCACCGTAAATTTTAAACTCACATTCTAATTCATGATATTAATTTCACTCAATATAATAAAAAAATAAACTTTTACTATCATAGAATTGAAATAATCAATAATTTATTATGAAATAAATAACCGTGGGAAAAGTAACCTAGATAAAATGTTTATCAAAATAAAAAAAGGATTATTTTATATTTTTGAAAAACAATCTATTGAGAGATTTCATATAGTAAAATATATTAGAAAGGTTCAATTTCGATATAGAGTATAGGTTTTCCTTAGGGTTTTTTATCATTTATGTTACATCCATCATGGGGGTAAAATCTTGTTGGGGTCATTTTTATTGTAGGGGAAAATCCTTTATATGGTTCATTATCATCATAGGGTACCTTATTCACCAGGTATATTGTTTATAAATTACATTTTTAATATATTATATATTATTTTAAGGTTTATTTTCATAAGGTTTGTCTTCAAATGGTAAAATTGTATTATGTGCATGTTCTTCATTGGTTTCAATATTTGGTAACAATTATAACTTAATAGGGTTGAAAACCTCACCATGTACCTGTTCTTATGGTATACGTGATATTTGTATAGATCAAAACTTTTCCAAAAAATAACCTTATACTATATAGACTAATAAATATAATGTTAAATACATTATCAAAACATTTTTTCATATCTTAAACAAACAAAACTTCATAGAGTTCAAGATATTTTTTTTTTGAAATTATATGAAAAAATATAGTTTTAATATATTAAAAAAATGATTAATAATAAATAATATATGCTTCTATAATAAGGTATTGATTCATAAAAATTCTATTACTCATTCTAATGTGAATAAAATGAAGATTTTGGTTATCAAAAAAATAAAAATAAAGTTTCAAGGAGCCACTTAAACATAATCCACAAAATAGAATATTTTGAGTCTAATATATTATTTTATCCAAAGGAGTGCCTTGGATCGTATTAAAATCTATGTATTCAACATTATGTTCCAATACAGATTCCAATTCAATAGAGATAATATAATATGAAGAATCGATATAAAATAAAGCATAAGCGATTGTAGTAGATACTAGAATAGTATCTCTAATGATAGATGAATGATTTTGATATATTTTGATACGTGTTTTCAATATCCTTTTGAAGTAACAATTTTTATTATTATTGGGAAAAAGTTATTTCATTAGAAATATTTTGATTATAGATCTTTTTGAGTGAAAAATGATTTTCTTAAGATATTTTATGAAAATTATTGTTTTTGGTATTTAATTTCCCAAATGTTTTTTATTTTAAGTTTAATTAGGTTTAAGAAAAATTATTTTGTAAATTTATTTATAATTTAATGTAAATACTATTTTTAAATGATTTTGAAAAGGATTATGGAGTTTAGAATTAACTATTTGTTTTCTCCATTATTTTATTGTCAAAATCATTTTTTTTCAATCATTTTTATATCTCATTAAAAAGTATAAATTCAATTATTATTCCACCTTGAGGGTTTTTAATAAATCATGAATTGAAATTTAAAAAAAATTATATTTTTCTACGAACTATGATATGTATAAATTGTTGGTTTTGTTGAAGTTAAGTGATATATATCATTTTTGAGTAATGTGAGATGACACTTATAATACTTTCTGTTATTTTAGTTGATACATATCATAATCTTAGGATGGAACATCATAAATTATTACTTTTTAGTTTAAAAAATTCAATGCATAATATAATTTTGTCAACAGATTTCCTATACAACATTTTTTGGGAAAATAGTTCTTATATATTAGTTTTTTGAAAAAATTTCAATACCAAACATATTTTGATGTGAAATATTTATCAGCAAAATATTTTATGCAATCATGTGGAACCAAACATTGAAATGACTTGACCAAAATGATAATCTAGAGTTACTCATAACATTATTACATGAAAATATAATCTACGGGAAACCATATTATACATGATCGACATGGTCAGATGATGAATGTCTTGATAAGTGTCATTTTACATAGAATACCTCACTTAAAATTTAAGATATATTTTTTAATGTATCACCGAATTAATATAAAATATATACATATTAAATTACTAAATATTACATATTATGTAATCATAATTTTTTAATGATTTATTCCTATTTTGTATGCATGCTTCTATCAATTTTGTTATAGAATCCCTATTCTGGACACCAAATCAATATATTTACACCATATAAAAATTTAATTCTTTATATAACCCAAAATATGTTTTACTCACCAAAAAATAAAATAAAAAACAAATTAATACACATATAAATTTTTCATATGAATTTGGTATGTTGAAATTTCATGTAATGGAACATCTGATTGATAATATTTATAAGAGTAACCTCCGAGATATAGATATGTAACCCTATTCACCATTGACTACCAAGAAACAACCTCCATGATAGAAGGTAGTCTGACAAGAATTCCATCTCCGTTATGATATTTCAATTAATAAATAATTCAATACATTATATCTTTATATCTTAATATGAACATACATTGACAAAAAACTAAAATCAATATAATAAATTTAACTAAAACCCATGGTCAACGTAGAAAAAAAATAAATTGGATCATAGATATATTTATATGAAAGTCTCTATCTCATATAATCAATTTATCACATAAGTTACGAATAGAAAATATAGAAAATATAAAAAAAAATTATATATACATATTTATACGATTAAATCATGTAATAACATACAAATAATTTAAAATTTAACAAATTTAAACATGATAACAATATATAAAACATTTTATAAAAAAAATATTATTATAAATATTTGTAATTAATCTAATCATTTGGAATTTCCATATATACACTTTAATATATATTATAAAATAATATTTCCATTATTTATAATGATTTTATGAATAATTCAATTCAATTAATAATTAAACATTATTAATTAATAAATAATTCATTTATTTATTAATATGTGGGAAAAAATAAGAGAATATTCATATTTAATAATGGTTTAAAAATTCCATTATAAAAATGGTAAAAATTGAAACATATAAACATTTTATAACACATAATTTGAAATTATCAATTTTTTTAAGAGTGGACATATTAAAATCGATAAACCCCGACATTATAGTGATCCTTATATAACACAGATGGACTCTTTATAGAAAATATCTTCCCAAACAACCATCCAAGCTGTCTAACCACCTTTCGTACTCTCTAATATCAAGTTATATCTCAAGTAAATGTATGTGGTCATACATCTACGTAGTAGAAATGCACATATATATAAATCATTTTAGATTACTTTTTCAAATCATAATTGTTGAATGGTTACTAAAATATTATCATTATAATTATTTTCCATTTAATTGTAATAGAGAAAATTTAAAGTATTTTAGATTACTTTTTTAAATCATATTTGTGGAATGGTTAATAATTTATTATCTTTATGGTTCTTAGACATATAATTGTAATAGGGATGATCAAAATTTATCATATTCTCGGGTTATATGTTCTATTTCCAATTATAAAGTCCAAATGGACTCCTAAACTATGGAGGCACCCAGTGTTCAATAACAATCTTACCGAAGAACCACCACTGGCAGTTTAATGATATGCTGGTAGTGATGCTTTTAAAAAACATTAATTAAACAAGGTTAATCCTTGCATGATCTTTATTTGATACAACTTATGGGTTTTTTCACCAATTTTATGATCATTATCTCTGGTAGAAAACCAAAAAAAAAATCTACAACCTATAATTATATGAGATATAACATCTAAAAAGTAGATCATGAAATGGAATACCTAAAACACCCAAATGTTAACAAATTATATATTCTTATTTGATGTTGTGCAGTTTATAATGATCATGAGGAGTATAATACCCATTTCGCTTACCTTTTAGTGGAGGCACCTTCAATGGGACCCACATAAATTTCATTTTTACTCTTGAATGATCGAAGGGGTGATAAAATATTTTTTGAATGATTAATGAGTTAAATTAATTGAAAAAGTTTATAATATATGTCAAATAAATCATAACATCTATAATGAATGAACACAAACCCAATAGGATAATGATATTATCTTTATATAGTTCCCTTTACATGTCTCCACTAAAGAGAATAAACATATAGCACATCAACCGCATTAATTCATATTAAAAAATATACATTGAACCCATTCAATGGGATTGAAAGAATTAATAATCCACTAAAAAATGGGAGTTATTTAAATAAAATTACGTAGAGAAAGCTGTTGAACCACATTCACAAACTATATGGAAACAATGATGTTTTCTATAAACCATGAAATCACATGAATTTTCCCCACATAGTGGTTCCTATTTTCGTGAACTTACAATATGTAGTTAGTTTTTTGATTTTAAGGACATAAAACATGGCAATAATGACCCATTTTTAAACAATTATAACCCTGTAAATAGGAAAAACCTAAGATATTATAAGGATAATGGGGAGTTCATAAATACTCAACATCCCTTTGACTACCATAAAAACAAAAAACATAAAATAAAAACCAATATAGGTTAGAGTCTTAAAATTTGAATGTAATATAAACGGTTTTTTATGAAAGATGTTTTGGAGAATAAAATATTAAGATGATAGGTATACTGATGAAACATAATCTAAAAGATATACCGTAAAATCCAATGTGAACAAGATGTAATTACAAATGGATAAAATTGATATAGACCTAACTTAAGTGATTAAGGAATTCTACCTAATGATAATATGATAAATCATTTAGAGAATTAGAAATATTTCCCAATTATATGTTGTGTAAATACTCTATTATATGTTTCTATAAAACCTATATTTGTTGAGATAAAGGTTTTAAGTAAACATGAGAATGAAAATATAAAAGTAATGAAATCTATATGAACATAAAAAATGTCTAAATTTAGTTGAATGATGATTTTTACATTGATAAATAAGGAACAAAACTAAATAAAACTATAAATTACCGGGTAAGGAATTGAATAAGTATAGATTGAGAACAAATATAGGAATGAACCAATGTTTTATAGTTATTATCCTTTATTTCATTTTCCCCAAAAGGTCATGAAAAAATTATGAACCTGATTATTTTAAATTACCTAATATAATCCTAAATGTAAACATTAACATTCCCTTTAAAGATTCTTTAAACAAACCATATTCATATCTGATGTTTTTCAAAATATTTTTTTCTAATAAGAGAAATCTTATTTATATTTCCACTACAAAATTGATTTAGGAATTTGGTGAGGTATTGAAGAAAACTCCAAATATATAAGGACTACTGATATTTTTAATTTTATATAATTCAAGGGAAATATAAGGGGATTTTTTGTGTGAACAGGAAGCTTGTGTAAACATTATTACTTACTTTGTTTTATATAATTGGGTATTGAGTAGTATAAATCCACTAATGTTTCCCCATAGTTACCTTATAGGTCTATCATAGAAACTATTGGTTGGGTGGATGTCCTATTAGTGAGTGAGGGGAAGAAAACAATTCCCACTAATTACTCAGTTCTCTAAATAGAGTTTGAAAATTGGGTCTCAACTATCTTCGGTAGAACATTCCATACTAATAGTGGGGCTATGATAGATTTCTCAAAAAGTAAACTGTATTTTCAAGTTAATGATGATAATAAGAGTTTATTATTTTAATAATTTATCAAAATAGGGGAGGTTTATAATAAAGGAAGTGGACATATTTTTTTAATATGATATATTAGGATGGATACTTATGAGAATGTTGATGAAATAATTCAAATTTTATATCATGAGCACTTACTAGTAAACTTTGTTGAATTTATTCTATTAGAGAAACTAAAGGATTAGAGATTATTGATAGAATAATTAGTCATATAATTACTGATAATCACAATGTGGTTATAAATTAACAAATATTCTATGATGAAAATGTTTCTAAGGACTCACAACTATCTATTGACAATAAAACCCCATATATTCTACAAAATTTTGATTTATATCTGTACATCATTCATTCTAAGATATATTTTCCAATTTTGTTTTGGTTTCCACATGAAAATGAGTGTTCCAAACAAGAGGGAAAATAAAAGGAACATATTATCAGTTTTGATGTTGGAAATATGTTTCAATTCCTTTAAAGAGTGTTATAGGTGAGAATACAGACAGAATTATAGAGAAAGATAACAGATCCGTTCCTCTAAATATGAGAAATTTATATGCAGAATTTTTATTTAGAAAACATATGGAATTATTTAAATATGTTGTGGATGATTATTATATGTCCAATAATTGAAATAAAATGATAACGATTCAATGAAAAATAGTAAATATGTTACAATAATTATTTCAAATGTTTCTACATTTGTTGATGCTTCAAGTGTAGAGGAATAGTGTAAATGTGGTACATAACATATTGGGGATTTTATAAGATTATTTATTATAATTTTGGTAATATTTTTGAGATTTGGGTTATGAAAATAATATTGCATATGAATCTTAGTCTTATGGTTGTGGATGATTTTAGGAAAACATTACCCAAGGTTGTTGTCTTATAAATTTTATGTGATCATGAAGTAGTTCTATTAAAAAATATTAGAATAAAAATAATCAAAAACCCCACACCATATTGGTCATATTTATAATTATTGTATGTTTAGGTTAATAATAAAACCATAGAGTACAATGAGAAAAAAATTATGGTTTAATAAAACACTTTTTTTTATTTTTAATTCAAATCACTCCTCTATTCTCTATGTAGCATCACCTTCCCATATATCTACTAAGCTAAAATAGAATAAATCTTGTTCACTACAACTCTGAATCCATAATCAATTAATTTTATCTTAATTACATCATCCTATAACTTTTTACATGGTTTCATGTTTTTATGTTATATGATTCGATTTGATAATTAACTTGTTATACTCTTGTTGGATCTTTAATGGAGATACCAAGGGAATATTATAATTTTAAATAATGGAGTGATCAATTGATTATGTATTAAGAAAAAGTGTATGAAATTTCATGGGACACATATCTTTTTTTTATTTTTAGATTCCTTAATCTTCCGTACTTTTTCCTAGAAGTTTATATAAATTTTGCTCATATGTATATTTAAATTCCATTCTTTGTTGAAAACAATGCAGGGGGTTATTTTTAATCTAAATATGAATTAATTATTAATCTAGGATAAAATTTTGTTTTAATTTTCATACAAAAATATTATTTATTAATAATTTTTAAATCATAATTGAAATATTTTTTTAGCACCCTGAAAATTTCTGTGGATTTAAAGTGATAATACTATCTCAAATCATTACTAAATATATTCTTTTTATCAGATTCCTTTAAAATTCATCCAACTATAACAAAACAAAATTCATGTGAATCCAAATATCTATTTAGGATATATTATATTATTTTCAAAACATGAATTTTTGAGGTTATTGTGATCTCGATACAAATTTCTGAACTATTGAATAGAAAAAAATTGAACATAATGATTTTTTCACCAATTTTGGAGTCAAAAATTATGGACAAGATATAATTTTTGTGTGGTTTAGGGTATATATTTATGATAATTTTTACTTCATGAAGTTCACCTCAGATAATGGTTAATATTTTATTAAATTACTATTTTTAAATATTCAGTTTTTATCTTGAATAATCATATTTGGAATGAGAGAGTGTTTTTTGGTTGTGAGGGGTTAATATTTTTTTATTTCTCAATAAATTAAATGGCATAAAATATTTTATTAAACTCTTTAAAAAAAATATTAGTAATATTTTTTGTCATTCGGTTTAAAATTTTAGTTGAATTTTTATTTCTTGATTAAAATTTAACTAATAAATATTTTATTCAATTAGACCAAAAGTGAAATCATAATTCTGGGTTTTTTTTAAAACTATTAAATTATTTAATTGTACTATTATGTTAATTATTGAAACTATAAATCCATCATACGGTTCTAATTATATCATGTTATTAAATTTTGTGTTTTTTATAAAAGATAATAAGATAAGTTGTAGGAATAATTGAATGAAAAATTGTGTTTGTTAAATTCATTTTAATATTTTCAAATTTGAACAAAATTTTCAAATTAAGAAAACATAGTTTTTATATAAACATTTTTTTTGGAGGGATAAATAATACATTTTACCTAATAAATAAAATGGTGAAATGAAATTTTGGAAATAAAATCTTGGTTGTCATTATAAATCATTCCTTTTCGATATTAGTGTTTATTAAAATAATATTTTTAACTAATTTATTAAGGAAAGATACAAATTATGTATCGGGAAATAGGGATATTTAATTTTTTAAAGATTCATTTCATGAAGAAAAATTCAATGGACATCATAATTTTTCTTAATTGACTGTTTTAAGATAGAATATTCATTTTTAGTGGTTGAAATATTTTTCATAATATTAGAGAGATTTTTTTTTGTTTCTGTTAGGGGCTTAATAATTTGGATTTCTCTATGAATTTATATGGGTAAAATATTCTCTTTACTCTCTTGAAAAAATATTTTTTGGTAAAATTATATAAATTTTTTTTAAACAAAAAATTTTATATGAATTTTTTGAATAAATTTATTTATTAAAAATTTCCTTCATCTAGGCATAAAATGAATGCTTAATACTAGTAGTGTTTTTTTTAAACTATTAGATGAGTTAATTATGTTATCTTGTTAATTATTTGAACTAATCATCACTTAGTTTTCTGTAAATATGATGTGTGTGTAAATTATTTATGTTTTCTCACCAAGGATAAAAATAGAAGTTAAATGAAACATTAAGTAAAAAATAATGTTAGTTAATTTATATTTAAAATTTAGAAATTTAATAATAATTATTAAAACAATAATCATTTTTTTCCAAAAAATACTTTTTGAGTGAAAAATAATAGATTTTAACAATAAAAAACTTGAGAAAAACACATTTAAAAATATTCATTTGGTTGTATTAAAAAAGTTTATTTTTGTAAGTTAAATTTGCATTCTATGAATATATATAATTGATTTATTAATTGAATTTAATACATTAATTTTTGGTGAATTAGACTTGGATATATTTGGATACATGTTTTCTATATCTTTTTAAATTAATTATAACGGGTTTGATGGAAAAATGTGATTTAAATATAAATATTCTGATTATTGATCCTTTAGAATGAAAATTGAAATTCATTGATATTTTAGTAAATGTAAGGATTTTGGGTACTTAATTTCCAATATTTTCATTATTCATAATTTTATTTTATTTAGGAAATAATATTTTATAAATTTTTTGATTATTCATTTCAAATAATATTTTGGAATTATTTTGAAATGGATTTTGGAATTTCGGATTAATTATTTCACTATTCACCAATTTTATTGTGTGTTTAATTTTTTGACACCTATTTTTATATTTCATTATAATGTCTAAAATCCTTGATTGTTTGGATTTGAAGTTATTTAATAAATTATGAATTGAAAATTTATAGAGTGTTAAACTCTACTATGATGTTTGAAATGTATGAAATGGTGGATTTATTGAATTTTTGTGATACATATGGTTTTGGAGATATATGATATGATCTATATTTTATTCTCCCTCATTTCAGTTGATAAATTTCACATTCATTGGGATAAATATCATATATATTTTTTTTGAGCTTGAAAATTCATTGTGTAACAAAATTTGTAAAGATATTCCATACACATCTTATTTTATTGAAACGAAAATAGTTGTTAGATATGATTTTTTGATTCTATGTTTAATCTATAATGTATTATATTGAGAAAGATACATACATATGATATTTTCACATGATAAGTGATGCATAACATTTTTTATATTGTGAAATTTTGAGAAATCCTTTTGCATAAAATTACCACCCATCTAGAAAAGGGAATATAGCATATTTTAATGGGGGATGGTCCACGTATAATTTTTTTAGGAATCCTAACACCGAATGTAGTTTTATACAAGAATTTATACATAATATAAATGAGTTTCCTATATTTTGAATAGTTTAGTACAGAAAATCATTTTCACTAGTGCATAAGATATGTGAGTTTTTAGAGTTTTTAAAAATTTAGGGAAGGCTGATGAATTCGACAAAATTGTCTTTATGTAGGTATTATATAACATAATTCCCTATCTGAAACATGAATTTTGGACATTCTCTATTTACTTATATATAAAAAAATACTATGGTTCTGAAAAGTTTCTACTACTATGATGTTAAGAGGAGAAATTTGGATTTGTGTTTGTGGGATTTTTTTGAATCTCATTGGGGAATCATTAGAGCACGGCAACTAAAAACATGGGGGAAACAAAATTTTCAATAGAATCACTTCTCATGTCACCCAAAGAAGATAGTGAAAAGGGACAAGATTCCTTATGTGGAGATGGGGTGTGAGAAATGAGTTTCATACTATAATTAAATTCACTTCATATTCATATGATTTATTATGAAACATTATTTTAAGACATCTACATGTTCTGGGGGATTTGAATGTAGATTGGATGTAGAGTCTTAGAGGTAAGGTGATAGTACTAAAAAGTTGTAGTCTATAAGGTGATAGGTTTGGAGACATGATAGTGCTCAATATAGAAGATCCATTTATCACTTCTCCACATACCTTTGTTCTTTTCTATTTTGGAGATTCATTTCTTATATAATTTTTTTTATTTTGATAATTTTCAACTATAATATATTATAAAATTAAATTTGGTATGAACAAAATATTTCCTTACTATTATTTCTATATTTTTCACTATTGTTTTTTCTCACTATAGGGTTTTTCCACAAGGCTTAATTTTTTTCATAATATATAATTAAAATTTATTTGATATGTTAGGAAAGTGATATTTCATTATAGCTAGTAAAAATATTTTTCATCACTAATAGAAAAATTGATTGATGTTTTTTTTATTATAAGTAAAATAGTTAAATATTTTTCATTATTGTTTCTCCTTTTTTTATCCTATAACATCCTTTCATCATTTTTATTATATTTATGGTTAGTTAAAAATATAAACTAATACCATATAACAAATACCTAAATTGCTTTATCCAGAAAATGTTATTTATTATTTTATTCTAGTCAAAATCATTCTTTTTCTGTAGGTTTGGTTGGAAAATATATTATTGCGTGATTTAATATAAAAAATATGATATTCGAGTGAAAACAAGGTCAGTCGACTCCTTTCATTCATATATTTATCTTATGTTTGATTAATCCTAATACAATAGAGAAGAAACATTCTTAATTTAGACAAGTTTTTATTTCTAATCCATCAATTATTCTTTAATGAAATCCATATCATTATCTCTAATTCCAACACACTTATTCCTAAATTTTTATACATTTATTTTATGATATCAATTTTTTTTACACCATCACTCAATTTAATATCATGATTTATATTTTTTACTGTTTTTTTTTGTTTTCCTCTTATTGTATTTCAGACTGTACTACAACCCTTAGGTTCAACACTACATAGAAGTTTCTATATTTTAGTAGGTATTAAAAATATTATTTTTGAGGGGTATAATGACCCCTCAGACAATATCCTTTCTCAAATATCCAAATAAAATTTCTTTACAGTAAACAATGTAACTAATATATTGAAATGAGTTTAAGGTGAAGACTCGTGTACTTATGATTGAGCTTTAGCTACATGTCCTTGACTATAATTTTAGCCATCCTGAAAATATAACTTTGAAGGTGGTCACCTACCTCTAGTTAGATGAGTAGATGAATACACTAATATGGAGCGGGTTATACCAAAATTTTGGATAACACACTCAAATACACTATGATGATTGAACAACTAATGATATTCTCACTGACTATATGAATGAAATTTATTCATATCAATGTTATAGTATAGATCGATATGACCCAAGGGAATTCATTGGAGAAATTTCATATATGTTCTTCCAAAACAAATATATAGAGGAATATTACTTCCCTAAATTACTCATAAATACCCACCATTGTTTATCTCCTCCAAAAACCATTATAGCCGCTGGCGTAACAATCTACTGTGGTTTTGGTCTGATAATGAGGTACTTTCCAATGAATATTATTTGGAATTAGTTTTAATAATGAAATATTTATTCCCCAGTTTATGGAAGTTTATAAGTTTAAAATAAATACTTGAGTACCCAATAGATCATTCAAGTCATTATAAATATGTATCTCTATAGAAACCTCATCACCATATAGGTTTGGATAAAAAAGATGTAAATCTATGAACACGGTAGAATAATCTATAACAATCGTAAATCTTGGTTGAAGGTTCGTAAGCACATTTTTCATAACCAGATGTAAGGTGTTAGGGTAAAATATATCAAGAAATAAAACGTGGATGTTTTCACAGGTTTGTCCCTAGTCCTTCTTAGCATCTAACATGACATCTCACCATTGAAACATTGGATTTAGTTCCATAGAACAAACTACACTAAACATTAAATTAAAAATAAATTTTCATAGGTTAGAATATTAATAAATACTGTATCACTTATTTATTTTTCAACTATGTAACATTAAGGTGATAATGAACAAGTGTATCAGTGATTTTAAAAGTTTCATACACAGATCCCAGCTATGATGAGAAAATTGATATGAAATGACGAAATTTTTAAATATTGTCTGTAAAGACCCATATTTTATTAAGGTATGTTTTTGTATATGTTTTAATTTTGGCCAAAACTTTTTTTCTAGATAAGTTTTTTCCAGGATTATGTGAAGGTTCAGGGGTTTTCTGGGGGTTCGGGACATAAAGGAGGAAGGGAGCGGAATTTTTGGGCTTGTTACACGGTTTTCGCATGGTTATTGCAAACCGTGTGGGGTAGACTGTGTAACCGGACAACCATGGATATAGGCTTATGCAAGGTTGGCACATGGTTAAGCATACCATGAGGGTATCCAAGGAAACCATGATAAAGACGTGTTTTTCAGACAGTGGCTCACACATGGTTTTCACACACATTGACAAACCATGAGGGTAAACCGTGTGGCCCAGAAAAGATGGAAAATTTACTAAATTTCTACTCTAGGATTTTAAATCCCAACTTGTGATTTTCTTTCATTCTTCCTCTCTCAACCCTATTGATGTACCTAGACCTCCAAGAGAATTCAATTATCAAAATCCCTCATTTCATGTCCATTTGGAGCACCGTTGGTTGCAAAATGAATATCCAGGTAAGGATAATTCCACTATTTCTTATATTTTGGGTTGAAGGATTCCATTTTTTCTCCAACTCATTCAGAATCACTAAAGTCATCCCTTTTGGGTGATATATAGGTTGAGTCTTAAAAGGGTGGCTGAATCTGGGTATATGGATTCAATTAGGAGCACATTCATCATCAGATTCAGGGTAGGCGTTCTACAAGTATTATCCTATTGATTTATTTTATAATTTTTTAGGGAAGATTGTGTTCTTATATTTCCCTAATTTTTTTTCTTGGTTCTATTGGATTATAGGTTAAAAGGGGTCTCTATGTGACCAATTGAAACCCTCATGATCCCTGTGGGATGCATAGGGTAGTACTTGTCCATTTTAGGGCCACCAGTGGGCTGTGCCGGCAATCCTGGACCATCAGTGTGGCCGAGTTATGTGAAGGGTTGTCGAATAATAATTTGGAACCCATGTATAGTACATCTCAATGATTTATAACTTTGTAAATAGAATGATTATAATTATTAAAAGGGTGATAATGTAAAAAGTATTTTTTTGGAATCACATGGAAATGGGAAAATAGGGTCGAATGGGATTAGGTCAATTGTTTAATGAAAATTGGTTTGAAAGAAATCAGAAGACTAGTGCATATTAAATGGTGGACTTATAATTGGATGATTGGATGGAAAATGGGGAGCATGTTAATGGGATTTAATATGTTAATGGATGAATATGTGGAATTGTATCATACATGGGAATTTTGGTACACCTAATGGTTGAATGTAATAAGCGGTTGTGTTATGAGATATGGTTAATGTATTTTTAATTCCTAAGTGGGTGAATTATTTGAAATGATAAATTGGTTAAACGGGTAAATCTACTGTCATTGATAAATTTGGATATCACATAGGGGTTGTTTAATAAACATAAAGGGTTAAGGCATAATAATGGGAACATCTCTAAATGACTATGAATTTTAATTATTAAATGTGTTAATGGGTTATGGAATAGTATTAAATTCCATTTTCTTTGTTATTCATTTGTTATTGATGATTTCCAATTTCATTGGTTATGTTATGTTTTGTTATGGTGTGTTTGTGGTGATTTGATAAATAATTATGTTCACATGGCTTGGTAGAGTAGTGTATTGACTTGAGGTTCTATGCCCACAGGTCGAGTTAGACTGAGGCTTTAATCTCCAACCTATAAATGCATGGGTTAGAAAAGGGGACATAGGCTCTATTTTTCTAATGGTTGTATACAACCCAGACCGAGGCTTTGAGGTGAGGTTAATATATTGAGGTGAAATGTGTATCCCTAGTGAGATAGAGACTTTATTTTTTTCCCCTATGCATTGTGATTGATTTCTTTATACCCTTGTGTAGATAATAATTATGCCTGACCCATGGAACATGTGATCAAATGGATTAAGGAATAAGTATTGTATAAAAAATAGAATTGGGGTAAAATCTAGGATTCAATTAAGTGAACCTTGGATAACTAATGGTACCCAAGTTTTCATTTGTTTATTTACCATTTATTTTGTACTTTCATGAACTATATGTTAGAATGTATATTTTGTAGACACTGTTGGTTGTGGCCTAATGTGTTTTGTACTCACACCCTGGTCGGGCCGTCATTTGGTACCCGAAATGATCTCTTGGTTACAGGTCAGGAAAAGGTGGGATGTTGAGTTGGTATCTAGATGTACATGGAGAAGGATCCAGAATTAGAGTTAGGACCCGTTTGTAGTTTTGGCCATTTTTTATTTTGGAATTTATTCAATTTTCACTACTAGTATGTCATGACATGGTTGTATTTGATTTGTGGTTTGTACCATGTTTGGGAAACATTGGTTATGATTGTTTATTGGTTCCTTCGTATTTCCCACGATATTTATATTTTTTTTGATGTGGCTTACTCTAGTAAAGAGTTTATAGTTTATTCTTCTAACTTATTAGACCCTCGCTACTAGTCGGAAACGTCTGGCATATGGGGAGGTGCATTTGAGGTCATGTGATGACCCGAATCGGAGCACCAATTTAGTGTCTTCCATGTTGAGGACATTATAATTTGATGTTAGTAGAATTATTTTATATTTATTTCTATTTTTTGATGGTAAATAGGATATTAGGATGTTGCAGGCCTTTGTAATGAACTCGTGCTTGGGAGTTTCTAAGCCATGTACAAGAGAAAACCCAAGTCACCCTGGGTGGGAATTTTTGTTATTCATGTTTGTTGTTATAGTTGAGTGATATTTCATTGTTGGTAATGAACATGTTTTTTGATTTTATTAATTTTTGACAATTTTCTCATTGACTGAATGGCACGGGTATGTGCATTCATGCATCATTTTAGGAACATAAGGATATAGGGTTCATGCATAATTATAAGAAAACCCACAGGATGGGTGTGCAGGGAATATATAGAAATATTCATTTTAATTACTTGATAAATTTGAATAATGATACCTAATAATGGTAATGCAAGTCAGTGGGTGAAAAGAATGAAAATGAATAGTTAAGGAATATTGTGTATAATGAAATGTTATGAAAGAGATCACATTTTGGTATGTGATAAATTGTAATGGTTGATTCAGTGTCTAAAAGAAATAGATTGCATAATGAAAGTAAAATTGTTAATGAAATGTTTTCCCAAATTAAAGGTGTAAATTTGTTAAAATGGTGATTGTAACAAGTTGCGAAATGGAGAATGTGCCTAAGAAGAATTGACTGTGTTGTAATAGAATAATTGGGTTGAATATGTGTTGAAAAAAAACTTGTGATCAGGTAAATTTATTACCCCATGTTGACCATGAAAAATAGTAGGTATGGTATAGGGTACTATTCTACGGGTAATGACGAATGTTGTGATAGAGTATGAAGTATGGGTTGTTTAAGGTTGATGGCATGAGACCTTTTTTATCAGTTGGTAAATTTTATCAGTCATTCTTCAATGTTTTGGGAGGACGATAAGCTTAAAATGATATTTTTTGAGTTCAATGGTGGGTATCCCTTATGTTGACAGTTTACCCTTGTATGTGTGGGTGGAGCAGACAGAGTGCCCTATGTTGAGACATTGGATTGGGATTGTGTGGACTTGATGGTTATGACATGGCCTTGGTTATGTGTTTAGGGGACCCATGGTGGGGTTATAACGGTTGCCTTTTGAGGCGTTGTTTGGTAATGTGAGTGAGGAAACTCTAATGGTTCATGGTAGTATGGAGTGCATGATGGGCCCTAAGGATGGTGTCTGGGTCATTGTGACCTAGTGAGTATATACCTTATGAGTTGCGTTGTGACTATAGAAAGGATTTTTTCTCATAATGCTGATAAATGTGTACACCTTTGGTATGGAACCTAGGGTAACTGGTTTTTTAAGGAGTTAGGAACAATGTGCCCCAGAACAGGGGTGAGAGTGCCATTCACAATAATTGTTTAGTTTTTGTCATGATATGTATGGTTTGTAGAGTGTACTAATAGATTTTTCTCATTGTGAATCCATTCTAGGGTGTCAGTATCTTTCAACCTGTAAGGTGGCCAATGAGATTGTTCGGACAGGGTCTCTAGTGATTTTCGGTGTGTGTCACACATGGAAATGTTTTATATTTTGATAGTGGAACTCAGAGGGTTGTATAGTGCATGTTTGGAATAGAGGGATAAGTGGGAATGTTTATGGTTGGTTGTTCCACATGAGTTGTTTTTATGCTTTGATTGTTTCGAAAAAAGGGTGACCTTGTGGGAGGATAGTCCATCGGTGCATGTAATTTGGAATATAAAGCATGGGTGTTTCCTCAAATGGGGGGGGGGTAATGCATGCTATGTACCACTATATATTAGTAAATTGTATAGTTGTTCTTAGTTCATTCATAAGGGAACCCAAGTGTTGTGATAGGAGGAATGGTTTTTTTCAAATGGTTGAATTATATAGATGCCTAAATCACTTATATAGATGATGATTAATGGATGGCTTGAAGTTGTTTTCGACCAGAAAAGACAGTGGTAGGTGAAGTGTGGTTATATGATTTTCACTCGATGGTGGCACCAGAGGTGAGGGTGGAATCGTGGATGAAATTATTTGTATGAATGGGTTGGTTGTTTAGTGAGATTCAGAGGCATCCTGAGGGCTGATGAGGCTAACCAACCATGATACATGGTTAGGTAATTAAGCGGGTGATGAGTTATACAATGTTAAGGTTGATCTATGAGAGACTACTGGTTCGAATGGTGTGGAAAAATATTGTATTTCAGTTGTTATTTATTAGGGACACATCAAAAAAATCGAGCGGTGTGGTGGAAGTAGTTCCACCTGAAACATTTGTTCACAACTACCGTGCAATTTGGTCAGGGAGTAGTGGAGAGACATGGTTGGAAATAACACAAGAGTTGTTGTTGTTAAGCATTGATGATATGAATTCGGTAAGGGGAGAAAGATATCCTTGAAATTTCATGGTGTCCCATAGTTTGACATTAGAAATTGATAATTAGTTCGTGGTGTTCTTCAACAACTTCTTAGCATACCTCATATAGTGACAATCCTACCCAAAATATTGATATCGTACCTGGTGCATTGAGAATCTCTTGCTCACGCCAAGAGAAAAGAAGGTTTTTGGTTGGATGAGGTACATAATTGAGTTATTCACCTGGAAACTTTATGTGTAGATATTGATGACGGGATGCACACCCTCGATGGATTAGGGTGTGGTCCTCGAGATGGAATGAGTGTTGAAAAATGCCATGGGTTTTGATCATGAAAGCTGGGAATTGGCACTGGGTGACAATCATTTTTTTTTGTCAAATATATAGATGTCCATTTCTATTTTTGGGGTTTTTGTTTTTTTTGAGTATAAGATTTAGTAGTTGGAATCCACCATGGTGATAAATGGTAATAACACTCCTAAGGTGGGGAGTGATAAGTTAGTCCTGGATGAGGAGAAAAGAACATCAGTTGGTGTAGTGGCACTGAGATGCCAATGTGGAACCTATGAGGTACATGTTAGGTTCCTAGGGGGTCCATGTGAGGCTTGGATGTGGTGATTGATGAGACATGTGATGGCTACGATCTCTTGATGGTCCCATGTGAATCTTGTGATCTCTGTGTTGGAGTTGTAGAAGGGTGTGGATGGATATGACAAAAAGTTGTGGAAAAGATGGTTGCTTCTATAAATCCAACGATAATTGGGGATAGAGAAGAGTAATTTATCAATTTTTGGTTTATAACAACTCGATGTTGAGGGAAACTCATCAACGTGATGTGGTTTCATACAGAGGGTGAATCCCGGTGACGGTCTAGAAGGCAGTAATGTCATGATGATGGAATTCTTCTGGAATTTAAGGAGTGACCTCAGTGGGTTCTTATGATGTTAATTTTAGGCTTCAAGTCAATACATACCTTGGGAATGTGATAAAGGGGTATCATACCATCAATTGAAGGTGGGTGTTCTCGGACAAGCCAGTCGGAGTGGTCCAAAATGAGATTGTAAAATGGAATGGATTTGTTAAGAGAGACCCACTTCTTGGTTCATATTTTTGCAGAAAGTGCCTTTTGGAAATGAAGAAGTACCCGAGTCAGTTCAGGATGATCTTAGTCCTTTAATGGATAGTGTATTGATGTATATCTAAAGGGTTGTGACGGTGTGTCAGGATTCCATGGTAGAGTAATGATCTTATGGATGTTGGGGTGCAATTAGTTGGAACATGTCAGGTGATGTGAATGTAAGGATGGGGTTTGAGTGGAATTTTGTTGAAAGTGGAGGTGCCATGTAACTAAATATATTGGAGTGAACCATTCGGAATAAATGGTTAGTTGTTGATGTGACGAGAGTTTCAGGTTGGAATGACTCGAGCGGTCACTGTTCGAGTGAGTTTTCATTGTTAGAGAGCTTTGGTATGAGTTTAGTTGGTCGAGTTGTCGTGAGTTTTGGGTTGCGTTTGGTTTTACAGTTTTGGAGTGAAATCATCAAGAAATTTGGTTGGAAGGATCATTTTTTCCTTCAGGTGATACTGGGGTTGATCACCATTATAGTTGGGAGAACATGAAAATGATGACAAGTGATTTGGGTTATGAGTTTTACAGAGGACTAGGCTGATGGGGTGCCCATTAGTTCCTCCTTGGTGATGTGATATTGTATGAAAGTTTCTGTGTGTAGTGAGTTAGGAAATGTTTCCTAGGATTTCTATGTGATGTTTTAGTGGTTGGGTATGGTTGATGTTGATGAATCCTTGAAGAGTTTTCCGTTCATGTTGCGGTTGTGGTGAGGAAGACATGCAGGGAATGTTCATGACATTGACATATGTTCGGTGCACTTTGTGATGGGAAACCAGAAACATGGGGGATATAATTGATTTTGTAGTATTTATGGAATGACATCTAGTTACGAGAGCATAGTGATTCCTAGAAGGGCATCTCGAGGAAGTGTCGTTATAAGGTGAGGAGGCAGTATGTTCCAATATTTTCTTAAGGTATGTTTTTTCATTTTTTTGATTCAGGCCTCGTTATTTTGGCTAGATGAGTGTTTCCCCATGCTTATGTGAAGGTTATGGGGTGTTATGGGGGTTCACGACATGAAGGAGATAGAGAGAAGAATGTATGTGTTTGTTGCATGGTTTGCACAAGGTTAGTAAAAACTGTGTGGGGTAGCCAATGTAACCATGCAGCCATGGATATAGGCTTGCACCCGGTTGTCAGACAGTTAAGAAAAACATGCATGAATCCCAGGAAACTTTGTGAAAGGTGTGTTTTTGGACAGTGTATCGGACATGGTTTGGGAACGGTTTGGAAAATCGTGTCGGTAAACCATGCAGTCTAGAAATGTTGGAAAATTTACAAAATTGTCACTTCGAGATTTTAATCCCCAAATCAGGATCTTCTTCCATTCTTCCCCTCTCAATCCTCAAGACTCTCAAGAGCTTCTAAGGATCAATCCCATCATTTCTTTGTTATTTGGAGCATCATCGGTTGTGAAACGAATATTTGGGTATGGCTAACCCACTATTTCTTCTCTTTTTGGTTGAAGGTTCCCATTTCTTCTCCATACCATTCCAAATCCTTAAAACCTTCGCTTTTGGGTGATTTATAGTTTGATTATTGAAAGGGTGGTTGAATCTAGATTTATGAATTCAATTTGGAGTGCATTCATCATCGAATTTGATGTTGGTTGTAACGCCCTGACCTCAGTTACCCAGAGTCGGTGCATTATTAAATAACATTGGCATCATCACAAGAAAGATCAAATCTCGAAAGACTGATTAGTTTAGTAGCCTTGGAAACACTAGATATATTCATAATTCTTATATTACATCATAAAAATGAAAACTACAACAACATATTTTCTTCATAGTACACAGTCATATCCCCACATAATATCCCTACAGGTCATTCATAAATTACTTCTTCACATACTGGGAAAAATAAAACATTGAAAGGGGTGATCTCAAATGCTCAGTAAGGATAAAAATATAGTGGAAACATTCATAAATAATAAAAAACTTTTAAGGAAATGTATAACCAAAACAAAAGCCTTTTAATCTTGAACCTAAACATAGCATGGTAAAATAAAATGAAATAATGCCATTTACTTATTCACATGGATAATCTACTAATCAAATAATCACATGCAATATCAATGACCACTTTCATAATGATGGAATGCATAATGCCAGACTATCATAACCACATATCCAAGGCCTCGTGCCAATAGTACCAATAAGATTTTGTCAAGGCCTTGTACCAAGACACTAGTTTGTCTCATTAGACCCACCGATGCATCTAGGAGCTATAGCGGGCTCCACCCGTCACATATTAAGTCCAATGCATTCCTCATATGAACAGGTTTAAACATAACATAAACATTCGTATTAAAACTAGCATACGAAATGTAAATACTTCATCCATAAACCATGAATAATATAAAAATAGCACATCCACAGTCAAAAATATCACAAAACCTTCAATATTATATAGAATTTTTGTATCATAATAAATCAACTTCAAATAAGCGTAAAATCCATCAAAGGATGTTGACATAGATGAAATCAAAACTCTTTTTAGAGAAATATCTCTTTTTATTTTGAAATCATTTAAGAGACATATATTTATAAAATAAAACTTTTTCTTTGAAAATATTCTTATAAGCTTGTAAGGGAAGCTTTGACGATTTTATAACAGCGGAAAATAGCCGCACCCGCCGTATAAGTTAAAAAAAATTCTTACCTTAATTCTGTCGAAAAGGTTAAAAAGAACCTTGTTTGGAAAACGACGGAAATATTATTTTATAAACCTCTTATAAAAATTAAAACAAGGGTATAAATGACTTTAACCCATATTATAGTAATATGTAAAAATGTTTTGAAATACATTTTTAAGAAACATGGATGTGGATGATAAAGAAATCCCAGTAGATTATTATGTATAAACAACCTCAGATAATGAAGAGATTGCGAAATAAACCCTTAATTTGTACTTTTCCTTGGTTGGGGGTAGGTTAACCTCCTGCATAATGGTGAAATAATTGTTATTAAATTATACAAGAATCATATACATTAATATGATATCATATATGATCTTTTAACATTGATTTGTTAATAATATCTTAGTATTATCGTTGTTTCGGGTGTTAACTTACTCATTTTCTTTTATATGTTTTGTTACGTAAGTCATGATTTTCATGGATAGGTTGTATCTTATTCATATACATAATGATATAAAGTCCTTAAACATTATTTTTAAATCATAAAATGATAATTATAATTGAATGGATACGATGGAGAATGAATCTCATCGCGTTCGTGGAGACAGTAGTCCGTACGTACGCATGAGCAAAAATATCATTCTTTTGATATTAAAATAATATATAATTGGATGGTATATCATATATAAAGAATCATTATCATGTTATATTTATTATTTACATGAATTACACATCATTATTATACCCATCCAAATAATAATTTATTGAATAACAATTACACCACGACGTGGAGACGGTAAGCCATACGTACGCACGTATGGTGACATGTTATTCAAAGGATGGATAGAATATTGAAATATGGTTGTAAAATGTTTATAATAACATAATATTATATATAATATACTGGAGTTATTATTGTATAATGGTAATATCAAAGAAAGAAGAAGCGGAAGAAGAAAGGAACTTGAAAAAGGGTGGTGAAATCATTACCTCTTCTACAAGTTCTTCCTTTTGATTTGATCAAAAGGGCTCCTCAAGTTAGCTTTCTGACTAAAGTAAGGACTCTAGGATGAAGTGAGGGAAGTTGATAGAGTATTTGGGCAAAGTTTGGCCTAACCAAAAGGCTTTGAAGGTGTGAGTTAATGAGAAGGGAGAGTTCCCTTTTATAAGAGGGGTGAGGGGCACCTTTGGAAAAGCTAGAAATATTATTTTATAATAAATTTATATTCGGTTTCTAATGGATCCAAAGTGGATTATTTAGAGTTTATGGTGGGGATGGGTCATAAACAACTCAACCAATGGAATTTAGACAGCTTTGGGTTACTATATTAACCTTATCTTTAAGTATTAACTCTTAGTTAATTAGTTTCACTTTTACAATGTCCCTTTGTATTTTTATATTATATGGTTAATAAACTTAATATATACTTCCATAAGACCCCAAGTGGTCCATCAATGATACACATATCATGATATAAGTCTCTTGGCCTAACCTTAGATTTTTAGTAATTTAATATCAGTTAATAATATAATATTTATTTTAAAAACTCTTTTATGTCAATTTTGACACTATTCAATAATTGATTTTTGTGAAAATCATAAAAGCATGATTACTTCAAAAAAAGTTACTTAAGTCAATACTAACATGTCATATTAACCAATAAAATTAGTTTAATTCATAAAAAGTCTCAAATTCTATTTATTTGGGTATTTATAATATCAATTATTTTAATTTTTTCACTATTATGGTAATTACTGCATCATCATTGTGTCATACAGAAATTAAATTATTTAATGTCTAAGAATTATAAATAAAATATCATTGTGTAGGAAATAATTTTACCTTTCTAATTAATATTTACAATCGAATTTATCTTATGTATAACCCTATATTAAAAATGTTTTAGTAAATAAACATTGATTTTAACTCTTTTAACTCTTCTTTGAATTAAATAATAATAAATGTCCTAATCTAATCCAAGTGGACCTAAATGATAATATGTTATTCATAAGGTTGTTTTTGGTCGAGATACAGTTGTCCAATATAATTAGGACATGTTTTAGGGTAATATTAATATCATTTTTACCCTTAATTGCCCTATTTACTTTTAACCGTGGTAAATAAAAGAAAAAAAGTTACTATTCACCAAAAATTATTTTCATCTCATTGAACCAAATTTTACTAATTGATATTAACCTTGTCTCTTGTAATTTCAAAATTCCATTCACAGAAGCGGTAAAATTACGTTTTATAAAAAATTCAGTTTTTTAACTACCACATAGTGGTTTCACTATTCATCAAAAATTGAAGTTTTTCAGAACAATGCCAAAATTTCACCCTAAGCTATAATAGATATTCCAAATTCAAAAATGATGTTTAATTTACAAAATTCCAAAAATATAAGTTTCCTTAATTAATTTTATAATTAATTCCCGCTTTTACAACAAATAGCGTATTTTTAAGAAACAATATATATCAAAAGATTGACAATTGTTTATGTCCAATTTCAAAGTGAAATTAATTCTAATGAACACCAATGGATAAAATGGAAAAAATATATTCTAATTATACTTTAAAACTATACAATAATATAATTTATCACTATAAATTATTTTGATTAAAAAAGTTGTTTTTAAGTATTTTTCACTATTCATAAAAATTGGAAGTTCTCAGAAAAATACAAAAAATTCAACTTAGGATAATTTCAATATTCTGAATCCAAAAATGAAGTCCATTTTGAAATATAAAATATATATAATTTCAAAAAGTATGTATTACTATTCCTAACGGCTAGTTTGATTGGTTGTGGTGTGTTAGAACTCGATGTTACGTACAACACACACTATCACATTATTCAAAGAGAAGCATACCGTTGAAGCTTGGGGTGTCACATTCTCCCCTACATCAAATAATTTCGTCCTCGAAATTTCTAGAATACTACTGCTTGAAAAGACTCGGGTGGTTCTTCATCATTAGTTCCTCAGGTTCCCACGTTGCCTCTTCCATCTTATGGTTTCTCCACAAGACTTTTACCAGATGAGTCGTCCGGTTTCTCAGTACTTGTTCTCTCGTATCAAGAATCATGATGGGCTCTTCAGAATAAGATAGATCAGGTTCAAGTTCTAATTCCTCGTAGGTGAGTACATGCGTTGGGTCAGGCATGTATTTCCTCAATAGAGATACGTGAAACACATCGTGAACTTTGGAGAGACTTGGCGGCATTGCCAATCAGTAAGCTAAAAGCCCAATTCGTTCTAGAATTTCGAAAGGTCCGATGTACCTGGGACTCAATTTACCTTTCTTACCAAAACGTATGACTCCCTTCCATGGAGATACCTTCAGGAAAAAATGATCACCGACCTGAAATTCCAAATCCTTCCTTCGATTATCGGCATATCTCTTCTTCCTACTTTGAGCTGCTTTGATGTGATTTTGGATTGACTTCACCTTTTCCATTGTTTCCTCCACCAGTTCTAGGCCTACAAGTTTTCTTTCACCAAAGTCATCCCAACAGGTTGGTGTGCAACATCTCTTTCCGTATAATGCTTCATATGGTGCCATCTGAATTGTCACGACCCGTCCTCGGGGCCCGTGCCGTGACTACCCCAAGCCCGCCTTCCATAGGCCAGGGCTGGCGACTAGCACCAAGGCGTAAATCCCGGTAAAAGGGAAGGAATTGCCTTTGTAAAGTAAACAAGTACCACAGAGTAAGAAAGCAGAAAAAGTAAACACTAAGTAAAAGCTGGTACAAGAGTGAAGTGCAGAAAAGTAAGTGGGCCAGTATACAAACCCAAACTGAAAGTAAAGTACAACTCGAAAGGAAAAAAAACAGAAAAGTAAAGCTGCAACTCCGAGCTGCCCACTGGAAATCCCACCTGAAGGGTGGGTACAGATAGCTCCACTACTCCTCGGGTCCCGCCGTCTGCTCCGAGTATGTCCCGCCCAGTGGTCCACCTCCAGGTACCGTCCTGCTCTGCAAGCCTCAACCACGATCAACGCTGTCCGTCGTCTACAACCAACACAACGTAGTGCGGGCATAGCCCGTGCAGGGGTGAGTATAAGCTACTCAGTAGGGACCCCGGGACCCCCGAAGGTCTACCAAAATCCGCAAAGGATAAACCACAAAGGAATGATACAATCACGAAGTAACAACCGACACTGCTTAGGTATATGCCCATACATATACCTAAGTCATCAATTCCAATACGCTCCAACCTACAAGACCAAGTACAACCCAATCCACATAGGAAAGCATATGTATTCCACACAGGAAAGCAAAACGTAATCCACACAGGATAGCACAACACAATCCACATAGGAAAGTAAACAGGATTCAGCTCACACAGGTATACTTCTTCGAAAGACGATAGAGATGATCACTGATCCATCTAAGTCGTCGGACCCACAAAGGATCGATAGGTACTAACCCCTGCAAAGACCCACACATGATCGGACCCACACAGGATCTATAGGCGCTGGCTCACACAGAACCGCTGAGCGCTGACCCACACAGGATCGGACCCACACAGTATCGGTAGCACTGATCCACATAGGATCGCTGAGGGCTGTAGTTGTCGTCGTCCAATCCACCGATGATCTTTGTACAGTCGTCGTCGTCACACTAGTAGTCTCAGCCAGCACTAGGGTTCCCTCACACAACAAGCTCGTTCGGGAGGGTCTGCTCTACGAGCCGAGAGGCTGATACATCAACTGACACATAGTTCAGAGTTGATGTATCCAAAAGTTCTGTATCGTCAACAGGAACTCAACGTCGCAGATGGCGCATCAATCGGACGCCTGGTCTGAGAGTTATTGGCTTTTTCGTCCCAGGGGCCCGGTTGATTTTTAAGGCAAAACCAACCCGACCATACTCCACCTACGTCCAAACCTCGGGAGGAGTATGCCAAAAGTTCCATCTCATTAAGAGGAACTCAACAAAGTCGACGGCACATCAATCGGACGTCCGAAGCTCAAGATATGAGTGTTTCCGCTCCGAGGGCCCGGTTTGTTTCGTGTACGAACCAAACCGGCCGAACTCAATGTATTCTGAAAACTTGAGTGCGATATACCGGAACGACCATCTCGTTCTATGGATCGTGTCGCCGCTGATGGCGTGTCGATCGAAGGTCCTTAGCCCGAGTTATGGGCAATTGAACCCAAACGGTCCGAAAACGAGGGTTTCGGGCCCGAACCGACCCGGCCGGAGACTCCCCGGTCGGCCCAAACTGGGTCGACCCGCCCCGGGTCCGGATCGGCCCAGCTGGGCACAGCGCGCCCAGCGCGCTGCCAGCTCGGCCGAAGGCCGAGCCGTTGGCAAGGGGGGGCTACCCCATTCTGTGTAACCGCGGCCCCCCATTTATGGGGGCTGTTTGAAGTTTGGCCGGGGGAATTAATTCCCCCAGCTCCTCCCCTTCCGGCCAGCCCGACCTGGCCGGTCGGTTCCTGCTCAACGGGACCAGCGATGGCCGGTCCCCTTCCAGCTCCGACACCGGCAGCCCGGTCCGGCCGCCAGTCACCTTGCTCCGCCGCGGCCTGGAACCGGCCGTGGTATTTTTGGGTTTTCCTTCGACGTGGCATGATGGCGTCGCGTCCTTGGTCTTCTTTCCACGGCGTGGCGCGACGACACCGTGCATTTCCTTTCGTATGATTCCGCGTGGTGCGACGGCACCACGCCTTCTCGTACGAAATCACAAAGGAACCAACATGAAATAAGGAGGGGGGTCGGCCGTGTTTGTGTGGTCTGGCCCCCTCGTGTTATTCGATAACTATTGGTTTTAATCCACGAAGATCATCAAGTTGGTATTCACGAACAAAATAAATAAATAAAACCCCTACCTCGGTTTCAAGAACGGTGCACGTCAACGAGCCGCAGAAGACGAGCATCGCGGAGGTCGGGCATCGCGGAAAACAAACGTCGATTCTGTTGTCGTCGAGGTGCGTCCGAAGAGGAAACGTCACAGAAGAAGAACGTCTTGGAAGAAGTTCTTCGCGTCCTTCGGCGGAGATGTTCTTCGTTGAAGAACGGTGGTCTTCGTCCGAGTCTGAGGTGTTCTTCACGTTCTTCGTCGAAGATGTTCTTCATTGGAGATGAATAAGATCTTCACGCTTCCCAAATCCTCTCAACGTGGCATAAACTCTAGCATTAATAAAATAAGCCTAAGTCTTAATATGTTAACAGAACTTAACCTTTTGAATTTCAAGAGTTTGAAATTCAATTAACCACACATAACTCACCTCATTAAATTTCAAGAGTTATCTTAATTTAATGGGAGTTGAGAGGGGTTAGAGGATATGAAGGGGTGGGGTTCATGTGGGCCCCACCAACCTCATAACCTCCCAAGGGAGGTTGGGTGGTTACCCAACTTCCATCAAGAACTAAACACTTAGAATAAAAATCGTAGAATAATAATAAATTAACTTTCATATTTTTTATCATCCACACCCGTGATAACGCAACTCCGGAACAGGAGTTCTTAAGAAAAAACCGGCGTTGTGGTTCCATTGGTGCCCTCGGAATTCGATTCCGGGCACCGGTTCAAAATTTAGAAATTCCCGCTCGTTCGTTCACTGAACGTTCCCGAGCTAAACTTCGGATAGAAATTCCGGGCACTCTGGGCCTCAGAATCAAGTGCTGTCTGAAACCACATTCTTGTAAAATTACAAAGAAAATTAAGAAAAAATTTCCCTTGAATTTTATGGGTCTTTACATTACTCCCACCTCAGGGCTTTACGTCCCCGTAAAGATACATCATAACTAGGGAAACAAATGAGGGTACTGAGCATGCATTTGAGCCTCCCCCTCCCAAGTACTCTCCTGGAGGTTCCCGTGCTTCCATCTGATGCGCACTAGAGGAATCGACCGTCCACGTAGGACCCGCTCTTGTCGATCCTCGATCTCCACCGAGACCTCTGCAAAAGTCTCCCCATCATCAACATCTAGCTTCCCATGGTCAATGATGTGCGTCGGGTCATGCATGTATCTCCTCAGCTGAGATACGTGGAAGACGTCGTGCACCCGGTGCAACTGAGGTGGTAGAGCCAGGAGATAAGCCACCTCGCCAATCTTGATGAGGACCTGGAACGGTCCGATGAAGCGTGGAGACAACTTGCCGCCTCAGCCAAATCTCTGTAATCCACGTCGGGGTGAGACACGCAAAAAGACGTGGTCACCATCCTCGAACTCTAGTGACCTCTGCCAACTGTCAGCATAAGACTTCTCTCAGCTCTGAGCTGTCCTCATCCGCTTTTGGATGACCTGGAACTTCTCTGTCGTGGCCCGGACCATCTCTGGTCCCACAAGTGGTGACTCCCCAGGGTCTGTCCAGCACAAAGGAGATCTGCAAGGTCGGCCGTACAACGCCTTGTATGGTGCCATCCCGATGGTGGAGTGGTAGCTGTTGTTGTACGCGAACTCCACCAAGGGTAGGTGATCCTCCCAACTGCGACCAAAGTCGAGGACGCATGCGCGGAGCATGTCCTCGAGAGTCTGAATGGTCCTCTCCGTCTGACCATCCGTCTGAGGGTGAAAGGCTGTGCTCAGACGTAGTTGCGTCCCGAATGCCTCCTGCAATCCATTCCATAGCTGGGAAGTAAATCTAGCATCTCGATCGGAGACGATAGATGATGGCACTCCATGAAGCCGCACAATCTCTTGAACGTAAAGACGTCCCAAGCTCTCCACTGAGCCCTGCTCTCTGATGGGTAAGAAGTGAGCTGACTTGGTGTGTCGGTTGACAATCACCCAAATGGAGTCGTGACCTCTGGAAGTGTGTGGAAGTCCCGTCATGAAGTCCATAGATATTCCGTCCCACTTCCACTCCGGAACCTCCAAGGGTTGTACCAAGCCTGCTGGTACTTGATGCTCTGCATTCACCTGCTGGCAGGTGAGGCATCGTGAAACGAACTCTGCCACAACCTTCTTCATGCTCGGACACCAGTGCTGTCGTCTGAGATCCTGGTACATCTTCACCACTCTGGGATGTACCGCCAAGGGAGAAGTGTGAAACTCTCTCAGCACCTCCTCCCGTAAAGCGGCTGGTACCAAGGTACGTCCTCTGAAAAAGATTTCGTGCTCTGCACCAAAGGAGAAACCATCAGGTGTCTGTCCTGAGGATATCTGTGCACGCCGCGTCTCATAGTCAGCGTCCCCTCGCTGCGCCTCTCTGACCCGCTGCAGTAGTGGAGGAGTGATTGTGAGAGACTGAAGGAAGGCTGCTCCATCTCTATCCACAAAGGATATCTGCAAAGCAGCTAGCTGCTCTGTCTCCTCCTCAAGTAGCTGAATGCCCGTCCTCATGCTGAGAGAATCGGCTACCACGTTCCCCTTCCCAGGAGTATAGACTATCTCAAAGTCATAGTCCTGGAGGAACTCGAGCCATCGCCGCTGTCTCAGATTCAGATCCTTCTGAGAGAAGATGTATCTTAGACTCTGATGGGCAGAAAAGACTGTAAAGCGCTCGCCCATCAGATATTGTCACCATGTCTTCAGAGTGAAGACCACTACTCCTAACTCCAGGTCATGGGTAGCGTAGTTCTGCTCATGTGGCCTCAACTGACGTGATCCATAGGCAATCACTGCCCTCTCCTGCATCAGGACACAGCTGAGTCTGGTCCCTGATGCATCGCAGTAGGCAACGTACCCTACTCCCTCCTCAGGCAACCTCAAGATAGGTGCGCTGGTCAATCTCTGTCTCAGCTCCTGGAAACTTTGCTGACATCTGTCTGACCACACGAAGGGTTTCCCCTTCTTAGTCAAAGCTGATATTAGTGCTGAAACTCTGGAGAAGTCTAGCACAAATCTCCGGTAGTATCCAGCTAGTCCCAAGAAACTCCGCACCTCCGTCACGCTCCTGGGTGGCTCCCAAGCTAGCACTGCCTCGGTCTTCGCAGGATCCACTGCAACTCCCACCTCAGAGATGACGTGTCCCATGAAGTGGACCTCACGTATCCAGAATTGGAACTTCGAGAGATTGCCATAAAGCTGGTTCTCTTGGAGTGTGTCTAGTACAACCCGTAAGTGGTAGGCGTGCTCCTCCTCAGTCCTCGAGTAAATCAAAATGTCGTCGATGAAGACCACGACAAATCGATCGAGGTATGGCTGAATGATCCGGTTCATGAGGGCCATGAACACTACTGGAGCATTGGTTACACCGAAGGGCATATCCAAGAACTCATAGTGGCCATACCGACACCTGAAGGCCGTCTTCTGCACGTCCTCGTCTCGAACTCTGAGCTGATGATAGCCTGACCTGAGGTCTATCTTCGAGAACCACCGTGCTCCCTTGAGCTGATCGAAGAGGTCATCAATCCTCTATAGCGGATACATGTTCCTCACTATCACCTGGTTCAGGCGACGATAGTCGACACAAAGTCACAAGCTCCCGTCCGCCTTCTTGGCGAACAAAATCGGGGAAGCCCAGGGTGAAACACTGGGTCGGATGATCCCCTTGACCTGCAAGTCCTCCAACTATACCCGTAGCTCTCGAAGCTCGGCGGGGGCCATCCGATATGCTGTAGTCGATATCGGGGCTGTCCCGGGGTACATTTCAATATAAAAGTCTACCTCTCTGCAAGGAGGTAGCCATGGAACGTCGTCAGGAAAGACGTCCGCATACTGATCCACCACTGCAGGAAAACCAGGACTCCGCACGTCAACTGCTCCAAGGATGAGGCTAGCCAACTGATGAGTGATGGGATGTCCTCTCCTCTGTAAGAGTCCATCCTGTGCTGCAAAGGCTCCCTTCTCGCTGGTGAAGGTGAACCTGCTCCCGTCGGTGCGTACACATCGCACCATGAGCCTAATACAGTCAATCTGTGCATGGAATGTATAAAACCAATCCATGCCCAAGATGATGTCGTAAGGCCTCGACGCTACTACAAGAAGATCCCAGCCGAAGCTCTCGCCTCCTAGAGTAAGCTCACACTGTCGGAACGAGTGTGTAATCGTCAAGTCAGCTCTCGTAGGAGTCTCTAGCCGTAAGGATCGAGCCAACGGCTCTGTCGGAATCTCCGAGCTCCGAACAAGGGCACCAGCTATGAAAGAGTGACTCGATCCTATGTCTATATGTACTGCAGCAAGGGTGGAATAGACACAGATAGTACCTCGAATCATCTCGGGCGCACTGTGGTCATAGGCCTCCACTGCCTGGAGCTGTGCCTGTCTCTGCCCGCCAACTCCCTCTGGTCGGGGTGGACCTCCTGGTGGTGGTGGTGGTAGAGCCTCAAAGCGTCGCCCACCACCTGCTGCTCGGCCAGCTCCTCTGCCTCATCCGCCTCCTCCCTGAGGACCGCCACGGTCGACCCTCTGCCTCTGCCTCGGTGGTCCCTCAACCATCTGCTGCTCCTCGGCACGGTGGGTCGGGCAATCACAAGCCATGTGGCCCTGTCCGCCACACGAGTAGCACTGTCTGCCTCTCGAAAGACTGGCTCCGTGCTGTGTGCCCCGAACTACTGAGCCAGTGTCCTGAGGTTGTCTGCCTGAGGGTCTGGTCTGCCTGGACCCAAGAGTCATCTATCAACTGCCTGCTGCAGAAGACTCTGCTACGTGCCGCCCTGCGGTGGGTCTCGGCGCTGGTGTAGATTCAGCAAGAAAACTCTCGATCAAAAGCGCTCGCTCCAGTACTCCTGTCTGAGTTGGAATGCTGAGGGAGATCAGTGATGCCCTGATCTCGTGTATCAATCCCGGCTCAAAGGTCCGATCCCGGAAGAATGGGTCCCGTACCATGTATGTATAGTAGCGCGAGAGATCGGTAAATCTCGCCAAGTACTGGGCGACCGTCATGCTGCCCTGCCGCAGCTGAAGAAGCTCTTGAATGCGCACCGCATGGAGGGTGGCTGGGACAAACTCTGAGCGGAAGAGGCTCTCAAAGTTCGTCCAGAGAAGAGATTCCTCATCGTACACTTGGAGCATCAAGCTCCACCATCTTCCTACTGCTGCGTGCAGTTGGCTCGCTGCGAGGATCACCATGAGGTCTGCCGGTGTCCTCACTAACCTGAAAACTCTCACCACTGCCTCCAGCCAGTCCTCGGCTGTCTGGGGGTCCATCTCCCCGCAGAACCTGGGCGGTCCCTGGTGCTGGAACTCATGCAGTGCACTGACGCGACGTGCATCGTCAGCGGCTGGTGCTGGGAGCATCGGTGGCTCGGCGGGTAGAGCTACCGCCGGTGCCACTGCTGACAAAGGGACCTACACTAAGGCCTCGTCGCTCAGTGGGATATCGTCACGCTCGACTCTCAGGACCCTAGATGGCTGCCATCGTGGGGCCATCCTAAAAAGGAAACAGGTGCACCACGGTCAGAAGAGTATTCCTGGTGAGCTGACACAAAGTAATCACAAAGAAAACTTGAAACACACATGCAATCAATTTTTTCGTGCATTAAGTCGGAAATCAGAAGTCAGGGTCCTGGTGTACGGATACGTCGGCCACCGCACCAACACTGGACTCCCTGGACTGATAACCACACCCAATACGCTAAACACTATTGCTTCTCATAGAAAGATCAGAGTCCCAAGTTCTGCGGTAGAACCGAACTCCTCTGATACCAATTTGTCACGACCTGTCCTCGGGGCACGTGTCGTGACTACCCCAAGCCCACCTTCCATAGGCCAGGGGCTGGCGACTAGCACCAAGGCGTAAATCCTGGTAAAAGGGAAGGCATTGACTTTGTAAAGTAAACAAGTACCACAGAGTAAGAAAGTGGAAAAAGTAAACACTAAGTAAAAGCTGGTACAAGAGTTAAGTGCGGAAAAGTAAGTGGGCCAGTATACAAACCCAAACTGAAAGTAAAGTACAACTCGAAAGGGAAAACAGAAACAGAAAAGTAAAGCCACAACACCGAGATGCCCACTAGAAATCCCACTTGAAGGGTGGGTACAGATAGCTCCACTACTCCTCGGGTCCCACCGTCCGCTCCGAGTATGTCCCGCCCAGTGGTCCACCTCCAGGTACCATCCTGCTCTGCATGCCTCAACCACGATCAACATTGTCATTCGTTTGCAACCATCACAACGTAGTGCGGGCATAGCCCATGCAGGGGTGAGTATAAGCTACTCAGTAGGGACCCCGAGACCCCTGAAGGTCTCCCAAAATCCACAAAGGATAAACCAAAAAGGAAAGATTCAATCACGAAGTAAAAACCGACACTCCTTAGGTATATGCCCATACATATACCTAAGTCATCAATTCCAATACGCTCCAACCTCCGAGCCCATGTACAACCCAGTCCACACATGAAAGCATACGTATTCCACAGAGGAAAGCAAAATGTAATCCACACAGGATAGCAGAACACAATCCACATAGGAAAGTAAACAAGATTCAGCTCTCATAGGTATACTTCTTAGAAAGAAGATAGAGATGATCAATGATCCATCTAAGTCGTCGGACCCACAAAGGATCGATAGGTACTAACCCCCGCAAACACAAACACAGGATCGGACCCACACATGATCTGTAGGCACTGGCTCACACAGAACCGCTGAGCACTGACCCACATAGGATCGGACCCACACAGGATCGGTAGCACTGATCCACATAGGATCGCTGAGTGTTGTAGTCGTAGCCGTCGAATCCAATGAGGATCTATGTACAGTCGTCGTCGTCACAGTAGAAGTCGCAGCCAACACTAGGGTTCCCGCACACAACAAGCTTGTTCGGGAGGGTCTGCTCCATGAGTTGAGAGGCTGATACATCAACTGACACATAGTCCAGATTTGATGTATCCAAAAGTTCTGTATCGTCAACAGGAACTCAATGTTGCAGACGGTGCGTCAATTGGACGCCCGGTCTGAGAGTTATTGGATTTTTCATCCTAGGGGCCCGGTTGTTTTTTAAGGCAAAACCAACCCGACCGTACTCCACCTACGTCCAAACCTCGGGAAGAGTATGCCAAAAGATCCGCCTCACTAAGAGGAACTCAACAAAGTCGATGGCACGTCAATTGGACGTCTGAAGCTCAAGATATGAGCGATTCCGCTCCGAGGGCCCGGTTGGTTTCGTGTACGAACCAACCCGGCCGAACTCAAAGTATTCCGAAACCTTGAGTGAGATATACCGAAACTACCATCTCGTTCTAAGGATCATGTCGCCGATGACGGTGCGTCGATCGGAGGTCCGTAACCTGAGTTATGGGCAATTGAACCCAAACGGTCCGAAAACGGGGGTTTCGGGCCCGGACCGACCCGACCCGAGACTCCCCGGTCGGCCCGAACCGACCCGGCCCGTCTCGTTCTAAGGATCATGTTGAGTTCTTTTTGTGAGAAAATATACTTCAAACACTTGTGATCAGTATAAATATAAAATTTTTCACCATAGAGGTAGTGCCTCCATATCTTCAAAGAAAATATCACAGCTGCTAACTTGAGATCATGAGTATGATAGTTTTTTTCATGATTCTTTAACTGTCGTGATGCATAGGCAATAACTCTATCATTCTGTATAAGGACACAACCAATTCCTTTCTTCGATGCATCACTATAAATAACGAACCCATCATTCCCTGATGGTAGGGTCAATATAGGAGCATTGACTAATATTCTCTTTAGTTCTTTGAAACATTCTTCACAATTTTTTGTCTAAACAAATTTAACCCCTTTACGTGTGAGCTTTGTTAATGGGTTATCCAATCGGGAAAAATTCTGGACGAAACATCGATAATAACCTGCTAAACAAATAAAACTATGTACCTCAGTTATATTCGTAGGTGTTGGCCATTCATGGATTGCCTTGGATTTAGAAGGATCAAAAGAGATTCAATCTTTAGAGACAATATGGCCAAGAAAAGAAATCTCCTGAAGCCAGAATTCACACTTGCTAAACTTCCCATATAATTCATGTCTTCTCAGAGTATTCAAGATAATGCGCAAGTGATTTTCATGATCTTCATATCTTTTGAAGTATACCAAGATATCATAAAAAAATACCACCACAAATTCATCAAGATATTCCTTGAAAACTAAATTCATCAGATCCATGAATACAGAGGGTGAGTTAGTCAATCCAAAAGGCATTATTATAAACTCGTAATGCCCGTACCTGGTTCAAAATGTTGTCTTCGGAATGTCATCCTTCTTCACACACAACTGATGGTATCCAGTTCGAAGTTCAATCTTTGAAAAGTATTGAGCTTCATGCAGTTGGTCAAATAAATCATCAATGCGAGGTATGGGATACTTGTTCTTTATTGTTATAGCATTGACCTCCCTGTAGTTGATACATAACCTCATAGATCCATCTTTCTTTTTAACAAAGAGGACAGGGGCTCCCCCTGGAGAAACACTAGGGAAAATAAATCCCTTATTACTCAATTCCTCTAGTTGTTTCTTTAGTTCTACTAATTCTACAGTGTCCATTCTATAAGGGGTCTTCGATATAGGCCTTCATCTAGGAATTAAATCAATGGAAAACTGAACTTCTCGTTCTAGAGGATGTCTAGGTAAATCTTCCGGAAATACATCTACATATTCTTTCACAATAGGTACATCCTCTATTTGAAAATTCCTCTCCTCACCCACAGTTATTTCAATCTCTTCCTCCCTAATAATTGAATTTAGTTGAGCTACTGGGGGTGGATCTAGATAAGAATTTTGTGGTGACGATTCTACTGTAAAGATAAGGTGTTCCTTATCATCATCATCAAAAATCGTAACCTCATTCTTCTTACAATAAATCTTCGCATCATGGTCCGAAAGCCAGTCCATACCAAGGACTATATCAAACTCAATAATAGGTATGATGATGAGATCAGCAGATAAAGAACATTTATGTGCTCTAATGGGGACTGATTCACAAAACTTTGTTGCAATGATACTTCCCTTAGGAGTTTTAACTGACAACTCCCTTGTTAAATCAAATTGGAAATATCTAATTTTCTTAGCAAACTGGGAAGATATGAAACAATGCGATGATCCAGAATCAAATAATGCATTTTCTAAACTTTAGGAAACCATTAAATTACCTGCCACCACATCTTTCGGAGCTTCTACCTCAGAAGTAGTGATAATATAATCTTGGCCTTGATCCCTTGGACATTCCTGAGATAAGTTCCCCTGATGCTTAGGACATTCATTTGAATAATGTCCCATCTCCCTTCAATTGTATCACTGAACATTGGTAGCTTTCTTCTTCCCTTTGCAATCACGAGCTTGGTGACCTTTTTCACTACACTTGTAACAGACTCCCGTTCCTTTTAAGCAAGTACCAAGGTGTTTGTTCCCACATTTAGCATAGGATGGATATTCAAACTTTCCCTTCTTCCCATATCATAAGATCTCTTCTTCTCTTTATTTTCTTTAAAGTCATAAGACTTAGAGAATTCCTTTTCAGTCTTGATAGCACATGAGACAATGTCTTCGTACGATGAAAAGGATTGTGAGACTAATTATTGACGGAGAAATGGTTTGAACCCATGAAAGAAACGATCAATCTTACTTCTAGGGTTATGTATATAATCTCTAGAATACCTTTCTACCCTTGTAAAGTTAGCCTCATACTTTGTGACATTCTCATCATCCTTTTGTCTCAGACTCAGAAATTGCCTTTCCATATCTGCTCGATGGTCACGAGGAAACTATTTTTCTAAAAACAGATCTCTGAACTCCCTTGATTTCATATTTGATACTTCATAATCTTCCTTCGTGTTTTGAATCAATGACCACCATTGATCAGCATCTCCAGTGAGGCGGTAAACTGCCATGACAACTTTTTTCCTTTCACTACCCCCCAAAGCCTGAAATATTTTCTCTAGGGAATTTATCCATTGCTCAGCTACTAAGGGATTTGTACTCCCATTGAAAGTTGGTGGTTTTTACCTCATGAATCGATATATCATTGATCCTCCACGCTGTGGATCAGGGTGCTCCATACGGGTAAGGTTATTATTCATAACCTGAGTGAGTTTTCCCAGTATGGTGATTATCTGATCGGCACCAGTTGCATCACCAACTCCACTATAATTATCTTGGGCAGGAGTGTAATCCCTACATGGAGTGTGTGCATTGACATGGTTTCCATTTCTTCCACTAGGCTCCATTTATAAACAACGGCATAAAATAGATAAGTTTATGAATCAAAATACATAATCCCATACTTATAAAACACTTAACATAAATTGAACTATTTATGGATATAATACATAATCATAAAAAATGTTTTCTTTGAGAAAGTATATACTCATAAACCCATCATAATGATTTGTAAAGAAAATGAGAGCTATCCTAAGAATATCCCCCAGAAGTGTCATAACAAAGAGTGCCGGAAGGCCCGTTGTCGTGCACCAATTCCCATTCAAGTCTAGCTCAAAGTGGTGTTTTCGGGTTTTACCGCAAGGTACATCTGTGCCAGAGCTGCCTCTACCTGCTCATATCCAAACAGGGATGTATTGCTCAAAAAAATCACAAAATCTCTACAATACCAAAATTCTAGGAAGTTCTTCTATAGTAATCCTCAAAGTCCATCTTAAATCTATGTGCTCGAATCAGAGTTTATCTAAATCTAACTTCCAAGGTTTGTACTAAACTTCCTCTGATACCAACTGTAATGCCCCAGCCCCAGTTACCCAGAGTCGGTGCATTATTACATAACATTGGCATGATCACAAGAAAGATCAAATCTCGAAAGACCGATTGGTTTAGTAGTCTTGGAAACACTAGATATATTCATAAGTCTTACATTACAACATAAAAATGAAAAATAAAACAACATATTTTCTTCATAGTCCACACTCATATCCGCACATACTATCCCTACAGGTCATTCATAAATTACTTCTTCACATCCTGAGAAAAATAAATCATTGAAAGGGGTGAGCTCAAATGCCCAGTAAGGATACAAATATAGGGGAAACTTTCATAAATAAGAATAAACATTTAAGGCAATGTATAACTAAAAAAATCATTTTAAACTTGAACCTAAACATAGAATGGTAAAATAAAATGAAATAATGCCATTTAATTATCCACATGGATATTCTACTAATCGAATAATCACATGAAATATTAATAACCACTTTCATAATGATGAAATGCATAATGACAAACTATCATAACCACATAGCCAAGGCCTCATGCCGAGACTAAAAATAAGATTTTTTCAAGGACTTATGCCAAGACACTAGTTTGTCTCATGAGACCTACCGATGCATCGAGGAGCTATACCGGGCTCCACCCATCACATATTAAGTCCAATGAATTCCTCATATGAACAGGTTTAAACATAACATAAACATTTGTAATAAAACTAGCATACGAAATGTAAATACTTCATCCATAAACCATGAATGGTATAAAAATAGCACATCCATAGTCAAAAATATCACAAAACCTTCAATACTATATAGAATTTTTGTATCCTAATAAATCAACTTCAAATAAGAGTAAAATCAATCAAATGATGTTGACATAGATGAAATCAAAACTCTTTTTAGAGAAATATCTCTTTTTATTTTGAAATCATTTAAGAGTCATATATTTATAAAATAAAAAATTTTCTTTGAAAATATTCTTATAATCTTTTAATGGAAGCTTCGACGATTTTATAACGGAGGAAAATATCCACACCCGCCGTATAAGTTAAAAAAACATTCTTACCTTAATTCTGTCGAAAAGGTTAAAAAGCACCTTGTTTGGAAAACAACAAAAAGAATTTTTTATAAAACTCTTATAAAAAGTCAAACAAGGGTATAAATGACTTTTACCCATATTATAGTAAATTGTAAAAATGTTTTGAAATACATTTTTAAGAAACATGGATTTGGATGATAAAGAAATCCCAGTAGATTATTACGTATAAACTACCTCGGATAGTGAAGAGATTACGAAATAAACCCTTACCTTGTACTTTTACTTGGTTAGGGGTAGGTTAAACTCCTGTATAATGGTGAAATAATTGTTATTAAATTATAAAAGAATCATATACATTAATATGATATCATATATGATGTTTTAACATTGATTTGTTAATAATATCTTAGTATTATCATTGTTTGGGGTGTTAACTTACTCGTTTTCTTTTATATGTTTTGTTACATAAGTCATGTTTTTCATAGATAGGTTGTATCTTATTCATATCAAGAATGATATGAAGTCCTTAAACATTATTTTTAAATCATAAAATGATAATTATACTTGAATGGATACGATGGAGATTTAATCTCATCACGTTCGTCGAGACGGTAGTCCGTACGTACGCACGAGCAACAATATAATTCTTTTGATATTAAAATAATATATAATTGGATGGTATATCATATATACAGAATCATTATCATGTTATATTTATTATTTACATGAATTAAACATCATTGTTATACCCATCCAAATAATAATTTATTGAATAACAATTACACCACGACGTGGAGACGGTAAGTCGTACGTACGCACGTATGGTGACATGTTATTCGAAGGATGAATAGAATACAGAAATATGGTTGTAAAATGTTTATAATAACATAAAAGTATATATAATATACTGGAGTTTTTATTTTATAATGGTAATAACAAAGAAAGAAGAAGTGGAAGAAGAAAGGAACTTGAAAAAGGGTGGTGAAATCATTACATCTTCTTCGGGTTCTTCCTTTTGATTTGATCAAAAGGGCTCCTCAAGTTGGCTTTCTGACTAAAGGAACGCCTCTAGGATGAAGTGAGGGAAGTTTAGAGAGTATTTGTGTAGAGTTTGTCCCAACCAAAATGCTTTTAAGGTGTGAGTTAATGAGAAGGGACAGTGCCCTTTTATAAGAGGGGTGAGGGGTACCTTTGGAAAAGCTAGAAATATTATTTTATAATAAATTCATATTCGGTTTCTAATGGCTCAAAAGTGGATTATTTAAAGTTTAAGGTGGGAATGGGTCGAAATCCACTAAAAAAATAGAATTTAAACAGGTCTGGGTTACTATATTAACCTTATCTTTAAGTATTAACTCTTAGTTAATTAGTTTCACTTTTACAATGTCTCTTTGTATTTTTATATTATATAGTTAATAAATTTAGTATATACATCCAAGATACCCCCAAGTGGTCCATTAATGATACACCGATCATTATATAAGTCTCTTGGCCTATACTTAGATTTTTAGGAATTTAATATCAATTAATAATATAATATTTGTTTTAAAAACTTATTTATGTCAATTTTGACACTATTCAATAATTGATTTTTGTGAAAATCATAAAAGCATGATTACTTCAAAAAGAGTTACTTAAGTCAATACTAACATGTCATATTAACCAATAAAATTATCTTCATTCATAAAAAGTCTCAAATTATATTTAGTTGGGTATTTATAATATCAATTATTTTAATTTTTTCACTATTATGGTAATTACTGCATCATCATTGTGTCATAAATAAATTAAATTATTTAATGTATAAAAATTATAAATAAAATATCATTATGTATGAAATCATTTTAGATTTCTAAATAATATTTACAATCGATTTTATCTTATGTATAACCCTATATTAATAATGTTTTAGTAAATAAACTTTGATTTTAACTCTTTTAACTCTTCTTTGAATTAAATAATAATAAATGTCCTAATCTAATCCAAGTGGACCTAAATTATAATATTTTATTCCTAAGGTTGTTTTTGGTCAAGATAAACTTGTCCAATATAATTAGGACATGTGTTAGGGTAATATTAATATCATTTTTACCCTTAATTACCCTATTTACTTTTAACCGTGGTAAATAAAAGTAAAAAGGTACTATTCACCAAAAATTATTTTCATCTCATTGAACCACATTTTACTACCTGATATTAATCGTGTCTCTCATAATTTCTAAATTCCATTCACAGAAGCGGTAAAATTATGTTTTATGAAAAATTCAGTTTTTTAACTACCACATAGTGGTCTCACTATTAATCAAAAATTGAAGTTTTTTAGAACAACACCTAAATTTCACCCTAAGCTATAATTGATATTCCAAATTCAAAATTGAAGTTAATTTTAAAAAATTACAAAAATATAAGTTGCATTAATTAATTTTATAATTAATTCTCACTGTTACAACAAATAGCGTGTTTTTAAGAAACAATATATATCAAAAGATTGACAATTGTTTATGTCCAATTTCAATGTGAAATTATTTCTAATAAAAACCATTGGATAAAATTGTAAAAATATATTCTAATTATACTTTAAAACTACTCAATAATATAATTTATCACTATAAATTATTTTGAGTAAAAAAGTTGTTTTTAAGTATTTTTCACTATTCATAAAAATTTGAAGTTCTCAGAAAAATACCCAAAATTCAACTTAGGATAATTTTGATATTCCGAATCCAAGAATGAAGTCCATTTTGAAATATAATATATATATAATTTCAAAAGGTATGTATTACTACTCATAATGGCTAGTTTGATTGGTTGTGGTGTGTTAGAACTCGATGTTGCGTACAACACACGCTATCACATTATTCAGAGAGAAGCATACCGTAGAAGCTTGGGGTGTTACATTGGTGGTCTAAAAGTATTATTCCATAGTTTTATTTTAGATTTCTGCATGGAAGATTGTGTCCTTGTTTTTCCATAAATGTTTGCTTGGTTCCATTAGAGTGTTTAAAAAATAGGGGTGTCTATGTGACCAATGGAAACCCTTGTGATCCCTGTGGGATGCTTAGAGGCAGACTTGACCATTTTAGGGCCATGCATGGGGTGCATCGACAAACCCGAACCAAGATTGTGGTAGGGTTAAGTGAAGGGTTGCTGAATAATAATGTGGAACCCATGCAGAATACCTCCCAAAAATTTATTAAGATCTAAATGGAATGATGATTATTATTCTGATGTTGATAAAGCCGGAAGGATTTGTTTGGCATCCAATGGAAATGGGAAAATTGGGTCGAATGTGATTTTGTCAATTGTTTAAAGAAATTTGTTTAGAAAGACTAAGCCGATTAGTGCATATTAAAGGGAGGAGTTATAATTGGATAATGGAATGGGAAATGGGGAGAATGTAAATGGGATTTAATAAGGAAACATATGAATATGTTGAATGATATAATATATGGGAATTGTTGGAAACCTAATAGTTGAATGTAATAAGTGGTTTTGTTATGAGATATGGGAAATGTATTTATAAAAATTAAGTGGGAAAATTATTGGTAAATTGTAAATGGGTTAAATGGGTAAGTGTGTGGTCATTGATGAATTTGGATATATCATAGGGGTTGTTGAATAATCTTAAAGGGCTAAGGCATGAGAAAGGGAACTTGGATGAATGACTATGAATTGTAATTAGTAAATCTGTTAATGGGTTATGGAATAGTATTAATTCCAATGTTGTTTGTTATGCGTTGTGATTGATGACTTCCAATGGATTTTGTTATGTTATGTTGTGTAGTGGTATGGTTGTGGTGATTTGATAAAAAATAATGTGAACAAGGATTGGTAGATTGTGGAATTTACATGAGGTTCTTAGCCCATGGGGTTAGTTAGACCGAGGCTATACACTCCACTACATATATGCACTAGTTAGGGAAGGGGACAAAGGATTCTTTCCCCTAACAGTTTCATTCCACACGGACCAAGGATTTGAGGTGAGGATAATGTAATGATGTGAAATGTGTATACCTAGAGAGATAGGGACTTGATTTTTCCCCTATTCATTTTGATTGATTGCCTTATACCCTTGTGTAGATGATAATTTTTCCTAACCCATGTAACATGTGATCAAAATGGATTAAGAAATGTATATGGTTTAAGAAATGGAATTTGGATAAAAGATAAGAGTCAATTAAATGAACTTAGGATATCTAATGACACATGAGTTGTCCCTTTTTATATAATTCTTATTTTTTTACCCGTATTCACTATTTGTTAGATTATATATTTTCTAGAAACTATTGGTGGCGGCATACTGAGTTTTGTACACACACCCTAGTCGGGCCATCATTAGGTAACTTAGCCGATCTATTAGTTGAAGGCTAGGAAAAGAGAGGATGTTGAGTTGGGATCAAGATGTACATGTAAAAGGATCCAGACTTAGAGTTGGGACCCTCTTGGAGATTTGGCCATTTTTTATATTGGGATTTATTCACTTTTCACAGCTAGTATGGCAAGACATGGTTGTAATAGATTTGTGGTGTGTACCATGTTTGGGTAATGCTGGTTATGAATATTTATTGGTTGTTTCAATTTTATCCATCTATTTATATGGTGCTTTGATGTTTCTAACTATGGTAAAGAGGTATATTCTACACTTGTGACTTATTAGACCCTTTCTACTAGTCCGAAACCTCTGGTGTATGGGGAGGCACGCTTGAGGTCATGTGACATCTCAACTCGAAGCACCAGTTTAGTGGCTTTCGGGTCTAGAATGATACATAGTCCTATAGTGAGGATACTATTCTATGATGGGAGAAATATTATGATTACTATAGATGTTGGATACTCATAAGAGGATGTAAATTTATTTCATTATGTTTTCAATTGGTAATATCTATTGGTTGAGATTGTGATGACAAACCCACTAGTAGGAATTAAACATGATTTTCCCATTGTATATTCCTATTTAAAACCATGTATAGTGATCCTTAACAATTAATATTATTATTTATGCATGTCATAAATCAAGTAATTAGATTTATTTTTGTATACCGTGATGACATGTGTTCATGTTGATGTTGTATATATTGGGTGCACCCCCGAATGATCAATTATTAATGAAAAATACATGAAAATATTTTATCATTCCATATTTATTATTGTTTATATCTCAACCCTTAAACTGGATTGAAAAATTCAAAATAAATTCTACGAACATGGTGTAATGATAATATTATTTTAGATATTTAAAGAATGATGTATCAATCATATTGGTTGAAGAAATGGGTGTGAAACCAGGTTTATGATATATCATTTAAAAGGGATTATATTAAATAATAAGCATATGTATGTGGTTATTGTTTGTAAGTAATTCCTTATTCTTCTGTGGTTTCCTTGACCTATTTATAGACTATAATCGTGAAATATATGTATACTTTCCTATTACCACTAACGAAGTATGATAGAGGTTGACAAAAAAATATTTGCATTTATTATAGATAAATATTATTTTTATTTAATATTTTAATAGATATTTTTCAGAAGATTGAGTAGTAATATTTATTCTTGAATAATTTTTTAAAAAAATTAAAAAATTATTTATTCATAATGTAATTATTTCAATATTCAAAATATTAATATTTTTTTAATAATTTTTAAATTTTCAAGTTAACAAATAATTATTTTGTATAAATTATTTCTTGGATTACATGAATATAAAAAATAAATATTTATTCCCGATACCAAGAATATAATATTTATTCATTTACATACTGAATAATATATATTTAATTATTTATTAAACAATTGGATAAATGTCATGGAGGATGAGAATACCCATTTATTAGTCTAATGATTGATATTTATTTACTATACTATAAAATAATATTTATCATTATGCTGTTTAGAACACACCATGAAATAAAAAAATATTATTATTATTTTACTTGGATTTTGGTATGTTATTACTTATAAATGTTAATATGGGATTCTTTTCAATTAATAAACATTAACCTATATCATATTCACTATATATATCCAGTTACAAGAATTGTGAGACGTTGGTGATTGTATATAAGTTTCACCTCCCTATATAATTCTCTCTTGGTGAGGAAATTCTATAGAATTATCTATCAAGATTGAGAGATTCTCATTTCCCTTTATCCACTTATCAAGACAAAGAAATTAAGAGATGATTCTTCCTGACCAAATAGTCCATGATAGATATCAATATAGTGACACAATATGACCAATAATTATGTTCTTGAATGATGGGTATCAGTAGTGATGTTTCAAGATCAATGGAGATCATATGGATCACCACTAGAGGGGCTCCACTTTGGGACTATATCGATAAAGTGAGAATATAATCAAATGAAATTCATATGATCAATTCATGCATCAAATATTGAACTCAACATTTATGTATTTTTTCTATATATTAGATTAAAACTTAATTTAATGTGAAATGATCTTTTATTGGTTATTGCATTATTTTTCAATATTCCATACAAAAATTTAATTGGTGATGATGTTTACAATAATGTAAATTGCAGATTATCCATTGAGATTGAAAAAAAATATTCATTAATCCTTACCCTAATAGGAACTTAAACTGTATCAAGAACTATCATGTTGTATCAATGGATTATAACACCACACGAAAATAAAAATAAATTTAATATTAAAACACATAGTCTATAGAAAACACTTTGTTATTACCTATACAACAAAAAAATTATGTCGCTTCAAGGATTTTTATTTCAAAAATATGACATACAGGGTTGCATTTACGGCGATATTTAGTGTCTAATAGAATCAACATAATTTTTTTATAAATAGTAACATAACCATATGAATAGTAACCTACCCTTATGAAATGTACTATGACCCTTGTGAATAGTAACATCTCCCATCGATGTATAAATATAATTTAGGCACATTATAAAAGAAATTATGTTTTTTAAATTATTTATTAAGAATTAGTATTTTTGTGAGTGATAAATATTTAATTAAAAGTTTAAATTAATAAAATTATAAAATTATTTTTCATAAAAATTAATCCAAAATCTTAATTTTATTTTTCTATTATTTTAGGATAGTTTTATGATACCTCATATAATTTTTAAATATATTATAAATTTAGTTTCAAATATAAATTATGAATTTGTGATGTAAATAAGGATTTTATTGAAAAATTAAATTTCATATATATAGAAAATCATTTTGATAAAATGAAAATCATTTTTGGATTCTACATGTTGAGAAATTATTAGGGTGATTTTTTTTATTTTTATAAAAAGCTTGATTTTTTTATGAATAGTAAAATACGATAATTTACGATAAATACTAAATACATGATTTTATGAGTCATAGGTGATGTAAGGATGATGTAAGACCCCTTAGTTCCAAATAAAATTCATATATTATTATTTTTGGTCACAATAATCAATACTATTGATTTTCTTTGGAAAAATAATAAAATAATGATCAAGATATTAAAAAATTCCCCTCTCCTCCACTATAAACCCCCCTCACTTTGCATTCTCTTTACTCATAAAAAGCATTGTTCATTCTCTAAATTCTACCCAAATTTCCTCCCTAGATCCTCCCTAACGTCTATCATCCCTTGGAGTACTTAAAAGGCCAAATCCTATCCCATAAGGAGGCTTACAAGGAAGATTAATTCAAGAGGTAAATTCCTCTTTTCAATTCATTTACTTTCTTTTCAATTTCCTTTGTTTTCTTATCTATCCTCACCTAATTTCATCCAAATGATGTGATGAATCTAGTACATTACATTTAATTCAAAGTTGTTATGATAAAGGAATAATTCTTCATCATCTTTCATTTCCCTATCTTTTATACTAGATGTGAAAACACCATACGAGATGTGTTAATTAATCACAATAAAGGATGATGGGATTTAAATTTATATTACCATATTCAGTTCTAGTCAAATATCCATTATTACGGTTGAACCATACTATAATATTTATTTTATGTCTCATCTATTATTTTTGAATAATTTTTTACAGATGATATTAATTTATAATGCAATATGATTTTGTTGTGATCAAGAACCACAAATTAACCCAAAAAAATCATTAATGTTTTATATAATGATTTATCTTCACTCACAATAGCCAAATGAATTTAATAAAAATTTAATATTTTGGTTGTTCATTAATAACATAAATCATCTATTCTGGAAAACCATTCTCATTCTACATTTTTATCCAGGCAAGAATATAAGTAAACTGATCATGAAAACCAATGAAGAAAACACTCCCAATCATTGAAATTGAATTTATTGACCCATCATAAGGACATTAATGAACCTAAAATGGTGATAATAAATAAATTAAATGTATATGATGATCTGAAATCATTAATTTATGATCAAAAATTTGATTATTCATGTCGTTAAGATCAAGTGTGGAAAACTTTCGAACTTAAGTTTAGGGGTTTCTACCAAAACCTCCATTTTTCATCCAAGTTACTCTTATACTATACGTACCTCAATTAAATTATTATTTATTAATATTTAATCCTAATATATTATTTTATAATGTTCTATATATGTGAACTAATAAAAATCCAGCTTAAATATATGGGGAGTTATATGTTTTAAAATGATCATTCAAAAATTCTACCTGAAATACAAACCCGATTCAAGGGAATTTCTCATATTCTTACATATTTTAAAGGTAACTCTATAATATGTTTCCATAATCATTATAAAATAAATAATTTTATTTTGAAAATAATTTATTACTTAAATTATGGTTTTATATAATGTTTTTTCAAAAAGGACACTTTTTTTCAATGTAAATGAGTATTTATATCAAGAATAACTCAATGATTTTATAAGAGTATCTTCATTTGTTTCAACATCATTATTGATTATTATGTATCATTGGGATTAATAATTTATTATATAATATAACATATTTAATTGAATGGTTTATTATTAGTTTTACTATGGGTGTTTATTCTGAAAACCATTTACAAGTTTACTCCGAATGGTTTGTGTTTATGCCTAATGCTTGGGGATAGTTATTTACATTTCATATGTTAGTTTCAATATGAATGTATATGTTGTTGATGTTTATCCCCATTTATATGATGAATGAATTGGAATTATTATGTTATTTTTGGGCCCCTCTATATCAACTTGATGCATCGGTAGGTCTCATGAGACAAACAACAGTCTTGGAACAGGGCCTTTACAAAATTATTATTATGGTCCTAGCACAAGGCCTTACAGGTATGGTTATGATGTCCATAATTATGTATTCCTTCATTGTGAAACTAGTAAATGAAGTTTATTGAGGTTATTCTACAAGTATAATACCTATTATTATTCTTTGTTATGGAATTATTTATTCAACTCTTATTCCGGCCAAAATGTGTTCAAGTACATTTATAAAGGCAAGAAGTTTTAGTTATTCACCATGCTTAATCTGTATGTTTATGATATATTACATTGTATTTATTTCCCTTACTATGCATTTGAGCTCACCCATTTTTTATGTTCCATTTTCTTAGGACATGAAGAAGTTTATTATTAATGACATAGAGGGATAAACTTAGAGTTGTGGGTGTTCCCAATAAAGCATATATGTTGTATTTGATTTAAAGTTATAAAGTTGAACTTATGTACGTATCTTATTTCCAAATCTAATAAACTACTCTGTCTTTTTGGATGCATATTGTTTTTTTTTATATTCCAATGTAACGAATTAAGTCACTAGCTCTGGGAAACTAGGGTTGGGTCCTTATAGTTGGTATCAATGAAAGGGTAGTATAAAACATCAAAGCTAGATTTATAAAACATAGATTAGAAAAAAAAACCCATATGACAATCTTTGAGGATAAAAATACAATAATTTCCTATAATTTTGGTATGTAATAGATTATGTGGATTATTTTAGAAAATATATCCATGTTTGGATACTATAAGTGGATGTGGTTCTAGCACAGATTTACTTAGGAGTGAAATCACTGATAAGGAGTTTTAGGATGGACCCGAGGTATCCTGGTACACAACAATTGTCCTTACTACACACCTAGTTTGACACTCATGGGTGATATTATTTGGATAATTCATATTTTCATTAAAATCCATTATGAATAGTTTAAATGTACATTTTTCTCAAAGAAACCATGTTTATGATTATGGGATTATCCATGCATAAGATTTCAATTTATTCTAAGTATTTTTCTATATTGATATTATAAATTATGATTCAAAACCTAATCTAGTGTATTCCATTATTTAGAAATGGAACCAAGTGGAAGGAATGAAAACCACATGAACACATGTATTCTATATAGGTATTTACCACATGTTCTATATAATGATGTTGGATCAAGAGTTGTGACTGGTGTGGAGCACCTTAAAACTTTACTAGGATAGCTTACCCAAGTTATGAAAAATATCCTTACCCATATGGAGAATCCGAATCCACAACATAGAGGATTTATATTAGATCACTTTATGCGACTACAACCTTAATAATTTAATGGGACTATAAACCTATTCGTAGCAGCATATTGGATAAGCTCATTTGAAAATATATTTCTCACTTTGGGATATAAAGAAAGAGAGAATGTTTTTATGGTAGTTTATTTTCTATCGGGAGAAGAAGATCAGAAGTGGTGTTTAATTCATATCAAAAAGCATGACGAAGAAATATATGAAATGGAATGGATGGATTTTAATGAAATTTTTATAAAAAAATACTAACCTCATGAACATTGAGTAGATATGTAATGGATGTTTCTGAATCTGAGGAAAAAAATATGATGAAAATGTTGCAAAGCATGAAGATAAATTCACATGTTTAGCATGACATGACACTGTATAAATATGTAATCCAGGGAGAAATATTGATTGAATCATTGATGGTTTTAAACCACTACTCCTAAGGGATCTAGTCTCCCAATTTTTCTCATCATATGAAGATATTGTCTCTTGTTATATTAAGAAGGAAAAAATAATTCTCTTTGTCTTGTGAATTTTAGGGAAACCAAGAGAAGAAGATGGAAGTTCAAAACTCTTGAAATGAAAATAAGTAAATTGGGAAGAGTGGAAGAGTTGAACTTCTACCCTGTGATAATTGTGGGAAGATACACTGTGGAACATTCCAAAAGGGTATGGGTGTTAGTTAGAAGTGTAGAGAACAAGGCCACCAATATCAGGATTTTTAGGGGGATGAAAGAAGCTACCAATGTCCAATGCTACAATTGCAATGATATGGGAAATAAATAAAATAATTGTCATGGGGATCTAGGAATTGTTCCCAAAAAAAGATAAGGGAGCAAAGTCAATCTTATGCTATAAAAACTATAGAGGTTTAAGTTCCTAAGGATGTGGTGGTAGGCACATTAATCATTTCCTCAAAATTTTCCAATGATTTATTTTATTTTGGATAATAGAATTATTTTATATCTTCTATGTTTTCTAAGAAAATTAGACATGTTTAATTAGATCTAATAAAATATTTTTCAGTAAATTCTCATAGGGGATGTATTATTGCAATAAAGATGTGTTGATCAGTCCCCATCATGACACATAAACATTATTTAGTTTCTAAACTTATCATCATACCCCTGATTGACATTGATATAATCCTTGGTATGATTCATCTTTCACATTATGATGCGAAGATATATTGTAAGATGATAGGAGTTATGATTTTTCATAATGATGTTGAATCCCTTATCTTTAGAGCTGAAACCTCACCAACTGATTCTTATCTAGATCTACCCCCAGTCACTCTTCTAGATATAATTATTGGTGTGTAAGGGAATGTAATATCTATGGGTGTGGAATGGAATTTTAAAATAGAGGGAGTACTTATTGTGAAATAATATATTGATGTGTTTCAGGTGGATTTACCTAGACATCCACTAGAGTATGAAATTGAGTTTTCCATTTATTTAATTCTTGGTTCAAGGAATATGTCAAAGTCCCATTATATAATGGCTGCAATGGAATTAGTGGAACTGAAGAAAAAACTCATGGAATTGATTGATAAAGGATTTCATCACATTAGTGTGTCTCCTTGGGGAGCCACTATTATTTTTGTTAAGAAGAATGTTTTATCTATGTGGTTGTGCATTGACTATAGGGATATCAATTCTATAAAAATTAAGAAAAAGTATCCCCTAACTCGTATTGATGATTTATTTTAACTACTTCATGAATCCCAAATGTTTTTCAATGATTGATCATTGGTCTGGACATCATTAGTTGCGTGTGAGGAAAGTAGATATTCCAAAGACAACATTTTGAAATTGTTGTTGGAATTAAGGGTTTATAGTAATTCCTTTTTATAAAAATTAGTGAACCCACTATTTTCATGGATCTAATTAATATTTTCAACTAAGAATATCTTGATTACTTTGTGGTGATATTTTTTGATGATATCTTGGTACAATATAAAATCAAAAAGGATCATGAGAATCAATTACATAATATTCTTAAGAATCATATATGAAATGAATTATATGGGACGTTTAACAACTATAGTTTTTTGAATCAACCAGTTTTCTTTTATGGGCCACATTTTTATTAAGTATAGAATATCAATTGATCCTACGATGAAAAATGTTATTCATGAATGGACTACTCCATCAAACAAAACTAAGGTATGATTTTTTTTGGTTCGGCATGTTATTATCAGGGTTTTTTTCAGGGCTTCATCGATTTAGCCAACCCAATGACCAAGATTACATGTAAATGGTTTATGTTCATATGGGAAATAGAATGTAAGTATTGTTTTGAGGAATTTTATAAGATATTAGTGAATGATCCATTCCTGACTCCATCATCAGAGAATGATAGGTTTGTGATTTATATTAATGCATCAATGAAATGACTTGGTTGTGTCCTTATGTAGAATGATATAGTTACTTCCAATGCATCAAGGTAGTAAAATATTAATGGAAAGAACTATACTACTCATGATAATGAGTTAGCTATAGTGATAATTTCCCTAAAAATATAGAGACACTATCTCTATGGTGAAATATATGAGACATATATGGATCAAAAGAGTCTAAAGTATATCTTATCACAAAAAATAACTCAACATGAGGTGAAGGAGCTAGTTTTAAATACTCAAGGATTATGATTATTCCATACAATACCACCCAAGAAAGGAAAATAAGGTATATAATTCATTGATTAGGAAGGATTATGGAGTTTTAAACATAATAAGAATTGAAAGGGATCTTGTCTTCATGGATCTAGTATAGATGGAAATTGGAATTATCAAATAAGGTGAAACATCTTTACATTTTCAATTGGATTCCCAACCATATTTATTAGAAATGATTAAATTATATCAACCTGATGATGAGAATAATCAAAAGAAAATTAATGCCGTGAAGGATGGGAAGTTGGTTGAATTTATATGTAAAGATAAAATCCTAAATTTTTGGAAGATGTTATGTGTTCCATCTATACACAAGAAAAAAAGGGATTTAATGGATTGTTCTCATAGCTCAAATTTCTATATACACCCTTGTAGAACTAAAATGTATTGTGATTTGACGGAACATTTTTGGTGGGACAACATGAAGTGCAAAATTACTAATAAGGTATCAACAAATTTAGTCTATCAAAAAGTGAATGCCGAATGAACACATCCTATAGGAGTCATGTAACCTCTACCTATTACCACATGGAAATTGGATGTCATAATCATGGATTTGGTCACTAGATTGCCCAAAAATCAATGAATGAATAATGAAATATGGGTAATTATTGATCCACTTACAAAATATGCACATTTCCTCACTATAAGGGAGGATTTTCTACTAGATTCTTCCAAAACTATATATTAATTAAGTAGTAAGACATCATGGAGGACCTCTTTCATTAGTGTCTAATTACAATCATCCTTTTACATCAACATTCAGGAAATTTCTTCCAAAAGACTTAGATATTTATCTTCTTTTGAGTACATCTTATCATCCTCAAACTAATGGGAAATCAGAAAGGTTGATCCCAACCATAGAGGACATGTTGGGATCAAGATCACGTGACTATGAAGGTATTTGGGACAAATGTTTTCCTTTGGTGTAGTTTTCCTACAATAATAGTTTCCACTCAAGTATTCAAAATGGAACAATGTGAAGCTTTGTATGGAAAGATATCTCACACACCAACTTGTTGGGATGAAGTTGGAGAAAGGAAGCTTAGGGGTCTAGAGCTTATGCAGGAAACACTAATGAAGGTAAATACAATTCAAGTACATATTGAAGATTCTCATAGAAGACAAAAAATATATGTTCATAATTGAAATAAATATTTTTACTTTCAAGTGGGAGATCATGTTTTCATAAAAGTAAATCAATTGAAGGGTGTAATATGTTTTGGGGAGAAAGGAAAACTGATCCACATGTACATAGGCCCTTTTGAAATTTTGGTGAGAATTGGAACTGTTCCATATCATTTTGCTATGCCACCTTTCCTTTTTAGTGTACACAATGGGTTCCATGTCTCGTTGCTGAGAATGTACAAGCTTGACCCAATGCATGTCATCACTTCTGTAGGTATTGAATTGTAACATGACCTATCTTACTATGAAGAGACTACCCATATTATGGACACTAAAGAAAATGTGTTGAGGAATCAGACAACTCGACCAGTAATGGTACATTGTAAAAATCAAATAATTGATGAAGCGATAGGGGATCATAAAGAGTTTATGATTAAGAACTACCGAAATATTTTTGTGAGGTAACATTCTTGAATTTAGAGGAAATAGTTTTGGTGTGGGGGAGATAATGTAACACCATATGGATTTAAAAATAAATTTAATATTTAAACACTGAGTCTCTATGAAACATCATTTTGTTATAGCTTATCCAATAAACCAATTTTTCTGCTTCAAATGTTTGTATATAAAAATTAAAACATTCATGGTTGCATTCAAGATGTTAATTGGAGTGTGATAGAATCTACATAATTTTTTTTGGAAATAGGAACATACCCTTATGAATAGGATCTCACCCTTATAAATAATACTATGACCCTTGTGAATATCATCCTCAACCATGTATATATAATTAAAATTTAGGCAAAAAATAAAATAAATAGAACAGATTAAAAATTATTGATTAATTTTTTTTATATTTGTATGTGATAAATTTTTAATTAATTTTTTAAATTAATAAATTAATTAAATTATTATTCATAAAAATTATTCCTAAATATGTATTTTGTTTTCCTATGATTTTAGGATAATTTTATGAGACCTTAGTTAATTTTTGAACGTATTAAAAAATTAGTTTTAAATTTTAAATAAGTATTTTTCAAGTAAATAATGATATTATATAAAAATTAAATTTCAAATATTTAGGAAATTATTTGGATAAAATGGAATTTTTTTTGTATTCTACATGTCTAATTTTTTTTTGTTAATTTTAATGATTTTTCTAAAATACCTGAATTTTTAATGAATAGTAAAATATGATAATTTACAATAAATATTAAATACATGATTTATTGAGTCACAGGTGATGTAAGAATGATGTAAGACCAGTTGGTTCAAAATCACATGAACATATTACTATTATTGGTCACAATAATCAATACTATTGGTTGTATTTGGAAAAATAATAAAATATTGATTAAGATATTCAAAAATTACTCCCCTCATCCACTATAAAAACCCCCATCACTCCCTCATCTCAAAACTCTTTTAAAGAATTGTGCCTTTTCTAAATTCTAACTAAATAACCTCCCTACCTCCTCCCCAACATCCATCAACCCTTGGTATTCTCAAAAGGCCAAATCCCATCCCTTAAAGAGGAACTCAAGGAAGATTGATTCAAGAGGTAAAATATTCTTTTCAATTCTTTTTCATTATTTTCAAGTTTGTTTTAATTTATATCCTCAAATCCATTCAACCAAATTTGGTGATGACTCTATTACTATAAATTTACTAGAATTTTGTTATTAAAAATGAATAATTATTAATCATATCTATTTTCCTTTTCTTCTGCACCAATTGTGAAAATACAATCCAAGGCATGTTAATTTCTCATATTCAAGGGCGATGGATTTTCAATTTCGATTACCATATTAAGTTATTTTTAGGACACCATATTGATGGTGGAACCATAATATAATATTTTTTATGTATCATATATTTATTTTTAATCCTTTATATAGGTGATATTAATTTGTAAATAAAAATGAGATCGTTGTGATCAAGATCCTCTAATTAACCCAAACAATTGCCATTAAAGGTTTATAAAATGATTCATCTTCTATACAAATAACAAAAAGAAGTTAATAACCATGTCATATTCTGGTTGTTAACTAATAACATACTTATTCTATTATGGACAACCATTATCATTCTACATGTACATACATACATGAATATAAATAAATAGATCATGAAAACCAAGGAAGAAAATCCACCTAGACAATGACATTCAATCTATTAACCCATAACAAATACATGTATGAACCAAAAAAGGTAATAATAAATCAATTAAAAGAAATATAGGATCTTTAATAATTAATTTATGAACCTAAATTTGATTATTCAGTTCATTAATATCATCTGAGGAACACCTACAGACTTAAGGTAAGTGTTTTCTACCTGAACCTCCATTTTCATTCTGGTTACTCTTATTCCCCAGTTACCTAAATTAAATTATTATTTATTAATATTTACAACTCATATATTATTTCATAATGTTCTATATATTCGTACCAACCATAATCTTACTTTAATTTATGGAGAGTTATATGTTTTAAAAAGATATTTCAAAAATTCTTCCCGAAATACAAACTCGATTCATGGGAATTTCTATAATTCATACCTATTTTAAAAAGTACTCTATAATTTATTTTTGGAAACCATTATCATAATAAAAATAGTAATTTTATTATGATAATACAATCTTACTTAACTTCTGGTTTTATAAAACAATTTTTCCAAAAATACTCTACAGTTTGAAGTAAAAGAGTATTTATCTCAAGAATTACTCACGGATTTTATAAGAGTACCGTCATCTATTTGAAGAAACATGTTGATTCTTATGTATTAATTGGATTAATCTTTTATTATAACATATCCCATATTAAATTTAATGGTTTATGATTATTTTGACTATGGATATGCTATTATAAATCCATTCACCTATTTTCTCCGAATGGTTAGTTTTTATGCTTAATGGTTGGGTAAAGTTATTTACATTTCATATGTTAGATTAATTATGAATGTATATATTTCTTATGTTTATCCACACAAATATTAGGATTTAATTGGAATTATTATGTGATTGGAGGTCCCACCTATATCCCCTCGATGCATTAGTAGGTCTCATGAGACAATTTACAGTCTTGGCATAAAGCCTTGACAAAATGACTATTATTGTAATAGAACGAGGTAGTAATGGTATTATTATGATGTCTGTAATTATGAATTCCCTCATTATAAAAATAATAAATTAATTTTACTTAGGTTATTCGAGTATTAGAATACCAATGATTATGCTTTATTATATAATTATTAATTCATCTCTTATTCTTACCACAATGTGTTCAGGTTCATTTTTAAAGGCATGTGTTATTAGTTATTCACCATGCCTAATGTTTATGTTTATGATATATTCAACTTAATTTCTTACCCTTAATAAGAAATTGAGCTCACCCCTTTATTATATATCATTTTCTCATGACATGAAGATGTTTATTATGAATGTCCCCCTGGGATAAACATGGTGTTGTGGATGTTCCGAATAAAATTTATCTATTTTATTCCATTTGAAGTTGTAATGTTGAACATATTTATTAATATTTCTTCCAATGATACTAAACTAATCAGTCCATTTGAATGACTATTCTGGGTTTCTTTCCAATGTAATAAAATAAGGTACCACCTTCGGGTAACTAGGGTCAGGTGCTTACATGGAAACATTATAAAATTTATAACTATTTATTCTTTTTTAACCATTTACTCATTTGAAGATAGTTATAAAATATAGTTTATTCACTCTTATAGTCTATTTTTATGACCTCTCATTTACCTCTTCATTTATTACTCTCATATAACCTAGATCATTTAATAATATATGAATAACATTTTATTAATCATCTGGAGGTGGCACAATGTTTGTATGGTTGCATGACACATTACTTTCCAACGTGAGTGAAACCCCACATGAGGTAAAGTAATTATTTAAATCACAAGAAATATAATCAATTAATACATAGTGAAATTAATAAATAGGTGGTTCAATAAATATAAGCATGTTTTTATTAATTTTCACATAGAATAATTAATTCAAACTGCATGTAATTTATCAGCAAGTGGTAAAATTAATTCATATGACATCTATCTGACTAACATGTTTTATAGTTAATTCATATATGGTGTTATAAATTCATTCAATATGTGATTAATTCATTTCTAGTGTATTTATGTCACATCACATGTAATTATTTCGGACATAGGGAAATTATTACACATGAAACATGATTAATACACACAAAGTGTCATGAATTAACACATGGTGTAACAAATTCACATTTCATTTAATTAAATCACACAGTATGTAATTAAATTGACATTAAAAAATTATGTTGTACCAATTTATTTGAAAAACATTACAATACTATGATTAGACCATGTAAATCTATTTTTATAGAATATAAATTAATTTAATAATCCATTAAACAACATCATTTGGTGTTTGTCTATCGTTTATTGAATTTAGACATAATATGACTGTTTCTATTTTATATTAAATACTTAATTATTTACTACCTAAAATTAGGATTTTTAAGTAATTTATCGTCATTATATACTATATACCCCACATACATTAAGTCATCACATGCAGCGTCATTTTCATTTGTGTCATGTTTCATTTAGTGAAATTACATTCCATGATGTTACGTCAAATTTCATGTTCACAGTATTTCAATGGAGTGCACTGTATATCGTAACGACCATTATAGGTAGTTCAGTTTGGTACATTACTATTTTTCCTTTATGAAGATGAATTATTAAATTAATTTTAAATAAAATTATGTTATTTTATTTATTTAAAATTAGAGTAAGTGATAAATATCTAAGAAATATATAGTAGAGATAAAAATAAAATTCATTAATTTCATAATCATATTATTAATCATATTTTTTCATGAAAACATAATGTTAATAAAATATTGAATTGAAATAATTGATAGGTAGTTATTTTAAATATTCATTATTTCTTCAAGTGGATGATATGAGTCCAGAACACACATTTTATGTTATTGATTTCATTAAAATTAATTATTTCTTGGGTTTTTGTAATTATTATTATGATAAAATATTTATTTGTTTCACCCTTATTTTCTTTTTATATAGACTTCTGTGCTCATGATTTCTTTTTTATAATCACACTCTTTTGGATTCCTTCACATATATGTGAAGAGAATGAATTATAATGATATTAATCCAAGTTATATGGGGTTGGGTAAGATGGATCCAAGATGAAACCAAATCTAGGAGACATAGAAGCTAAGGTTGAAAGCTATAACTTAGTCCAATTCATTTAAATGATTTTTATTTAACCTAGGTTAAATGGTTTTTTATAATATTATCAATAAAAAAGACTTTATTTAATGAATAAGATAATTCCAATTTTTTATATTTTTCTATTCAATGTTTGGTTTATTTTATGGATTCCAAACTACAATTACAAAAAAAGAAGTAAACATAGAATGATGTAATTAAAATAAAAGGAATATATATATGTTATTTAGAGATAATTAATTAATTGTGAAAAAACCCACTTAATATTAAAAATACATGAAAATATAGAGAGAATGAATATTAATGTATAATAAAAGAATCCATGTATAATATCCCAAGGCACACTGAATCTTTGATTACATGATTAATAATGAAACCGTAAAACTGATTGTTTACATCTCTAAATTCATGAAAATTTATTTTATTGGGGAGTTTTTATGAGGATTTTGTAGACATAACAAAAATTATATTTTTTTATGGACACATCAAATATAATAAACATTTTGAATAAAGTGTTGAGAAAATCCATGTAAGAATTTTAGGATTAGGAAATCCACTCAATGTATCAAGGAATGGTAAGAAAATACCAAGGAAGGTCACCCACCTAAAACCTTCATATAATTTTTATAACAATAGTTGGATTTATAAGGAGGAAAATATAGATCCTTGAAACTAGAATGACAATGTAATATGACATTCTTAGTTCAATGGTGAGGGAAATTGAAACGTGATTAAATAGTGGGTGACTTAATAAGAATATTATAATATTTTTTCCTATATATATTTCAATAAAGATAATTATTAACAATTTATATTTATTATTAAATTAAAATTTAAAAACAATAATGGAAACACTATGACCATTCATCAACTTTTGTGGTGTAAGATCCCTCTATTTTCTAGGATCACCCCTCTTTAAGATTTTCATTAGGAAATTGTGGATTAGTCTTATTGAGTGATAGAGATCCATTTTTAAGCGAAATGACCTAATGTTTAGGGATATATGTCTATTTTAATTGTTAGAGTCTTGATATAAATGTATTAAATGGGTTAAGTGGGTTTTCCATAGAGTTTGGGATGCTTTAGATGTGATTTAAACCACTATGTAGAATATGGGTTGAAATCTACATGCTAATAATTCACATGCCGTGTACATGATACACAACATGTTACTACCACATGTAAAATATGTTAAACTGGTTCATGACATAAAGTGGTTACATTACATGAACGTAATTTGAATCCATTATTTATGGTTTGGGATAATTACTAAATAGGGTATATGGGGTTTTTAGTGTGTCCCTTTAAAAATAAGTTCACAGTGTGTAAATGGATTACATACCATGTATTTATCATGATCATTGGTTTTTAATTGGAATAACTGATGATTTATTTTCATTCAATCATTTTATCCCTCTTATCTTATACATATGATGATTTACAAGTTATTTAAGGTCCTATACCTCTTTCTATATGTCTAAATTTTATATATGATCCTTGATGATTGTTTTTTATTGTGTTTCCATTCTCTTCTGTCATTCTTCATATGATGGGACATAAATCGTTTGACCATGGGGTTATTTTGCGTTTTTATCTTGAACTTGGTTGATCTAGGTTTTCTTTTGATCTTCTATGTCACTGCCCTTATTGGCATTTTCCATTGGAAGTTCAATGTTAATCACCGATTAATGGTGTGTGGTCTAAAGCATAACCCCATGGTTTTATCAGTATCATGTATGTGAAATATTTTGATAGTTCCAACATAAAATTACATTAAATAATTAAATATTTGAATTTATTTTTCCTTGGATCACTTTTGGATCTAAATAACTGTAATCTATATTTTGGATAACTATTGGGTGGGAAAGTCCCTGATTAATATAAATTGGCTAATGGAATAATGCGTGTTTAGAATGACATGCGAGATTTAGTGATTTTTTGGTATAAAGTCTCTATGAAAAGGATTATTTATTATTGATATGACTGTTGATCATTTGGGATATAAATTTAGGATAAATGTAATGATAAATTTTAATTTACAAAATTAATTGTTGAGGCTTATGATGTGATATTGTGATATCCTTGCAGTTATTACTTGTTGTGTTATCATGTTGTAATGATTATATTGAGAAGTCTATTCCCAGTCTGATGATGTAATAGTTATATTGATAGGGCTCTAACTAGTCCCATGTTTTAATGATAATATTAAACATTATTTTCCCAGTCCCATGATTAAATGCTTATATTGAGCGGGCACTGCCAAGTCCAATGTTATCATTATTATTTTTTGTATGATATTACCAGTCTCATGTTATAATTATTACATTGTGTGGGCTATTCCTAGTCTCATGTTGTAATATATATATTGAGTGGGATATGCCCAATACGATGTTTTAATGTTTTATTGAGCATGCCCTACCTAATACCATAATGAAATACGTAACCAGTAGGCTTGGACCATATTTTGTGAATTTACTATCGATATATGGTTTTTGTTTGTCATGGTTGTTGTATATACTTAGACATATTTCAGCATCACACTGAAGTTGGATTATTATTTTATTATAATAATTTACTAGTTATTACACATCTTGATCACTTTATTACATACACTTATTATTATTAAATCTTTTTTAGACATGGTGGTGTTGACATAATTAGTTTTAATCACAACATATCTAGGCTGCTATTTGGATTCTGATCATATAACATGGATGCATGCTTGTACAAGTTCAAGGGAACATGTTACTAATTTTTTTTATTTCTGGATGAGCTGGAGTTTTGAGATGGGCCAAACACGAGGTTCAGAAATAGAGTAGTTTGGTTTTATATAATTCCATTTTTTATTTCTTTAGTTTTATATCTAGATATATTTTTGCCTGTTGTTACATAGTTTATTATTAATGGATTCTTTGGTTCCACCTTTTTTATTTCAAAATTATGTTAAATTATTTCCTCTATGTTTCCATTATTGTGATATTTATTTAAATATTTCATTAATTCAATTTTGTATTATTAACTTGAGTATATAGTCTCTCGACTATATTTATCATACCCCCACTACTATTCGGATGTATTTAACATAAGAGGAGGTGCACATGATATCTTAGTAGCCATCTTATTTTGGCAACATGTCATAGTGCCATATCAGGGGAGTTTACAAAGCGGAATCAAAGTGGCATGTTTTTCATTTCTATTTCATTACATTTTCGGAAATTTATGAAGTATACTATGATATTTCAAGACTTGGTAATGAGATTTTTAATGTTGGTAGATAACAAATGTATTGGGGAAAACCAAGATCCCTGGATTGAGATTACATTTTATGTTGTTCTATTATGATAATTGATATTACATCACCTTTGGAGATTCAGATGTCATTAGATATTATTTTTTATTGAGATTTATACTCATGTACTAGTACGACATGAGATGAGTATGCACAAATCATGATAGGTACATCAGGATATATATTGACATGTATTTCCCTTTAAAGTGAAAATTTTAATGGAATTGTTATACACTTTCCTATATAAAATTTGATTTGATATATCTAATATATTAGGTAATTGGAATGAAATAGACTGATGTTTCCTGAAAAACACTTGAAATACAAGATTAGATAGGCCAAAAAGAGTTTTTCTCTTTCTCTATCACCATTTGAATTTAACCTTGTTTGAAATTTAATGTTGTAAAAAGTGTGTTTGTATTGTAGTGAAAATGACTCCACATTATCTTCAATTTGAGTTTCTAGAGAGTGGAAATCAACATTCTACTAACATAGATGATCCATAGATTCTAATAAATCCTATTAATTATATGGATAGTCAACATCATGAAGTCTTCATAAGGGTTATGTGATCCATGGAGTGGGAGATTGATCACAATGTTCCTTTGATGTTTGATCTGAAAAGAGAGTTCAAACAACAACATCCACCAATGTTCACAAGTGAGGTAGGGCACCAGGTACCTCAGCTCTAAATTGAGTCATTCCAAATGATCTTTAAGAATATTTAGACACTGAAGGATGGATGGTGATTCTTTTTTCACATATGTTTTATGGAACTACCCAGAGTTAGTGGGATATTCTACAGAAGGAAGGAAATTATGAAGATTTATCTTTGAAGGAAATTGTAGTGTTTTTCTTGAGCCACATCTATCTAGAGACAATGAGGGACGATAAGGCTCTTTCATTCATACAAATGACATAAGAGATAATATTTGTGATGGACTATGTTGAACATTTCATCATCTTATAGTGAATTTCCCCGTAATTATTTGCTAATGAGATATCTATAGAGACACATTTCAGGGATGGAATTACTTTTGATATCATGTCATAGGAGAATATTTTTCATCTAATTAGTTTTTCTGATGTGATGAATTATGCACTCATTGTAGAAGGTAATTTATGAGAGGTCATGAGCAATAGACATGTTTTTTCTATTAGGATAACATGGAACTTTTCTTATGGTGGAAAAAAACACCACTATGTCTATTTATAGAAAAGAAATGGTGGATATAGTTATTAGGGTAGTGGGAATCCATCTCAAGACCGTGTTCCATTTCACTATTTTTAGGGTGCAAAGTTTGGGGAAAATAAGCCTTAGTATTCATAACCTGTTTTTTAGTTCCATCATTGTAGAATGTTAGACCACCTAATAAAGTATTGTAGAGTATCACATCATCAATATGGTGGAAAGGGTTCAGTAATGTAACTAGAGTTTGAGAAAGACTCAACTAATTCTTGGATAAAATGTAACAAGATCTCCCCTAGACATTCAGATTGAGGAAGAAGATGCGGTACCCTAGTGCATGAACAACATTCCTAGATATAGGTAATATATCTGGGGCTCAGTTTCATGTTATACATGATATATTTTATATTTTGGATGTAGGACCATCTACTGTCATATGGATGATTCTTGTATCATTGACCCGTGATCATGTTTTGTCAGATTCATGAGAATCACATTCCTTTTTATATTATCTATTTTAAAATGGTTTTGGAATGTTTAAGGAAAGAAAAAATGGTTAATTGACCATTTATGCACCCCTGGGAGTGATATTAGATAATATAAAATGTTCTAATGGATGTTTTCTAGAGATCGTCGGTTACAGTTTATTATCAGAACCATTGTTGCTGAAAATAAAAGGTTTTGATTTTCTTATTAGTATGGATTGTTTATGGAAATTCCAGGATCTTATTGACTATTATCAAATGTTTGTTACCAATCTATCTCTATAAGGAGGCCACTATTCCCCCCCATTTAGTGTAAGATCATTAGGATGGTCATACATGACTAATTATGTGCTGAATGGATTGTCTAATGGATTGGATAATAGGTATTATTTTTTATGATGGTGGGATGTAGTGGGATTCTTTTCCTCTAGTGAAATATCTTTTCTAGGATGTATTTCATGATGAATTCTGTGAATTACCATTCTTGCGGGAGATCGAGTTCATGGTAGAGTTGCTACCAGCTGTAGAGGCAGTTTCTATCCACCTTATAGAATAGCACCAGAAAAGATTTTGGTGTTGAGAGGTCAGTTTGATGATCTGGAAGATAAATTTTTCATGTGAAATAATATTTCTCCATGGGGTTACCCAGTTATTTTCACCATGAAGGCTGATGTTACCTTGTGAATGTGTGTATTTTACAGATATTGAACTAGACGGTAGTAAAATATCAGTATCCCCTCATGCATATAAAAGACCTATTTGACTAGTTGATAGGGTTTAGTTTTCTCTATGATGGATTTCATATTAGGATACCACCATGTGAAGGATAAGAATTTCAAAATGCCACAATCTTCTTTTAGGAAAAAGTATGGTTTGTATGAGTACTTAGTGAAGTTTTTTTGTATAACTTTGGAACTCAATGTACTCGTAGCCCATATGAATCAAATATTTCATTCCTTTTTTGAAGAATTTATGGGTTTTTGTGGAAACAATAATTGTGCAATCCTAGTTAGTATATGATCATACCAATCATTTTTGACATCATCTTGATTACATTGACAGAGAATCTTATTTATGTTAAGAAAATGAAATAGAGTTTCAAGATTGTTAAAGTGAAATTATTGGTCTATGTCATATCATATATCATAGTGTCAATAGATCAATAGAAATTCAAAACTTTGGTATCATGTCAAAATCCTTTGAATGTCATTGAGATTTAGAGTTTTCAGTTTAGATGGTTATTATGAGTGATTTATTATGAAATTTTCTAGTTTAGAATCACTAATGTGAGGGCTGACCAAGTAGGGAGTGAAGTTAATTTAGTAATATACTTGCAACATATATTTTTAGTAGCTTAATGGGGGGGATTACCTCACTACCTATTCTCACATTACCTATTCAAGGTAAATATTACACCATGTACTGTGAGGAGTTCAGAGTTGGTCTTGGATCATTTTTTACGCCAAACTATTTAGGGAATTCTCATGGATATAAAAAACTAATATCACATCATAATAATTACCCTACTCATGATATAGACATTGAAACTGTGATATATTCCCTGAGTTTTTGGGGAAACTATTTTATATGAAAATGGATTTTAGTATACATGAACCACAAGATACATAGGCAAAACATTTATCAGTGGTACCTAAACCTCTATCATCGTATGGGGGTAAAAATTACATAGCATTTCAACATAGATTTTGATTATACAATTGAAAAAATAAAAATCACCATTGATTCTTTGATTTGGATGATTCAAAAAGAGACAACGTGGGAGTCTTGTGACTAGTGGATGATGATGATATTTCATTACAGAGAAGCGTCTCGATGTTCATGAGCTCGAGAGATGAGTATCTCTAACATCAATGTTTTTTATGCCCTTGATTTTAGACTAGATCAATGTTGATATGTTATGTGATATAGAGATAAAAGTTTTTAGAGACTACAAATATAGTTGGGAGACCCCAACATGATAATATATTGATTTTGGAAATATTCTCCTTTTCTATGGAAAACTATGGGTTCTTACAAGCTTGTACAAGGACATAATGATAGAGTTCCATGCATATATATGGTTGGGACATAATAGATTAATAAATATGTATCTTAATCTCCAAAGAATGTTCTTGTGGTTTTAAAAAATAATTACATAGAGAGATTAATTGAGAGTCGTTTAAATTGTACACTGGTGGAATTTGATCATCAAAGGATTGGTAGGCTATTGAATTCTATGCCCATTACTGAGTGGAAATGGGTTGATATCACTATGGATTTTGTGACATTTTTACCTATGACAACCCATAAAAGTTATACAATATGGGTGATTGACTTACAAAGCCATCACACATCTTAATCGTTAAGGAGACCTTCAATATCGATGATTTGGGAATTCATTACGTGTATAAGATAGTTCAGTTTCATTGTATTCCAATGAGTATTGTTTTATAAAGAGACCCCCATTGCATGTATTGGTTCATGAAGGATATTTAAGAGGCTCTTGGATAACATGTTCTTTTGAGTACAACCTATAATCCTTAGAATGATGGTCAATCTGATTAGACAATTCGGGGTTTTGGAGGATATGTTACAAGATTGTGTTATTGATTACAATGGTTAATGGTAGCATCATTTTGAAATTATGGAGTTTCATATAATAATAGCTTCCATGAATCGATCTAGATGGAATCTTTTGAGGCTTCATATGAAAGGTCATATCATTTGCTGGTGTTATAGTAAGAGGTGGGGGAGTTAGTGCTAGTTTTGAATAGTCTCATTCAAGAGACAAATGAGTAGTCTCAATTAATCAAGAGGTCATTTGTAACTTTATAGAGATGGAATAAGTCTTATGCATACCATTATAGATAACCTCTTGAGTTCCAGGTTGGTTATCATGTTTTCCTTGAGGTGTTTCCTAGGATGGGAAAATTCCATATTAGGAAACAAGGAAATATAGTTCCTATGTTCTTCAGGAAATTTGAAATAGTTTCTAGTGTTGGTCTAGTTGTTTAAAGATTAGCCCTTCTACCAGACTACAATTCTATGAATGACAAGTCCCACATGTCACAACATCAGAGATATTATCAGGGCACTTAAAATGTTTTAGACATCAAGGATGTATAGATTTGTGCTGGCGAAACCTTTTAAGATAATTCGATACAGAATGTGAACCAAAGTGGGAACTATATACTATATAGGACTATAAATCTGGTTAGAGTTCAACAGAATGATGGGAATGTTCAAGTGGATAGTAGGGAGAAAGTTTCTAATAATAAAGCACAATGTCCAAACATATTCCCCAAGACCCCATATTGTTTCTTAGAGCAGCTCAAGGATTAGAAATTTTATGGTGGGATGTATGAAGATATCATATTATTTTAGGTATGTCCAACTTTGAGTTTTTCATAATGTCTTGATGGGAATGTCTTTTTGTTGACAATGAGCCTTTTTTGGAAAAAATGATCTAAATTTTCGCTATCTATGTTAATTTTAATTAATGAAGTCTGGTTATAAAAGTGTTTAATGAGCTTTTGAGGGGTTTTCAATGAATTTGGGGAGATTTGGATGTGGTTTCAACTATTATGTAAAATCTGGTCTAAATAGTATTTGCAGAGCATTCAAAACTGTTCACATGTTACATTATCTGTAACTGCCACTACACACATGATGTGAACTTGTTCATGATGTGAAATGGTTACATATAATGAACCTAATTTATATTGTATATTTTTTTTATCATGATAAATATTAACATGATATGACAAGTTATTTGGATTATCCCATTAAAAAAAATAAAAAATAGATGTGTATATGTATTACAAACCACGTATTTATAGAATGAATCAATTTTTAATGGGAATTATTTATGATTTATTTTCATTCCTTCATTGTATCCCTCCTCTCATAGACCTAGGATAATTTACAGCTAATTTTGGGTCCCTTGCCTTTATATTGAGATGTTCCTATTACACATCCAATCCATGGTAAGTGTTTTATCATAGGTTTAATTTCTCTCCATCCATTTCTCATTCATTGTGGAATAAATCTTTTGACTACAAGGTTATTTTTGGTTTTGATATTTACTTTGGTTGATCAATGATATTATTTAAATCTTCTATGCCTTCATTTTTATTTGTGTTTTATATTAGAATCATTGCATTACTCACAAGTTAATAGTAGGGGGTCTAATCCTTAACCCTATGGATTGATAATTATAAAATATGTAAAATACAGAGATTTTTCCAACATATGTGCACAATAATTTATTAAATAATGGATTGTATTATTCCTTAGAAAACTTTTGGAACCAATTCATTGTGACCTAGCAGTTGGATAACTATTGGGTTAGAAAACTTCTTATTAATATGAATTGACTAATATATTAATTTTTTTTACATGAAAATATTCCATTGATGATTACTTGATATAAAATACATAGGTAAAGTCGTATTTCTTATTGATATTACAATTGTTCATTCCAGTTATAAATGAACGTGAAATTGAATGATAACTGGTAAATTGAATAATTAAATTTTGATTCATTTGATGTCATATTGAGATATCTTTGATGATATGACTTGTATTGTTATCATTCAATAATGGTTACATTGAGTGGGCTATGCCTAGTCCCATGCTGTAATTATTATATTATGGGGGATTTTCCGAGTCCCATGTTGTAATGCTTATACTAAGCAGGATTTTTCTTGTACCATGTTGTAATGTTTATAAGGAGTGTCCTCTACCTAGTCCCACACTCTAATACTTATATTTAAAGAGATATTCCATGTGCCAATATGTGATGATTATATTGATTGAGCTATGCCCAAACCCATACTATAATGCTTTTATTGAGTGAGTTATTCCCAACACCATGTAGTAATGTTTTTATTCAGGAGTATATGCCCAGTCCCATGCTAATATTCTATTTTACTAGGCTTGGAATAGATTTTGTGATTATCAAATGGATATATGGTTGTTGTTTAGCACAATACACTATGATAGTTCTTTAGGCATGGATCTAAAGAAGGTTCATTATCTTACTGTATTGATTGATTAATTAATACATATTTTCATCACTTTGCAGAATAAATTATTATCATATTGATTTTGTAATACATGTTGGCTTTGACCTTATGAGTTTTAGTCACACCGTATTTGGGCCACTATTTGGTACCCTATAATATTACATGGATTTTGGTCTGTAAAAAGAAAAGGGACCTTGTTACAGTTTTTTTATTCATTCAAAATATGTTGGAGTTTTGAAATGGGTTCCCCATGGGGTTCAGGATTAGATTCTTTTGGGTTTATTTTGTATCAACTGGTTATTTTATTTTTATTGGTTTCAATATGACATTTGAATAACTTTTATCCTATTATGTCATGGTTTATTATTCTTGTATTATTTGGTTACTACATTTAAATAGGGAATAATGTATCCTCATCCAAAACATTTATTTTTTTAGAAAATTATAGTTAATTTGTGAAATTTTTTCAACACTATTTCTAAGGAAAATGTGATTATTTCTTAATTAAATACATAATATGGCTGGGTTGGGTGTTGTAACGCCCCAACCCCAATTACCCATAGTCAGTGCATTATTACATAACATTGGCATGATCACAAAAGACGAATTCTCGAAAGGCCGATTAGTTTTGTAGCCTTGGAAACACTAGATATATCCATAAGTCTTACATTACATAATAAAGTGAAAAAAACTACAACACATTTTTTCTTAATATCCCCTCATACATTCCCTACATGTCATTTATAAAATACTTCTTCAATCCTGGGAAAAATTAAAACATTGAAAGGGGTGAGCTCAGATGCTCCGTAAGGATAACAATATAGCGGAAACTTTCATAAATAAACATAAAAATTTAAGGCAATGTTTAACTAAAAAAATCCTTTTAAATTTGAACTTCAGTATAATATGGAAAAGATAAAATGAAATAATTCCATTTACATAATCACATGGATATTCTACTAGTCGAATAATCACATGAAATATCAATAACCACTTTCATAATGATGGAATGCATAATGCCAGACTATCATAACCACATAGTCAAGGCCTTGTTCCAAGACTACAAATAAGATTTTTTTCAAGGCCTTGTGCCAAGACACTAGTTTTTCTCATGATACCTACCGATGCAACAAGGAGCTATTGCAGGATCCACCTGTCACATATTAAGTCCAATGCATTCCTTATATGAATAGGTTTAAACATAACATAAAAATTCGTATTAAAACAAGTATAAGAAATGTCAATACTTTCTCCATAAACCATGAATAGTATAAAAATAACACATCCACAGTCGAACATATCACAAAACCTTCAATATATTATGGATGTTTTGTATCATAATAAATCAACTTCAAATAAGCTTAAAATCCATCAAAGGATGTTGACATAGATGAAATCAAAACTATTTGAGAGAAATATATCTTTTTTTGAAATCATTTAAAAGTCACAAAATTATAAATGAAAATATTTACTTTGAAAATATTATTATACGCTTGTAAGGGAAGATTTGAAGATTTTATAACAGCGGAAAATAGCCGCACCCGCCGTATAAGTTAAAAAAACATTCTTAACTTAATTTTGTCGAAAAGGTTAAAAAGGACCTTGTTTGGAAAATGACGGAAAGATTCCTTTATAAACTTATTATAAAAAGTAAACAAGGGTAAAAATTAATTTAACCCATAGTATATAAAATAGTAAGAATGATTTGAAATAATTTTTTAAGAAACATGGATGTGGATGATAATGTGTTCCCAGTACATAATTAGGTATAAACAACCTCAGATAATGAAGAGATTGTGAAATAAACCCTTACCTAGTACTTTTCCTTGGGTAAGGGTAGTTTAACCTCCTATATAATGTTTAAATAATAGTTATTAAATTATAAAAGAATAATATACATTAATATGATTTCATATATGATCTTTTAACATTGCTTTGTTAATAATGTCTTAGTATTATCGTCATTTCGGGTGTTAACTTACTCGTTTTCTTTTATATGTTTTGTTACATAAGTATTGTTTGTTATTCATAGGTTTTATATTATTCATATACATAATGATATAAATCCCTTAAACATTATTTTTAATCACCAAATGAGAATTATACTTGCATGGATATGATGGGGAATGAATCTCATTGTGTTCGTGGAAACGGTAGTTCGTATGTACGCACAAGCGACAATATCATTCTTTTGATATTAAAATAATATATAATTGGATGGTATATAATATATAAAGAATAATTATCATGTTATATTTATTATTTACATCAATTACAAATCATTATCATACACATCCAAATAATAATGTTTTGAATAACAATTTCACCATGACGTGGAGACGGTAAGCCGTACGTACGTACGTATGGTGACATGTCATTCAAAGGATGGATAGAATAATGAATATGGTTGTACCATATTTATAATAACATCCCATTATATATAAGATATGGGAGTTATTATTTTATAATGGAAACAACAAAGAAAGAAGAAGTTGAAGAAGAAAGGAACTTGAAAGAGGGTGGTGAAAACATTACCTCTTCTTCGGGTTCTTCCTTTTGATTTGCACAAAAAGGCTCCTTGGGATGGCCTTATGACTAAAGGAATGCCTCTAGGATTAAGGGAGGATATTTGATAGGGTATTTGGGCAGAGTTTGTCTGAACCAAAATTCTTTGAATTTATGAATAATTGGATATAATTGGTGTTATTTTATAAGGTGGAGGAGGAGCTCTTTAGGAAAAACCTAAATTGTAAATTTATAATAAATTCATATTCGGTTTCTAATGGATCCAAAGTGAATTATTCAAAGTATAAGGTGGGGATGGGTCTAAATACGTTCAACCAATATATTTTAGGCAGGTTTTGGTCATTATATTAACCTTATCTTTTAGTTTTAACTCTTAGTTAATTAGTTTGACATTTACCATGTCACTTTGTATTTTTATATTATATAGTTAATAACCATACTATCTATAGCCAAGAGACAACCAAGTGGTCCATTAATGATACACCTATCATGATATAATTCCTTTGGATGAACCTTATATTTTTAGGAATATAATATCAATTAATAATATAATATTTGTTTTAAAAACTCATTTATGTCAATTTTCACAATATTTAATAAATGTTTTTTTAAGTATTAAAAAATTTATTAATTTGAAAAAAATTCATTAAAGAAATAATAACATGTCATATTAACCAATAATATTCGTGGATGTCAAAAAAACATTCAAATTATATTTATTTTAACATTTATAATACTAATTATTTGGTACTTTCATTAATAAGGAAAATACAGCATCATTATTGTGTCATAAATAAATTTAATACTTAATTGTCTAAAACATATAAATAAAATACCATTATGTAGGAAATCTTTTTATATTTATAGTTAATATTTATAGTCTAAAATATAACATATATAACCCTATGTAAAAAAAATTCCTAAAAGATATAACCCTATGTAATTTTTTTGTATTTACTTTTACCTTATTAATATAAAGTGTCATTATTACTTACAAGTGGATCCATGGGGTCCCAAAATCTACCCAAACATTCCCATGGTTAGACATGTATGAACCACTATGGTTGGAACACGTTTTAGGGTAACTTATTATTATTATAATATTATTTTTTTACCCTTATTTACAGGATTTACCATTTAACCATGGTAAATAAAATATTTACTGAAGTAATTATTCAAAATGTCTAAAAATAAAATTTTCCTATTTAAACAATTTGTACCTCCTGATTCTAAATATTGAATTCATTTTTCTAAATTCAAAACACAGAAGTGGCAGATATTAATTTAAAATTAATTCCCGCTGTCAAAATAAAAAGCGTTGTTTAAGAAATAATAACTATTAAAAGATTGCCACTTCTTTATGTTCAGTTTAGTTGTGAAATTATGTCCAATGACCAAAATTGTATTAAATGATAAAAATATATTCTAAATATTCTATAAACCAACTCAAATTCATAATTTATCACTATTAATTATTTCTATTAAAAATGTTTTTTTTAATAAAAATTTATTAATTTTCACTATTCATCAAAATATAAAAGATATCCGAAGAGTACCAAAATTTCACTCGAAGCTAATTTCGATATTCCAAAACCAAAAATGAAGTCAATTTTGAATGATAAAATTTATAAAATTTTAATAAGTTGGTATTACTATTCATAACGTCTACTTTGATGGGTCGCGGTGTGTTAGAATATCGAAGTTGTGTACAATGCAAGCTATTGAATTATTCAAAGGGAAACATACCGTATAATCATGAGGTGTTACACTCTCCCCTACTTCAATAAATTTCTTCCTCACAATTTGAAATTGTTTTTCGAAAATAAATGGTTGAAAATAGAAAATATCTTTGTGGGATAACCCACATCGGAAATTGGGTTAATAAAAGTTAGTCTTAATGAGAGGAAAAGAGAAATGAAAGGGTCACCACAAAATTATGATCTCAATTTGGAAAACATTGGTGGAAATTAGAGACACATAATTTGAGGAAAAACATAAATATTTATAGGGATTGATTGAGGTCATCAATCACAAAGAATTATAGAATTAAGGGTCTCAAAGCCATCAATCTATGATGATTTAAAATATCATTGGTTCAACAAAACAAAAGGTATTACAATAACACTTTTTTGGTTTTAAGATCCCTTAAATAATGTTTAAGAATTCGTTTATTCATAGAATAAGTATATATATATATATATATACTTTACAAGTAGAGTTTCATCCTTCAACTAGTTTCTACTAGAAACTCAACTTTCAATACAAAAGATAATAGAACTCAAAATTATTATATTTATCCTAATCATATAAGGATCCAAACATTAACACATAACATTAAAATGAAGAAAAATTCTTTTTAATGACTAGGTAATTCCTGTAGTCTAGTGGTAAGTAATAAAGGCATGTCGCAATAGGGTTGTAGGTTCGATTCTCGCAGCATTGTCCGACGCGACTGGTTATCGCCCAACCTGCAGGTTGTCCTTTTCCTAAAAATATAGTATCATAATATTCCAAAAATTGATCATAATAATTGTTTTAAACTTAAAAAATACTATCCAAAGCTCTACTTAATCCACTCCAAACATTATAGTTATCCAAAGTACCTCTATCCAGACTTTCTGTAAAAGGTATCTAAATTCCAAAATCAATTGTCACTTCAGATTCCCTAGAAAAAGTTAAGTTTATCTTATTGTCACATAATAAAAATATAATAAACTAAGTGATATTAAAACCTTAATGAAAGCAACATGTACTACAATACAATCCTTATATATATCACATTATTCTTATAACCAGAATATAATCCTTGAGTCTAAAAACACAAACACATTAATTATTCCACTTCAACTGTAGTAACAACATAAGATTGGCTTTGATCCCTTGGTATTTTATGAGGTAAGTTTCCTTGGCGTTAAGGAATTCATTCACATAATTCCCCATTTCACTACAATTGTATCATTCAACGTTGACAACCTCTTTCTTTCCCTTGCAATCACGAGCCTAGTGACCTTTTTCTCTACATTTGTTACAAACTCCCATTCCTTTTAGGCAAGTATCGGGGTGTTTATTCCCACAATTATCACATAATAGAAAATCCTTCATTCCATTTTTCCCTTTATTTGTCTCTTGCACCACCATTCTCTTCTTCTCTTGCTTTACTTTATTGTCATAATATTTATAGAATTCCTTTTATGTCTTGATAACACATGAGACAATATCTTCATACGACGAGAAGGATTATGAGACTAATGCTCGACGAATAAATGGTTTTAACCCATCAAAAAAATGATAAATATTACTTCTTGGGTTTCATATATAATCTGCAGCATGCCTCGCTAACCTTGTAAAGTTAGCCTCATACTTTGCGACATTCTCATACTCATTTTGTCTGAGACTTAGAAATTTCCTTTCCATATCTGCTCGATGGTCACGAGGAATGTATTTTTATAAGAAAATATCTTTGAACTCCCTCCATTCCATATTTGATAATTCATCATATTCCTTTATGTTTTGAATCAATGACCATCATTGATCAGCATCTCTAGTGAGGCGGTAAACTGTCATAAAAACTTTTTCCCTTTCGCTACTCCCCAAGGCATGGAATATTTTTTCTAAGGAATTTATCCATTTCTCAGCTACTAAGGGATTTATGCTCCCATTTAATGTTGGTGGTTTTTTCCTTATGAAGCGGTCTAACATTGATCCTCCACGCTGTGGATCAGGGTGCTCTATTCGGGTAAGGTTATTACTCATAACCTGAGTGAGTTGTCCCAGTATGGTGATTAGCTAATCAGCACCAATTGCATAACCTGAACCACTATAATTATCTTGAGTAGGAATGAAATCCCTACATGGATTGCGTTCATTGATACGATTTCCATTTTTTCCACTAGGCACCATTTATAAACAATGGCATACACTAGATTAGTTTATGAATTGAAATACATAAATCCAAACTTGTAAAACACTTATCATAAATTGAACAGTTTATACATATAATCCATAATCATAAAAATGTCATCTTTGAGAAAGTATATACTCATAAAACCTTCATAATGGTTTGTAAAGAAAATTAGAATTATCCTAAGAATATCCCTTGAGAGTGTCGTAACCAAGAGTGCAGCAAGGCCCATTTTTGTGCACTAGTTCTCGTTGAAGTCTAGCTCAAAGTGGTGTTTTCGGGTTTTACCCCTAGGTATATCTATGCCAGAGCCGCATCTACCTGCTCGTATCCAGACCGGGATGTATTGCTCGGAAAACTCACAAAATATCTACAATACCAAAATTCTAGGAAGTTCTTCTATAATAATCCTCAAAGTCTAACTTAGGTCGATGTGCTCTAATAAGAGTTTATCTAAATCTAGCTTCCAAGGTTTGTACTAAAATTCCTCTGATACCAACTGTAACTCCTCGGCCTCAGTTACCCAGAGTCAGTGCATTATTACATAACATTTTCATGATCACAAAAAAATCAAGTCTTGAAAGATCGATTAGTTTAGTTTCCTTGGAAACACTAAATATCTTCATAATTCTTACATTACATCATAAAGTGAAAGAAAACTACAACACATTTTGTCTTCATATCCCCTCATACATTCCCTGCAGGTCATTTTTAAAATACTTCTTCACATCCTGGGAAAAATTAAAACATTGTAAGGGTTGAGCTCAGATGCTCAGTAAGGATAACAATATAGCAGAAACTTTCATAAATAATCATAAACATTTAAGGCAATGTATAACTAAAACAAAATCTTTTTAAATTTGAACTTCAGCCTAATATGGAAAAGATAAAATGATAGAATTCCTTTTACTTAATTACATGGATATTCTACTAGTTGAATAATCACATGAAATATCAATAACCATTTTCATAATTATGGAATGCATAATGCCAGAATATCATAACCACATTGTCAAGGCCTTGTGCCAAGACTAAAAATAAGATTTTCTCAAGGCCTTGTACCAAGAAACTAGTTTGTCTCATGATACCTACTGATGCATCGAGGAGCTATAGCGGGCTCTACCCATCACTTATTAAGTCCAATGCATTTCTCATATGAATAGGTTTAAACATAACATAAACATTCGTATTAAAACTAGCATATGAAATGTCAATAATTTATCCATAAACCATGAATGGTATAAAAATTACACATCCACAGTCAAACATATCAAAAAAAATTCAATACAATATGGAATTTTTGTATCATAATAAATCAACATCAAATTAGCTTAAAATTCATCAAAGGATGTTGACATAAATGAAATCGAAACTACTTGAGAGAAATATATCTTTTTTTAAAATCATTTAAAAGTCACATAATTATAAAAGAATTCATTTACTTTGAAAATATTCTTATAAGATTTTATAATGGCAGAAAATAGCCACACCCACCGTATAAGTTAAAAAAACATTCTTACCTTAATTCTGTCGAAAAGGTTAAAAAGGACCTTGTTTGGAAGACGACGGAAATATTCCTTTACAAACTTCTTATAAAAATTCAAAAAGGGTAAAAATTACTTTAACCCATAGTCTATAAAATAGTAAGAATGATTTGAAATACTTTTTTAAGAAACATGGTTGTGGATGATAAAGAGGTCCCAGTAGATAATTACGTATAAACAATCTCGGATAATGAAGAGATTGTGAAATAAACCCTTACCTTCTACTTTTCCTTGGTTGAGGGTAGGTTAAACTCTTGTATAATGGTGAAATAATTGTTATTAAATTATACAAGAATCATATACATTAATATGATATCATATATGATCTTTTATCATTGCTTTGTTAATAATGTCTTAGTATTATCGTCATTTTGGGTGTTAACTTACTCATTTTCTTTTATATGTTTTGTTACATAAGTCTTGTTTGTTATGGGTAGGTTGTATCTTATTCATATACAGAATGATAACAAGTCCTTAAAAATTATTTTTAATCATCAAATGAGAATTAGACTTTCAGGGATATGATGGGGAATAAATCTCATCTCGTTCGTGGAGATGGTAATCTGTACGTACAAACCAACGACAATATCATTCTTTTGATATTAAAATAATATATAATTGGATGTTATATCATATATACAATATCATTATCATGTTATATTTATTATTTCCACCAATTACACATCATTATCATACCCATCCAAATAATAATGTTTTTAATAACAATTACACCACGACGTGGAGATGGTAAGCCGTAAGTACGCACGTATGGTAACATGTCATTAAAAGGATGGATAGAATACTGAATATGGTTGTACCATATTTATAATAACATCAATTTATATATAAGATACTGGAGTTATTATTTTATAATGTAAATAACAAATAAAGAAGAAGTTGAAGAAGAAAGGAACTTGAAAGAGGGTGGTGAAAACATTACCTCTTCTTTGGGTTCTTCCTTTTGATTTGATCAAAAGGGCTCCTTGGGTTGGATTTATAACTAAAGGAATGCCTCTATGATTAAGGGAGGATATTTTAGAGGGTATTTGGGCAGATGTTGGATGAACCAAAAGGCTTTTAAGGTATGAAGAATTGGTTAGAAGTTGTGTCCTTTTATAAGGGGGAGGAGGGGCTCTTTAATAAAAACTTAAAGTATTATTTATAATAAATTCATATTCGGTTTCTAATGGATCAAAAGTAAATTATTCAAAGTATAAGGTGGGAATGGGTCGCAATACTTTCAACCAATAGATTTTGGATAGGTTTTGGTCATTATATTAACCTTATCGTTTAGTTTTAACCCTTCGTTAATTAGATTGACATTTACCATGTCACTTTGTATTTTTATATTATATAGTTAATAAACTTAATATATACATCCAATTTACCCCCCAAGTTTTCCATTAATGATACAACTATCATGATATATGTCCTTTGGACGAACCTTAGATTTTTATGAATAGAATATCAGTTAATAATATAATATTTTATTTAAAAACTCATTTATGTCAATTTTTACAATATTTAAAAATTGATTGTTGTTAAAGTCTTATAAAATTTATTAATTCGAACCAAATTTATTTAAGCAATCCTAAAATTTAATAGTAACGAATAAAATTCGTGGATGTCATCAAAACTTTCAAATTATATTTATTTTAACATTTATAATACTAATTATTTTATTCTTTCATCAGTAAGGAAAATACTGCATCATTATTGTGTCAAAAATAAATGTAATAAATCAATGTATAAAAAGTATAAATAAAATACCATTATTTAGGATATCTTTATATGTTTATAATTAATATTTATAGTAAAAAATATAACATATATAACTCTATGTAAAATTTATTTTTCTAAAAGAAATATGCTTATGTCATTTTTTTATTTACTTTAACTTAATTAATATAAAGTGTCATTATCACCTACAAGTGGATCCATGGGGTCCCTAAATTGACCCAAAGATGACCCTGGTCAAACATTTATCAACCAATAGGGTTAGGACAAGTTTTAGGGTAATTTATTATTATTATAATATTATTTTTTAACCTTATTTACCGTATTTACCCTTTAACCATGGTAAATAAAATATTTACTGAAGTAATTATTCAAAATGTCTAAAAATAAAAGTTACCTATTTACAGAAATTTGGAACACATGATTATAAATATGGAATCCATTTTTATAAATTCAAAAAACATAAGTGGCGGAAATTATTTTAAAATTAATTCCTGCTGTCAAAATAAAAAACATATTTATAAGAAATAATAACTATCAAAAGATTGACACTTGTTTATGTCCGGTTTAATTGTGAAATTATGTACAATGACAAAAATTGTATTAAATGGTAAAAATATATTCTAAATATAATTTAAAACCACTCATGTTCATAATTTATCGCTATTAATTATTTCGATTAAAAAAGTTGATTTTAATTATAATTTCGTAATTTTCACTATTCATCAAAATATTAAAGTTATCCAAAAAGTACCAAAATTTCACCCTAAGCTAATTTCGATATTCTGAAACCAAAAATGAAGTCAATTTTAAAAGATATAATTTATAAAATTTTAAAAAGTGGGTATTACTATTCATAACGGCTACTTTGATTAGTCGTGGTGTGTTAGAATCTCGAAGTTGCGTACAATGAAAGTTATTGTATTATTCAAAGGGGAACGTACCATGGAAGCGTGGGGTGTTACAGGTGTGAAAAACATAAATGTAGTAAAAGAAAAAATGGATCAATTTATGAGTAATAACACTGATAATATATAATTCTTTCCTACCCAAAAGATATGGATGTTTTGGATAAAATATTTATAAGAAAAATTCCTCCAAATATTAGTGTATTTTCTGATCCCCTAATTAATTATTAGTGGATGAAATCTATTTAGAACATATTAGTTATCATCAAATGATCTATGAAAGGGAAATTCATACTGGGATTTTACCACCATGTTGAAGAATATGAATAGTTGTATAAATTGATCATAAATAAAAAACACAGGGAGGATATTGAATCCATAAAATATGATGGGTTTAAGAAAATAATTTTAAATTAAAATCTTTCTCATACATTCTATCCAAAATAGTGATACAATTAACCTGACTCAGTAAAAAATATGATGTATTCATTTAGAAATATGAATAAAAATTCACAAGGACTTCATGATAAATTTCTATCATTGTTCTCAATGATGAATATAAGGTTGAACTTATCTTTCATGGGTTAAATCCATGTATTAAAAAAGCATTGGTGATTTGAGAATTTGGATTTAATGAGTAAATTTACTAAAAAACCATTAAAATTTATATTTTAATTGGGTATTCTCAATTTTACCATGGATTTGGAGTTAATAAAAAGAAAAAGAAGTTTATATTTTTCGGTCTATCAAATAATATCCATGTTATTAAGTGAATCCATAATCAAAAATTTTATATGTTTGGAAATTTGGATCCCCGAAACATCCTCATGGGTAAAAAGATGTATTTTCATCATGTAATGTAAGACCATCAAAAAAATTTATGTAAGAACAATATGAATAATACCACTATGGTGATGGAGTAAAAGAGGGTCTGATTAATCCTCAACATATGTTATATTTTTTCAACTACATTTCGCAAGAAAACTACAGAAAATAATTCCCTAAGACAAGTTTTATAAATGATAACAAATGAAAATAACATTTATAAACTAGGGAGTACGGGCATGCATATGTTATCCATACAACTGATGTGGGTAATGATAATTAAGTGGTTAAAAGTAGAATGGATATTTATTCATAAATTAATTATATACAATTTGATTTTGTTTTTATGTATTACTTCACATCGTTCAAGACTAATATAAAATTTCAGACACCACATCTAAAAATGTATGTTTAGTAATTGGTGAAAATTGAAAAATATGAAACTATTACATCTAAAGTTTATAACTCTTCCACATTAAATATTTATGAGATAAATTTATTAGAAAAAATTTTCATTCTCACTATAGTATATTTTGGTTCTATATTGAGAATGGATTTTCTATCCGTAAATAATGACAACATAAATTTATTGTGAGATAGAAATCACCTTCGACAAGCCCTGTCATCCATCGATTATATATATATGGAAGGAATATGATGTATATCCTTTGAAACATTATTATAACGAAAGGAAATTAATACATTATGGGAAATAATATCTATATTAAATGATTATAAAAAAGGAGAGGATCCATTTAGAGTATATTCCCACTATTACAGAATATACCAATGTACTACATGAAGAGTTGTATGGTCTTACTCCTAATATTGAGGTAGAGTATTAATTTTATCCTCCACCTTGAGAATATATAATATCCATGAATCCCTATATAATGGACCAAATTAAACTAGAAAAAATAGTGATGCAACTAAAATATAATTTTGAAAACGGATTAATATACCCAAGTCCTTTGACACAGGGTTTATCGATCTTATTTGTTAAGAATAAGGACTGGTCAAAGCATATGCTAATTGATTACCAAGATTTCAACAACATAAAGACAACAAAATGTATCCCCTTAAATGGATTTAAGAATTGTTTGATCGTATATGTGGAACTCAATAATTATATTATGTTGATGTTCAGTTGAGATTTCATTAATTAAAGGTGATGAATGGGGATAAACGCTAGTCAAATATTCACATAAGTTACAAACACTATTATTACATTGTGATTTCATTCAGACACACTAAGTCTCTAACAATATTCATTTAATTAATGAATATATTTGTGTATAGATAACCATTAAACATTTATGTAATTAATTATATATGATATTTTCATATAATTCAATATTATATAGGTATATGAGGAGAATTGTATTAATATACTATGCACTTTTAGAAGGGATAAACTACATGAATTGTTTAGTAAATTTGAGTTTCTAATAAAGTATCATGATTAGGGAATGTTATCATAAGAAATTGGATACCTATGTATTATTATAAGAATAAGGTGGTTGAGGAATGGCCAAGAAAAGATGTGTAACCTAGATCCATTTTTTCCTCAAATTATATTTCCACTATCTTTTATTTTTGAGAAATTTTCATGATTTTCAAACCTTTTAAATAAGATAAATTTTAATGGAGTGTAGTTCATTTGGTCTAATGGATGTGAGTAGATATTCAAAGAGTTAAATAAGAGGATAAGCACTAATCATTTCACCACCTTACCACCCAATGAAGAATGATTTATTATCTACACGGATACATAAAATAATGAGATAGAATGTGTCCTCATGGAAAATGATAATGTTATAGAATATTCATCTCAAAATTTGGAGGGTCATGAGTATAATTATCTTACATGTGATATAAATCCAATTTTAGTACTCTTAACATTAAATATCTTGATATAGTACCTCCATAGGGATATGTATAAACTATATATGGAATATAAGAGCCTTAAGTACTTAGACACACAAAAATTCCAACATTCACAAATAAAGGTAGTCATATATGATAATGGATTATTCTCATTCAATGCATTACCATATTGGTAAGGATATTATTATGGTGGATTATATGAGTAGAAATAATCCAGCAACATTTTCCATAATTTTAATTGATTGGCGCTCAATATTCATAGATATGAAAATTATAGGCATGGGATTTAAAATGGTTGGAAAAAAATCTTTTATTTTTCAAATAATTGAACAATTATCCAATAATGTAATGATCAAAGTGGAATATAGGGATGATGTATAGTGGTAGATAGAGTTAATGAATATCATTGAGTTAATCTTTGATAAATATGGAATTATAGTACTTGAAACCCTATTATGAATCTTCTGAAGACTATAATCAAATAGGGTTATTTTGGATGATGCACATAGGTCACCCTTCTATATTCATACTGGGTACACTAAGGTGTATGGTGATATAAAGAAATGAATTAGGTGGGACAACATGAAGAGGGAAATTGCAGTTTTTGTATCTTAATGACTAGTATTCCAACAAGTTAAGGATGATTAATATATGCCTAAGGGTATTATAAACCCCATTCCCATACCTATATGTACATGAGAAAAAAATCACCATGGATTTTGGTTGTCGTAATCCTAGGACATCTAAAGGATGTAATTATATCAGGGTTGTAGTAGATTACATTACAATGTAAGCATGTTTCATTTCCATCACTAATGATTTATATCATATCCAAATATCCATGATATATATAAGATAAGTGATAAAGATACATGGAATACCCCTCTAAATTGTATTTGATCAAGATTAAAGGCTTACCTTTACATTTTAGAGATTTTATTTTAATTTATTTGATATAGAGTTTTGTTTTATCACTACTTATTACCCTACAACAGAAATCTCTTCTGAGTGAACAATTACAAATCGATAGAATATTTTGAGATCATGTTTAATGGATCTCCAAGGATATTACAATAATCTTCTTCTCCAGATAATGTTGACATATATAAAAAATTTATATTATTTAATTAAAATAGAACATTATGGGGATCTATATGGGAAAAGGTGTAGGAATCCAACATACTATCATAAATATGGAAAAATTAAGGTGATAGGACCACATATTATCCTAGCGATTATATAAAAGGTCCAAAAAATTAAATAACACTTGAGAAACAATAAAATTTCAACTGTAGAGCTATGATGAATATCATTGAAAAGACCTAGAGTTTGAGGTTAGAGATAAATTATTTTTTCATATATTATCATGGAATAAATCTATGAGGTTTAGGATTAAGTGATATTTAATTCCTAGATATATCAACCCATTTTAAATTTTTGATCAAATTGAAGATATGAAATATTAACTTTCACTCCCAGATAACCTATATTTATTACAAGATGTGTTCCAAGAATCCATCTTGTGGAAGTAAATACAAAATCAATCAAATTTAATATATCCATTGGTGTTTCTATTAGAGAATGGTCATTAAAATGTAGAGTAGCTGGTAAATATCATCGATCATAGAGAAAATTTAATATAATACAACACAATAGACAATGTCAATTTATTATGGAATAACCAAAAGTTTAATGATGAAACATATGAATCCAAAAAAATAATGAAATATAAGTAAACTAACCTATTTAATATAATCAAATAAAATTTCAATGATGAAATTTCTAAAGGGAGAATAGTGTAATAATCCAAATGTTTTAAAGTAGAATTTCACTTCAATATATTTATGTGTGTCATATTTAAAAATACAATATTATACAAAACACAACGATAATAGTTTATTCTATTAATTTGGAAAATTATATTTAGAACAATTTTAAACATATAAAATATAATATTAGAATGCTAAAATAAAAAATAAAATAAAATAACTAGAACTGTAAAATTTTGAATATATATATGTCTTACGATTATTTCACTCATGAAGAAAATTGTAAAAAATATATCATATTATTAGAAAGTAAATATTCATTTTGAAAAATAATAATATGAAACAATGATAGAAATTGGGGAAATAAATTAATGAAGAAAATAAAAGTTATTTATTATAATAAGACAACCATTAAGATCATTGGGAATTGTGACCATTGGTAATTATTAATATTTTATATTAATGAAAATTAAGAATAATAGTCGATATATAGGGGAGAAAGGATGGCATCAACTTGTAAAATCATAACTTATAAAGTTCATTTTATCAAGGTTTGGGTGAGATATTGCATCATTAGGGGTTTCACTTGAGTAATCCCAAGTTGAGCTTCAATAAGTGAGGCTCGAGTGAAACCACCAACAAGAAATGTTCATGTAATAATAGATCACCACTATGTCGATGTTAAGTACCAAAATCACACACAATACCATTAGGATGTATCCAGGTGTAATAAGGGGTCATGAATCTATACATAAATTATATAAAGGTGTAATTATATTTTTTATAAATAAAATTTTGGTTTCCTAAATCACATTTTTATCATTTTTTTAATTTAATAAAGGAATCACAATCCTAAGATGAATATGATAAATTTTTTATTTATATACTAAGAAATCATAATTTTATTTATTAAAAATATAGAAATGGAAGTAAAATAAAATTTTATAATTAATTCAATAATTCAATATGAAATATATTTTCATATAATAGAATTCTAAAATACTATTTACTTATATATTAATGATTATATAAAGTTATAATGTACGGGGAAATTTTTATAAGGTTTAGAGTGATTATTTTGTCATGAAAACAATTATTATTGTATAATTAATGATTTATATATTAAAATTAAAATCACCTTATTTTTTAAAATTATTTGGTTAAAATAAATATAACTTTTACATTTATCATGATGAAATTATGAAATAGTGAATTTTTCAAAATTATTTGAGACATTCAATTGTTTTAGAGAAAATCAAATTCACTCTGGATTTATGTTAATAATTATATCATCATAATAACCTGAAATGACGTAATAAATTTTATAATATGTTCTTTCACCTAAAAGAATACTTTTTTTATTAAAATTTTGTATTTGAATGCGGTAATATAAAGTTTACAAACCTATCATGAACCTTCACAAGATATTTTAATAATTTAAAATTTTTTTTGAACATGATAGAATTCCACATTCTGAATGGAGTTCGGTTCATAAATTAATAATATATTAAAATCCAAATGTCCATATAATTTACCACTAGAATTTTTTTTTAAGAGAAAATGGTTTTGATTTTTTTTATTAACTAGCTTTACAAGGACTATGTTTATAAATTTAAAAATAATCTACTCTCTTTTCATAAAAATACTCATCCATTATCCTACTACTATTTATACCAAATCCTTAAAGAAAAAGTTTCTAATCATTTTCCATCTTTAGAGTCCTCCAATTTTATTTAATGTTATATGTTCTCCATCCAAAATTTAATCAGCAAACACTGAAGGTATAAGTCATGTCTCTCCTATTTTGAATATAGGGAATTCCCTAGTTTATCAATTTTTATTTCCAAGTGGTTACACTCTTATGTGTTCATAATCATCCATTAATATCAAAATGGTTATCTTTCAATGAGATACTATACTCTTATATTACTTCATCCTTTGATGAAATTTTATGTATACCTATTCTTCTTCTAAAACCAACCCTTTATTTTCCATAAAATACCATAGTATATCAAATTCCCAACCCTATTTTCATTCATGGTTATATAAAAGGATGTATTTATCCTTCATTTATTGGGAAATTCCATGTAAAAAATACATTTATTAATTATTGGGTTGAATTGATGAATTAAATTATTATGTAATATGATCGATTTATGGAATTTAAGGATATACATATGAAGGTTGTTTCCAAATAAAACTAAAATGTATTTGGTAATGTTTTCATCTTATGAGATACCAAGTATTGAAAATATAGTGTTAGATTAAGAACACTATTTTTTGATATCATAGTGTTATCCTCAAACATTTCTTATGATTCCACATTTTATGTTTTTTCCATATTTATATGTTACCATGATTTTATGATGTCATATGTTCTTATCATTACCCCATGATAGTGTTTATGATTATTACCTCATTATGTTTTCATAATATGCCTCTAGACTCATATGTTCTATTAATCATCATGCTATGATTTTATTATTCCCTTACTAGGCTTTATACATCATCCTTCATTTTGTACAACCATATGTTATCTTATGTCATATCAAGAGATCAATGGAAATAATAGTCCTATTAATATGTTTAAATAATGAAATAATATTTAATTTTATATTAATGGTGTTTTTATACAGTCTCCCAAATAAATAAGGCCTCTCAATTCTAGAGGATTGTAATATAGGTATATTTATCCTAAAAATAATGAAAATAAATGTATAAAAATTACAGGTTATTATATGACAGAGACTTTTAGTAGGATAATGTTTCATATAATGAAGTTCTCTCATCATAATCTCTCATATAATAGATAACATGGATAGACCTACCTGTGGATATTCCACGCATTTTGTATAATTGGATATTCTTATCCATGATCATGATTAATATTCTTTATTCACAAAAATTATTATTAATTAAAATCAAGAATCAAAAACATTGTTGAATTTATATAAATAATTATTGGATATTATTATATATAATGTTAATATGATGTGTGTTTTATGAATGATATGTTATTATGGAATAATTTTAAAAAGTATTTCCTCATTTTAGTACTAATGAAAATTGATATCTTTGGGATTTTAATGGAATGAAACCATTGAACTAAATTCCATGTCGATGGTGAATCAATGAGTTGTTTTCTAATAGTCAAAGAAAGAAGTATTAATAATACAGGTTAATGACATGTGTGGTTAACCTAATTGTTGAGATATTGTGATAAAGAGTTTATATTACCCCATTAGCATTCATATTTTATTTGTATCATCATGACATAACTTCATCCTCTATAGTCGTGTAGACCCATAGCTAGTCATTAATCCTAGAAATTAATATTTCTATCATAATTACATTTGGGAAGAATCCAAGAGGGACCAAGAAATGTTTTTCTATTGATATAAGTTAAATATTATTTATATTAAACTATTAGAAAAATATTATTCCCCAGAATTTTGATTAATATTTATTCAATATTAATTCATCACATATATTATATAAATAATTATTCACAAGGCAATTATTTTGTTACGAAAATTTTTAAAATTCATTAAATTATTTTCATTCATATGTTGAAAAATAATTTTTTATTTTTTATTAATTTGTTTCATTACAATAATATCAAAATATATATTTATTTACAAGTCAGTGATTTGTATATTTTTTACTTATTGAATAAAATATTATTTATTTAAATATTAATCCTAAAATTCACTAAATGTAAAAGGGTACAAGGAAATCTTTTTATTTGTTCAGTGATAAATATTTTTTTACCATAATATAATGAAATATTTATAATTTTTCATTTTACAGGACTTTAAAAAAGAAAATATTATTATTATTTTAAATGGAGTGTGATTCGTTATGGGTTTAATATATTATTAATGGGGGTTTTCAAATTAATTAATATTAAACCATAGCATATTTTTAACTAGTATCTGATTATTAGAATGATGAGATATTGGTAATTATGAAAAAACTTCCCTTTATAGATAATTAAATCACAATGAATATCTTCTCAAGGTTTATCTCTTAAGATCATAATATTTCCATCATTATTTATTATACAATCAATATCTAGAGATAAAGAGATGATCATATTGTGGAGAAGTGACAATGGTAGAGATCAAGATCATGACACGTGATGATATGTACCTCTAAAAGTTCTACTGGAGTACGATCAATGACATTGTGATATCAAAGGTACGTGTTTGGATCATTTATAGAAGGGATCCACTTCATGTTCTCATCAATGTAATAAAAATAAAATTGAATGAAAATTAGATGATCAATACCAAAAATTAAGAAGGAATTCCAAACTGGGGATGTTTTGTCTCAGCATGAAAATAATTATATGTTTAACACACAAAATATCCTCTCTTGGTTTTTGTGTCATTTTTCCATATTCATAAAAAATTCATTGTTCATGACATTTAACAGTACGTACATTTCAAATAATCCTTTCAATATATAAAACATGAGTTTTCCAATGACCTAATAGGTATTTACACTATGTTTGGAACCATAATGGGGAGTTTCCAATTTTAGGAACACCCAATGAAAATTTTCAAAATGACATAGTGATAAGAGTGCAATAGACATCAAGTATGACTCTCTAGGTGATAGAGGATATCAAATAGAAGAAATTATCTATAAATAATCAATGGGAATCAATATACATTGATATATCTAACTATAAACAATAGTGGAAACGAAAATAAATAACAACCATCCCCACATAAGTGTACAACCAGTAATATATCACATGTTATGAAAAAATAATATCTATAATGTTTGATAATCCATACAAATGTAAACTAGATTTTTTATATCCTGACCATATAAAGAATATTAAAAAAATTAAAAAAATCATGTGTAGTACCAAGGAACCATCAAGTCCATTCCCAATTCTACAAAAGATCCACCCCTACTTCCCCTTCACCTCCATCCAGCTATCAATTTTGTGTAGATCTATTTCCCTTTCCCATTTTATGAACAATATAATTTTTATGAGACTTTTAAGGCGCTTGTATTATATATTTATGGACACAATAAGAGACCACTAATGGTATCCCTATATAATACACACACACAAATATGGGTGTATGAAATTTGTAGAATCCAATAACTAAAATAATCAATAAAACCCATTCCACACAATGCTTGATTAGCCACGACAGAGATCATTAATATCTTTATCTAGTGTTGGAAGGGAGGATGAACCCACATTCTTTACAAATTTAGAATATCCCAGGGCACTTACACAACCCCCCTCATTCAAGAAAACTGATCAAAACAATGCACAAGGAACATTCCCACAACACAATGACCACTCTATATTTAACAAGAACATCCCATTAGATCCAAAAAAATTCCACATATATGATAAGAATACCTCTCTAAACTGGTGATCACCATTTCCCATAATGTCCTGTGTAATAATCTATTGTGTTTCAAAACTCCCATTAATGACTAACATCACCACTTTAAGAAACTCATATATAGGTTATACCACCAATCATATAGTCGTCAACAATACCTCACTCCCTCTGTATGCACATGATCCCAAATTCCCTAGCCCAATAGTGGGAGTTAACACGATTATATTATGTCCATTCATGAACAAGAAAACTAAATTTATACAAATGGAATTTATCATAATCACCCACATTGTATCATCATATCACATCACCCCATAGCCACATGGGTTACACCATCACATTCCCAAGGAACAACATCAAGAATAAAAATATATAAACCTTTACATAAAAACCCATAAAGGTTTTTAATAAATTCCTGAATCAAACAACTCATGTATAACCTATACATGCCTCAATTCATATAGAAACCCTCCTAGGATAAGCTAAAGACATATCCCTACATCCATGGAAACAACACATTTTTTTATCGTCAGCATACATGAACCTGCCCATACATGGGAGGGGAATGATTTAAAAACACATATAAACAATGGGTATATATTAGAACCACTTAAAGTTATAAAAAATAGTTTTCTCATCTAATTCCATGTCATGGTTTTACCTGAGGATGAAGAAAATCAAGATCCCTAAGAAAAATCACTAAAATAGTTATTTTATTCAGAAACCACCAAAATATTGACCAAACATAAATCATATGATAAAGGATAAAAGACTTACTGGTGGAGACATCCTCTGATAGGTGAAATGAATAATATCCAACAACAAAATAGATTCTCCTCTTAGAGGATAGAAATACAAGAGGGATGGCAGTATGGTTCACCCTTGGTAAAATAACCCTCCACTTCATAGTTTATACCCATTAATTAGTTAAATAATGAATACTTTTTTATAAAATAAATATAAAATGGGGTCTCATTGCTACTCCACCTAGGTTATAGTGGTAAATAGAGTGTAAACTACCTTTTCCACTAGAAAATTTGTATTCTCAGTGTTGGGTTCCAGTAATAATATTCTCACTTGATTATTAATCCATAATAAAAGCCCTTTCCCAAACCTTACTCCAAGATTGTAGAAACAAGTCCAACAAACTAAAAGCTGATAAATACACATTGTTAAAATATATTTTGATTGAAAAAACAATATCCATTCACTTATACTTTTATAACCTCCTTACCATAGAACAACTTATCTATATGATATATTTAGAAATTACATTGAATAGCCAAAACATGAATATATAGTTCATATCCCCCATAAGGAATCAATATAGTTATGAAGAGATATATTTATTCTTGATCAAAATGATCAATAGACTCAAAAGGACCAATTTTTTTAATGGGTACTCCCCACAATAGAAATATGACACCAAATATAGTCCCATCCAAACTAAATTATTTAATGATTGTATCACATCCAACCATAATAAAAAAATCCACATGTAATTTGCATGGTTACATAATCACAATGTTCTATACATGACTATTAAGACTCCTCTAAAACATTGAAACCCCATTCTCCATAATACACATATGACACCATTATTTATCTTGAAAATGAAAATCAACATCCACATGGGTTACCTCTAACCATAGGAATATATCAATCATAGATTGGAAAACCTTCCTCAATCATAGAAAATAGTTCTTATCCCTGTCCTTTATGTAATGAAGCTCCCTAATGTTTGAAACTTTTTGTTGAACACTACCCCACTGTTGAACACCCTATCCTCTACCATGACATGAGAATGGAGATTAACTACTGCTAATACCTCCCAACATTGATCTTAGTCCTTCCTCATAATAATAATTCAATATAGATCCTAATCCTTCATCTAAATATGATATTATTTAGAAATACCTCATAGATTTATACCTTCTCACATTCATGGTACTCTTTGGGTTGATGATAACATTGTTTTGGAATGTGTCCTATTTACCAAAAATCGTATCACCTAAAATATGAAAAAATATTATGTGGAATTGATAATACCTCTATCAATTTACCTCGAAATATATGATCATTCCCTTGATTCTAGCTTCCTAACAACCTGCTTCAAGAACACTTGATATCACTACTCGACTTAGTACATTGTCACCAATAAAATTACTCTCCCAGATCAATTCCTGGTTCATCACAATAGATATGTGGCCTATCTAAAAATATTCACATATAATAAAATGTAATTACTTGGACCATCCTGAGTTTAATTTGTTGATTCCGAGCTTGGCCTTGGAGCGGATTCTACTTTCTCACCCGTGACATCTAGGGTTTCTCCCATGTACGCATGCTCCTCCCCTCTCTGGCCATCTCTCCCCGGTTCTCCTCTCTTTAAATCGTCTCCTCCCCACGGATTGGTTTGCTCAGTGTGACAATTTCATTGTGTGTAGGGCTCGGATGGTGCAGAGGTGATTTCTTTTCATTGAGGTTGACGACAGATCTGGAGTGGCCTAGAGAGGGGGGGGGGTTCGTTTCTTGTTTTCCTTTCTTGATTTTGTGTTGATGATTTTCTCTTAGCGGTATCCACTTGAAGCTGGCAGTGCTAGGATTTCCTCGTCGTTGCCTCATCTCTGTGGTGGAACTTCTTCGGATGCCTCAGGTGTTCTCCGCGGCGATCTTGGGATTCGTCCTCCTTACTGTGGTGGAACGCTTCGGCCTTCAACTCTGCTGGTCTGATCCACGGGCGTAATACCGGTTTGTTCAACGACATACTCTGTGATTCATTCAAGGTTTTGCTCTCGGTTCTGAGTTGTTGTCCTGTGGCGGTCTCTCAGCATGTGGGGGTCGTCACCTGATTTGCAGCGGCTGAGTACTCTGAGGGTCTGCAATGGTTTTTCTTCAGCGGTTGGGGTGGCTGTAGTGGGGCTTTTATTGGATGATTTTCAATTCTCTGTTTGATTCTTGTTATGAAAATGGTGATTCCGACTGGTATCTGTGCTTGTGGTTGTTGATGGCAGCAACTTCGAGGAATGCCGGTGAATGTGGTGTACGTTCGACGGTTCGAAGCTGATGGTGGAGACAGGGAAGCGGCGTGAGGAAGACAGGTTGGGTTCCTATGTTCCGATTAGGTTTTATATGACAGTGGCTGGTCCGGAGTTTCACCAGCAGCATGATGTTGGATTTCGCGTTGAAGGGTGGTGCGTGGTGATGATTCTCGAATCAAGGCATGGACTATTGGTTGGTGCGCGGTCAGATGAGTGGATAGGTGGGTGGTAAGGTGGACGGTGGGCGGCTCGAGGCCTTGCTTTGAACTTTTGAAATTTAAAATTTGAATGTTTTGGATGCTTTTGTGGTGTTTTGGATGTGGTTTTATCGGGTACCGACAACCCTTAAACCGGCCATTTGAAATCCAAAAAAGGATTAGCGGCGGCGGTGGCAGAATTACTTGGACCATCCTCAAATTTAAACGACATAGCAATCCCATATCCAATTTTTTTAATCACATCAAGTCTTTTAAACTAGAAATATAATCCTTTAATGGTGTATTCTTATCCACCACGTTCCTGAAATCACATATCTACTCCTCCATAAGAATTGAATGAAATAATCTCATTAAAAACCTTTTCACAATGTTGTTATATGAAATCCCCACATTCATAATTTATTGTACCTATATATCATCCAAGTGTTTATATGGTACCTTGATCATGTACGTCACTGGATTCATCCTCCCCCATAGAGGAAACTCAATCTTATCAATGTTGGCATAGAAAATCATGATTCAAAACATGACTAACTATGTTCCACAATCTCCCAGAAACAAGAGAGGATACTGAGACTAAGACTCCCTAATTTGTTACTCCTTATATAGCCTGATTCCACAAAACCCTAACTCAATAATCTTGGAAACATACATCAAAATCACCCTCAAATGATAAAAAACAACTTCCCCTAACTTTCTAGATGCTTTGGAAGCCTCAGAACCTTTGTATAAAAATCATTCTGACATCCACCATCAGGGTCCACAACTAGATCATGCATTGGTGTAACCACATATCTTCCATCCTCATGCTCCATTAGAGGATATAGTTGTGGAATAATTAATAATACAAAATAATATGATAAATATATAAATATAAATATATACATGTATATAATATCCCAGATACAATAAAAATGTAAAACTATAACAAGAAGAACTTCCCACTAGCCCATACACTTCCTTAACTACACCCATGTCTCAAACCACCCAACTCTAATACCCCTCCTAACCATTCCACATTATGGTATCAAATGCACCATATATGATGAAGATCCACATAACCAATAACTCATAGAATCAAAATCTTATTTTATCTTATTAGAATGTCATTGTGAATCAATATAAGAAAACTCTATTTAGATTGATTTTGACATTTTAAACAACTAATTACCTTTTCAGAATAAGGTAACAAAGAAAACACTTGAAAACACATGTGATGTGATCCCAAAATTCATTAAATGATGCATGAACACACACTCCCTCATGCCTCTACAAGCTATAAAACAAACATTAAACCCACTAACCATTAAATAAACACAAATTTTAAAATATTTATAGACTATATAGAAATATTAAAAACATCCCAAGACCATGTATCATGGGAATACTCTAAATGAGTGTAATATGATACCTTATATAGGATGTTTTTCGATGCCATTACCTTATTTAGCCTCAATTTATCATACCCAAATGATGATATAACAATATAATTTATACCATTCATAATAACGTTTTTTGATACCATGTTGATGAATCACTTTACCTAGATAGAGAAAACTCCCAAGATTGAGTTTAACTAACCCCAAATATGCCTCCTCACATGCTAGAGTCTACCGAATAGAGGTGGGGATCTATGAGTGATCATAGGGAGACTATACCCCACGATATAACAAAATCTAAGAAAAAACAAAAATAATAATTAAATGTAAAAACCACATAACATCAATAGTATAATGGGTAATACATCACATGGTATGAAACAAATATTTAAAATGTATATTTATTCATGAAAAAAGAATAGCAGATATCATATAGGATGATCATGTACTGATATGAAAAATGTAACAGAATACTACTCGGGTATGACATCCCAAATCCACTATATTCATCCCTTTGTCTATTTGTGTTTAGCCTGTTTTTCCAACACACATCATGGAAATTATACATTAGTGACATTTTCATTTTTCTTAACATTTCCATGAACTATAAACCATACATATATTTTATAGGTCCTGTACAGGGTTTTAGAATAAACTCAGTAGGGATCCACTAATATTTTCTTTAGATAATATATATTCAAAAATGGGTTCTCGAATGTTTTATTTTTTTTGAACTAAAATAACTCTCACAAACCAATCCACATCATTCCTGTCTAACTATGAGCGTGATTCATACATACCTCGACTAGTGTTAGAGTGAGATGATTCACCAACAATCTGTACACATATGTATTCAACTATAGTTCTCTAATAAATCTATCTCAATTGATCTAATCCATAAAAACCACCTATAGACAAAAACAAACCTATCAACAATGCTACCTTAACCATCATTACACATTATCCATTATATAATATTTATATATATGATTATAATTCCACTACCAATAAGTTATCATAGCCATCACTCAATTCCCGGGGACCCATATATGGGTTATCCCTCCTACAAACTATGTTCAACATTATCACCCAAGGTTGGTCATCTAAAGAGGATACCACTAATAATCCCTTAGTAAACCCCACCTCATTTACCCTATGGGCACGTGGACTTGATCCCATAATAAATTGAATCACCATAATCCTACAACTACACATGAAAATGAACTTCAATGACCACTAATGAAAATGGAACTCAACAATCATGTTTTATAAGAAAAAAACAATGTCACATAGCCACATGGGTCACACCAATCATGTTACTAAAGAACCACATTAGAAAGAACAATTAATGAACCATCACTTCATAACATAAAATACATATCCATGCATGACCAAAAGAGACCAACCAGTGTGTAAATTACTCAGAGCCCAACGATGTCAATCCACTTAGATGACGACCCCTGGATATCTCCCTCAATATAAAAAATATTCAAGTGGTTTCTATTCCTAGTTTCACACATTATCCAACCAAACCCCCAAAAATTACATGATATAAAAAATCATAAAAATTGAAGAAATATTATGAAGACACGGACCTAGTACCATAATGATCTTTATAATTTAATTCTATACTCTAATTTAATCCTAGAAGAAAGAAATAAAGAATCTATCAAAATCATGGAAATATAAATTTTAGTAAAAAATAATCACAATGAAAAAAATCATGAAATTATTAGTCATAGGATAAGGTTCCTTACCCATATTGACACCATGACAAAAAAGAAAAAAATAATTAAAAAAATATATAATATCATCTTCATATAGATATATATAGGTGGAAGGGGTAATTATCATAATAGGTCTAATGGACTACCATCTATTAATTTATGTCTTTTAATAAATTTAATAAGTAATAAAAATAAAATGATTAATAAATATTAGGACCCCCAAGGCTTTAGTTCCCCCTCAATGAGGCATATATGGCAGGGTTTGTGTCCACCAAAATGCTTATCAAAATTCCTCTATACTACGAATGGAATTTTAGTGAGAATATGGTTTCTTGAATATTCCTCTATCACCAAATCCCATTCTTGAAATCCAACTCATGACCCCTCACAACCACATTAACATCCCCAAAGGGACAAAATTCATATTATTAGGCTAGTGATGAACATGAGAAACCTCCTCCCAACACACAACCCTTACACCACATGGTTTATGTTAGCTAATTAGACCTAATTTTTCTATGGAGTCTCATTTATTTTCTAGATACTATACAGATGGTTTATCCAGTCTTCGTAAAATTCAAATATACGTCATACCCAAAAATTTGAGTATGCCGGAATTGAATGTACCACATAATATTAGAGGTACTCATATTTTATTAAGTATATCCTTGATTGACAACATGGAAAAACTCCGTGATCCTCTGAAGGGAATGAGGATGAATGAAATATTGATTGGGTTACGTATGCTTATTTACACCTTCCTGTAATAGAGGATGTGTTCATAATAGAGATATCCAAAATAAAAATTAATTGAACTTCCATTTATCATTTCCCCTTATAAGAAAAACCCTATGGTTTATAAACAAAAATAAAAAGTCTAGATCCAACCACATTTCCTTATCTCTTTCATCCGTTTTTTTGAAACAAACATAATTTTTTGTAATGAACTGGATTTCCATTGTCCATTACTTGGTTAAAATCCAATGTCTATGGGGTTATTTGGGGTCACTGTGGTTTGTTTAAAAAGATATAAAAAGATAAAGTTTCACCAAATAGTTTCACCAAAACGGTTGCACGACAAAATGGTGGAACTGTACTTGTGACACTATAATGGTCACACTGTGATGATGGAAAAATGAAATGGTTGTAACGTGATGGTGGCACAATGAAATGGTGGCATCGTCAATGTGACAAACCAAAATAGTATCACTGTAATGGTGGAACCATGATGGTGGCACACCCAAATGTCAACACACAAAAATGGTGGCATTGTAAATGTAACACACCAAAACAGTGGCACACCAAATGGTGTCTCATCCTTTTCCAAATTTCCCATTTCTAGACATTTTCCAGTTTCACCCATATTACATTTTATTTGACATAAACCAAGTTTAAAGCATTTTTTGTGTTTTTAAGTGAGTTTAAAAGGATATTAAGTTTAAAATTAATATCCTAACACTCTGTGGACCTTGATATATTCAAACCTGGTGATCTGGACAATGGTCCCACATTAATGACCTTTTGAACTGTTTCCTTCCGTTGATATGGGATATGTCTCTTTCTAAAAGATGAGGTCCTCTATTATCTTTTCTCTTGGTTCACCCGTAGCCTTCCTTTATTGATGAGTCATGTGCCTATGATTGATCCATTCCTTCTTAGTTTTTTTAGTGTTTCCTACTGCTCACATGATACCCTATTTTGGTGTAAAGATGAGTTTTGGTATCCTTTTGTTTCACGTAGGGATTCATATGCCTCTCATAATATGTGTATAATACGGGTGGGTGTAATAATGATTTCTTATGATAAAGGGTTGTATAATTTTCATAAATGTTTAATAAATAACTGTAGGGAATGGATGATTAAAAGATTAACAATACATAAATTGAAGATGGTCGATGATGATCATTTGTTTTATCTATTATCCTTGTTTCTTTTTATCGTTTGTTGTAGATGTATGAAATCTAAAAAATATTCCTATTGGGGGAATTTGATTTCATAGTGATGATAACTTATTTTTTAAATGGATGTATCATGAAATATATTTAATCATGTAGACCTGGTTAAATAAGGAGATACCCCACGATCAAACCTACTTTGTGATAATCCTTGTTATTCAATTAGGAATTAAAGAACACATCTTGTTAAATATTAATATGCTTGGATTTATGGTGTGTTATTGTCATATGTTTGGTTGGTTTTTGTACATCAGGGGGGTTGTGTGAAGTTGTTGTTGGTAACCCTATTATGAGAATGAGGGGTGGATAGAGGGGTTGGTCCTATGAATGGGGAAGAGTTTTTCTGTGTAGCGGGGTGGATGTTTGGTTTGGTTTTGATATGGGATTTCTATATGGGGTGGTATAGGAGGTGTGACCAAATCTAAGGTAGAGAGATGTACTGATTTTGGAATGAATAAAGTTGTAAGGAGTTGGACTGCCTTTAGTTTATGTTGTGTACGTAGAAACATATTGTGTTATGGGATTGCTTCTACGTAGTGGGATTATAGGAGTGGGTCGTGTCATGAGTTCATGGTTATGGGTGTTCTGGGTGTGGTGTTACTGTGCAGTATGTCTACTAGTTCTAGTTGTGAGATGATGATTGAGTGGGATAACATTGAACAATGACAGTTGGCATTAGTTTAACGAGTGTCTAGTGAAAAAGGGTGTGTATAGTGGGAATGTAAGATGTTCTTTCTCTATTGTTTTTATGAATGTATATAATGTCGTTTTTTTACCCTTGGTTTTTTTTCATTGGAAGTGTTTAGTGGAATTTCTCTTTCGAAAAATTGTTGTAGATTTTCTAATCACTGGTAAAATGAAATGGGGGTTATGCTTGTCTTTTATTGTGGTTGTTTCTATGGTCTTTCATATAAGGATATTAGATAATGTTGTTCTGTGTGGGATGGCTATTTGTTTGAAACCCTTTGGATGGGCTATGTGTTTTCTTACCTATATGTATAAATTATTTTTCTTTATGATCTCTAAACACACCCCACCCTTATCGAGCACAATGTACTGAACATCCCCATTTCATGGGGGAGGGTGTCTTTCCAAACAACATAGTCGGAAGATGGATGGCTGGTTACTGACCTTCTTGCTTGCACCATATTACAGGTTCTTACCGCTCGAGCGTATTCGGGTATGATATAGTGTCTTGTGGTCTACCCAAGTCCATGATCATATAGATTGGTTTTTTGTTGAGGATGAGTGGCCCCAGTTTTTTCATCCCACGAGTTTTTTCCCAAGTGTCTTTAGGATGAGGCCCAGGTGTCATTGGGAAAGAGGTGTGGTTATTATGGGACATGTTTCTGTGGGTGGGATGTGTTGTGTGGTTGCAGACCATGTGTTTGTTGGCATGATTTGTTTGTGGTTTTTATCCCCATGTGTGTACGGGAATGTTTTGGAAGTGGGACTACATTTTGGAAGACTGGTAGCACTAAGACTTTAGCTAATATGAATGAGTATGGAAATAGTTGAAAAATAGTGTGGGGTACCCAATTTCCAAAGTGCTTATACAACTATTTTACTTGAATTGCATTATTTGGTGAGAGATCCATGATGAGGCTGGGAAAGTTATTACTCAGATGGTTCCTTGAGGTTATATTGCCCTCTCATAAGAGAATTAGTTTGTTCCCCCACTAGTGAATGGTGGGATTTAGTTTTCTTACTGGGTATAGTTGTATACTCACTCTATGTTTGTAAAAAAAAATTACAGGAGGACATTGAGGGTCGTTCTGGACTTTACAAGCTCGGACATCAAGCTAGTTGTTGTGCTACTACTTAATTTCTTTCATTTGGTAGTTTCATTGGTTCTATGGTTGTAATTTTTTCACAGTTTAGATTAAATCATTCATGGGTTTTATTTTGTATTGTTTTATATAAATTTTTTGTTTTTTTGGGATTTTTACATTCTTATATCCCGATCATGTTTCATTAAAAATGGTAATTAATTCCATTTTCTATGAGATTATATACCGTTGGTTCTAGTCTCCCCTTCGGGGCCTATTCAATGCGGGACTCTGGGGTATTTAGCTCTCCTCCACCCTGAAGAAGGAATGGTGTGGTATATTTTTGTTCCTTCCCCCATCATGAAGAAGGAATGTCTAGAAAGAAAGGTATCAAAGTCTTATGGTTGAGGGATAGGATAGTGATTTTAGTTAGGAAATGTTATAATTTCAATGGATGTTAGGGAAAAAATGTTAGGAAGCCTGGGTGTGTGAAATAGTCTAGGGAAGACCGGCTAGGAGAAGACATTTTAGGGAAACCCGTGATTTGATGTGAGAAATAATGACCTACTGAACGAACAAGTTAGGCAACACTGATTGTAGGTTAGAGGTCCCAAGAAAGGTAAATTCATCATAATAACATGTGTTCTGCTGTGTCTTGGGTGTTTTTGAAATTAGTTTTAAATAAATAGTTAAAATAATATTTTAATGAAAATTTCCTTACTACCCATTATATGAGTTCCTTATTTACCCTTTTCAGCTATGGAACCCAAATGTAACCTACATGTGGTGTGAGCAGTTGAGGCCCATCAGGATAACATTGTTGTCCAGTGCAGGGCCGATCGATAGGAGAAAGATGAATTGTTTAAAAATGCCCTTCATGCATTCTAGAAGAAGACCCTAGGAAAGTACAATGATAACACTCATAACATAGAGAGGAAGGGCTAGATTCAAGAGATTATAATCAAATTTAACATGAGACATGATCTGAGGGGATTTTGGGTTCCTCTAGTTAGGAGCTAGATTCATTGAGAAACACGTCATTGGTGGATGCTTCACCTTGGGGATAAGAAAAAGACCGATTTATCATGGGATAACATTGAGAAGGCATTTTTGGAAGAGTTTCTTTCCTTGATGATGAAGGACGAGAGGAGGTAGGAGATTATTTCCCTCAAGAAAATGAGAATGTTATTGAGGGAACTGGGGATCAGGTTCAAGGATCTCCTATGCATTGCACTAGATCACTTTCTGGATGAGGTGTCGTGGTCGATATGCAGGGAGGAGGCACTAAGACCTTATCTTTAGTATGTCATCACTCCATTTACCCTACCGAATAACATAGATTTTTCGAATAAGGATGAGGTAGTGGAGAGGATGCAATTATAGGGAGGTGTGCTATGAGAGGGGAGCTAACCGAGTTTGTAAAAGGGGAAGGCAGTCAGTATAAGTTCTCCTCCATCAGGGCCTTCTATGTTTTAGCTGGTGGTAAGAAGTCCTCAACTATTCTAGTTCTGGTCTCCTGGTCTTCGCCCTTTCCCCATGGGTCTGAGACATAATTACTTTTTATGTAGAGTTTGTGGACATCATTGGAGCTAGTTCACAGTTCGAGATCAATATGGTGGGGTGGGATGGTTCAGCTTCTACCTTAGTAGCAGTAATTGTTGGTCAGAACATTCTATCCACTGGGGTATTGGGCACCCTATCCATTGAGGGTAGGAAATTATGGAGAAGGATGGCCTTAGGGTGATCATTAGTCACCTCTACTAGGTCATGGTCTGGGAATTGTCGACAGTAGATGGGTGGAGGAGCTGAGCATGGGATGTTTCACACCGCCGAGCCCGTAGTTGCAGTGGGGTCAAATGTTGTTCGAGGTATGATTAGTCTATTTAGTACTATTTAATGATCTTTATTTTTTTTATTTATGATATTCACAGTCCTTTGTTTCCCCCAGTCTATCTTGTGCCCTGATACTGGATGTAGAGAGACTTTCTGTGCCCCTGGCATTGAGAACACCTGTTGGATGTCAGACCATTCTCTTTGATGTTTGTCAGGGCTGTAGACCCATGTTTGGGAAGAATCAGTCTAGTGAGGGATATTCTTATACTATAGATTCATCCGTACAATGTCATCCTTGGCATTGGTTTGTTGTTATATGTTCATGTTGTCATCGACTACTTATGGATGAGAGTTGTGTTTTTGGATTTGGATGGACAAAATGTAGATTTTGTTGGAGAGCATAGTCTTCAGGGGATATCCAGCATGTGGAGCCTCTTACTTCTATGTTATCCACGATGTTAGATGGGTTGGTGGGTGTGGAGATGTTAGTCATTCTGGGAGTTGCTGTGGATTTATGGGATGTTTTTTTATTAGGTTGTGAATCTACCCACTCGGCGTGATGTTGAGTTTAGAACAGAATTTATCATAGTGCCCATCATATTTTTATGGCTCCCTATTGTATGGATCTGTAAAGACCAAGAATTTCCATGTATTATTTTAAGTATTGGGAATTTTAAAAGTCCCCAAAAATTGGTGGCGTGTGATTCCAAGGCTCGGAGTGCCCTGAATGAATTTCTGAACTTTTTTTCGGGTACCTTCAGTAAACGTTCGAGTAAGTTTGGGTAACTTTTAAACCGATTCTCAGCATTGAAATAAGAGGACATGGTTGAACTCGAAGCATTGATATTCTCTTAAGGAGACCTTCAACTCGACATTAGTAGGTCGAGCATGAAAGTTAGTTTTCATGTTTTTCGTGGAAATAAAAATTAAATAAAGAACAAATTTTTATTTTATTTTTATAAGCTCTCTTCTAGAGTTATGGAGGTGGGGACCACCCGAGCTAGAAAACCCCCCATTTTAAATTCTTAGTGGTTGGGACCTCTAGAACCCCTCTTAATGGAGGAAAACCTATCAACTTCCCAAATAATAAATTGATCCAACCACAATTAATTAAATGTGTCGTCTTTAATTAATTGTTAGAATTATTTTAAATAAGTTGGCTCTTCTTTTTTGTTGGGTAGGATTATTTCGTTGGAAAAGGAGCTTGGGATAACTTGGAGACACTCATCCTCTCCAATGAAGAACTTGTTCCAACAAATATTGGGGAACAAACCCAAGCCCGTATCGGAAGCGCTTTGTGAAGGTAATAAACACCAACATCCTTCAATGAAATCATCTTCTACCTCTTGACTCCTCCAACGAACGAAAAGGTAGGGTTTGTTATTTGTATACCCTATACACTGTTTTTGATGTTCTTCATGATTCAAGAATAAACAAGCCGATTTCTACTATTCTAACATGGAGGGTTCGGACCAAACGAACACCGCCAAACCTCTCCAAAACCTTAGTGAATTTGGATGGTCTTGAAATGATGGTGATGTCCAGAGATGAGTGAAGATATATGTGGAATAAAGAATGAGCCACCGGGGCACGCCCGGTGCCCTGAATAATGTCATCGATGATCGTGCTGGAGTCCGACACCGGTGGGGCTCATGAATGGAAGCTGGTACTTCAGTCGGCCGCAAAGATGACGACGGCGCAACCGCACCATCGGAGAAGGGCCGCGAACTGTCCATTGCTGTGGAGAGAGGGCGGAAGCCGGCGCACGACCGACCATGGGATTGTGTGGTAGGCATGTGTCTGCACCAACCAACATGTAGGTGCCATGATGCAAGGCCGAGATGATGGTCGAGGTGCAGCCGGATCACTTTCAGTCGCCAGAGACAGCGGGGCGCGCGACCGCGCCACGCGGTTGAATGGCGGGTCGTTCAGCTAGCTGCAGGCCACCCATCGTGGGCCTCCCAGGGGTAGGGCCATCGGGCCGGACCTAGCGGGCAGGCCCACCATGCCAGACCTAGTGGACCGAGCCAGACCCAATGGGTTGCGCCGATCTGACTGGGTCAGACTGGACCCATACCAATTTTGACCATTTTCGTCCTTTCGGCCATAACGTGAGCTACATGCGTCCGTTTGAAGAATCGTCTATGGAGCTGAAAACCTTGTATTGAGACGGTCCTTTTTACATACCCCAATTGACTTTTGGATAATGTTGGGGTACGACCAGTTTGGATCAAACATGAATCCATCCCAGCCCTTGGGAGAAAAAGGCCAATAACTTACAGAATGGGCGTCCGATTGACGCACTGTCTGTTGCATTGAGACCCCTATCACATGTTGGTACGTTTGGATACATCTTCATGGGACATCATGGAAGTTAGAGTATCAACTTGTTGCTTGAGGAGTGGACCCTCTCGGAATCAAGAAAGCTTAGTGAGAGAACCCTATGGCTAGCCGTAACATGAGAAATAGATCCTATATGGGTCTATGCTTTTGGATTCTATGTGGGTTTGTGATTTGGGATCCTATGTGGGTCTGTTCTTTAGGATCCTATGTGGGAATATGATCAAGATTCCCACTTATATCCTATTTAGGAATCCACTTAGGACTACTCTAGGATCATAAGTGGGTCTACTATATTAGGATCCTACATGGGTCTACTGTACTAGGATCCTTTGCGGGACTAGTGATTTAAGATCCTATGTGGATATTCCTCTTAACAAAGTAATATAATTCAGTATTTACATATAATCATCTTTACTACCGCACCTAAGTTATACCTTTTGTTAGCTGAACCCTTACCTTTGTGGTAATCATCTGTGTGGTGTACTTTTGTGGTGCATACCTTCATGGTGATACCTTTGTGGTATTCTTCTATGTGGTGTTACCTTTCTGGTACATACCTTTATGATATTTTTCCCTTCGTGGGAAAGTTGATATTTGGTCTTTTGAGTTAGGCCTTGGGTTTTTCTCATTATTGAGATGGGTTTACTTGATAACATAGGTATACGTATGGGCATATAACTAAGTATGGATGTCAGTTGTTTTCATGCTTTATGGTTTATCCTATGTGGATTTTGTGAGACCATAGAGGGTCTCGGGGTCCCTACTCAGTATCGTTATTCTCACCCCTTCATGGGCTATGCCTGCACCTTGTTGTGTTTGGTTCAGACGACGGACAGTGCTGACTGAGGAAATGAGTACCAGGACAGGAGGTAGTTTGGAGGTGGACATTAGATGAGATGATCTGCAGAGACGACTAATGGAGAGTTGTACCTACCCTTCAGGTAGGATCTTTGGAGGGTGTTCAAAGGAGCTATTCCAGTTTACTAGTACTTTCATGTTTTCTGGTACTTCCCAGTTGGGCTTGTATTTTGACCCATTTTTTTACAATACAAGTTATTTTTACCTTAAAGTTTACTTGCATTCGTATCGTGATGTGTGCATGGATATCTGTGTTTATAGTTTATAAAGGAAATACCTTCCTGATTTTAGGGAATACACCTTCGGTGCTAATCGCCAGCCCGTGGCCTATGGAAGGCGGGCTTGGTGTAGTCACGACATGGGCCCCAGGGGATGGGTTGTGACAAATTGGTATTAGAGGAGTTAGTTCAACCATAGAACATTGGACTATGACATTTTTAACAGTAATAATGTTAAGTGTAGTGTGTGTGGTTATCAGTTTAGGGAATCCAGTGTTGGTGTGGCAGTCGACATATCCATACACCTAGACCCTGTCTTCTGATTTCTGACTCAGTGTGTGAAAACACTAATTGCGTGTGTGTTTTGAAAAGTTTTCCATATAAACTCTTTGAGTCAGCTCAATAGGTATAACTTATTCACCATGGAACACCTATTTCCTTTCGGGATTCCTCCATGCAGAAAACCATCGAGGGTTCTAGGTATAGATCACAAGTATAGCCCACCAAGCAACGAGGCCTTGGGGTAGGGACCTTTACCCCTAGAGGCACTAGTAGAGGGACCGACGGTACCATTACACGTTGGCCACTAATGCCACCATCCCTAGAAAAATAGGTTGCATGCTACTTCAGTGCATTGTACGAGTTCCAGCACCAAAGGCCACCCAGGTTCAGGGGTGAGATGTAGCCACAGGCGCCTGAGGATTGGTTAGAGGTTGTGGTGAGTCTTCTGACTGGTAGGGACACCAGCTAATATTACAGTGATCCTTGCCGCCCGTATTCTACAGGAAGCGGTAGGAATATGGTGGAGCATGATTCTATAGGATCATTACAAGGTGGCACTTCTCTAGGAAGACATTGAGAGCCTATTTTAGGCAGATTTTGTCCCGGTGACCCTTTGCGCAGTGCACATTCCGGAGCATCTTCATATGCAGTAGGGAAACATGACTGTGAATCAGTACTCAACAAGGTTCACCAACCTCTCACGCTACACCACTAATATGGTGTAGGACCTGTTCTTACGAGCATGGACTTCGGATTAGGGAATCAGGCAGGAGATCAGGGCTCTGATGATTTCTCTTAGCATCCCGACATAGGTGGGGGTGTTAGAGAGGGCCCTCTTAGTGGAGAGTTTTCTTGCTAAGCAGTCTCCACCAGCGACACCCACCACTGGGAATCAAGTAGCAGAGTCTTCTGCAGCTGGAAGCTGATATATTTCATAGAGGTCCATGAGAACCAGACCTATAGGTGGACTACCATAGGATTCAGGGTCAGTTGTGCAGGGCACCGGAGACAGAGCTAGTCATGCGAGGAGCAAGCAGTGTTACACATGCGGCGGGTAGGGTCAGATGGCTCATGACTGTCTGAACATTCGTATGGATGATCGGAAGAATGTATAAGGACCTCCCTGGCAGAGATAATGGTTTGACCAAGGAGGTCCATAGGGAGAAGGTAGACGTGACATAGGAGATGGTCGTGTAGCTGGCGGTGGGTGACGATTCGAGATGTCATATCCACCACCACCAGGTGGTCCACCCCAACCACAGGGAGCTGGTGTATAGGGTCAAGCTCATCTCCAGGCAGCTGAGGCCTACGAACATGGTGCTCCAGAGATGATACAAGGTAAAATCTATGTCTACTCCACCTTAGCTGCAGTACTTATGGACACATGTTTCAGTCATTCTTATATTGCCACATCCCTCATTCAGAACTCGGAGATTCTGACGGAACCATTGGCTCGATCATTACAGCTAGAGACTCTTACAAGAGAGGATTCGACAATTACACACTGGTGTCAGTAGTGTGAGCTTACTCTGGGAGGTGAGAGCTTTGTCTGGGATCTCCTAGTAGAGGTGTCGAGGCCTTACGACGTCATCTTGGGTATGGACTTGTAATCTATAGTCCATGCTCAGATTGAATATATTAGGTGAAATGTACAGTGTGTCCACATAGATGGGACTAGGATTACCTTCACCAGTGATAAGGGATCCATTTTAGCACAAGATGGACTTACCCGAAGAAGAGTGCAACTGATCACTCATAAGTTGGATAGTATTTCCATCAGAGTAGTTGATGCGGAGAGTCTGAGTTATCTGGTAGTGGTGGACCAGTACATGGATGTATTCCCTGATAATGTTCCAGGTCTATATCCTCATATAGAGGTGGAATATTACATTGACTTGTACCCTAGTACGACACTAATATCTACACCAGCATATCAGATGGCTCCCGCAGGGCTTCGTGAGCTGTGGGTACTGCTAAAGGACCTACAGGGGAAGGGGTTCATTCAGCCCAGTGTTTCTCCTTGGTCAGCCCCGATTTTATTCTCCAAGAATAAAGATGGGAGCTTGAGACATTGTGTTGACTATCGGTGCCCGAACCAGGTGACTATGAAAGACAAGTACCCACTCCCGAGGATTGACGACCACATTGATCAGTTAAAGGGAGCATATTGGTTCTCAAAGATAAACATCAGGTCAGGCTATCACCAGCTCAGGGAACAAGACGAGGATGTGCAGAAGATGGATTTAAGATATCGGTATGGCCATTATGAGTTATTGGTCTTGCCATTCGGCATGACCAATGCTCCAGAAGTGTTCATGGGACTCATGAATAGGTTCTTTCAGCCATATATTGATTGCTTTGTGGTGGTCTTCATCGATGACATTCCAATCTATTTGGCTACTAAGGAGGATCATGCCTATCATTGGCAGATAGTTCTGGAAACACTCCAAGAGCACCAGCTATATGGTAATCTTTTAAAGTTCTAGTTTTGCATCCGAGAGGTTTATATTCAGAGACATGTCATCTCGGAGGCTGAAGTTGTGGTGGATCTAGTAAATATTGAGGCGGTACATGATTGGGAGCTACCTAAGAATGTGATATAGGTACGAAGATTCTTTGGTTTGGATGGATACTACCGAAGATTTGTTCCTGATTTCTCCAAAGTTGCATCACTTTTATCAGCGTTGACAAAGAAGGGGAAACCCTTCTTGTGGTTGGAGAGATGCCAGTGGAGTTTTATAGAGCTGAGGTAGAGGCTGACTAGTGCCCCCCATCTTGAGGATTCTGGAGGAGGGTGTTGGGTACGTAGTCTACTGCAACGCATCAGGTAACGAGCTCAGATGTGTCCTCATGGAGGAGTCAGTAGTTATTGTATATGGTTCTCGAAAGATGAGACAGCATGAGCAGAATAAATCTACGGAAGACATAGAGTTAGCAGCAGTGGCCTTAACCTTGTATATGTGGTGACATTACATGATGGGTGAATGTTTTACAGTCTACTCAGACCACAAGTGTCCTAGGTATATCTTCAATCAGAAGGACCTGAACCTGAGACAGTGACGTTGGCTTGAGTTCCTCCATGACTATGACTTTGAGATAGTATACACTCCTGGGAAAGTGAATGTTGTAGCAGATTCACTCAACAGAAGATTTGGAATACAATTTCTAGGTGAGGTGATAGAGCTGCAGGACGCTTTACGGATATACTTTGTGGAACGAGATGGAGCAGCTTTTCTTCAATCTCTTACAGTCACTCCACCACTTCTTCAGCGGTTTATGGAGGTGCAACATTGGGGCACTGACTCCATGTCTTGACCTGCTAAGATATCCACAGGACATGCACCTGATGGATTTTTAAAGATGGGGAGCACGTCATCCTCTTCATAGGGCGTACCATGGAACTAGAGTTGCTTCAGGAGGATGTGTTGATGGAGTTCCACACATACCCTCTAGCTATACATCGAAGAGTGGAAATGATGTACCAGGAACTCTGATGACAACATCGGTGGCCAGGAATGAAAAAAGCTGTAGCAATGTCTGTCTCTCGGTGCCTCATTTGTCTGCAAGTTAAAGCGGAGAATAAGGTACCATAAGGCTTAGTTCTACCTTTAGAGGTCATAGAGTGGATGTGGGATGGGATATCCAAGGACATAATCACCGGACATCCATGTACATCTAGGGGTCATGATTCTATCTGGGTGATCATCAACTAACTCACCAAGTCGGCCCACATCCTACCGATCATAGAGCAGGGTTCAGTAGAGATCATGGGATTCATCTATGTACAGGAGATTGTGTGAATACATGAAGTACCCTCAACGATTGTCTCTGACCGTGATGCAAATTTCACTTCCCGGCTATGGAAGGGATAACATGAGTCTTTCGAAACACAACTTCGTTTGAACAACGCCTTCCATCCTCAGAAGGATGGACAGACTGAGTGGACCATTCAGACCCTCGAGGACGTGCTACATTCTTGTGTCCTCGACTCCAGTCATAGATGGTAGGATCACTTACCCTTGGTGGATTTTTCATTCAATTATATCCATCACTCCACTATTGGGATGGAACCTTTTGAGGCATTGTATGGGAAACCTTGTAGATCTCCTTTATGTTGGACTGACCTGGGGGAGTCAGCACTCATTGGACCAGAGATGGTACGAGCCACCACAGAGAAGGTACCGATCATCCAAGAGTGGATAAAGACTGCAAGGATTAGGTAGAAGTCCTATGCCGACAGTGGAAAGAGACCTCTGGAGTTCGAGGATGGAGACCATTTCATTCTATGGGTCTCACCTCGATGAGGTTTGCGGAGATCTGGCTAGGGAAACAAGTTATCACCGAGGTTCATCATATCTTTTCCAGTCCTTAGTAGAGTTAGCGAGGTGGAATACTGCTTAGCTATCCCACCTCAGCTGTACTGGGTGCAAGACGTCTTCCATGTATCCCAAATAAAGAGATACATGCACGACCCTTCACACATCATCAACTGGGGCGAGCTGGAAATCGACGATGGGGAGGCGTTTATAGAGGTTCCAATAGAGATTGAGGATCAGCAGGAGATAGTCCTTTATAGGTGATCAATAACTATGGTGAGTGTACATCGGCAGCACGAGAACCTCTATGAAGGCGCATGGGAGTGGGTGGCTCAAATTCGTGCTCAGCACCCCCACTTGTTTTTAGTTATTTGAAGTGTCTTTCGAGGACACAAAGCCCTGAGGTGGGGAGAATTTAAAGACACATAATATCCATGTAATTTTTTTAATTATATCAGAATTTTACGAGTCTGTGAAAATTAAAGGCCCTTGATTCCAAGGCCCGGAGTGCCCATAATAAATTTCTGATCTTTTTTTGGGTACGTTTAGTAAACGTGCGAGCGGGTTTTTTTAACTTTTGAACTTATTCTTGGAATTGAAATCCCAGGACACCATTGAACTCGCATCACCGATATTTTATTGAGGATACCTTTACGTCAACTGCAGTAGGTCATGGGCGAATTTTAGTTCTCATGTTCTTTGTGGAAATAAAAATAAAATAAAGAAAAAACTTTTTTTATTTTCATAACCTCTCTTCTAGAGTTTTGGAGGTGGGGACCACCTGAGCTAGAAAAACCCCAATTTTAAATTCTTTGATGTAAGGACCACCTGAACCCCTCTTAATGGAAGAAAACCTATCAACTTCCCAAATAATAAATTGAGCCAACTGCAATTAATTAAATGTGCCAACTTTAATTAACCATTAGATTTTTTTTTAATAATTTGGATCTCCTTTTTGTTGGGTTGGAAGATTTTTTTTGCCAAAGGAACATGGGAAAACATGGAGAAACTCATCCTATCAAATAAATAACATGCTCCAATTACGAATGAAGAATCGACCCAAGCCTGGATCATAAGTTTATTGTGGAAGCAACACACACCAACATCCTTCAACAACTTCATCTTTACCTCTCGACTCCTCCAACGAACAACAATGTGGGGTTTATTATTTGTATACCCCATTCCCTGTTCTTGAAGTTCCTCAGGATTAATAAATAAACAAGATGCTTGTTACCGTTCTAACACAGAGGGTTTGGGCCAGAAAAACATGGCCTGACCACTCTGCAACCTTTGTGAATTTAGATGGTCTTGAAATGATGGTGATGTCCTAAGATGAGTACAGAAGTCTGTAGAAAGAAGAATGAGCCACGGGGAAGTTCCTGGTGACCCAAAGTACATCACTGGCCACTGTGACAGCAACTGACGCCGGTGGGGCTCTGGAACAGTGACCGACACTCTGGCCAGCTGCAAAGATGGCGACGACGCAACCACACCACCGGAGAAGGGTCACGGACCGTCGACCGCGGTGGAGAGAGGGAGGTGGCTGGCTCATGGATGGACGAGTGACGATGGGGGTGGTGTGTGTCTGCACCGCCCAACGTGCAGGTGCCACGACCCAAGGACACGATGACAGTGGAGGGGCGTCTGGTACACTACCGGCTGTCGGAGATGGCACGACGCGCAACCGCACCATGGGCCAGGCCATGCCGACAGGCTGGGCCACGCCATTGGGCCCGGTCGACCCGAACTCGGTCAGGTCAGCCCAGGTCAGGTCGAACCTAGTCGGTCTGACTGGGTCAGACTAGACCCGGACCAACTTCGACCTTTTTCGTTCTTTCAACCATAACTTGAGCTACAAGCGTCCGTTTGACGACCCATATGCGGCACCAAAAACATTGGATCATGTTGGTACTTTGGGAATACCCCACTTGAGAAAAAGATTCTAACTGGCCCCTCGGGACAAAAAGGCTAATAACATACAGACCGAGCATCTGATTGATGCACCATAAATTGCATTGAGACCACAATCAAATAGCATTCCTTTGGAAAAATTCTTTGTGATAATTCCTGGTAGTTGGAGTATCTACCAATTTCATGGGGAGGGAACCCTCCTGGAATAAAGAGAGCTTAGTGGGGGAACCCTGTGGCTGGCAGTAACATGAGAAAAAGAATTTTATGTGGGTCTGGGATTTTGGATCCTATGTGGGTTTGTGATTTGGGATCATATGTGGGTATGTGATTTGGGATCCTACGTGGGTCTATGTTCGAGATTCCCACTTAGATCTGCTCTAGGAATCCACGTGTTAATACTCTAGGATCCTTTGTGGGTCTGCTATACTAGGATCCTAATTGGGTCTACTATACTAGGATCCTTTGTGGGTCTGATGATTTCGGATCCTACATGGGTCTTCCTCTTAACAGAGGAAGATGATTCAGTAGTTATATCTAATCATCTTTACTACTGTACCTATGTTATAACTGGTGTGAGATGAGCCCTTACCTTTGGGGTAATCATCTCTGTGGCATACTTTTGTGGTGCATACCTTCGTGGTGATAGCTTTGTGGTATTCTTCTATGTGGTGTTACCATTGTGGTTGTTACCTTTGTGGTGTTACCTTTGTGGTACTCTATCCTTCATGGGACAATTGAGCTTTGGGATTTGAGTTGGGACTTGTGGTTTCCTCAATATTGAGATTATTTTACTTGATAACTTATGTATATTTTTGTTCATATACCTAACTAGGGTTGATAATTGTTTTCATGATTTGTGGTTTATCTTTTGTGGATTTTTTGAGACCTTCGAGGGTCTCTGGGTCGCTATTGAGTATTGTTATACTCACCCCTACACGTGCTATGCCTGCACCGTGTTGTGTTTGGTGCAGACGACAGATAGTGCTGGCTGAGAACGTGAGTACCAAGACTAGAGGTAGATTGGAGGAGGACATAATACTAGATGATCCGTAGAGACGACCAATCGAGAGCTCTACCTTCCCTTCAGGTAGGATCTTTGGTGGGTGTTCACAAGAGTTGTTCATGTTTACCAGTAATTTCCAGTTTTCTTGTAATTTCTAGTTGAGCTTGTATTCTAGCCCTTTTTTCTTACTATACACACTCATTTTAATTTATAGTTTACTTGCCTTCATGTCTTGTTGTGTTCCTTGATATGTGTGTTTACAGTTTAAAAAGACAATGTGTTCCCGGTTTTATGGAATACACCTTCAGTGCAGGTCGCCATCCCCTGTCCTATGGAAGGCGGGCCTGGGGTAGTCACGGCCCGGGCCCCGAGGGATGGTTCGTGACAGGATACCTCTAAGTTTTGGGATTTTAAAATTCCGGTACACGACCAAATGAAAATGGGTTTTATCCAACCGAGTGTGTCGCTGTCGGGTGTTCCAGTCTTGTTTCAATGAAGTGAGATGGTTTCATGTGTCTTTTCACAGACTACCAGAGACTGAATCAGGTAAATATCATGAACTTTTAAAACCTTATGAGGATATGTGTTCTTCTTGACCAATTTAGGGGAGTATGTTTGTTCTCTAAGAATGATCTTCGGTCTCGATATCCGTAGTTGACGATAATGGAGGGTGAAATCCTAAAAACTACATTCAGGTGCAGGTATTTGCACTTCTATTTCATGGTCATTCCCTTTAGTGTTTAGAATACACCAACTATGATCTTGGAACTTATGAACATTATCTTATACATGTTCATGGACCGGTTTTTCATCATGTTCATCGATGAAATCTGGATATACTCAAGGTTAGAGGAAGAACATGCCGAACATATGAGGACTATCATGGAGTTTCTTCGATGCCACCTACTCTATGAGATTTTGTCTAAGAACATGTTATGGAAACTAGAATTCCACTTCTTTAGGAATGTTTAATGTCAGTAATGGATAGTAGTGGACCCTTCAAAGGTCTAGGTGGATGTTTCTTGGGCAACACCCAAGAACGTGGTAGAGGTTCACAACCTCCCGTGTATAGAGGGCTATTACTGGAGGAGAATTCCCAAATTATCTTAATTTTTGGCTTCATTGGAAGCTTTGTCCAGAAAAGTCCTAGACTTCATGTGGAGTGAGTTCTGTTAGTAAGTATTCAATATCTTGAAGGGGATGATGGTCAGTGCGTTAGTGGGTAGGTTTGTAGAGGAAGGGGTGATGTTTGAGGTGTTCTGTCACACTTTCAGTCTAGTATTTGGACGTGTGATGATGCAGTAGTAGAGAGTGATCTCATATAGGTCAAGGCAGTTACATCCACATGAATTTAACTATGCCACCCATGATATTGAGCTTGTAGTGGTCATGTTCGTGTTGAAGTTGTGGAAAAAATAAATCATCGGGGATCTCTTTGTGGTCTTCACGGAACAAAAGAGAATGAGGTATATCTTATCCCAATGAGAAATGATCTTTTTGTTGTGAAGGTGGATGGAGAATCTCTAGGACTAGTACATTGAGATATCTTACACCTTATGAAATGGGAACATGGTGGCTGATTCCTTAATAAAGAAGTTGTAGAAGGAGGTTGTTCGGGAATCTGCAGATTTTTGGAAGGCATTGGAGGAGTTGGATACTCTATTTCTAAATGATAGAGTGGATGGTGGGAGAGGATGTCATTTTCATATGAGAGTGTAGTGTTCCTTGTTGTGGCAGGTGGAGGAGCCTCAGTGGGGAGACTTAGAGACTGAAACGATGTGTGATCATTATGTTCCGGGTGATGCTCTAAAGGGATGGTTAGAGGATTGTAAGAATAAGATTATATTCCATGGGAATCAGTATTTCCGAGTGGAAATGTGTCAGTTATTTCTTAGGTAATTCCATAGATCTCCCATGGTGGTGTATCCATGAGTTCATAAAATGCAAAATGGCTTGTGGGAATTGTTTTGGTTGCCTGGGTTGAAGTGGTCAGTGGCGATGTTTGTGGTAAGATGCCTAGTGTGTCAGCACATGAATGCTGAGCACCCTATTCCGGGTGGTCAATTACCGCCCTTAGACATTATATAGTGGATGAGGGATGGAATATCAATTGTTGTTGCCTTTTTATTACCTATGAATCAGGTAGTATGTGATGAACTTTGTGTAGTAGTGGATCTATTGATAAAATCAGCTCACTTCATAGCGATCAAGGAGTCGAGTGAATTGGATTCCTTAACACAGAGGTGTATGGATGAGGTGGTGTGACTACATTTAATTTTTAGATCAATTGTATTGGATTGGGATACACATTAATGTCATGGGCATGGAGGGGATTGCAGCTTGACTTTGTCACTCAGTTACCGCTCAACAGTACTTTCCACTCTCATATGGATGGAATGACTGAGAGGACCACCAAGAAAATGAATGACATGTTATCGGCATGTGTTCTGGACAATAGTGGTTCTTGGGTGAGACATTATCCCTTGGTATTGTTTTATTACAAGAATATATATCACTATTACATTGTTATGGCTCTATTCGATGCTCTATAAGGGAGGTCGTGTTGTTCACCCTTATGCTGGATGGAAGATGGGGAGGTAGCTATTCTCAGTTTAGACATGGTGAAAAGTAAGATAGAGAAGGTTCAGCTTGTCCAAGAGAGGAAAAAGGCAGCACATGATATAAATATGGTGTATGTCAATCATATGAGGAGGCCATTGTATTTTGAGGTTGGTGACCATGTTTTCTTGAAGGTTTTTTTGTGACATGGGTAGCAGGGGTTTGGCAGTGGGAGAAAGTTTTATCCCATGTTCATTGGAGCATTAAAGTTGTTTGGATGAGTTGGTGGGGTGGTATATCAACCAGAGTTTCCTCCATGGTTGGAGGGGATCCATGACCTCTTTCATGTCTCTCATCTCCACAAGTCTCCACACAATGACTACCTTTTCATTGACTGGTGAGATTTGGATATCCAGGATGATGCAATGATCTTGGAGAGACCACTAAGAATTGAGGATCATGAGGACAAGGTGCTTCCAGGACAAACCATTCATTTGGTACATGTGTTATGGAGGCATGGTGGCCTGAATTAGAGTACATGGGAGTAAGAGGCATAGATGTGTTCCCAATACCCATAGTTATTCTATGTATTGTTTCTGTTTTTTACATCGGTGCTTCGTTTTATGAGTTAATGATAGTCCTTGTTCATTATTAGATGTGTTGTTCCCTTTTTCACCATTTTTTGTGGAAATTAACAACATTTGGATAAGGGAGGACCTACTCCCTAATCAAGACACATTAATGTGGATTCGATTAAACCCACACAGGCGAGTTAGTGATGTCAAAAGTGGATAGTATATTGAAATAGAGGAAGGGATTCCCAAATCCATATGTCCGAGAAGTGGGGAATTAGTGTTTGCAATGTATTTCAGGAGATAGATGCCAAGGAGGTATTCATGGATGATAAGGGGTTCACTCCATTTTTTGAACAATGTAAGGTGATTTTTCCCTGAGAGGTATCTTACGGGGTGTTTTTTGGGATCCCTATTTTTTGAGTTTGGTTTTAAATAATTGGGGACAAGAATAGCTTGGGATGTATTTGATGTAATGAATTGGATTTCCCCCGACCATTTCTTTTGTGAAGATTCAGTGGTTGTGGGGTTTATGGGGGGGGGTCACAGTGGTTTGTTTTGGAAAATTACCAAAACATAGTTTCACCAAATGGTTTAATTGAAATAGTGGCACATCAATACAGTGGAATCGTAACAGTGGCATCATGATGGTGGAACATTGATGTGGTGGCACTATAATGGTGGAAAACTGAAATGGTGGAAAAGTAACAGTGGAACACTAAAACGGTGTCACTCCAAATGGTGTCTCACCCTTTTCCAAATTTTCAGTTTCTCACGTTTTTCCAGATTCTCCCCACTTACGTTTTATTTGACATAAATTGAGTTTAAATACTTGTGTGGGGGGTTTTTAAAAGGATTTTCAATAGAAAGTAAGTATATCATTAATATCCTAATGATCCGAGGAATATGAGATATTCCAAGCTTGTGATCATGACCTAAATCCCACATTAATGGACTTTAGAGCCATTTCCTTCTATTGATATAGGATCTGGTTATTTCTAAAATTCGGGGTACTCTCATAACTTTTTAATGGTGTGCCTAGAGCCTTCCTCTCTAAAATATTCATGCATTTCTACTAGAACCCTTGCTTCTCAATTTTCTCTGAGTTTCCTACTACTCACATGATAACCTATTTTGGCACAAAGATGAGTTTTGGTCACCTATTGTTTCATGTAGGGATTCTTCTACATCTCGATATATGGTTATCATGTGGGGTTATTGTACAAATGATTCGTTGTGATGAATGAATGAATAATTTTATTAAACAATTAATAAAAAATGGAAGGGAAGTGATGACTAAAAATAATGGGTAGGGAAATTTAAGATGGTCGATATTGGTAATTTGTTTTATTTACTATCCAAGTTTATTTTCATTGTTTTTTGTGGTTGTATGACTTATAAAAATCATGACCATTGGTGGTATTTTCTTGCGCATTGGTGATATTTTATTTTTGTTATTATTAATTATTAAATGACTGTAACATGAAATATTCAAAATCATGAATACTTGGTTAGATAAATGGATTCCCCATGATCAAACATGTTATATGATCACTTCTATTATTGAATGTGGAATTAAAGAACCCCCTTGATATATGGGAACATGACTAGATTAATAGTGTAGTTGTGTGCTACGTTTAGTTGGGTTTTATACATCATGGGAATTGTGTGATTTTTCTATGGGTATCCTTGTTATGGTTTTAGGGGGTGGACAGAGGGTTTGTACTTGTGAATGGTGAAGAGTATGTATGTGCAGCGGGGTTGATATTTGGTGGTGTTTGGCAGTGGTCTTGGTGTGTGGGGTGGTATAGGATGTGTGACTGAATCTCAGGTTGAGATATTGACTGATTGTAGGATGGATAAACTTTTAGGAAATTGAAATGCCTTTGGATTATATTGTGTCCAAGGAACCTATTGTGAAATGTGAATGCTTCTAAATAGTTATTTGGCAGTGGGGCTGTAGGAGTAGGTCGTGTTGTGACTACATGTTTATGGGTGTGTTGGGTGTGGTGTTAATGTGTAGAGGGGCTCCCAGTTATAGTCTTGAGAGGTTTATTGTGTATGATAACTTTGAATAATTATAGTAGGCAGTGGTTGAATGACTATTCAGGGAAAAAGGGTGTGTGTTGTGGGACTGCAGGTCAGTTTTTCTATGTGGTTTTTATGAATGGGTCTCAAAATGGCTTTCCTTACCTTGGTCCCTACATCGGTGTTTACCTTGGTATTGATTAGTGTCCATTATCCATCTAAAGATGGTGGATGATGATGTTATTATTTGTGTCACAAGTAGTTCTAGACTAAATTAAAGTGATCCCCTTAATTATCAAATGGAAATCAGTAAAATGAACGGGAGTTAGGATGGTGCTTTATGGTGGCTTTTTGTGTTGGTGTGAATATAGGGGTAGCAACAAAGGAGGTTCTGTGTAGTATGGAAGTTTGTTTGAAACCCATAGGATGGGTTGGGTGTTTCTTACCTATATGTATCAGTTGTAGTTTTTTGTGATCTATATATGCACCAGACCCTTATTGATCACCTTGTGCTGAAAACCCCCATTTCATGGGGAAGGATTTATTTCCCAAAATCCAGATGGAATGGTGGATGGCATGTTACTAACTTTTTCCTCGCACTATATTGCATCTTTGTACCGTATGAGCATATTTCGGTAGAATGTAATGGCTTCATGTCTACCATAGTCCAATATCCATTAGACATGTTTTTATTGTGGAAGAGGGGCACATGTGTCTGTGGGAAATTATTGTTTTCCCATGGGTCTTTGGGATTATGCACATGTGTCATCATGTGAGAGGTGTTTTTCTTGTAGCCTAGGAGTCTTCAGGCGTGATGTGTAGTGTGGTTGTGACCTAGGTGTATACGGGAAGGATTTTTGTGTAGTTTTAGGTTCAGGTGTGTGCCGAATAGTTGTGGAAGTGGGACTGTGTTTTGTAATTGTGGTAGCATCAAGGCACTAGCTGTTAGGAATAAGTAGAAAACTAGTGGGAAAGTGGTGCAGGGGAACCCAAATGTCGACATCCTTATACTACTACATTACTTAAAATGTGTTATTTGGTGAGTGTGACATAGTGAGTTAGGGATGGTTAAAACTCCTTGGTAGGTTCTTTGAGGTTCAACTGTTCTCTCATATGGGAATTAGTATGTTCCCCCACTCATGCATGTGTGAATTTAGTTTTCATACTGAATATACTGGTATACTCACCCTACACTTATAAAACAATTTTCATGTTTCCAGGAAGACATTGAGGGCTATTCTAGACCTTACAAGCTAAGGTGTTGAGATAGTTGTTGGGTTATAGTTTGGTTTCTTTCATTTGGTGTTATATTTGGTGCCTTGGTTATAATTTTTTCATAGTTTACGTAAAATCATTCATGTGTTGGACTTTGGTTTCCTTTATATAAATTTTTAGTGTTTTTTGGATTTTTTTTCTTCTTATATCTCGATCCATTATCAATAAAAATGGAAATTCCTTCCATTTTGTGTGAGATTATATACCCTTGGTGCTCATCACAATTTAGGGCCAAATGAAGGTGGGACTCGTGGATCATTATATCCCCTTTTAATAGAATAATGAAGGGTGTATCACTTTTCATTCCATTCCCTCATCTTGAAGAATGTAGGTTTTGTAATTTTGATATCATCCATTGAATTATTTATCAAAACATTTTTTATCACTTAAAACATATTTTTAGAATTGTGAGAGCATGTTATTTTTAAAAAAATAATGACACAAACAATAAAAAATGTACTAATAAGAATTTATAGTTCAATGTATCTATTATTCAATCATATTATCATAATTATTATTAATAAATATAAAATAAAGAACTATTAATTGAACTGTAATGTTTCAATTAAAAGGAATCAGCAACCAATTCTTATAATAATGCACGAAAACGTAGTTTGACGATCATCATTTCATGATATACAACATGTGCCTACTTACTGACATATAGGATGATGCAATAAACCCAAATATTTGCATTGAATTAAAGGGAAAAAGGGGATTCCTTGATTTCCTTTTGTAACTCAGGCGTACAACATAATTAATGTAGCTAGGATAATTTTTGGGTTACTTCCCAAGTTCCAACTGTCTAATTTTTTTACTGCTCTAATGTCCCATAACAATATTCTCTTAAGATGGGATTTGATTCCATTTTTAGTGACTATGACCTGGTAATATGAATGTTATTGGTATGGGTCACTATAACACCTAAGGTTGACCTTTTTATTTCTTGAGTATTGAATAAATTTCAAAATATGAATGTGTTTTAGTGTGAGAATAATTTCTCCATTGGATAATTCATTCCCACAATTTTAATAAATTTTAATAGAACTAAAAACATAAGGTGAAAATGTGTTTTGTCAAGAAAAACAGCTAAGAAAAAAGACATGACAAAAAATAAGACAAACCATGACCATGATACACCATAAAAATGAGGTCCAATTACATTTACATTGTACAAAATGTGAGTTTCTTTAGATAAATGATATAAAAAATGGAAGGTAAAAAAGAATCCTAAATTACTCAAAATATTGATATAATTTTTGAACACTATCTTATATAATTCAATAAGTAAACCTCACATCACTGAATAAAATATATTATGAAATCATGAAGTGTTTTTATCCAAAAATTGAACTCCCTATATAGATAACACTAATGATTAATCACCTTTTCATTAACTAAGAAATGTATAAAAAGATCTTCATTAATCCCAAGAAGGTATCCAGGATGGTGTGAATATAATATATATAGTAGGCGGACACTACCCATCCCTATCAACATGACATGAATAAAAATATATGTAATGGCATTAGGAATAATAGGATCACTAAAAGTGCATATGTTTTTTTCAGTGATATAGATAAAAAAATATATAATGTTCCCTTTAATGATTTATTATGAAATTGACATTAATTATATGTTAATGTGAGACATATCAAAACTTCACTCACACTCATTAAGTAATGAAAATAAAAAAGGGAACTTGATGTATAAGGTATATTACTAAAAACATTTAGCTAAACCATGGAATGATCTACACACACCTAAGACCATACAATACACTAGAATAGACATTTTATATTATAGTGATTATTGAATATCAATTATCCCATATAAGAAGAATATAAATAATCTATCTCCCAACATGTCTCCAAACTAATTTTACCTCTTTTATGTATTTTAATGAGGTAGGTAATATCATTTTATACGAATGTCATCCTATAAGAAAATATTATAGTGATCCCATAAAGTATCATTTTATGAAAAAATTGTGAATTTTATCTCCATCATCATGAAATTACAAAGTTATGATGACTAACGAAAAACTAATTTGTACTAACATCTTTTTTTAGATTGACTTACACTGATGAAAGTGTTATCATTCATTATTTTAACACTATACTATACACACTCTTTCTTATCTCTTTGAAATAATTTTATTGATTCATCCTAATTATTTTTACATACAAAATATCATAAATATTTTTCTAGTTTGATTTTTAATTTCAAATAAAAATTCAAAACACCGAAATATTTTAATTTTTTCCACAAATCTTCTCAAATTATCCTACTTTATTATATAGATTTTAGTTTTTCATGTCATTAAAGAATGACTATACAAGTTTTAATGTGACTAAAAAGTTCCACCAACTAATTTTTTCATTCCATTGTGTGAGAAATTTCTTCATGGTCTGAAATAATTTTTTTAAATCTTCTCTAGGTTTTAATGAACTTAGTGGGACACCATAAAACATTGAACGATATTTTTAGAAACCAAAAATAATCCCTGATATTAATTCTCAATGACTCCAATAACGATGAAACATGATCATGAAAACCAAACATAGCATAATAACATGGATTAAACCTCACTTTATATGAGCCACACTTTTCTCAATCGGATGTTTCACATTTGAAACACACTCTAAAAAATGTTTTAAAATATGTCTTCCATTTTGTTTCTACCTATATTTTTCACCACATTATTATGTGGTAGAATAAATAATACCCTTCTTCCCCAATTTCCTTCCTGAAAAATTTCCCTTTGAGTCATTTATTCCATCAAAAATATATATTTACCATCATATTATTTATATATATATTGAATATTCCATAATTTGAAAAAAATAATTCTTTAATATTTTTTTTAGTTTTTATAATTTCCAAGTTAACATCATTTTAAATTCATGAAATAATTGTATTAATATATCAAATATCCAAATTTTCAATGAGCATAAATACATATATACTAGAAAAAACCATTATATATTACATATAATACCCCACACATCTCAAATATAATATACATGGATCTTTTTCAATTCAATTTTCATTATTTAATGTAATGTCCCGACCCCCATTACCAAGATTCGGTGCATTATTGCATAACATTGGCATGATACACGGAATCATATCTTGAATGACCGATCGGTTTTGTATCCATAGAAGTACTAGATACAAACATAAGTTTTACATTGCATCATGAAATGGACAAGCAAAAACATTGTGTCCTCTTTGAACATACTCATATCCCCTAGCCTCTTCCAGACGGTTAATCATAATATACTTCATTGCATCTTGGGAAAAATAAAACATAAGAAAGGGGTGATCTCAGATACTCAGTAAGGATAACAATATAGCTGAAACTATCATAAATAATCATAAACATTTAGGGAAATGTATAAGACTAAAAAAATAATATGAAACTTATAATTCAGCATATTATGGAAAAGATAAATCAAATAATTACAATTACATATTCAAATAGATTTTCTACTAGTCGAATAATCACATTTAATATCAATATCCAATTTCATAATGATGGAATGCATAATGACAGACATCATAACCACATAGTCAAGGCCTCATTCCCAGCCTACAAATAAGATTTTGTCAAGGCCTTTTTCTAAGACACTAGTTTGTCTCATGAGACCTACTGATGCATCAAGGAGTTATAGTAGGCTCCACTTGTCACTTTCTATGTCTAATTCATTCTCCATATGAAAAGGTTGAAACATAACATAAAAATTCCTATTAAAACTAGTATACGAGATGTTAATACTTTAACCATAAACCAGAAATGGTATAAAAATAGCACATCCATCATCAAACATATCACAAAACCTTCAATACAATATGGAGGATTTTATCATAATAAATCAAATTCAAACAAGTGTAAAATCAATCAATGGATGTTTACATAGATTAAATCAATACTATTTTTGAGAAATAACTCTTTATTTTGAAATGATTTAAAAGTCAGATAATTATAAAAGAAAACATTTATTTTTAAAATATTCTTATAAGATTGTAAGGGAATCATCGAAGATGTTATAACGGTGGAAAATAGCCACACCTGCCGTAAAAGTTAAAAAACATTCTTTCCTTATTTTTTTTCTCGAAAAGGTCATAAAAGATATTTTTTGGAAAACGATGGAATGTTTCCATTATAAAAATTTATAAAAAGTAAAATAGTGGTATAAATGAATTTAAACCATATTCTAGGAAATATTAAATGAGTTTTTAAAATCATTTTTAAGATACAAAGATGTGTATGATAAAGTGGTCCCAGTAGATACTCGCGCATAAACAACCTTAGATAATGAAGAGATTGAAAAATTAACCCATATCTTGTAATTTTATTTTTTCAAGAGTACATTAACCTTCTGTATAATAGTTAAATCATTGTTATTAAATTATACAATAACCAAATACAAAAATATTTTATCATATATGATCTTCTTCTATTTCTTTGTTAATAATATTACAGTAGTATCATTGTTTCAGGTGTTAACTGATTCGTTTTCTGTTATATGTTTTGTTAAGTAAGTCATGTTTGTTATGGATAGGATGTATTTGACTAATATAAATAATTATATTATGTTCTTAATCATTATTTTTAATCATAAAATGAAAATTATTCTTGAATCATTATGATGGAGAATGAATCTCATCATGTTCGTGGAGACGGTAACCTTACATACGCACGAGCGACAATATCATTGTATGGATGGTGAAATAATATGTAATTGGATGTTATATCAAATATAAAGAATCATTAACATGTTATATTTATTATTTACATCAATTATTCTCATTAGTATACCCATCCAATTAATTATGTGGTGAATAACTAACTACACCACGATGTGGAGACGGTAAGTCATACGTACACACTTATGGTGAAATTTTCATAAATAGGATGGATAGAATAATGAATATGGTTATTACATATTATATATAACATAAAATTGATTATAAGGTAAAATATTTATTATTTTGGTATGGAAACAACAAATAAAGACGAAGTGGAAGAAGAATAGATCTTTGAAAGAGATGATGAAATTATTAACTGTTCTCAGGTGTTTCCTTTTGATTTGATCAAAAAGGATCCTTAAGTTGGTTTCTGATCAAATTAAGGCCTCTAGTTTGATGTTATGTAATTATTTAGTATATTTGATTTGGGTTTGTCCGGGAAAAATGGCTTTAGAGGGGTGATTTTGAGAGAAGGGTAATTACACTTTTATAAGAGAGGTGAGGGTCACATTAGGAAAAGCTTGAAATGTTATTTTAGTATAAAATCATATTTTGTTTATAATGGATCCAAAAGGATTTACCTTGAGTATTAGCTGGGATTGGGTCGACCAACACTCAACCAATAGGTTTTAGACCAGTTTATGTCACAATGGTACCCTTATCATTTAGATTTAACTCTTAGTGAAATAGTTTAAATTTTATAAAGTATTCTTGTATTATTATAATAAATGGATCATAAAATTACTATAAAAATACAAGAGAACCCCAAGTGGTTGATTATTGATACATATAACCTTATCTAAGACTTTATATGAACCTTATATTTTTAATAATACTTTATTAATTAATAATATATTATTTTTTAAAAACTCATTTATGTCAATTTCCACACTATTTAGAATTTGGTTTTTATAAGTCATAAAAAATTTATCACCTAGAATTTTTTTATTTAATCAACCCTATCATGTCATATTTAACATTAAAATTCTTGGAATACATAAAATATCTCAAATTAAAATTATATTAATTTTTATAATATCAATTATTTTAATCTTTCAATATTAAGGTAATTACTGAATCATCATTGTGTCCTAAATAAATTTATTTATCTAATGTCTAAAAATTATAAATAAAGTAGAATTATTTGTAAATATTTTTATATTTCTAATTAATATTTATATTCCAATTTATCTTTTGTATAACCCTATATAAAAATGCTTTAGTTATTAAACATTGAATTTAACACTTTTAACTCTTCTTTAAATAAAATTTTAATAAATGTCCTAATCTAATCCATGTGGACCAAAATGATAATATTTTATTCCTAAGGTGTATCTGGGTCAAAATAGACTTATTTAATAGAATTAGGACATGTGTAAGGGTAATTAAAATTTCATTTTTACCTTTAATTTCCCAATTTACTTTTAGTTTTGGTAAATAAAATTCAAAAGTTATTATTCAACACAAATTATTTTTATCTTATTGAAACACAATTTACATACTAATGTAAACTGTGTCCCTTAGTTTTTTTGAAATTCAATTCATATAAGCGGTAAAATTAAATTTTATGCACATTTTCAGATGTGCCTAGAAGGTGGGTAAAAGTTGTTAAAAAAATCACTAAATTTTTATACATTTAATTTAATTATAAAATGACTGCAATGAATTACATTGAACATATATAGGTATTATTTATCTATTTTAACCTAAAATAAATTTACATAAAATAAATAATTATTTAAAAAAATGCAGGTTTTAAACAATAACGTAGTTTTTTTTCACTACTCATAAAAAATTAAAAGATTGCCAAAAATACCAAAAATTCACCCAAAGCTAATTTTGATATTCAAAATCAGAAAAAAATTCCATTACGAAAAATAAAATTTATAAAATTTCAAAAAGTGGATATTACTATAGATAAATTCTAGTTTGACTAGTCGTGGTGGGCTATAACTCGAATTTACCTACAACGTAAGCTATTGCATTATTCAAAGAGAAGCATACCATGAAATCTTGAGGTGTTACATTATTCCCTCCTTCAAATAATTCCATCCTCAAATTTTTTAGAATATTAGTGCATAAAATGATTCTGGTGGTTCTTCATCATAATTTTTTCAGGCTCCCACATTGCCTCTTCAATCTTATAGTTTCTCCAAAGATATTTTACAAGTTGAGTCATTAGGATTCTTAAAACTTTTTCTCTGGTATCAAGAATCTTGACTGGCTCTTCACAATAAGATAGATCAGGTTCAAGTTCTATTTCTTCAATTGTGAGTACATGTTTTGGGTCAGGCAAGTATTTTCTCCATAGTGATATGTGGAAAACATCAGGAACTTGGGAGAGACTTGGATTCTTTGCCGAACGGTAATCTACAACTCCAATTCATTCTAGAATTTCAAAAGGTTTGATGTACCTTGAACTTAATTTAGCCTTCTTACCTAATCTTAAGACACCCTTCCATGGAGATACCATCAGGAAAACATGATATCCTACATTAAATTCCAAATCCTTCCTTGAGTTATTAGTATATATCTTTTTCCTATATGGAGCTTGTTTGACTTGAGTTTTTCTAATATTTACCTTTTATATTTTTTCCTCAATAATTTATGGGCCTATTATTTTTCTTTCACCAATATCACCCTAACAAGTTGGTGTGAGGCATCTCTTTCCATATAATGCTTCATATGGTGCCATCTGAATACTAGAATGGATGTTATTGTTATAGGAAAATTCTACCAGAGGTAAATATTGATCCCATATACCTTCAATTTCATGTTATAAGGATCTCAAAAAGTCTTCTATTATTTGAATAGTCCATTCTAATTGTCAATCAGTTTGAGGTTGGTAGACAGTGCTCAAAAGAAGTTAAGTATCTGGGGATTTTTGATGAAATTTGCAGAATCATAATACGAAACAAGGATCATGATCAGAAAAAATCAATCAGGGTACTCCATGATGTCTTACAACTTAATTAATATATAGTCTTGCAAAAGGTCAAGTGGTAAATCTTATCTTATAATAATAAAATGTGCTGACTTCGTAGGACGATTAACAATGAACCATATTTCATCATTCCTTATAGGTGTCTTTGGTAGCCCTATTAAAAATTACATCATAATAACAACCCATTTCCACTCAGGTATGGGTAGAGGTTGCATGACTCCTCTATGATGTTGTCTTCCTGCCTTAACCTGTTGACAAACCGTACATCATGAAACATAATCAATAATATCCATCTTCGTGTTGTCCAACCAAAAATGTTCCATCAAATACCAACAAATCTTAGTGCTACCAATGATAATAGAGAAGTTAGTTCTATGATCATGATCTACAATTTCACTTTTTAGATCAGGTATGCTAGGAACACAAAATCTCTTACCAAATTTCAAAATTCCATCTTCATATACGCAGTCAATAAATCTCTCATCATTCATAGCTTCAATTTTTTTTGAAACACCTCCTCATCAGTTTGAGAACCATTTATCCTTTCTAGTAAAGATGGTTTAGCAACCATTTGAAAAATTATTGATGTTTCACCTTCCATAACTATTCCCATATCCATCATTACTAGATCCATGAATATAGGATCCCTTTCAACTCTCATATTATTCAAAACTCCATGATCCATTCTTCTCAAGGAATCTTCCACCTTATTTTCCTTCCCAAGGGGTAGTGCACAGTAAAATCATAATCCTTTAGTAGTTTAAGCCATCATATTTTCCTCAGGTTTAGTTCTTTTTGTGAGAAAAAATATACTTGAAACTCATGTGATCGGTATATATCTCAAATTATTCACTATAGAGATAGTGTCACCATATCTTCAATGAAAATATTAAAATGGTAACTCAATATCATGAGTATGATAGTTTTTTCATTAATTTTTAGCTTTCATGATCCATAGGAAATATCTCAATCATTCTACAAAAGGACACAACCAAGTCCTTTCATTGAAACTTTACTATAAATAACAAACTCATCATTCCCTGATGGTTGATTCAACATAAGAGCATTGACTAATCTTGTATTCAATTATTCTAAACATTCTTCTCACTCTTTTTTCCAAAAAAAAATAATTTCTTTACATGTGAGCATGGTTTATGGGTTAGCCAATCGGGAAAAATCATGGACAAAACACTGTTAATAACCTTATAAACCAATAAAACAACGTTCCTCGGTTATACTTGTTAGTGTAGGACATTCATGGATTGCTCTTGTCTTAGAAGGATCAATAGAGATTCCATCCTTAGAGACAATATAGACTAGAAAATAAATCTTATGAAGCCATAATTCACACTTGCTAAACATACCATATAATTCATTTCTTTTAGGAGTCTTTATAATAGTGAAAAAGTTTTTTCATGATCTGTATAGCTTTTGGAGTAATCTCGGATATCATAAATAAATACCAATACAAAGCCTTCAATATATTCCTTGTAAACTCTATTCATTAGATCCATAAAGACAGATGGTTAATTAGTCAGTCCAAAATGAATTATTGTAAACTCATAATGCTCATACCTAGTACGAAATGTTGTCTTCAGAATTGCTTCCTTCTTCACGCACAACAGATGATATCAAGATCGAAGGTCAATATTTGAAAAATACTGAGCTCCGTGAAGATGGTTGAATAAATCATTAATGTGAGGTAGGGGATACTTTTTATTTATTGTTATAGCATTGATCACCCTATAGTCAATAATAAACCTCATAGAACCATAATTTTTTTAAAAAAAGAATAGGGGCTCCACATATAGAAACACTAGGGAGAATAAGTACCTTATTACTCAATTCCTCTTGTTGTTTCTTTAGTTACACATATTTAACAGTTTCCATACAATAATTTATCTTATATATGGCCCTTGAATAAGGTATTAAGTCAATAGAAAACTCAATTTCTCGTTCTGAAGGATGTCCTGGTAAATCCTTGGGAAACACATCAATATATTCTTGCACCAATAGGTAAATCCTCTATTTGAACATTATTTTCCATAACCATAGTCATTTTATTATCTTCCTCCCCAATAATTGAATTTAATAGAGATACTGTGTAACACCCTGACCCTAGTTACCCAGAGTCGATGCATTATTGCGTAACATTGGCACGATCACAAAAGATCAACTCTCAATAGACCGATTATTTTATTAGACTTGGAAGGACTAGATACATTCATAAGTCTTACATTATATCATAAATTAAAACCAAACTACAACAACATCTTGTCTTCATATCCCCTCATACTATCCCTGCATGTCATTCCTAAAATACTTCTTCACATCCTGGAAAAATTAAAACATTGGAAGGGGTGAGCTCAGATGCTCAGTAAGGATAACAATATAGCATATGCTTTCATAAATAAACATAAATATTTAAGGCAATGTATAACTAAACAAAAGACTTTTAAACATTAACTTTAGCATAATATGGAAAAAGTAAAATGAAATAATGCCATTTACTTATTCACATGGTTATTCTACTGGTCGAATAATCACATGAAATATCAATAACCACATTCATAATGATGGAATGCATAATGCTAGAATATCATAACCACATAGCCAAGGCCTCGTGCCAAGACTAAAAAATATGATTTTGTCAAGGCCTCGTTCCAAGACACTAGTTTGTCTCATGAGACCTGCCGATGCATCAAAGAGCTATAGCGGGCTCCACCCGTCGCTTATTAAGTCCAATGCATTCCTTATATGAAAAGGTTTAAACATATCATAAACCACAACATAAACATATCACATAAAACATGCATAAAGGAAACATAACATTTCCACATTTCAATCACAAGACATCAATACAACACATTGATATAAAAAAACACTTTAGAAACCATTTTCAATACCAAAATAAAAGAAAATTAAAACATTGTAATTATTTTTCATTTAAAAAAAGTTATGGCTTGTAGAGGAAGCCGATACTCATATAATAGTCACGGCGGCGAAGAAGTCGTTGCCGCCGCATACGTAAGAAAAAAAATTCCTTTTGTCGTCTTGTAAAAATGATTCGTATAAAAAGATTCCTTTTTAATAAAAGTAAAAGTCAAAGGAGATTATACAACGTATAAAAGAAAGTTGTGTATAAAACCAAATACGCCTCAATGAAAGGAGATTGAGAAGAAGTCCCTTACAAAGATAATTTTTTAAATTAAATAGATCTATTATGTGTATTCACTATAAGTACACATAAAGAAAGTACAAATACAAGATAGGACATAATAATATCATGACATAATTTGAAAGTAGGAGATTAACCCAAAGAACAAAAATTTGGTTAAGAAGTTCCATTACCTCGTGTCTGACTTGACTCGATCGTTCTTTAACCTCCTGGATAATAAACTAGAGTTAATTTATTCTTTCATAATAACTTTTTTCATGTTAATTATTCCTTTTATATCACTTATTACCATGTTATGAACATTATGTTATTATTTAAGTTAATAAAGGTCATTTTGTCGATCTTTGGTACTTGAGTCAAAAATAAACATCTTATAATTACAAGTTGTTCATGTGGTGAAATATACATTATATACATAATTATATTCATGATTTAGATATGATATATATCATATATATCTAGTATATACATGCATTTATAATATTACATAACATTTAGAGGTAAGAAATGAAATGCACCGTTCATGGAGACGGTAAGCCGTACGTACGCATGAACGCTACTTTCATTTCTATTTCGTATTTAATGGAATGAAGTTATAATTATATAAAGGTATAATATAATTCCATTATAATATAATGTATAATACCATTTACTCCATCCTTTATACATCCCACATATGATATTAACGATTCAAATCACTTTGAGGGGGCAGTAGTCCGCACTTCCTAAAATAAAATTATCACGTTTACCCATAATAGAAATCGTAAAGGTATGCCATAAATGAAAAATACAGAATCATAAGGAAAAAAACATAATATATATCATATATAAAAATAGTGTCATCATAATGACCACCATGAGAGGTGTTAAAAGAAGATTGAACAATCATCGTTTCGTGAGGCAAAAATTTGCCAACCAGAGAAACAGTATGTTCTTTAACCATTAGACGAAGGTGTGTGTAAGTGTAAATAAAATCATTTTCATGAAAGAATCCCAGTATATTGAAGATACTGGTTTTTTTACAAAATAAAGGAACAAAAATAGTTTAAGGCGTTGGGGAGCCAAAATAAAACAAAATAACATAAGAGAAGACATTACCTTAAAATCGGGTAACTCTTTTTTGATTTGAGCCAAAGGCTTCTTGGGAAGACTTCTGCCCAAAGTGAGGCTTCTAGGAGTAATAGAAGGAAGATTATAGAGTATTTGGTTAGAGGTTGGCTGAGCGAAATGGCGTGGAAGGTGTGAATAAGGTGGTAGTGGTGGGGGCCTTTTATAAGAGGAGAGGAGGAGGACTCTTGGAAAGTCATGAAATGTTACTTTATTATATAATGAGTTTCTAATTTTAAAGGTCTCACACTTATATATTTCGAGGATAAGGTGATAAGGGTTTGAAATATACTCATCCAATACGTTTTTGACAATTTTAAGTCTTATATTTTACATTATCATTTCATTTTATTTAAATCGTTAATTAATGAGGCAATCGCCACATCATCATGGTGACATAAATAATTTAATTTATTTAATGTCTAAAAATTATAAAACAAATATCATGATGTAGGAAATCTTTTTATATTTCTAATGAAAATTAATAGTAAAACATATGACTTCTATAACCCCATTTAAAAATTGTTTTTGTAAAACAACTCATGTTAGTGACATTTTTATTTTAACATTAAATAAAACGTTTTTAATGTCATTTTCCTACAAAAGTGGCTCCATGGGGTCCCCAAGTTGAACCATGGATTTTATTGGTCGGAAATGACTCATCCAATAGGGGTAGGACACGTGTCAAGTTCATTTCATATTCTTATAAAATTATCTTTACCTTAAATTTCACTAATTATCTTTAATCGCGATTAATTAAACTTAAAAGTTACTGTTCACCAAAAAATAATTTTAATCCCATTGAACCACATTTTACATCCTAATGACAACCATGTATGTCAGATTTTTTAAAATCAAATCATAGAAGTGGTAATGTTTCATTAAAATGAAAAATCAGTTTTTTAACTACCACTTAGTGGTTTCACTATTCATCAAAAATTGAAGTTTTTCAGAACAATGCCAAAATTTCACCCTAAGATATAATTGATATTACAAATTAAAAAATGATGTCTATTTTACAAAATTCCAAAAATATAAGTTTTATTAATTAATTTTATAATTAATTCCCGCTATCACAACAAATAGCGTGTTTTTAAGGAACAATATATATCAAAAGATTGACAATTGTTTATGTCCAATTTCAAAGTGAAATTAATTATAATTACCACCATTGGATAAAATGGTAAAAATATATTCTAATTATACTTTAAAACCAATAAATAGTATAATTTATTACTATAAATTATTTTTATTAAAAAAAGTTGTTTTTTAGTATTATTCACTATTTATAAAAAATTGGAAGTTCTCAGAAAAATAACAAAAATTCAACATTGGCTAATTTCGATATTCCGAATCCAAAAATGAAGTCCATTTTGAAATATAAAATTTATATAATTTTAAAAAGTGGGTATTACTATTCATAACTGCTACTTTTATTGGTCATAATGTGTTAGATCTCGGGGTTGCGTACAACACACGCTGCTCTATTATTCAAAGAGGAGTGTACCATGGAAGCTTGTGGTGTAACATTCTTCCCTCTTTCAATAAATTGCATCCTTGCAATTTAAAATTTTTCTTTTAAAATAAAAGGTTGAAAATATAAAATACCTTTGTGGAAAACCCACATCAGAAATATGGTTAACAAAAATATAACTTTAAAAGAAAGAAAGAGAAGTACAAAGGTCACCCGAGATAGCCCATACTAGGATTCTATGAAAATATGGATATGGAAGAAAAACTAACCATCAAGGTCTGATGGAGAGTTGTAGAAAACAAGATTAGGAGAAATTTAACCACAAGAAAATCACAAACTTGTGATTGGTTAAACGGTCATTGAATCCCTAGTTGGAAAAGTTAACCGGCAACGTTTTTTTTTAAGTTACCTTTTATAAAGTTGAGGAATTTATTTAGGAGATTTACTAAGAACGTAAGGAAATATACTTACTTGTCATGTAGAATTTAATTCTGTAATAAATGTTTACCATAAACCCATCATTAAAACCAAAAGGTAATAGAACTCAAAAATATTTTATTTACCCTAATTGTATAAGGTTCCAAATATTACACATACCATTTAGATTAGAAAATCTTTTTTGTAATAACCAGGGACTTCCTGTAGGCTAGTGGTAGGTAATAAAAGCATGTCGTAGTATGGTTGTGGGTTCGATTCCTACAGCTTTGTCCAACGAGACGGGTTATCCCCCGACCTACAGCTTGTCCTTTTCCTAAAACTATATTATTATAATATTAAAAAAATAATATTCATAAATGCTTTAACCATAAAGATTACTATCCAAGGTTCAAATTAATCTATTCCAACCTTTATAGTTATCCAAAATACTTCTGTCCAACTCACAGTCCAAATTTTTTAAGGATGGTAAACATAATGAAGATCCTTTTTTCCGTGTAACAACATGTGAACACCTTCATCATGTATTCTTTTAAAACGCTGCAACATCTTGAATTACTATACATCCTTTTTGATTAAATTCATGATCCCTTATTCCTTATAGAATACTAGATATACTCATTCTATCCAAAAATATAAACAAATCATTAATCAGTTTCAAGGAAGTTAAGAATATCTAATATAATTTATCCAAATCAATCATGTATTATTCCAAAATCACTATCTCAGTATCAGAACCATATTATGGTATATCTTTCTCTCAACCATATATTTTCCAAAAATTTAACCTATTGTGGAGTCACTTTTCTTAGTTCCACACAATCTCAAGTCGTTGATGAAATATTACTGCAGTACAATCCTTATATACTCCATAATTATTATAACCAGTACATCATTGATACAACACTCAAATGACAAAATTCTTTAATAACAACATAAGAACTCTAATCATTCCTCATCATCTGTGGTAGTATCATAACTTGATTATTATCCAATAACATCATTTGGGGAATACTCTGATGATTTGGACATTGGTTTGCATAGTGTCCCAACTCCTTGCAGATGGAGCATTGTACATTTGAAACCTTTTTCTTACCCTTGCATTCACACACTTGGTGTCCTTTTTCTCCACACTTATAACAAACTCCCAATCCCTTCAGGAAAGTTCCAAGGTGTTTCTTCCCACAGTTATCACATATTGGAAAATTCTTCTTTTCCCTCATCCCTTTATCTATCATTCTCTCTACCATCCTTTTCTTCTCTTTCTTCCCATTAAATCCACAAGACTCATAGAATTATTTACTTATTTTATTAATACATGATACTATTTCTTTATATGTTGAGAACACATGGGGGACTATTTCCCTTATAAATGTTGGATTAATATCGTGAAGGATATGATCCTTCTTACTCTTTGGATCATACGTATTGATGGAGTTCACATTACTTCTACTGGGTGCCATTTCTATACAATGGCATAATCTAGGTTAGTTTATGAATTGCAATGAATAATTCCAAACTTGTAAAATACTTAATGTAAATTGAATGGTTTATGGATAAAATCCATAATCATAAAAATGTTTTCTTTGAGGATGTATATACTCATAAACACTTCATAATGGTTTGTAATGAAAATGATAATTATCCTAAGAAAATCCCCTGGGAGTGTCGTAACCAAGAGTGCAGCAAGGCCCATTTTTGTGCACCAGTTCCCGTTCGAGTCTAGCTCAAAGCGGTTTTTTCAGGTTTTACCCATAGGTACATCTATCCCAGAGCCGCCTCTACCTTCTCGTATCCAGACAGGGATGTATTTCTCGGAAAACTCACAAAATCTCTATAATACTAAAATTCTAGGATGTTCTTCAATACTAATCCTCAAAGTTTATCTTAGGGCTATGTGCTCTAATCAGAGTTTATCTAAATCTAGCTTCCAAGGATAGTAATAAACTGCCTCTGATACCAACTGTAATGCCCCGACACCAGTTACCTAGAGTCGGTACATTATTGCGTAACATTGGCATGATTACAAAAGATCAAGTCTCGAAAGACCGATTAGTTTAGTAGCCTTGGAAACACTAGATACATTCATAAGTCTTAAATTACATCATAAAGTAAAACAAAACTACAACAACATCTTTTCTTCATATCCCCTCATACTATCCCTGTAGGTCATTCCTAAAATACTTCTTCACATCCTGGAAAAATTAAAACATTGGAAGGGGTGAGCTCAGATGCTCAGTAAGGATAACAATATAGCGGAAGCTTTCATAAATAAACATAAACATTTAAGACAATGTATAACTAAACAAAAGACTTTTAAACACGAACATTAGCATAATATAGAAAAAGTAAAATGAAATAATGCCATTTACTTATTCACATAGTTATTCTACTGGTCGAATAATCACATCCAATATCAATAACCACTTTCATAATGATGGAATGCATTATTCTAGACTATCATAACCACATAGCCGAGGCCTCATGCCATGACTACAAATAAGATTCTGTCAAGGCCTCGTTCCAAGACACTAGTTTGTCTCATGAGACCTGCCGATTCATCGAGGAGCTATAGCGGGCTCCACCTGTCACTTATTAAGTCCAATGAATTCCTTATATGTAAAGGTTTAAACATATCATAAACCATAACATAATCATATCACATAAAACATGCATAAAGGAAACATAACATTTCCACATTTCAATCACAAGACATCAATACAACACATTGATATCAAAAAACACTTTCAAAAATATTTTCAATACCAAAATAAAAGAAAATTAAAACTTTGTAATTATTTTTCATTTAAAAAAAGTTATGGCTTGTAGAGGAATCCGAAACTCGTATAATAGTAACGGCGGTAGAGAAGTAATTGTCGCCGCATACATAAGAAAAAACATTCATTTTGTCGTTTAGTAAAAATGATTCTTATAAAAATATTCCTTTTTAATAAAAGTAAAAGTCAAAGGGGTTTATACAACGTATAAAGGAAAGTTGTGTATAAAACCAAATATGCCTCAATGAAAGGAGATTGAGATGAAGTCCCTTAAAAAGATCATTCTTTAAATAAAATAGATCTATTATGTGTATTCAATATAAGTACACATAAATAAAGTACAAATACAAGATAGGACACAATAATATCATGACATAATTTGAAAGTAGGAGATTAACCCAAAGAATAGAAATTGGGTTAAAAAGTTCCCTTACCTCTTGTCTGACTTGAATTGATCGTTCTTTTACCTCCTGGATAATATACTAGAGTTAATTTATACTTTCTTAAGAACCTTTTTCATGTTCATTATTACTTTTATATCACTTATTACCATGTTATGAAAATTATGTAATTATTTAAGTTAATAAAGGTCATTTTGTTGATCTTTGGTACTTGAGTCAAAAATAAACTTCTTATAATTACAAGTTGTTCATGTGGTGAAATATCCATTATATTCAGAATTTTATTGATTATGTAGATATCATATATATCATATATATCCAGTATATACATTCATTTATAATTTTACATAACATTTAGAGGTAAGAAATGAAATGCACCGTTCATGGAGACGGTAAGGCGTACGTACGCATGGACACTACTTTCATTTATATTTCGTATTTAATGGAATGAAGTTATAATTATATAATGGTATAATACAATTCCAGTATAATATAATATATAATATCATTTACTCCATCCTTTATACATCCCACATATCACATTAACGATTCAAATCACTTTGAGGGGGCGGTAGTCCGCGCTTTCTAAAATGAAATTATCGCGTTTACCCATAATGGAAATCATAAAGGTATGCCATAAATGAAAAATACAGATTAATAAGGAAAAAAAATAATATATATCATATATAAAAATAGTTTCATCATAATGTCCACCATGATAGGTGTTAAAAGAATATTGAACAATCATCCTTTCGTGAGGAAGAAATTTCCCAACCACAGAAACAGTATGTTCTTTAACCATTAGACGAAGGTGTGTGTAAGTGTAAATCAAATACTTCTCATAAAAAAATCCTAGTATATTGAAGATACTTGTTTTGTTACAAAATAAATGAATAAAAAGAGTTTAAGGGGTTGGGGAAGCAATATAAAACAAAATAACATAAGATAAGACATTACCTTAAAATTGGGTAACTCTTTTTTGATTTGAGCCAAAGGCTTCCTTGAGAAGACTTATGCCCAAAGTGAGTCTTCTAGGAGTAATAGAGGGAAGTTTAGAGAGTATTTGGGTAGAGTTTGGTGGATCTAAATGGCTTGGAAGGTGTGAATAAGGTGGTAGTGGTGGGGGCCTTTTATAAGAGGAGAGGAGGGGCACTCTTGGAAAGTCATGAAATGTTAGTTTATTATATAATGAGTTTCAGAATTTAAAGGTCTCACACTTATATATTTCGAGGCTAAGGTGATAAGGGTTCGAAATATACTCATATAATAGGTTTTGGACAAGTTTAAGTCTTATAGTTTACATTATCTTTTCATTTTATTTAAATTGTTATTTATTGAGGTAATCGTTGCATCATCATGGTGTCATAAATAATTTTATATATTTAATGTCTAAAAATTATAAAAAAAATATCATGATGTAGGAAAGATTTTTATCTTTCTAATGAATATTTATAGTCAAAAATATGACTTTTATAACCCCTTATAAAAATTGTTTTAGTAAAACATCTCATGTTTGTGACATTTTTATTTTAACATTAAATAAAAAAAATTAATGTCATTTTCCTACCAAAGTGGCTCCATGGGGTCCCCAAGTTGACCCATGGATTTTCATGGAGGTAAATGACTCATCCAATAGGGGTAGGACATGTGTCAAGGTCATTTCATATTATTATAACATTATCTTTACCTTAAATTACCCTAATTACCTTTAATCGCGATTAATTAAACATAAAAGTTACTATTCACCAAAAAATTATTTTAATCCCATTGAACCACATTTTACTTCCTAATGAAAACCATGTATGTCGGATTTCTGAAAATAAAACAACAGAAGTGGTAATGTTTCATTTAAACGAAAAATCGGTTTTTTAACTACCACTTAGTGGTCTCACTATTCATCAAAAATTGAAGTTTTTCAGAACAAGGCCAAAATTTCACCCTAAGCTATAATTGACATTCCGAATTAAAAAATGATGTCTATTTTAAAAAATTTCAAACATATAAGTTGCATTAATTAATTTTATAATTAATTCCTGCTGTCACAACAAATAGCGTGTTTTTAAGAAATAATATATATGAAAAGATTGACAATTGTTTATGTCCAATTTCAAAGTGAAATTAATTATAATGACCACCATTGGATAAAATGGTAAAAATATATTCTAATTATACTTTAAAACCAATAAATATTATAATTTATCATTATAAATTATTTTGATTAAAAAAGTTGTTTTTAAGTATTTTTCACTATTCATAAAAAACTGGAAGTTCTCAGAAAAATACCAAAAATTCAACATAGGCTAATTTTGATATTCCGAATCCAAAAATGAAGTCCATTTTGAAATATAAAATTTATATAATTTCAAAAAGAAGGTATTAATCTTCATAACTACTACTTTTATTGGTCACGGTTTGTTAGAACTCGAGGTTGTGTACATCACACGCTGCTCTAATATTCAAATAGGAGCGTACCATGGAAGCTTGGGGTGTAATATAATGGGGGTGGATCTAGATGAGAATCTGATGGTGATGTTTATGCTATAAAGATAAATTACTCCTTATCATCATCGAAAATTTTAACCACTTTTTTCTTACAATATATTTTTGCATCATGGTATAAAATCCAATCCATACCGAGGATTATATCCTATTCAATCATGGATATGAAGAAGAAATCAGAAAATAAAGAACATTTATAAGCCGTAATGAGAACTTATTCCCAAAACATTGTTGCAATGATACTTCCCTTAGGTGTTTTCACTGACAACTTCATTGTTAAATAAAATTTGAGATATCTAAATTTCATAGCAAAATAGGAAGATACGAAATAATGTGATGATCCAGAATCAAATAAATTATTGGATATATTTGAGGAAACCACTAAATTACCTACTTCAATGTCATTCAGATCTTCAACCTCTACAGTAGTGATTGCATAGGCTTGGACTTTCTCCCTTTTCCTTTTTTGAGGTATCTTTCTTTAGCGCTTATGATATTCATTTTCATAAAGCCCCATTTCTCTAAAATTTTAGCATTCAACATTAACAACCACTTTCTTTCCATTGCAATCACGTTCTTGGTGGACTTTTTCACCACACTTGTTACAAAGTCTAATTCCCTTCAGGAAAGTACCAGGGTGTTTCTTTATAAAGTTACCACATGAAGGAAATTCATCTTTTCCTTTCATCCCCTAATTTTCATTTCCAGAGTGTTCATCAGATCTCTTCTTCTCTTGCATTGCTTTAAAGTCATAAGATTTAGAGAATTCATTTTCTTTCTTGATAGCACATGAGACAATATATTCATATGATGAGAAGGAATATGGGACTAATGATATACATAGAAAATGTTTTAACCCATCAATGAATTGAACAATCTTATTCCATGGGTTACTTATATAATCTGCTGCATATATTTCTAACCTTGTAATGTTAGCCTTATTCTTTGTGAAATTCTAATCCTCCATTTTCCTAAGACTCAGAAATTGACTTTCCATATCTACGCGATGGTCAAAAGGAATGTATTTTTCTAAGAAAAGTTTTTTAAACAACCTCGATTCGATATTTGATACATATTTATACTCCTCTGTGTTTTGAATTAATTATCACTATTGATATTCATATCCAATGAGGCAATAAATGACCATGAAAACTTTTTCCCTTTCACTACTCCCCAAAGCATGAAATATTTTCTTTATGGAACTTATCCATTTCTCGGCTACAAATGGATTTGTAGTTCCATTGAAAATTGGTGGTTTTCTCTTCATAAAGCGTTCTAACATTGATCTGTCATGTTGTGGTCTGGGTGCTTCATTTGGGTAAGGTTATTATTCAAAACCTGAGTGAGTTGTCCTAGTATGGTGATAAGTTGATCAGAACTAGTTGAATCACCATCTCCACTATAATTATCTTGAGTATGAGGAAAATTCCTACATGGATTATGTGTATTGATACAGTTTCTATTCTTTCCACTAGGCACAATTTCTAAACAATGTCATACACTATATTAGTTTATGAATCACAATACATAATTCTATACTTGTAAAACACTTAACATAAATTTATAGTTTATGGATATAATTTATAATCCTAAAATTTCTTTCTTTTATGAAGTATTTACTCATAAATCCATCAAAAAGAAAATGTGAGTTAACCAAAGCAAATCCCCTGGGAGTGTCGTAACCAAGAGTGCAACAAGGCTCGTTGTTGTTTACCAGGATACCCCAGGTCAAGCCTGAAACTCTTTGTCATAGTTTTCACTCCTAAGTACATATGTGCTAGAGTTGCCTCTACCTGCTTGTATCCAGACATGGACGTATTGGTTGGAAAATACAAAAAACTTCTACATTAACAAAATTCTAGGAAGTTCCTCTATACTAATTTTCAAAGTCTATCTTATGGTAATGTTCTCTAATCAATGTTGTTCTAATTCTAGTTTCCAAGGTTTGAACTAAACATCATATGATACAAACTGAATTTCCCCGACCCCAATAACTAATAGTTGTTGAATTGTTACATAAAATTGGAATTATATAAGTAATTACGTCCCAAAAAATAGATTAGTTTAGTAGAATTGGATGTACTAGATACATATATATGTTTTACATTAATTCATGAAATGGAAAAACAAAAACATTGTGTCTCCATCAAAAACACTCATATCCCTTAGCCTATTTCAACAGGTTAATAATAATATTATTCTTCGAATCCTAGAAAAAATAAAACATAAGAACTGGGTGAGATATGATAGTTATTATGGACAACAATATAGTAAGAACTTTCATAAATAAGCATAAACATTTAAGGAAATGTATAAGACTAAAATAAAAGCCTTTTAAACGTAAAATTCAGAATTATATAGAAAAGATAAATCAAATAATGTCATTTATATATTCACATGGATATTCTACTAGTCTAATAGTAACATGTAATATCAATAGCAAATTTCATAATAAAGGAATGCATAATGTCATACATCATAACAAAATAGTCAATGCCCTGTGCCCAGATTAAAAATAATATTTTTTCAAGGCCTTCTTCCAATAAACTAGTTTGTCTCATTATACATACTGATGCATCGAGGATCTATAGTGGTCTCCACCCGACACTTATTAAGTGTAATTCATTCGACATATGAAAAGGTTGAATCATAACATAAAAATTTGTATTAAAACTAGCATATGAAATGTTAATACTTTAACAATAAACCATGAATGTTATATAAATAACACATCCATAGTTAAACATATCACAAAACATTCAATAAAATATGGAAGATTGTATCATAATAAATAAACATCAAATAAGTGTAAAATCCTTCAAAAGATGTTCACATAGATGAAATCAAAACTACTTGAGATAAATATCTCTAACTTTTTAAATCATTAAAATGTTACATAATTATAAAAAAAATTATTTCAAAAATATTCTTATAATATTTTAGGAGAATCATAGATGATGTTATAATGGAGGAATATAGCTGCACCCACTGTATACATTAAAAACATTATTTCCATAATTTGGTCGAAAAGGTCATAAATGAACTTGTTTGGAAAATGATGGAAAGATTCCATTAATTTTTTTTATAAAAAGTCAAATAAGGGTATAATTGAAATTATCCCACACTATAAAGAAATATTAAAAAAATCGAAATTCATTTTTGAGAAACATAAATGTGGATGATAAAGAGGTCACATTAGATACTCACATATAAACAACCATAGATAATGAAGAGATTGTAAAATTAACCCTTACCTTGTACTTTTCCTCGGTCTAGGGTATGATAAAATCCTTTATAATAGTTAAATAATTGTTATTAAATTATAAAGGAACCACAAAAATAAATATGATATAATATAGGATCTTCTAATACTGCTTTGTTAATAATATTTCAGTAGTATCATTGTTTGGGTGTTAACTGATTTGTTTTCCTTAAATTTTTTGTTACGTATGTCATGTTTGTTATGAATAAGATGTATTTGATTCATATAAAAAATGATATTATGTGATTAATAATTAATTTTAATCATAAAATTAAAATTATTCTTGAATTATTGTTATGGGGACTGAATCTTATTGCGTTCGTGGAGACGGTAATCCATACATATGCACGAGCAATAATATCATTCAATTGATGGTGAAATCATATGAAATTGGATGGTATATCATATATAAAGAACCATTAACATTTTATATTTGTTATTTATATCAATTATACTCATTATTATACCCATATAAATAATTAAATGTTGTATAACAAGCTACACCATGACGCGGAGATGGTAAGCCATACGTATGCACGTATGGTGAATTTATCATTAATAGGATGGATAAAATAATGAATATGGTTATAAAATGTTTATAATAACATCATAGTATGTTTAAGGTGATAGATTTATTATTTTGGTATGGAAGAAACAAATAAAGACGATGTGGAAGAAGAAAATAACTTTCAAATATGTCATAAAATTATTTCCTCTACTTCGGGTGCTTCCTTTTGATTTGATCGAAAGGGAACCTTAGGTTTCCTTATGATCAAAGTAAGGCCTCCAAGTTGTAGTGAGAGTTGTTGGAAGAATATTAGAGATGGGTTTGGCTGATCCAAATGTATTTGGAGGTGTTATTTTGAGATAAGGGTTAGTACCCTTTTATAAGACAGGTGTGGGCCACTTTAAAAAAATCATGAAATATTATTTTATTATAATTTATATTTTGTTTAATTGCTCCTAGAAGACGTGTTTGTAGGCTAAAGAGGAGGTGGGCAAAAAACACTCATCAAATAGGTTTTATATAGTTTTAGGTCACCATATTAACCTTATAATTTATATTTAACTCTTAGTTAAATAGTTTATCTTTTACCATGTATTATTTTATTATTATAATATATTGTTAATAAACATACATTAAAAATGCAAGTGAGACCAAAGTGGTTCATTATTGATATTTGAAACCTTATATATGTATTTTTTTCAATTCCATATATTTTTAGGTATATTATATGAATTAATAATATAGTATTTGTTTTAAAACTCATTTTTGTCAGTTTTGATAATATTTTGTATTTGGTTTTTGTGAAAGTCATAAAAAATTTATCACTTTGAAAAAAATTTATTTAATCAACCCTAAAATGTAATATTAACCTATAAAATCTATGTACTGCATCAAAATTCCTTATTTACAATTATATTTATATTGATAATATTAATTATTTTAATCGTTTGATAATAAGGTAATTACTACATCACCATTGTGTCATAAAAAATTATATATTTAATGTCTCAAAATTATAAATAAAATACCATTATGAAGGATATATTATTATTTTTCTAAAGAATACTTATAGTCGAATTTACCTTCTGTATAACCCTATATTAAAAATGGTTTCGTTGTTAAACTTTTAATTTAACACTTTTAACACTTATTTAAATGAAATAAATAATAAATGTCCTAATATAATCCAAGTTGACCAAAAGGATCACATTTTATTCTTAAGGTTGATTTTGGTCGAAATACACTTATCCAATAGAATTAAGACATGTGTTAGGGTAATTATAATATCATTTTTACCTTTAATTACCCTATTTACTTTTAACTGTGGTGAATAAAATTCCAAAGTTAGAAATCACCAGAAATTATTTTCACCCTATTAAACCACATTTTACTTACTGATGTCAACCATGTCTCACAGATTTTTGAAATTAAATTCCTATAAGTGGTAAAATTACATTTTATGCAAATTTTCAAATGTGCCTAGAATGTGGGTAAAAGATGTTAAAAATGTTTAGTAAAATTTTATACAAATGATTTAATTATAAAATGACTTCAATGAATTACATTGAACTTGTATAAGTATTCAGTATCTATTTTGACCTAAAATAAATTTATTTATAATATAATATTATTTATATATAAATTAGGTTTTAAACAATTATGTAGTGTTTTTTACTATTCTTAAAAAAATTGAATGTTTTCAGAAAAATACCAAAAAACCACCCTAAGCTAATTTTGATATTCCGAATAAAAAAATGAAGTATATTTTAAAAAAATAAAATCTATATAATTTCAAAAATTGTATATTATTATTCATAATGGCTTGTTTTATTGGTCGTGGTGTGCTAGAACTTGAAGTTGCGTACAACAAAAGCTATTGCATTATTCAATGAGAATTGTATTGTAGAAGCGTTGGGTGTTACATTTAAGCTCACTAATAATATCTTATAATCTGTATAGAAAATATTATGTATCACATTAATATATTATTTTTTATCTATATTCATAATGTTTAGATATAAAAATATATTCACCACATGGAATATTTTACATATCCTAGATTAATCCTTCCCTTCATAAAATATAATTTTTTCTACTTGGAAGACATTAAATAACATCAAATAATCTATTACTATTGAAATGTACAATTCTATGAGAGATATTATATGTGGATAAATATATCTTACATATAAATGGGATGATTTTTCGTCTACAAATATTCATTTTATATACTCAAAGATAAAAAATATATGCATAAAAGACTTAACCAAAATTCATACCCAATTATACTCCCTAAACCAACTCTCACAAACATATATAAAACTCTCCAAACTACATTTAGACACCTTACAAAACTCTCTAACCATATAATGAACACCACCTAAATGAGACACATAATAGCACTTGATAATGAACATGATTTATGTGTTGTTGAAAAAATAAAACACAATAATTGTATTATATTCCTATTCCATAAACTAACTCATAAAATATACGGGTCTCCTCTATAACATCATATGTAAATATGTTATTCATACATGGGATCAATAATAAAAAAACATCTATTAGTATATTTAATTTCATCATATGAATCTTTTTTTAGGCATGGTAAATAAATAAAATTTATACTCATTAAAATCAAAAATGAATCATTATTCATCAATTCAAAGCCTACATGAGTAAAATATTGTATGAAAAAAGAACATTGAAAAATAATATCATTTTATATGTAAAAGAGCCATATATTCATTATTTCATAGTTATTGATACCTGTTGATACCAATAAAGAATACGTCTTCTTCCCCTTCACCTTCTCAAAAAATTCCATGAATTTATGAATAAATATTTCATACATGTATTCCTACCAAAACTATCATAATAGTTGAAAACATGAAAATTAATATTAATAATTAAGTTATTACTGATTTTAAAAACTCTCTTTAAATACACTATTCCCTTACATAAGTTGTATATCCCCTACAAGATTAAACATATATGTTCATAATTTCTATCTATATTGTTTTTCACCTCTATGTAAAAAGAGGGATAATCATTAATGGATTATTATTGTATTTACCTCACTTGAAAAATTATAATCTGAAGAAAAAGTTGGTGGGGGGATAAAACATCATACATTATAATTTTATGAGTGGTGGATGAGATTTCTTATTCAAACTCCACAGATTTTTATTTTATCGTCACTTTTACTAAGAAATTCATTGATAAGGAAGATGATTATTTAACTCTCAATTTATATTTTGGGAAATATAATTTTTATTCAATTAAGTAGTATGATTTAACAAATACCATTTATTTTTTCTCACCATCACTTCAGCATTCTATGAACATTTTCACTAGTGTCGGGAAATGATAGCAAATTCATATAAATTAATTCAATGATAATATATTAATTAAATCACATATTTATCTTTTTAGAAATATTTTCAAACCCATAATGGATTTAAAAATATCCATTGGATTTATAACATTATCCTTATTCTCCTTATAAGGAATCTTATTCTTTACTATTACACTAGTCTCAGATTTGTTACCTTGAGTATGATGTCATATAATCACAACACATAAACTTTTAAACTTATTTAAAATGAAATAATTCTCATGAAACACCAATTCATGTTATAGATAATATATTTTAGACACACTTATTAATGTTTAATTTAACTCATTAACATATAAGGTGTTCTTCAATTATATCATGTACTTTACAATGATTATTGAACTAGTTCCTCTAATTTTGAGTGACCTACCATTATCAATGTCCACCAAGATTTTTATTAACTTAAAAAAACAAAAATGGATTCAAATAACATGTGAAATATTACGAGCATCAAATTTCTAAAATTATTGGGTTTTTATGTTGTCATGTATACTTACAATCTTCAAAAATAAAATCCGTATGATTTCTTCCACTTTTATCTTCGAATAATTCTTTGTAATATAATTCCTTATTAACTGGGAAGGTAAAATGTTGTGACATTCTTCAGACAGATTACCCATCTAGTCGCATTATACATAATCTTCTCCGAATGGTTAAAAATTCTTCTCAACCACCAGTATAACTTTTCTTATTCGTTCTCAAAATTTAAAATTTTATAGGAAAAAATATGGCTAAAATATTTTCTCAACAATATTTAATACACAAGAAATATATATAATTAAATAAAAATCTAATTTATATGTTTACAGATCTTTTCCAGTGCCAAATGTATCCATATAATTCATAATTTCATCTGAAAACAGCATGTTGACAATATTTTGACACCTCTTTTCCCAAATTTCTACCATAAAATATGGATTTATTTTAATTTTTTGATAGAATTAAAACAATTTAATATCCAATAAATACTTCATTACAACCCATATTGGGTCACATTTTATATTTTTTTTAATAAAAATAACTATACTCAGAATTTACAGAATTAAGAAACTACTGTACTTATCAATAAAATTTACTTTCTTTATTTGTGACATTGAATTGGAAATTTCACAAAAAAAAAAGATAATTTTCAACAATTGAATATAATATTTTTTACTTAATTAATTCACATCATTATTTAATAATTACACTCGTTAAATAATATTGTTCTTGGATGTTTTTATATCTTTCTTAATTGAATTTTGAATGCTTCATTTATTAATTATCCACTTTATTTTCAATATAAATCAATTCCACTAAGTAAATATTAATATCATTCACCATTTAATTAAAACAGCATTTTAATTTCAATTAATAATTTTTCATATTTATTAAGATACTTCTTTAAGTTTCCCATATAATTTCCAACCATGACTCTTTCACATGGTGTAAGTGGTCATTATTGATATATAATTGATAAAACAACTTTAATATAATGTTATACATTTAAATTTGAAAAATATTCAAGTTTCAAGTTTTAACTTAGAACATTAACCTAGACTCTATATCTGTATCATCTAATCATTCCTCATTGGAACTCTCATACCATGTGAAATATTCTCCAATCTGTATAGAATTTTGTATCATTTTAACATATTCCATTAGTTATTCTAATTAATATTCTTCATAAATTATATAAATATCATAAAACAAAGATAATAAATCAAAATTCTTGAATTTATTGAAATTTTTTCCATTTGAAATAGAATACTATTTTTATTATTTTTTATTCAAGAAACATCTTGGCCTCTCATATTCATTGTCATTATATTCAATTTTATCCACATTTTGAATATCTGAATTAAAATATCCAATAAAGGAAAATATGAAACACATCTAAGGTCAAATTACATGAAATTTACCCAGTAGTTTATATACATTTCATGAGGTGGGTGATATGATTTTTCAAACATCACCTCAACATCATTTTTTATATTAGGATATTTTCATCAATATCAAATTCCTTTCCACTCATTTATTTCCCTAAATATTATAACAAGACTTCTCTATCATCCTAATTATTTTTCAAAAATAAAATTACCTTCCAAATATCATTTGAAATAATAATTATATATATACATATATCATATAACAGATTGTTATTATGATCATAGTATTCATGTATTTACATCAATCATCAATCATATCTGAAAAAATATATTGTATCTTCCTCACAATGATAGTTTTCTCAAACATTCCATAAAACTAAATGATAGTGATAAAATATAAATTTTATATACTAAATAAGTAATAAAATATTTTATTATAAATCCTTTTGATATTTTCATAACTCAATCAATAATCTTATGGATTATAATTTTTCACATTTTCATTACCATAATACATGTTTTCTAATTTTTACCAACATAATTTTTTTCTTTTATTCCATTAAACCATGGGTAACACCTTAGAAAGAGGTGAATAGTTGGATTTATAAAAATGAACATATTTAACCAAATTAATACAATCTTATAGATTTATCATATAACCTAGAACATAAGGATCACAGACAGTGGTGGAAGGCTCTAATACAACAAAAATGATTTAAAAAATATATTAAAACATTTTATCTTTCCAAATGTTACAATTTTTCCCATACAAATTGAGAATCCACTTACTATTATATAAATTAATGCATACTATTTAAAAATAGAAACTTAGAGACTAATTGTTCACTTAAAGGGAATGAATTTCTCAAAAGTACTCAAAAACAACTACATTCAACATCCTTCACAACATCAAACGTCATACTTCTTCATCAACGAAGGAAAGTTGGATGGATATTATACCATGTTTACTAGCATCAAACATGATTGGTTCATTATGTGGTGGTGTGGGTATATGATGTAACAATATTCCATTTTTTCCATGTATGATTTCTTTGTAATTTAAACATTATCAGTTGTAAGAATAAATGATATCACATATTAACTCACAAAAACCAATGAATGAAATAAAACTCAATGAATAATGTCCAATTCATGAAAAATGTATTTAATACATGGCATGATACAAAATCACCCAAAGACATATGATGGAATTGAATCATTATTATATACTATAACAAGTAGTGAATATCCATGAACCCAAATTACAATAATATAAGAACATTTTCTCTAGACAAGTATCTTGAAATATTTTAAATACTATATTTTATTAGAATGAAATTGAGATTATCCTTTTCAAATGATGATTGTGTCTTGATAATATTATAGTTATAACAAAATTATTTACTATATTGAATTTTTGTAACTTACTCTTTCTTCATACATGATACAACGATGAGGATTATGCACAAACCATTGTGTACACTGAACTTCTTTTTCATATCCTACTTTTAGTACTAGAAATACCCACCTTAATTGTGTATGAACTATACTAAACACACAAAATTTTATATCTATTTAACAATAATCTAGATTAGTCATTATTAATAGCACATATATGCATGTGAGAACCTATTCACATTTATCTATAAAAAATATTCTTCTTTTAGTTTGAATTTTATTTTTAATTTCAATTTCCGACAACCAAATTCTTTTAAAATACTTTAAAAACATTCTCAAATTCTCCAAATTATTTATCTCCTTTTTAATTGTATAGGTCATTATAGTGTGAATCTGAATGTTGAAATGTGTCAAACAAGTTTCACAGTATGTTTCACTCATTCCATGGCATGACACGTTTCTTCACTGTGTGAGATACTCATATCTTCTTCCACAATTTTTCATGAACAAAATGTGACAACATGAAATGTTTTATAAACTATTTAACCACCACAAAATATCCCATTCATAATTTATGATGGTTTCAATTCATTATGTGACTTAATATTGATAATTACACACTATTTCATACTATTTTGTTTACAATGGATTGTAAATTCCTCCCCATTTATAATGAATAAACTTCTTAACTAAAAATATGTCTGAAACATCTATTTTAAAAATCATCTTTATGTTATCTTATAATTTCATATTTTTCAACAAACTATGACATGGTCAAAAATATCCAATCCTTATTCTCTAATTTTTTTCTCCATAAACTCAATTTTTAATATTTATTTAATAAAATTAATATCTTTATAATCATTATGGTTAAATATAAAATAATTATTAATTTTTATAAATAAATCCTTTTGAAAAAACTTGTAATTTTTAGAAACACCTTGCTATTTTTTTTATTTTGAAAAATCTCTTGTTAACAGTCGAAAAATCAATCATTGGAAAAGTATAAAGACATATATAGTAGATAAAATACCTATATATCAGATATAAAATCATATAAATATAAAAAATGAATCCTATACACCCTATGTTGGGGAATTTTTCATTTTTAAAATCGTTGAAAAAATCTAAAATATCCCAACATTTTCTTTACCATTTATTATTTTAATTACATTAGGATAAAAAACCAACCAATCACAAGTAATATATTACATATCCTATTTTAAGACTTTCATTTTTCAAATATCAGTATTTCCCATTGAAGATATTTCATATCATACATAATTATTTTAAATTATAAATTTACAATTACATGACATATAATACATTTGGGAAACTATTTTGTATATATAAAAATAAATATATTTCCTATGTAAATATTCAATCAATATTATTAGAGATAAATATAATTCACATTAAAGGAATAGAAAAATTTTATATTGAATTTTTCTTAACTTAAAAAATATCCAAATATCTCCAATTTATTTTTCCAAAACATCTTCAAATACTATAGAACCTAGGATTAATCATCACTAAAAATGAATCATAATGAAAAAATTGAGTTTCAACATGACATATGTGTTGAAAATAGAAGAAAAACGAGAAACTACTACACAGAATTTTCTAAAATTCTTATTCCCTATAAATAGAAATATTATTGGGAATTATTATACAATATCAAATCTAAATACCATCTTTATTCATCTGCTAAAAAATATCTGAAAACATTTATCGGTCTCAAAATTAGATGCAACAACAATATAATTCCATGAGAATAAATATAACAAAATTATATAATCTATAATTATTTTATAAAACATAATGTTTAATAAAAAAATTAATATTCCAATACATGGATATTATGTAACATGGGCACCCTCTTTGAGGTTTACCGTAGATCATATATGATTGATACCACGAGTTAGATTGTAACATCAATCTGAGTTGGGGAAAGGAAATGATGTTCAATAAATTAAGGATAACCAAGATTATGATCTTATTTATGGATATATGAAATGGGTATATAAAAATAATTGAATTGAGATCCCATCTCACATGACCAACCAATGTTATTAAAAAATAAGAGTACCTAGGTACCTTTTACATAAGAATACAATATACCCCTTAAAATATAACTACCCCAACCATTTACTAAATCGACAACTATAACATTGGAAGAAAGTATGAAAAATTTATTAACTAAAATGATATGAAATGTTTTATGAAAATCATGGAATATAACCTATACATGATAAGGAATAATATATAATCATTTAGATAAATTTAATATTTTAGAATTGTTGCATAGTTAAACAACCATAAATCATGTAAGAATATTTGAATCATGGTATAAAAATATATAGAAAATAAATTAATCAAAAATATTTATGTTTATCATAGAATAATTTTAGAGAAATTATATTATTTAGAATTATTTGGCTTAAATTATATTCACTAATACTTTTCCAATTTTTATCCTTACTTATTATGAATATGAGAGACAGAAGTGGATGTCCTACAAAATTAATTGAATGTTACTCATAGGGAGACCATAAAAAGGGACTAACAAACCTTATAGTTTTTAGATAGAAGTAATCACATTGAGAATCAGGTATTGAACTATTCATGGTGTTGAAGATAAAATAGATGGGTCAAACCAAGGTAATAAGTTGATAATATAACACCTCAATTTTTTGTAAAATAATTTTTTAAATAAGTTTTATATATTCTATATTTTTTAGTACAAAAAATCTCTATCTTATTTTTCATTTCATGATGAAATCAGTATAGATTTCATTACACATAACACTAAATTTATATTGTATTATATTCAATGAAGACTTTAAAAAGCGACGTACTATAATGATATTTTTATTTTATATGATATTTATCACCTTTCCATTGGAATGGTGATTATGAATATTATTATATTAATTATTAAAACATAAGGTGTAAACATGTAAATAAAAAAATTTATTTGATGGCCAATTAATTATAAATTAAAAGAAAATATATATGAAAATAATGAAAATAATTGTATGAACAAGTGTTTTAATGCACACAAATGTGTTCTTCCTAAATAAATTAAAAATATAACATTTGTAGATATTTTTTCATAAAATTAACATATTTTATATTAATAAATTCATCAATTTTTTTTTCAATATTAGTGATAAGAATAAATCCAATTTTATTGATAAACTATATTATTTCTATTTGCGCACTTATTTTAAAAGTTGTTTTGAATATTAATAATTTTTTTTAAAATGATAAAGTGAATTTATGAATTTTTAATTTAAAAATTATCATAGGGTTAATTTTTTATATATTTCAAAAGGTTTAGTTTTTTGACTAATAGTCCAAAATATTAAATTTTTATTAAAACCCTGCTTTTTGTTCAATTTATTTCTAATGTTAAATTATAGATTAAATTGATTATCAATTAAAATAATTTCAATTACATATCTACTAGTCCTATATAATACATTGATATCATTTTATTAATGAATTTTTATATAAAAAACAATGTAAACATTTGATCTTTTTTCTATTTGAAACCCCGTTATCTAGTTGCATTCGCATGATTAAGTTTAAATTTTAATTTTTCCACTCCTATTAATTGAATTTCAAAAAACTGATTCCATATTTGTAATAAAAATAATTTTTATCATATTATAAGGTCAAAATAATTTTTTCCAGAATTAATAGTGAAAAAAGAAAAAATTAACAACCATGGTTAAATAAAAAATGGGGGTAGTAGGTGGTTATACGAAAAAGATAATAGATAAAATGAAAAAAAATATTTAACAGCTATTTTATAGACATATGATGAACCTAAAATGTATAATTCTTGATAATACTCTATTTTTTCCATCATTCATGAGAAAAACATGGGCACAACTTTTTATATTAAAAAATAGCCAGTATCTACTCACCTCTCTTATAAAGGGACACCCCATCTCTTACAATCATCAAACCATAAAAGAATTTTGAATTGGTTAATTCCTTAAAAAAATAATTCCAAATATCCATCATCTCAACTTATAATCCTTATTCTATGTGGAAATAAATCCTATGAATGTTTCTTGTACAATCCATAGAGGTTACCTGAGGAAGAGGATACAAAATTAAATAATTTTTTAATATATTTCTTGACCCACTCATAAAATTATATTAAAGTAATGACTATATAATAACTTCAGTATCTGATATATACTGATATATATTTTTTTATTAATGAAATTACTTAAAATAATTTCTACTTCTGTCAAACTTGATACAAATTAATGGTTCGTGTGTACGGTAGTCTACAGCCTTGCTAAAAAACACGATTCATTTTTATATTACCACCTATCACGGTTGGCTGTAAAGATTAATATAAAGTACATATATATGTATAATATTTATCAAATAATAATATAAATATAGCTATTATATAATATACACATTTTTTCAGTTTCCATTTCATATGGGATATGATAATGTCGCTCGTGATTATGGAGGACTACCACCTTAAGAAGTGATGTGATGCATTTTTCACTAATACCTTACACGGAAGATGATAATAATAAAATATACATGTGATATATATAACGTAATTATAATATTAATGATAAATGTTTCATTATTTAAAATATAATATATCATCTTTTTTTTACCATTTCACTCACTGAAATATAATAACATCGTTCGTGTATGAGTGGACTACCTTCTTCACGACGCATTGTGAATCTCTTTTCAACACCAAACCACTTGGTTGAAATGTATAAGTTTATTAATATAAATAAAATGATATTCATGATATTAATATAATTATGTTAGTATAATATATTACTCACCTCATTTTCCTAATGAGCATTGAATAATGGAAACGTTACTTCTGCATACGTATGACAAACGATATCCATTACCATAACATACTTCATTTTTCAAAAACATAATTCATTATTTACATTAAGAGTATAGTTGAATTATAAATATTATAAATATTTCATCAATTATTATTATTTATATAATGGATACAAGATAAAATTTAGAGTACCAAAAATAAAAATTCAAATAATATACAAAAAAAGTGGTTATTACCCCAAATATGACATTGACATGTAATTATTAATACTTAAGTAATAAAAAGAACATATTTAAATCTCATATGGTATGATATATTTAATTATTTATTTATAATATATTTATATCAAACTTATATTTATTATATATGAGGATTTAACATGTATGAAGGAAGTTCAGAATTTAGGTAAGATATTTATAGTCTCTCTTTTCATTCAAGGAGACATATGAAAATTTACCACTTATTTCTTTTATATGGTGTAAATATTTAACATTTTATGTGTTTTAAAACGAATATATATATTTTAATGATATTCTATGTTTCATTTAATGTTATTATTTCATGGTTCTTACAATTCATTGTTACCATATAAGTGACAATTTTATGTTAAAATATCATCATTTAGTGATATTATTTTTTATTATGATTCTGAAAAATAAATAATATGATCTATATATCAAAAAAATAATTAATTTTATTGAACTCCTATTGTTTCATGAAAATACATGATTCAAATTCATTTTCCTTAATTTATTAAATCATGTGTTAAAATAATGTTTTTATAATAAATTGTCTTTTCGGTTTAAAATCAATTTTCATCCAAAACTTATTTTCTTAAAATGTTATTCAAAATTATTTTTAAATTATTAAAAGAAATAAATAAGGATTTTTTTACCAAATTTATGCTTATTAATTAAAATGAATTTAATATTCATGTTTAAAATAAATTCAATTTTGATTTTACCAAAAATGGGAATGGTATATTAGTTTTAATGTGCACTACATGTACCCAATTTTCCCTTTTCCAGAACATTAATTTGTTATAATATTATTTTATAAGTTTTCGGGTTATTTTTGATGAGAATTATTATAAAAAAGTTTTATATTTATAAAAATGATTTTTAAATAGGTAAGGATATTTTTTAAAAGAAATGTTTTAATGGATTTATAATGATTCATTTATAACATATCAAGTTTATTTACAAAGAAATAAGATTCCAAAATATTTTAAAATTTTAAAATTTAAAAAAGATATTTCCATTGAATGAATATTTTCTTCAAGGAATTTTCCCTGTAATTTATTTTCAAAAACATTTTTAATGTAATATAGTATCATTTTTTATTACTTATTGTTTACTAATTATGTGATACATGGATTCCATTCTTATTATTTCTCTAAATGGTTTATGTTTATATTGACAAGATGTTTTGGAAAAACATTTATCTTCTACAAGTTACACCGTGAAAATATTTTTATGAATCCAAATTAATTTACCATGGGTTATTATTTGATGAAATTATGAAATGATTTATTAAACCCCTTTATTTTACATATGTTATGTTATAATGAAATGTTTATGAAATCTGTTTCATTACCTGGTATGTTATGTGATGACTGTTTTATGGTATTTTGTGTGAGAACCCAACTTTTTTTATCTGGTATTTATCATATTAATTCTTCCAAATTATTTATATTGGACATATTATGGATTGTAATGAGTTAATTGTTGTATTTAGGGTTCTTGGGGCTTGTTTGAAGATTGAAACCAAGGCCGGTGAAAAAATAGACCACTAAAGTGTTTAGGAGGAACTGTGGAGTGAAGGGCACAACATTACCCATTAAAGTGTCAAGATTAAATGTTACCATCCATTGGCTGCATGGTTTGAGCATACTTTTAAGACTATACCACACAAAATTTCACATGGTTTTTAGTTTTTAGATGATCAATTTCCCACTGTTGGAACTTGGTTCCCCTAATAGTGTGGATTAATCATGTGCATCCCCTATTTTTCTAGTGGGCCAAGTAAGGTTGGAGTAAGGTTTCTCCAACAATTTAGATTTTTTTCAACCAAATATGTCATGGTTAATATTATGAAGACACTCTTAATGTATTATAAACCTAAAATAAATCATCCTTTTCTCATTATAGAAGACAATGACCCATCCCTTATCCATTTTTCGTTCCCAAACTCATTTAAATAGTTTTTGATTTTGTTGTTTAATACTGGGTCAGATTGAAGCTCCATTGGTATTGATGGGTTCCTCTAAGTATTCATTATGATCCTTTTGGTTAGTTCATAATTATTCTTCTCCTTGAAGACTCTATTTAGATGCATGGTCATATACCCTATTTTTTGGTCTTCGATCTATTATTCATATTATCTTCAAATCTAGGCCAAAATAAAGGCATATATGGGACGGGAAGAGTATTACATGAAAAAGGTATGTGATTTATGACTCATACCTCAAGTATCATAATTTTATAAACTACAATAATTTACACACATCAATTTTATTGGGCATTGCCTATATAATTTATATTTCAATCTTATATTGTTCGGGATCATATTCAGAGGCCCCCTCTTAAGGTGTTATCAATCATTGGAAGTTATAACCTCAATACCGACCACCCCATGTAGAGTGATTACCTTACTTATGCCTATAATGGCTTGTTTTTACTATATACACCACTATTAATCATTCTTTGAGTTGAACTTCATAAAGGTAAGTGTTATAATTAGTTGAATGTATTGTTAAAGGATATTATATCATATTATAATTTGACGTTTCTAAAGTATGTGCTTAAATAAGTTTAATGAATATTTAAATGATAAATGGAATGTCTGCTTATAGATATCAAAAAGACTAGTAATTATAAATGAATGGTAATTGGATTCTTGTCCATAGACCACATTATCATTCTTATTAAAGGTAAGGGAAGGAACCTAATAATTTAATATGAAATTAATGAAATGATTGCATGTTCTTTTAGCAGTATCACACTAATCAATGGAAATGGAATGAACCTTCAGAATTATTAAATGTAATGTGCATTACATGGACTAATTAAAAACATGATTTATGTATATGGTGTCCATTGCTTACAGGAATCATCATCTTTATAGGAGTGGTCATACAAGAGAAATCCTTAGATTATTGAAGTAATTACTTGAGAACGTTTGGATGCCATTTTTATTCAAGGACACTGGTTTCCAAAGGATATACCCTCCTTTGAACCTAGTCCTTATCGCTCGGTTGATTCTCTTCATGATTTTGTAAGATACTGCTATTCTCATTATGATATTAGGATGTATTGGATATACTCCTTGGATCTATCTTTATTTCTACAAACATATAGAGCCAGGGATACATTCATTCGAATGAGTCATTTATAATCCATTTTACCATGGATACGATCATTGGAATCATATAGAACTATATATAGAATAATTTTGTGGTTGATGTCCCCTAGAATACACACAGACCACTTTTAGCTAGGCTACAGGTTATTACTGAGTGGTATTGACACCTATAGTCATTAATTCATTGGTCATTACCTTGGATCCTCCTCATTATTATCATCATTATCAAAGGATTCCTATTTATACTTTGGATTATTAAATATTATTATCATGACATGATGTTAGGGATGGTTAAACATAATCTGAATTACTATATAAAATGCAATATAATTAATTTATAAAATGAAGAAATGTTTACATGCCATATTAGGTTGATTCAGGTACTGGGTTATTTACATTACTATACTACTTGAATTTTATACATGCATGACTGCATATTGTTTCATTTTATATTACACCTATTGCATGGAATAAATTCCTTTCATGTTAGCCTTATGGGACTTATCTCTAACCCTATCCAAGAATTAGAAGGGACTTGGGAATGTAATATGTATATCATTGTTGATAAAGGTACACATCTAGCTCTGGAGACATGACTATCTTACATTCCTTAGGATGGTGGTTGGTAGAATATGTTTGGTCTATTACATGGGATGATAAATAGTTTTGGTTTAATTTTTTCTTATTTTGTATAGAATTTATTACTTTCTTCAATAAAAACTTGTTATCCATATTTTTAGCGACCTAAAATATCAAGTCATTCTTCATGTATTATTTATTTTATAGATTATTATTATTATTATCTATCTGATCTTATTTATGCCTTCTTCCACTATGGCGGGTTAATGGTCTATTCGATATAGTGTTTTTATTTTTTTAACATAAATTTATATAATTCATCTTTTATTTACATGTTATTGTATTTATATATTTATCTACACTCTAGTAATGATGGAATAGTCTCCCCTTGAACAAACTCTAGTCCCACATAGCTAGTCTGAATCCCCTGGCTCATGGAGAAGCTTGCATGAGGCCATGTGGAAAACTGGGCTCATGGAACCATTGTGTGGCACATGGGATCAGAATGTTACAAAGTGGTATCAGAGGGATTCCATTATTTTTTTCTATTTTTAGAAAATATATGGAATATTATGAATGATTTGGAACATGGTTATAATTCATTCCTGGGAGTATCTAACACGTGTTTGGGTTCAATGTTTAGTATCCTTCAATGATAATTTTTTTTCAATATTCTAATTATTATAGTTTATAACCTTTTACACATGGTTGGTTTATATGAATTTTTGATTATTTTATGATATATTGAAATTTATCATTGTCCTGATAAGATGTGGGAAAGGACGAATCATTACATGGATCATTCGAGGCATCGATAATTCACATGAAATGCACATTTCATTCCCCATAAGTGCATTTAACTGTATTCACTTTATTTTATTTTCTATTATTGTTGAGTGATCAATGGTTGATTTATATTCTTGTTCCACTGAAATTTTATTGCAAGGCACACGATTTTTTATTTAATTTTTCATTATTAATATAAATACTGTTTTCCATTATAGGTTGATTGTGGAATATTAAATTACTAGTTTCTACCCATGTCTACTTTGTACCTCTGGTTACATGAGCTTCTCTTTTTCTACTACTAAGTGATTTCCATTTTCAATTAAGGAGGTGTATGTTTACTCATGGATTGGAATGTGTAATTAATCAATTCGATCAATTATAATGAAATTAAATGGGTATTGATTTTAGTGTAAAGGTGTGTGGTCCCTTCTTCACTAGGAATGGAAATCTATTTTAAATAAAACCATGATATGTAAATAAGAAAATGTAAATGTAAATGTAAATATTGATTGATAAAATAAAAACGATTCCATTAAATTAAGAGTAAAACAATAGTTCACCCTTTATCTACATGAACCCCAATAATTTAAACTTGAACACATACAAATATGTGGCCACCTATGTCGATATTTGTGGTCTTATACCTTGGGTTGTGAGACCCTATCCTTATTAATTGATTCATCTAGTGTATCTATCTGATCATAAATAATATTTTGAGTCTTGTGATTATAATATTTTGAGTTATGGCACCAGTAACATATCTTAAAATGTTCCGGGAGGGTAGCGATGATCATTCTCTTGGGATAGTCAGCCCTGAGCAGCCATTCTTAACCCGTATAGTTCCACTTGTTTCATCACCTATTATACTTGATCTGGGAGGTACGCTTGAGGCCATGTGGCCTATCGGGCTACGAGAATCCTTGAGTGGCACCTAGGATCCGGACGTCACTAAGTGGTATTAGTGTGATTCCATAATTTTTATATTTTAATAAAATATATTGGATATTAGGAATTATTTGGAACATGGTTATAATTCATTCATAAGAGTAGAAAACCCATGTTTTGTGTTAATGTTGAGTTTCCATAAATGGGAATTTTGTTCTATATTCTAGTTATCAGTGTTTATATCCTTTCACACATGGTTGGTTGACATGATTTTTGGTATATTTTATGATATATTGATATTTATCATTGGACTGATAAGATGAGGGAAGGTAAGCATTATTACTTGAATCACACTTGGCACATATAATTAACATTCAATGCATATGAAATTCCATATAAGTGTATTTCATCCATTTAATTTTCCTTTATATCCTATGATTTTTGAGCGATCTATCCTTAATAAATATTCGTTTTCACAGAATTTTTATAATAAGGTAGGGGATTTTTTTTAATATTTATTTATAAATGTAAATAGTATTTTCTTTTATAGGGTGATGGTGGAATCTTAAATTGTTAGTCTCTACCCATGTCAGCTATGCACATCAGGTTACTTGAGATACTCTTGGCCGCGATGGAGTGATTTCCATTATCAATTCAAGTGGTTTATGTGCACTCACAGATTGGAATCTGTAATTAATCGAGTTGGGGAATTATAATGAAATTAAAGGGGTTTTGATTTTAGGGAAAATATTTATGGTCCCTTCTACACGGGGAATTGAAACCCATTTTAAATAAAACCATGATATGTAAATAAGAAAAGGTCAGAAAAAATGTTAATATTGATTGAAAAAATAAAAAAATTTCCATTAAATTAGTAGTAAATTTATTTTTCAGCCTTCATATTTTAGAACCCCTATAATTTACATAAGAACACTTACCAATAAATGGCCAGCTATGGGGGTTATTCTGGTCTTGTACATTCATTAGTGAGACCCTATCCTTAGTAATTTCTTTTTCTAGTGTATCTATCTGATCATAAATAATCTTCTGAGTCTTATTCTTGAAATTTATTGACATATGGCACCACGAAATCCTTTTGTATTGTGCCTGTAGGGTTGTGATGACCATTCTCTTAAGATAGTCGGCCTTGAGTAGTCATTCTTACCACTCAGAGTTCCACTTGTGTCACTACCTATTATAACTGTAATGGGAACTAATACTCAGTGTCATGAGAGTTTTTTATGTCTAATGAAATCAATGCATAGTTCTCAATGAAATGCTCCTATGATGTTTAATTGGAGTCATGAGTTCAAACATTAGCATCCTCCCACCTTTTTGGGGGATGGTGGTCCACCAGATGTAGAGTCTTTACTAGATTCCACCATGTCAATGTTTGAGCATCTTGAGATGCCTCTAGATTGTATGGTTAATCATTAAACATACAAGTTACTTGATTTTTCCAAGAGCTAGTGGGATTTTATTACTAAGGCTGGTTATCATCATGTCATTCTGTAGGTATATTTTCAAACTTCCTTATATGATCAAATATTTCCTCTTACATTGATTTCATAATGATCTAGATCATTCATAAATATAATGAATGGTGTTTTGTGATTCGTTTACTATTTATCACATTTAAATGTGTTATACCACATTTCACCTCGTTTAGATAGTTATTAGCTATCGTGAGCGTGAGGTTTTGAGGATGGGCTCTAGTATACGCTATGTACTCAGGTGAATGTCTTTTTTGAAACCAAATTTTTCTATGTTCTGTAATTCGGATCTTATTAATGAGAGAAATGCGAGGTAATTTGATTTTAGTATGGATAGAGGATTACTAAAAAGGTATTCCAGTAGTTCTTTTGGTAGTAGAAATAAACCCCTTAGTATTTAATGACAGAGTTGTGGCGGTTAGAGTAACTATAAACGTAGCTTTGTTATGTGTCATCTGTGTGGATAATAGAAGAATCTAAAGATTCAATATGATAGAGTCCTATTATAGTGATGGTCTTGAGAATGTATTTTTCATCTTTATAGATTATATTATACCTTTCAATCTACTTTTAATGGAAGAGGATCCACACTAGATCAACTTTATAAGGCATGATATTTTGAACCACTTTAGGGGGAGTTGGAGTGTCACAGGTAGTACTGGCCAAGGAGGAGGTCATGGTCATCGTAACCAGACATCGTATTATCAACGAAAACAAAGTGGACAAACCCTAGGTATTCTAGATGTAGTATAAGGCAATGTATCAGTTATGTTGTATTTTATATAGCTAAAACCCCAAGATTAGAGTTTGGGACCTTCTGTTGTACAATATACTATTCTAGTAGAATCCACTATTTTATCTTATCAATTAAATATATGTGATTACCATTAAATTATCTCCTTAATTAACGTGGAAGGTATTATGATGTAAATCTAGTATTAATATACGGTGATAACCATGGACACACCATTATGAGTGTGGTCTGAGATAATTCATTGATGGATTGAATGACCCCTTGAGATAGGCAGTTATCCTTTCTAATGAGACATTTTTTACTCCTGATGATAGTATTTGATGTATTTAATAGGATGAACTATTAGGTTTCCTATCCCACCATTGTGGAATTTAATCACTATAGGGTGTCGTTTACTTCACTAGTGGGGTGCAGTGTTCTCCACAAGGGTGAGTGGGATGTCTATCCTGGTATATCTATACTTGAGTGTCATGTTATTGGTGGAATAACCCCTAGATTTCTATTCTCTTTACTGGGGAGTGGGTTTTTCTTTAGATATATTATACTCATATGGTTTATTTTTTCATGGAAATCTTTACTAATGATGTTTCTTATTGACCTCCTAAGATAGAGGAAGATTTTAATAAATATCATGTTCTAGTTGCAGCTCCATCATCCATTCCTCATTATAGGATGGAACATACTGAGCACTAGAAGCTCAAGAGATAGTTGGAGGATTCGGGTTCTAAAGGATTTATCAGACACAATATTTCTTCTTGGGGTTTACCTAGTATTTTCACTATGAAGACAGATGAGACTCTTTAGTTATACATGGATTAATGATGGTTAAAACATCTTACATTTAATAAAATTTATCCACTTCCTCAAATAGATAATCTCTTTGAGTATCTATGTGGGGATATGGTATTCTCAGTGATCGAATTGAGATCTGTCTATCATCAAATGTGATCCAAGCCTTCATACATACCTCGTATAGATTTTCATACTAGGTAACATCTATATGAGTTACTAATTATTCCGTTTGGTTTTACAAAAGTGCATTCCCATTACATGGATTTGATAAATAGGTTTTTACATCCTGATCTTGAATTTCTTTCATATTCCTGGTAGATGACTTCTTGGTATATTCTTATACCTAGAAAAACAATGCTAGACATCAAGATATTATTTTGAATACACATATAGGGAATCAAATTTATTAAAATATTGATAAGTAACACTTGTCGATAAAAATGTTCTATTCATGGGACATATAATCTCTTAATCAAGAGTATTAGTTCACCCATTGAAGGTGTGTGAAGTAGTTATCAGGGAGAATCCCAAGAACGTGTTTGATATACATATTTTCTTATGGTTGGTTGGATATTATATGTGTTTTATACAATATTTATCTATCAACGATTCATTTCTAACATGTCTTAAAAATTAGGGAGTTATATTACAATGTTTTGAAGAGTTCGATAAAGCCTTTAAGGATTTAAAATGAAGGTTGTTTCTACACCTTTTTTTATTTTTCAAGATCTTGGGATAGGATATATATTGATTTATGATGTATAACGAATAATCCTAGGAGTAGTGATTCAATTGGAGAAAATATTTATTACATACGGATCTTGACTATTGAGTCCTCATGAAAGAAATAATGGGGTACCTGAAGTTGAGTTTCCCGATGTTTTCAATGCCATAAATTGCTTATTCGGGGAGTTATTTGTGGTGTATAATGACCAAAATAGCCTCAAATATTACTTATCACGTTGTTAATTTAATCATATATCATGAATATGGGTCAATATATTAATTACATCAAATTTTAAATTTCTTTTGTAAGATGAAAAGGAAATGCAATAGCAGATGTGTTGAGTTAAAAAACTCATTCATAGGTTGTACACGAATATAGTGATTAATAGAGATGGATCAACCTATTTTCTAGGCTCCAGTTGTGGTTTCATGAGAGTTATGAGTATTATTATCTCTTAGAAATGATAGTTACTTATTCAATCCATGATTAGGTAAAGTGTAGATTGTTTTCAGATCCAAAAGGATTGGTTCTCCAGGTTAGTATTTAGGGAGATGAACCACTTCCAGATTGGTCTATGGAAACTTATGACATTACACATATACATGGCCATGTTTAGGTTCTTAAAAATATGAAGGAGGAACTAATGTGAGAGAACAATGATCTTGAATGGACAGTTCATCAATGCATCTCCATGAATATTTGAGATACGTGACGCCAATATTGGTGGCCTAGGATAAAATGTTAGATATAAGGTATTATCACTCTGTGTTCCACATGTCTGAAGGTGATGGTGGGAACCAGTGGCTTGAAGGCTTTTTACAAACACTTCTATTCTCATAATTTAAATGGGAATTTTTTTAATGGATATCTTAATAGTCATACGAAGTACACGTCATGGTAGTGACCAGATTTGGTAATCATGGATTGACTCAAGAAACTAGCCCACATACATTGTATTTAAGAGTCATTCTCAGCTGATAATCTGGAAAGGATCTATGTACATGAGATTATACAACTAAATTGGGATGCTTGATCTATCATTTTAGATTGAGATTATCTTTTCACATCATAGTTTGGTATGAGGATACATAAATCTATTGGGAAGAATGTGTTTTTGTTTAGAACCATTAACCATCATAGAAATGTTTAATTAGAATATATGATAATAGTTTTAGAGAAAATTATCTAATAATTCATCCTCTATTTTTTTGTTTTCTGATGTAGCATATCCCTCTCTCTGAGTTATCCTATAAAATTTTTTTTCAAAACAATATTATGATGGATCCTTTTGAAGCATTTTATGGTAGGTCATACCATTCACCCCTAGGATGGTTAGAGGGTGTAAAGGAAGTGATACTAGGTCATTGTATCATTTAGAATAATCCATAGTAGGTTCAGATCATTAATAATCATATGTATAGTAAACATTTTAGAAAAAAATAGTATGCCAATTTTCATTGAATAACTATGGATTTTGAGGTTTGCAATCACATTTTCCAAGGGGATCACATAGGATTTTGAATAGGATAATTGGTAAGAATGTGAATTTGTTTCCACATTATGATGGTTCATTTGTTGTATTGGAGAAAGTCGTTATGGTATCCTATTAGTTTTACTACCTTAAATGTGTCATTCCATGAATGATTTCATCTCTGTTTTGTAGCTTCACCATTATCATTCCAACCCATCGCATTATTTTTTCCCAAATAGGATGATTTGGATATCAATTCTTCACATGAGGGGTATCCTATATGTTTTATTTAATGGGACGTGAAGGCTCTTCGAGGCTAGTCTATACCATTATTATGGTGATATATAAGAACAACCATTTAAGGGATGAGTAATGTGGGTGGGAGGATGATGCATGTGCTCATTTGTAGGAGTTAATGTAAGATGATGTTTTTCCACCCATGGATGGTGAACAGAAGGACAGTTTCCTTTAAGGGGGAGGAATGTAAGACCTTTGTTTTTTCTGTTATGAATCCTTTTTAATTTGGTCAAATACATAATTTTTACCCGATTATGGATTCCTAATGTGGTTATACTTTAATTTTGTGGGGGGGGGGGTCTTTACGACTTCTTTAGTGATCGGAACCACAACTGGTTTGAAAATAAGTCTCACTGCATGGTTACGAGAAACCATGTGGAGAAGGATGTATGGTTACCTCTAACGATGAGAGGCCTAATAATGATTATGAAGTGGCTGCATAGTTTGAGGAATGCATGTAGATTGTTCTTTAAGACTGTGAAGATGGTCTTCGATTTTTATTATAGTTATTTTTCATCTTTAACACATAGTTTCCCAAACCGATTAGCATTACCATGTGGGTCCCCTCTCAAGCTAGTGATCCAATCATGGTTGGAGCCTGGTTTTTCCAACCATGGGACCAAACCATGAACCCCTATTTCTCAAGTGTAAAATTAATAAAATACACTTAATGAATTATAAACCTAACATCAATCCTCTTTTTCTCATTCTAGTGGAAAGAGTCCCTTTCTCCCCCCTTTTTGATCCCCCAAACCACACTTACATAGTTTTTAACTTTCCTTTCCTCCATCTTATGTCCGATCAAAGATATGTTGGTCTAATTGGATTCCTTGAGGAAAGATATTCTTTCCACTAACATGATTCATCACTCTTATTTTCCTCAATGATGCAATTTAGATACAGACTCCATGCCATATTTTTAAAGAATTTATACATTCACTTTGTTTTTTCTAATCCATGTCAAAATAATGGAAAATATTGGAAGATGATAGTGTCATAAGGATATGGTACGCGGTCTATGACTCATCCCTCATGTAATTCCATTTTCAATCCTATTTTCATTGTGTCCAAACCGATTTATTTGGGAATTGGATATTTAATTTATACTTCATTAATAAACTAATTATTCACATATTCTAGATCTCCTTATATAGGTGTTATCCATAATTTTAGGTTGTATCCTCAACACTGACCACCCTAAGTAGGGTTTTTACAGTAGTTATAACTAAACTGTAATATTATGACAATATACACCACCATTTGGGCATGATGTGACATGTACATCATGAAGGAAAGTATAATAAATAAATAAACGAACTATTAATGGTTATAATAAGATATTATAACTTTACCCTTTTAATGTATATTCATAAGTAAATTAAATGAATCCATTAATGGTAAATAAAAAGTATACTTATGGATATCTATTGGATTATTCATTATAATTGAATGGTAGTTGGTTAATTTTCAATAGTCCACATTCTAATTTTTATGACAGATAATTTAAATAACCTAGTAATTAAATGTAGCACCCCAAGTTTCCACGATACGATTTTCATTGAATAATACAATAGCATGTGTTGTACGCAACTTCAAGTTCTAACAAACCCCAAACAATCAAACTAGCCATTATGAATATTAATACCCACTTTTTGAAACTTTATAAATTTTAACATTCAAAATGGACTTCATTTTTGGATTCATATTATCCAAATTATCTTAGGGTGAATTTTGGGTATTTTTTTTGAAATCATTCAGTTTTTGATGAATAGTGAAAAATACTAAATTTTAATTAAAAACATCTTTTCTAATAAAAATAATTTATAGTGCTATATTATCTTATTAAGTTGTTTTTAAGTATAATTAGATTATATTTTTACAATTTAATCCAATTTTGGTCATTGGACATAATTTCACATTTAAACTGGACATAGGAATGTATCAATCTTTTGATAGCTACTGTTTCTTAAAAACATGATTTTTCTTTTGACAACAGGAATTAATTTTAAATTAATATCGTCCAATTATGTGTTTTGAATTTAGAAAAATGGATTCCATATCTGGAATAATGAGGTCCAAATTTTTTAAATAGGTACCTTTTATTTTTAGACATTTTGAATAATTATTTCGGTAAATATTTTATTTTCCATGGTAGAAGGGTAAATCCAATAACTAAGGGTAAAAAAATAATATTACAATAATATTAAATTACCCCAACACGTGTTCTAACCCTATTGGCTGATACATTTCTAATCATGGGAATCATTGTGTCGATTTTTGTACCCCATGGTGCCACTTGTAAGTAATAATGGCACTTTATATTAATTAAGTTAAAGTAAATACAAAAATGACATAAACATATATATTTTAGTAAAATAATTTTTTCATATGGTTATATATGATATCTCTTTGAATATAAATATTAATTATTAATATAAAAATATTTCCTACATAATGGTATTTTATCTATAATTTTTAGACATTGAATAATTAAATTTATTTATGACACAATGATGATGAAATATTTTCCTTGTTAATGAAGGAATCAAATAAATGGTATTATAAATTTTAAAATAAACATATTTTGAAAGTTTTTATCCCATAATAGAATTTTATAGGTTAATATAATATGTTTGGATTGATTAAATGTATTTATTTTGAATTAATAATGTTTTTAGGACATTAAAAAATCAATTATTAAATAGTGTCAAAATTTACATAAAGGGGTTTTTAAAACAAATATTATATTATTAATTGATATAATATTCTTAAAAGTCTATGGTTCATCCAAATGACTTATATAATGATATTAATATCATTAATTAACCACTTGGGGATCTCTTGGAAATTTATATTATGTTTATTAACCATATAATATAAACATACAACGAGACATGGTAAATGTCAAACTATTTAATTAAGAGTTAAATCTAAAAGATAAAGTTAATATAGTTCCCAAACATGTCTAAAACCTATAGGTTGATTGGTTTTTGACCAATCCACAAATTATCCTTTAAATAATTCATTTTGGAGTCATTTGAAACCAAAAATGATTTTATTATAAAATACTACTTCTAGCTTTTCCTAAGGTGCCCCTCACCCCTCTTATAAAAGGGATCTCCCCCTTCTCTCTATATTCACACCTTCAAAGCCATTTGGATCTTCCAACCCCTACCAAAATTTTCTACCAACTATCCTCCCTTCATCTTAGAGGCCATAGTTTGATCATAAAGCCAACCTATGGTGCCCTTTTGATCAAATCAAAAGGAAGAACCCGAAGAAGAGATAAATATCTCAACACCTCTTTCAAGTTATTTTCTTCTTCCACTTCATCTATCTTTTTTGTTTCCATTATAAAATAATAACTATATTATATTTTATATACTATGATGTTATTATTAATATGGTACATCCAAATTCATTAATCTATCCATCCTTTGAAGGCCATGTCACCATACGTGCGTACGTACAGATTACCGTCTCCACGTCGTGGTGTAATTGTTATTCAATACATTATTATTTGGATGGGTATAATAATGATGTATAATTGATGTAAATAATGAATATAACATGATTATGACTATTAATATATGATATAACATTCAAATATATATGATTTTAATATCAAAATAATGATATTATCGCTCGTGCGTACGTACGGATTACTGTCTCCACAAACGCGATGAGATTCATTCCCCATCAGAATCATTCAAGAATAATTTTCATTATATGGTTAAAAATAATTATTATAAACAAAATATCATTCTGTATAGGAATCAAATACATCATATCCAAAACAAATATGGATTACCTAAACAAGCATATAAAGGAAAATGAATCAGTTAAGACCCAAAACGATGATACTACTAAAATTTCATTAACAAAGAAACATTAAGATAATATATGAAATCATATTAATGTATATGGTTATTATATAATTTAATAACAATTATTTCACCATTATACATTAGGTTAACCTACCCTCAATGGAGGAAAAGTACAAGGTGAGGGTTAATTTTACAATCTCTTTATTATCCAAGGTTGTTTTTACTTAAGCATCTACTGGGACATCTTTATCATCCACATCCATGTTTCTTAAAAATGTATTTCAAAACATTTTTAATTTTTACTAGAATATGGGTTAATGTCAATTATATCCTTTTTTGACTATTTATAAAATGGTTTAAAGGAATCTTTTGGTCGTTTTCCAAACAAGGTACTTTTGACTTTTTCGACAAAATTAAGGTAAGAATGGTTTTTAACTTATACGGCGGGTGTGGCTATTTTCTGCAGTTATAACATAGTCGAATCTTCCCTTACAAGAATATAAGAATATTTCCAAAATAAATTTTTTCTTTTATAATTGTGTAACTTTAAATTATTTCAAAAAAATATTGAGATACTTCTCTCAAATAGTTTTGATTTCATCTATGTCGACACTTTTTGATGGATTTTATACTTATTTGAAGTCGATTCATTATGATACAAATAATCCATATTTTATTGAAGGTTTTGTGATATTTTTGACTCTGGATGGGTTATTTTTATACCATTCATACTTTATAGTTCTAGTATTGACATTTCGTATGATAATTTTAATACGAATGTTTTTGTTATATTTAAACCTTTTCATTTGAGGAATGTATTGGGCTTAGTATGTGATGGTTGGAGCCTGGTATAGCTCCTCGATGCATTTATAGGTCTCATTAGACATCTAGATGTGGAATTGGATGATTCCTTTCCCAAAATGATATATGGTTTTGGCCGAGGCCTTAATCATTTTTAGACCTCTTGGCCGAGGACTTGATAAAATATTTCAGAATGTCCGACATTATACATTCCCTCATTATGAAAAATATATTGATGGTTCAGGTGGTCATTTGACTAGTAGAATACCCATGATTATGTTTTATTATGGAATTATTTACTCCGCTCATATTCCTTCCATAAAAGTGTTAATTTTATTATTTATAAAGGCATGTGTATCAATTATTCACCATGCTTAATATTTATGTTATCTTCCGTTGTATTATTTTCCCTTAATGAGCGTTTGAGCTCACCCCTTTCTTATGTTTCATTTTCCCATGATATAAATAGATTGTTATGAGTGACTTTCAGGCATAATCTAGGAGTCTTGGATGATTCTAATGGAATAAATTAGTGTTGTATTTCTTTTAAAGTTCTAAAGTTGAACTTATGTATGCATCTTTTTTCCAATAATACTAAACTAATCAGTCATTCGGGACATGATTTCCTTGTGATCATGCCAATAATATTTAATAATTCACTGACTCTGGGTAACTGGGGTTGGGGCATTACAGTTGGTATCATAGAATTTTCGTACAAATCTTGGAAACTAGATTTAGATACACTATGATTAGCGCACATAACCTTAAGATAGAATTTGAGGATTTGTATAGAAGAACTTCCTAGAATTTTGGTATCGTAGAGATTTTGTGTGTTTTTCAAGCAATAAATCTCAATCAAGATACAAACAGGTTGAGGCGGCTCTAGAACAGATGTACCTAGGGGTAAAACCCGAAAACACCGCTTTGATCTAGACTCGAACGAGAACTAGTGCACGACAATGGGCCTTACTGCACTCTTTGTTACGACACTCCCGGGGGATATGCTTAGGATAATTTTTATTTTATTTAAAAAAAATTATGAAGTGTTTATGAAAATATACATCCTTAAAGAAAACATTTTTATGATTATAGATTATATCCATAAACTATTTAATTTATGTTAAGTGTTTTACAAGTTTGCATTTATGTATTGTGATTCATAAACTAATATAGTTTATGCCATTATTTAGAAATGACGCCTAGTGGAAGGAATGGAAACTATATCAATGAACTCAATCCATGCAGGGATTTCCCTCCTACTCAAGATAATTATAGTGGATCTAGTGAAGCAACTGGTGCTGATCAACATATCACCAAACTGGGAAAACTCACTCAGGTTATGAATAATAACCTTATCCATATGGAGAACCCTGATCCATATCCTGGGGGATCAATGTTAAATCTCTTCATGAAGAAAAAAAACAACATTCAATGGGGGAAAAAATCCACTAATATCTGAGAAATGGATAAATTTCTTATAGAAAATATTCCACGCCTTGAGGATTACCGAAAGGGAAAAAGTTTTCATGGAAGTTTATCACCTCACTGGAGATGCTGATAAATGGTGGTCATTGATTAAAAATAAAAAAGAAGATGATAAAGTATCAAATATGGAATGGATGGAGTTTAGTGAAATTTTATTAGAAAAATACATTCTTCATGACCATTGAGTGGATATGGAAAGACAATTTCCAAGTCTGAGGAAAAAGGAGGATGAGAATGTTGCAAAGTATGAAGCTAACATTACAATGTTAGAAAGGAATGTTGCAGATTATATATGTAACCCAAGAAGTAATTTTGATCATTTATTTTATGGGTTAAAACCATTTCTCTGTTGAGCGTTGTTATCGCAAACCATATCATCATACGAAGATATTGTCTCATGTACTATCAAGAAAGAAAAGGAATTCACTAAGTCTTACGACTTTAATGAAAAGAAAGATAAGAAGAGATCTTATGAACAATCTGGTAAAGGAAATAAGGAAATAGGAAAGAAGGGAAGAATTGAATTTCCACCCTGTGATAATTGTGGAAGAAAGCACCCTAATGCCTGTCTAAAAGGAAAATAATTTTGCTACAAATGTGGACTAAAATTCCATCTTGTTGGTGATTGTAAGGGAAAGAAATACTCTACCAATGTTCAATTCTATAATTACAGGGAGATGGTACATTATGGAAATGAAATTACTAAGAGTTAGGGAAAAATAACTCATAAATTTCTAAGGCATAAAGTTAGAGCTTATTAGATTCCTACTGTAGAGGTTGAATCTCCTAAAGACGTAGTGGTAGGTAATTTAATGGTTTCCTCAAGTTTAAAAAATGCTTTATTTGATTCTATATCATCACATTGTTTCATATCTTCCCAGTTTTCTAAGAAAATTAGATATTTCAAATTTTATTTAACATGGGAGATGTCAGTAAAAACTCCTAAGGGAAGTATCCTCACAACAATGTTTTGTGAATCATTTCCCATTGGAGCATATAAATGATATTTATCTACTGATCTCATCTTCATACCCATGACTGAATTTCATATAAAACTCGTTATGGATTGGATTTTGGACCATGATGCAAAGATTTATTGTAAGAAGAATGAGGTTTCAATTTTTGATGAGGATGATAAATAATACCTTATCTTTAGAGCATAAACGTCACCACCTATTTTTTATCTAGATCCACCCTCAGTAGCTCAACAAAATTCAATTATTGGGGAGGAAGAGAATGAAATAACGATGGGTGAGGAAAAGAAAGATCAAATAGAGGATGTACCAATTGTGCAAGAATATGTTGATGTGTTCCTATAAGATTTACCTGGACATCCTCTAGAACGGGAAATTGAGTTTTCCATTGACTTAATTCCACTTTCAGGGCCTATATAGAATACCCCTTATACAATGAACACTATGGAATTAGTGAAACTAAATAAAAAACTAGAGGAATTGAGTTATAATGTATTTATTAACCCTCATGTTTCTCCATGGAGATCCCCTTTCCTTTTTGTTAAGAAGACATATGGATATATGAGATTGTGCATTGACTATAGGGAGATCAATGATATAATAATAAAGAACAAGTATCCCCTACCTTGCATTGACGATTTATTCGACCAACTTCATGAAGCTCAATACTTTTCAAATATTTACCTTCGATCTGGATATCATTAGTTGTGTGTGAAGAAGGAAGAAATTATGAAAACAACAATTCGAACCAGGTACAAGCTTTCTGAGTTTACAATAATGCCATATTGATGGACTAATGCACCCTCTGTCTTGATGGATCTAATGAATAGTGTTTTCAAGGAATATATTGATGAATTTATAGTGGTATTTATTGATGATATTTTGGTATAATCTATAATCTATGAAGATCATGAAAATCACTTTCCCATTATTCTAAACACACTTAGAACACATGAACTATATGGGAAGTTTTGCAAGTGCAAATTCTGGCGTTAGGAGATTTCTTTTCTTGTCTCCTTTGTCTCTATGGATGGAATCTCTGTTAATCCTTCTATGACCAAGGTAATCCAAGAATGGCTGACACCAACAATTATTACCGAGGTACGCAATTTTATTAGTTTATCAGGTCATTATCAGCATTTAATCTATAATTTTTCCCGATTGACCATCCCGTTAACCAAGGTCACATGTAAAGGGGTTAAATTTGTTTGAAAAAAGGAGTGTGAAGAATGTTTTGAATAATTAAACGGGATATTATTCAATTCTCTAATATTAACTCTACCGTCAGCGAATGGTGGGTTCGTATTTTATAGTGATGCATAAAACAAAGGACTTGGTTGTGTCCTTACGTAGAAAGATAGGGTTATTGCCAATGCATCACGACAGCTAAAAATTGATGAGAAAAACTATCCTATTGATTATCCTGATTTAGAAACTGTAATATTTTCTTTGATGATATCAAGACATTATCTCTATGGTGAAAATGTGAGATATATACCGATAACAAGATTTTGAAGTATATTTTCTTTCAGAAAGAACTCAACATGAGGCAAAGTCGATGGCTTGAACTACTCAACGATTATGATTTCACCATACACTACCACATAGGGAAGGAAAATAAGGTGGAAGATGCTTTGAGGAGAACATATCATGGAGGTTTGAACAAGATTATAGTTGAAAAGGATCCTATATACATGGATCTAGTATAGATGGATATAGGAATAACCATGGATAGTGAAACATCAATTATTTTCCAAATGGTTTCCAAAACATCTTTACTAGAAAGGATAAAAAGTTCTCAGGCTGATGATGAGGAGTTTCAAAAGAAGATTAAAGCTGTGAATGACGGGAGATGGAGTGACTTCATATATTAAGATGGGATTTTGAAATTTGGGAAGAGACATTGTGTTCCCGATATACCTGATCTAAAAATAGAATTTTTAGATGATGCTCATAGCTCCAATTTCTCTATACACCCTATTAGCACTAAGGTGTATAATGATTTGAAGGACCATTTTTGGTGGGACAACATGAAGAGGGAGATTGCTGATTTTGTGTCAAGATGTATTGTTTGTCAACCCATGAAAGCTTGAAGGCAATAGTCTGGGGGAGTCATGCAACCTCTTCCCATACCTGAATTTAAATGGGATAATATTATAATGGACTTTGTCATGGGGATACCAAAGACTCCTAGAAGGAACAATACAATATGGGTTATTGTTGATCATCTTACCAAGTAATCAGATTTTCTTTCTATAAGGGAAGATTTACCCCTTGAACGTTTAGAATGACTATATATTAATGAAGTTGTAAGAATTCATGGAGTACCAATATTGATTGTTTCTGATCGTGTTCCACATTTTACATAAATATTCTAGGAAATTCGTCAGGAATCCCTGGATACTGAACTTTGTTTGAGCACTGCCTACCCCCCCCCCCCCCCCCAACTGATTGACAATCAAAACAGACTATTAAAACCTTATAAGACAAGTTGAGATCATTTCCACTTGACTTTCAAGGTATGCATGATCAATATTTACCTCTGGTAGAACTTTACTATAACAATAGCTTTCATTCAAGTATTCAGAAGGCACCATATTAAGTGTTATACAGAAAGAGATATCGCATACCAACCTGTTGGGATGATATTGGTGAAAGAAAACTCATAGTCCCAGAACTTGTTGAGGAAATGATGTAAAAGGTGAAGGTTATCCAAACCCACATAAAAATAACACAATGTAGGCAGAATTGCTATGTTGATAACCGAAAGAAGGTTTTGGAATTTCTGAAAAGAGATCATGTTTTCTTGAAGGTATCTCCATGGAAGGGAGTTATACGATTCTGTATGAAGGGTGAACTAAGTCCTAGGTACCTCATGCCTTTCGAAATTCTAGAACAAATTGGGGCTGCAACTTATGGGTTGCAATGCAGCCAAGTCTCTCTAAAGTTCAAGATATGTTCCATGTATCAATGTTGAGAAAATACATGCCAGATCCAATGCATGTACTCACCTACAAGGAAATTTATCTGGAACCTAATATGTCTTATTGTGAAGAGCCTTTCAAAATTCTTAATACCAGAGAACAAGTACAGAGAAACCAGACGACTTGTCTGGTAAATGTTCTATGGAGAAACCATAAGATGGAATAGGAAACGTGGAAACCCAAGGAACGTATGATGAAGAACCACCCAAGTCTTTTTATGTAGTAATATTCTAGAAATTTAGAGGATGAAATTATTTGAATGAGGGGAGAATATCACACCCAAGATTCCATGGTACGCTTCTCTTTGAATAATACAATAGCGTGTGTTTTATGCAACTTCGAGTTCTAACAAACCACGACCAATCAAACCAGCTATTATGAATAGTAATACCAAAATTTCAAACATTTATAATTTTTTTTTCAAAAGAAATTCATTTTTTGATTTTGAATATCAAAATTATCTTTGGATGAATTATTGGTATTCTTTGCAATCTTTCAATTTTTGATGAGTAGTGAAAAATACTAAATTTTAATTAAAAAAAACTTTTTAATCAAAATAATTTATAGTGATAAATTATAATAATGAGTTGTTTTTAAGTATAATTATATTATATTTTTACTATTTAACCCAATGTTGGTCATTAGACATAATTTCACATTTAAACTCGACATAAGCATGTATCAATCTTTTGATAGCTATTGTTTCTTAAAAAACAGTTTTTGTGTTGAGAACATGAATTAATATTAAATTAATTTCTACCACTTAATTTATTTGAATTTAGAAAAATGGACTCCATATTTTGAATCAGGAGGTCCAAATTGTCGAAATAGGTAACTTTTATTTTTAGACCATTTGAAAAATTACTTCGGTAAATATTTTATTTACCATGGTTAAAGGGTAAATCCGATTAATAAGGGTAAAAAAATAATATTATAATAATATTAAATTACCCTAACACGTGTTCTAACCCTATTTACTGATACATGTCCGACCATGGGCATCCTTGGGTCGATTTTGGGACCCCATGGAGCCACTAGTAAGTGATAATGACACTTTATATTAATTATGATAAAGTAAATACAAAAATGACATAAGCATATATCTTATAGTAAAACAATTTTTACATAAGGTTATATATGTTATCTCTTAGACTATAAATACTCATTAGAAAGATAAAATGATTTCCTATATAATGGTATATTATTTATAATTTTTATACATTTAATAATTAAATTTATTTATGACACAAGGATGATGCAATATTTTCCTTATTAATGAAAGAATCAAATAAATTCTATTATAAATGTAAAAATAAATATAATTTAAAAGTTTTAAATCCATCCACGAATTTTATAGTTTAATATAACATTCTATGATTGATTAAATGAATTTATTTTGAATTAATAAAGCTGTTCGGACTTTAACAATAGTTCAATTATTAAATAGTGTAAAAATTGACAAAAATGCGTTTTTAAAACAAATATTATATTATTAATTGATATAATATTACAAAAAGACTATGGTTATCCCAAATTGCTTATATAATTATAGTTATATCATTAATGAAGCACTTTGGGTTCTCTTGGTAGTTTATAGTATGTTTATTAACAATATAATATAAAAAAACAAAGAGACATGGTAAATGTCAAACTATTTAACTAAGAGTTAAATCTAAAAGATAAAGTTAATATAGTGACCCAAACCTGTCTAAAACCTATGGGTAGAGTGGTTTTCAACCCATCCACACATTATGTGTAACACCCCAAGCTTCTATGGTACGCTTCTCTTTGAATAATGTGATAGTGTGTGTTGTACGCTACATCGAGTTCTAACACACCACAACCAATAAAACTAGCCGTTATGAATAGTAATACCTACTTTTTGAAATTATATATATTTTATATTTCAAAATGGACTTCATTTTTGGATTCGTAATATCGAAATTATCCTAAGTTTAATTTTTGGTATTTTTTCTGAGAACTTCCAATTTTTATGAATAGTGAAAAATACGTAAAAACATTTTTTTAATGAAAATAATTTATAGTGATAAATTATAATATTGAGTAGTTTTTAAAGTATAATTAGAATATATTTTTACCATTTTGTCCAATGTTGTTCATTAGAATTAATTTCACTTTGATATTGGACAGAAACAATTGTCAATCTTTTGATATATATTGTTTCTTAAAAACACGCTATTTGTTGTAACAGCGGGAATTAATTATAAAATTAATTAATGCAACATATATTTTTGTAATTTTGTAAAATAAACATCATTTTTGAATTCATAATATCAATTATATCTTAGGGTGAAATTTTGGCATTGTTCTGAAAAACATCAATTTTTGTAGAATAGTGAAACCACTAAGTGGTAGTTAAAAAACTGAATTTTTCATAAAACTTAATTTTACCGCTTATGTGAATGGAATTTCAAAAATCCGAGAGACATGGTTAATATCAAGTACTAAAATTTGGTTCAATGAGATGAAAATAATTTTTGGTGAATAGTAACTTTTTACTTTTATTTACCACGGTTAAAAGTAAATAGGGTAATTAAGGGTAAAAATGATATTAATATTACCATAACACATGCCCTAATTTTATTGTACAAGTGTATCTCGACCAAAAACAATCTTAGGAATAAAATATTATCATTTAGGTCCACTTGGATTAGATTAGGACATTTATTATTATTTAATTCAAAGAAGAATTAAAAGAGTTAAAATCAAAGTTTATTTACTAAAACATTTATAATATAGGGTTATAAATAAGATAAATTCAATTGTAAATATTAATTAGAAAGCTAAAATGATTTTCGACATAATTATATTTTATTTATAATTTTTAGTCATTAAATAATTTAATTTATTTATGACACAATGATGATGCAGTAATTACCATAATAGTGAAAAAATTAAAATAATTGATATTATAAATACCCAAATAAATATAATTTGATACTTTTTATGAATTAAACTAATTTTATATGTTAATATGACATGTTATGATTTACCTAAGTAACTTTTTTCGAAGTAGTAATTCTGTTATGATTTTCACAAAAATCAATTATTGAATAGTGTCAAAATTGACATAAAAGAGTATTTAAAGAAAATATTATATTATTAATTGATATTAAATTCCTAAAAATCTAAGGTTAGGCCAAGGAACTTATATCATGATAGGTGTATCATTAATGGAACACTTGAGGGTCGCGTGGATGTATATAGTAAGTTTATTAACCATATAATATAAAAATACAAAGAGACATTGTAAAAGTGAAACTAATTAACTAAGAGTTAATACATAAAGATAAGGTTAATATAGTAACCCAAACCTATCTAAATTACATTGGTTGAGTGGTTTTCTACCCATCCCCACCTTAACCTTTAAATAATCCACTTTGGAGCCATTATAAACCGAATATGAATTTATTATAAAATAATATTTCTAGATTTTCCAAAGGTGCCCCTCACCCCTCTTATAAAAGGGAACTCTCCCTTCTCATTAACTCACACCTTCAAAGCCTTTTAGTTCGGCCAAAATACTCTCTCAACTTCCCTAACTTCATCCTAGAGGCCTTCCTTTAGTCAAAAAGCCAACGTGAGGATCCCTTTTGATCAAATCAAATGGAAGAACCCGAAGAAGAGGTAATGATTTCACCACCCTTTTTCAAGTTCCTTTCTTCTTCCACTTATTCTTTCTTTGTTATTACCATTATAAAATAATAAATCCATTATATTATATATACTTTGATGTTATTATAAACATTTTACAACCATATTTCAGTATTCTATCCATCCTTTGAATAACATGTCACCATACGTGTGTATGCACAGCTTACCGTCTCCACGTCGTGGTGTAATTGTTATTCAATAAATTATTATTTGGATGGGTATAATAATGACGTGTAATTCATGTAAATAATAATTATAACATTATAATTATTCTTTATATATGATATACCATCCAATTATATATTATTTTAAAACCAAAAGAATGATATTGTCGCTCGTGCATATGTACGGACTACCGTCTCCACGAATGCGATGAGATTCATTCTCCATCGTATCCATTCAAGTATAATTATCATTTTATGATTTAAAAATAATTTTTAAGGACTTTATATCATTCTGGATATGAATAAGGTACAGCCTATCCATGACAAACATGACTTACGTAACAAAACAGATAAAAGAAAACGAGTAAGTTAACACCCGAAACAACGATAATACTAAGATATTATTAAAAAATAAATGTTAAAAGATCATATATGATATCATATTAATGTATATGATTCTTGTATAATTTAATAAAAAAAAATTAACCATTATATAGGAGGTTAACCTTTCCCCAACCAAGGAAAAGTACAAGGTAAGGGTTTATTTCACAATCTCTTAATTATCTGAGGATGTTTATACGTAATAATCTACTGGGATTTCTTTATCATCCACATCCATGTTTCTTAAAAATGTATTTCAAAACATGTTTACTATTTACTATAATATGGGTTAAAGTCATTTATACCCTTTTTTGACTTTTTATAAGAGGTTTATAAAAGAATCTTTCCGTCGTTTTCCAAACAAGGTGCTTTTTAACCTTTTCGACAGAATTAAGGTAAGAATGTTTTTTTAACTTATACGGTGGGTGCGGCTATTTTCCGCCGTTATAAAATCATTGAACCTTTCCTTAAAATATTTTAAGAATATTTTCAAAGAAAATGTTTTATTTTATAAATATATGACTCTTAAATGATTTCAAAATAAAAAGAGATATTTCTCTAAAAAGAGTTTTGATTTCATCTATGTCAACATCCTTTGATGGATTTTACGCTTATTTGAAGTTGATTTATTATGTTACAAAACTTATATATTGTATTGTAGGTTTTGTGATATGTTTGACTGTGGATGTGCTATTTTTATACCATTCATGGTTTATGGATGAAGTATTTACATTTCGTGTGCTATTTTTAATACGAATGTTTATGTTATGCTTAAACATGTTCATATGAGAAATGCATTGGACTTAATATGTGACGGGTGGAGCCCTCTATAGCTCCTCGAATCATCAGTAGGTCTCATGAGACAAACTAGTGTCTTGGCACAAGGTCTTGAAAAAATCTTATTTGTAGTCTTGGCACAAGGCCTTGGCTATGTGGTTATGATAGTCTGGCATTATGCATTCCATCATTATGAAATTGGTTATTGATATTGCATGTGATTATTCGATTAGTAGAATATCCATGTGAATAAGTAAATGGAATTATTTCATTTTATTTTGCCATGCTATGTTTAGGTTCAAGTTTAAAAGGCTTTTGTTTTAGTTATACATTTCCTTAAATGTTTATTCTTATTTATGAAAGTTTCTGCTATATTGTTATCCTTACTGGGCATTTGACCTCACCCCTTTCAATGTTTTATTTTCCCAAGGATGTGAAGAAGTAATTTATAAATGAACTGTAGGGATAGTATGTGGGGATATGAGTGTAGACTATGATGAAAAGATGTTGTTTTAGTTTTCATTTTTATGATGTAATGTAAGGCTTATGAATATATCTAGTGTTTACAAGGCTACTAAACCAATCGGTCTTTCGTGATTTGATTTTTCTTGTGATCATGCCAATGTTATGTAATAATGCACTGACTCTAGGTAACTAGGGTCGGGGTGTTACAGTTGGTATCAAAGGAAGTTTAGTACAAAACATCGATGCTAGATTTAGATAAACTCTGATTAGAGCGCATAGATTTAAGATGGAATTTGAGGATTAGTATAGAAGAACTTCCTAGAATTTTGGTATTGTAGAGATTTTGTGAGTTTTCCGAGTAATACATCCCTGTCTGGATACGAGCAAGTAGAGGAGGCTTTGGCATAGATGTACCTAGTGGTAAAACCTGAAAACACCGCTTTGAGATATACTCGAACAGGAACTGGTTCACAACAACGGGCCTTGCTGCACTCTTGGTTACGACACTCCCGGGGGATATTCTTTGGATAACTCAAATTTTCTTTACAAATCATTATGAAGGGTTTATGAGTATATACTTCCTCAAAGAAAACATTTTTTATGATTATGGAATATATCCATAAACAGTTCAATTTATGTTAAGTGTTTTATAAGTATGGGATTATGTATTTTGATTCATAAACTCATCTAGTTTATTCCATTGTTTAGAAATGGCGCCTAGTGGAAGAAATGGAAACCGTATCAATGCACGCACTCCTTGTAGGGATTGCCCTCCTGCTCAAGATAATTATAGTGGAGCGGGTGATGCAGCTGGTGCCGATCAGCTAAACACCGTATTGGGACAACACACTCAGGTTATGAATAATAACCTTACCCGTATGGAGCACCCTGATCCGCATCATGGAGGATCAGTGTTAGATCGATTCATGAGGAAACAACCACCAACATTCAATGGGAGTACAAATCCCTTAGTAGCTGAGCAATGGATAAATTCCCTAGAGAAAATATTTCAGGCTTTGGGTAGTAGTGAAAGGGAAAAAGTTATCATGGCAGTTTACCGCCTCACTAGAGATGCTGATCAATGGTGGTCATTGATTCAAAACACGAAGGAAGATGATGAAGTATAAAATATGGAATGGAGGTAGTTCAAAGATCTATTTTTAGAAAAATACTATCCTCGTGACCATCAAGCAGATATGGAAAGGCAATTTCTGAGTCTGAGACAAAAGGAGGATGAGAATGTCACAAAGTATGAGGCTAACTTTACAAGGTTAGAAAGGTATGCTGGATACTATATACATAACCCCAGAAGTAAGATTGATCGTTTCTTTTATGGGTTAAAACCATTTCTCCATCAAGCATTAGTCTCACAATCCTTTTCATCGTACGAAGACATTGTCTCATGTGCTATCAAGACTGAAAAAGGAATTCTCTAAGTCTTATGACTTTAATGAAAAGCAAGAGAAGAAGAGATCTGCTGATCAATCTGGGAATGGAAATAAGGGGAAGAAGGGAAAGGTTGAATATCCATATTGTGCTAAATGTGGGAAGAAGCACCCTGGTACTTGCTTAAAAGGAATGAGAGTCTGTTACAAGTGTGGTGAAAAAGGCCACCAAGATCGTGATTGTAAAGGGAAGAAGGAAGCTACCAATGTTCATTGCTAAAATTGCAGGGAGATGGGACATTATGAAAATGAATGTCCTAAGCGTCAGGAGAACTAACTTCAGAAAATTCCAAGGGATCAAGGCCAATCTTATGTTATCACTACTACTGAGGTAGAAGATCTGAAAGACGTGGTGGCAGGTAATTTAATGGTTTCCTCAAGTTTAGAAAATGCATTATTTGATTCTGGATAATCGCATTGTTTCATATCTTCGCAGTTTTCTAAGAAAATTTGATATTTCCGATTTGATTTAATAAGGGAGTTGTTAGTTAAAACTCCTAAGGGAAGTATCATTGCAATAATGTTTTGTGAATTAGTCCTCATTAGAGCACATAAATGTTCTTTATCTGCTGATCTCATCATCATACCTATGATTGAGTTTGATATAATCCTCAGTATGGACTGGCTTTCAGACCATGATGTGAAGATTTATTTTAAGAAGAAGGAGGTTACAATTTTTGATGATGATGATAAGGAAAACCTTATCTTTAGAGAAGAATCATCACCGCCTAATTATTATCTAGATCCACCCCCAATAGTTCAACTAAATTCAATTATTTTGGAGGAATAGAATGGAATGATTGTGGGTGAGGAGAGGAATGTTCAAATAGAGGATGTACCTGTTGTGAAAGAATATGTAGATGTATTTCCGGAAGATTTACCTGGACATCCTCCAGAATGAGAAGTTGAGTTTTCCATTGATTTAATTCCTGGATCAAGGCCTATATTAAAGAACCCTTATAGAATGGCCACTATGGAATTAGTTGAACTAAAGAAACAACTAGTGTAATTGAGTAATAAGGGATTTATTCTCCCTAGTGTTTCTCCATGGGGAGCCCATGTACTCTTTGTTAAAAAGAAAGATGGATCTATGAGGTTATGTATCGACTACAGGGAGATCAATGCTATAAAAATAAAGAACAAGTATCCCCTACCTCGCATTGATGATTTATTTGACCAACTTCATGGAGATCAATACTTTTCAAAGATTGACCTTTGATCTGGATACCATCAGTTGTGTGTGAAGACAGAAGACATTCCAAAGACAGCATTTCGAACCAGGTACGGGCATTACGAATTTACAGTAATGCCTTTTGGATTGACTAATGCACCCTCTGTATTCATGGATCTGATGAATAGAGTTTTCAAGGAATATCTCAATGAATTTGTGGTGGTATTTTTTGATGATATCTTGGTATACTCCAAAATCTATGAAGATCATGAAAAGCACTTGCGCATTATCCTGAAGACTCTGAGAAGACATGAATTATATGGGAAGTTTAGCAAGTGTGAATTCTGGCTTCAAGAGATTTCTTTTTTTGGCCATATTGTCTCTAAAGATGGAATCTCTGTTGATCCTTCTAAAACCAAGGCAATCCAAGAATGGATAGCACCTACGAATATAACTGAGGTACGTAGTTTTATTCGTTTAGCAGGTTATTATCGACATTTCTTCCAGAATTTTGCCCGATTGGCTAACCTATTAACGAATCTCACACGTAATGGGGTTAAATTTGTTTGGACAAAATAGTGTGAAGAATGCTTCAAAGAACTAAAGAGAAGATTAGTCAATGCTCCTATATTGACTCTACCATCGGGGAATGATGTGTTCGTTATTTATAATGATGCATCGAATAAAGGACTTGGTTGTGTCCTTATGCAGAATGATAGGGTTATCGCCTATGCATCACGACAGTTGAAAACTGATGAACAAAACTATCCTACTCATGATCTCGAGTTAGCAGCTGTGATCATTGCTTTGAAGATATGGAGGCACTACCTCTATGGTGAAAAATGTGAGATTTATACTGATCAAAAGAGTTTGAAGTATATTTTCTCACAAAAAGAACTCAACATGAGGCAAAGGAGATGGCTTGAATTACTCAAGGATTATGATTGTACGATACACTACCACCCGGGGAAAGAAAAAAAGGTGGCAGATGCTTTGAGCGGAAAAGATCATGGAGTTTTGAACAATATGAGAATTGTAAGGGATCCAATTTTCATGGATCTAGTGAAGATGGACATTGGAATAACCATGGAAGGTGAAACATCAATTCTTTTTCAAATGGTTGTCAAACCATCTTTACTAGAAAGGATTACGAGTTCTCAGACCGATGATGAAGAATTTCAAAATAAGATTAAAGCTATGAATGATGGGAGATTGAGAGACTTTGTGTATGAAAATGGAAGTCTGAAATTTGGTAAGAGGCTTTGTGTTCCTGAAATACCTAATCTAAAAAGGTAATTTCTGGATGATGCTCATAGTTCCAATTTCTCTATACACCCTGGGAGCACCAAAATGTATTGGGCTTTGAAGGAACATTTTTGGTGGGACAACAAGAAGAGGGAGATTGATGATTTTTTATCAATATGTATGGTTTGTCAACAAGTAAAAGCTAGAAGGCAACAACCTGGAGGAGTCATGCAACCTCTTCCCATACCGGAGTGGAAATGGGACAATATTACGATGGACTTTGTCATGGGGCTACCAAAGACTCCTAGAAGGAATGATGAAATATGGGTTTTTGTTGATTGTCTTACCAAGTCATCACATTTTCTTGCTATAAGAGAAGATCTACCACTGGAACATCTAGAAAGACTATATATTAATGAAGTATTGAGACTTCATGGAGTACCCCTATCGATTGTTTTAGATCGTGATCCCCATTTTACTTCAAGATTCTGGAAGAGTCTTCAGAAATCCTTGGATACTGAACTTTATTTGAGCACCACCTACCACCCTCAAACAGGCGGGAAATCAGAACGGACTATTCAAACCTTAGAAGACATGTTGAGATCTTTCTCACTTGACTTTCAGGGTATGTGGGATCAATATTTACCTTTGGTAGAATATTCTTAAAACAATAGCTTCCATTCGAGTATTCAGATGGCACCATATGAAGCATTATACGGAAAGAGATGTCACACACCAACCTGTTGGGATGACGTTGGTGAACGAAAACTTGTAGGTCTAGAACTGGTGGAGGAAACAATGGAAAAGGTGAAGGTAATCCAAAATCACATCAAAGCAGCTCAAAGTAGGCAGAAGAGCTATGCCGATAATCGAAGGAATGATTTGGAATTTCAAGTCGGCGATCATGTTTCCTGAAGGTATCTCCATGGAAGGGAGTTATACGTTTTGGTAAGAAAGGTAAATTGAGTTCCAGGTACATTAGACTTTTCGAAATTCTAGAACGAATTAGGGTTGTAGCTTACCGATTGGCAATGCCGCCAAGTCTCTCCAAAATTCACAATGTGTTTCATGTATCTCTATTGAGGAAATACATGCCTGAACCAACACATATACTCACCTATGTGGAATTAGAACTGGAACCTGATATGTCTTATTGTGAAGAGCCCATCAGGATTCTTAATACGAGAGAACAAGTACTGAGAAACCGGACGACTCGTCTGGTAAAAGTCTTGTGGAGAAACCATAAGATGGAAGAGGCAATGTGGGAACCCGAAGAAATTATGATGAAGAACCACCCGAGTCATTCCATGCAGTAGTATTCTAGAAATTTCGAGGATGAAATTATTTGAAGGAGGGGAGAATGTAACACCTCAAGCTTCTACGGTACGCTTCTCTTTGAATAATGTGATAGCGTGTGTTGTACGTAACATCGAGTTCTAACACACCACAACCAATCAAACTAGCCCTTATGAATAGTAATACCTACTTTTTGAAATTATATATATTTTATATTTCAAAATGGACTTCATTTTTGGATTCGGAATATCAAAATTATCCAAATTTGAATTTTTGGTATTTTTCTGAGAACTTCCAATTTTTATGAATAGTGAAAAATACTTAAAAACAACTTTTTTATCAAAATAATTTATAGTGATAAATTATATTATTTAGCAGTTTTAAAGTATAATTATAATATATTTTTGACATTTTATCCAATGGTGTTCATTATAATTAATTTCCCTTTGAAATTGGACTTAAATAATTGTCAATCTTTTGATATATATTGTTTCTTAAAAACACGCTATTTGTTGTAACAGTGAGAATTAATTATAAAATTAATTAATGAAACATATATTTTTGGAATTTTTTAAAACAAACAACATTTTTGAATTTGGAATATCAATTATAGCTTAGGGTGAAATTTTGGCATTGTTCTGAAATACTTCAATTTTTGATGAATAGTGAAACCACTAAGTGGTAGTTAAAAATCTGAATTTTTCATAAAACTTAATTTTACCGCTTCTGTGAATGAAATTTCGCAAATCCGAGAGACACGGTTAATATCAAGTAGTAAAATGTGGTTCAATGAGATGAAAATAATTTTTGGTGAATAGTAACTTTTTACTTTTATTTACCACGGTTAAAAGTAAATAGGGTAATTAAGGGTAAAAATGATATTAATATTACCCTAACACATTTCCTAATTCTATTGGACAATTTTATCTCGACCAAAAACAACCTTAAGAATAAAATTTATCATTTAGGTCCACTTGGATTAGATTAGGACATTTTTTTTATTATTTAGTTCAAAGAAGAGTTAAAAGAGTTAAAATCAATGTTTATTTATTAAAAAAAAATTAATATAGGGTTATACATAAGATAAATTCGATTGTAAATATTCATTAGAAAGCTAAAATTATTTCCTACATAATGATATTTTATTTTTTTATTTTTTAGACATTAAATAATTTAATTTATTTATGACACAATGATTATGCAGTAATTACCATAATAGTGAAAAAATTAAAATAAATGATATTATAAATTTCCAAATAAATATAATTTGAGACTTTTTATGAATTATAATAATTTTCAAAGTTAATATGACATGTTAGGAATGAATTAAGTAACTTTGTTAAAAGTAATAATTCTGTTCTGATTTTCACAAAAATCAATTATTGAATAGTGTCAAAATTGACATAAAAGAGTTTTTAAAACAAATATTATATTATTAATTGATATTAAATTCCTAAAAATCTAATGTTAGGCCAAGAGACTTATATCATGATAGGTGTATCATTAATGTACAACTTGGGGGTCTCTTGGATGTATAATAAGTTTATTAACCATATAATATAAAAAAACAAAGAGACAGTGTAAAAGTTAAACTAATTAACTAAGAGTTAATACTTAATGATAAGGGTAATATAGTAACCAAAAACCTGTCTAAATTCCATTGGTTGATTGGTTTTCTACCCATCCCCACCTTAACCTTTAAATAATCTACTTTTGAGCCATTAGAAAAATAATATGAATTTATTATAAAATAATATTTCTAGCTTTTCCAATGTTTCCCCTCACCCCTCTTATAAAAGGGAACTCTCCCTTATCATTAAATCACACCATAAAAGCCTTTTGGTTCGGCCAAAATCTGCCCAAATACTCTCTAAACTTCCTTCACTTCATCCTAGAGTCCTTCCTTTAGTCATAAAGCCAACTAGAGAAGCCCTTTTGATCAAATCAAAAGGAAGAACCTAAAGAAGAGGTAATGATTTCACCACCCTTTTTCAAGTTCCTTTCTTCTTCCACTTCTTATTTATTTTTTATTACCATTATAAAATAATAAATCCAGTATATTATATATAATTTATGTTATTATAAACATTTTAAAGGCATTTTTCATTATTTTATCCATACTTTGAATAACATTTCACCATACGTGCGTACGTACGGCTTACCGTCTCCACGTCGTGGTGTAATTGTTATTCAATAAATTATTATTTGGATGGGTATAATACTGATGTTTAATTCATATAAATAATAAATATAACATGATAATTATTCTTTATATATTATATACCATCCAATTATATGTTATTTTAATATCAAAAGAATGATATTGTCGCTCGTGCGTACGTACGGACTACCGTCTCCACGAATGTGATGAGATTCATTCCCCATCATATCCATTCAAGTATAATTATCATTTTATGATTTAAAAATAATGTTTAAGGACTTGATATAATTATGTATTTGAATAAGATACAACCTATCCATGAAAAAGATGACTTACATAACAAAACATATAAAAGAAAATGAGTAAGTTAACACCCGAAACAATGATAATATTAAGATATTATTAACAAATCAATGTTAAAAGATCATATATGATATCATATTAATGTATATGATTCTTGTATAATTTAATAACAATTTTTTCACCATTATAAAGGAGGTTAACCTACCCACATCCAAGTAAAAGTACATGGTAAGGGTTTATTTCGCAATCTCTTCATTATCCGAGGTTGTTTATACGTAATAATCTACTGGGATTTCTTTATCATCCACATCCATGTTTCTTAAAAATGTATTTCAAAACATTTTTACTATTTACTATATATGGGTTAAAGTCATTTATACCCTTGTTTGATTTTTTATAAGAGGTTTATAAAAGAAAATTTCCGTCGTTTTCCAAACAAGGTGATTTTTAACCTTTTCGACAGAATGAAGGTAAGAATGTTTTTTATAAAATTATACGGCGGGTGCGGCTATCTTCCACCATTATAAAATCGTCGAAGCATCCCTTACAAGATTATAAGAATATTTTCAAAGAAAATGTTTTATTTTATAAATATATTACACTTAAATGATTTCAAAATAAAAAGAAATATTTCTCTAAAAAGAGTTTTGATTTCATCTATGTCAACATCCTTTGATGGATTTTACGCTTATTTGAAGTTGATTTATTATGATACAAAACTTCTATATTGTATTGAAGGTTTTTTTATATGTTTGACTGTGTATGTGCTATTTTTATACCATTCATTGTTTATGGATGAAGTATTTACATTTCGTATGCTAGTTTCAATACAAATGTTTATGTTATGTTTAAACATGTTCATATGAGGAATGCATTGGACTTAATATGTGACGGGTGGAGCCCGCTATAGCTCCTCGATGCATCGGTAGGTCTCATGAGACAAACTAGTGTCTTGGCACAAGGCCTTGACAAAATCTTATTTGTAGTCTTGGCACTAGGCCTTGGCTATGTGGTTATGATAGTATGCCATTATGCATTCCATCATTATGAAAGTGGTTATTGATATTTCATGTGATTATTCGATTAGTAGAATATCCATGTGAATATGTAATGGAATTATTTCATTTTATTTTTCCATGCTATGCTTAGGTTAAAGTTTAAAAGGCTTTTGTTTTAGTTATACATTTTCTTAAATGTTTATTCTTATTTATGAAAGTTTCCGCTATATTGTTATCCTTACTGGGCATTTGAGCTCATCCCTTACAATGTTTTATTTTTCCCAGGATGTGAAGAAGTAATTTATGAATGAACTACAGGGATAGTATGTGGGGATATGAGTGTGTACTATGAAGAAAATATTTTTATATAGTTTTCATTTTTATGATGTAATGTGAGACTTATGAATATATCTAGTGTTTCCAAGGCTACTAAACCAATCGGTCTTTCGAGATTTGATCTTTCTTGTGATCATGCCAATGTTATGTAATAATGCACTGACTCTGGGTAACTAGGGCTGATGCATTACATTGTGCTTTATATAATTCATTTTTGAGCCTTTAGAAACCGAAAATGATTTTATTATAAAATAATATTTCTAGCTTTTCCTAAGGTTCCCCTCACCGCTCTTATAAAAGGGAAATCCCCCTTCTCTCTAATTCACACCTTCAAAGCCATTTGTCTTAGACAAACCATGCCCAAATATCCTACCAACTGTCCTCCCTTCATCCTAGAGGCCTTTTATTGATCATAAATCCAACCTAATGAGCCCTTTTGATCAAATAAAAGGGGAGAACCCAAAGAAGAGGTAAATATCTCACAACCTCTATCAGGTTATTTTCTTCTTCCAATTCCACTTTCTTTTTTGTTTCCATTATAAAATAATAAATCTGGAATCTCTTATATACCATGATATTATTATAAATATGGTACAACCAAATTCATTATTCTATCCATCCTTTGAATGACATGTCACCATACGTGTGTACGTACGGCTTACCGTCTCCAAGTCGTTGTGTAATTGTTATTCAATACATTATTTTTTGGATGGGTATAATAATGATGTATAATTGATATCAATAATGAATATAACATGATTATGATTCTGTATATATGATATACCATCCAATCATATACTATTTTAATATAAAAATAATTATATTATCACTCATGCGTACGTACGGATTACCGTCTCCACGAACGCGAAGAGATTCATTCTCCATTGGAATCATTCAAGAATAATTTTCATTTTATGATTAAAAATAATGATTATTAACATAATATAATTACTTATATTAGTCAAATACATCCTATCCAGAACAAATATGTATTAAATAACCAATCAAATAAAAGAAAACGAATCAGTTAACACCCAAAATGATGATACTACTAAAATATCATTAACAAAGAAATATTAAAGTCTTATATGATATCATATTAATGGATATGATTATTGTATAATTTAATAAATAATATTTAACCATTACACAGGAGGTTAACCAACCCTCGACCAAGTAATAGTACAAGGTAAGGGTTAATTTTACAATCTCTTTAGTATATGAGGTTGTTTACTTAAGTATCTACTGGGACATATTTATCATCAACATCCACGTTTCATAAAAATGTATTTCAATTTTTTTTACTATTTACTAGACTATCGGTTAAATTAATTTATACCATTGTTTTATTATTTATAAAATGGTTGAAATTAATTTTTCGTCGTTTTCCAAACAATGTACTTTTGACCTTTTCGACAAAATTAATGTAGGAATGTTTTTTTAACTTATATGGCGGGTGTGGCTATTTTTCACCATTATAACATTGTCAAAGCTTCCATTAAAATCTTATAATAATATTTTTAAAATAAATGTTTTCTTTTATAATTATGTAACTTTTAATGATTTCAAAAAATTAAAGAGATACTTACCTCAAATAGTTTTGATTTCATCTATGTCAACATCCATTGATGGATTTTATACTTATTTTATGTTGATTCATTATGATACAAATCTTCCATATTGTATTGAAGGTTTTGTGATATGTTTGACTATGGTTGTGTTATTTTTATACCATTCATGGTTTATGGTTAAAGTATTGACATTTCGTATGCTAGTTTTAATATGAATGTTTATGTTATATTTCAACCTTTTCATATGAAGAATGTATTGGACATAGCATGTGATGGGTGTATCCTTCTATAGCTCCTAGATGCATCAGTACATCTCAAGAGACAACTAGACATGGAATTGGCCGAGGCCTTTCCTAATTTGATATATGCTTTTGGTCAAGGCCTTAATCATTTTTAGACGTCTTGGACAAGGCCTTGATAAAAAGTTTTAGAATGTCCGACAATATAAATTCCCTCATTATGAAAATAATATTGATGGTTCATGTGGTCATTCAACTAGTAGAATACCCATGATTATGTTTTATTATGGTATTATTTACTAACCTCATATTCCATCCATAAAAGTGTTCATGTTGATTATTTGTAAAGGAATGTGTTTTTAATTATTCACCATGCTTAATATTTATGTTATCTTATGTTATATTTCTTACCCTTAATAAGTGTTTGATCTCACCCCTTTATTATGTTTCATTTACCCATGATATGAAGAATTTAGTTATGAGTGACTTGCAGGCATAATCTAGGAGGCTTGGAATTTTATAATGGTATAAATTCGTGTTGTATTTCTTTTTAAGTTGTAATGTTAAACTTATAGATGAATATTGTTTCTAATTATACTAAACTGATCGGTCTTTTAGGAAATGATTTCCTTTTGATCATGAAAATGTTATGTAATAATGCCCCAACTCTGGGTAACTGGGGTCGGGGCATAACATTAAATACAAAATGAATGAAATGGTTTCATTTCCTTTCATCCATGTTACACTAACAAATTTAAAATAAATGAAACTCCTGAGTTATTAAATGGAATGAGTGTTACATGTCTAAATTAAATAAGTTGAATATATATTTCGTGTCTACTGTTTATGGACCTCATCATATATATAGTAGTGGTCAAACACAAACCAACCTTGGATTCATGAGGGAATTATTTGAGCACCCATGGATGCTTTTTTGATAAAATTTTGATGATTTCCATGAGATATACCCATATTAAAACCATGTCCTAGTCTATTAGTGGATTCCCAACCAAACACCTTAAGATCACTAAATTTTAATTCATATATGAGGATACCATTGATACACTACATGGATCTACCAATACTTATTCTTATATAAGGATCGATGGATATACCCGTTGGGAACAATAATTTCTTATCTATTTTACCTTGGATGAGATACATGAACTCAGTTAGAACTATATACAGTGGATTTCCATGGGAGATTTCCCTTGGATTACATTAAGACCCATTATAGCCAGACAAAATTTGATTACTATGTTGGATCTCCCCCTGAGTTCAAGGAATCCTTGGTCATTACCTTGGATACACATTATTATAATTATCATCTTCATAGGATTCCTTATTATACGTTGGATACATAAAGATCATTATTGTGATATGAATTTATGGGATGGTTATACCTCACATGATTTTATATATAATCTATCACATAATTAAATAAATAAATGATTAGATATTTGGAAACCATTAGATAAATAATAAGGTATTGGGGTATTTATATTAAATTAATATTTTATTTTCCTATATTGATTCATGCATAATGTATTAGTTTATATTAAAATGACTTGCTGGTATAGACACTGTTTGTAGTGGCCTATTGGGATTTATATAGAACTCTTTTCAGGTGGCTGATTGTAGCCAGAAAGATTATATTTATGCAAGTTTTGATAAGGGGATGTGTCATTATTTGGGGCACCTAACTTCATTATTTTCATTATGATGGAGCTTCGTAATAGATGATTGGGTCAGTGATTGTGATGTCAGATAGTTTTTTTTGTTTCTTTTTTATTCTTTTGTATAACGCATATTACCTACTTCCATGTATACTTGTTTTCCAATTTTATAGGTACATGAAATATATCATCTTCATTTTATATGATTGAATTTATATTTTTTGATTATTATTTTTAGTTTTATCATATTCATGACAACATCTACTATATTGTGTTTCCTACCTAGCGAATACAGTGTATATTTCTATTATTCCATCTATTCATATTATTATTCATTTATTTACATAGTATTATACTTATATACTACTCTACATATTGTAAATGAGCCCATAATCTATGAGTAGATAAACACTTGACCCTCATTTCTAGTCACGCGCCGCTGGCGTGTGGGTGGGCTTGCGTAAGGCAATGTAGAAACCCATGTCATGGCACCTTTGAGTGGTAAGTGGGTTTAGATTTCATGGTATGGAATGTATTTATATGATTTTCAATACATGGAATCAATTAAATTATAACCTATTGTAGTGGTTTAATAATAACCAAGGATGATTGTAACATTATAACTGAATATATATTGGACCTATATATATTTGTACATTTCATTTGAAAATGATTTATATCTCTTGAGATTGATAGTCTAGAATGGGAATTAAACATAGTTCAGTAAGGTTATTTTTCAGCTATGGTGGTCTTGGAAGTGAACCCTGACAACGATGATTGTTTGGGGCATAAACCCATTCCATTATACGGAAAGGGAAGCCATTGGGTATGGTGGCGTGTCCTACCGATGATGTATAATCACCGATGAAGTGCCCAGATATGTTTTTGAAACATGCCTTGATTACTAAGAATTTTTTTTTCTATTCTTATATACATGACAAAAATATATGGGTTATGCCAATGTTATACTCTCTTGACACATTTTCTTTTATTTCCTAATGATTCATGTTTTCTAAAATTTGTATATTTTTTTCATGAAAAAATATTTTGTTCTTTGATATGTAGGGTATGGTTTTCATATGATTTAATCATGTAATTATAACCATATTCTCATGTTATGTATATGTATTTCTATTATATATCGTTATTTTTCATCTAAGATCACCCTTTGTTATGTTTCCTTTCTGCATGTTATAATGAATCATTTTATATAGGGTATGTCAATGAAGAGCACTAAATGGGAAGATCTCTACGATAAACATTGATGATCTTTCACTAGATAAGAAAATTATATACCTTATAAATAAATACTCTAAAATATTATGCTCATCAAGTGTGTGTTTTTTTAATGTATTTAATATACATCATAAAATATGTTATATCTATATATGAAAACGTCGAGACATTATTGTTTGTATTAGAGAGAAGGATTAGTTGACCATTGGAAACTAAGATGAGAAAAAATTAGCTATATCCATGAGAATATTTCATAGGATACTTCTAGGTATATATCTAAGGTTGATTCTAATGATTAGATAGAAAATTTCCATGAAATTTTGTAAATTATAGTGAAATTGGGTTCAGGGAAATTATATTCATTTATGGATACTTAAAAAAGATGCGTCTATGGAACAAAGGTATATAGGGGAAATTACAATGAAATGGGTGCATTGAGATGGACTCGATCATCACCTGGTACATGAAAATAGGACATTATGTACACCTAGGATGTCACTCTTGGGGTTATATTATTTATAAATTTACAAAATCATTTTAAACCGCCATGAATGATTTAAATAGATGGTGATTTTGAGTGTCTTAAGGTAGTCTTGATGTGTTATAGATGGGAAATAATGTTTCATAATTTATACTTCCTAAAAGTTATTTTCCATGAATATATTGGTTTCCATGATGAATAGTGTTTCTCACACTATGAGTTTTGGATTATTTAATGGCTGGAACATGAAAGCGATGTGCTAATGTAGAGTGAGATGGAAAAGATAATAATTGTTCTTCGGAGAATTCTAACCATATGGGATCTTGAATAGAAATGTTAATTTCTAAGATCTGAAAATATTTTAAAGCTATGAATCATAAAGAACGTCCAAATGAGAAAAGGATGGAACAAACATCTCTTAATTGCTCCATGGGGTATTATCCACCATCTTTTCGTGGCTTCACGGATCCAATAGACCCTATGAAATGGATGAGAACCACTAAAAATTTATTTTCTATTCTATATTATAAACAGAATGAAAAATTATTTTTGTATATCTATCATAAAAGAGGTGAAACAGACCAATGGTGGAACCTTATTAATAATAAGATACAAGAGAATGTAATTGAATCTAGGAATGAGATGTTTTTATAAGAATATTTTTTTAGTAAACACTTCCCTCATATTCCATGAACAAGGATATATATGAAATCTCTCAATATAATTCAAGAGTTATTGAATATATTGGTACCTATAAAGAAAATTTTACAAGGCATGAATTGTGTGATTCTACATTAATTATTATTCCAAAACAAAAAATTGATCAATTATTTGGTGGATTAAGACTGACTGACTGAATTTTTTTCATTTCATTCCAAAGGCATGAAATCATGATAGCAAACAAGGATACACAAAAATCAAGGCAGTAGAAAATAATGTAGATCTAGAGAATCATTATTAATAATAATCGTACAATCATTATGAAGGGAACATAAATTTTTTTAAATAAAAAATCATTCTCATGGACTCCATTTACATACTAGCACATCCACTATACAATTCTCTTTCTTCCAAGAATTCCATGTTCGAGTATCAATATCGATGTTGGATTCGAAATTTTTGATGGTGTAAATAAGATCCCATCGTCTTTCATTCCATACATGATGGCCCCTAACAAGAACATCAGAATTATATTCAAAATCTGGAAGTTGGATGTTGATACATCGAAATAGAAATACACCAGTTTACAAGGCTATCATCTCTACACCACTGGAGTTTCCAACACCATAAAAGGAACTGGAACCTGAGAGAATTGAGCCCCCAAATTCCCTCACCATGCCACCTCTTCTGAATTCTCCATTAAGAAAGGACCCATCAACTGTAAACATTAACCCCATCATGGAAGGTTACCATTTTATAAATCTCCCTTCTAATCCACAGTTGAAAACTAAGATAAGGAAGGATCCTGGAATGATGTTTCTTATCATCACTAACATGGATACAGACTTTTTAAAATTCCATAGTTATACCATGTATTTGCATCGCTCATGAAAATTGATTGTTTTTTAGAGATTACCTTCCCTCAATTTATTTTATGTACACTAGAAGTAGAAATCGAAATTTGGAATTCTGTCCACACACATGATTTTGAAAAGAGAATGAAGATTCAACCTCATGATAAATTGAATAAATCAGATGGTGGAATGAAATTTCAGTCTTTTAAATGATTGAAATGAGGGTAGAATTCTGTAGGTGAATTCCATAAATGAGAAATAGGGTGTTAGAAGTGTGAGAATATTTTCCATCGTAGAAAATAAAGATGATGTGATGTGAAGAATCATGTCATTGAATGGAATGGAGAGATAGCTCGATAGAATGCACCACCCAAAATCTAATGTTTCAAGTTCAAAGAGTTTGGGAATTATATCAATCAATACCCAATACAATGGAAATTGTGTATGATAATACACAACCACCTCTACATATAAAGGAAATAAAATATGATTATGTAATCATACTTTATGAAGATAATTATAACAATTAGGTCACACTTATCCTCCCCTACTTAGTTGGGAATTTCATTTTTGCTTTTTTTTTGTGAATGATCCCTATGAAAATACTATTGTTCACCCTTTACTGAAATTTAATGTGACTATCTCCCAATACATGGATTATGGAATAATGAAATAACATTGGATATTATGTCAGTATAACAATGATCAAATGATTCCAATTATTATTTTTATATAAAATAGGATCTTATATAAGGAATAATGGGTGAATTAAATTTTATAAATTTATATGTCTCCAAGTAATATTATGTTATGTTATATGGATACCACTATTGGTTATTGAGTTTAAGTTTTAACATAAGATCAGTGTAATTGAAAACCTTTTTAATTTTCTGGTGATGTGGTTTAATAATGATTAAGTTAATTTGAAGTGATATTTATAGAAATAAAACTTTTTTTGTATCTATTTTAGTGATAATGTTATTTAGTAAATATTTAATTTAAAATTTGTGGAAAAAATGTGTAATGGAACTGATAAACATTAGGTTTAATCTAATCTTTGATGTTGATGTAATTATGGGTTTCAGTCAATCACCTTAAAAATTCAACACACTTATTCATCATAAGAGAGTATTTTTCTTTTGATCTGGTTCCTAGAATATACATTAAAGAAGTGTTATGGTATCATGACATACCACAATCTATTATATTTTATTGGTATCCAATGTGTACCTCATGGTTTTAGAAAATTTCTCAAAAATATCTTGATACATTGTTTAGTTTCAACACTGCATATCCTCCTTAAATAGATGATCAGTAGGAGAGACAATTAATACTATATACGAATGTCTATGATCTTGTAATATAGATTTAAAAGTTGGTTTAGATAAAAAACTAACTCATGTTGAGTTTTAATGCATTAATTTCTTTAACTAGAGAATTTATATGGCTCCTTATAGAGACATTTATTGAAATAAGTGTAAAACACTAACGTACTAGAATGAAGTTGTAGAATGATTTATATTATTACCAAAGGATGATGATGAGATGGAAGATAAGGTTAGTAAAATTAATAGACATGTAATAAATACCCAATTTTTTCATAAATGTTATGCAGAGAATCATCGACATGATCTATAATTTGAATTTGGTAAGAATGTCTTTCAGTGAATTTCTTTATAGAAGAATGAAGAAAAAACCAAAACCTAGGTATATTGACCCCATTAAAATACTTGATCATATTTGGATAATATAATATATTTTATTGATTCTAGGGAACCCCTCCCATTTTAACAATGTGTTCCATATACCACTTTTGAGAAATTACATAACTAATTCATTACATTTACTGAGCTCATAGGTCGTACCACTAGAGCATGATATTTATGGCGAGGAACAACCAAAAGATATATCAGATAGAATAGAAAAAGTTTTATGAGATTATAACTATAACATATTCAATGTTTGGTGGATAAACCACAATTTTAAGGAAGATATGTGCTAACCTAAGGGTGTAATGTGGCATAATTATCCTCATTATTGTTACCAAAGAGATGAATTTTGAAGAAAATTCATTTTATGGGGGTTGAATGTAACTCCATTCGATTTTTGGAAATATTTTTTTCCAAAAAATTATTATTTTATGTGTTTTTCATTACATGAAATATAGAGTTTCTGTTTCATTACACACCACATTGATTATAGGTTTCATTACATGAAACCCTGAACTTAGCTTGCATTACATTAACCACCGAGTTAAAATGAAACATCAAATACTATAAAGAAATTATTATTTAATATGATAGTGATCACACAAAATTTGGATTGGTTAGTATAAATAGTATTAACAAAATATCAAAATACATGGTCTATATATTTATGTTATATTGTTTCATTGATGAAAAATTAATTAATAATGAAAAAAAATATTTTCAAATAAAATTAATCCTATTTGAAAAACTATTTTTTTTGAAAAAGATGCATTATTACCTGATAAATTAAACAAATAACATATGGTGAATTAATTTATTTAAATTTATACATTATATACTCATTCATTCATCATATATTTTTTTCTAGACACCTGTCAAAATTAAATGTTATTTTACGCTTACAAACTATATTATTTTCTTATATTATCTTAATTTAAAACTAAATTTTGATACAGAAAAAATAATTTTTCTAAACAAATTTACTTTATTTAATTCATTATTCGAAATTATAATAGGGTGATTTTTTTATAATTTTATGAAAAGATTAATTTTTTAATGAATATAGAAAAATAATAAATTTTAATTGAAAATTGTATTTTCATTGATATTATTTATAAAGATGAATATTATATTAAATAGTTTTCAAATTTAAATTAGATAAATTATATATCAATTAATATAATGTATATTTTTTAAATCATTATCATATTAAATTTTCATATAAAAACATTGTAAAGTTGTAGATTTTTCTATTTGAAAACCTAAATTGTTGTCAAGTTTGTTGTATTAATTTTAAATTAAATTTTACCAATTATGTTAACTAAATTTGCTAAAACATATTAATTATTTTAAATCATAATAATTTATATTATCTAATAATTTTTAATTGATTTTTTATCATAATGAAAACTTAAGACAATACAAATTAATAATCACGGTTATGATTAAAATTAGTTTAACAAGTGGTTAAACATAAAATATAAGAGTTAAATTAACTAAAAACATGTAAAAAATATATTATATAGACGAATGTGTACACTATACAATCTATGTCAAGATATTTCTCTAATTTGGAGCCCTGCAGAATGAGAAACATATAGGTACACATTTTTTTCTTTGAAAATTTATGAGTGTGACTCTCACCTAACTTATATAATGAAACCCTAACCTCTCTTATTTATATAATAAAAACATTATTTTAATATAGTAAATTCCAAAATAACTTCCCAAATCCCCTACTATAGTCCCAAAATCATTATTTTTAGATTAATGATAACCTAAGAAGGGTCTTTGTTCAATCCTATGAAGGTTACCCGTAGAAGATGCAACATTCCTCAATAAGCATTTTTATTTTAATTATTATAGAAACTACTTAATTTTAATTAAAACATGATGACATAACAAAAAAAAGTATCATAATTATAATTTGAAGCTTCTATGTTTAGGTAATTACCTTCAAGTATCTCCACTTCCATCAAATTTCTTGTTAAATCATCGTTCATGTGTATGGCGGACTACCGTATCAAAGAAGGATGTCATTCCTTTTTCTATTACCCCCTCTCATTGTATGGTATGATGATGAATACAATGTAAATAAATATAATATTTAAATTATAATTTTAATAATATATTCATTATATAATATATACATATTTATGTTCCATTCCATAGGGGATACAGGAGTGTCACCCTTGTATAAGGTGGGTTACCGCCTCACGAAGATATGTGATTCATTTTTAATGAATTAATTAAATGGAAGACAAAAAAGAAAAAATATATATGTTATAAATGAAATACTTATGATATTAAGGACATATTTATCATTCTGAATGATAATATATCATTTTATTTCTTACATTTTACTCAAAAAAAGATGGTAATGTTGTTCGTGTATGTGTGGACTACTGCCTTAATAAAGTGATGTGAATCTCTTTTTATCTACACATCGCATTGTTGATATATATAAGTATATTTAGAGAAATAATAATGTATTTATGATATAATAAATATTATATAATGATAATATATTACTTACATCCTTTCCATGAAGATCATTGAAAAATGAAAACCTTACTCATTTGTACATACAACCTACAATCTCTATGATCGTAACATATTCATTTCTCAAAACCATATTTAATGATTGATATATAAAGTAAAATTCAATTATAAATATGATAATTTTATCATTATTATTATCTTGATATCATGGAACAATGATAAATGTAATAATATTGATAATTTAGAATAAAAATATATATTTATAAGACCATGCAGTTATTATCTGAAATACGAATTTATCATGGAATTGTTAATAAATGGGTAATAGAAGTACATAAGTAAATTATATATGATATTATGTATATATAATTATGGTTCGGTAATATATTTATAATTAGCATATAAATATATTACATAAGGATTTAATTTGTACAAAAAAAGTCAAGAATTAAGGTAAGGTATTTATAGTCTCTCTTTAATTTCGGTGAGACATATGAAAATTTACAACACATTTGTTTTATGTGTTGTATATATAAAATTTTTTACATGTTATAGCATGATATTAATTTTATTAATGTAAATTTTAATTTTATTTAATAATATAACATCATGGGGATTAAGAATCATATTTAACATAGCAATAAGGATTTTAAGTTACAATCTCATCATCTATCGAGGTTATCTATGATTATGCTTCCCATAAAAAAATATTATGATCTGTCTATCAATAGCCACATGAAAATTATTAAACTATATTTATTTCATGATAATACAATTATTTACTTCTTTTAACTCACATTATGTAATATAGTTTTCAAAACAATGTTTTTACAAAAAATCATCCTTTTCATGGAAATCATTTCTTCTTCCAAAATATTTTTTATAAAAATGTTTACAATTTTTTTAACAATCTAAAAATGACTTATTAAATATATTTTTACCAATTATATACTATTTATGAATTTTTTTTAATGGACGATTCATTTATTTAGCCCAAAAAATCCCACTTGTCTTTTACCAAGTATTCGAATGGAACATTTTCATTAATGTGTAAGGAATGGAAAACATTTATAACTATTATTACAATTATTTTTTATTGAGGGTTTCTTGTTATGTTTTCCAGGATATTTTCAATGAGAAATATTATCAAAATTATTTATTTTTTTAAAAATTTGTATTCAGTGGACGAAAGATATTTTCCTAATTTTTTTAAGCCATTTATATTGATTCATGTATATGCTTTCAAGATAATTTTCATTGAAAATGATTTTGAAAAAATTAAATACATTTTTATTTAGAAAATGATTTTAAAATTATTTTTATTTTCCTCGTGGAATGTTCCAACTGATTTATCTTGAAATAATTTTCCCTCTAGGATTACATCATTTGATGTTACTTTTTCATTACTAGGGATATGATACAACGATATCATTCTTATTTTACCTCTAAATGGTATATATTTTTTTTATTAAAAGAGGTTTATGAAACCATTTTCTCATGCACGAGTTATACCAAGATTTTTTTATCTACCCCAATTAAGATTCCAGGGATTATTCCTTGATGAAATATTAGAATTATTATGAAAACAAATAATTTTCTTTAGGTTATGTTATGATGAAATATCTATGAAACAAATTTAATTTCATGGGTTCTTATATAATTATTGTTTAATGATATTTTAGAAACATAAGTATGATTTTCATTATTTTATGGTGGTTATGTTATAACCATGGATGGTGGTTGTTTTATAACCAATGAAGATGGTTTTGTATAACCAATGATGGGTGTGACCAATATCTCCATCCAATTAATTCTCCAAAATATAATATCTCATTATATATACATGATTGGAATGGGGAGTGAACCAATTTTAGTAATTGAATTTGTCTGCAATGATGTTTTTAGGTGTGAAACTTGACCACTATGATTGTTTTAGGAGAAAAACCATTACACAATGATGAAATTTATATCATTGGGTATGGGTTTGTATCCTAAATAGGAGGTGTAGTCATGTATGGATTTCAATATAAGTTGTATCAATAATCGTTTTCAATTAATAAATTATTTTATCTTCATATGTACATGCCAAAATTCTATTTATTATGACAATATTATAATATCATTACTCATGTTCAATGATTTACTTATGATTCACATCATATAAACTTCATCTAATTATTTCATGACATGATATTTTTATCTTTAATAGGCAGGGTATTGTTTTCATATTTTATTCACATTTTTTTATCCTTATTCTCATGTTATGTTTATATATTTCCATTGATTACACTTACTGAGTATATGATCTCACCATTTTGGATGTTTCCTTTCCCATGGTAATAAATAAATGTTTGATGTTTGGTGTATATATTAAGAGTAAAAAATTGGAATATATTTTTGGGAAATACTATATATCATTCACTAGATAATAATATTATGTTCCATGTCACCAAAGACACAAATGTACTCTGTTTCTTGAGAATAATATTGGATAATGAATTTATATTCATCTAAATATATTTAATATCTATTTTTTACCTTCATAGGTCATTATATATATCATAAAATGCAATCCCCTATAATTAGAACTCATGAATTTGAATAAAGGAAATTATTACTCAATCTCTAATATTAGATGAAAGTTGATTGGAATTGATAAAATAAATAAAATATCAGGGTACTCTACTAAAGTTTATCTATAGAAAACACTGATAAAAAATTAATGATGTGACTAAAATATTTTACCTAAGAATAATACTGAAGGAGGGATCACATGGGTGGTGATTGATAGAGTTAAAATCTTAGTAGGGTGAAGGGAGAATGAAAATGGAGTTAAATCCAAACCCATTTAGTTATTTTAATAATTTATGTATTGAAATGAAACAAAATATTGTAACTAAAGTTAATGTACCTATAAATATACCATGTACCTAGTACAATCTAATTGGTACTTTATTGTTCTAGAAAGAACCACCACATCCACATCTACTTTATCAAGTACCTAGTACTAAGCTACACGGTACATGATGCCTTTTTCACATCCGCAACTAATAATTTATCTAAAATCCTTAAAAAATCACTCCATTCCACTTTCCAACATATAATAAAAGAAAAAATAAAAATAAAATAGTAAAAAATAAAATGAACTACCTATATAAATAGGTTATTGTCTTTAGATCCTCTAACCAGTGGTATTCTCATATTCTAATCTATATCTAGTGTCGTGAGGGAAAAATTCATCCCTTAGTTTCTCTCCGAATAATAAGTTTCAACATTGAGTTTTACATGCTAACATATATTCCAAACTAATGGAATCATCTAGAATAAAATATTCTTTTGAATAAAATAAATGATTCATATAAGATTATAAACATGAGATGGCTCAGCTTCCTAGTCAACATCCTGGTATTGATTCATATTTGAGGGATCATCTATGTACATCTTCAATTGATTATTGTGTATGGTGTTATTCATTCCTTGAAATTCCTATGTATGTATAGCTCATGTGAAACTTCTCAATATAGTGAATTATTTGAAAAGGCTTGACAAACTCCAATGTCATTTTAACCATTATTAAAAAATTTCTATGATATAATCATGGTAAAAATTTAAATAAAACCTGATCATCTACATTTAATTTCAATGGATATAATAGATGATCATCATAGGAAATTATATGGATTTTAGTAGTTATAATCCATTTCCATATCATCTTAACATGATCAATCATCTTTTTAATGATCTAGTCCCAATAAATGATGTGTCACTAATAAATGTATAGTAGAGTGGAGATTAAAATAATTAGATAAATAGATATTGAAATGAATAAATTTAAAGTGAATACTAATAGTGATAATTATATAGAAATTCCACCATGTATATGTGATCCTATCATGATCCATCAAAATCAATAATGTTTTCTCAGATTATATATTGTTGAATTCGTCTTGTTTTTAGATTAGTCATATATTTATGGGTGGTAATTTTACTATTATTTACTTGTGAACTCAAATACAATTATTAACCTTACTAGAACTGAGATGTTAACCTCAAGTCCTTAATAAATATGACAAGAGCTATCATGTCATTAAAATTCACAATCTCAGTAATATATGATTTTATAAGATAATTAATTGAGAAAAACTCTTTTATAGTTAAAAAGTTATCCTTTTTCGGGCCATATATGATCACCCACAATGTATCATTTCTCCAAGAGGATCCAGGAAAATTGATCATAATTTATATTGTGAATTAATCACATTTTCACACTATAATATATAGTGATAGATGATTACTTGAACATTTATGATTCATCAACTTTACCTACCGATTGTCAAGGAATATAGAACTTATTCATACAACATCCTTCATCATACCAATCCAACTAGAGAAAAATATCATTGTACATCGTGGTAATACTATGGTGGACTTACCATAAAAAAATGGTATCCCATCATCCCCTCCTCATTCATACATATAATAACTAATATTCTTCCATGAATATATTAAAATTAACGAGGATCCAAAATTTCATCATTTATGATCTCCTCCCATTGAGAATATCCTGAATAATGATAAAATAATGGTTTGATATATGGGATTAAGTGATAAAATACATGAAATTTTAAGTGAGATGAATATAGTTAAAATATAATCAATTATGATCCTCAATGAATTAAAAATGGTTTTCAACTATAAGAGACATAAAATTCCATTCTACACTATATTTGGATATTTTTTAAGGGTGAACATTCTGACCAAGAGCATCAAAAACATCAATTATTTTCCCAAGAAAATACTGAATGTTTAGATAAAATAACTAAAAATACTATAAAATAAATATACCTTAGTTTAATATATATTTTAGAGAGATTTTATTTTATAATTTTATGATTAGCAAACACAATGATGCTATAAATGAATATGTACTGCCTTTTATACATCCACATGTGAACCCTAAAATATTATATAAATCATGTTAAGGGTAGTTAATTTCTATATAATGAAGTTTTATGTGATTTTTATCCTCTACCTAACAACATTTCATGGGAAATAAAACTATAACCATTGTGGATGCATCATAATACACCTCAAATCCTCTACTCGATTACGGTAAGATGTGAAATAGAGAAATAGTTATCTTTCTCATTAGATTATGAAAGGTCGTCTCACATTGATATAACCATAATAATTTCTCAATTTTATTGTGTAGATATATTTTATTAGTTGTTAGAATTAATAAAAACAAGTGAAATGGCAGTGATAACCAATGATATTGATAAAACATCTGAAATAGAATACATTCAATGGAACATTTTAAAACATGACTAGTTCCACCTTATTTGTGTATATTTAGATACATTGTTATGAAATAATATATCTTAGATACATAAATTAATATATCTAAAAGGAACATTTTTATTTCTAAAGACATAACTTGTTCTCCCATATGGTCCCTAAAAACATGAAATGATACTGAGTATACTCTTCCAGATATTTATTGAAAAATAAAATATTATCTACACAGACCATAATGAATGAGTTTAAAAATTTATGAATGATTCATATAATTTTGTCTATGAAACCAATTAGGGAATTTATTAGCTTTAATGGAATAAATAAAAACTCAAAATTGTTATATCCACATTAGGAGGAAATTAAAATTATTTCATCTAGCCTAACAGACAAATGATGGTAACCAAAGGGAAGATAGATCTTAAAAACCCAATTAAATAATAATAATTATCAATGATTTTTGTTAAATAATACTAAATAATTATTTTTAAATTTTTTATATTTTCATAGTATTCTAAAAATTGTAAGGATACAATAAACATCTTGGAAAAAAGAAATGGTGCAAACTAAGAAGATGTAATCAATCAAATTAACTCCTTTTTTCTTACGATATTTAATTATACAAAATCAATTGGAGCCATAATATATATATTTATATTGTTAGGATTATTTATAGTAAAAATAATAATGAAAATTTACCCCTATCTTTTTAAAGGGGACCCTAAAAATAATTTAGCACACGCACTATGGTAAATATTGTGTACCCAAGGAAATGAGGTTTCCCTGTTACTTCCTATTAAATAAGGGAATACTAAACACATTGGAAATGATTTTTCCCACTTAACCCTAGTAAGACCTTGATAAACTATATTAAAAAACCCATTATCCCTATATTTCATGTGGAATAATAATTAAATAAGAAAATAACACTCCTTGGTCAAAAAGTTATTGTAGTCACATCATTGATTTAGCTATTTCATTCCAAGAATGACATCACATAAATCCTTATTTAGAAAATAAGGATCCAAATAATTCTTATAAGAATATATAACTAAGTAACATATTTAACATATATTATTATGACATATTCTTTTCCTATAAAAGTATATAGTCTTATATATGAAGTTAAGGATACCTGTATAATTTCAATCAATATTTCTAATTCAGTTGAGGTTATGTATTTCTAATCAATTATATGAAAAAAGAGAAATATAATTTATATGGTATTGGAGTTTGATATCTAACATTATATGGCCCCACACTTGAATCGATATAATATTTATCCTTAATAAATACACGTTAGAAACAAAAAAATTTCCTGAAAGATAAAAAATACTATATAGAATATTAAAATATAGATTTATGGATCTGAATACTATTTCAAACTCCCTGAACAAATATCCAAGAATGTGGTCACATGTTTTCATCAAATTGAGCTGCTGACTATGCCTGCGATGATTGGGTTGGATGATGTTTCTTATTTAACATTCATTAAAACACTATGGTTGAAAACCCTTTGAATATAGTCATATTTTTTCCTGAATGAAATTTATTATCATAAAAGGTATATGTGGGCTTTATTTTCCCAGGGCATCCATATCAATGGAAATACATAGGAGGTCATTTAAAAATGGATTTAGATATTCATTTCTGACTTAGATTCGCTAGTTATATCTACCATACTCATCTCCTCCCATCTCCTCTTATGACAACAAGTGGTACTAGTTTTTTAGTATTGGGAAACAATTATCTACTTACTCTAGAGACTCATTTTGAATCAATTTGATTAATAACATATTTCAACACGAATTTATAGAAGGATAGAATATTAAAAGCTTCAAACTATTCCAAAATGGGACATTTAGTACGACCTCAAAGGGTCTCACCTTAAACCCATCAACATCCTTTCAGTATGGATAAACGTTATGTAAATCTATGAATATAGAACAATATTCCATAACCAAAATCTTTCTCGACTGAAGTTTCATGAACAATGTTTCCTGTACACACCAAATGGTTTCATTGTAAATACTCCTAATGAAAATATACTAAACGTTTTTATAGGTTAGGGCCTTATAATTCTTAGCCTTCAGCATGTCATCATACCATTTTCTTGTTGTACCCTCAACCATAATGGCAGATAACTAAAACCATTATTGTTATGGTGTCACGTTGTTATTAAAGATTCTATGGAGTGAGTTTTTATACTATGTCATTTCCTGACGAGATATATCACATAATAAAATTGAGTGATAGTGGAACTGAATGTTTTCCCAATATTCTAGTTATTAGAATATATATTTGGATCCCTTGGACTCACAACATGGAATAACCCTATGATACCATCAAAGAAATGAGGATTAATTGATGGTCTTTTGGGTGGTAAATTCTTATTTATACATTTCTACCTCGAAAGTGGTTCATATGAAGGTGAATTAATCATTAATAAATTATATAACCATATTAAAACATTACCCTAGAGGATTAGAGATTAAATATTTAAAACCTCCATTACTATGGTTAGGTTTAAATTCATTATCCTCTCTCATTATTCCACTTCTGATACATTATTAATTTTGAAAATTTTATAGGAATTATTTTTTAAAACATATTACATGATTAAAACATATATATTGGAATAAGTATTTCATGATACATGTATAAAAAGACTAAATATTATATCAATGATGTATGGAAAGGAATTCAAAATTACTGTAATAGGATATTAATCATATTAACCAAATAATTAATAATAAATATATAGGATAATAGTATTTATTATTAATAATATTTAAATTAAAATAAATCAACAACCAATACTGATAATTTTGTCTTAAAACATATGAAAATGCACAACTTTTATTGATATCCAACCTATTCCATCCTATTAATTCCCATAAATATTCATGAAACTCAATGATTGAGACTGATTAGAAGAGGGGATGATAAAATTATGGAAAACCATGGTTACTCAAGATTACACTATAATTCTGTCGATGAGAGATATTTATATATTACTTTATTATACATGATGGTCTTATCTCTAGGATACACTTATGTCTCTTAACCTAGACTGCTTAATATGGGGTATAAAAAAATTTGGAAGTGATCTGGATTTAATTACATGAAGGGTATCTGCTTAGGTCATCCCAAATATTTATAGACACCTTCTACAATCTAGATGCTATTTTAAAATATATTGTTAATGAGTTTTTAGTGGTAGATGATTTTACCCCTTGTAATATTCATTCCCATAATTCACATGAATTTTATTTTCGCTAACAACAAAAACCGGGCACTTAATGTATCATCAGAAGTAGTCAATTAAATAGAAATACTAAAATTAAAGAAAACCACTGAACTTGAAAATATAATAAAATATAGCTAAAAGTATATCCACATAAAATGAAAGTGTAGTAATATTTGAAAAAATGAAACATAAAATAATTTTTAAGCTAAAAATGGAATACAAACTCAAAAATCTAGAAATAAAGTATGTGTACTATCTAGGGGAATCTTATGGAAAACCTTTACAACAACATATATGCATTCATCCAAAATCACAAAATGTGTCTATCCAAACTCTTCGTTCAGTATGCACTAAACTACCTTGTCAAACACCTTTCTTATACCTAGGTTATGTATAAATTCATATTAACATTTCACGAAATGGGACCATAAATTATGTGAGTATAACAAACCGAATATGTAATCACAACCCACCCTTATCCAAATGTCATAATCTAAAATATATAAAGAAAAAATAATTCTAGAAAAATAGGTTCACAATATTATATATTCTATAACAATTATATAAAATATAACTTTTCATGTGAAAATGGACTCATTATATAGGGTCGATATCTGACACACCTTATTCATTAATAAAATTGGACTTTAGGTGATTGATAGAAAGATTTATTTTGTATTAAATAACCTATTAAAATAAATGAAATATTTTATCCAATTGATATGACAACTATGCTACCCATCCCATTCTTGTGTAGGGTAAATGGTTATAAATTGTTTTTTAGTGTGAGCCTATATGAAATCAAAAACTTTTATATACAAAATTAGGTTTACTAAAGAACATTTTATATTTGAATATATTATAACACATAAAAATGTAACAATTATATTTAGTTAAAAAACATGATCTACAACAATAGAAAGGAATATTTCATTCATAACCGAACTAACAAATAAATAATGGGTTTCATTCATGATTAAATTAAACCTAAACTTGATCATACTAAATATTTAGGCATTTTAATATATTAAAAATTTGGGAATGATATATAGTTAAATTAAAAAATTGGTAATCATAGATGAAACAAGGTATTCCATAATAAAGGTACAACCAAACTACTCCAAAAAAATATGTTTTTATAAACCAACATTTGATATGGTTTGTTAGATAGAAACATATTTCTTAAATTATATTAACATACGACCAAGACATTGTTAACCCAACTCCTTAAGAATATGAGATATATAGAGGGTTTAACAACAAAATTTAAAATAGACAACTTCTTAATAATCCATGGGAAGACAGTAATCTCTGAAATAGATTCTAATATCAAACTCTAACCAAGAGATAAAAGGGTATTTAACAATTTATGGAATTGAAGATGAAATAGGTAGACAATAATAAGGAAATACCTTGACATAATTTAATGAAATATGCAACACCAACTAGATGCGGATAATATTGATGAAAAGAATAATTTCATAATCTAAAATTAGAAAAATTTAGATTTAAAAAACTACCATAAAGAAAAGTCATGAATATATGGAATAGTTTAATTCTATGAGAAATCTGGATGATTACCTTCCACAAAAATTATGAGGCACCTTAGACAATGTTTTATGGATGGATCACTTGAGAGGTGTGAGAGAGAGATGAGTGTTCAATGGTTGTTATATGAGAATGAATATATAGTGAAATCCCAATCCCATGTTATTTTTATGATTATTTAATTGGATAAAATTACCAAAATTCCGTTTATTCGGTAATTTTACAAATAATCTATTGGGTATCAAATAGGGCACACTTGGTACCAAATATAAGACATTAGGTAACAGATGGTTCTAGAAAAAATCACCTGATCCACCTATACCCTACAAGTTATAAAATATTAGGACAATAGTTACCAAGTTCCTTCCACACCTACCCCCATATTTTCATCTCGGCCCCTTCCCGAACCACTCTAATATCATTCCTAACATAGAAAAAAATATGAACTAAAATTAAACTTCCAAATTAAAATAAATTTCCTATTCAAAGAGGCTAATGTATTTCCACCCAATGAAAATAAGTTGGTTTATTCATGTTGTTAATTTAATAACATAAGTATTTTTTTGTATTCGTATTTTTACTCAAACCATAATGATACTACTTCATATGGTTGTATCCTGAGCTCTTATTTTGATTTTATTTTTTCTAGTGATATTATGTATGATTTCGTTGATTGAGATGTTAATATTTTAATATGGAACTATGATAGTAGTTTAGTGTTAATTTTGGATTATATACCACATGATGTACTCCTTGATTATGTTTCTCAATATATTATTATGATCTTGTATATTAGTTTTAGTTTTCTAGTGAATGTTGGTCATGTATGTGTCATTTTGCACATGCACCCATATTGATGTTTGGAGGGTTTTGGTTACAGCGTGACTTGATCAAGAAGAATCGAATATAGTTTATAGTTTGATATATCCCCTTTATATATTACTAATAATTCATATCAACATTGGAGAGGGGTCATTATATAACAAGCTAATGATTTCATTATAGCCACCAACATGATATTTTTAAGAGGAGGCTTCTATTGGTAGAGATTATTCTCTCACTCATTACTATTAAGAATGTTAGATTATTCAGAGTAGAAAGGGACATTTCTTCAGTGGTATTACATCATATAATAGATTATAAATTTGGACATCATCCTTGGTGTGTATAAATTTTTTAATGAACATGATTGGGTGGTTTTTTATTATTTTAAGTTGTTATGATCACGAGTGAATGGGTTGAGAGTGGGATCGTCATGTGGGTTGATAAAGGAGAACCTTTTATGGATTGTATCTTATTACAAAATAGATTGGAATGTTATGTTTTTCCACTATATATGTTGTGTATAATAGGTTTCCTATAATGGAATAAGTATATTATAATGTTTATCCTTAAGTTATTATGATATTTCCCTTACTAGGATGTTGATTCATATATGAATTATCATTTCATGAATACACTAATATTATAGTAAAAACACCATACATATAAAAAACCATACTTTTAAAATTGATTCAAAATGTGTCAAATTTATATAAAAGAAAGTGTGATGTCAGATGGTTAGTAAGGGTAACCAAGTGAACTATATAAGAATAACATGAACATAAGGGTATATGAAAATTAGCATAACATTTGAAAAATGAACACTACTAGTCACAGACCATAATTTAGTGTCATGGAATAAATTATTGATGTCCATAAGATATTAATCATAAGTAATTAAATGAACATGATATATTGGAGTACAACCTTGTCACAAGACATATAATTACACCATAAACAAAATTGTAGAAAATAATTTCATAGTATAAAAGGCTAATGGACATGGCTATCTTAGTGGAGTGATTTCACTCCCAAAACCATCATAGTAGTCAAGGATAAATTCCAATACCATTATAGTAAACGAAATATCTTATGTAACCAGTTTCTCTCTGTAACACCCCAAGCATCCATGATACACTTCTCTTTTAATAGTGTAATAGCTTGCGTTGTACGTAACTTCGAGTTCTAGCACACCACAATCAATCAAATGAGCCATTATGAACCGTAAAACACACTTTTTGAAATTTTATAAATTTTATTTTTCTAAATGGATTTAAATTTTTGATTCAGAATATCAAAAATATCATAGGGTGAATTTTTGGTATTTTTCTGAAAACATTCAATTTTATGATGAATAGTGAAAAACACAGTGTTATTGTTTAAAATCTATATTTTATTTAAATAATTATTTATTTTAATTAAATTTATTTTAGGTCAAATTATATACATAATACCTATATAATGAAAATTTAATTAATTGGAGTAATTTTTGTTATTAAATTGGATGTATAAAATTTTATTGATTTTTTAATGTTTTTACCATTTCTTAGGCACATTTAAAAATTTACATAAAAAGTAATTTTACCATCTCTATGAATTGAATTTCAAAACTTTGAGAGACAAGGTTGATATCCTTAAGTAAAATTTGGTCCAATAAGTTGAAACCAATTTTTTTGAATAGTAACCTTTGAAATTTATTTATCACATTTAAAAGTAAATAGGGAAATTAATGGTATAAATGATATTATAATTACCCTTACACATGTCCTACTTCTATTGGATATGTTGATTTTGACTAAAATCAAACTTAGTAATAAAATATGATTTTTTTTCACTTGGATTAGATTAGGACATTGATTATTATTATTATATTTAAACAAAAGTTAAAAGTGTTAAATTCGACATTTAATAAATAAACCATATTTAATATATGGTTATACATAATATAAATTCGAATATAAATATTAATTAGAAATATAAAAAAATTTCCAACATAATGGTATTGTATTTATAATTTTTACTCATTAAATAATTAAATTTATTTATGAAACAATGAGGATACAATAATTACCTTATTATTAAAAGATTAAAATAATTGATATTACAAATATTAATATAACTGTAAATTGAGACTTTTGATGTATTCTACGATTTTTTAAGTTAATATATCATTTTATGTTTTATTAAATAATTTTTTTATAAATGATAATTTTGTTATGACTTTCATGAAAACCAAATAATAAATAGTGTCAAAATTGACATAAATGTGTTCTTAAAACAAATACTATATTATTAATTTATATAATAATCCTAAAAATATATGGTTTGGCCAAAAGACATATATAAATTTAGATATATAAATAATGAATCCCTTGAGGTTATCTTGGCTTTTATATGTTATTTTTTAACCATTTATTATAATAATACAAGAATACATGGTAAAAGTTAAACTATTTAACTAAGAGTCAAATCTAAATGATAAAGTTAATATGGTGAACTAAAACTATATAAAACATATTTTTTGAGAGGTTTTTTCCCCATCCCCTATTTATCCTTGAAATAAATCTTTTTTAATCCATTATAGACTGAATATGGTTGTATAATAAAAAAATATTTCCAACTTTTCCTAATGTTACCCTCAACCCTCTTATAAAAGGGAACATCCCCTTCTCTAAAATTCACACCTGAAAAGAAATGTGGATCATCTAACCCCTACTAAAATATCTTCCAAACAACCCTCACATCATCCTAGAGGCCTTACTTTATTCAGAAGCCAACCTAAGGATCCCTTTTGATCAAATCAAAAGGAAGCACCCAAAGAAGATATAATAATTTCATTGCGTTTATGAAAGTTCTTTTCTTCTTCCACATCCTCTTTCGTTGTTGTTTCAATACCAAAATAATTATTCTAGTTCCTTATAATTAATTTTATGTTATTATAAATATGGTACAACTATATTCATTTTTCTATCCATACTATGAATTACAAATTCACCATACGTGTGTACGTACGACTTACCGGCTCCACGTCCAGGTGTAGTTTTTTATTAACAACTTAATTATTTTGATGGGTATAATAATGAGTAAAACTGATGTAAATAATATTTATAAAATTTTAATTATTCTTTATATATTAAATTTCATCCAATTACATACAATTTCACCATCAATATACTGATTTTGTCGCTCGTGCGTACATACGAATTACCGTCTCGACAAACTCAATGAGATTCATTCCCCATCGTAATAATTCAAGAATAATTATCATTTTATGATTAAAAATAATTCTTAAGAACTTAATATAATTCTGTATATGAATCAAATACATTCTATCAATAATAAACACAACTTACGTAACAAAACATATAAAAAACAAATCAGTTTACAACTGAAACAGTAATACTAATGAAATATTATTAACAAAGCAATGTTAGAATATCATATATGATATAATATTCATGTTTGTGAATATTTATTAACTTAATAACTATTATTTAACTAATATAGTTGTGGTTAACATACCCTAAACTGTAACACCCCAAGATTTCATAGTGTGTTACTTCTTCAAAATAATTCAATAACTTTCACTACATGCAACACCAAGTTCAAGCACACCATGACTTACCAAACAAGCCGTTCAAAAGAGGTTATGAATAGTATTAGATAAATTTTAATGTTTATATAATCCTTATAATTTTAGAATCCATATTATGAGTTTCTTAGATATAATGCAAGAACAAATTCATTTTCAGTATTGCACTTTTATCAACTTTAATAGTGAACCCTTTTTAAATACTATATTTTAAACTTTTTGACTAAATGGGGACATCAAAAATTTAAAATGAAACATCCCAGGCTTCTACGGTACTCTTCTCTTTGAATAATGTGATAGCGTGTGTTGTACGCAACACCGAGTTCTAACACACCATAACTAATCAAACTAGCCGTTATGAATAGTAATACCTACTTTTTGAAATTATATATATTTTATATTTGAAAATGGACTTCATTTTTGGATTCGGAATATCGAATTTAGCCTAAGGTGAAATTTTGGTACATTTCGGATAACTTTCATATTTTGATGAATAGTGAAAATTACTAAATTTTAATTAAAAACAACTTTTTTAATCAAAATAATTAATAGTGATAAATTATGAATTTGAGTGGTTTTAAAGTATATTTAGAATATATTTTTACCATTTAATATAATTTTTTTCATTGGACATAATTTTACAATTAAACCGAACATAAACAAGTGTCAATCTTTTGATAGTTATTATCTCTTAAAAACACGCTTTTTGTTTTGACAGCGGGAATTAATTTTAAATTAATTTCTGCCACTTCTGTGTTTTGAATTTAGGAAAATGGATTCCATATTTGGAATCAGGATGTTCAAATTTTGTAAATAGTTAACTTTTATTTTTAGACATTTTGAATAATTACTGCGGTAAATATTTTATTTACCATGGTTAAGGGTAAATCCGGTAAATAAGGGTTAAAAAATAATATTATAATAATACTAAATTACCCTAAAACGTATCTTAACCCTATTGGTTGATACATGGTCGACCATGGGCATCTTTGGGTCGATTTTGGGACCCCATGGATCCACTTGTAAGTGATAATGACACTTTATTTTAATTAAGTTAAAATGAATACAAAAATGACACAAGCATATATCTTTTAGCAAAACAATTGTTACATAGGGTTATATATGTTGGAATTTAGATTATAAATATTCATTAGAAAGATAAAAAGATTTCCTACATAAGCATATTTTATTTATAATTTTTAGACATTAAATAATTTATTTTATTTATGACACAATGATGATGTAGTAATTACTATAATAGTGAAAAAATTAAAATAATTGATATTATAAATACCCAAATAAATATAATATGAAACTTCTAATGAATTAAACTAATTTTATTGGATAATATGATATATTAGTATTGCTTTAATTGACTTTTTTCGAAGTAATCAATCTGTTATGAGTTTCACAAAAATCAACTATTGAATAGTGTCAAAATTGACATAAAAGAGTTCTTAAAACAAATATTATATTATTAATTGATATTAAATTCCTAAAAATCTAAGGTTCGGCCAAGAGACTTATATCATGATAGTTTCATCATTAATGGACCACTTGGGGGTCTCTTGGATGTATATAGTAAGTTTAATAACCATATTATATAAAAATACAAAGAGACATTGTAAAAGTGAAACTAATTAACTTAGAGTTAATACTTAAAGATAAGGTTAATATAAGTACCCAAACCTATCTAAATTCTATTGGTTGAGTGGGTTTCGACCTATACCCACCTTAAAATTTGAATAATCAACTTTGGAGCCATTAGAAACCGAATATGAATTTATTATAAATTAATATTTCTAGCTTTTCCAAAGGTGCCCCTCACCCCTCTTATAAAAGGGCACTCATCCTTCTCATTTCTTCGCACCTTCAAAGCCTTTTTGTTCGGCCAAACTCTTCCCAAATACTCTCCCAACATCCCTCACTACAACCTAGAGGCCTTAGTTTGATCAGAAAGCCAACCTAAGGAGCCCTTTTGATCAAATCAAAAGGAAGAACCCGAAGAAGAGGTAATGTTTTCACCACCCCTTTTTAAGTTCCTTTCTTCTTCCACTTCCTCTTTCTTTGTTCTTACCATTCTAAAATAATAACTCCAGTATCTTACATATACTATGATGTTATTATAAATATGGTACAACCATATTCAGTATTCTATCCACCCTTTGAATAACATGTCACCATACGTGCGTACGTACGGCTTACCGTCTCCACGTCGTGGTGTAATTGTTATTCAATTTAATATTATTTGGATGGGTATAATAATGATATGTAACTCATGTAAATAATAAATATAACATGTTAATGATTCTGTATATATGATATACCATCCATTTATATATTATTTTAATAACAAAAGAATGATATTGTCGCTCGTGCGTACGTACGGACTACCGTCTCCACGAACGCGATAAGATTCATTCTCCATCGTATTCATTCAAGTATAATTATCATTTGATGATTTAAAAATGATTTTTAAGGACTTTATATCATTCTGGATATTAATAATATACAAACTATCCATTACAAACATGTCTTACGTAACAAAACATATAAAAGAAAACGAGTAAGTTAACACCCGAAACGACGACAATTCTAAGATATTATTAACAAAGCAATGTTAAATGATCATATATGATATCATATTAATGTATATGATTATTGAATAATATAATAACAATTATTTCACCATTATACAGGAGGTGAACCTACCCCATCCAAGTAAAAGTGCAAGGTAAGGGTTTATTTCGCAATCTCTTCATTATTCGAGGTTGTTTATACGTAATAATCTACTAGGATTTCTTTATCATCCACATCCATGTTACTTAGAAATGTATTTCAAAACATTTTTACTATTTACAAAGAATATGGGTTAAATTCATTTATACCCTTATGTGTTTTTAAAGGAATATTTCCATCATTTTCCAAACAAGGCACTTTTTACCTTTCGACAAATTTAAGGTAAAAATGTTTTTTTAAAAATTATACGGCAGGTGCAGCTATTTACCGCCGTTATAAAATCGTCAAAGCTTCCCTTATAAGCTTACAAGGATATTTTCAAAGTAAATGTTTTATTTTATAAAAATGTGACTTTTAAATGATTTTAAAATGAATAATTTAAGAATTTCATAAAGGTACTCTTTATCAAAATCAGAATTTTAAATGTTTTAAAGAATTATCTTTATAAATCTTTTTAATTAATGTCTTCAAAATGGTTTTTAAGGATTTATTTACATGGACATGAATGTTTTTTAAAAAATTTAATTCCTTTCAAAAGTTTCAAAGAGGTATGGGACACTTTGATTCAAAAATCTCTTTTTAATTACTTCCTTTATAAATGTGTGACTTTTAAATGATTTCAAAAAAGGAGATATTTCTCTCAAATAGTTTTGATTTCATCTATGTCAACATCCTTTGATGGATTTTAATCTTATTTGAAGTTGATTTATTATGATACAAAACTTCTATATTGTATTTAAGGTTTTGTGATATGTTTGACTATGGATGTGCTATTTTTACACCATTCATAGTTTATGGTGAAAGTATTGACATTTAGTATGCTAGTTTTAATACGAATGTTTATGTTATGTTTAAACCTTTTCATATGGGAATGCATTGGACTTAATATGTGACGGGTGGAGCCCGCTATAGCTCCTCGATGCATCAGTAGGTCTCATGGGACAAACTAGTGTCTTGGCACAAGGCCTTGACAAAATCTTATTTGTAGTCTTGGCACGAGGCCTTGGCTATGTGGTTATGATAGTCTGGCATTATGCATTCCATCATTATGAAAGTGGTTATTGATTTTTCATGTGATTATTCGATTAGTAGAATATCCATGTGAATAAGTAAATGGAATTATTTCATTTTATTTATGCCATACCATGTTGAAAGTTCAAGTTTGAAAGGCTTTTGTTTTAGTTATACATTGCCTTAAATGTTTATTCTTATTTATGAAAGTTTCCGCTATATTGTTATCCTTACTGGGCATTTGAGCTCACCCCTTTTCTATGTTTTATTTTTCCCAGGAAGTGAAGAAGTAAATTATGAATGAACTGCAGGGATATTATGTGGGGATATGAGTGTGGATTATGGAGACAATATATTATTGTAGTAGTTTTTCATTTTACGATGTAATGTAATACTTATGAATATATCTAGTGTTTCCAAGGCTACTAAACCAATCGGTCTTTCGAGATTTGATCTTTCTTGTGATCATGCCAATGTTATGTAATAATGCACCGACTCTGGGTAACTAGGGTCGGGGCGTTACAGTTGGTATCAGAGGAAGTTTAGTACAAACCTTGGAAGCTAGATTTAGATAAAATCTGATTAGAGCACGTAGACCTAAGATGAACTTTGAGGATTAGTGTAGAAGAACTTCCTAGAATTTTGGTATTGTAGATATTTTGTGAGTTTTCCGAGCAATACATCCCTGTCTGGATACGAGCAAGTAGAGGCGGCTCTGGCACAGATGTACCTAGGGGTAAAACCCGAAAACACCGCTTTGAGCTAGACTCGAACGGGAACTGTTGCACGACAACGGGCCTTGCTGCACTCTTGGTTACGACACTCCCGGGGGATATGCTTAGGATAATTCTCATTTTCTTTACAAACCATTATGAAGGGTTTATGAGAATATACATCCTCAAAAGAGACATTTTTTTCATTATGGATTATATCCATAAATAGTTCAATTTTTGTTAAGTGTTTTATAAGTATGGGAGTATGTATTTTGATTCATAAACTGATCTAGTGTATGCCATTGTTTAGAAATGGAGCCCGGTAGAAGTAATGAGAACTCCAGAAATGCACATGATCCAAAGAGAAGGAAGGATCATATCGTTCATGGTCTTAAGCTAGAATTTATAAGAGAAATGGTCTCCCATGTATTATCATCATATGAAGAAATAATATCATGTGTTGATAAGATAAGTAAAGAGTTTACTGAGTCCTGTGGCTTTGAAGGGAAGCAAGAGAAGAAAAGGATGGAAGAGAGAAAGATGGATAAAGGGAAGAGGGAAAAGAAGAATTTTCCCATATGTGGTAACTGTGGAAAGAAACACCCTGGAACTTGCCTGAAAGGAATGGGAGTTTGTTATAAGTGTGGAGGAAAAGGGCACAAAGTACGTGACTGCAAGGGTAAGAAAATGGTTTCAAATGTACAATGCTTCATTTGCAAGGAGTTTGGACACTACGCGAACCTATGTCCCAGTCATCATACTATGCCACAAATGATGTTATTGGATAATAATCATGTTATGATACTACCACAGATGAAGAGGAATGATTAGAGTTCTTATGTTGATTATGTCAATTGAGTGTTGTATCAACAATGTACTTGTTATAATAATTATGGAGTATATAAGGATTTTATTGCAGTACTATTTCATTAAGGACTTGAGATTGTGTGGAACAAAGAAAAGTGACTGAATAGCAGGATAAATTTTTGGAAAATATATGGTTGAGAGAAAGATAAACCATAATATAGTTCTGATACTGAGGTAGTAATTTTGGAATAATACATGATTGTTTTGGATAAATTATATTGGATATTCTTGACTACCCTGGAACTGATTAATGATATTCCATCATTGTTGGGGTTTAGAACATTTTTGGATTAATGAAGTATATCCAGCTTTCTATATGGAATAAGGGAGCAAGAATGTAATCAATAAGGAATATGGTAATTCAAGATGTTTCGGTGTATTAAAAGAATACATGATGAAGGTATTCATATGCTATTACGGGGTAAAACGGTTCTACATTATGTTTACCTTACTTATAAATGTTGGACTGTGAGTTTGGATAGAAGTATTTTGGATAGTTCTAGTTTGGATTATTTTGGATTGCCATGAAAGGACAACCCGGAGGTCGGGCGGCAACCCGTCGCGTCCGGCAAGGCTGCGAGACTTGAACCCGCAACCGAAGGGCGACAAGGGTGTATCACCTACCACTGGCCCACGAGATGTCCTGGATTAAATAATGTAGTTTTTATTAAAAGATCTTGTAGATGAATTATAAATTCGTTTATTTTGGAACCCTATACGAATAGTGTAAATAGAATTTTTTTTACATTCTATTATATTTTAGAGTGAAAGATGAGTTTGTGGTAGAAATTTATTAATGGATAAAACTCTAATTATAAAGTAAGTATATCTCCTTATTATCATAGCCAATCTCATAAATAAATTCCTCAACATTAATAATAGAAACTTAGAACAAAAATGTTGTCCTAGATGGTACCTTAAATCATCACAAATTTATGGCTTTGGGATTGTTTGCCTTTTCATAGCCATGTTCTCTTCCACTCTCCATCAGATAATTGATGGTTAGATTTCTCTTCCATATCCATATTTTCCTACATGGAACCCTAGTATGTGTTATTTTCGGTAATCTTCATACTTTCCACTCTTTATTTTAAATAGAGGCCTCATTAATTCATTTTTCGATGTGGGATTTCAACTAAGATATTTTGAAACGTCAAAAATGTGTTATCCCAATACCCTATGCTTTGTTGAACCGATGGTATTTCAAATCATCATAGATTGATGATTTTAAGGACCACAATTCTATACTTTTTTGTGATTGATGACCTCAATCACTACCTATAAATATTTACGTTTTTCCTCCAATTATATGTCTATAATTGCCACCAATGTTCTCCTAATAGAGATCATAATTTGGTGGTGATCCTTTCATTTCTCTTTTCCTCATATGAAGACTAAATTTTAGTAACCCAATTTCCGATGTGGGTTTTCCCACAAATATATTATCTATTTTCAAACTTTTATTTTCGAAGAACAATTTCAAATTGCGAGGACGCAATTTATTGAAGGAGGGGAGAATGTAACACCCCAAGATTTCATAGTGTGTTACTTCTTCAAAATAATTCAATAACTTTCACTACATGCAACACCAAGTTCAAGCACACCATGACTTACCAAACAAGCCATTCAAAAGAGGTTATGAATAGTATTAGATAAATTTTAATGTTTATATAATCCTTATAATTTTAGAATCCATATTATGAGTTTCTTAGATATAATGCAAGAACAAATTCATTTTCAGTATTGCACTTTTATCAACTTTAATAGTGAACCCTTTTTAAATACTATATTTTAAACTTTTTGACTAAATGGGGACATCAAAAATTTAAAATGAAACATCCCAGGCTTCTACGGTACTCTTCTCTTTGAATAATGTGATAGCGTGTGTTGTACGCAACACCGAGTTCTAACACACCATAACTAATCAAACTAGCCGTTATGAATAGTAATACCTACTTTTTGAAATTATATATATTTTATATTTGAAAATGGACTTCATTTTTGGATTCGGAATATCGAATTTAGCCTAGGGTGAAATTTTGGTACATTTCGGATAACTTTCATATTTTGATGAATAGTGAAAATTACTAAATTTTAATTAAAAACAACTTTTTTAATCAAAATAATTAATAGTGATAAATTATGAATTTGAGTGGTTTTAAAGTATATTTAGAATATATTTTTACCATTTAATATAATTTTTGTCATTGGACATAATTTTACAATTAAACCGAACATAAACAAGTGTCAATCTTTTGATAGTTATTATCTCTTAAAAACACGCTTTTTGTTTTGACAGTGGGAATTAATTTTAAATTAATTTCTGCCACTTCTGTGTTTTGAATTTAGGAAAATGGATTCCATATTTGGAATCAGGATGTTCAAATTGTGTAAATAGTTAACTTTTATTTTTAGACATTTTGAATAATTACTGCGGTAAATATTTTATTTACCATGGTTAAGGGTAAATCCGGTAAATAAGGGTTAAAAAATAATATTATAATAATACTAAATTACCCTAAAACGTGTCTTAACCCTATTGGTTGATACATGGTCGACCATGGGCATCTTTGGGTCGATTTTGGGACCCCATGGATCCACTTGTAAGTGATAATGACACTTTATTTTAATTAAGTTAAAATGAATACAAAAATGACACAAGCATATATCTTTTAGCAAAACAATTGTTACATAGGGTTATATATGTTGGAATTTAGATTATAAATATTCATTAGAAATATAAAAAGATTTCCTACATAAGCATATTTTATTTATAATTTTTAGACATTAAATAATTTATTTTATTTATGACACAATGATGATGTAGTAATTACTATAATAGTGAAAAATTAAAATAATTGATATTATAAATACCCAAATAAATATAATATGAAACTTATAATGAATTAAACTAATTTTATTGGATAATATGATATATTAGGATTGCTTCAATTGACTTTGTTCGAAGTAATCAATCTGTTATGAGTTTCACAAAAATCAACTATTGAATAGTGTCAAAATTGACATAAAAGAGTTCTTAAAACAAATATTATAATATTAATTGATATTAAATTCCTAAAAATCTAAGGTTCGGCCAAGAGACTTATATCATGATATTTTCATCATTAATGGACCACTTGGGGGTCTCTTGGATGTATATAGTAAGTTTAATAACCATATTATATAAAAATACAAAGAGACATTGTAAAAGTGAAACTAATTAACTTAGAGTTAATACTTAAAGATAAGGTTAATATAAGTACCCAAACCTGTCTAAATTCTATTGGTTGAGTGGTTTTCGACCTATACCCACATTAAACTTTGAATAATCAACTTTGGAGCCATTAGAAACCGAATATGAATTTATTATAAATTAATATTTCTAGCTTTTCCAAAGGTGCCCCTCACCCCTCTTATAAAAGGGCACTCATCCTTCTCATTTCTTCGCACCTTCAAAGCCTTTTTGTTCGGCCAAACTCTGCCCAAATACTCTCCCAACATCCCTCAATACAACCTAGAGGCCTTAGTTTGATCAGAAAGCCAACCTAAGGAGCCCTTTTGATCAAATCAAAAGGAAGAACCCGAAGAAGAGGTAATGTTTTCACCACCCCTTTTTAAGTTCCTTTCTTCTTCCACTTCCTCTTTCTTTGTTCTTACCATTCTAAAATAATAACTCCAGTATCTTACATATACTGTGATGTTATTATAAATATGGTACAACCATATTCAGTATTCTATCCACCCTTTGAATAACATGTCACCATACGTGCGTACGTACGGCTTACCGTCTCCACGTCGTGGTGTAATTGTTATTCAATTTAATATTATTTGGATGGGTATAATAATGATATGTAACTCATGTAAATAATAAATATAACATGTTAATGATTCTGTATATATGATATACCATCCATTTATATATTATTTTAATAACAAAAGAATGATATTGTCGCTCGTGCGTACGTACGGACTACCGTCTCCACGAACGCGATAAGATTCATTCTCCATCGTATTCATTCAAGTATAATTATCATTTGATGATTTAAAAATGATGTTTAAGGACTTTATATCATTCTGGATATTAATAATATACAAACTATCCATTAAAAACATGTCTTACGTAACAAAACATATAAAAGAAAACGAGTAAGTTAACACCCGAAACGACGACAATTCTAAGATATTATTAACAAAGCAATGTTAAATGATCATATATGATATCATATTAATGTATATGATTATTGAATAATATAATAACAATTATTTCACCATTATACAGGAGGTGAACCTACCCCATCCAAGTAAAAGTGCAAGGTAAGGGTTTATTTCGCAATCTCTTCATTATTCGAGGTTGTTTATACGTAATAATCTACTAGGATTTCTTTATCATCCACATCCATGTTACTTAGAAATGTATTTCAAAACATTTTTACTATTTACAAAGAATATGGGTTAAATTCATTTATACCCTTATGTGTTTTTAAAGGAATATTTCCATCATTTTCCAAACAAGGCACTTTTTACCTTTCGACAAATTTAAGGTAAAAATGTTTTTTTTAACTTATACGGCAGGTGCAGCTATTTACCGCCGTTATAAAATCGTCAAAGCTTCCCTTATAAGCTTACAAGGATATTTTCAAAGTAAATGTTTTATTTTATAAAAATGTGACTTTTAAATGATTTTAAAATGAATAATTTAAGAATTTCATAAAGGTACTCTTTATCAAAATCAGAATTTTAAATGTTTTAAAGAATTATCTTTATAAATATTTTTAATTAATGTCTTCAAAATGGTTTTTAAGGATTTATTTACATGGACATGAATGTTTTTAAAAAAATTTAATTCCTTTCAAAAGTTTCAAAGAGGTATGGGACACTTTGATTCAAAAATCTCTTTTTAATTACTTCCTTTATAAATGTGTGACTTTTAAATGATTTCAAAAAAGGAGATATTTCTCTCAAATAGTTTTGATTTCATCTATGTCAACATCCTTTGATGGATTTTAATCTTATTTGAAGTTGATTTATTATGATACAAAACTTCTATATTGTATTGAAGGTTTTGTGATATGTTTGACTATGGATGTGCTATTTTTACACCATTCATAGTTTATGGTGAAAGTATTGACATTTCGTATGCTAGTTTTAATACGAATGTTTATGTTATGTTTAAACCTTTTCATATGGGAATGCATTGGACTTAATATGTGACGGGTGGAGCCCGCTATAGCTCCTCGATGCATCGGTAGGTCTCATGGGACAAACTAGTGTCTTGGCACAAGGCCTTGACAAAATCTTATTTGTAGTCTTGGCACGAGGCCTTGGCTATGTGGTTATGATAGTCTGGCATTATGCATTCCATCATTATGAAAGTGGTTATTGATTTTGCATGTGATTATTCGATTAGTAGAATATCCATGTGAATAAGTAAATGGAATTATTTCATTTTATTTATGCCATACCATGTTGAAAGTTCAAGTTTGAAAGGCTTTTGTTTTAGTTATACATTGCCTTAAATGTTTATTCTTATTTATGAAAGTTTCCGCTATATTGTTATCCTTACTGGGAATTTGAGCTCACCCCTTTTCTATGTTTTATTTTTCCCAGGAAGTGAAGAAGTAAATTATGAATGAACTGCAGGGATATTATGTGGGGATATGAGTGTGGATTATGGAGACAATATATTATTGTAGTAGTTTTTCATTTTACGATGTAATGTAATACTTATGAATATATCTAGTGTTTCCAAGGCTACTAAACCAATCGGTCTTTCGAGATTTGATCTTTCTTGTGATCATGCCAATGTTATGTAATAATGCACCGACTCTGGGTAACTAGGGTCGGCGCGTTACATAAACCAAGGAATATTATAAGGTAAGGTTTAATTCTACAATCTCTTCAATATCAGAGGTTGTTTATACATGAGTATCTACTAGGACCTCTTTATCATCTACATCTATGTTTCATAAAAATTTATTTCAAACCATTTTTACTATAGCCTATATTATGGTTTAAAGTCATTTATACCCTTGTTTTACTTTTTAAATTTTTTTATAAAGGAATTTTTTCATCGTTTTCCAAACAAGGTCATTTATGACCTTTTCAACACAATTAAAGAAAGAATTTTTTTAATGTATACGGCTAGTGTGGAAATTTTATGCCATTGTAAAATATTTTAAGATTCCCTAAAATTTTTATCAGAATATTTCCAAAATAAATGTTTTCTTTTATAATTATGTAACTTTTAAATGATTTCCAAATAATGAGATATTTCTCTCAAATAGTTTTGATTTCATCTATGTCAACATCATTTGATGGATTTTACACTTGTTTGAAGATGATTTATTCTGATAAAATCCTCAATATTTTATTGAAGATTTTGTGATTCATGGTTTAAGGTTAAAGTATTAACATTTCTTATGATAATTTTAATACTAATGTTTATGTTATGTTTCAAAAATTTCATATGAGGAATGAAATGAACTTATTATGTGACTCGTGGAGCCTACTATAGCTCCTCGATGAATCAGTAGGTCTAATGAGATAACCAAGAGTCTTGTCCAAAGGCCTTGGAAAAATCATATTTTTATTCTTGTTATGAGGACCTGACTATGTGGTTATGATGTTTGACATTATGAATTCCATCATTATGAAATTGGCTATTGATATTACAAATGAATATTTGACTAGTAAAATATCCATGTGAATATGTAAATGGTACTATTTGATTGATCTTTTCTATATTATATAGAATATTATGTTTAAAAGGCTTGTTTTTTAGTCTTCTACATTGCCTTCAAAATTTTTGCTTATTTATGATAGTTTCAACTATATTGTTATCCGTACTAAGCATATGAGATCACCAGTTTCTTCTGTTTTATTCTTCTCAGGATGTGGAAACTATATTACTATTAACATGCAAGAATAGGCTAAGGAATATGAGTGTGATAAATGGGGACACAATGTGGGTTTTTTCCATTTTATTATTAATTTAATACTTATGTATGTATCTAGTATATCCAAGGCTACTAAATTGATCAGTCTTCCGGGACATGATTCCTTTTTTCATTCCATTATTATGTTATAATTCACTAAATCTGGGTAAATGGGGTCAGGGAATTACAGTTGGTATCATAGGATGTTTAGTACAAATATTGGAAACTAGATTTATAAAAACACTGATTAGAAAATATTACCCTATTATAGACTTTGAGGATTAGTATATAAGAACATCCTAGAATTTTGGTAATATATATTATGAGTATTTTTCATGCAGTACATCTCTTTCTAGATATGATTAGGTTGAAGATGCTCTAGAATAGATGTACCAAGGATTCAAAACTCTGATAAGGAATTTCAGGCTATACCTGAAGTATCCCGGTACACAACAACGGTCCTTATTTGCACTGTTGGTTTGGAAAATCCCTAGGGATATGCTTCGGATAATTCCCATTTTAATTAAAAACCATTATGAATGATTTATGAGTAAATAATTTTTCAAATAAAACATTTTTATTATTATGAATTATATCCAAAAACAATTAAATTTATTTTTTACAAATTTGGAATTATGTATTGCTATCTATAAAATAATCTTGAGTATGCCATCGTTTAGAAATGGTGCCTTGTAGAAGGAATGGAAACTATATGAATGTACGCATTCCATGTAGGGATGGAACTCCTATTCCAGAAAATTATAGTAGAGATGGGGATGCAACTGGCGCTAATCAGCTTATCACCATACTATGACAACTCACTCAGGTTATGAATAATAACCTTACCCGTATGGAGCACCCTGACCCACAACACGGAGGATCAATGTTAGTTTGCTTTATGAGGCAACAAAAAACAGCTTTCAATGGGACTAAAAATATATTTTTAGTTGAGCGATGGATATGTTTCTTATAGAAAATATTTTATGCTTTGGGGAGTAGTGAAAAGGAAAAAGTTGTCATGGTTGTTTATCACCTCACAGGAGATGTTGATCAATGGTGGTCATTAATTCAAAACAAAAAGGGGGATAAAGAAGTTTCAAATATGGAATGGAGGGAGTTTAAAGAAATTTTCTTAGAAAAATACTTTCCTTGTGATAATTGAGCATATATGGAAGAACAATTTATGTGTATGAGGCAAAAGGAGGATGATAATTTCAAAAAGCATGAGGCTATCATTACAAGGTTAGAAAGGCATGCAATAGGTTATATACATAACCCAAGAAGTAAGATTCATCGATTATTTGATGGTTTAAAACCATTTCTCTATCAAGCCATAGTCTCACAATACTTCTCATCGTATGAAGATATTGTCTCATGAGATATCATGATAGAAAAGGAATTTTCTAATTCTTATGAATTTATAGAAAAGCATGAGAAGAAGAGATCTGTTCGACACTCTGGAAATTAAAATAAGGGAAATAAGGTAATAGATGAATTTGAATACTATAGTAAATGTTGGAAGAAACACCTAGGTACATGCCTGAAAGGAATGTGAGTCTGTTATATGATTGGAGAAAAAAACAACCAAGATTGTGATTGCAAGGGAAAGAAAGTGGTTGTCAAGGTTGAATGCAATAATTGTAGAGAAATGGGGCATTACGCTAATGAATGTTATATATTCCAAGGTGAATTACCTCGAAAGAGGCCAAGGGAGTGTGTAAAAGATTATTCGGTCATTACTTCTTAGGTTGAAGCTCCGAATGATGTGGTGGTAGGCAATTTAATGGTTTCCTCAAATTTAACCAATGCTTTATTTGATTTTGGATCATCTCATTGTTTCATATGTTCCCAATTTTCCAAAAAAAAATAGATACTTCCAATTTTATTCAACAAGAATGTTATTAGTCAAACCTTTTATGGGAAGTATCATTACAACAATGTTTTGTGAATCAGTTCCAATTTGGGCATATAAATGTGCTTTATATACTGATCTCATCGTCAAACCCATGACTGAATTTTATATAATCCTCAGTATGGATTCAATTTAAGACCATGATGGGAAAATTTATTGTATTAAGAAAGAGGATACAATTTTCGATAATGATATGGAGTAACTTATCTTTACAGAAGAAACATCACCATCTGATTATCTTATAGATCCACCCTCAATATATCTACTAAATTCAATTATTGGGGATGAAGAGAATGAAATAACTAGAGGTATGGAAAAGAATGTTCAAATAGAGGATGTACCTAATATCCAATAATATGTTGATGTGTTTCCAAATGATTTATCTAGACATCCTATAGAATGAGAAATTGTGTTTTCCATTGACTTAATTCTGGGTTCAAGGCCCATATCGAAGACTCCTAAGAGAATGATCACTGTGGAATTAGTGGAACTAAAGAAACAACTAGAGGAGTTGAGTAATAAGGGATTTATTTTCCCTAGTGTCTCTCCATGGGGAGACACTATTCTTTGTTTTTAGGAATAAATATGGATCTATGAGGTTGGGCATTGACTATAGGGAGATCAATTTTATAACAATAAAGAACAAATATCCCCTACCTTGCTTTAATGATTTATTTGACCAAAATCATGGAGCTCAATATTTTTCAAAGATTGACCTTTGATCTGTATATTATTAGTTGTGTATGATGAAGGAAGACATTCCGAAGACAACATTTCATATCAGGTATGGCCATTACAATTTTACAAAAATTTCTTTTAGACAAACTTATACACCATATATCATCATAGATCTAATAATAGAGTTTCCATGGAATATCATGATTAATTTTTAGTGGTATTTATTTATTATATCATGGATGAATCCAAAATCTATGAATATGGTGAAAATCACATGCATATTATTCTGACGACTTTTAGAATTAATGAATTATATGGGAAGTTTAGAAAGTGTGAATTTTGGCTTCTGAAGATTTATTTTCATGGCCATATTGTCTCTATGGATGGAATCTCTATTGAACCATCTAAGATAAGAGAAATCCAAGAATTTCTAGCACCGACAAGTATAACCAAGGTACACAGTTTTATTGGTTTAGCGGGCTAGTATTGGCATTTTATCTATGTTTTTTTTCTAATTGGTTAACCCATTAACCAAGGTCACTCATAAAGGGGTTAAATTTATTTGGAAAAAAGAGTATGAAAGAAGTTTTGAAGAACTGAAGAGAACATTAGTCAATGCTCTTATCGTGACTCTACCATTAGGGATTATTGGGTTTGTTATTTATAGTTATTCTTTAAAGAAAGTAATTTGTTGTTTCCTTAGGAATAACGATATAGTTATTTCCTATGCATCAAGAAAGTTAACATTTCATGAGCAAAACAATCCTACTCATGATCTCAAGTTACCATATGTAATATTTTCTTCATAGATATGAAGACACTATCTCTATGGTAAAAATTTGATATATATATCAATCAAAATAGTTTTATGTATATTTTATCCCAAAAAGAACTCAACATGAGGCCAATATGATGGGTTGAACTACTCAGGGATTATGATTTCACTATACACTACCACCCGGGGAAGGAAAATACAGTGGAAGATGCTTTGATTAGAAAGGACCATGGAGTTTTGAACAAGATGATAGTTGAAAGTTATCATATATTCATGGATCTAGTAATGATGGATATGGGAATAGTTACAGAAGGAAAACATATATACTTTTTTAAATGGTTTCCAAACAAACATTACTAGAAATAATAATAAGTTCTCATATTGATGATGAGGAGTTTCAACAGAAAATTAAAGCTGTGAATGATTAGAGATTTATTGACATCATATATGAAGATGTGATTTTGAAATTTGTAATGTTACATTGTGTTCTTGACATACCTGATCTAAAAAAACTAATTATTGGATGATTCTCATAGCTCCAGTTTCTCTATACACCATGGTAGTACTTTGATGTATAGATATATGAAGGAACATTTTTTGTGGGACAAAATGAAGAAGGATATTTCTTTTTATGTTTCAAGATGTTGGGTTTTTCAATAGGTTAAGGCTAGAAGAAAACATCCTAGAGGGGTCATGCAACATCATCCCATACCTAAATGGAAATGTGTTGATATAAAGATGGACATTGTCTTGGGGCTACCAAAGACTCCTAGAAGGAATGATTCAATATGGATCATTGATGATATTCTAACCACGTCAGCACATTTTCTTGCTATATAAGAAGATTTACCAATTGAAAGTTTAGAAATACTATATATTAATGATGTTGTAAGACTTCATGGAGAACCCCTATCTATTGTTTCTGATAGTGATCTCCTCTTTACATCATGATTCGGGAAAATTCTTCAGATATCCCCGGATACTGAACTTCGTTTGAGCACTAACTACCACCCTCGAACTGATGTAAAATCATAATGGACTATTCAAACCATACAATACATGTTGAGATCTTGCTCACAAGACTTTGAAAGTATGTGGGATCAATACATACCTCTAGTAGAATTTTCCTATAACAATAGCTTCCATTCAGGTATTCGAATGGCACCATATAAAGCATTATATGGAAAGAGATGTCGTACACCAACTTGTTGGGATGATGTTAGATAAAGAAAACTCATATTCCCCAATCTTGTTGAGGAGACCATGGTTAAAGTGAAAATTATCCAAACTCGCATCAAATCTGCTCAAAGTAGGACAAATAGCTATTCTGATAACCAAAGGATGGATTTGAAATTTCAAGAAGGAGATCATGTTTTCTTGAAGGTATCTCCATAGAAAGTTTTTATATTATTTAGTAAGAAGGGTAAATTATGTCCCAAGTACATCAGATGTTTTGAAATTCTAGAATGAATTGGATTTGTATCATCCCAATTGGCAATGCCTCTAAGTCTCTCCAAAGTTCAAGATGTGTTCCATGTATCACTTTTGAGAAAATAATGCATGACCCAACGCATGTACACACTTATAAAGAAAAATATATGGAACCCTATTTGTCTTATTGTGAATTTCTTATCATAATTCTTGATTCCAGAGAACAAGTGTTGAGAAACAGGATGACTCGCCTGGTAAAAGTTATATGGAGAAACCATAATATGGAAGAGGAAATGTGGGAACCCAAGGAACTTATGATGATGAACCACATGAATAATTTTATGCAGTAATATTATATAAATTTTTATGATGAAATTATTTGAAGGGGGGAAGAATGTAACACCCCATTCTTCCACGATACACTTCTCTTTGAATAATGCAATAGCTTGAATTACAATCAACTTCTAGTTGTAGCACAGCATGACCAATCAAACTAGCCATTAAGAATAATAATATCCAATTTCTGAAATTTTATAAATTTTATATTTTGAAATGGACTTCATTTTTGGATTCGGAATATCAAAATTTTACTTGGGTGATTTTTTTGTATTTTTCTGAAAACAATCAATTTTTTATAATAGCGAAAAACACTACATTATTGTTTAAAAACCAATTTTTATTTTAATAATTATTTATTTTAATTAAATTTATTATTGGTCAAAATAGATACATAATACCTATATAAGTTCAATAAATCCATTAGATTCATTTTATAATTAAATAAGATATATAAAAATTTATTGAATTTTTTTAACATCTTTTACCCACCTTTTTGCAACATTTTAAAATTTTCCTAAAACATAATTTTACCAATTATATTATTTGAATTTTAAAATCCATGTTAAATATTTGACATATTTATTTAAAATTTGGTTCAATAAGTTGAAAATAATTTTGGATGAATAGTCTCTTTTGAATTTTGTTTATCACTGTTAAATGTAAATGCGGTAATTAAACGTAAAAATGATATTATAATTACCCTAACACATGTCCAAATTCTAATGGATAAGTGTAATTCGACAAAAATATACCATAGGAATAAAATATGATCCTTTTGATCCACTTGGATTAGATTAGGATTTTTATTTTTATTTTAATTAAAGAAGAGCTAAAAGTGTGAAATTCAATGTTTAATAACTAAACATTTACTAATATAGGGTTAAAAAGAAGATAAAATTGACTATAAATATTAATTATAAATATAAAAATATTTAATACATAATGGTATTTTATTTATAAATTTTAGACATTAAATAATAAAATTTATTTATGACACAAAGACGATGCGGTAATTACATTATTATTAAAATATTAAGCTAATTGATATTATAAATATTAATATAATTGTAAATTGATACTTTTTATGTATTCCAAGAATTTTAAAGTATAATATGACTTTTTATGGTTAATGAATTAAATATTTTTCTAAGTGTTAAAGTTGTTATGACTTTGAGTAAAACCAACTACTAAATATTTTCAAAATTGACATAAATGAGTTTTTAAAACAAATACTATATTATTATTTGATATAATATTTATAAAATTATAAGGTTCTTACAAAAGATATAGATAAGGTTAGATATATAATTAATTAACCACTTTAGGCCCTATTGGTTTTTTATATTATGTTTATTAAAAATTTATTATAATAATACAAGAATATATGGTAAAAGTCCAAATATTTAACTACGTGATAAATCTAAATAATGAGGTTAATATTGTGAATTAAACCTAACTAAAACCAATGATTTGAGAGGTCTTCTACCCAGACTAAACATAGACTCTTAATAAATCCTTTTTTAGCCATTATAAACCGAATATGACAGTATAATAAAATAATATTTCAAACATTTCATAATGTAACCCTCACTTCTCTTACAAAAGGGTACTTCCCCTTATCTCAAAATCACACCTCCAAATCCATTTGGCTCAGCCAACCCTTGCTAAAATATCCTCCCAGCAACCCTAACTTTAACCGAGAGGACTCACTTTGATTTGGATCCAACCTAAGGAGCCCTTTTGACCAAATCAAAAGGATGCAACAAACGAAAAGGTAATAATTTCATCACCTCTTTCAAAGTTCTATTATTCTTCCACTTCCTCATTATTTGTTATTTCCATACCAAAATAAAAACTCCAGTACCTTATACCTAATTTGATGTTAGTATAAGTATGGTAAAACCATATTCACTATCCTATGCATCCTACTAATGACAAAGTCAGCAAATGTGTGTACGTACGACTTACCGTCTCCATGTCGTGGTGTAGTTTTTCATTCAACTATTAATTATTTGGATGGGTATAATAATGAGTACAATTAATGTAAATAATAAATATAACATGTTAATTATTCTTTATATATGATATATCATCCAATTACAAACGATTTCACCATCAATAGAATGATACTTTCGCTCGTGCGTACGTACAGATTACCCTCTCCACGAACTCGATGAGATTCATTCCCCATATTAATCATTCAAGAATAATTTTCATATTATGATTAAAAGTAATGTTTAAGAACTTAATATAACTCTTTATATGAATCAAGTACATCCTATCCATAACAAACATGACTAATGTAATAGAACATATAATGGAAAATGAATCACTGAACACCCAAAACTATGATACTACTAAAATATTATTAACAAACCAATATTAGAAGATCATATATGATATCATATTTAGGTATTTTGTTCGTTTATAAAATAATAACAATGATTTAACTATTATACATGAGGTTAAAATACCCTCGACCAAGGAAAAGTACACAGTAATGTTTAATTCTACAATATCTTCATTATCCGAGGTTGTTTATACGTGAGTGTATACTTGGACCTCTTTATCACCCACAATTGTGTTTCTTAAAAATGTATTTCAAAACATTTTTTCTACTTCTTAGACTAGTGGTAATAGTTATTTATAACCTTTATTTCATTTTTATAAAATTTTTAAAAAGGAATATGTCTGTCATTTTCCAAAGAAGGACCTTTATGACCTTTTTGGAAAAAAATACAGAATTTGTTTTAACATATATAGAGGGTGTGGCTATTTTCCACAGTTATAACATCTTCAAATATTCACTAACAAGATTATATGAATATTTTAAAAATAATAGTTTCATTTTATAATTTTGTTACTTTTAAATGATTTAAAAATAAAGATATATTTCTCTCAAATAGTTTTCATTTCATATATGTCAGTATCCTTTGATAGATTTTACATTAGTTTGAAGTTGATTTATTATGATAAAATCTTTCATATTGTATTGAAGGCTTTGTGATATGTTTGATTGTGGTTTTTTTTATTTTTATACCATACATTGTTTATGGTTAATGTATTAACATTTCTTATACTAGTTTAAATATGAATATTTATGTTATGTTTCTACCTTTTAATATGATGAATGAATTGGACTTAGTATGAGACAAGTGGAGCTAGTTATAGCTCCTCGATGCATCAGTGGGTCTAATGAGACAAACTAGTGTCTTAGAATAAGGCATTGACAAAATATTATTTGTAGACTTTCCACGAGGCCTTGGATATGTGGTTATAATGTCTGAAATTATGTATTCCATCATTTTGAAATTGGCTATTAATATTACACTTGTTTATTCGACTGGTAGAATATCCATGTGAATAAGTAAATTGTGTTTTTTGATTTATATTTCCCATATTATATAGATTTTTATGTTGAAAAGACTTGTGTTTTAGTCTTATACATGGCCTTAAATGTTTATGATTGTTTATGATTGTTTCTTCTATATTTTTATCCTTACTGAGCATCTAATAAAACCCCTTTCTTTTGCTTTATTTTTTCTAGGATGAGAAAAATTATATTGCGATTATTCTGCGGGAATAGGCTTTGGGATATGAGTGTGTTAAAAGGGGACACAATGTTGTTGTTTTTCCATTTCATAGTGTAATGTAAAACATATGTATGTATCAAGTACTTCCCAGGATACTTAACTGATATGTCTTTTGGGACCTGATTCCTTGTATCATGCCAATTTTATGTAATAATGCACTGACTCTAGGTAACTGGGGTACATGCATTACACAATCTCTATTTTAGGCTTATTTATAACGTGAGATATCAATCATTACCCAATTCATTAGAGGGAGATATATGTCCCACCCATCTCATAATGAATATCATATTTATGTGTTATAGAATATAATAAATACCTAATCATATTATAACACTAGAAATGAAATAGGATTCATAAAAATATCATTTTATCATCTCCCTTGTAAAAGATTCAGGTTTAATAATTATTAGACCATCTCACCAAGAATATCCTTTTTAAAAATAAATGAGTTTTAGAATCATTTTTTCATGTTATAACCCATGTAAGAAAGTTAGGTTTCATAAAAATATTTTTATCATAATCCATTCAGATAAATAATAATAATGTCATCCTATGTTCATATTCATAGTAAATAATAAGTTAAATTGAGTGATTTCATTTTATTTCTAAAATTAATTTGAAAGATAAATCATATGGAGTATTTCTTGTTGAAGATAAATTTCTATTGAAAACAAAATTTTAAAACATCAATATTTTTAAAATAAAGCCATTTGAAAGTAAACTTGAAAACATATAATTTATTATTTAAAAATTATTGAAACCTTTTATTGAGTAAAATATCATTTATTCATTGAAAAAAAAATTTTAAAACATAAATCAGTTTCAAATTTCATTTCACTTTAAAATAATATATTTAAAACCATAAAAATGCTTCCAAAAAATTTAATATTTTTGTTAAAATTAATTGGAATAATTATTAGTTATTTTTGAATTTTTTGAGAGATCTCAAAGAATAAAGTACAATTCATATCATTTGTACAAAAAAACAAATATTATTTTCATTTTTTCAATAAATTCCTAATGAATTGTTTTTTGAAAATTAAATGTAGAATCATTTTCATAATAACAATTTAAAAAAAGTGAATAATGTTTAAATTTTCTTTATAAAAATACTTGGGTAATAGTAAAATAGTTTTGAAAATATTTTTTGATAACATCGCATTGGAAGAGAACTGATTTTTGGCGAAAGTGTGTGATAAAGACAATTATTGATAAAATGATCATTTTGAACTATTGAGTATATATTGATTGGAAAATATTAAAAAATGATGTGTTATATTCATAGTAATATAGTATAATAAATTTTATTAATTTTTTTGACATATGGATCATATGTTTTTATCATTAGAAAAATAATCATAAACAATCCTTGTAAATGATGATACTGCAACATAAATTCATTACTACCTTCAAAACATTTAAAAATAAAATCCATAAAAGAAAATAATTAAACGAAACCTAAAATTTCAATAATAAATAAATTTATGATATAACATGTAAAATGGGTTTTATATACACTTATATATGAGGATAGTTTCCTAATACTTCATATGTCTCAAAGAAGGAAAATTATGACAAAAATCCAATACTACTTTGCTAAAATTTGAACTGTAGATACAATGAAATAAAAATAAAAAAATCTATAATTAATGCATATTTATATTATGGATAATAATAATAAATTAAATTCATTGTTATTATATTCCATAAATAAAATAAATAGGTAGTGAATATGGAATGTGTCACATAGAAGTAAAAATTGATACAACATTCCCTTACCACTATAGTAATAACTTGATTAGTAAGCCCCAAAAAAATAAAATGAAATGAAATAATAAATATAATTAAAATATGGATAATTATGATTTAATTTCTCAATGGTTAATTATATTCCCCATAAATAAAGTAGATAGTTGGGAACTCAAAAAAAATTCATAGAAATAGAATAGAGACAATAAATAACTTACCTTAAGTACGAAATTATGTTGTACATGTTAATTAATCTTATATAAGTAATATAAGTATATAATAAATATAATAAATAACCATAATTATATGTATCACATAATATATGATTTAATTAAGAAATTTTTTACCCATTTATTAACAATTCCATGTTAATTTCATGTTTCGGGTAATAATAGCTTTGTTTTTCATAAAAGTTTTGATTTTATATTTTTGGTCCAATTATATTGATCATGGTTCCATCATCTCCATAATGATAAAAATGATATAAATTTATTATTTATTCACTATATATTTATTTATATTAATTATTAAATTAAATATATTGAAAATATATTATTCCTTTCATGGAGACGGTACATCGTATGTACGCATATACGCTGTTTCAATTTCATCATTGATAATTAAAGAATGGGTGAAGTAATATATTATCCTTTTATTATTATTATAATATATATAATAACATTTTTTTCATTAATTAAAAATATATATAATCTTGGTGGTTTAGTAATGAAAAGAGAGTCACATTGCTTTGTGAAGGTGGTAGTCCACATGTACCCGAATAATGTTTTCATGTATCTGTAATTAAAAATGTTAAACCAAGTGATGTATTATACTAATGGAATGATAAATATTTAATTAATATAATAATTAGGATATTAATATTATACATAGTAATTAAATATATCCTTATTATCTTCTATGTAACTTGTTAGTGAAAATGAATCACATCACTTCGCAAGGCGGTAAACCACCATACAAAAGAATGAAATTATGATAACCCCTAAGGAATGGAATGAAAAAATGAATAAGTTATATGATGAATATAAATGTAAAATTATTTCATAAATATTATATATATATATATATATGTTTTTACATCCATCGTCATACACAACCATCAGAGGTGATAATTGATGAATGACTAATATCAGTTCGCGAGGTGGTAGTCTATCGTACACACGAATGGTGATTTTGTAACACATTTTATTGAAGTGGATACAGTTTTTGGACATTTAATTAACATAAAAAATATATTTATATTTAATATAATTATTTTATTATATCAACATGGTTTAATAAAAAATTAATTGGGTGGATGTAGAAATGAAATAACAATTTTTGTTGAAGAACATTACCAATTCTTCAGGTAACCACCTTAGGTTTTTATAAAAATAAATCACATGTTAAATTTCATCATTAAATAAGGATTATAATGTTATAATATGTAATTTTTATTTTACTTTGATATTTTTTTAAAAAAAGGTTTGATTGTGCGAACAAAAGAGGAGAGGGGGTTGCCTTTTATAAGTGAAATGAGTGGCACACATGTAATTTTATGAAAAGAAATAGATGTACCCACATATTTCCCCTGAACAATGCTACATAATGAATAATTATAGATTAATTTATATTACAATATTGTAATATTTCAAAAATATATATTTTATACCATTTTATAGTAATTTTAACCCTTATCTATTATGTTTAACCTTCCATAAAACTATTTTCAACTTAATCATGATAATTAATTTTTATTCTTTTCATTATTCATTTAAGTTTAAATTTTAGTTGAAATTATTAGAAAATATAAATAATTTTGGATCCAATTTTTTAGTAATATTTTCCAAATTATATTCATATAATTTGGATAATTTATAATTATATTAACTGCACAGTCATGATGACAAAGTATGTTTTCAAATTGAAAATGTTTAGATGTGTACAATGTTTTAGACCCAATTCTGATATTAAATTGATAAAAAAACCTAAATTGAATATATATATATTTAGAACCTAACTAATTATACTTGAAAAAATTTAAAATATAATTTTACTTTTCATGTAATTAAAACATAAAGGCATTTTTCAACTAAAATTCTATATCACTATTCATAAACAATTCGTCCTCTAAGAAAATTCTAAAAAAAACCAAAAAATAATTATAAAATTATGATATTTATAATTAATTTTTTTTCATAGAAAATTAATAAAATTTACCAAAAAATTAAATTTGAAATGAAATCCACAGATGTGGTGAAAAGGGGGGTTTATGGGAAGTGTATTTTTTAAGAACATGATGGTTTTATATGAACTCTATTTCGAATAGAACACATTGAATGAATATAAATATAATTTTTATTTATATATAATCTATAAATTTTATTTATGAAATTCTAAATTAAGGATTATTTTAAATAAATTAAATGGAAAAATAATATTCACATAGAAACAGTTTTATAGGAAAACACTTTTTAAAATCCACAAAATAAACTTATAATGAAATCTAATAACAAGATGATTAAAAATTAATTAAGTGGGTTATATATAAATAAATAATACTTGTGTTACATTAAAATATAATTGAGAATTTAAATTACTTAATTTATCTTATATTTGTTATAGTTTTATAAAAATTTGTTTTTTCACTATTCAAGGATAAATATATATTTCCCAAAAAGCCCAAATTTTCAACATAAGTTATTTTCGATAAGATTATTTCAAATATGAATTTAATTTTATCAAAAAATATCTAATTTTTATATAATATATTTTTATAAGAAAATAGAAAATAATTTTTTATGAAAAAATATTGTTTTATGAATATAATCACTTTACTTAAAATTGTTTGAGTAATTAATATGAATTTATTAATAAAAATATATTTATTAAGAAATTATTATGTATGTTTCATAAAGTATTTAAAAATATTCTCACATGAATAAATATTTTAAGGGTCATAACAAATACTATTTAATGGTTTGTTGATGCTTGGTGTCGTGTGTCACGCATAAAATCAAGAAAACTCTTTGTTTTATGTAATTTAAAGTATTTTAAATTTTAAATTAATTTGAAAAACAATCATAAAAACATGAGATGTTACATTTTACCCCCATTAAAATGAATTTCATCTTCAAAATGATTATTGTTCATCAAAGTATTAATAATTGAAAATTCCATCACAGAAACCCACATCGTACAAATGAATAATAAAACATACCTTAAGGAGAGAAAGATATAAATTTGAAGTCTCTCTAAAGTAATGGATTTCTTGGATTACATATAGGATAAAATAGGTGGGTAGTTAACATTTGTACATGAAAGTAATGAATAAATAATAATATAAAGTGAAATATATCATTCATTATAGATACATTGTGGATCCAGAGATAGTTAAAAACCAAAAAACCATAAACCATTGTGGCATGAAAACAATCATTGATATAAAAAAAATATGATGATAAGAGGACAAATTTAATTCAAGATAATTTTATTAAATAGGATGAATTTAAATGAGAAGTTATACTTAGATGATTTTATTCTTTTTCAGAAGAACAATCTCACCCTTGGGTTTTTCCCTGATCAATTCCCACTTCATCTCTTACTCTATGAATTGATGGGGAATTCATTATTCTTGAAGCACTAATGGATTATGAAATCCAAAAATAGAATGAAAATTCATTCCATATATCTCTATTAATCACCCAAAAGTAGTTATAAAAGGTTGTCCAATATTCATAAATCTTAATACGGATATGTAATAGAAATAATTACATAAATTGGTAACCATATAACCATTAAAAATAGAAATAATATAAATTTCATTTCTAAATTCATTAATATAAAATTAAAATTAACCCCACATATATGATAATGTTTCTCTTGATTGTCACAGAATAGTTATGTTAATACATTCATCATGAATTCTCTTAAAACATGGATATTACTTGAACTACAAAAATTATTGAAAAATTTCATGATTCCTAATTTATTATACAAAATATATACTATCTGTTATATTCCTCAAATAAAAAAAAAATTTAAACAAAATCCACAATATCATAACCACATTGGATAAAAACATCATTACTCATTTCTAAGGTAATCAGTACAATTCAATTTAAATTACCCAAATGAATAATATCATTATCTCAAAATCGTTATCTAATCATTTGAAACATATTATTGTTTATATAACCTCTAATTATTTATCTTCCATTAATGTGACATTTCTATAAAATTAATTTTATAGGTTATCGACATATTTCAATATACTATTTCAATTCCTTATGGAAAATATTACACAGAAAAATGATGATACGTTTCCCAATTCATAGTTCATAAATTACAATACATAAATAGACCAATCATCCCAAATCCTTCTCTACTAATTAACTTGTATTTATCATCTTATTACATAATATCTCTTTCCATTCATATTTCACATGTAGTCTCTATTTTGGCTATAGAAAAACAATTACTCAGATTACCCTACCGAATAACTTTTTGAGCATTCCATGATGGACATCAATTTTCAAAAGGCCAAATGATTATATATTTGATACATTCAATAGTCAATAAAACATTAGGGTTTATATTATTCTATTCCATTATATTTAACAATCATGTAATTTGATTATTTTTAATTATATTATTTATGTCCTTATCCACAATAAAAATATATTCTCATACCTCCAAGACATCCCCTTGTGTTCTTATTCCCACATTCATGACATATAGTAAACTAAAACATCTCTCCATTATTCTTTTCGTTATACTAACTCTCAACAAACTCTATCATTTTCTTCTTTAGTGAGTTTAAGAGTTTTTTTAGGTGCATGTTATTCATCATAAATTGTGATAAATAGTTAAGAATTATCATAAACTCTTTTACTGTAGTCTTAATACCATTTGGATTTACCCCATAAAATCTTCTATCACAATCAATGTTAACCCAATTCATCCTGGTTCTTTTCATTGACTAAAACCAAAATTCCTAGATTGAGAAATTCTAAGAATAATGAAAAACTATATAACCAATAAAATCATTTAAAAAATGTCTAAATCATGACACATTTTTTTAATATATGACACCATATGTTTAACCTAAATGATTTGTATTTTGAATTTATATAAATCCTTTATGACATTTTGTAATGAGTCTGTAAATTTCTAAAGAATATCCCATTGGACTGTCAAACTAGGTGTGCATGAAAGCCAGTTTCCATGCACCTAGGAATAATTATTTTTTTATCAATTAAACCTTTTTTTGATTTATAACAATATATATCTATAATTATAAACAGAATCCATATATAGTATCCATAAAGAGATGAAATTTTTTATAAACCAATTTCTTTATCTTTTACTAAATTATGGAACATTTTCCAATACATTGACCAATCCTTAGACATATCCTTACACATGTGCATTGGGATCTTACAAATATTTTCTCACTATAGATTTTAATGGCTTTCTAGAAAATTATATGATTCAAAATATAGCATCCCAAGATTATCATATATGGTTATATATTATTATAAGATAAATATTAGTTATATCACATAAACACACACCTGAGTACCATAATACTTTAGTGTCTCTGGAGACATAGAACACAATATTCATATTTCTTGAAAAAATTTCAATTGATCACCCAATGATCTTTTTATAATGTATTCATCTTTAATATAACATAATTATAAAAATTATTCATAACCTGGGGAAATGAAACAAAATAAAGTGTGATCGTAGATTCTTAGTGTGAGAAAACAAGGAAAATATGTAATCATAACATGAAAACAAGGTTATGATAACATGACATTAATATTTGAAAAACGTAACATACATATAAAAGATCATAATCTTGAGTCATGTAATAAATTTTGGATTTTCATAATACATGATCACAATGGAATTGATACATATGAGCCATTAGATCATAGCATGGGCATAAGACATATAATTTTGGCAAACATATAAGAATATAGAATCTTTTTCATTATACTCAAGGATCATTATCTATGCCATCATAGTGGAATGCCATCACTCACCAAAACATATTTATAGTCAGGGATCACCAAAAAGGTCATAATAGTTGAAAAAACAACATAATGAATTTGGTTCACTCCCTGATTGAGTCCATTCTATCCCAAGATATATAAATTTTTACATAATTAATTTGAGGGAGATATAGGTTCTACCTATATCATAATAAAAAACATATTTATGTTTTTTATAAGAGTAAAAAAAATTATTATCTCATATCCCATTAAATAAAATTTATTTCATAAAAATCACATAATATCATAACATATGGAAAAGAGATAACTTTTATTACTACTGTGTCATCTCATCAAGCATAACCTATGAAAAATAAAATGGGTTTCATAATAATTTTGTCATGTTATAACCCATGGAAGATAAATGAGTTTCATAAAAAAAATTATAAGACATTCATAGAAATAATTTGAATGGTTTCCTTGGTTCATAAACCCATTAAAGAATATTTTACATTGATATATGTCATATTAGATGGAAAATAACTTTGAATGACAAATCCCATGGAAGGTTTCTTGCAGAAGATATCTTTTATTTAAAAATAATTTTATTAAAAATAAGACATTTTATAAATAATTAAAATTTAACATAATCATTAAATAAAGTAAATTATGGTTTAAATATCATTAATAGAATTTCTTTTGGAAAATAACTTTTCCTATTATAATATAAATTTTGAATACATAAAACATATTAATAAATATTTTTCACTTTGAAATCGTTTGTTTAAAATAAATAACATTGTTTCTAAAATATTAGGTAAAAACATTATCTGAAATTGAATTTTATTCATTAATGTGTTTCTTGAAATCATAAAGTGTTCATGAATTTGGGATAAACTGTTCATGTAATGCATGTTAAAAAAACAAACACTCATTTCAAATTTTTGGTAAAATCCAGACAAGAATTGTATTTGGAAATGAAATGAAAATTCATTTTTAAAACAAAATTTAATAAGTAAAAAAAAATTTAAAACTATCTTTTTAATTTTATCGTATAATTGTTCAAACATGTTTTAAACATTTTTAGAATCGATGGTTATGGAATAAAATAGATTTTTTATTGAAGATATAGATAAAGACATTTCTTTTTTAAATGTCATTTAGAAGTCTCGAGTACAAAAAGTTAAAAAAAATTAGGGGGAAAATGCACTAAAATGAAATAAATATATGATAATATAATTAATTAGTTTTGTATGTGATGGGTAATAAAATTTAATCATTTTAAAAATAATCATAAATAACCTTGTCGAACGATGTTCTTGTAACACAAAATCTGTATCCCCTTAGAGACTTTTAAATGTAATAAGAGCATAGAAATGTAATTAAATTAATCATAAAATTAGATGATTATAAATAAATTTGTGATAACACATATCAATTTTACTATATATTCACCACATTAAGTTGGATAGGGTCATAGAATAATATATTTTCTTATGAAGGAAAATTGGGAGCAAAATTCCTTTCCTCTTTGGAAATTTTTGAACTATACACCCAATGAAAGAAATATATAAAAATCGAAATGTAACTCCCCATAATTTTCATGAGATTAATAATATAATAAATTAATTTTCTTATACACCACAAAAAAATAAATATGTGGTGAATATGATATGTGTCTCACAGAAGTCAAAATGTGACAGAGAAATCCCTTACCACTTTAGTAATCTTACAATTGTAATCCCCAATAAAGAATAAATTCAAATGAAATGTTAAATCTCATTAATATGTGGATATTATTGATATAAGATAGAAAAGTTTTTTCATTTAATCCACACAAATAATGTTAGTGGGGAATTTTAAAATGACTCGTAGAAATAAAAGAGAGACTATAATTCCATTACTGTAAGTCTTGACTTCCTTCGTTCATGCTATGAACTATGATATTAAAAAATATAAGTTTATTATTCATCTATTATAAAATAATAATTATATATTTCGTACCGGTTATAATTTAATTATGACCTTTTATTATACATTATTAACAAGTCAATGTTATTGTCATGTTTCAGATAATAACCATAATGTTTTTCATATCTATTTTGATTTTTTATTCTCAGTACTCTTACTTTGATCATAGTTCAACAATATATAGAATTTTAATCATCATATAAATATAATACATATTAATTATGTATTTATTTATATTAATCTATAAAATATAGTGATAGTAAACTAAATAAACTGTTCACAGAGATGGTACATCATACATACGCATGAACGTTGTTTCAATTTTCACAAAAAACGTTATAGAGAAAGGTAAATATTGAAATATGTTTCTATGATGATAATAATATATTAAATAACGTATTATTTATTTAAATATACTTTCTCATATCATCCATGCAGTGTGGTGACGAAAATAGAGTCTCATAACATCATGAAGGTTGTAGTCCACATGTGCACGAATGACATTATCTTCTTTTAGTGATGAAAATGGTAAGAATGAAAAAAATATATTATCCATTAATAATAATAAAAATGAAATGAATATCATAATTATTTCATTTATATCACATATAATAATTGTATTTATCATTACTTTATTACATGCAACACATTAGAAAAAACGAATCACATCACCTCACAAGGCTGTGGTTCTCCGTACACACGAACGACAATATTGTATCTGCCGAGGAATTGAAAGTAAAAAAGGTACATATGATATAACGACACCATATGTATAATTATGTGAAAAATATAATATATATAATTTATATCCATTATCATATCCAACTGTGAGAGGTGGAAATGGATGAAAGAATGACGTCAGTTCGCGAGGTGGTAGTCCACCGTACACACAAACAATGATTTTTTAATCACATTGATAAAAATATAAGGAGTTGTTTGTTATGGAAATAAAAAAACAAAACAGAACTATATTTATGAAAATAATCTTGTTATATAATTATATTTTTAAATAATTAATATGGGGGAATATTTATTAACAATAAAACTCTCTATGAAGAACGTTCCCTCTTCTTTGGGTAACGCCCTTACGTTTTCACAAAAAAACATTCTATGTTGCATTAATTTTCAAAATAATTATTCCAGTTTGATAGAATGGAATTTTGGATGGTATGTGTTTAGGTTTTTTCTTAAAATTATTGTTTTCATTGGTTGAAGAAGGGTGGAGAGTGGGTGACCACCTATATGTGAGGTGAGTGAAAAAATGTAATTTTTTAAAAAGAAAACAGAGTACCCACATTTTAATCATTCCATGTTATTCTAAAATGGACCATTATTGAGAACAATAAATTATAAGCTCAAAATAAAATCATTAAAAATATTTTCTACTATATTTTTAGTCTATTTTAACCTTATCTATTTTAGTGTAACCCCCAATAAGAATATTTTTATCTTAAAAATAATAATTAATTTTCAATTGTTTCACTATTAAATTAGGTCAAAAGTTAAATTAAAAATATTTTAAAATATAAATTATTATTATAAAAAAAATATAATATTTTTTTTAATTCAATTCACATACTTATCAAAATATAATTTATATTTAATCCTATATATGTGATGAGGAATCAATTTTTTGAATAGAACATGTTCAAATGAATACAAATTTCTTATATAATGATTCAATAATAAATTGATTAAAATTATCTAAATTTATTTTTTGTACATTTAATTGAAAAAAAATTACATTAAAAATAATTTAATATATAATTTAACATTATGCATAATTTAAATAAATGGCTAGTTTCAACAAAAATTTATTACATTCACTACTCATCAATAAAATTAATCTTCTTAGAGAATTATAAAAAGTTTTAAATTATTAATTAAAAATTAAGTTTGTTATTATTAATATAAATTCGATAAATATTCCCAAAATTAAATTTGAATCAAAACCCACATACATGATTAAAAAGTGTGTTATTGTGAAGGTTTTTTCTTTAGTACAAAATGATTTTATATTTACTTTATGTATAATAATAATGATTTTATCATTTTAAATTAAAATTTAGTTATACATAATATATAAATTTCATTTATCCAATTACAAATAATTCATTATTTTAATTAATTAAAAAGGATAAACCTTTTTCACTTAAATATTGTTTTATAAAACACATTTTTAAAAACAAAAAATGAATTTATAACGATCATTTAAATGTAGTTAATTGGTTTAATTATAAATAAATAGTAATTATGTTTCATCAGAAAAATATTTTTGGAATTAAAATTACATAAATTATTTAAATTAAATTATAGGTTTACAAAATTGGTATTTTTCAATATTTATTAAAAATGACCAATTCTCATGAAGGGTCACAAAAACCCTTAGGGTAATTATGGATAGTGGATGTGTTTTTTCTCTTGGTTAGATTTTAGAACATCTTCTTACCTGTAATGAAAAAGTAAAAGGAATATATTTGGATGATATTTCATTAAACCTCCCTTATTACTAACAATATAATTATATGTAGAATTTCATAAAATTATGAGATGTAGTTGGATATAATGAGTAGCATATTACTATGAGCAAATTTTAAAATTAGTTAAGATAATTTTTTACGAAATAACATAGTATTATATATATATATATCACCTGTTTAATTTTCCTCTAGACTGATCATTAAACGTGGGGAGAATAAATATCTAACAGGAAGTACATTCATAAAGAATCATTTCAATGCTTATGTATATGGTTGGTTTTTTTTCTTTATACCATGGATTGAAAAATATATGAAAGAAATTATTTGGAAGAAAATATTTACAAGGATTATGTAATTTTAAAATGTTTTCTAATTAAGTATTATCCTTTGAATGGGATTAATATGGCCAATTCCACTATGAAAGTACAAGTATAAGTTATAAAGACTATATAGATGTGATAGAGATAACATAATTCTCATACAAATTTTTTGTTATAGGATCTATATGATGTTGGGAATCTAGAGTCGAATAATGTGAATGTGAGGATGGGAAATCCTTTTAGATAAATATTTTTGTTCTTTTAAAATGAAATGAATTATTTTTGCACTATGGTTTTTGGTCCAATATTGATTTTTTAGGTTATTCAATTAAATACAAATTTAAACATATATCAAGAATATATATACCATGTATTACATCTATAAATAACCTATTTTTCAGTGGTATAAACTATATACCTGGATATTAAGTAAGGATCTGTTAAACTGATTTTAGATAAAGCATCATCATATCATGATCATAAGAATATTCACATTGAATTGATGAGAAAACCATTAAAGAATGAGATTTTTTTTCATTTGATTAGAACATTGATATTGCATTTCTCTTTTCATAACGACTTAATATATTTTAATGTTTCAGTGGTACGAAATGTATATTATTAATATTAATGTTTTTATGTATCATAGGAAAAAATATATATGATTATCATACCCTAATTTTGGTATAATGTGAATAATTACTGTTCAATAATTTTCTCTTGGATCATTTGTAATCATATTTATGAAGAATTTTGATGATTGATTATTTTTTATAGTTGATAAATTTATTTTGAAATTTTCATATTCAATATAAATTTTTGTATTAGGGTGCATATGATTTTTATTTGGATATATATTCTAACAACCACTATATTCCAGTAATCTATTTCCCTTTTTCCTCAAAGAAGGATGACATGGGATGAGGTTGGAACCAATGAGGCATTAAATTAGAAAGGGGTCTGACATTAGCGTAGTATTGTAGTGGCATGGATGATTTGGTAATTTTGGGAACATAAATAAGGTCCATAGAATGATGGTCTGGGAGTCAATTTATCAAAATGTGGTGTTGTGTGTAGCATTTCAACCTATGTATAGTAATGAAGATCCTTGTTGGTGTGCAAAACAACTTTAGAAATGATTAAATACTCAAAGAAAACTAATGGAATAGTTAGTGGAATACACAGTGGAAAATTTAGATGTGGTGAAGAAAACATGACTATAATCTATGTATTCTAGAATATCCTATGTTGTGTATTGTCTCACCTGTAGTTATATGGTTTCCATAGAGTGTAAAATTCCACATGGCATGGGATTGAGGGAGAACCCACTATGTATACACATTGGTTGGTGGTTATAGTGTATACATAGAGATAGAAACATGCCTCATATAGAGAGAAGTAAAATAATTTTTGACATATTTACATATGAATGGTTGTACGGGAGTTTAAAAATAGTCTTACCTTGATATCCACATGCTGTGTAGCTTGTGATCATCCCATGTTTGAATTTTCAGCATACACCACTATTTCTATATATTCTACATGACATGTAGCTAGAGTATATTATATATATACTAGGATAATCTATTATTGGTATGATGATGTAAACCTAGTAAATCATTTAGATTTATATAACATGTATACATTAAAAAAACCAAGATTCAGAAAATATTATGACTCTAGGTATTATGTAATTCCACAACCAGATTAACTAATGAATTTGACACATTTTGTATCTTTAGATGACATGTTGTGTACAATAAACCCATATTATAGATCAATGATTTTAAATAATAAATTTTTTATGGATCTCACACATTTTCCACTAAAATTAATTTCATACACTAATAGTTTCATAGTGTTTTTTAAACCTACCCATTCAGGTGTTTTAATTAGACAATAATTTATTAATTCAATATATATATATATGGTAATGGTCCATAAATATCCATTATTATGGGATATATATATATATATATATTGGAATGTGATGTTCTTATATTTTTACATATGATAATTAGGTGAGGTAATTAGGTTTGCAGTAGACTCGGGGTTTCTTACCACATATGTGTCATACTGATATGAGGGTGTGGGTCTTCCAAAATATTAGTTAAATTGGTAAATCCCCATTATGAAGATGTCTGGAAACTCTTATTTTGGTATAAGGATATGATAATAAACATTATAATTTTGATAATTCGTGAAGAAATTACTTTATTTTACTTTGGGGATTTTTAAGGTTTAATGTTTTAGGGAGTTAGGTAAAAACTTATTTATTGGAAAAAAAATATGATACGAATTAGACACATATGATCAGAATCCATTTTCCCTCCATATAAACCATTTAAAAAAATTAATTCATTCCATGAAAACTCTTCATTATGTTTAACTTTACTCCATCCTTTCCATTATTCATCTTGTGAAAAACATTTAAGTACTTGGGAGGATCACGAAAAATCTCAGTAAAAGTTGAGAACGTTTGAAATCATTAGTTATGTAAAAACATTAAATCAAATTAAATATTTACCTTTAAATAAATTTTAATTTGAGTAGAATAAATAAAAAACCATCACATAAAAAAACAATCTTTTTTCCCCAATGAGGTCCTTTTAAAAAATAACATGAAAATAAAAACTCCTTAATAGTAAAATAGTGAGGCACAATCATAACATGTCCTAAACCCAATTTAGAAGTAATTGAAGAATTTTTAAATTGATATGATAAATCCTTTGGATACTCCCTCTATATTTATTTTATAAAAATGAATCATGAAATAATTCATTAGATTGATATCTAGATTTACCCCTGGTTTAAGGTATAACGGGCTCACCTAACGTAATATGAGATGAACAATCATATAATCTACAATGGGGTCACATAACAATATCTAGAAACACCAGTTTTTCATGTATAATGCCCAAGATCCATATCACAAATATTTTTTAAAATATGTTTTTATCCTAAAATATTTCGAAAAACACTTTTTAACTCATACCAAATAACATTTTCATGTTAATATTCAATTTTCTTTTAAAAACCAATTTTTAATATACAAATACAATTTTATTTTGAAAAATCAATTTTAAATAGAAAAGTACAACAAAAATGATTTATATTTGAATGGAACATGAAATATTTAAATGGAATCCCGAAATTAAAAAAATCTTCATGGTAGAAGATATTTTTTTTCTCTGTTCACATTAACAATTCCATTTATCATTTGAAAAAATATTCCATATAAAACACATAAAAAGTATCCTTTTGAAAACTATTTAAAATTAAGTAAATTAAGACATAAAATGTATATTATAATTATTTTATGTGCATATAATATTTTTTGAAAAATAATTTTACAAACATAGATACATGGAAGACAATGATAATTTGAAAGAAAATATTAAATGAGTAATTTTATAAAAATAGATGTCCCTTATAACTTAGTAAGCACCAAAATCATAATACCCATAATGAAATAACATTTAAAAGCATTAAAAAACATTATAATTGAATGAATTTCCATATTATATTTCATATGGTAATTATGTAATCCTTTTAAAATAATAATGGTGCATAATATCAAAATATTACATAATGGAATGAAATTTAAATGAAGTCCCCTCTCTCAATCTTCACATGCCTTGTGTGCATTTATCATCATAAATAATAAACAAATTTTATTTATTTACTTTTACAAGGAAATTTTTAAAGTTTATTATTAACTTTATTTCTCTTTTAATGATGATTTATATATTTACTAAGTCAATTATGTTTATGTTAGATGTTTGGACCATTTTCTACTTAAGTGTCAAAAAGGATGTTGGGAGGTTTATTATGGTTAAGGAGGTAATTATTTAAAAATGTCAAGAAAAAACATGAAATAATTTTCATATTAATACACTAATTAATATTTTATTAAGTGCTATGAAATTAGGAATTGATATATTATGTACCATTCAATCATGGAGGTGGTAGGTCGTACGTACACATGAGTAAAGTTATCTTTTTTTAATGATCCATATGGAAAAAGGTAATTAAAATTTCAAATTTTAATATTTATAACTATATCATAAATTACATATTATTTAATTATCTATAATTATATATATCATTCATACAATTGGGTTAATAAAAGATACACACATCTCTACGTGAAGGTGGATGTCCACATATATGTGAACGACGTCGTTACTTTTTCAGTGAGTGAAAAGGTAAGAAGAAAATTTATTTCTTATTTTTATAGAATGTAATATATTTCTTGAATATAAAAAATATGTCATGTATATGAAATATATTCTTTATATTTACCATTATTTCCTTCAATGTAACACATTAGTGAAAAATGAATTACATCTCCTCGTGAGGCGGTAGTCCACTATAAACATGAGTGGCATTATCGCATCTTGTATGGAATGTAATGTAAGTGATATATATATATATATATAATATATTGACTGAATATGTATAATTATTGTATAAATATAATATTTATACATTATACCCATCATCATACCCACCTCTTTGAGGCAGTAATGGAAAAACGAATGACATCGGTTCATGAGGCAGTAGTCTGCCGTACACACGAATGATGATTTTATAGCCCATTTAACTGAGGAGAGAAATTATTTTTGTAATTAAATTAACATAATAAAACCACTATATATATAAAACATATATTTTTATTATATATTAATGTATTAAGAATAATTTAAGGGGTTTAAGGAATAAATCTAATAAATATTCACTTTGATGAACAATACATCTTCTTTGTGTATACTCTTTTAGTTTGCACCAAAGGCCTATATTAATTTGATTTTATCACAAATAAGGATTTTAGGATTATTTATAGTAATTTTGGAAGTTATTTTTTTTTGGTTTTGTACTAAATAAACTGTATTAATTTTTCAATGAATAGAGGATATGGGGTGGCCTTCTATAATTGTGGAGGAGTGGTATTTTTTGTAAATATTCGACATTATGTAATAATGGGAGTTCACTCTCACATCATGTGGATCCAAAATTGATTAATAATAGATCTTATGGTCAATTAGGTCAATTATAACATTGAAGATACAAATGGAAACATATATTTATCATTTTACTCCATATTCATTATGTTTACTCAATTTTTCCCTTTTAGTTTTTACTATAGTAACAAGTATCTTTTTATTTAAAAATGTTATTTATTATGGTAAAAATTAAAATTATATTTATTATAAAATCTATAACTATTATTTAGAAATATTAAATCCCATTAATTTAACAAAAAACTTATGTTTTTGAAAAATTAATTTTTACACCAGCACCTTTAATGCGTAAAATCATATATTAACTATAATCATGAAAATTAATTTTTAACAGATTAACAAATCAATATAGAAAAAAATTACATGACCTTATTAGATAATATAAATTATTATGATTCAGAATATGTAATCAAAATTTCTAAATTACATTCTCATATGTGAAAATGAATATATTTTAAAATTAATCCTATAGATATCTAGAGAAGGCGAGATTTTAATAACTGTATTTATCATGAAAAAGAGGATTGTATAACTCTATGACTAATAATAATTATTATATTATTTAAAATTAATATTAAATTATATATAATATAAAAATTTAATTCAAAACATTACACATTATATATTATTTTAATTAATTAACATGTAGATATAATATGCATTTTAAAACTGCATTTATAAAAACATGTTTTTTTTAAAGAAACGTTGTACTAAAATCTATTATAAATTTGATTAAAAATAAATTTAGTGGATTAAATATAAATAAATAATACTTAATATACATTAATTCAATTAAATAACTTTCTAGAACTTTTAAATTAAAAAATTTATTGAAAATTGATTACTTTTTACAAAACAAATATGTATTTTCCACCATTTAGTGAAATTCAATATTTTCAAAAAAATCTAAAAATTTAATCCAAAATAAAATTTGATATTGTGATTTCATGAATGATATTAATTTTATCAAATTCCAATTATAAAATTTAAAAATTATTTTTTAAATAAAATAATATAAAAATAGTTTGTGAAAACTATTTCTTTTTTGATTAAAAATTATTTAATATTTTTATAAATAACAGAATAATCAAATAATCCTGAAAAAAATTTATTCTTTATTTACTTGATTTTTACATTATTCCCTAGTTTTAAAAATTTCTTAATTTCAATTTTATTGACCTATAAAATAATATTGGATATCTTTCACTCAAATCCTTTTCAAATTCCCTTGTTTCTTATTCAACCACAGTGGTTTACATAAAGCATTATCTTGGGGAATCACCATACTCCACAACTCATGTTCTATATAGTCTAGAATCTGAATAGGCTATTCCTCAATATAAATATTTTCATCCATATGAACTTCTTTCTATCGCAATACATTAGAAGAATCCAGAAAATATTTCCTTAATATTTTTTCATGAAAAACATTGTGTACCAGGGTGAAAATCATATTCAATCCCACTCGATATAAAGCTGATCGAAATTTCTCTAGTATTTCATATGGAATAATGAACTATGGAATAAACATTCCCTTCTCAATGGAATTCACAACAATTTTCCATGAAAATCATTGTGAAATAAATGATCATGTAGATTGAATGAAATTTCATTCCTTTAGTTATCAACATAAAATTCATTCTAGATCTTGTATGTAATGGGTCGTACCTCTCTGGTCCATTCATTTGTGAAAATATGGTGTTTGAGTTATTTTGGGAGGTCAAGGTGTCTTATCCCAAACACTTTTTCAATTTCGTAGTTCGGTGAACAGTTTCAACGGTAGACACTTGTGAATAGTGCAACAGAAACCTTCAGTGAACAGTGCATCGGTGACCTTAGGTGAACAGTGTCATCAGTAACCTTCTGTGAAGAGTGTCATCGGTGACCCTTGGTGAATAGTGTCATCGTTAACCTTTAATTAACAGTTCCATCAGTGAACAGTTTTATCGGTAACATCTAATAGTAACCTCTCTTTCCATTTCCAAATTTCCAATTCTGTGAACAGTTCCATCAGTGAACAAATCTATCGGTAACCTCAAACGGTAACCTCTCTTTCCTTTTCCAAATTTTCACTTCTTTGAATAGTTCCATCGGTGAACAGTTCTATCTGTAACCTCTAATGGTAACCACTCTTTCCTTTTCCAAATTTCAACTTCTTTGAACAGTTCCATTGGTGAATAGTTCTATCGGTGAGGTCTAACGGTAACCTTTATTGGTAACCTCTATCGGTAGCCTCTATTGGTAAACTCTAACATCGATCTTTGCTTTCCTTTTCCAAATTTTGAGTTCTGTGAATAGTGTTTCCATAACGGTGAGGTTCAAACGGGGACCTTTTCTTTCCTTTTCCAAATTTTCAGTTCGTGAACAGTGTTTCCATAATGGTGAGGTCTAATGGTGACCTTTTATTTTCTTTTCCAAATTTTGAGTTTGTGAACAGTGTTTCCAGAACGATGAGGTCTAACGGTGACATTTTCCTTTGCCAAATTTTGAGTTAATGAATAGTGTTTCTAGAACGATGATGTCTAACAGTGACTTTTTCATTCCTTTGACAAATTTTGAGTTCATGAACAGTATTTCCAGAATGGTGAGGTCTAACGGTGACCTTTTCTTTTGCCAAATTTGGAGTTTGTGATCAGTTTTTCCAGCTTCCTACAGTCCGTCCTTTTCAAGTTTTCTTTGATATAAAATGCATTTAAAACCCTGTTTTAAGGACTCTTAGGCTGATTCAAGGGACACAAACCCTATATTAATTATTCCTAAGGCTTGGGATGTATTTACATGGTCAAACCACGTGGTTTAATGTTATCCTATTTTAATGAGAATTCAAGCGTATCTTAAACCACCGCTCTGTTAAATCTTATAACGGGACGGGATATCTTCCTCCCTAATTATTTCTCCTTGTTCTCATTTGTAAGATGCTCGAACATCTCATACCATCCCATAGGAGTTTCACAATCAAATATTCCTCCTAGGATTGGTTCTGCTCTATTTTGATGCAACCACGCTGTTGTAGACGCCGGAAAAGTCCGTTGTTCCCAAACGAAGCTCCGGGTGCGGAAAGCGAGGTCATATTTGGAGTCAGAAGCACGTTCCGGAGGGCCCGGAGGTCTTGCGCGGAATATTGGAGACCCGCGCGCAAAGTTGATGAGCCGCGCGCAAACCTCCCGGGATGCGCGCAATGCGCTGAGCCGGTGCGCAATTTTGCGCGCCAGTGGCCTGCGCGGCTCCCTTGCGCGCCGGGCCCGATTCCGCGCCCGCGAAGAGAATTCCGCGCCCGAGAACCGGATTTCGCGCCCGGGGTTGCCTATAAATATAAGGCGACCCCCGACGTTTTGAAGGTTGCCAGAATTCGAATGGTCTCTCGTGCGCGCAATCCAACCCCTTCCGCACGCAATGCCGATCTTCAGGTAACCTCTTTTCTTTCGCGCAAGAAAGCCTCGGGGTTCGCGTTCGCGCGTAATCCCTTTGGCACCTTTCTTTCGAACAGCTATTAACCTAAAGGACTTTGCGCGCAAAAGAAGTCTCTTGCGCGCAATTGCCCCCGGGTGCGCGCAATCCAGCCCGATTGCGCGCACCCCCCCATTTTCAAAGTGGCCATTCATTAAAGAATGAGCTGTTGCCCCCGTGCGCTATCCGAAGCCCGGTGTGCGCAATTTCTATCATTCGCGCGCAAAGTGCTGGCTCAATTGCGCGCCAGCGTGCCCCTTTGCGCGCCGACCCGCGGTATTGCGCGCAAAGCTCCTCTTTTGCACGCAAACCGCCAGGGTCGCCCCCTTTGACCCCCTTTGGGTACCCGCCTGCGTGGTGCCCGATGACCCTCATCCCGGGTGCCCGCACTGTGCGTCGTCTTCCCGTGCGGCCCCCTTAGGCTTGCGCAAAGTGACACGGACCTATCGGTGGCATACGTCCTTCACGACGTTAAACTGCATCCGTCCCGCACGACGTTAAACTGCACTTCGTCCCAGCTACAAGACGTTAAACTGTACGCTATTCGTCCTGCACGACGTTAAACTGTAATTCGTCCTACATGACTCTAAACTGCACCACGTCCTGCATGACGTTAAACTGCATACGTCCAAGCTGCATGACGTTAAACTGCCCAGCCCCCATCGTCCACGCTGCAAGACGTTAAACTGCCAAGCGTCTTCGTCTTCAACACATGACGTTAAACTGTACTTCGTCCGGCAAGACATTAAACCGTCCGCATCACCCGATCCCGTGCCCCGCACACAGGGTCCTCCCGGTTTGGATGTGGCCCCCACCCGCTCGTCTCTGCAGGGATGTCGGGATTGGAGTGGCCTTCACCCACGGGGGTAGAGTTTTACAAACAGAACGAACTACGTGGACTTTGATCCCTGTCTTCTAAACAGGGTACGTAGGAAGCCTCTCCGAGGTTCAAGCCCGCCACCTGGTCGTCCCGGTCGTATTTACGTCGGCTCGTCCATCAATGAACCCCTCCCGGGTTCACACTCGCGTTGATTCACCTATGAATCCACCTCTGTGGGAGACTGCACGTGTGTATCTCCATTGTGCTTCCCCACCGCCTCAATCTCTTCGTGAGTCGGCTTGCCAACGTCCATCATGACGTTAAACTGTGGTTCACCCGGCCGTTCCATCCCCCTCTGTGCGAGGTGGTTCGGTTCAATCCTTCTCCAGGTAGCCTCGATCTCTTCGTGAGTCGGCTTGCCAACGTCCAGCATGACGTGAAACTGTGATTCACCCGGCCGTTCCATCCCCCCCTGTGCGAGGTGGTTCGGTTCGATCCTTCTCCAGGCAGCCTCGATCTCCTTGTGAGTCGGCTTGCCAACGTCCAGCATGACGTGAAACTGTGATCCACCCGGCCGTTCCATCCCCCTCTGTGCGAGGTGGTTCGGTTCAATCCTCCGCCCGGCGGCCTCGATCTCTTCGTGAGTCGGCTTGCCGACGTCCAGCATGACGTTAAACTGTACATCCGAACTACGCTGACTTTGATCCGTGCTAACGCGCGGTACGTAGGAAGCCCCTACGGGGTCCAAGCTCTTCACTCCATCATCCACCCTGATCCTTACCCGGGCCGCCACATCCCGATGGGGTCATGCCACTTCACTCCACTCCACATCACTTGGGAAGCCGCCCATGCGCTGGACCCAACGTCGGAGGTTCCCCGCAAGGGGTTCTGTCATCTGATCCACTTTTCGTGTTGATCAGTCCGATGTTGTCCCCGCTGGACGTTAAACTCGCGGCATACCCCATGTTAAACATGGGAAGCTGAGGAAAACCTCAGGTGACACAGTTCCCCGCACCCAGTGCGGGATGCCTCAGGCCATCATGCCTTCGAGAAGCCCTATTAGGGACGGAAAGTAGACATGCAGAGCCGCAGTGTTGAGACACGCCCCCAGCACCCAGAGCCACCCGGTCTCCTCACCGCAGGTTGCTGCCCCGACCAGACTCCTTGGAGCGTCCGGGCGGAAGCAGCGTAATTAACCGGTGTCCATGAAGATATGGCGCCGGGAACGAGATTCACGAGCATGTCTTAAATCTATGAGGGAGACCCGGATTAGGCGACGAGTTCCGAGGAGACGTCCACGGAAGGAGGAGCCGACGTCCCATCATCCCGGTTTCGATCAAGGAGAAGACGCCCCTGAATAAGGGACGAATGCCGCCCGCCCTTGGAAAGCGGGACTGCAGGGCCACAAGCCGCGCGCCCATCCCCTCGGGTCGACGGGTGCACGCGCGAACGCGTCCTGGCGGAACAGCGTAACCCGATGCACATCCGCACCGAAATAGAAAAATTGTGAACCCGACGTGAATCTCTTCTCCTCAATACGAAGATCGATGGCTTTCAGAGGTGTTGGAAGACCAGCATGCTGCTCGACCGAGCATTCAGTTTTACCCGCCAGGGGCTGGGGAAGGAAAATCGGGCACTCCGTCTCGCGACGTCGAGGGCCTGGGTCCCCCCCCCCCCACGGAAGGCGTCGTGGCACTAATGGTTGGTTGTCGATTCCTTTTCTTGTCAGTGTTAATGGGTTTTTCTCCCTGCTTTCAGAAATCAGGTCGCCCAATCCAGTGCCCGATCGCCACCCGCCCACTAGCGCAGGGGTAGGGGAAACATCGACGCGTCTACTCCGCGCGGTCCCGCCCGTTCCACAGCCGTCCCAGCAGCCGCAGCTGCGGGGCAACCACGCCCTCTCTCCCCCTCGGAGGTCATCCAAAGAAGGGTGATCAACAACTTGGTGCGGAGATATAAGGAAGAGGGAGTCATCCCCACCAGGGACATGGCTCGCCTAGACCTCGAGGAAGATGCACCTCGCCACCAACGCCGCCCCCGAGGGCCGCGCAGGGAGGCACCGCTGCCTACCTCGACGTCCAATCGTTTCGGGAGTTTATCCTCGGAACGCTTCGACAGTTCCTTCCCCTATGCGGATGAGGTGGAAGATGCCCGGGACCACCCTACCCAGGATTCGCTCCAGGGATCCGCGATGAGGGCTCCTGTCAGGCCACGACGACATCGCCGCCAGGCCTCTCAAGTCGAAGAACGGGCTCTCCACCTGCCCGCGCCACTCATCCCGACTCGTCTGTCCCGACGCCAACGTCGGGCGCGAGCGGAAGAGGATGCCCACCTTGGGGCCCTAGCAACAGCAGCCGCGTTGGCTCAAGCCACTGTTGGCTCCGGTCGCCAGGCCCCTGCGCATCCTGAGCAGGGGCACTTCTATGCCCGACCCGGATCGAGGCCCCGACCGCCCCAAAGGCAGGTTGGGTTGACTCTCCCGGTTGCTGGTACAGACAATAGCCACCGCGGACCACCTCGCGGTAGTGCTATTCACCAACAGGGTCTACTCCGTGTGGCCGATCCAAGAGGCATGGGTCACCCCGCCTTCCGATCCCGGCCCGAAGGCCTGCCCGGAATCATCTCTCCCCGCGTCCCCTTTGATATCTGTCCCGGTGCCCCTCGCACCTTGGTTTCTAGTCCTCTTGGCCCCAGCACCAGTGCGGCCGGAGGACGCCAGGACAGAGATCAGCCCTGCCCCGAAGAACCACCCAGGGGCAGGAAGGCAAGGCGTCGACGCCGAGGGAAGAATGTTGCGGAGTTCCGGACAGAGATCCGACCGGTTCGTTTCTCTGATATAGAGGCGGAGTACGATTCGGCGACAGAGCCCTTCCCCCAATCCCGCCAGTCAAGGGCAGGGGTAGGAATGCGGCACGTCAGCCTCGTACTCCCCGAGAGTGATATCGATGTGATCCCCGCTTCTCTCCGAAGGTATATCCGGAGTAACGAGGGCCTGGTAGACCCCCAAGGATCAAGCTTGCGGTTGGTACCGGCCCCTTCGGAAGTGCCTTACGCCTCGATCAGAGAAGCCGGAGACTTTTTCTGGGGACCGACGGTCGAACCACGATCTAGTGCACCCTCGGCGAGCACCGATGCTACGGCAGGATGTTCGCTCGTCGGCCCGTCCTATCGTGATGTGGTAGCCAGGGCACCGCCACCCTCAGAGGGCGGCCCGGGATATGGAGGCCAATCGGCCTGTTCGCCGTATTCACCGCCGGCCAGCCCGTCAGCCCGGCGGCCCGCCTCGGCACCACTGCCGGTTCCCCGTCCGTTCCCAGTCACTGAAGAGGACCAAGGAGACCTGAGTCCCGAGTTTGAGTCGTGGAGCTTCTGGACCGTCCTTGCAGAGGGCCACTTCCCTGAGAAGTTTTGGCCAGTCGTAGGACCGGACTTTGATGCACCCGAATCGCTCACCCCGGATGAGTTCGAATGCTTCTGCCGAACTCTCCGGGAGACTCACTCCCGTCTTCACCGCTTACAAATGCCATATCCCGGGAGTCAAGTGCACCTGGAGGATATTGGTGAGCAGTGCCGTCAAATTGACCTGGCCACGCTCCCCACGGTTCGGCACCCCGGGTCATTTGGGCACCACGAGGCCCTCCAACAACGATGCGTTGAGTGTTTTCAAGTACTCCGCAAGGTTATCGAGGAATCCACTCCCCACGTGTATATCCGTGGATGGGGGCAGTACGTTGTCCTACGCTTCAGTGCGATTCGCCGACAGCCCGATTCACTGGGCGGACCTGAGGGTATATCCCCAGGGACGGAAACAGTCAACATGGCTGACCTGACGGGGGATGGGAACGGTTTGGAACTTCTCGAAGGGGGCTCTCCCCCCGAAGACAAGCCGTTGTTGGATCCATCGGTGAGAGTTACTCGTCATCAGAGGAACCTCCCGGGACTCCCCGCACCCACTGAAGCACTGACGTTGAGCCGAAACGTCAGTAAAGGTAAAGAGCACGGCGAGGCTATAAAGCCCGCCGACCCATCTGCCTCCATGCAGAGGGCGGATGAGGATCCCGAGAAGGCTATGCTACGCCAACAGCTCGCCGAGCAGAAGAAGCTAGTTGACTAGCTCCTCGCCGAGCGCGTTGCAGAGCAGCAGCCTGACTACGGTGATCCTAGGCCAGGACAACAGGGACGGGAACAGCCACTCCTCGATGAGACTCTCCCGGGTAACCGTGATTATGCCGTGTTCGCCGACAGGAGAGAGGCCATCGCCTATGGTAGAGGGCGCGGTATGTTTCACCACACCCTCCCGAGCGGCGTGACTACCTGAGAGACCCCGCTCGGATTCCTCCCGCTGCCCCAAGGGCCGCTCCGCCCGCCATCCCACGAGCTGCCGAGTTCGACGACCCGGTCGACGACCCGATTGAAGGGCCATGCAATGCGCTCGTGGTTAGAGATCCTTGTCAGGACTGGAACCCATGTCCGGACGATCCGATGGCGGCACTCATCGCCCGCTAGGAGGCCTTGGAGACTCGGCAAGTGGCGATCCCACCGGACGGCAAGCCATACCCAGCATGGGTGGATGACATGCCGGCACCTCCGGGATTCGGGAATCCCACTTTTTCCCCCTTCAACGGGACTGGAGATCCGCCACAGCATTTGGCCCATTTTTACTCGAGGTGCGGGCCTATGTTGGGGACTCCGGCGCAGCAAGAGGCCGCTAAGCTTCGCTGCTTTGTCCAGACACTGGAAGGGCCAGCATTTGTCTGGTACAGCCAGCTCCCCGTCGGGTCGATAACTAGCTGGGAGGACCTTCGTAGACAGTTCCTCTACCAGTTCAGTTCCACGACCCGGAAGACGAGTATCGCAGACCTCTCCAAGTGCAAGCAGAGGCCTGACGAGCGAGTCGCGGACTTCGTCGCCCGATGGAAGGGTCTCACGTATTCCCTTGACATGCCATTGACTCAGGAGCAGTTGCTGACAATGTGCATCGGGAACGTCAAGACCGAGCTGTTCCCTTCCCTGATCACTCAGAATTACCCCGGAGGGTTCAGGGACTTCTCAGACAAAGCTCAACGTCTTGACGAAGCCCTGCAACAGGCCAGTCAGGCACACCCGCTGCCTCCTATGATTCCTGCAAGGAGAGCCAGCAGGGCTGAGCCCACTGCTGTTGCCCAGATAGAGGCTCCCAGGCCGTTGGAGCTGCTGCCGGTGAGGCCAGCTCCACAGCCTCACAGGAATCCGCCTCCACGGGCTCAGTTCCCGGCCCAGCAGCGGCAGCCTCAGAACCGGCCGGCCCCTCCGCGTAATGTACCGCCACAACCCAGGCGAGATAATCAGGGTCCACCTCCTCGGCAGGCCCCTCCAGCCCCTCGTCAAGACCACGCTCCCAGGGGCCCGCGATACCTGACCTACTCATTTCATGAGGATCAGGTCCCCGGTTATTTCCGGAGCACCCTGGAGTAGAGGATTGTGCGACTGCCTGAGTGTTGGAGGCCGGAGGAGGCACATCTCACGGATAACCCCCGCTACTGCCCCTACCATCGGGCCCTGGGGCACACCATCCAGCGGTGCTATGTGCTTAAGGATTGGCTCCAAGACCATATTAACAACAATGTAATCAGGTTGGGCCCAGCTCCGGCACAAGTGGAGGGCGTGTTCGTGGGATCAGGTGACGATAGCGGCAATGAGGACGAATGGCAGCTGGTCTCCGACCGCGGATCCCAGAAGTATAAAAACTGGATGGCCCGCAAGACGATCATTCGCGCCCATGGAATCATCCGTGCGCGCTTGAATCAGCCTGAGCCCCTAGAATCTGCGGGTGTTGCTTCGGCATCGTCGTCCCAGCCTGCCTCTTCCAAGAAGAGCAAATGGCGGCGGCGCAAGAAGGAAGAGCGCGCCCCGCCAGTTCCGCCACTATCCCGCACTCTCGGCGATTTCATGCCCCCGGAGATGGGGATCCCTCCTCGGATCCGCCCAGTGGTGAATGATTTGTCCGATGACAGTGTTGGGTACGCTTCGGTTAATACCGTCAAGCTGGTAAATCCCTTTTCGGTTCCCGACGTTGAAGAACACTAGGTGGACCTCCCTAGTGTCCCCGGTCGTCACCACCGTCGGAGGAGCCGCAGCAACAGGAGTCGCCCGGGCACAGCATTTGGTACCTCTAGCCAAGCTGTGCACGCCACTGAGACCAGGCAGCAGGCTCAAGACTGAGCTCAGCGTGCGCAGCCCCCCCATCCGGGGATGACGGATTCGCCTCCACAACTGTTTGTGGTATGGGACCAGGTAGAACCGCCTCAGCCGCGTTGCGACCAGCTCCGCCCTGCCACGAGTCCATCCCGGCCTCCTGACCCCAGTACGGTGACCATTTCCCGGGCTTCAACCAATGAACAGCGAGATGCACCAAGTACCAGCCGGCCGCCAGTTCAATCAGCAAGGCCCGTCATGCCTCCAACCGCAGAGCAACCTCCTGCAACCAGGGGTTCGCGCTTGGCCAAAAAGTATGATGTCCTGAAGCACTTGGCCGACATCCCGGCGAGACTCTCCATCCTTGAGGCTCTGTGCATGTCATCTGAGATGCGCGAGGCACTCGCTGAAGCCCTGAAGATCCCCCTCCAGTTTGAGACAGAGGTTGCGGCTGCAGAGGCCTTTCACGCCGAAACGATTGAGGATGCCGAATGCCAGGCAGTTATCTCGTTCTCTGGTAAGGATGAAGACCCTCCTATACAGGGACACATTCGTCCGCTGTATGTTACCGGCCAGTTCAATGGCCTTGAAGTCCGACGCTGTCTTGTCGACACGGGGTCCGGGATTAACTTGATTCCCACTCGGACGCTCCGGAGATTGGGGTTGTCTGAGGATGACTTGATTCCCTCCGACCTCAGGATCCAGGGGTACGACCGCACCGAGCAAACTCCGGTCGGCAAGATACGTTTGAAGACCCAGTTCGGTGACTTGGTTGCCAACACCGAATTCATGGTAGTCTCTCAAGACACTGCGTACAACGCGTTGATGGGCAGGACATGGCTCCACCTTCATGCGGCGGTTCCCTCATCATACCACCAATGCCTCAAATACTCCCTTAACGGTCGAGTAGGCGTGCTTCAAGGAGATGCCTCTCCTTTTGCCTCATGTGAAGCCCGCTATCTGGACGCGGACTATTACAAGAGCAAGGATAAGCAGATCCTGGCAGGTGAGGTCGAGCCTGTCGCTGTTGCAAGTGATCCCTGGGCAAGTTTGGAGGACGCTTACATCCTCCCGATTCAACGGTTGGACGTAGCCATGGTCTCGACGGCCTGTGAATCTCCTGATGAGATGACCGCGACCGCCCATGCCAGCACCAGCGGCCCAGTAGGATCTGGTAGCCCCAATGTAGTTTCCAACGCAGTCTCTCCCGTGGACGATCCATCCCCGAGTGGAGAGGACATGGAAGATGCACCCCCAGCCTTTGAGGAGGGCGTCTCCGCCACGGTCGATGAGTTAGTACAAGTGAACCTTGGATCCGAAGCAGATCCAAGACCCACATTGGTCAGTGCCGCCATGCCCTCTGAGGAGCGGCAGCAGTACGTGGACTTTCTCAGGCAGCACCGTGATGTGTTCGCTTGGGGCTATGACGAGATGTCGGGGTTAGATCCTCAGGTAGCCGTCCACCGCCTTGGTCTCTCGACGAACCATCGCGGGTTCAAGCAGCCTCCCAGGAAGATGCACCCATTCCACGGTGCCATGGTTGAGGCCTAAGTTGACAAGCTTATCAAAGCCAACTTCGTGAGGGAAGTCCAGTACCCCAAATGGATGGCCAACATTGTGCCGGTCAGGAAGAAGAACGGGCAGATCAGAGTCTGTATCGACTTCCGCGATCTCAACCGCCACTGTCCGAAGGATGATTTTCCCCTTCCAGTGACAGAGCTGTTGATTGACGCCACGGCTGGGTTCCAAGCCCTATCCTTCATGGATGGATACTCCGGATACAACCAAATTCGGATGGCCCCTGAGGATGAGGAGTTCACTGCCTTCAGGGCCCCCCAAGGTACCTTTTGTTACCGGGTCATGCCCTTTGGCCTGAAGAATGCAGGTGCCACCTATCAACGGGCGATGCACTGCATATTCAAGCCCATCCTCGGCACACTGGTGGAATGCTACGTTGATGACTTGGTGGTCAAATCGCGTCGGCGTCAGGACCATCTCAAAGATCTTGAGAAAGTGTTCGGCTTCCTCCAGTCTCGCTGCCTGAGGATGAACCCGTTGAAGTGTGCCTTCGGGGTCACCTCCAGAAAGTTCCTTGGATTTGTTGTAAGATACCGGGGTATTGAGATCGACCCAGAGAAGATCAGGGCGATTAGCCAGATGCCTCCCCCAGGTAACATCCGGGAACTGCAAGGGTTCCAAGGCCACATAGCCTATATACGTCGATTCATCGCGAATCTGGCCGGCAAGTGTAAGCCCTTTTCTCGGCTCATGAAGAAAGGTGCCACCTATGTATGGGATAAAAAGTGTCAGACCGCTTTCGAGAAAATCAAGCAGTACCTGCTGCAACCTCCGGTTCTGATGCCGCCTGTATCGAGGAAGCCGTTGGTCCTTTATGTGACCGCCCTGGAACGGTCCCTAGGTGCCCTTCTCGCCCAGAAGAACAACGAGGGAACAGAGAATAGCCTCTATTACCTCAGTCGCATGCTCCTTGATGCGGAAGTTAGGTATTCCCCCATCGAGAAGAGCTGCCTGGCGCTCGTATTTGCCGTACAGAAATTACGGCACTACTTGCAGCACCATGAGGTACAGTTGGTTTCTCGGGTAGACCCGTTGAAATATAACCTGAGCCGGCCTATGTTGACTGGCCGTCTAGCGCGGTGGGCTGTGATTCTCCAGCAGTTCGACATCAGGTATGTGTCTCAGAAGGCCATCAAAGGGCAAGCATTGGCAGACTTTCTGGCCGCTCACCCAACCTCCGCGGATCAGCCGCTGGATCTAGGCTTTCCTGATGAGGCCATCCTCTCGGTCGATCGAGCCGGTCCATGCTGGCAGATGCACTTTGACGGTGCCTCCCGGATCCCCACCGGTAGAAGACTCGATAATCCTAAGCTCAACAGAGTGGGCTTGGGTATCGTCTTCATTACCCCAGAGCAGGCCGTACTGCCATACTCTTTCCTGTTGTCAGAGGGCTGTACCAACAATGAGGCGGAATACCATGCCCTCATCACCGGCCTCGAGTTAGCTCTCGAGATCGACGTGCCCCATCTGTGCATGAAAGGGGACTCCAAGCTAGCTGTTAAGCAGATCAATGGCGACTATGTTGTCAGGAAGTCGGAACTTGTGCCATTGCTGGAGTGCACCCTCCTTCTGATGGCCCGGTTCCCTTCTCGGCCAGAGATTTTCCATATTCCCCGGTCGCAGAACGGTCGAGCAGATGCTTTGGCCAGCCTTGCCGCGTCACTTGAGGAGCCTGAACAGGATAACCTGACCGTCCGCGTGACGCGTTGCAGGCTCATCGCTCCCGTTATCCCGGAGGGAGATCGCGGCCCGTCGGTAAGTAACCTCACCACGGTTGCCCCTGTGCCCGGAGCCCCGAGTACCCCAGATATGGCAGTCGAACCAGCCCCTGATTGGAGGGAGCCTTTGGTTGAGTACCTCCAACATGGCATTCTTCCGCCGGATCGGGCCGAGCGCGAGCGAGTTCGACGCCGCACATCGCAGTTTGTCCTCCAGAGCAGTCTCGGCCTGGAGCAGATCCTCTATAGACGCGGATTTGATGGTGTTCTCCTCCGTTGCCTTCAGGGAGTTGAGATCCCACGAGTCATGCAAGAGGTTCATGCTGGTTCATGCGGTGCCCATCAGACTGGGCCGAAGTTGTCCCACCAGATTCGGAGGTTGGGATACTTCTGGCCCTCCATGATCCATGACTGCATCGAGTATGCCAGGAGGTGCCATGCGTGCCAGGTTCATGAGAACTTTGTGCATCGGCCGCCGGAGCCTCTCCATACCACCAGGTATTCTTGGCCCTTTGCAGTCTGGGGGATGGACGTTGTGGGACCTTACCCGCCGGCGACAGTTCGCCAGTGTCGGTTCATTCTGACCGCCACGGACTTCTTCTCCAAATGGGCAGAGGCGATTCCGCTCAGAGAGGTCAAATCCTGTTCGATCGCTGACTTCGTGACCTCCAACATCATTCATCGATTTGGGGTGCCTCACGCTATCCTCATGGATAACGGAGCCAATTTCGAGCAGCCGAGTTGAAGAAGTTGTACGCCAAGTACAACATTCGCTCGAACCATACATCTCGCTATCATGCGCAAGCGAATGGACAGATCGAGGCGTTTAACAAAACCCTCTCTAACATTCTGCAAAAGATGGTTGGTCAGAACAAGAAGAGTTGGCCGGACAAGCTCCCCAACGCCCTCTGGGCTTATCGGACGACGACTCGCAATTCCACCCAGATGACCCCTTATTCCCTGGTGTATGGAGCTGAGGCCGTCCTGCCCATCGAGATCCAGTTATCGTCCTTGCGCACTGCGATCTATGACCAGCAAGCACCGGACAGAGCTGCTGAAGCCCGTCTAGTCGAGCTGGAAGCACTGGATGAGAATAGACTTCGCGCCTTGCACAACTTGGAGAGGCATCAAAGCAGAATGGCTCGAGCTTTCAATAAGAAGGTTCGCCTATGCTCCTTCCTGCAGGGTGACCTAGTGCTAGCCCTAAGAGCGCCAATGATCCCTGGCAGGAAGCCACCCAAGTTGGAGCCCAAGTGGGAGGGACCTCTTGTCGTCCACAAAGTTTATCCCAATGGCGCGTACTCCCTAGCGACTATGGATGGTGAGCGTGTCACTCCACCCACCAACGCTAGGTTCCTCAAGCAGTACTTTGTCTGATTATACCACGTCCTGCACGACGTTAAACTGCATACGTCCAAGCTGCACGATGTTAAACTGCCTAGCATATCGTCTGCGCTGCAAGACGTTAAACTTCCAAGTGTTTCGTCCAACATGACGTTAAACTATACCTCGTCCAAGCTACAGGACGTTAAACTGTTTAGCATTCGTCCAACACAACGTTAAACTGTACCACGTCCGAGCTACAAGACGTTAAACCGTTCAGCATTCGTCCTACATGACGTTAAACTGCCTCTCAAGAACTACGTACGGCTTGATTCCCATCCTTATGGGATACATAGGACCGCCTGAACATTCATGTTTCAGGCCCAGCCCCATCCTTCGGGAATTTCCATCCCACCTCGGGCCCTTGGCCTAGTTGCCTCTAGGTATGTGGCGTATGGTGTGAACGTGGGGCTATGCCCTCATTCACGTCGGTTCTCTCGCCACGCTGTACGCCCCCCACGTTTGGGGATGCCTTCTGATTCCCCCTTTTTTTCTCTCTTTTCGTCCTGCATGACGTTAAACTGCACTTCAAGAACTACGTGCGGCTTGATTCCCATCCTTATGGGATATGTAGGACCGCCTGGACGCTTGTGTCTCAGGTCCAGCCCCGTCTCTTGGTTGATCACGGGGATCTACCATCTTTTGGTTGCTCTCAGGGTGAGTCCTCCGACCCTTTCCGGTGATCTCTTAACATGTTTTGGGTACTTTGGTCTATGACCCGTAGTGTCGGATGCAATCCCGGCAAGTCCCGTGTTGCTTGTCGGGCCGCGCTCTTCCTCTTGTTCGAGCCTTCACTCAAAGGGATCCTCGTTAGCGGTTGGGGTACGATGCCTCAGTGCTCTCCTACCGCTCCGGGTCGCTTTACCGGCGGGTCCTGGGCCGCAAATCGATATGAATCCTGCGATTAAGCGGTTGATGCTCGTTTGCTTGCCCAGTTCTAGGCTGACGCGATCGGATGTTGTGTTGCGAATATGGTCAGCGACATCCTTGATCGCCATGTCGGCTCTTTTAGGCTCCGAACATTGGTTGCGCGGTCCTCATCACACTCCGCCTTTGTGCGTTGTAGTGGAATCTCGACACTCTCTTCATACTGACCTTCAGTACACCTTTACACGTTAGGCAGGCCAACCAGGGTAATGGTGTCTGTCGAGGCTCCCGCGATCTGAGCACCAAGGATATATGCTGATGTCCTCCCTAAGGGCCGTGTATAGCTGGACCCTCGTCCCCATAAGGAGGAAGGAGTCGCCCGAACAATCGCGTTTTGGGCCCAGTATATCTGGAGGCTAGCATCTCTGCCCCTCGGGTGATGGACATACGCAGGCCCCTATCCCAGGATCCTTCTCCTGGAATCGTGCGTGACCGCAGGGCTAGGTATGTTCCCACCTCCGCTGAGTCCGCCGCATCGCGATAAGCGGATTCCTCCATGGTCCGAACCACACGACCTTAAACTGTGTTGTCTGGTCCTACCACACGACCGTAAACTGTGATCGTCTTGGCCGCCCGACGAGAAATGGCACTGCATCGTGATGTTCTCCTCAGGGGACACTCACGTTGGGCGCTGGTTAATAACCACGCCATTCATCAATGCCTTTCATGGCTTGATTATTGTGGCGATGCCAGGGATTCCTTAATCACAGGCATGTCGCTGCACAAAGAAAAACCATCCATCTTTAAGGACAAACAAGAAATATCAAATACCTCTTCTTCTGTGTGCGAGGGTCAGACCCGCACCCTTCCCCGCGCTGGTGCCCGATTGTGTTGCGCCGCGCTTCAAGAACTACGTGTGGCTTGATTCCCATCCTTATAGGATACGTAGGAATGCCCGGATGTTTGAAACTCTGGGTCCAGCCCCCCACCTCTTAGAGATTCCCCCCTTCTCTGGGGAATCCGCCGCCTTCAGGCCACCCTCAAGGCGTGTCCCTCGACCCCTTGCAGTGGTCCACTGGTGTCAAGAGTACTCTGGTTTATTACCAGGAGGGTCAGGTTTAGCTTGGTCAGGTTCCTTCCATTTTCAGGCTTCGTGCTCCCTTTCATTCGGACCCATCGCCTACGCCCTGGGTGGAGCCCCCGTGAACGGTTTGGACACAATGCCTCAGTGCTCTCCCACCGACTCGGGCTGGTGCCCCCAATGGCCTCGGGCAGCAAATCGATATGAATCCTGTGATTAAGCGGTCGATGCTCGTTTGCTGCCTCATTCCATCAACGGTTAGTGCGATATTGATGCTGCTTTTCCGCCACGGTCGGCAGTACTCCCATATCGTTACGCCGGTGCCCCCAGTCCTTGAGTGAATGGACGCATGATTCACATCACTTTTTCCACCCCCCCCCCCCCCCCCCGTTCTGACCAGGCAAAATCTCGACACTCTTGACACTATTCCCCAGTGCATCTTCGCATATCCAGGGGATAGGACCACGATGCGGCGTACTTTGAGGTTCTTATGGTCCGAGCTCTAAGACCTTAAACTAAGATCTACCCCTATAGTCCGAGCTCTACGACCCTAAACTAAGATCTCCCCAAATGGGATTCTGCGTCCTGCATGACGTTAAACTGCACTCACAGAACTACGTATGGCTTGATCTCCAGCCTGATGGAGTACGTAGGAACGCCCGGGCATTTCGACTCGGGTCCAGCCTCAGGGATCGCTAAGTCCCGCCCCTCCTCGTCGCCGGCCGTCTGGCCTGACTTCGGGTAGAGTGGTGCAGTTGTGATATTCTCCCCGATTCAGCTCGGGATGCCCCATCGCAATGATGGGAAGCGACGGTTTCCTCGTCAAAGAGGTTCTGTCTGAGAATTGGGGTGATTCACGGCCAGATTAGTGCATCCGCCTAATACGCTTTCCCCACGGTGGCGTAATTTTGAGAGCGTTGGATTCTATCCGAACAAATTGTCACTTCGCCCCACGCTTCGCATGCCCTGTTGATCTGGATTTCCACCCTTGTGCCTGAAGGAACCCCCAAAGCGGCATTGATGATGACATGTGATCCGCCTCCTGCAATATGGATGATGACCTTCGGTCCGTCTATCGCAGTAGTATGGTCGATTGATCCATTGTCCGCTTGCCGTCTTGGGCATTTCCTGGAAGGCCAACCGTTGTGGATTTCTGAATTCGGGACGCGCGATTCACCCTTTCTCATTTCCCTATGTTCGAATAAAATCTCAACACCCCTAGCATTGTCCCGCTCGTGTGTCGGAACAAGTTGGGGGGATGATACATTGATTAGGATTGAGGTCTCCTTTCCTAGGAATGACCTCCCTCTTTTCTCTAGAAATCCAGGCCCAATTGCGGATGCCTGAAGCTTGGTTAACGCTCCCGCAAGACAATGAATTGTGGTCGAGCATTTTAAACCAAAAGATGCAGATAAATATGGTGATTCATACAAATGGATCAAAGTATTGAGTAGCGGAAGCAAATGTTTTGGGAATGGAAAAACAAATCCCCTAGGGATTAGCGTGCTGGATAAGTCTTTCTAACGCCACTACCCTTTGGCTGGCGGCCTCCAGAGCTGCTTCTCGCTCTCTGCGTGCCCTCTCCTCGTCAGCGGTCGCAGCACGCAGTTCGTCGATTCTGGCCTGTGCATGCTCCCGCTCGACTTGGATTGTGACCATCTGTTGGCCCGCCTCCGTCAGCTGTACCTGTGCGTCAATCAGCTGGGCTGTTAGTTGCTCCACAAGCTCAGTGCATGCTGCGACGAAGGCCTCCTTCTCTACCGCCTGCCCTTCGAGGCGCCAGACTTCCTGCTCCGCCACGATGAGCGCCCGCGTGCTCTCCGACATGTCCCGACTTTGTGCGACGTCGGCACGCCGGCAGCTCTCGCGCATCTTTTCGGCCATGAAATCACGGACCGTCAGATGGAGGCGTTAAGCATCAGCTCCCCCGGCACACAGGAAGAGCAGCCAGGTTTGGAGTGACCCCATGCGCCCCAGCCACTCCGATGGGTCTCGCTTGAGGAAGCACTGGATGCACTTCCACCCCCTGCAGCGCGTTATCCGGCTCTCCTCGACCGCCTCCGCATCTGAGTCGTCCATCTCCTCAGGGTCGGCAGGCCGGTAGGCAGGGAAGGCAGCCAGCAGGTCTGCTGCAGGGTCCGCCCCTGGGATGTCCTCATGGGGGATAGGTTCCCCAACATCTGGGCGACCTTCTTCTCTCTCCCCAGCGGCGTTAACACCCTCGTCAGCCCCCGACCTCTCTCCGATGTCAGCACCGCCGACGTCCGTAGCCCCTTGATCAGCAGTTGGTGGGGCCGGCTCGGTGTGGGAAGTCTCTTCCGGAGCAGGCGGCATGTCTGCCACCAGTCCACTCGTGGATGGCCCGGGTTCGGCAACCCGACGAGCCTCCAGCGTTGAGATCACTGCGTAGGGCATGCCGTGGTTAGTCACGGATCGTCAACGGCAAGCACCAGCAGTAAAATAAGGAGACTTACGGGAGTTCAGAGCGTCATCTTCCGCTATCCCGGTTGCCGCAGGAACAGTTGCAGCAGGGGACCCTTCCGCGCTTGTCAATTCAATGATGGGTGTCTGGCCCCCGCCTTGTCCTGCTGGCGCCTCTCCTACTCCCGCTGAGGACGCCTGACCAACATCCGTGCGCTCTTGAGAAAGGTGGAGAAATGGGTTAGAAGCTGCATAAGAAAATGGATGAAGCAGGTTGAGTAGGGATAGAAGCGGACCTCGAGGAGCTCAGTGACATCAACATTGTCAGAGCCGGCCACCTCGCCGCTCTCCCGCGGGCTCCCCTGATGGGATCTTCCCTCAGAGCCTTCATTCTCCCCCATCTCCTCCTCTTCCTCGGAGTCATTGCTACTGTCATCTTCCGCCGGCGGCATCTGTTCTGGAGTGGGTTCTAGACCGAGCATCACCTTCACCAGAAGGGATGGCTCCGCACGCTGGCCACGTTGGCGCGCGTACTCGTCCATGGCCGTCAGATACGCATACTGCCGGCTGAATTCCACCCTGTCGGCGATATGGAGGCGCCCGACCTCTGGCAGATAGATTCCTTCTCTGAGTATCTTTCGGCAGATGGCGTCGGTCCCCAGTGACTGCCGCAGGGTCATCCAGGCCGACCACAGCGCCGGGAAGACTGCATCATGGGAGGGTTCGAGCAGACGCCTTACCTGCTTCTCGGGCCACTCCCCGACCGCCGCATGTGCCCCCTCACTGGGCGTTGAAGTCGTGGCGGCAGCTTGAGATGTGCCCGCCGCCGAAGTCCCTGCCCGCGCCGGCTCCGCTTCTTGGCGCGCCTCCGTTCTCCCCCGTGTGGCGGCGCCTCGCCTCCTTCCTTGACGCCCGGTCTCCGCACGGGTGACCTCGAGCCGCCGAACTGGCTTCCGTAGAAGCCCCTCGGGGTACGCGATGGCCCAGTGTTCGGCGTACTCGGTTGCCAAGCCTGCGTCAACCCCGGTAGGAAGGAGAGTGATGACGTCGCCAGAGCCGAAAGCGACAAACATCAGCCACATTTGGCGAAGGATGCAAGGGTTCGTCTCCTCCCGGACAGTAGTGAATACCCTCTTCGGCATCCGTTGAAGGCACCTGAACTGCCTGGCGAACCGGGTTGGCACGTAGGGCTCGCAGATCATCTTCCCGTCGATCCGAGCCACGAACACCCCGCCCCGCATGTTCAGGAAGTACTCGTGATGCTCCAGCGGACCCTGCCCGTTGTCGATCATCTGGCCAACGGGAGCGGGGAACGGGCTGAAGTTGAAATTGGCATGATTGCCAATCCGAATCCTCACGCCCTCCTCACTTAGGGTCATCGGAGTGACCCCCGCAATGTTCAGCAGGGAGGGTCGCAGGCCGTTGCCCGGAGGAATGATGGTGTTCAGAAACGTGTACCCACCAAGGTGAGCAGCCACCCAGCTGTGGAAGAATTGGAAGGGCCCACAGATCCTTCGTGGCGACCCCCCTCGTGAGATGCGTCCCAGGATGGCGTACAGCTTAGCCAACACTGGGACCCCGAGGTTGTATCTTTTGTTGGCGGCCATAGCGCCCGCCATCGCCAGTGTCGCCGGGCGAATGCCCATTCTCGCGTCCCGCACTGGCAGGAGCCACCCACTCAGAAAGGCGGCCAGGAATGCCGCGTACTGGACATTTGGGTCCCGGGCCTCGATGACGCGGTACCCCCATGAGCGGTAGTCGCCCGTCTCCAGGACCCGCCAGTACGACCCGTTCCGGCTCCTCTGAGCCGCGGTCGGGCACCGCTTCCCCCTACCTGGCATCCTGACCGCCGGGTCATGCTCCAAGAACTGGCCGAACCACTCCATGTAGGCTATTTCCTTGTGGAAGTCCTTGATCCCAAGCCGCTGCGTCGCCAGGTCAGGTAGATGCCATGTCAGAATGGGAGTCTGTGACCTGTCTTCCCAGATGTTCTTCGGGGGCAGGAACTCATCGTATTGGTAGCCCTCCAGCGGGATACCTCCGATGCAGTGGATGTCCCAGAGACCGATGCCGACCTCCCCATGGTGAAGATGGAAGGTGTTGGTATCTGGGGACCAGCGGGTGAACAGATCCGGCCCGAGCTCGGACTGCTGGTAGAAGTGGAACTGCGACGTCCACACCGCCTCAAACAGGCCGATGTACCGCAGCTCCTCCGTGAAGTGATCGCAAGTATGGCGTACCCAGAACGCCCAGGCCCATTCACTGGTGAAATTGCCCCCAGACCTCAAGTCCCAGTCCTTCAGCCAGCCCTTGGTATCGTCAGTAACACTCTGGCGATATGTGCTCGAGTAGAGGGCTGGAGAATTCTCCGCAGTAGGCTCACCCCCGTCAATGGTTCACGTCCTCGGGTTCAGGACGTAGACATCTAAGTGCCTGGTCTCCCTGGCAGGATTCCCATTGTTGGTGATGTTATAGCGGGGAAGCTCGTCCTCCCGAGTCACCCAGGTCTGTGGCGCATCAACCTCGAACCCTGGCACCGGAACCTCATCTAGGATGCCGAAGTTCCAGAGCGGCAGGTTGTCTGACAGTGGATATGTCTTCTGGGCCGGCGTCAGCAAGTCGAACAGGGATTGATTTTTGGAAACAATCTCCTTGGCTCCATAGACCTCCTCGTTCGTCGCCATCTCAGCTCTGCGAGTGGCGGCATCCCCCTCATTTCCTTGATGCGCGGCCATCTCAGAAGCTCAGGGAGTCGTGCGGGTTAAGGGATGAAGCGTGCGGAATCGGACGAGGCTGGCAGAGAAGTTTGAGAGTTGGCGCATAATCCTAGTGGACGGCGCGCAATCGGGATGTCCGTCGCGTAAAACCCCGGGTGTTCGCGCAAAATCAGGCCGAAATCCGGAGAGGTTTGCGCGACGAATGGGCGAATTCCGCGTCGGAAAGGGAAATTTCGCACACGAGAGCTCGAATGCTTATCGCGCGGAAGGCCAGTGTACGGTGCGGGGGACCCATGGCCCCTATTTATAGGTGAGGCCGGGTGTCCGCGCTGCGCGGAAAGCGCTTTGCGCAACCGCACTGGCGAATTTCGTGCCCGACGCCCTTTTTTGCGCACCACAGTCCCGCGTCACCCAGGACTTCGGCAATCCGGCGTCTCCCTCGGAACCCGATCGTTGCGAACTCTCGCCGATCAGATTCCGAGGGGGGATTTTTTAGACGCCGGAAAAGTCCGTTGATCCCAAATGAAGCTCCGGGTGCAGAAAGCGAGGTCATATTTGGAGTCAGAAGCACGTTCCGGAGGGCCCGGAGGTCTTGCGCGGAATATTGGAGACCCGCGCGCAAAGTTGATGAGCCACGCGCAAACCTCCCGGGATGCGCGCAATGCGCTGAGCTGGCGCGCAATTTTGCGCGCCAGTGGCCTGCGCGGCTCCCTTGCGCGCCGGGCCCGATTCCGCGCCCGCGAAGAGAATTCCGCGCCCGAGAACCGGATTCCGCGCCCGGGGTTGCCTATAAATATAAGGCGACCCCCGAAGTTTTGAAGGTTGCCAGAATTCGAACGGTCTCTCGTGCGCGCAATCCAACCCCTTCCGCGCACAATGCCGATCTTCAGGTAACCTCTTTTCTTTCGCGCAAGAAAGTCTCGGGGTTCGCGTTCGCGCGTAATCCCTTTGGATCCTTTCTTTCGAACAGCTATTAACCCAAAGGCCTTTGCGTGCAAAAGAAGTCTCTTGCGCGCAATTGCCCCCGGGTGCGTGCAATCCAGCCCGATTGCGCGCACCCCCCCATTTTCAAAGTGGCCATTCATTAAAGAATGATCCGTTGCCCCCGTGCGCTATCGGAAGCCCGGTGTGCGCAATCTCTATCATTCGCGCGCAAAGTGCTGGCTCAATTGCGCGCCAGCGTGCCCCTTTGCGCGCCGACCCGCGGTATTGCGCGCAAAGCTCCTCTTTTGCGCGCAAACCGCCAGGGTCGCCCCCTTTGACCCCCTTTGGGTACCCGCCTGCGTGGCGCCCGATGACCCTCATCCCGGGTGCCCGCACCGTGCATCGTCTTCCCGTGCGGCCCCCTTAGGCTTGCGCGAAGTGACACGGACCTATCGGTGGCATACGTCCTGCACGACGTTAAACTGCATCTGTCCCGCACGACGTTAAACTGCACTTCGTCCCAGCTACAAGACGTTAAATTGTACGCTATTCGTCCTGCACGACGTTAAACTGTAATTCGTCCTGCATGACGCTAAACTGCACCACGTCCTGCACGATGTTAAACTGCATACGTCCAAACTGCATGACGTTAAACTGCCCAGCCCCCATCGTCCGCGCTGCAAGACGTTAAACTGCCAAGCGTCTTCGTCTTCAACACACGACGTTAAATTGTACTTCGTCCGGAAAGACGTTAAACCGTCCGCATCACCCGATCCCGTGCCCCGCACGCAGGGTCCTCCCGGTTTGGATGTGGCCCCCACCCGCTCGTCTCTGCAGGGATGTCGGGATTGGAGTGGCCTTCACCCACGGGGGTAGAGTGTTACAAACAGAACGAACTACGTGGACTTTGATCCCTGTCTTCTAAACAGGGTACGTAGGAAGCCTCTCCGAGGTTCAAGCCCGCCACCTGGTCGTCCCGGTCGTATTTACGTCGGTTCGTCCATCAGTAAACCCCTCCCGGGTTCACACTCGCGTTGATTCACCTATGAATCTACCTCTGTGGGAGACTGCACGTGTGTATCTCCATTGTGATTCCCCACCGCCTCGATCTCTTCGTGAGTCGGCTTGCCAACGTCCAGCATGACGTTAAACTGTGGTTCACCCGGCCGTTCCATCCCCCTCTGTGTGAGGTGGTTCAGTTCAATCCTTCTCCAGGTAGCCTCGATCTCTTCGTGAGTCGGCTTGCCAACGTCCAGCATGACGTGAAACTGTGATTCACCCGGCCGTTCCATCCCCCCCTGTGCGAGGTGGTTTGGTTCGATCCTTCTCCAGGCAGCCTCGATCTCTTTGTGAGTCGGCTTGCCAACGTCCAGCATTACGTGAAACTGTGATCCACCCGGCCATTCCATCCCCCTCTGTGTGAGGTGGTTCAGTTCAATCCTCCGCCCGGCGGCCTCGATCTCTTCGTGAGTCGGCTTGCCGACGTCCAGCATTACGTTAAACTGTACATCCGAACTACGCTGACTTTGATCCACGCTAACGCGCGGTACGTAGGAAGCCCCTACGGGGTCCAAGCTCTTCACTCCATCATCCACCCTGATCCTTACCCGGGCCGCCACATCCCGGTGGGGTCATGCCACTTCACTCCAATCTACATCACTTGGGAAGCCTCCCATGCGCTGGCCCCAGCGTCGGAGGTTCCCCGCAAGGGGTTCTGTCATCTGATCCACTTTTTGTGTTGATCAGTCCGATGTCGTCCCCGCTGGACGTTAAACTTGCGGCATACCCCATGTTAAACATGGGAAGCTGAGGAAAACCTCTGGTGACACAGTTCCCCGCACCCAGTGCGGGATGCCTCAGGCCATCATGCCTTCGAGAAGCCCTATTAGGGACGGAAAGTAGACATGCAGAGCCGCAGTGTTGAGACACGCCCCCAGCACCCAGAGCCACCCGGTCTCCTCACCGCAGGTTGCTGCCCCGACCAGACTCCTTGGAGCGTCCGGGCGGAAGCAGCATAATTAACCGGTGTCCATGAAGATATGGCGCCGGGAACGAGATTCACGAGCATGTCTTAAATCTATGAGGGAGACCCGGATTAGGCGACGAGTTCCGAGGAGACGTCCACAGAAGGAGGAGCCGACGTCCCATCATCCCGGTTTCGATCAAGGAGCAGACGCCCCTGAATAAGGGACGAATGCCGCCCGCCCTTGGAAAGTGGGACTGCAGGGCCACAAGCCGCGCGCCCATCCCCTCGGGTCGACGGGTGCACGCGCGAACGCGTCCTGGCGGAACAGCGTAACCCGATGCACATCCGCACCGAAACAGCTGTATCGGTCAATCTTTGATATAAGGTTTGGTTTATCATCGTTCATTTGGGGTTCATCTTCTCCTATTTCTACTTTCTCTATTATAGCATGTAATCTCCATGAATCTATTGGGGTTTTCTTGGGTTTCAGTTGGTGCGGTTGTACCATGGAATCCTCAGGTGGATGCAGTTGACGTGAGAGGAGAATCGTGACACGTTGGGTGGATAAAGAACGTCAAGAATTGTTTGAGGTAGGGGATTCATTGCTTCTCTTTTATTTTACATGCAATTGTATTGTTAGAATGTGTTATCCCACTGGACCACAATGTAATTAAAATAATAAATATTTAAACCAGATAAATAAATTGATATCAGTAATATGTTATTACCCCTTGTTTTCTAAATAGTGTAATATCCACACTTGCTTCGTTTCTCTTTTCATTCATTATGAATATTTGTAAACATGTTATACCAGAAGTAATTGATAACTATTGTATATGGATAAAGAGGCATGTAAATGAATCTGGTTCTTCATGTTTTAATTTTATGTTAATCAAATTGGTGCAGAAACCATGATTAATTATTTGTGATAGCTTACTGATTAGGATTCCTTAATTTTGGAACCCATGAATAATGAATCTATTAATTGAAGTTGGATTAAAGAAAATATCATTTGATAATTCCCTGAAGGGTACTGAGTTACCCTCTTGTTTGTTAAAGGGCCAATAGCCCAATTAATGTGATGTTTTTTTCCTACTACTTGTGTTATGATGTGAGCCTGGATGGATGTTGTGATATGTGGGGGCATAAAGACATTTGGTTATGGTAGAAAATGATGCCTAGGGTGGTGAGATGCATCAGTTTATGCATGTGGGTGTCTAGGAGGACACCGGGGATGATGGAATGGGATGGTTGTGTTTATTGGATGCTTACTATTTCTTTTTGTTCGATTATCTATTTTACTTTTCCCCGTAGCCTAAGGAAGCTGGTCTTTCTTACCCTTCTTCTAAAAGAGTCAAAGACGCGTGGGGTATGCCATGTGCTTTCCGTGTTTAGCTTCTCAAGGAAGGATGGGTCTAAGATCTTGCTATAGGTGACAAAGGCTCGACGGGTAGTACATTTAATCATCATTTTGACCCCCCTTGTGCTTAGTAATATGGAATATTTTTCTAAAATTTCTGGGAATGTAGAAAAGTATTTATATAACGAATAATTGAATAAATGGTGTAAACCCATGGGGTTGGAGTTTGCTGGAACATAATGATGAACTTTTAATTTTAAAGGGACAATGGACTTTGGCTGTGATGCTAATGGAATTTAATGTGGAATTTTTCATGGTTAATTAATGTTTAAAGAATCAATTAATGTAAAGTGAAAATGGTAAAAAGGCAATGAAATAATGTATTATATCTCTTTAAATGGTTGTGTGCTTATAGGATACTTAGTCTTAAGGTGGAATCTCAGATTCTAAGAGAAGTTCTCTACAGTTCAGTCTAATACTAGGTTATCCCTTTAGTGTGGTTGTGAGATATAGTATATTCTGTAATTTGTGTGTTTCTATACACTACTCTACCCTTTCAAGAAGGGAAACTGACACCCCAGGGATTTTGATCCCTGGGGGGTTGTTTTCCCCAACATTCTGGTGGAAGGATCAATGGCTGACTACCCCCTTTGTCCCTGATCTCTTCTCTTGGATGATACTTGTGTTGGTAGGAATAGTGGTTAGTTTTCCCCATATATGTGTGTAGAGGGCTGTAATGGATTGTGGTTATTCATACACATATATTCTGGATATAGTATCTTATTGACTACTATTGGTGTAACGTGTATGGGATATGCTGGCTTGAGGATCCTTACTCAGTGTATGGGCAGTAATGGATTGACATATAATACCCGATGTATGATACACGTTATGTGGGATGTGGTGGATCCTAGAAACTACCAGGTTACTTTTCATACATAGACATGGTGTTTGTTTGCACGAGGTGGATGTTTTGGTGCTTCACCCAGGTTTTTGCGGGAATGCATTTTTGGAGAGAGATGCCCAGCACGTGCGGCATTTGGGTAAAGTAGAAAACCAATGGGGAAGTAGTACCAGGGTTACCTTGATATTCTTTATTATATGATATATTCTTGTATTTGTTACTTGGTGATAGTATCCATGGTTTGGTTGGGAACTTGGTATAACTACTTAGGTGATGAGTTAGTTTCAGTTGTTGTTCACTGTGTTATAGCATGATTTCTTTACTTTTGCACGTGAGGCTTTGGGGATGATCCTATTGAGTATAATGTTATACTCACCCTATGTATATATAAACTATTTTTTAGATCACTTGGAGAAGGTTGGAGGTAAGAATGGTTACTACTATCTTGTGGTTTCAGGAGCTATTCGGGCTTTTGGTTGCTACTGTTTTACTTCCCTCTGGGTACTTACAGTCTTTCCACTATCAATTGTAGTAGTTTTTTCATGAAATTTCTTATGTGTACATGGGATTTGTTTCATCTTACTATTTGAGTTGGATTTGGTTGGTGTCTATCTTATCTCTCTCTTCCGCATGTGTTCTCTTAGAAGGTAATGCCTCCCATTGGTGTGTTTACTGTACCCTCGGTGCTAGTCGCCAACCACGGGCCTAGAGGCGGGACTCTAGGGTCATTATCTCCCTTCTCACATTTATTTCCCTAGAGGAGTACACTTTGTGGGGAGGGGGTTGTGACAGAGTGGTATCACATGTCTTTTTTGAGGGATAAGATGGAGTTTGGAGTTAGGGACAACTAAGGTTTCTTGAGTTGGTAGGGCAACAATGCCATTCATGTTTAGAAAGTGAGGTAAACACTGGAGACCAGCTGATTCATAGGCATTTAGGGCCCCCTATGATCTAATGTACGGAAATTTATGGTTACAATGGCTACTATAAAAGGTGATACTAGTTTCAGGGTTGAGACATAGGAAATGATCATGCATCATTATTCTTTGTGTCTGTGTTTGAATGGGTAGACCACGGGATATGTTATCCTAAAATGAATAAAAGAAAACTATTAATTAATTAATGTTGAGTCATCAATATTCCTGGTTTAGGATCTCTAATGGTTTGTTATTTTACAGGTATGGCTCCAAGTCGACGTCCTCATCAGGTTTTCATAGAAAATGTCCAACAGGATGTTCCAGCAGATCTCCACAGGGTAGAGGTTGATGACGATGACACTTGGAGGAAGACACTCTGAGAGTTCCAGTTCCATAGTTTGCAGAAGTATGAGGGCTCCGTTTTAGATTCATTCATGAAAGTCTTGTTGGAGGAGGTCGAGATAGGCTTCAATTTGATTCGTGCTCGGAAGGATCACTGGGTGTCCATGGTTTTGACGATGCTACATGGAGCAGCGAGGCAATGGTGGTTCTTGTTCCTTGGGTATCAGGAGGAGTCATCGATCTCATTGGAGGAGTTCCGAGACAAGTTTAAAGTCGAGTTTCTTTCTTCAATTGTGAAGGCATCTGGTAGCCAAGAGCTTCATACCCTTCGACAGGGGAGCACTAGTGTTTGAGAGTTTGGAATCCGTTTCAAGAACCTTTTACGATATTCATCTGACCTGCTGCCTGATGAGGAGGCTAGGGAGAGTCATTTTGAGGAGGCTTTGCATCCAATGATCTAGTGCCAGTTCAGCCCATTTATGCTGAAAACATATATTGAGGTGTTGGAGAGTGCAGAGGTTGTTGAGAGGACTTTGTCCAAGACCAAATCATCACATTAGGGTAATCTTCATGATTCCTCACGAAGTAGAGTTGTGGTCCGGGGTTCCCGGTTTTCAGGGAAGAAGAGTTTTCGTTCAGCCAAGGGTATGTCCCAGCTAGCCACATCTCGTTTCTATAGAGGCAACAACTCTCAGGTGAATTCCAAAGGATTGTGTGATTTTTTATCTTGTGGTGGATATGGTCATCAGCAGTCTGAGTGACTAACCTTTTAGAGCGGTCATCGTGCACCAGGTTCTACGCTCCAGGTTCCTTCGTTGAGGTAGTTCAACCGAGGTAGTAGTAGCAGGTTACACCCACTTTAGATCAGTAGAGGGTAGATGAGGAAGGAAGAGGAAAGGCCCATGACACTCCTTTTCCTCAGAGAGAAGAGTGAGGCCATGGTGGTGGTTGTCATCAGGGCCAGAGAGGTCGTGGAGGAGGTCTTGGTCAGCTTCATGCTCTAGGATTGCAAGCTCCAGGAAATATAGACATCATTCAAGGTACCATTTTATTGTTTTATACCTTTTTGTATTCCTTGTTTGATTCAGGAGTGACACACTCCTTCATATTACCTACCCCTTTCATGCTTTGGGACTTGATGTTTGGAGGCTTCCATTTCCCTTATCGTTGACTACACCAGTTGGAGGTGGAGCTGACTTGTTTGAAGTATGTAGAGACTGTGAGCTAGTGTTGGGACAACACCGATCTCTGGATGATTTACCATGTTAACGAATACTGCCACATGATGTCATCCTCGGCATGGATTTGTTTTATTTTGTGCAAGATATCATGGATTTCTTGAGGAAGAAGTTTGTTTTCCTTGGTGTGGATGGAGAGCCAGTTGTGTTTTTTGGTGAGTGAGATCCTTAGATTGGACATAGGTGTGTTCCGTCCTTATCATCCATGATGGATGAGATTGTTCTAAGTTCAACAGAGGTTAAGGAGTTGGTTTTTCTTAGGGTCATAGAAGAGTACCCTGATGTCTTTCCAGAAGGGGTTGTAGCATTACCCCCATGACGAGAGATCAATTTTGGGAACGAGGTACAACCAGGAGCATATCCCGTCTCTATGTATCCATATAGGATGACCCCATATGAGTTACAAGAGCTACGTATACATATTGATGGTTTATTATAGTGTGGTATTGTTCACCCAAGTGTGTCGCTGTGGGGTGCACCAGTTCTGTTTAAGAAGAAGGATGGCTGAAGTTTCTGATTGTGTGTTGATTATTGTCACTTAAACAAAGTGAAAATAAATAATCGCTATCATATTCCAGGTATTTATGATTTATTCGATCAAATGAAGGGTGCATGTTGGTTCTCAAAGATCAAATTGCGGCCATGATATCATCAAATGCGCGTGAAGAATGAGGATATCTCGAAGACCGCTTTCCGTTATCATCATGGACATTATGAGTTAGTTGTAATGCCGCATGGCGTGAACAATGATCCAGATGTATCCATCGGATTGATGAATGTTGTGTTCTGTGGGTTCCTGGACAAGTTCATGGTAGGTTTCATCGATGACATCCTTGTGTACTCCACATCTGAGAAGGAGCATGCAGAGCATCTATAAGCTGTTTTGGGAGTTCTTCGTCTACATCAGCTTTTTGGTAAGTGTTGAAGTTTGAGTTTTGGGCTCGAGAAGTCCGTTTCATGGGTCATGTTGGTGTTCCAATAGGGATTAACTGTCAATCCATAGAATATAGAAGCTGTTGTGTCTCATGAATCCCCCAAGACAGTGTCAGAGGTGCAATGTTTCCTTGGTCTCGTGGGCTACTACAGAAGGTTCATAGACAATTTCACACTAGTTGCGACTCCTCTAAAATCATTGACTAGAAAGTATCATGCATTCATATGGACTGATTAGTGTCAGAAAGCTTCTGAGTATCTAAAGGAGAAGTTAGTAAGTTCTCCAGTTCTTTGTCTTCCTTCTGAGGGAGTTCAATTTGATGTTTTCTGTGATGCTTCGCATCTGGGGTTGGGCTATGTTCTAATGCAGAAATGATCAGTTGTTTCTTATCCGTCTGGGTTGTTACATCCCCATGAACGTAACTATGCCACTCATGATCTTGAGTTGGCATCCATGGTGTTTTCTCTGAATTTGTGGAGACATTACCTCATTGGTGAGCTCTTTGTGGTTTTCACCGATCATAAGAGTTTTAGGTATGTTTTCTCCCAGCGTTACATGAAATTACAATAGTATTGGTGGATGAAGTTCTTACAGGAATTTGACTTCGAGATATCATATATACCTAGAAAGGGGAATGTTGTAGCTGATACGCTGAGTCGATAGTCACTTAGTGATGCTATGAATGAATCTGATGATTCCAGGAGAGTAATAGAAGAGCTATCAGCATTTAATCTTTATATGGGAGAAGTTGGGGGTAGTGGTTGCCTTTTTCAGATGATAGTACATTCATTGCTGATGCATAAGGTGGAAGAGTCCAAGTTTGGGGATCTTGAGGTGGAGGTCTGGATAGACCGAGTTTTTTGTGGCGAGTCCCCTGATGGTTGGATTGAGGATGAACGACACCGAGTGTTTTATCATGGAATTATTTTTGTTCCTTTAATGATGCATGATACAATTCTCAAAGAGTTCCATAGTTCTCCTTTAGCGGTGCATCCTAGTGTGACAATGATGTATCGAGCCTTGAGGAGACAGTTTTGGTGGACTGGGTTGAAGTGTGCGGTTGCGGAGTTTGTGTCTTGATGTTTGGTCTACCCGAAGGTGAAGGATGGACACCATGTTCCTGGTGGTATTCTCAAGACATTATAGATTCCACAATGGAAGTGGGATGACATCTCAATGAACTTTTTTACTGGCTTACCTCGAGCTCCGGGAGGACATGATGCTATTTGGGTGGTAGTGGATCGTTTAACAAAATCGTCCCACTTCATAGCGATCAATGAGTCGAGATCAGTGGATTTTTTTTCAAGGTAGTATCTAGAGGAGGTGGTGAGACATCATGGAGTCCCAAGGATTATAATTTCTGATCGAGATCCTCGTTTTACCTCCAGAGTGTGGAGAGGTTTCCAACATTCTTTAGGTTCTGAACTATGCCTTATCACTTCTTTTCTTCTCAAAAGGATGGTCAGACAAAAAGAACCATCAAGACTATTGAAGACATGTTACGCTCTTGTGTTGTTGATTTTGGAGGTTTTGGATGAAGCAATTACCCTTGGGGAAGTTCACTTACAATAATAGTTTTCACTCCACCATCGGTATGGCATCGTTTGATGCCTCGTATGGCTGACCATGATGTTCTCCATTGTGCTTGACTGGGGTTGGAGAGTCAGTAGTTCTCAGACCGGATCTAGTGCAGAATACAATAGAGATGGTTCAGGAGATTCATGAGAGGATGAAGACAGCATAAGATCATCATAAGTTATATGATGATCAAAGGTGCAGAACCTTAGAGTTAAATGTTGGGGATCATGTGTTTCTGAATATAACTCCCCTTCATGGGTAGCGAAGTTTTGGTCATGGGATTAAGCTTTCAACCCGGTTTTTTGGTCCTTTCTAGGTGTTTTCTCATGTTAGAGCTATGGAGAATCGAGTAGACTTCCCCCTCAGATGAGTCGGATACATGATGTTTTCCATGTATCACAGCTCTGTAGTTATCTTCATGATAACTCTCAAATCATTGATTGGGGAGAGATTGATTCTGATGATTATGAAACCTTTGAGGAGCGACCTATGGATATCCCAGACCGCAAGGAGAAGGTGTTGTGCAGGCGTTCTATCCCCTTGGTTTGTGTCTTGTGGCGACATGGTGGAATGGAGGAGAGTACCTGGGAACATGAGTCACAGATACATGCTCAGTACCCAGAGTTGTTTTATGTTTAACTCTTTCCATGTATCGATGTAGCTTATGTGGTTATTAACCCTTCATGTTTATGAGATGGCTCTTTTTTTTTGGTTTTGTGGATTTCTCTCTTTTGAGAGGTATCTCTGTGGGTGGTTGTTCAGACCCCGTTTCGTTTTCAATTTATGTTTGTTTTGAATTCTCAGGGATGATAATGATTTTAGAGGTATCTGATGTAATGGCTTGGACCTCTCTAGTCAATTCCTTTGTGAAAATATGGTGTTTGAGGTGTTTCAGGAGGACAAGGTGACATATCCCCAACAAATTGCTAATTTTCCAGTTCTGCGAACAGTTCCAACGGTAGACAGTTGTGAACAGTGCAACGGTAACCTTCAATGAATAGTTCATTAGTGACCTTAGGTGAATAGTGTCATTGGTAACCTTTTCTGTATAGTGTCATCTATGACCCTTGGTGAACAATTTCATCGGTAACCTTCTATGAACAGTTCAAGATGTGTCACATAAAACATACATCTATTTCAAAATAATTATCGATGTAATTTCATGTCGGTGTATGATATCCCAGATGTAGTACTTTCCCACCTCCACCACCGAGTCTCTCTAATCATTAAGATGTGAGTAGACATTTTTATCTCATTTAAAATCACATAGACGGAGTCAAAACACCTCAGGGTCATGGGGAACCCCATATAAAAGTCTTTATTGAAGTCCCCACTACCCAGTGATATTGATTTCATTCATCAGTATCTCAATAATTGAAGCAATGAAAACTTCTCAAACATATACTAGGGTTTGATGTCATCATTAAATGAGAGATTAGTGAATGGTATGTTAGGGAACAATTGTACCAGTATTTCAAGTACATGTATTCCTTACAAATATAATGAGACTGAGTTCACTAAATAAGGAAATGGATTTAAAGGATGTGTTCAAGACCATACCTATTATAGTAAAAAGTTCGACATCACTATTTGATGGAGCATTATCCACTAAATTCACATTGATTACCTCATCTCCTGGAGCATGTCTATGGTACCCATAAATCATTGTCATTAAGGGAGTATGTATCCTCTACTAAGGTTTTCTATTCCCATCTCATCTTGACCTCCTAGCACTCTTCTAGGGTATATTGATGAAAAAACATTCATGGTGACCATTCTTGCCACACTGATGACTATAAAATTATATATTTATACATGTGATGATGTAATTCCCCATAACCTACAGTTTTTACACCTATCTCCAATTAATAGTACTATGGATGTTTAGTTATGAAGTAACTATTTTATCATCTACATCTCCTGGTCCACCTTTCTCTTATTACTATTAGAAGAAACTAATATTATAGTACGAGATATCTAAATAACTGGCTTACTATGAGATAGATGTAATCTTGTTACCTTTTCCTCTTCCACACCCTCCTCAAAGGTTGGGCCCTTATATGGAACCTATTAATATATCCTCTGGTTAAATACTCTAACCTGACATCTGAGATTCGATCAATGGAATGTCTCAAACATCTAATTAATTTTTTCCTCATTTCAAACCAATAATGAGAGAAGTCAAGAAACACTCTAAAATGCGCATGTAATTGAAATATATTCTTACACATATTTATTAACTCAATGAACTCCATGTCATGGTCTAAAATCATTATTTCATAAATGTACTAAGTATGGAATATCTGTATACTGGTCAACCATGTTAGACCATATCATCCTGAATCCTAACTCATGGATGTCCACCACCTCCTAGATATTCCTTGGAACATGATGGTTTTGAGTATCACATTCCCCTCATCCGGATTCTGGGCCAGACCAAAGATTCTATCTATAAATTCATTCCAATCCTCTATATCTTGTGGGACTCGTATACCCTAGAATGATGGACTGTGCTGGGACTAAAAATTCCAATCATTATCTGTCATATTATTTTTTGTGTCTTTTCCTAGGAGATGTACTGTTGGAAAGAGTCCATATGTATGATAGATCATTCGTGATAGTATAGGATCATGCATTAGAGAATTCACATTCACCACATTGGGTGTCACTACGATATCATGGTATTATTCAACTAGTGGTATCATCGAACATATCTAAGTCGGAATTTATTGTAAAAGAATGAACATTAGAAACATAATGTAATCATAATTAGTCAGTTGGATGACACAATGGTTTTTCTAGGAGTCTATCCTCTACCCTGGGTTTACCCCTTCAAGAACAAACCCTGGTCTCCATCCCAACACATTACTCATAGTCATCACATATATATATTAAAAAACAACATGCTCAGTTCAAATAATTAATAACTAAAAGGATATAACACAATTTCATGAAAGCAAAAATATATTACCCATCATAGAATCTATCTTGAATACATATCATAAATCATTTAATTTTATTAATGGAATACCATGAATCATAACAGTGGTGTATACATAGTGCTTGTAAACCTATGATCCTATTAAAAATGACTAAATGTACCCAACATATCTTATCAACATCATGGTAATTACTCAAGGTGAATTTAATAAACAATAATAGAAAAACATAGATTCCCACTTTTATGGATACTAATAGTTCCACTATACGGTAATGGCCAGGCATGGTCATAGTTCCCTCACTCTTGTTCCAACCATACTTACTCATATATATCCTATCCTAAATGAAGGAATGAGAATATAATTGTTTGTAAACGTCGTCCTTTGGTACCATTTTGTAACATCATTTCCCAAACCACTATGCTCAATACATACTAACACATGACCTCATGTGTGTCTCCCCATACATAAGAGGCTTCGGACAAGTAGTGAGGGTCTAAGTCTATTAATGTTGATACTATAACTGTTGTATCTGGCCATAAGATCAAAAATAAAAAAACTAAATCATAAATAATCATAGAAACATGCCGAAGTATAATAATGGCATACAAGTCGTAACAAGAAGAAACTCGTAATGCACCAAGCCTCTTCAGAAAGTAAGAATCAAATTAATAATGAGACAAACAATTAAATAAATTTCTTCGGGTTCTCCCATGTCATTCTCGAAACTATCTTTCTCCAAGATCAACAACTCATGTATCCAAAAAAGGGACCCATCCCTTTATTGGATTACTGGTTATTAAATCTATAAGAATACCGAAATTCATGAGTAGAGTGTGAGTAAAAATACTCATTAATGCACTTCCAATGGGTACATAACAAGTGTGCACATTCATAAGAATATTTAAAATAAAAACTAATTAATTTTCACACAATAAATAATCATTTCAAGAGTCTATGTGCTAACCACACTTCCACAAACCTCAGTTATACCTACTTATACCCCATGCCTAAAACATTAGTTTCATCATGGAGACCTCTCAATGTCACAGCCAGCATAAATCTGCTCAAAAGACATATATCCCCGAGGCCCCTAGGTCAAACCACAATAGGTCATAATAGCTCAAACATATCTCCATATTTGGTCACATAGTCCATCATTCCCCACTTTTTTTACATAGGTATAGTCACTCATGATCATAATTCACCATAGTCATCACATACATATCTAATCACTCATGATCACAATTCCCACAGTATTGGAATGACCATGCCATAATACCCCATTGTCCCTATCAATGTCATCACCAAGTCACACAAAGCATCTGGAGAGAGTCCCCCTCTAGGGATATAGATCCCCAATGGTCCCACCCATAATATTTCTACCATTCATAACAAAACAACATTGAATATACTAAAAATATAACAAAAAAATAGTGAATTCTTACATAAAATATCATTGGTGTGATAAAATACACACACACACGCATGTGACCTACTAAACAAGGTCAAAATGACACTAACCAACATAATTATAATATTATTATTGAGAATGACTCATTTCTGTAGACACATACACATTAATCAAATAATAATAATGGGATATGCATGAATAAATCATATATAATGCTTCCATTATATACATGGCCTAAAATGAAATGGAAGTTCATACCTCAAATTATTCAATGATAGTACAGAGTATAGACCATGTAGTGTGGTTCAATAGATAGATTTGAACCATTAATATTCAAGAACACCTCTTTGGGAGGCTTATTATCAGAGTTTTTGGAAAATGGACACTCATTCTTTGTTAATGGATCCTATAATCCAAACATTATATTTTATTTCTAGAAAATTAATTATAGAATGAAATGATACTCTCTATCTATTAGATAATTTAAAAATTATAATTCTAGGTCAGTGCATGCACTCAGAATATTATCCATAATAATATTTATTTTTTGAGAACTTCTTATAAATTATTCTTTAATAATTATCTTTTGGAAACTTCTCATAAATTATCCTTTTATAATTATATTCTGATAATTTCTCAAGAATTATACATTCATAATTATATTTTTATAGTTTATAAAATATTATCTATTTATAAATATCTTTTGATAATATACTATAAATTATATTGTCTAATTATCTTTCAATAAATTATTATAATTTATCCATTATTAAACTCGAAATTATCATTTGATAATATTTATAATTATTCTTTTGTAATTCAAGGTAATAATCACCTTGTGACTCGATATATTATTCATATATAAATCCATACGATTAGCCTTTGAATTTTTTTTATTTTTTAAATTATCCTATGATGATTTATTGAAATTATATTTATTATAATTACTTAAAATTACCTTTAATAATTGCATGAAATTATCTTTTCATAATTCACTGTTATTATCTCTTAATAATTATTTATGATTAAACAATCATAATTTCAAAAAAAAATTATTTAGAAATTCTTTTATATATTTATCATGATAATTTAATGTTTTTCTATTTATAACATATAAAATTATCTTTTGATAATTTGATTAACATATAATTTTATTATTTATCATAATTATTATTCAACAATTTCAGATTTTTATTATTGTATAAAATCTTAATAATTTATCCTCTCATAATCATGAAATTATCATTTAATAATATCATTTTTCAGAAATTATAATTTGATTAGCTTGTGGTATTAATAATTGATAATTATTGGTTATTTTTTTATTATTCAATCATTTTTTTCATAATTTTACTCAAAAAAAGATGAATAAATTTTATGTTGAATATCAAGGGAAAAAATCCAAACTAGGTAAAATGGGGCATAGTAAACTAGAGATGATGGCAGGTCCACTACTTCTAGGATTTGGGAATAAGAACCTCAAATCAAATCTAATTAGACCTTCTAAATGCATGACAATGTGTCTCATGATCACCCAAACTCTATGGAATTGATAAAAATTTAAATTTAAATGTTTCTGTATGTCGAAAACCATAAAATCATTGAGTTTAATCCAAAATTTAAACCTTCATATTTATTCTGAGATTCAACTGAAAATTCAATGCAAAGTCATTAATTTATCATCATTAAAGAATTTCAACTAATGTGGGTCAAAAAATATATATTTGGAAGCTTTATGGGATCAATATGACGTAATAATGTGGTCATCGACAATGAAGACAATGAAAAAAAATATTTTAATGTTTAATATAATAATAATATAATAAAATAAATAAATAACATAACCTTACATGTGATTCGTAGAAAACCATAAAGAATAAAAATATTATTTTTCATCTGGTAAAACTCATATCTCAAAATTAATAGTGGTATCAGATTTCTCAAATAACACAAAATCTGAGATATATTCAATTATTTTGGAAAATTATTCCTCACATAATATAATATATTTTGTATTTTTATTCTTTCAACCCCATGTCTCTTTGGGCCATGGAATACCGTTCTATCATTTCCCCTAACTGTGAGAATATTCCCTTTAATATTCAAGGTTGTTAATTAGGATTTTACCCTTATTAAGAGCCTTTAAATCATATATCAAGTTATTTTTATTGAAGAAATAAATTTTCACATAATGTTAACAATAATTTTTTATCAATAAATGGTTTTATTGTTTTTAAAATTTTAGTATATTATAATGTAGTCATATGATGTCATCCTTTGAATGGATTAGTTGTATTCTATATGTGTAGTTGTTGACTATTTGTATAAGTGTATCATGTTTTTTGATATGAAGTTCTAGTGAGTAGTTTACATTAGTGATAAGAGCTATCATATGGGTAACATGCTTTTCGAGCATCTTTAATCTATGTTTGATTAATTTTTATTGGATACCTTGGCAGTGAAAATCCCTAATATTTTTTGGGAGTTTCTTGATTTATTCTCAGAAGATGTTGTGACACAAACCGTTGACGTGATGTTGAGATTGAGATAGTGTAACAATCACCTACCTCTCTAATTTAAATTTATTCTTATCATATGACACCCATATAGATACAATATTTAAGAATCTAGAATAATGAATTATGTTAGAAGGGATTAATTTGGAAAAATATATATTCCTTCAACTCTTAAATGTTATTCACCACGAATGAAAAAGGTAACTGAGGATTTACCCAGACTACAAAAAATTCAATTTGGTGGATGTTATGAATCAATACCCTCATATTAGAATAGACTATCAAGATGAATAACTAAATTGTCTAGTTGTTTTTTGAAGACTAATTTTCAGTTTGGATATCACCAAATGGGGTTGAAGTATGAGTATATCCCATAGAATTACAATCAATGCATATATGGACATTGAGTGTGAGTTCATGTCATTCAATTTGAGGAATGATAATACATTGTTAATTGGGATCATGGACCCTATATTACATGGGTTCCTAAACCAATTAATATTTTTTTTGATTGAAGACGTCCTTATATACTCACAGTCAAAGGAGGAGCATTCCATGCATCTTAGTGTTTTTTAATGAATAAACTCTATGAAAATCTATCCATGTGAACATTTTGGACAAGAGTGGTTAATTTTTGTTGACAATGTGGGTCTCATGATTGTGAAACATTTTACACGTCAATGATTAAATGAGTCTAATGCCGGTAAGTTAGCGATATTGTGATAGAGAATCGAAATTTCCTTGGTCCTATAGGATATTACTAGAGGATTGTGTCTAGATTCTCATGGAATGTATCCCCATGAGCATCATTGATCAAGAAATACCCAAATTTCATCTAGAATATTCATTTTTAGGATATTTTTATAACTTAATGGAAAGGTTGATCGGTGAAACTGTGCGACAATTTTTAGAGGAAGGGGCAAGGATTGAGGTCATTTGTGATAATTCCCCTCAGTTTTTGGGATGATTTTTAATGTATTAATGGGAGATAATATCTTATGAGTTTATCTAGTTGAATCCACATAATTATATCTATTCCAATCCTTCCATATAGATGGTAGTAGTATTTTTTCCCATTAGTCTATGAATATATAACCTCATTAGTGATCATATTTTGATATTAACTCAATACAAGAAAATGAGGGATAATTATTTCAGTGAGATTTGAACATAAATTAGGGATGGTGGATGGAGATTCCCATAGAGTACAGTTATTGGATCTCACACACCACAAGAAAGGGGATATAGTTTCTGAGAAAATGATCCTGAAGTCATAGAGAGATGTTGTTTGAGAGTCAAAGGGTGCAAGGGAATAGATGGAATGGGATTTAATGATGCATATTAATTTAGAATAAGTCTATAGTAATGATTGATTTTATTAGATAACAATGGAATCATAATTTATGTGGTAGTTGTAATAGTCTTAGTGGGTATACATAGAGGATGAATTGATTTGAGATAATGTTGGTTTTAGGGATGCACCAGTGGGTTAGACCGAGGTTGTTCAGAATTAGATTGTGTTTTAGGAATCGATATTTATCTTATTGGAAATTTCAGAGGGTGTTATCTGTGAGTTTCATTAAACACCCTTAGAGGTGAATAAAATTTTATCCAATATTTACTATGGTTTTAGGAAGTATCATATGTGTTTTTTTATAACTTTTTTACTGATGGAGTCCATGTCACAGTTTTTAGTTTTTCAATCAGTTGAAGTGGGGCATCACATTCCTATTTGTTTGATATAACCCTTATAAATCCATAAGTATAAGTGGGATAATATATTAATGGAATATTTTCTTTGTTACCTCAATCCATGAGTGGATTTGATTTATTTTGGGTAATCATGGACCCACTGAGGAAGTCATACAATGTTTTGGCGATCATGGAGTCAAGTTCTATAGATGCTCTAGCAAGGGGGTATGTGGATGAGGCTGTGAGACTACATAGGACACCAAATACCATTTTATCTTTCCAGAATGCTCAAATTACTTATTTTTACTTAACACTACCTTGCATACCAATATATATATGTAAAAATGAAGCAGAAAATCTAGATTTTGGGGGATATATTTAAAGCTCATGTCTTGGAATTTTTCAAATCTTGGGTAAATTTTCAAGCTTTTTTTTGTTTTCATATAATAATAAATATCACTTATCCATTGATAAAACATTATTTGAGGGATTTTTTGGGTGTTTTTTTTATTCTAGGTTGTAAAAGGATTGGGTTGGGGATTCAATAGTCCTTTTTATTCATATGGCTTATAGAAAAGAAGAAAAGATCCATGTGGTTTGAGAGTATATGAAAGTAAAACCATACTTCAATAAGGCCTATAAAGGAAATAGGCATAGGACCATATAGTTTTAGATTAAATATAATCTTTCTTGAATGTTTCACCTCATCTAGGTTAGTATTGGTTTGAATGTGGGAGTAAAATTTTTCATAGAATTGTTGGGAATTTTAGGGTTATCGGGATAACTGGAGGGTGGATTATCAGATAGGGCTCCCATCATGTCTTGAATGAGATCACAACATCTTTCTCGTGTGACAAAATAACCGTTATGTCTATAATTACTCATCGCTCATGACTTACACAGTGTTTTACATTGAGGATGATGTAAAATTTGTAGAGGGACTGGTTGAGATCAAATATCATTAGAAGAAGGAAAATTTTCATAGTTTTACCCCCATTGATATTGTGATATTGAGGAAAGGGTGAGTGGAGGTCATAACATGAGAGTTGGAGTTATAGATGTGTTCTCAATACCCTATGTATTATTGATGTTTCACTTGTTTCAATATTTTTTGGATTATACGTTTATCCTATGTCATTATATGATACTAACACTCAACCTTATTTGGTGACATGTACTAGTTATTAATTATGTTTCTCCGATGTGTGGTTGTGTTCTTGTTATAGTTATATCCTTGAGAGGTGTATCACATGTGATTTTCTGGACTACTCTTCATTTTTTATATAGGAATATAATTTTATTTTCGAGGTTGGATATTACTTTATATGTATATAATGTAAATTTATTGGGTTATATAACCTTTCTTTTGTTGGTTACCAACGTATGAAGGTGTTAAAGGGGTATTTAGGGACTCTATTCCCATTAAATTTCAATGTGACAATTTATCTTTTCCTCCACATTATTGATTAATTATTATCAAGGATAATTGATTACTTCATGTAGTTGATCATTTATTCTCATAAGAAGTCAGTTATTTTCCATCAAAAATATTTTTTTGTTTTAGTATATCTATTTCATAGATTGTTATTATTTTTATCACATGGCAATAACATTTGTCTCATGGATGATTGATTCCTTCACACAGTTGGTAGTTTTTTACACGAGAAATTAGTTTTCTCCCATGATCAATCTATTAACTAACATAGTCAATAGGTTTCCCAAAAAACAGACCAATTTTTCACATGGTTGATATTTTCCGTTGCATGTTTGATATTATTTTCACATTTTTATTTTCTTTCTCGAACATTTCATCTAATAGTTTCTAAAATTTGATCTTTTTTAAATACCCAGTTTTTTAAAAAACATATATTAAAATAAATTTTACCATCAAATAATTAAATTAAATAATATTTTTTTAAATATAATTTTTGTAATTATATCTAGTATTTTATTTCATTAAACACCATGGTTTTAAATGGAAAATTTTGAATGATTAAAATGAAATTGAATAAAATTAAATATTTGAATGCATGTTGACCATGTTAATATTAATATATTTTACCGGATATTTGTTTGGGATCATAATATATATATATATATATCATATTAGTGTTGAATAGAGATATTTCGGTATGATTAAATCGTAACCTCTCCACTGAAAAATGATAGTTTCACGTGTTCACTCAGAGCCATCTGACTCATGATTCTAGGAATGATAGGAATCTCATTTCCCTATCTGTTTTTTACAAGAGTATTTCACAATTAAGGTTGGATATTATTTCCCATTCATGTTAAACTATTATATGAATGTATTTTTATATTTATAATGATTTAAAATTTACAATTTATTGGTGGTGATGTTATTCTCTTTCCCCTTTTTTAGTACATGCTTTTTGAAATTTGATTTCCATATAGGGGGTTATTTTTATCTATTGTTTTGTGTATATGTTCAATTAAAATACATTTATCTTCCAATGGTTAGGTCATAAATATAAGTTAATGGAGATATAAAATTTAATTTAATTTAAGTAAACTGTTTTGTAGTGTATTTTCATGTTTTACCAAGTTTCATGTAACTATTATGTGATGATTATTTTATAGGTTTTGTAGCTATTGGTGTGTTCATGTTAGGTCCACTATATATTTTAAACCCCTGTTTTGGATTGATTTTTTTATTTAATGATTAAATGCAACTCTCATAAAAGTATTAATATGTATATTAATTTATGAATTGGTTTCTTGTGTGAATTTTGAATGGTGTGAAAATCCTTAGGCATGAGCAGCTGATTTGAGGTAAAAATTCCTTAAAATTAAATTATGGTAAAATTTGGTTCCTGAACTATGTTGTTGTGTGATTATAGTATTTTTAGTATTTTCCTTATATTTTTGTTGTATTTTTGGGGTTAGTTCATTTTTTGGGGTGACCATTTTGGATGTGGATTGTGTTAAGGGTAGAGGATGTGCAGGGGTAGATATGTTGGGTTGTTGTGTGACTACATGTTCTTGTGTCATGATAGCGATTGAATATGAGGACATTAGAATAAAAATGGAAAGGGTGTGAAATGGTTTCTAATTAATTTGGAATGGTATTTATATGTGATAAATCATTTAACAAGGTGAATAATTATGAGTAGGATATACTTAAACAGAAGTTTAAATGCATGTGATGGATTTAGTGGTTGTTTGTGTAATAATATGAAAAGGTGAATGGATATTTAGTTGAATTGAATGAAATAATAAAATATGTGACTTTTTATTTTAATGGATTACATCTAGTTATCGAATGTGTATGTTAATGTCAGTATGGTGTTGTAGTTAAGGTGAAGAAGAGTAATTATTGATGTGAAACCTTTATGCTAATCTTTTGTTCTGTTTGGTGTGTGTGTGTGTGTGCATATATATAAATTCTTGAATTTTCCTCTTACATTATCACTAAATCTACCAATGTAATGTACCATATAATAACTCCCAAATGTTAATGGGGTGTCCCTCCAAAAAACTAGATGCAGAGGGATTGATGGATGATTAACACTCTTACCCTATCTTCCTTCAACAGTTGTATTAGGAAATGGAACAATTGGTGGAAAATCCTTTCCCATGGTGAAGAAATAATCAGTATAAATTAATTTTAATAGATTATATGTTATATAGTGCTGGTTATTATTTATAGGAATATAAGAAAGGTTTAATTCCCTTCATATCCATTAGAACCTTACTTCGCTTTTTTATGATGCTGTAGATGGATGTGTGTTTAAGTTACACTGAAATGAGATATTTCCATGATGAAATTGATGCCAGTAAGGTATTCTAGTCTTGTAGGAGGATGCGGTAGGAAGGGTTTGAACCTATAACACACTACAAATGACATGTCATGTGGTTGTGAGATTAAATTAATGGGATAGGATAAAAAAATGGCATTGGTGTGAGAGAGATACAACTCATGGGGAACTGGACATGGGATGCATTTATCAATGTTTTCATGATATTATCTTACTTCTTCTTCCATTATTTTTTGTGTGAGACATGGTGAGGCTAGGATGGATAGATGACCTATCTAGGATCTTTTTAGTTCAACTAGGTGTTCATTACATCATCAAAATGATCCATCCTCATTTTTATATGATACCTTGAGTATGAACCTATGGAGTATACATGTTATTTTCCCCCTACATATATATAAACTAATTTTCATGTTTTAGGAGGTATACATGGATAAAAATCTGCAATAATAGCTAAATATTGAAGATTTAATGATATATATTCACTAGTTTCCTATTTGTATTTATTTGTAAGATTTATTTTTTATTTCATGATATACACATGTTGGAAGATTTTGTATATTTTTTATTATGTGATAATGTTTCTTGGTGATTATTTTTCATCACACACAATACTTACAAATGAGGAGGGTTATACATCCCATTTGAGTGTTTTTCAGCCTTGATTCTAGTCGCCTACCAAAGACCTACTAGTGACAGGATTATGGGGTCACCTCTTTTATTCAATTCCAGCCCAGAAAGGGTACCATTGATGGAGGGTGGGGGTCATTATATATTTAGCCATTGGTTATATTACTATTTAACATATTTATATTATATATATGTTCATTACATAAATATTTTAGGGATATATTGATATATAACAACTACAATTATGTTCATTTATTCCTAGAAAAAAATAAAAAAATAATGTAATTAATTAATAATTTGTAAATAAAATGTAAAATAAAAATGAAATACTTCATACTATAAAATTATTATTATTTTGTTACTGCTATTATTATATTTATAAAATGATTTTATGTGTCCATAAATTGAAATGAATTTTTAAATTACAATAGACTAATATAATCTAATGGTTAGGGGATAATTAATTAATTATAATAGGATATGATTCAATTCATTTAATTTAAAAAATATATAATATAAAAAATTAATTTTCAATGTGTTATTTATTTTTATTTAATTAAAATAATCTGAAAAAAAATTAAAAAATTATTAAATAAAAATTTAATATTTCAATATATAAAATAATTAATTATCATGAATTTAATTATTATTTTGTATTAGATAATATTAGAAATACTTAATTCATAAAAAAGTCATTAGTCTATAAAAAACTTTATTCTGCATAATATTTTTTCTATTAAAATCTAAATATATCACATTTGGAAATTAAATTAGATTAAATTGATTCTAAAATTTTAATTATCCTGTTGATATTATTTAAGGAGTTCAACTTCATTTTTTTCATGAAAATAAGTTTACAATGTAAATAATTATATCCACAATAATGGAAAAATGAGGCAAATGGGTTAAATCGCAATACATTCCACCAATAAAAGGAACCATACACATCCCACATAATCCCACTTCTTTATATCATTTTCCTATTTAATACCAACCAAATTTAACTCACTAATATTCCTTTCCCACTTTTGGAAATGACTGGTCATGAGAAATATTCCAAAATAATTCATTTTTAAGAGGTTATCTAAGATAAGATTATAGTATTCAACAAAAGGATTATCCATTCCCTAATAATTGTTAATTATCACCTTAATCCAAGACATATTAAGTATTATTTATCACATTAAAAATAGTTTTTTAAATCATTATTATTCTATAAATGTGATGTCATTTCTATAGAAGAATATGTAGTTACTCATTTAATCATTCTAAAGTGGCCTTGTTTTGGTCCGTTTTAAAACATACATTAATTGTGTTATATTTTTTAAATCCAAAATGATATTGAAAAAATTTATACTGATAATATGATAAAATAATTATTAATTTTGAATTGTTCATAATTCCATAATAGTAAGATAACAATTTATTCACTAATTCATTCAATTCTTATGTTAAATCAATAATGGATAAAAAAACATATTTATGTTTCCTTGTGATATTTTACATGAAATTACCATGGATATATATTACAATACCAAAAATAGGTAACAAATATTCAAAATAATAATAAAAACATTAAAATCATTATTATAGAGGGAGTACTGAAATAATAAAATTAGAACACGCATGGAAAACAGAATGGTTAATAGATGAATTTTTATATCAATAAAAAACAATTAATATATATTTAATAAATAATTATTAATTAATTTAATGTTCTAAATTAAATAGTAATAATGTTCTTATAAATATTAATAATAATCCATTATTTATTATAATGGGATTTTGAGCGCATTTGAATATAAAGAAATCTGTTGTATGGGTTTCTTTTCCAATATCACATTGAAATTGAAATTGTTTATGAATAAATTTATCTATGAGTATATTATATTTAATTTATATCTAAAACAAAAAAATATTTTCATCACCTAATATTGTATCTGGGGGTAATATGTAATCATACAATTTCATAAACATTTTTTTCACAACTATACCAAAAGGTTCCCAGAAATTGATGTTAATGTTACCACATATTTTAAATAAGAAATATTTCTCACCCAAGAACATATTATATATATTGTTTTATATTATTAAATATATAAATGATATGATGACTTTTTAAGAATTTTTTTTATTTAATTTTTTTTTATAAAAGTGTGAAATGTATCTATTTTTATTACTTATTTAGAAAATATTTATTATATCGTTAACAAAAGTTTTATTTATGAAGTTTCCTTTAATAATTATCATTGTTTTAAATATTAATTATCATTATAATTATTGTGTAAATTATACCCATTAATGATACTGAAAATTGAGGAGACCCCAATAGGGAAGAATGATAAAATAATATGCTGAGAGGAGAAAAGAGAAAGTTATCATGAGTTAATTAGCTTAATGAATAAACTAAAAATGATTAAGAATAAAGATGGAAAAGAAAAAGAAAGTTAAATAAAATTGGGCCAATGATTATTCATGTTTTTTATTTAATTAGGTTGAAAACTGAGGTGACACCATTTATAATATATTTTTTTAAAATTAGTTTTTGATTATTTATTGAGTTTCTCATTTTTTTGTTCACAGTTAGGTTAACCATACACCAACCATGAATATTTTATTGGAATCTAATATGATCCATAAATTCATTACCTGCATGGTTAACATAATTGTGAAGCATAACCATCCATTTCGGTATTATCTTAAAATTTTCCAAATGTTCATTCCGAAACCTAAAATAAATTATATAACAAATAAACATCAAAGTACTTGATAAAAAAAATACATTTATTGTAATGAACCAATATTTCCCTATTTATTTTATTTAAATAATAATTATTCCAATAAAATGTTTCACATGATATAGAAAAACCAAATATAATACAACATTATTTTATTAAAATATATTTTAAAAAATGTCAGGTAGTTGATGAATATGCAGGTGAAAATAGTAATAACCAATATATGAAAAAAAAAATACCTAGTTAATATTAATATTGTATGAACATATAAGCAAGACAAAAAATATATTTTATTCTTAATAACTATTTTTTAATAAAATAATTTCTAAATATTTATGTATTTAATTATTAACACTAATTTTAGAGGAACAATTAATATACCAAAAATTTGTTCTTAAAAAAATATATTTCACAATATTGTATGATTTTATTTTAATGCTTAAGTTATAAAATATTAATTTGAATTTATAAAAACTGAATTATTTTTTAACTTATAATTATAACATTAACATTATATTAATTTTTGGGACTTTTCTAAAATGATATATTTTCATGAATAGTTAAAAATAACATCTTTACAAATAAAATAGATTTTAATAAATTATTAATAAATAATTAAGATTTATAAGTTCATGAAACCCTTTTATGACCAAAAATTTATATTTCAAAAGTGATTTTATAAATTTATAAATTATGGATTTTAATTTATAAACCCATATTAGAAATTGTAGATCATAAGTTGTAATTTTCAAAAAAAAATATCTTTAATACATTATACATTTTGTAAATTAAAAATTATTTAATAAAATTAATAAAATTAATAAAATAAAATGGTTTTATAATTTTTGATAATTATATAATAATTATTTTATATGTAACAGATTATTTTCTAGACTAAATAATAAATTACATTGCAAAAAATACATTACCTCCTAAAAAATAAAAGGTGTAAAAGAGTTTATACCATAGGGAAAAACCAAAAACATATTTAAAATTTTTGTTTTAATGGGTGGATGAGGCCATGATCATGATTTTCCATTACCCTATCTACTATTTTTCTATTTCGAAGATACTTTTTTTGATATTTATGTCCCATTACAAAAAGGCTTTGGGTGTTTATAAAAATACCATCCCTTTTCACTTATAAACTTTTCACTCATCTACTAACTTACCATAACTGAAAAAACCCAAAGAGTTCATCCTAATATCTACCAAAACCGTGGAACCACATTTGTATCCACCTTTAAGAGGTTTTGGTATTTCAAAAAGACCATACCTTAATGTCTTCACCACCTTTTCAAAGGATATAATATAAGATGTGTGGTACAAACTTCTAACATATCCTTTCACATTTCTATTTCATTATGTGCACTTATTCATCCCAAAATTGTATTCACAATCATAAAATTATTGTTAATGTTTCATTATTATACATTTATATAATTATAATTACTCTAAAATCATTAAACTCCTTTCCCTTTTCTAATAAGACAATATAAAAGCAATATTCATGTGATATGTAGACTACCACTAGCATGACACAATGTGTTTCATTATCCTTCACCACCATATATGGATGATACTAATTGGGAATCTAATATATATGAATTATATATGAAATATTATATTTTATGAAATAATGAATCATATAATTAATTTTCACAATTATATATAAATTGAAGTCATTATCAATGAGTACGTGTAGATTACATCCCCCATGGAAAATTGATTTCCAGCATTCATTTATTCGACACCTTATGTGGTTGGTCATAATAAATTTTTTTAATAATAAATAGTAGTTTTATTAATTTATTAATATTTTGGAATGAAATATTCAATAATCTATCCACAATATATGCATTAAGAAACAATGGTCAATTCAACCATCCAATATTTCATTATAAGATTCAATGTTTTTTCTTCTTAATTCAAAATAATATCCTTTAGATTAACATATTATTATTTTATATCTTTGAAATTATGATATATAGTGATAATAAAAACTAAATATGGTCATTATTCTTTGGGTATAAGGATATTACAACAAAATAACTTCATAATCATCTGTTAACTATACCATGTCCTTGTTTGGGTTTGTTTCAACACATATTTTAGAAATTCTATAAATTTTCATCATTGATGACTATGATAATTTCATTATGGTAATAAATTAAATAAATAATTACATATTTATTTTTTTGTAATTTAATTATAATGTGTACAACTTACTCATTATTTAAGAAAAAGACTTTGTTTGTGATGAATAATCAAAACATGGTCATAAATATATTCATCATTAAGAATCATAACAATAAATACAAGATAATGAAATAATAATAATATAAATAATATTTAAACATAAGTTACATTAACTTTTATAATTTTTTAAGGATTAACAATTGGAAAATAGTGCAGAACAACCTCTCTATTATGAAATTAGTTCAAAATAATCACAATTACTAACAATTAGTATAAAGTATTTATAATAACTATCCAATATTGATTTATAAAATAATTATAAATGAATTTTAGATTGGGTAATAAATATTAAAATAAATTAGAAATCAGTGAGTAAAATAATTTCTTTTTAATATATGATATTAGAGCATATTTGGACTAAGAAGGAATAATGGAAAGGGTCTCTTCGTATCATATTATTTTTCATGAGACGTATTTGTTATTTAAATCCCTAATATATTTACCATGATAGGATTACAGAATTTTGAATTTCCTTTCAAATATAAATTTTGTTTTAATTTATATATCATATTATATTTCAAAATTTATTTGATTCATGAGATTCTAAAATTGAAATGGTTTTTGTTAACTAGACTCCCGTTATTGAGTTTTAATGCATCATCATGACCTAATTTATTATTTAATATATTTCCTCCAACCATATATTTTATTTAATTTAACATCCTTTTTCTTTTATAGGGAATATGATACATTTGAATCAAATGTTCCTCCTTGATGAATTTCTTCCCCATACAATGTATATCATTATAAAGAATAATTTTCATTATCTTAAATAATTATTTTTTATTTTCCATATTATCCTTCCCACCAATGTTATCCTATATAATTTAAAATATAATTATGTATTATTTAATATAACCATTATATTTTCCTTATTATATTATAGAAAGGTCATTTAGAATCTATTTATATGTGGTGTCTATTCAATAATTATTTTTCAACATAATAATTTTTTTTCATCATATGAATTGAAATGTTATATCTTCCACCTATCGGTTCTTCTGATAACCATTATGACTGTTCAAGGATCTATTATTGATGTCTATTTTTTGAAAGTAACTATTTTAAATGTTTTCAATACAATATTTGGAAACAATTTTATATTATTTTCAAGGGTCCATTATCAAAGAATCTTTTAACAGGTAATTTTTTTCAATAGTTCTCAAATCACATTTTGAAAAAATATATTTTTAATGTGACTAGTAACTTCATCATTTCATTATTGTGTTAATTTTTTCATAAAAATTGTGTAATTTTAATGATCTATAAATTTTTTCGTCTTACCTAATCATCCACTTTGTAAAATCACATATTTTCACCCAATTCCCTTATATTGTGAATACCATGTTTTTTTATTGATTGAATGACATTGACCTAGGTTTCATATATCAATTGGTTGGGAAAGTATTCTCTTAACCATATACCCTTTATATATATTTTTCTAAATATAATATGATTTATTATCTTGATTGAAGTGTATTTACCTATAAAATTAATTAATGTGTTTTGATGGAAATTTATTTTGCATGTGTTTATTATATTCTGACTATTGCTAGTATTTTAAATTATTTCTTTATGCGATTCAATTTTAAAAGGATATAAAATCAATTTTCTTTCAATGAGTTCTTTATACTATAAAAAGTTATTTATTTTCATTTTAATGTTTTATGATGCCTACTTCATTTCATTGAGTTTATTATGACATGATATGTGAATGATTTTCAAGGGGAAATAATAAGTGTGGTTGATGAAGAGTGGGGTCCTACATAGCAATCTATATAATTGGTTCAACGATTATATATCATGAAAAATGTATTTGTGAGTATATTTTAGTTTCTTGTATATGTGGTAGCTAATGGGGTTTCAAATGAAAGTAATCTTTCAATATACTACTATTGTTTCCATATTTTAATGAGGTTCCAAATAATTATTATCTCTCTTAGAGAAATGTTACATTCTCTTGGCTCATGTTTATTGGCACATGTTTCCAAACTATTTTGATTCATGTATTATGTTATGCCAACACATATGACAGGATTTACAATACATGATTTTTTTGGTATAAGATTATTATGCATACATGTTGTACTCATATTCTTATATTATTCAGATTTATGACATTTGAATGTTAACACATATGTTTACCCTTATTGAGAAACTGAGATCACCCCTACTTATGTATCCATTTATTTAGGTTATGAAGATAAGAAAATAATGTAGTGTTTAGAAGACACTATTATTGGGTTAATTTTTGGGATATTTTTAAGATTCATTATAGATTAAGTAGTTTCATATATTATAGGAAAATATTTACATGATATAAAGAATATGGGTTCTATTAGTTAATGTTTTTCCATAATTCTCCAAAACTCCATACATAAAATTTCTTCAGAATGTATTGTTAAGACTTATTTTATTTATGTTATATTGGTGATATGGTTATATTTGTGGGTGTTTTTTTGGTATATGAGTCATCCTTTGATAAAATTAGATATTAGGATAATCTATATTAAAGAATAATTATTATTTATAATTTCCATCAAGGTAAATAATTCAAGATTTATTAGAATTTAAAAGGTGTAGATAAGCCTTTAGTTCAGTTGTGGAAATATTTTACGGATTATTATAAAAGAAAATTTAGTGAAAACCTTACAGAAAAGTATAAGGGATAAATTTATGTATAAGATAACATGATAAAATTTTGGTAAATTAGATAGTTTGTAGGTTTATGGAAATAAAATCCTAGTTCAGATACTAAAAGTTGTTGCAAGTTTTGGAATAGTTGTACCTATGAGAAATAACCCCAAAAGGTAATATTTAGTTATAACTCAATCATCACATACTACATGACAATGAGGCACAAATACCTTCCATGTTTGACACTACAAGAGGTTTTACATTGGATAACCACATTCACATTTCATGATATTATAATGTATTAATTATTTTAATTAATTACATTATGGTATATGAGAGGACACAACCTAAATAAAACATGATAATGACAAGAGTAATTTTATTTGATCAAAAATATAATGTAATTATTTTAATAAATTAATATATTTCAGGTTGAGATATTTCATGTAATTATTTTATAATTGTTCTCTTATTGTGCTAACTATTTATCACCCATGACTATATACCTCTAGATTCCATAATGGATTAAGCCCATATGAACCATGATTATTTTGGATCACTTAAAAAATTTAGAGATTTACCAAATGAAAAATCTTATAGGATAAGATCTAGAGTGAGAAATATTTTGATTATTCCATACCAGCTATTTGTAATTGTGATAAAAATATATTATATTAAAATAGATTCCAAACTCAAAAAATAATATAAAAATACAGTATCATGGATGTTTTAGTGATGAAGATGATGAAGGAAAAAATTACCAAATTATTTCATATAAAAAACATGGTAAGAGTCAACAAGGGGAATATACTAAAGTAACTATCATATGTTATATTTTTTTTTAAAAAGGAATATATTGAAAAATAATTTTCGAGGAAATGGGATTAGACCAATGGAAATAAAAAAAAAAAATAAGAATCCCCCATAATGTATTATGTACAATTCACCATCATAAATGTGGATAACTTTGAAGTTAACAAAATTAATTCCTTAGTCCAATGGATAACGAGTAAAATAGAAATTTTATCATGACCCTGTAAAGAAAAAGATATGACAAAGAGGTGAGAGAGATAATTACTCCCCGAATCCCACTTTCAGTAGGACTCTAGTTGGAAACATTCATTGAGGGTTTAAAAAAATGAGACATGTTACCCTATAAAATATGGACAATATGGGGAGATAAGATGAATCAAACATAAAAAATTCCACAAAATAACATAATAATAAACCTAAACTTACCTACAATTCATTCATATATAAAAATAATAAAGGATAAATTATAAAAAAGTAAATACATAATAGAATATCTGAATTTGTGAAAAATCAACTATGTTAAATATATATGAGAAAAATATTCAACACAATTCACATGATACTCTTGGAATCCTGAAAACCAGTTTATATACATAGGGTGATCATACATATCTACTATGTAGAAAAATAAAATTTTATCATCAACATGTGAAGGAATCCTAACAAAGCACCCATTAACAAACAACAGAACCAAAAATTCCAAAACATATCAAATTTATAACCCATTTTCATGAGGTCATATATACCATATAATTAAATACATATATAATAACATAATAAGAATAATATTGATAAATGTTACGTTGAACCACATTACCACTTATTTTTTTCTCTCACACATGACATCATATGTGCTGGATCTCCCATGTCTTTCGTATAACTTATATCATTTACCCAAAAGAACGATAACATCGCATCACACCCAAATACTCATGGGACACCACCTGACCACACAATTTCATCTCATATCATCTAATGACATTTGGGCCATCATAACACAGTCACTATAATAACCATAGTAGTAGTGTATCGTGAACATAAAGGTCATATAACTCATTCCCTCATATTACCATTCATGAAATGAATTAGAATCTACCACACAATAATAAAATAGAATGTCCCAGATGAAGATACATGGGACAACACCACACAACCATGTTATATCAAATATCTTCCAAATACACTAGTGACATAACCTAGTGTACAAACAGACCATCGACCATCACAACTCATGTATATTTAGTCACCTAGATAATAGAAAAGGTAACAATAGGTATCCATGAATCTATTCTCATCATGGTTATTTTGGGAAAACACCCTCTGTATAAATATATGGGTGTCAACACATAGTACAACACATTGGTGGGGTGAATATACAAGTCCCAAGGAATATATATATATGTGTGTGTGTGTGTGTCACATAAAATCCCAACCTATTTGATCAAAAAAACACTAACCAATTTAGAACGATTCCACTTTTAATACCACCACTAAAGTCAGAACACCACAAAATCCCCAAAAAACATTTCACTTTTCTGACCTATAACATTATCCGGATCATTATTTTAATTATTTAGAATAAACACAGTTAACAAAATATCTGATGATTTATTTGTTAATTAATTATTTCCATCCCATTAATTAAACCAAAACCCAAGAATTTCAGAAATTATTAAATAATTATTCCAAAAATACTCATGGATCTATAAAAACACATCATCACCTCAAAATAAGTTCACCAATCCTCTAAAAACATGTCATCACTACCCTAAAAGAATAACCAGAAAAACCATCACCACAACATCCCTAAATCCCATTCCAACAGACCCTCACCTTGCCACATCAAAATCATAAGAAATCAATAATTTAAAACTCCTACACAAAAGAATTAATGCATCTCACACATCATCCCCACACACCTGAACTATAGAAAACAAAAAATCAACACCCCACAACATGAACACACAAAATATTTTTGTAGAATTATTATAGAGGTTTTATAAATTAAGCTTTTTTAATTTAAATCCATAATCACAAAATAAATAATCACAAGGAATCCACATAATTAGGAAAATATAAGTGATTAGAATATTCATCATTTAGAGGTATATTAAGAAAATAATAACAATTAAGGGTTCTAGAACATAGGAAAAATTAGGACAAATAAATCCCCCAATAACCGAACTTTTATATTGCAAATTCATCCTATATGATCATAGTGTCACCATAATTTTAAATCTACATAATATTTTGAATAATTCCCCATTAACCCATCAATTTAAATTAGATAATTATTTATAATAAAATAATACAACACAACCACCCCCATTTAAAAAAGGGGAAAACCCTCCCACATTATACAAAAGAAAAAAAAATTGATGGATTTCCCTACCTCAATGAAGCTTTCTGATATTATTGCACACCAAAGGATGAAGAAGAACTACCTAAAAACCATAACTACACCACGAGATCACAAATAAACCTTAATTAAATCAAAGGGGTATTCAAATGTATCCCATGTCACAAACTAAACCAAAAATACACCATTGTAGAAGATCCCTAGTAAAATAGTGGAATAAAATATATAAGAAGAAATAATGGCTTACCACTAACCACCAACGATCATACACCAGAACCAATGAATGATTTTTAGGGAAGGGGGATATAATAGCCGTAAAAATATCATAGGCCTCAATTAAAAGAATAAATAATGAAAGGTACAGTTTAATGACGAGGGGTTGGAGTGAAAGACCTATTTAAAAAAAGAATTCTACAATTTCACAACATCTAACCCTTTAATCGCTCGGAATCCATGTGTTCTCAAAAAATTCCTCCTTATACTAAAATTCACATTACCTTAGGTTGAATAAATAAAAAACAATTAATTAATATCATGATGTGAATCCATTTCTGGGGTTCCCTATCATTATTATAAAATCCATGAAACTGGATGGATACCAAATCCATCGACCATCAATTTATGTCGTGTGGCCCGTTCCTGAATAAAATTTTCAAATGTACCTATAAGGACCCAACCATAAAACATTACATAATCTTGAATTAAATGAATAATTCACATTGAGTATATTTTCAGGTTTAGTGTTTTAGAAAATTAGTATATAACTATTAGATCTCAAAAGATTACAAAGTAGACACTTCTACTCAGTTTCCATCATTTTCATAAAATAAAAACTCTTAAAAAGAAACATGTCTAGTTCCATGTTTTAGATAACATGTCTTTCTTTGATCCCATCCTTGACCCTATTCATTTTTAAGCCTTGTGGAAAACATTTAAAAAACATGGGATGAGCATAAAAAGCTCATTAAGGGGTATAAAAAAATATGGAAAGAAAACATTAGTCCATTTATACATAAGAATCAATGAAATCATACTTTACTCATAAAACATAATCACTTTATCATATCTCATGAAATCATAAGATTTATGAATAACTCATAGAAATTATGAAACATAAAGGTATCTTGAGGCATTCATAAAATTCTTACATAGGGAGTAACCCTCATGGTTACATTTGGAATACCCATTACAATATATTCCCTAAATATCTTCAGAGAAAACATAGCATTTAACTCCTTCGCATTACCTAATGGATTGGAGAGCTATCTCGGGCTCACTCTCCCTTAGTTTATCATGGAACCACTAGATTTCATATACATTTACGAAGATTCATAACATAATTATATCATATAACTTATATATAAAAGAAAGATAACATTACCACATTGAAATAACAATATAACATTTTAAGATATTGAAATTATAATTCCATTCAAAAAACCATTTTCAATACCAAAATACATAAAAATTGTATATGGTATTTATTTTCCTTTTAAAAACATTACGGCTTGTTATAGAAGCCAAAGATTAAATAATACTCACGGTGGCAGAAAAGGTCGTTGTCACCGCTTATGTAAAAAAAGAAACATTCCCTTTTTTCGTTTAGTAAAATGATTCGTAGAGGAAAGATTTCCTTTGAATGAAATGAAAATTTAAAAGAGTTTTATACACTATATAAAATAAAGTTGTGTAGAAATCAATAGATACCTTAATGAAAGGAGATTGAGACAAAGTCCCGTACAAAGACGAAATCCTTAGATTAAGGATAAATCAATTACATAATTATGCGTGACACATATAATTACACCCAATATCAGTGAATATTAAGAGTAAAAAAATCAGATGTCATCCAGACATATTCATATCATGGAATACTCAAGAAGTAGAGGTTTTACCCAAAGAATTGAAATTGGGTTAAGAAGTTCCCTTACAGAAATTCGATAGCCTAACGACATCACTTTAAAATTCATAAGATGAGATGATGAGAGATAAAATGTTTCTCTCATCACATGGACATAACATTTATAGAAATAAGGATATATAAGAACATATCCCAACATAATAATATGTTAATTAAAATACCTAACAAAAAGAAGACTTTTAAAAAGAGAAGGGTGAATGGTTCCCTTACCGATTTGGGTAACATTCGAAACGTACACCCCATGAAATAAGGGTCATAAAATAAAGATGTAAATAACCATAAATTAAATTAAATTACACAAAGAATACAATCATGGGTAGTATATACACCACACAAAAGTAAATAGTGGAAAATGTAGCATGAATCTCATGGTAACAAAATGTGAGATAAAAACCCCTTACCTCATTGTAGTCAATCGAGTCGTATGACCAAATGATAATAAACAAAAAATGAATCACATAATACCATGAATATAAATAGAATCATGATAATATATATGAAATTGAAGTAAAAAATACACCACATGAAATAAATTAGTGGCGAACAATGGAAATCTCATGAAATTAAAAGTGAGATAAGAAATCCCTTACGAAACTTTGGAAGCCTAACGACGCCAATTAAAACTTCCAAAAAATGGATTGATGAGATCAAATAGGGTCTCTCATCATATGGAAATAAAAATTATAGTAAGAGGAATATAAAATAACATCCCCCAACATAAGAAATATGAGCTTAAAAGAAACAACATAAAGGAGAGTACTTAAAAATAAAGAGAGAGGTAGGTTCCCTTACCTCAAGTCCGACTTGTCTTGTTCGTTTCTTTATATTCATGAATAATAAAAATTGGTCAATTTATAATTGATTAAGGACTTAGTTTAAATTTTATTATTAAATTCATATCACATATTATCATGTATAATAATTAGTTATTTATGTGAGTTCATATCATACGTTTTGACGATGTTTGATATATGAGTGAAAAATAAACTTGTTTGAAAAGAATTGCACGTGTAGTTATAAGTACATAATATCTAAAATTGTATTAATGATTTAAATATCATATATATTAATTATATATTCCTTTTATACTATTCCATAACATTTGAAGATAAAAATGAAATACACTGTTCATGGAGACAGTAGACTGTACGTACGCATCACTACTGGAAAGCAGGGTTTTCCCAATGCTTGTATGCCAACGGTTCAACAGAATCGTTGGTATAGTGGTATAAAACATGTATTTCCCAACGGTTTTAAGAAACCGTTGGGAAATATAATTTTTTTTCTCCCTTTCCCAATGGTTTCTAAAAACCGTTGGTAAAGGCCATGACTTAGGAAGGCTTTCCCAATGGTTTATGTAAACTGTTGGTAAAGCTCACCTTTCCCAATTGTTTTAAAAAACCGTTGGGAATATTTCCCCTAAAATCCCAGCAACCTCGATATCCCATCCACGTGATTGAACTGCTAAAGTTGAGAGTTATGATCTCTCTCACTTGGAAAATCATTTCACCAGATCCATATTTAATCACAAAGTTGTTTTGTTCAACACTTCAAATATGTAAGTAGTACGTTATGTTGAATGTTTTGCAACTAATTGTTTTCTTTTCTGTTTTGAATTGGCTGAAAACTAAGGTTCGTACAGTATATTATACCCAACAATTTCAATTCAATTTGTTATTTGTTTTCTGTTTTTGTTCTGGTGTCATGTGTGAATCAATTTTTTTGTTCTGTTTTTGTTTTCTATTTTTTGTTCTGGTGGGAGGTGATAGGGGTGAAGTAGGTGGGGGAGGGGGTGGGGTGGTGGGGTGTTTAGGTGGGGGGATGGGGTGTGTTGGTGGGGTGTTGAGGTGGGGGTTGTACAGGTGGGGGTGGGGGTGGGTTGTGCAGGTGGGGGTGAGAGAGGGGTGGGTTGTGCAGGTGGGGGTGCAAGTGGAGGGGGGTTTTTGTGCAAGTGGGTGGGGGGGAGGGGAGTGTGCAGGTTGTTGGTGGAATGGGTAGGTCAGAGTCTGTTGTGGGGTGAGGTGGGGGTTGTACAGGTGGTGGTGGGGGTGGTTTGTGCAGGTGGGGGTGGGGGAGGGGGGCAGTTCAAGTGGGGGGTGATGTACAAGTATGTTGGGGGAGGGTAGTGTGCAGGTTGGGGGTGGGGGTAGGCTGGGCAGGTGGGAGTCTGTTGGGGGTGAGGTGGGGGTGGGTTGTATAGGTGGTGGTGGGGGAGGGGGGCAGTGCAGGTGGGGGTGGGGGGAGGTGGGGTTGTGCAAGTGGAGGGGTGTAGGTGGTGGGTGGCTATGCAAGTGGTTGGTGGGGAGGGTAGTGTGTAGGTTGGGGGTGGGCTGGGCAGGTGGGTGTATGTTGGGGGGTGGGGTGGGGGTGTACAGGTGGGGGTGGGGGTGGGGTGGGGGGTTTTGTAGGTGGGGGTGCAGGTGCGGGGGGGGGGTGGAGTGGGTGGATGGGAGGGGAATGTGCAGGTGGGGGTGGGGGAGGGGGGGTTGTGCAAGTGGGGGTGCAGGTGGGGGGGGGTTGTTCTGTCGGAGGATGGGAGGGGGGTTGTGCAGGGGGAGTCTGTTGGGGTGAGGTGGGGAGGGGGGTGTGCAGGTGGGAAGTCATCACTTCCATAGTTCACCAATAAGCACAGGGAATTCATCACTTCTAGATATTTGGATAGTTTTGAGGCCTCTTTGGTTTTGGTTCTTATCTAGTCATCTTGATGATTAAGGCATCACATGATCTAAAAGTGACATCAACTATGTAGGATGAATTCCTTCTCACAAAACACATTTTTCTATAAATAATATATCCTTGGAAGGTTATGGGAGCCTTTTAGAATCCAATGCCCCACCATTTTCCCAATTGAAAACTTGATACCATCATGTTATAAAGTCACTAATCCTACCTAATTGGATTTTCACTAAAAATTACTATTCTAATCCTTAACACCCATATTTTGTTTTTTATAACATGAATGAAAACCATATTAAATCTCACATCTCTCAGTCACACCCCTAGGGACAGCTCTCCCAACCCCCTGGACACCCCCTACCCCCTGGGCAGCCCTTCCACCCTCGTGGACAGTCCGTCCACCCCCTAGACACCATGTACCCCCGGACAACCCCGCCACCCCCGTGGAAAGCATGCCCACCCCCTGGACACCCCCTACTCCATGGACAGCCCCCCAACCCCGTGGATAGCCCACCCACCCCTAGAAACTCCCCCCACCCCCCGGACACCCCCACCCCCTGGACACCTTGTACCACCTGGAAAGCCCCCCCCCCCCCACCCCACCCACCCCCACCCTCGTGGATAGCCCACCCACCCCCTGGACACCCCCTCCCCCTAGACAGCCCTGCCACCCTCGTGGACAGCCCGCCCACCCCCCTGGACACCCCGTACCCCCTGGACAACCCCGCCACCCCCGTGGACAGCCCGCCCCCGATTACACAGAAGCAAATAACTCTACATTCCTCTCAATTTCCAGAAGCCCTCGCACAGGTGAACCCTAACCTGAGGTCCTCCATCTGATCGGCTGCAAATCCCCCATCCAGGTTAGACTCTTTCAACCTCTTCCCAAATACAGACATAGAAGCCCTCATTGTGGTAATTGACATGGTTGGGGTAGTGGGGTATGTGGTTTTTTTTAGTGGGGTGATATGGTACTTTCTGTGGACTTTAGTTTGGGTGTTATGAAATGTACTAACTTTTCCCAATATTTCCATTTTTTATAATCAATAACTTATTTAAAAAACTCTCTTTGCACATTCTGCATCTTTCAAGAAAAGCCTTCACTTTGTAATATCTTGAACAATGTTTTATCATGTCTATGGTTTCTTCTTGGTATGTGTTAAAAGAAAAAAATTACAAAACACATCTCACCTCAAATCTAGGCACACATAATTGAATTAATTAGTATATCTTTACATCATTTTAAAAGTTCACTAAATCAACTAGAAACTCCTTTCTTTATAATTTACTTAAATGTATTTTCTATTAACGTTCAATCCTATTGATTTTTTTATGACAAAATGACTTATATAAATTCTTTTTATAGAATGGACAGAAGTTGGATGTATGAAACTGATCGGATCTCAAGCGATTTTCAAAACAATTTGGAGAGCTTTATAGATTTTTCATTTCACAATGCTTCATATAGTGGTCGCATACACTGCCCATGTTCCAATTATGTTGGTAGACCTTGGTTGATCTGTGATGAATTCAGCTACCACATAACCAAAAATGGTTTTCAAGAAAACTACTTTGTGTGGTATCACAATGGGGAGAAAATGAAATCTCAAATTGGTGATGATCGAAATGAAAGGGCTAGAATGGAGAATTTGTTAGATGATCAGTTTTTGTTTATTCGTTGTAACGCCCCGACCCTAGTTACCTAGAGTCGGTGCATTATTACATTACATTGGCATGATCACGAGAAAGATCAAGTCTCTAAAGATCGATTAGTTTAGTAGCCTTGGAATAACTAGATACATCCATAATTTTTTTACATTACATCATAAAAAAAACATCTTGTCTTCATATCCCCTCATACTATCCCTGCAGGTCATTCATAAATTACTTCTTCATAATCCTGGGAAAAATAAAACATTGAAAGGGGTGAGCTCAGATGCTCAGTAAGGATAACATTATAGAATAAGATTTCATAAATAAGCATAAACACTTAAGGCAATTTATAACTAAAACAAAAGCCTTTTAAACTTGAACTTCAGCATAAAATGGCAAAGGTAAAATGAAATAATGCCATTTACATACTCACATGGATATTCTACTAGTTGAATGATCACATGCAACATCAATATCCACTTTCATAATGTTGGAATGCATAATTCCAGACTATCATAACCACTTAGCCAAGGCCTCGTGCCAAGACTACAAATAAGATTTTGTCAAGGCCTTGTGCCAAGACACTAGTTTGTCTCATGAGACCTACCGATGCATCGAGGAGCTATAGCGGGCTCCACCCGTCACTTATTAAGTCCAATTCATTCCTCATATGAATAGGTTTAAGCATAAAATAAACATTCGTATTAAAACTATCAGACGAAATGTCAATACATTAACCACAAACCATGAATGGTATAAAAATAGAACATCCACAGTCAAACATAACTCATTTGATACAATATGGAAGATTGTATTGTATCACATTAACCTCAATCATGAATAATGAAGGATGTTGACATAGATGAAAATAATCATCAAAACTATTTGAGGGAAATATCCCCCTTTTCGTGAAATCATTTAAAAGTCACACTATTTGTCAAGAAGCCATTTAAAAATTGATTTTTGAATCAAAGTGTCCCATACCACTTTGAAACTTTTAAAAGGAGTTTTAATTTTAAAACTTTAATGTCCATATAAATAAATCCTTAAAACCATTTTTAAAACATGGACATTAATGAGCAAGATATAGAAGAATAAGTCTTTAAAACATTTTAAAATGGTATTTTGGTTAGAGGTTCTAACCAAAAGAGAGACACTTGAATAAAAATAATTGAGGTAATAAAAACTTTGTAATATCATGAGAATAAATGGATTCATGATATACTATGTCAAGTACATTATATACACCGCATAAAAGTGATTTGGTGTATATCAACAATGAAGTCTCAGTTCAATGTAAATTGAGATGAAATCTCTCATAAAGGCCGTATCCTTAGGTTAAGGATAAATCAACGACATAATTATGTGTGAAAAATATAAATACACTAAACATGATTGAATATTCAGTGTAAAACAATCAAAGGATATTCACACATATTCTTGTAGAAACAACACCAACGAATTGGATATTTAACTCAACAAATGGAGATTGAGTTAAAATTACTCTTATCAAGTTCATACCGATCACTTGAGAATATATCAATGGAGTGATTATGTGTATCAAAAGTATATCCACAGAAAGGGGAGTGGAAATTAAGGCATAATCAAATGAATAGCGATTCCACACATAATCTTGGAGTAATATAATCAATGAAATATGTGTAAAGCCAAATGAGTGGAAATTGAAATCTCAAATTCCCTTATCGATTAGGTAACTTACGAAACATACACCCATGAAAGAAGTATCATAACATGATGATGTAAATACCCATAAATTAAAGTATATTACACAATGAATACAATCATGGGCAGTACACCACATGCAATAATTAAGTGGTGAACAATGGAAATCTCACGGAATTGAAAGTGAGATAAGAAAATCCCTTACCACGTTAATCAACTGAGTCGTCTGGCCAAAAGTTAATAGCCACCAAATTATTTACAGAATAACATGAATATAAATAGAATCATGAATATATATCAAATGGCAGTACACAATACACCACTTTCAATAATTTAGTGGCTAAAAATGGAAATCTCACGGAATTGAAAGTGAGATAAGAAAATCCCTTACCACGTTTATCAACTGAGTCGTATGGCCAAAAGTTAATAGCCACCAAATGATTTACAGAATAACATGAATATAAATAGAATCATGAATATATATCAAATGGCAGTACACAATACACCACTTTCAATAATTTAGTAGCGAAAAATGGAAATCTCACGGAATTGAAAGTGAGATAAGAAAATCCCTTACTTTGTAATTTTTCCTTGGTCGATGGTAGGTTTACCTCCTGTATAATGGTGAAATAATTGTTATTGAATAATAAAAGAATCATTTACTTTAATATGATATCATATATGATCTTTTAACATTGATTTGTTAATAATATCTTAGAATTATCGTCATTTCGGGTGTTAACGAGTTCATTTTACTTTATATTTTTTGTTATGTGAGCCATATTCGTTATTAATGGGATGTATATTATTCATATCCAGAATGATATAATGTCCTTAGATACTATTTTTAAATCATCAAATTATAATTATACTTGAATGGATATGATGGACAATGAATCTCATCGCGTTCGTGGAGACGGAAGTCCGCACGTACGCACAAATGCTACTTCCATTTAATTTTTCATTTTAAAAGAATTGAATCCAAATGATACATAGGTATATTATTATTCCAGTATAATATAATATTTTATATATGTTACTTATGTTCATTAACACCATCCTTTATACGTTCCATGTGTGGTATGAACGAGTCATATCATTTTAAGGGGGCGGTAGTCCGCACTTCCTCAAATTAAATTATCGTATGTATATACAACATGAAACGAATAAGGATATGAAATAAAATGGAATTACAGAAGATTATATATATAATATATATCATTAATATCATATTTAATTACAGTTCCATCATAATGGCCACCATGAGAGGCGGTAAGATGTATTTGAACAATCATCGTTTCGTGAGGCGTTAGTTTGCCATCCACAGAAACATTATGTTCATCATCCATTAGATGGAGTTGTGTGTATGTGTAGTTTGAATCCTTCTTATAAAAACATCCTAGTATATTGTGGATACTGGTGTTGTTACAAAATAAAGGAAATAAAAATATTTTGGGGGTTGGAGAAGCAAAATAAATGAAAATAATTTAAGAGAAATCGTTACCTTTAATTTAGGTAACTCACTTTGGTTGGAACCAAAGGACTTCTTGAAATGCTTTCTGCCTAATGGAAAGCTTCAAGGAGGAGGAGAGGGATGTGGGGAGCTTAGTGGGGCAGAGTTTTGACGAGCCAAGTGGCTTGAGAGGTGTGAGGAATGAGTAGAAGTGGTCTCCTTTTATAAGGGAGAAGAGGGGCTCTTTAGGAAAGAGTGAAAGTATTACTTTATAATATAGTTATATTCGGTTTATAATGGTCCAAAAATCATTGAGGTAGAAGATAAGATGACTCATATTCTAAATAACATCAACCAATAAGAATTGGACATGTTTTAGATAATATTTTAATCATTATAATCTTATTTATTTAAATGATTTATTAATGAGGTAAACATTGCATCATTATTGTGTCATTAATAATTTAAATTATTTGATGTCTAAAAATTATAAATAAAATATCATTATGTAGGAAATCTTTTTATATTTCTAATGAATATTTATAATCTAAAATCTAACATGTATAACCCTATGTAAAAATTGTTCTTCTAAAAGATGTAAGCTTATGCCATTTTTATTTTTATTTTAACTTTATTAATATAAAGTGTCCCTACCACATACAAGTGGATCCAAGGGGTCCCCAAATTGACCCAAGGATGCTCATGGTCGGGTATGTGTCCACCAATAAGGTTAGGACACGTTTTAGGGTAATTTTGTATTATTATAATATTATTTTTTAACCCTTATTTACCGGATTTACCCTTAACCATGGTAAATAAAATATTTACCACAATAATTATTCAAAATGTCTAAAAATAAAAGTTACCTATTTACACAATTTGGACATCCTGATTCCAAATATGGAATACATTTTTCTAAATTCAAAACACAGAAGTGGCCGAAATTAATTTAAAATTAATTCCCGCTGTCAAAACAAAAAGCGTGTTTTTAAGAGGTAATAACTATCAAAAGATTGACACTTGTTTATGTTCGGTTTAATTGTAAAATTATGTCCAATGACCAACATTATATTAAATGGTAAAAATATATTATAAATATACTTTAAAGCCACTCAAATTCACAATTTATCACTATTAATTATTTTGATTAAAAAAGTTGTTTTTAATTAAAATTTAGTAATTTTCACTATTCATCAAAATATAAAAGTTATCCGAAAAGTACCAAAATTTCAGCCTAGGATAATTTCAATATTCCGAATCCAAAAATGAAGTCCATTTTGAAATATAAAATATATATGATTTCAAAAAGTAGGTATTACTATTCACAACGGCTAGTTTAATTAGTTGTGGTGTGTGTTAGAACTCGAGGTTGCGTACAACACACGCTATCGCATTATTCGAAGGGAATCGTACCGTGGAAGCTTGGGGTGTTACATTCTCCCCTCCTTAAATAAATTGCGTCCTCGCAATTTTTAAAATTTTGCTTGGGAATATAATGGAAAGTCCCACATCGGAAAAAGAGTCAATAAAACTATCACTTTAAAAGAAAGAAAGAGAGGTATAAGGGTCATCCAAGATAACCCATACTAGGATTCCATGTAAGAAAACATGGATATGGATGATAAACTAAGTGTCAAGTTCTGATGGAGAGAGATAGAAATCATGATCAGGAGAAAGTTAACAATGAGAAAACCACAAACTTGTGTTGGGACAAATGACCATTAGTCTCCTAGTAGGAAAGTAAACGGACAACATTTTTTTTAAGTTACATTACATAAGGAAAAGGAATTAATTTATGATATTGACTAAGAACATTATGAGATATACTTACATTTTAAGTAGATTTTCATTCTTTAATAAATTTCCACCACTAACTCGATTTTTTTTTTAAACGATGAGTATTCAAGAAGACTTGGTCACACTGGAAGAGCTAGAATAAACTTCTATAGAATCACATGATCCATGTAGGATAAACCATATATTTACATTGTCTTTGAAGATTAATCAAAACCAAAATAGTTAGTGAATGATCTAATGATCCCCCAAAAGGATATTCATTGAGATAAATATGCACTAATCTTAATTTCTAAAATTAAACCAACAATACCCCAAAGTTAAATAGATACCATTCAATAACCAATTGTCCTTAAAATCCTTTAATATAATCCAAACTAATATTGAAACCCAAAACATAGAAGAATTTAATTATGTAGTCTCCCATGTTACATTGTATCTCCAAATGACATCAAATACTCTTAAAGTCACATACTTAAAAGTAATTAACATTATCACATATTCTCTGTTATAGGTTAATCATTTCCATAAATAACCCAAATCACTATAAATCAACAATAAAAACGTAGATAAAAATCCACCATTACTCTACAAATGAAACCCCATTGTATTCTATTTTCCTTGGGCATATAGTGTTCCCAACAAAGCGAACATCTTCCAAAATAACATTTATCACTTAATCACCAAATCATTTTCCTATACCAAGGGTATTCATTTGATAAGACATAAGAACCCAAATCATCTTATTATTGATCAATAAAATCATTTAACAAAAAAAAATAGTCACACTAACCAGGGACTTCACGTAGTTCAGTGGTAGGCGATAAATCCCAATCGCACTTTGGTTGTGGGTTCGATTCCCACAACTTTGTCCGACGCGACGGGTTGTCACACGGTCTACGTGTTGTCCTTTTTCAAAAACTATATTTTATAATATTACCAAAATGAGAGAAATTCCTCAAAATAACATAATTTAACCATAAATGTTATATCATGCTTTTCATTTTCATCCCAAATTATAATAACTTATCATTTTCTCAAACCCCAATGATCATATAAAACCAAATGGTTATTTATACCTATATCCACAAGAGAAGAGACAATTCTTCCTCAAATATCATTCTCTCATGGCAAACTGCGGGGTTACAAATACAAGAGAAAATTATTCCAAAGTAAACCCATCAACAAGTAGTGCTAATTTTTCTCCAACCATTTATTTCCACATAGCTTCTTCTTTGACCAAGAAAATATCCTATAGAAAAGGACATTCACTCGGGTAATGGCCAGGTCCCCTAAATTTACGGAAAATGACTGTAAATAGACTCTTGGGACCATTTTTATCTTCTTCCATAGTACTCTTCATTTTTCTTCGGCAATTCTTCACTTTATGTCCTTCCTTCCCGCACGTAAAACATTTCGTTGTCCCATTGAGACACTTTCCTGGGTGTCTCTTTCCACATTTCCTGCATGATGAAAATTGAGGGTTCTTTTCTCCATGGTCTCCATTGCTGGAGCTCTTATCATTTATCACCTTTCTCTTCCTTGTTGAGTCTGGGAGTTGGTTAATATATATGTTGTTGATCATATTTTTGGAAAACTGATTTGGCATAAAGACGATATCTTTTACGCCTATCAACATTCCATTTTGTTGCTCATTGCCACCACCGTTCCCACCTTGTACATCATTCTCAAAGTCACTATGACTTCCTTGGAATCCAGCCATTGACTAAAACCAGAAAGCATTGTGTGAGTAATAGTAGTCGTAAAATCATTTAGAGATTAAAATGTCACCATATTCTCAATTTGAAACATATTAGGATTAACCAAGGTCATTTACTCTCATCTTATGTATATATTACTTAAATTGGTTTGTAAAGAAAATGTAAATTATCCTAAGCATATCCCCCGGGAGTGTCGTAACCAAGAGTGCAGCAAGGCCCGTTGTCGTGCACCAGTTCCCGTTCGAGTCTAGCTCAAATCGGTGTTTTCGGGTTTTACCCCTAGGTACATCTGTGCCAGAGCCGCCTCTACCTGCTCGTATCCAGACAGGGATGTATTTCTCGGAAAACTCACAAAATCTCAACAATACCAAAATTCTAGGATGTTCTTTTATACTAATCCTCAATGTTCATCTTAGGTCTACGTGCTCTAATCAGAGTTTATCTAAATCTAGCTTCCAAGGTTTGTACTAAACTTCCTCTGATACCAACTGTAACGCCTCGACCCTAGTTACCTAGAGTCGGTGCATTATTACATTACATTGGCATGATCACGAGAAAGATCAAGTCTCGAAAGATCGATTAGTTTAGTAGCCTTGGAATAACTAGATACATCCATAATTTTTTTACATTACATCATAAAAAAACATCTTGTCTTCATATCCCCTCATACTATCCCTGCAGGTCATTCATAAATTACTTCTTCATAATCCTGGGAAAAATAAAACATTGAAAGGGGTGACCTCAGATGCTCAGTAAGGATAACATTATATCATAAGCTTTCATAAATAAGCATAAACACTTAAGGCAATTTATAACTAAAACAAAAGCCTTTTAAACTTGAACTTCAGCATAAAATGGAAAAGGTAAAATGAAATAATGCCATTTACATACTCACATGGATATTCTACTAGTCGAATGATCACATGCAATATCAATATCCACTTTCATAATGTTGGAATGCATAATGCCAGACTATCATAACCACTTAGTCAAGGCCTCGTGCCAAGACTACAAATAAGATTTTGTCAAGGCCTTGTGCCAAGACACTAGTTTGTCTCATGAGACCTACCGATGCATCGAGGAGCTATAGCGGGCTCCACCCGTCACTTATTAAGTCCAATGCATTCCTCATATGAATAGGTTTAAGCATAAAATAAACATTCGTATTAAAACTAGCATACGAAATGTCAATACATTAACCACAAACCATGAATGGTATAAAAATAGAACATCCACAGTCAAACATAACTCATTTGATACAATATGGAAGATTGTATTGTATCACATTAACCTCAATCATGAATAATGAAGGATGTTGACATAGATGAAAATAATCATCAAAACTATTTGAGGGAAATATCCCCCTTTTCGTGAAATCATTTAAAAGTCACACTATTTGTCAAGAAGCCATTTAAAAATTGATTTTTGAATCAAAGTGTCCCATACCACTTTGAAACTTTTAAAAGGAGTTTTAATTTTAAAACTTTAATGTCCATATAAATAAATCCTTAAAACCATTTTTAAAACATTGACATTAATGAGCAAGATATAGAAGAATAAGTCTTTAAAACATTTTAAAATGGTATTTTGGTTAGAGGTTCTAACCAAAAGAGAGACACTTGAATACAAATAATTGAGGTAATAAAAACTTTGTAATATCATGAGAATAAAGGGATTCATGATATACTATGTCAAGTACATTATATACACCGCATAAAAGTGATTTGGTGTATATCAACAAAGAAGTCTCAGTTCAATGTAAATTGAGATGAAATCTCTCATAAAGGCCGTATCCTTAGGTTAAGGATAAATCAACGACATAATTATGTGTGAAAAATATAAATACACTAAACATGATTGAATATTCAGTGTAAAACAATCAAAGGATATTCACACATATTCTTGTAGAAACAACACCAACGAATTGGATATTTAACTCAACAAATGGAGATTGAGTTAAAATTACTCTTATCAAGTTCATACCGATCACTTGAGAATCTATCAATGGAGTGATTATGTGTATCAAAAGTATATCCACAGAAAGGGGAGTGGAAATTAAGGCATAATCAAATGAATAGCGATTCCACACATAATCTTGGAGTAATATAATCAATGAAATATGTGTAAAGCCAAATGAGTGGAAATTGAAATCTCAAATTCCTTTATCGATTAGGTAACTTACGAAACATACACCCATGAAAGAAGTATCATAACATGATGATGTAAATACCCATAAATTAAAGTATATTACACAATGAATACAATCATGGGCAGTACACCACATGCAATAATTAACTGGTGAACAATGGAAATCTCACGGAATTGAAAGTGAGATAAGAAAATCCCTTACCACGTTAATCAACTGAGTCGTATGGCCAAAAGTTAATAGCCACCAAATGATTTACGGAATAACATGAATATAAATAGAATCATGAATATATATCAAATGGCAGTACACAATACACCACTTTCAATAATTTAGTGGCGAAAAATGGAAATCTCACGGAATTGAAAGTGAGATAAGAAAATCACTTACCACGTTAATCAACTGAGTCGTATGGCCAAAAGTTAATAGCCACCAAATGATTTACAGAATAACATGAATATAAATATAATCATTAATATATATCAAATGGCAGTACACAATACACCACTTTCAATAATTTAGTGGCGAAAAATGGAAATCTCACGGAATTGAAAGTGAGATAAGAAAATCCCTTACTTTGTAATTTTTCCTTGGTCGATGGTAGGTTTACCTCCTGTATAATGGTGAAATAATTGTTATTGAATAATACAAGAATCATTTACTTTAATATGATATCATATATGATCTTTTAACATTGATTTGTTAATAATATCTTAGAATTATCGTCATTTCAGGTGTTAACGGGTTCATTTTACTTTATATTCTTTGTTATGTGAGCCATATTCGTTATTAATGGGATGTATATTATTCATATCCAGAATGATATAAAGTCCTTAGATACTATTTTTAAATCATCAAATTATAATTATACTTGAATGGATATGATGGACAATGAATCTCATCGCGTTCGTGGAGACGGTAGTCCGCACGTACGCACAAACGCTACTTCCATTTAATTTTTCATTTTAAAAGAATTGAATCCAAATGATACATAGGTATATTATTATTCCAGTATAATATAATATTTTATATATGTTACTTAAGTTCATTAACACCATCCTTTATACGTTCCATGTGTGGTATGAACGAGTCATATCATTTTAAGGGGGCGGTAGTCCGCACTTCCTCAAATTAAATTATCGTATGTATATACAACATGAAACGAATAAGGATATGAAATAAAATGGAATTACAAAAGATTATATATATAATATATATCATTAATATCATATTTAATTACAGTTCCATCATAATGGACACCATGAGAGGCGGTAAGATGTATTTGAACAATCATCGTTTCGTGAGGCGTTAGTTTGCCATCCACAGAAACATTATGTTCATCATCCATTAGATGGAGTTGTGTGTATTTGTAGTTTGAATCCTTCTTATAAAAACATCCTAGTATATTGTGGATACTGGTGTTGTTACAAAAGAAAGGAAATAAAAATATTTTGGGGGTTGGAGAAGCAAAATAAATAAAAATAATTTAAGAGAAATCGTTACCTTTAATTTAGGTAACTCACTTTGGTTGGAACCAAAGGACTTCTTGAAATGCTTTCTGCCTAATGTAAAGCTTCAAGGAGGAGGAGAGGGATGTGGGGAGCTTAGTGGGGCAGAGTTTTGACGAGCCATGTGGCTTGAGAGGTGTGAGGAATGAGTAGAAGTGGTCTCCTTTTATAAGGGAGAAGAGGGGCTCTTTAGGAAAGAGTGAAAGTATTACTTTATAATATAGTTATATTCGGTTTATAATGGTCCAAAAATCATTTAGGTAGAAGATAAGATGACTCATATTCTAAATAACATCAACCAATAAGAATTGGACAGGTTTTAGATAATATTTTAATCATTATAATCTTATTTATTTAAATGATTTATTAATGAGGTAAACATTGCATCATTATTGTGTCATTAATAATTTAAATTATTTGATGTCTAAAAATTATAAATAAAATATAATTATGTAGGAAATCTTTTTAGATTTCTAATGAATATTTATAATCTAAAATCTAACATGTATAACCCTATGTAAAAATTGTTCTTCTAAAAGATGTAAGCTTATGCCATTTTTATTTTTATTTTAACTTTATTAATATAAAGTGTCCCTACCACATACAAGTGGATCCAAGGGGTCCCCAAATTGACCCAAGGATGCTCATGGTCGGGTATGTGTCCACCAATAAGGTTAGGACACGTTTTAGGGTAATTTTGTATTATTATAATATTATTTTTTAACCCTTATTTACCGGATTTACCCTTAACCATGGTAAATAAAATATTTACCACACTAATTATTCAAAATGTCTAAAAATAAAAGTTACCTATTTACACAATTTGGACATCCTGATTCCAAATATGGAATCCATTTTTCTAAATTCAAAACACAGAAGTGGCCGAAATTAATTTAAAATTAATTCCCGCTGTCAAAACAAAAAGCGTGTTTTTAAGAGGTAATAACTATCAAAAGATTGACACTTGTTTATGTTCGGTTTAATTGTAAAATTATGTCCAATGACCAACATTATATTAAATGGTAAAAATATATTATAAATATACTTTAAAGCCACTCAAATTCACAATTTATCACTATTAATTATTTTGATTAAAAAAGTTGTTTTTAATTAAAATTTAGTAATTTTCACTATTCATCAAAATATAAAAGTTATCCGAAAAGTACCAAAATTTCAGCCTAGGATAATTTCAATATTCCGAATCCAAAAATGAAGTCCATTTTGAAATATAAAATATATATGATTTCAAAAAGTAGGTATTACTATTCACAACGGCTAGTTTAATTAGTTGTGGTGTGTGTTAGAACTCGAGGTTGCGTACAACACACGCTATCGCATTATTCGAAGGGAATCGTACCGTGGAAGCTTGGGGTGTTACATTCTCCCCTCCTTAAATAAATTGCATCCTCGCAATTTTTAAAATTTTGCTTGGGAATATAATGGAAAGTCCCACATCGGAAAAAGAGTCAATAAAACTATCACTTTAAAAGAAAGAAAGAGAGGTATAAGGGTCATCCAAGATAACCCATACTAGGATTCCATGTAAGAAAACATGGATATGGATGATAAACTAAGTGTCAAGTTCTGATGGAGAGAGATAGAAATCATGATCAGGAGAAAGTTAACAATGAGAAAACCACAAACTTGTATTGGGACAAACGACCATTAGTCTCCTAGTAGGAAAGTAAACGGACAACATTTTTTTTTAAGTTACATTACATAAGGAAAAGGAATTAATTTATGATATTGACTAAGAACATTATGAGATATACTTACATTTTAAGTAGATTTTCATTCTTTAATAAATTTTCACCACTAACTCAATTTTTTTTTTAAACGATGAGTATTCAAGAAGACTTGGTCACACTGGAAGAGCTAGAATAAACTTCTATAGAATCACATGATCCATGTAGGATAAACCATATATTTACATTGTCTTTGAAGATTAATCAAAACCAAAATGGTTAGTGAATGATCTAATGATCCCCCAAAAGGATATTCATTGAGATAAATATGCACTAATCTTAATTTCTAAAATTAAACCAACAATACCCCAAAGTTAAATAGATACCATTCAATAACCAATTGTCCTTAAAATCCTTTAATATAATCCAAACTAATATTGAAACCCAAAACATAGAAGAATTTGATTATGTAGTCTCCCATGTTACATTGTATCTCCAAATGACATCAAATACTCTTAAAGTCACATACTTAAAAGTAATTAACATTATCACATATTCTCTGTTATAGGTTAATCATTTCCATAAATAACCCAAATCACTATAAATCAACAATAAAAACGTAGATAAAAATCCACCATTACTCTACAAATGAAACCCCATTGTATTCTATTTTCCTTGGGCATATAGTGTTCCCAACAAAGCGAACATCTTCCAAAATAACATTTATCACTTAATCACCAAATCATTTTCCTATACCAAGGGTATTCATTTGATAAGACATAAGAACCCAAATCATCTTATTATTGATCAATAAAATCATTTAACAAAAAAAAATAGTCACACTAACCAGGGACTTCACGTAGTCCAGTGGTAGGCGATAAATCCCAATCGCACTTTGGTTGTGGGTTCGATTCCCACAACTTTGTCCGACGCGATGGGTTGTCACACGGTCTACGTGTTGTCCTTTTTCAAAAACTATATTTTATAATATTACCAAAATGAGAGAAATTCCTCAAAATAACATAATTTAACCATAAATGTTATATCATGCTTTTCATTTTCATCCCAAATTATAATAACTTATCATTTTCTCAAACCCCAATGATCATATAAAACCAAATGGTTATTTATACCTATATCCACAAGAGAAGAGACAATTCTTCCTCAAATATCATTCTATCATGGCAAACTGCGGGGTTACAAATACAAGAGAAAATTATTCCAAAGTAAACCCATCAACAAGTAGTGCTAATTTTTCTCCAACCATTTATTTCCACATAGCTTCTTCTTTGACCAAGAAAATATCCTATAGAATAGGACATTCACTCGGGTAATGGCTAGGTCCCCTAAATTTACGGAAAATGACTGTAAATAGACTCTTGGGACCATTTTTATCTTCTTCCATAGTACTCTTCATTTTTTTTCGGCAATTCTTCACTTTATGTCCTTCCTTCCCGCACGTAAAACATTTCGTTGTCCCATTGAGACACTTTCCTGGGTGTCTCTTTCCACATTTCCTGCATGATGAAAATTGAGGGTTCTTTTCTCCATGGTCTCCATTGCTGGAGCTCTTATCATTTATCACCTTTCTCTTCCTTGTTGAGTCTGGGAGTTGGTTAATATATATGTTGTTGATCATATTTTTGGAAAATTGATTTGGCATAAAGACGATATCTTTTACGCCTATCAACATTCCATTTTGTTGCTCATTGCCACCACCGTTCCCACCTTGTACATCATTCTCAAAGTCACTATGACTTCCTTGGAATCCATCCATTGACTAAAACCAGAAAGCATTGTGTGAGTAATAGTAGTCGTAAAATCATTTAGAGATTAAAATGTCACCATATTCTCAATTTGAAACATATTAGGATTAACCAAGGTCATTTACTCTCATCTTATGTATATATTACTTAAATTGGTTTGTAAAGAAAATGTAAATTATCCTAAGCATATCCCCCGGGAGTGTCGTAACCAAGAGTGCAGCAAGGCCCGTTGTCGTGCACCAGTTCCCGTTCGAGTCTAGCTCAAATCGGTGTTTTCGGGTTTTACCCCTAGGTACATCTGTGCCAGAGCCGCCTCTACCTGCTCGTATCCAGACAGGGATGTATTTCTCGGAAAACTCACAAAATCTCAACAATACCAAAATTCTAGGATGTTCTTTTATACTAATCCTCAAAGTTCATCTTAGGTCTACGTGCTCTAATCAGAGTTTATCTAAATCTAGCTTCCAAGGTTTGTACTAAACTTCCTCTGATACCAACTGTAACGCCCCGACCCTAGTTACCTAGAGTCGGTGCATTATTACATTACATTGGCATGATCACGAGAAAGATCAAGTCTCGAAAGATCGATTAGTTTAGTAGCCTTGGAATAACTAGATACATCCATAATTTTTTTACATTACATCATAAAAAAACATCTTGTCTTCATATCCCCTCATACTATCCCTGCAGGTCATTCATAAATTACTTCTTCATAATCCTGGGAAAAATAAAACATTGAAAGGGGTGACCTCAGATGCTCAGTAAGGATAACATTATATCATAAGCTTTCATAAATAAGCATAAACACTTAAGGCAATTTATAACTAAAACAAAAGCCTTTTAAACTTGAACTTCAGCATAAAATGGAAAAGGTAAAATGAAATAATGCCATTTACATACTCACATGGATATTCTACTAGTCGAATGATCACATGCAATATCAATATCCACTTTCATAATGTTGGAATGCATAATGCCAGACTATCATAACCACTTAGCCAAGGCCTCGTGCCAAGACTACAAATAAGATTTTGTCAAGGCCTTGTGCCAAGACACTAGTTTGTCTCATGAGACCTACCGATGCATCGAGGAGCTATAGCGGGCTCCACCCGTCACTTATTAAGTCCAATGCATTCCTCATATGAATAGTTTTAAGCATAAAATAAACATTCGTATTAAAACTAGCATACGAAATGTCAATACATTAACCACAAACCATGAATGGTATAAAAATAGAACATCCACAGTCAAACATAACTCATTTGATACAATATGGAAGATTGTATTGTATCACATTAACCTCAATCATGAATAATGAAGGATGTTGACATAGATGAAAATAATCATCAAAACTATTTGAGGGAAATATCCCCCTTTTCGTGAAATCATTTAAAAGTCACACTATTTGTCAAGAAGCCATTTAAAAATTGATTTTTGAATCAAAGTGTCCCATACCACTTTGAAACTTTTAAAAGGAGTTTTAATTTTAAAACTTTAATGTCCATATAAATAAATCCTTAAAACCATTTTTAAAACATGGACATTAATGAGCAAGATATAGAAGAATAAGTCTTTAAAACATTTTAAAATGGTATTTTGGTTAGAGGTTCTAACCAAAAGAGAGACACTTGAATACAAATAATTGAGGTAATAAAAACTTTGTAATATCATGAGAATAAATGGATTCATGATATACTATGTCAAGTACATTATATACACCGCATAAAAGTGATTTGGTGTATATCAACAAAGAAGTCTCAGTTCAATGTAAATTGAGATGAAATCTCTCATAAAGGCCGTATCCTTAGGTTAAGGATAAATCAACGACATAATTATGTGTGAAAAATATAAATACACTAAACATGATTGAATATTCAGTGTAAAACAATCAAAGGATATTCACACATATTCTTGTAGAAACAACACCAACGAATTGGATATTTAACTCAACAAATGGAGATTGAGTTAAAATTACTCTTATCAAGTTCATACCGATCACTTGAGAATCTATCAATGGAGTGATTATGTGTATCAAAAGTATATCCACAGAAAGGGGAGTGGAAATTAAGGCATAATCAAATGAATAGCGATTCCACACATAATCTTGGAGTAATATAATCAATTAAATATGTGTAAAGCCAAATGAGTGGAAATTGAAATCTCAAATTCCCTTATCGATTAGGTAACTTACGAAACATACACCCATGAAAGAAGTATCATAACATGATGATGTAAATACCCATAAATTAAAGTATATTACACAATGAATACAATCATGGGCAGTACACCACATGCAATAATTAAGTGGTGAACAATGGAAATCTCACGGAATTGAAAGTGAGATAAGAAAATCCCTTACCATGTTAATCAACTGAGTCGTATGGCCAAAAGTTAATAGCCACCAAATGATTTACGGAATAACATGAATATAAATAGAATCATGAATATATATCAAATGGCAGTACACAATACACCACTTTCAATAATTTAGTGGCGAAAAATGGAAATCTCACGGAATTGAAAGTGAGATAAGAAAATCACTTACCACGTTAATCAACTGAGTCGTATGGCCAAAAGTTAATAGCCACCAAATGATTTACAGAATAACATGAATATAAATAGAATCATGAATATATATCAAATGGCAGTACACAATACACCACTTTCAATAATTTAGTGGCGAAAAATGGAAATCTCACGGAATTGAAAGTGAGATAAGAAAATCCCTTACTTTGTAATTTTTCCTTGGTCGATGGTAGGTTTACCTCCTGTATAATGGTGAAATAATTGTTATTGAATAATACAAGAATCATTTACTTTAATATGATATCATATATGATCTTTTAACATTTATTTGTTAATAATATCTTAGAATTATCGTCATTTCGGGTGTTAACGGGTTCATTTTACTTTATATTCTTTGTTATGTGAGCCATATTCGTTATTAATGGGATGTATATTATTCATATCCAGAATGATATAAAGTCCTTAGATACTATTTTTAAATCATCAAATTATAATTATACTTGAATGGATATGATGGACAATGAATCTCATCGCGTTCGTGGAGACGGTAGTCCGCACGTACGCACAAATGCTACTTCCATTTAATTTTTCATTTTAAAAGAATTGAATCCAAATGATACATAGGTATATTATTATTCCAGTATAATATAATATTTTATATATGTTACTTAAGTTCATTAACACCATCCTTTATACGTTCCATGTGTGGTATGAACGAGTCATATCATTTTAAGGGGGCGGTAGTCCGCACTTCCTCAAATGAAATTATCGTATGTATATACAACATGAAACGAATAAGGATATGAAATAAAATGGAATTACAGAAGCTTATATATAAAATATATATCATTAATATCATATTTAATTACAGTTCCATCATAATGGCCACCATGAGAGGCGGTAAGATGTATTTGAACAATCATCGTTTCGTGAGGCGTTAGTTTGCCATCCACAGAAACATTATGTTCATCATCCATTAGATGGAGTTGTGTGTATGTGTAGTTTGAATCCTTCTTATAACAACATCCTAGTATATTGTGGATACTGGTGTTGTTAAAAAGGAAAGGAAATAAAAATATTTTGGGGGTTGGAGAAGCAAAATAAATGAAAATAATTTAAGAGAAATCGTTACCTTTAATTTAGGTAACTCACTTTGGTTGGAACCAAAGGACTTCTTGAAATGCTTTCTGCCTAAGGGAAAGCTTCAAGGAGGAGGATAGGGATGTGGGGAGCTTAGTTGGGCAGATTTTGGACGAGCCAAGTGGCTTGAGAGGTGTGAGGAATGAGTAGAAGTGGTCTCCTTTTATAAGGGAGAAGAGGGGCTCTTTAGGAAAGAGTGAAAGTATTACTTTATAATATAGTTATATTAGGTTTATAATGGTCCAAAAATCATTGAGGTAGAAGATAAGATGACTCATATTCTAAATAACATCAACCAATAAGAATTGGATAGGTTTTAGATAATATTTTAATCATTATAATCTTATTTATTTAAATGATTTATTAATGAGGTAAACATTGCATCATTATTGTTTCATTAATAATTTAAATTATTTGATGTCTAAAAATTATAAATAAAATATAATTATGTAGGAAATCTTTTTAGCTTTCTAATTAATATTTATAATCGAAAATCCAACATGTATAACCTTATGTAAAAATTGTTCTTCTAAAAGATGTAAGCTTATGCCATTTTTATTTTTATTTTAACTTTATTAATATAAAGTGTCCCTACCACATACAAGTGGCTCCAAGGGGTCCCCAAATTGACCCAAGGATGCTCATGGTCGGGTATGTGTCCACCAATAAGGTTAGGACATGTTTTAGGGTAATTTTGTATTATTATAATATTATTTTTTAACCCTTATTTACCGGATTTACCCTTAACCATGGTAAATAAAATATTTACCACAATAATTATTCAAAATGTCTAAAAATAAAAGTTACCTATTTACACAATTTGGACATCCTGATTCCAAATATGGAATCCATTTTTCTAAATTCAAAACACAGAAGTGGCCGAAATTAATTTAAAATTAATTCCCGCTGTCAAAACAAAAAGCGTGTTTTTAAGAGGTAATAACTATCAAAAGATTGACACTTGTTTATGTTCGGTTTAATTGTAAAATTATGTCCAATGACCAACATTATATTAAATGGTAAAAATATATTCTAAATATAATTTAAAACCACTCAAATTCACAATTTATCACTATTAATTATTTTTATTAAAAAAGTTGTTTTTAATTAAAATTTAGTAATTTTCACTATTCATCAAAATATAAAAGTTATCCGAAAAGTACCAAAATTTCAGCCTAAACTAATTTCAATATTCCGAATCCAAAAATGAAGTCCATTTTGAAATATAAAATATATATGATTTCAAAATGTAGGTATTACTATTCACAACGGCTAGTTTAATTAGTTGTGGTGTGTGTTAGAACTCGAGGTTGCGTACAACACACGCTATCGCATTATTCGAAGGGAATCGTACCGTGGAAGCTTGGGGTGTTACATTCTTCATCATGAAAAATAATGGATTTCATCTCAAGGAGACTTCCATATGAGGAAAACTGATGCATCTAGTGAAAATGATGATATTGATAGGGTGAAAAAATTGAATGATGCTGGCATGACTCTAGTATATCGACAATGCAATAAAATTAAAAAGCTAGAATTTTTAATCTGATTGTTTAATGGGAAAACTATGTATGGGATTTTTAATAGAGTAATTGATTATATTCTTACCCTCTTGAAGGATTTACTTCCAGATGATGCAGATATTCCCTCAAACCACTATATGGCATGGAAGTTAGTTGATGAACTTGGATTTTTAAGAAACAAAATTCATGCTTTCCTGAAAGATTTATTTTTATTCTGGGGGGAAACTACTGAATGAAAGGATTGTATAAAATGTGGCACATTGTTAGGACCAATATGGGCCTATATACCCTGAGAGGGGGGTGAATCAGGGTATGGATATTCTTTTTCAAAGTCCTTCCTACCCCACTGGATCTTGACCTCTTTATTACAAGGGTCACTTTGTTTGCAATTGTGTGTTTATTATGATCACTTCTTTTCTTCTTTATCTGATGATGATGCTTTAAATGTAGTGCAGGGAAATAAGCAGACAGACACAGAGATTTTTACTTGGTTCACCCTCATTGGGCTATGTCCAAGGAGCATACGCCGACAGGTTGCCGGTCGTACCAAATTCCACTATTCTTCACTAGATGTGGAAAAAAAGTTCGGGCTAGATCACTTCTATTCCCAGACTCACTGCCTTTACAATGTTTAGGGTTATCTCACTGCTTTCCCAAGGGTCACTCCCTGTTTCTCTCTCTCTGGCTCACTGCCGGTGGAGAGGATCACCTTCTTCCTCTTCCTAAGCTCACTGCTCTTGGAAAGAATCCACTCACAGTTTATAAACCTGTAGGTCTCTTCATTTGCATGATTGAATGCATCTTCTCCTGTATGTTGATGATCTGTTGAAGTTCAACTTTCATCTGTAGATGAATCTCTCTTTGCACCGAATGTATCGGGAAAACTTCCAGCTTCCACGCAGCCTGAAAAACATTGTAGGAACAAGACCTTACTTGGCGTGCAAGTCAAACTCGGCGTGCAAGTATCAGCGTGCAAGTCACAACGGGCGCACAAGTCCTCCTCAGACACTTGCGCGACTCATGCTTACTCAACTCCAAACTTGCGCGACTCTCTTCCTTTTACGCCCAAATCAATATTGGCGCGCAAGTGCCAACCGGTGCGCAAATTCTAACACCGGAACACAACTTCAACTACTGGCGCGCAAATTCACCTGCGCAACCCACATTCCCCACTTGCGCGACCACCACACCTGCGAGACGGGAGCTCTGATTTCTCAAAGTGTTGAACTCCGTTGAAAATGAGGAGGGGTGGTCCAGTATTTATAGGCAATCTGACCACCCTACGTGACGGCGCGCAAGTCACCTACGCGACCCAGTTTCGGCGCGCAAGTCCCCTGTCATTTTAGACACTTGCGCGACCAACTCCCAAACTTGCTCGAACCTCTTTACTTTGCCATATTTTGATCTTCTGATCTTGAAAAACATATGGCGCGCATGTTTCCTATACTCCAAGTCCTCGGCACGCAAGTCCTTTTTCCAAAAACACTTTTCTTCATTTGCCGATTTTCAGACCCTAAAATTTGGCAAACACTGGAAAACGGCGCCACCTTGTATCTGTTCTTTTGTACTGCCTCCAGATCATCCATTCCTTTTATCGATGTTCTTGAATCAAACATGGATCATTGACCTCAGCTCTTGAGCTCGACATTCCACCATGAATTCCTCTTTGTCAACAAATTTGTATGTCATTGTTTTGCTTTGTCAACAATCACTACTCAGATGTCCACTTTGTCAACAAACACAATCACCTCAAAAATGCTTCAATGATACCTTGAGGGATATTTTCCCAACAATCTCCCCCTTTGGGTTTGTTGACAACTCTTCCAAAACAAAGATACATCGTTGATTCTTCAGCCTTCATTCGCCTCATTGCGATTCTGATAGCGATCAAGGATTTACTCAACACATACTCTAAGCCCACATGAGCAGTGCTCCGCGTGAGAAACAAGAGTAAATGAAAATTTCATCAATGAATCACTTTATCTCTGACATCCACTGTTGAGAACAAACTGATACCAATTTGTACTAACCTGATACCAATTGTTGATGAATTTGTTGGAAGACCAATGTGTGGTTTGGAAATAGTCTTACCACTTTCCAACACCACTCTTCTGCTTTTATCACGATCCTCAGCTGTCGTGATTTCTATTCTTTGATTGATCACTTCTATCATCGTCAGATTTTAATACACTCCCCCATTCCCATTGCTCCCCCTTTCTGGCTGCTCCACCTGTCAGCTTCTCCCCGTATCAATTATGATTTATCAAATCTCTGCACTATCTCCCCCTTGAACAATCACTATTTTCTCCTCCTTTAACAAACACTTTTCTCCCCCTTTGTCAACGAACCCAAAGGACAGTCCTTTGTAGTCTGTAACATAGTAGAGAACACAAATCAGTACATTAGGGAAAAAGACAACATATATAGCATCCTGCCATTTTATAACATAAACTTTCATTACATTACACAAATCTGAGGATCGTTAAGGTTTAGTGTCTTGGAAACAAGGATCATAATACAAAAAAAACATAAAACATTCTTCTTAAACACTTGAAAGGCTTCTCCTTTAGTTCATCCTATGTTCATTATGCATCTCATAACCTGGGGACATACATCAAAAGAAAGGGTGAGCAGAAGGCCCAGTAAGGGAAACAAGAGGAACATTTTACATGTGAACTTGAGATACTTCAATAAGGACATGAAAAGAACTTTAAGGCATGAGAAAGAAATCATGAGGCATTTCATAATAAAAATAACATTTTTCATAACTTGAAGATGTGGCTACATCATTTAACATAGACAATCATGAACATATCACCAAGGTCCATCCCCAAGGTGTCATTTGAAAATTACCAAGGTTATTCACCAAGGTATCGTGAAAATTGTAATCTCTAGTGGTTACATCATTACCCAATGCATTGGAGCGCTATCAGGGCGCACCCTTAAATTTGCCTTTATTATCATGTGAGCCACATATTTCATCATCAAACATTTCATAAATAACCCATATAGCATAAAATAAATGGGTTTCATTTCATAATCATAACGTTTTAAAAACTGCTTTAAGGACATGATCTTTACGTCACTTTAAACCCACGGAAAGGGAATGCGGGTCTCATGTATGTAAATCCCAGAATTTAAAATGGAACATTTTGATATATATGTGAATACCCTTGTAGAAATAATAGCTTTGAGTATTCACTTTATAACATAAAATAATTTTTGAGAAAAGAGAGAGGCATTTTGAGGGGGAAATTCTGCAGCATAACGGCTAAGTTTCGGGGTTTTAGAAAACATTGAAATGGGAGGGGACATGGGTCACCCACTCATAAATGATCCATAAAACAGTAGGGTGAAAGAATAAGAAGGATATATGGACCTGGAAATGAAATTTGGAGGACATACCATTTGAAAAGAAAAGCATGGAGGGAAAAAAGATTAGATTTCTCTTATGAAAATTCGGCAGCCTTACGGCGTCACTTAACTTCAAAAGAAAATGATTTGACAAGATCAAATAGGGTCCCTCATCATATGATCATAAGAGATCAGTATGATAGATATAGAGATCATACCCCAACATAATAAAAAGGAACTTGAAAGACTTGACATGAAAATCGAACTTGAAAAATGAGAAGGGTGAAAGAATCCCTTAAAAATTCGGCAGCCTAACGGCGTCACTTAAACTTTCATAAAACGAAATGATGAGAGTAAGAGGGGATATCTCATCATATAAACATTAAAGGGCAGTAAGAGGAATATAAAATAACATCCTCTCACATAAAAACATGGAGCATAATAGGAATGACATAAAAGAGATTACATGAAAAGAAAGAGAGGGGTCAGATCCCTTACCTTAAAATGTGACTCTTGAAACTCAAAGGATTGGACCTTGAGGGCTTGGGGGAACCTTGGGAGGACTCTTTGGAAGGTAAGAAGACCAGAACTTTGTTGGGGGAGAGTTGGGAGTGAAAACTAAGGGAGGAAAGGGTGGGTATTTATAGGGAAAGTGAGGGGACAAAGCATTAATGGCCAAGGGACACCTCACTAGTGGTTTTGGCAAAACCATGGGCTTGCCCATGGTATTGGCCACTTGGGACACCTCACACCTTATCTTACTATTCATAATTCGACCATATTGAATATATACTTAATACATCATTAAATGATGTCATTAAACACCCGTAACTTAAAAACTATACTTTCACTATTCACCGAAAATTCAACTTTCTCAGAATAATCCCAAAATTTCACCTTAACCAAATATCAATGCTCTGATTTCAAAAATGAAATCCATTTTATAAAAAGAATTTTCTAAATATTTTTAATTTAATTTTTAAATAAAAACACTATTCATCGAAAATTCATTTTTTTTCAGAAAAATCCCCAAAAATTACCATAACATAATATCAATGCTCTGAGTTCAAAAATAAAGTCATTTTTATAAAAATAATTTTCTAATTATTTTTAATTAAATTTTTAATTAAAAAACACTATTCATCCGAAAAAAACTAATACTTGAATAATAATTTATGAAACCGTTATTTAACTATTTTATTGAATCACATTACTTAATCAAGGTGCCTAGATTATTTTAAAACTTTCTTTAAGTGAGATTACTAATCCATTTGGTCATATTACTAATCCTAATCATAAAATCACTATTCATAATTTACTATTCATCAAAAATCAAGTTGATCTTATTAGACTCTAAATTTCGTACTGAACATAATTGTAGAAGACCATTTTTCGAAAATCATTACACATTTTTAATTTTTTAAGGTTTACACAACCATTTTTAAAATATCCTTTTTCTAAAATTCATCAAAAATATGCATACAATATTTATCCGGTCATTTGAAAATTCATAAACATTATCATAAGAAGAAATCCAAATTTTTTATTTAAAAAAATGATTACACAAGGCAATTACGGTCTCGTTACATAACCCCTTATAATACCAGCATAGGACCTAAGAGTAAGGTGTGCTAGGGTGATAGAATTTTGGGGCGGCTCAGTCAACATTGCCCGAGTAGTAATTTCTATCAGTTTGAACTTCTCGCGAAGGCGATTCCGTTCTAGCTTCACATGATGAAGTTCGGCTTGGATTTGGTCCAGAGCAAAGCCCAATGGTGCTACCTCCTTCCCAATCTCTGTTAGATGGGCTTCGATCGGCCCAAGGCTACTCGGTGAGGCCATCAAATCTTCTTTCTATAATAATTAACCAAGATTACTTAAATTTAGAGACAATAATCAAAACATTTTGTTCACGGTGGTCATATTGACCGATGGTCATATAACACTCAAAAACCAATGGTCTCATTTTATTTATAATCATGTTTATCAAATAAAACATTTTTTTTTAGTATAAAAAAAATAACACATGAAATTAGGAAACAAGATTTATTCAAAATTTCGGGTCGTTACAATCTTCCCCCCTTAAGAAATTGCGTCCTCGCAATTTTTTTAAATTGGGTTTTGAAATTTCATTGAAAGTCCCACATCGGAAAAAGAGTCAGTAACACCATTACTTTAAAAGAAAGAAAAGGAAGTACAAAGGCCACCCGAGTTAACCCACACTCGGGTTCCATGTAGGAAAACATGGACATGGAGGAAAAAACAAAGGTTCAGTTCTGAGAGAGAGTGATAGAGAACATGATTAGGAGAAAGTTAACCATGAGAAAATCCCAAACTTATGATGTGTGTAAACGGTCTTTGATTACCTAGTAGGAAACGTAAACCAACAACATTTTTGTTTTACGTTTCTTTTCATAATTTTGAGGATTTCATTTACTACATAGAACAAAAACATAAGAAAATATACCTACCTTCAAGTAGAGTTTCATCCTTTAACAAGTCCCTACCAACACTAATCTTTTCGCCAAATGATGAGAATTCAAAAACACTTGGTCTCATAAAAGTACAAGAATCATCTTCTATAGAATCACATAATCTACAAAAGATTAACTATCTATTTCTTCTATCTTTAAACATTATCCCAAAATTAGAAAGGGTAAGGTAAAACAACTCTTCAAAAAGAATCCCATAGGAATGGAAACTACTTTTAAATCTTCAAAGTTCCATGGTAATACCCAAGGTTCATCATAGACCATTCCATAAATAATAGTCCTTAAAATTCCTCAAAGTAAACCAAACTAAGATTGAAACCCAAATACAAGAAGGACTTGATAACATAGTCTTCCAAAACAACTTCATTGTTCATCTCCAGACAACATCAAACACTCCTAACATCTTATAACAAAAGTAGCTAACCTAAACATATTTTACCCAAGATAGGTTAATCATTCCCAAAAGTAACCTAAATTACTATAAGTCCACCTTAAATTCATTGATTCTTCAAAATATAAGTCAACCTTACACCTTAATGAAAATACCGTAGTAATCTATCATATATGGTCCTCAAAATAGTGAACGTCTTCCAAAATAATAATCATCTTTTAATCCCCTAATCATCTCTGTCGTATTAATACGGCAATCGTAGCACTTACTATCACATTGGTTGTTGGGACATGTTCTTCCATTTTCAGCCATTAACTAAGAAAAGAAGCTATAGTTAGGGGCTTAAATAATTAGCCAATAATCATGAAAAGAAACTTAATGCATCTAAGGATAACATGTAGAAGTAAAGTATACCCTAACATGTGATCCCCTAGGTTCCCATCTAGGTTATCCATGATCATATATTCTTATTTGAATCTTTATTTTATTTTATCTTTGTTCCTTTAATAATGGTTCATATCAAGCTTATGAATTTACCAAAGCATATCCCCCGGGAGTGTCGTAACCAAGAGTGCAGCAAGGCCCGTTGTCGTGTACCAGTTCCCGTTCGAGTCTAGCTCAAAGCGGTGTTTTCGGGTTTTACCCCTATGTACATCTGTGCCAGAGCCACCTCTACCTGCTCGTATCCAGACAGGGATGTATTTGCTTGGCAACCCCTTACTCAATACTCACCAAAATACCAGGAAGATTTCCTATATTAAACTTTTCTATAGGGTTCCTCCTAGAGTTTTCATATCCTAATTTCCACAAATAACTAAACCATCCTTTGATACCAACTATAGCATCCCGCCATTTTATAACATAAACTTTCATTACATTACACAAATCTGAGGATCGTTAAGGTTTAGTGTCTTGGAAACAAGGATCATAATACAAAAAAAAACATAAAACATTCTTCTTAAACACTTGAAAGGCTTCTCCTTTAGTTCATCCTATGTTCATTATGCATCTCATAACCTGGGGACATACATCAAAAGAAAGGGTGAGCAGAAGGCCCAGTAAGGGAAACAAGAGGAACATTTTACATGTGAACTTGAGATACTTCAATAAGGACATGAAAAGAACTTTAAGGCATGAGAAAGAAATCATGAGGCATTTCATAATAAAAATAACATTTTTCATAACTTGAAGATGTGGCTACATCATTTAACATAGACAATCATGAACATATCACCAAGGTCCATCCCCAAGGTGTCATTTGAAAATTACCAAGGTTATTCACCAAGGTATCGTGAAAATTGTAATCTCTAGTGGTTACATCATTACCCAATGCATTGGAGCGCTATCAGGGCGCACCCTTAAATTTGCCTTTATTATCATGTGAGCCACATATTTCATCATCAAACATTTCATAAATAACCCATATAGCATAAAATAAATGGGTTTCATTTCATAATCATAACGTTTTAAAAACTGCTTTAAGGACATGATCTTTACGTCACTTTAAACCCACGGAAAGGGAATGCGGGTCTCATGTATGTAAATCCCAGAATTTAAAATGGAACATTTTGATATATATGTGAATACCCTTGTAGAAATAATAGCTTTGAGTATTCACTTTATAACATAAAATAATTTTTGAGAAAAGAGAGAGGCATTTTGAGGGGGAAATTCTGCAGCATAACGGCTAAGTTTCGGGGTTTTAGAAAACATTGAAATGGGAGGGGACATGGGTCACCCACTCATAAATGATCCATAAAACAGTAGGGTGAAAGAATAAGAAGGATATATGGACCTGGAAATGAAATTTGGAGGACATACCATTTGAAAAGAAAAGCATGGAGGGAAAAAAGATTAGATTTCTCTTATGAAAATTCGGCAGCCTTACGGCGTCACTTAACTTCAAAAGAAAATGATTTGACAAGATCAAATAGGGTCCCTCATCATATGATCATAAGAGATCAGTATGATAGATATAGAGATCATACCCCAACATAATAAAAAGGAACTTGAAAGACTTGACATGAAAATCGAACTTGAAAAATGAGAAGGGTGAAAGAATCCCTTAAAAATTCGGCAGCCTAACGGCGTCACTTAAACTTTCATAAAACGAAATGATGAGAGTAAGAGGGGATCTCTCATCATATAAACATGAAAGGGCAGTAAGAGGAATATAAAATAACATCCTCTCACATAAAAACATGGAGCATAATAGGAATGACATAAAAGAGATTACATGAAAAGAAAGAGAGGGGTCGGATCCCTTACCTTAAAATGTGACTCTTGAAACTCAAAGGATTGGACCTTGAGGGCTTGGGGGAACCTTGGGAGGACTCTTTGGAAGGTAAGAAGACCAGAACTTTGTTGGGGGAGAGTTGGGAGTGAAAACTAAGGGAGGAAAGGGTGGGTATTTATAGGGAAAGTGAGGGGACAAAGCATTAATGGCCAAGGGACACCTCACTAGTGGTTTTGGCAAAACCATGGGCTTGCCCATGGTATTGGCCACTTGGGACACCTCACACCTTATCTTACTATTCATAATTCGACCATATTGAATATATACTTAATACATCATTAAATGATGTCATTAAACACCCGTAACTTAAAAACTATACTTTCACTATTCACCGAAAATTCAACTTTCTTAGAATAATCCCAAAATTTCACCTTAACCAAATATCAATGCTCTGATTTCAAAAATGAAATCCATTTTATAAAAATAATTTTCTAAATATTTTTAATTTAATTTTTAAATAAAAACACTATTCATCGAAAATTCATTTTTTTTCAGAAAAATCCCCAAAAATTACCATAACATAATATCAATGCTCTGAGTTCAAAAATAAAGTCATTTTTATAAAAATAATTTTCTAATTATTTTTAATTAAATTTTTAATTAAAAAACACTATTCATCCGAAAAAAACTAATACTTGAATAATAATTTATGAAACCGTTATTTAACTATTTTATTGAATCACATTACTTAATCAAGGTGCCTAGATTATTTTAAAACTTTCTTTAAGTGAGATTACTAATCCATTTGGTCATATTACTAATCCTAATCATAAAATCACTATTCATAATTTACTATTCATCAAAAATCAAGTTGATCTTATTAGACTCTAAATTTCGTACTGAACATAATTGTAGAAGACCATTTTTCGAAAATCATTACACATTTTTAATTATTTAAGGTTTACACAACCATTTTTAAAATATCCTTTTTCTAAAATTCATCAAAAATATGCATACAATATTTATCCGGTCATTTGAAAATTCATAAACATTATCATAAGAAGAAATCCAAATTTTTTATTTAAAAAAAGGATTACACAAGGCAATTACGGTCTCGTTACATAACCCCTTATAATACCAGCATAGGACCTAAGAGTAAGGTGTGCTAGGGTGATAGAATTTTGGGGCGGCTCAGTCAACATTGCCCGAGTAGTAATTTCTATCAGTTTGAACTTCTCGCGAAGGCGATTCCGTTCTAGCTTCACATGATGAAGTTCGGCTTGGATTTGGTCCAGAGCAAAGCCCAATGGTGCTACCTCCTTCCCAATCTCTGTTAGATGGGCTTCGATCGGCCCAAGGCTACTCGGTGAGGCCATCAAATCTTCTTTCTATAATAATTAACCAAGATTACTTAAATTTAGAGACAATAATCAAAACATTTTGTTCACGGTGGTCATATTGACCGATGGTCATATAACACTCAAAAACCAATGGTCTCATTTTATTTATAATCATGTTTATCAAATAAAACATTTTTTTTTAGTATAAAAAAAATAACACATGAAATTAGGAAACAAGATTTATTCAAAATTTCGGGTCGTTACAATCTTCCCCCCTTAAGAAATTGCGTCCTCGCAATTTTTTTAAATTGGGTTTTGAAATTTCATTGAAAGTCCCACATCGGAAAAAGAGTCAGTAACACCATTACTTTAAAAGAAAGAAAAGGAAGTACAAAGGCCACCCGAGTTAACCCACACTCGGGTTCCATGTAGGAAAACATGGACATGGAGGAAAAAACAAAGGGTCAGTTCTGAGAGAGAGTGATAGAGAACATGATTAGGAGAAAGTTAACCATGAGAAAATCCCAAACTTATGATGTGTGTAAACGGTCTTTGATTACCTAGTAGGAAACGTAAACCAACAACATTTTTGTTTTACGTTTCTTTTCATAATTTTGAGGATTTCATTTACTACATAGAACAAAAACATAAGAAAATATACCTACCTTCAAGTAGAGTTTCATCCTTTAACAAGTCCCTACCAACACTAATCTTTTCGCCAAATGATGAGAATTCAAAAACACTTGGTCTCATAAAAGTACAAGAATCATCTTCTATAGAATCACATAATCTACAAAAGATTAACTATCTATTTCTTCTATCTTTAAACATTATCCCAAAATTAGAAAGGGTAAGGTAAAACAACTCTTCAAAAAGAATCCCATAGGAATGGAAACTACTTTTAAATCTTCAAAGTTCCATGGTAATACCCAAGGTTCATCATAGACCATTCCATAAATAATAGTCCTTAAAATTCCTCAAAGTAAACCAAACTAAGATTGAAACCCAAATACAAGAAGGACTTGATAACATAGTCTTCCAAAACAACTTCATTGTTCATCTCCAGACAACATCAAACACTCCTAACATCTTATAACAAAAGTAGCTAACCTAAACATATTTTACCCAAGATAGGTTAATCATTCCCAAAAGTAACCTAAATTACTATAAGTCCACCTTAAATTCATTGATTCTTCAAAATATAAGTCAACCTTACACCTTAATGAAAATACCGTAGTAATCTATCATATATGGTCCTCAAAATAGTGAACGTCTTCCAAAATAATAATCATCTTTTAATCCCCTAATCATCTCTGTCGTATTAATACGGCAATCGTAGCACTTACTATCACATTGGTTGTTGGGACATGTTCTTCCATTTTCAGCCATTAACTAAGAAAAGAAGCTATAGTTAGGGGCTTAAATAATTAGCCAATAATCATGAAAAGAAACTTAATGCATCTAAGGATAACATGTAGAAGTAAAGTATACCCTAACATGTGATCCCCTAGGTTCCCATCTAGGTTATCCATGATCATATATTCTTATTTGAATCTTTATTTTATTTTATCTTTGTTCCTTTAATAATGGTTCATATCAAGCTTATGAATTTACCAAAGCATATCCCCCGGGAGTGTCGTAACCAAGAGTGCAGCAAGGCCCGTTGTCGTGTACCAGTTCCCGTTCGAGTCTAGCTCAAAGCGGTGTTTTCGGGTTTTACCCCTATGTACATCTGTGCCAGAGCCACCTCTACCTGCTCGTATCCAGACAGGGATGTATTTGCTTGGCAACCCCTTACTCAATACTCACCAAAATACCAGGAAGATTTCCTATATTAAACTTTTCTATAGGGTTCCTCCTAGAGTTTTCATATCCTAATTTCCACAAATAACTAAACCATCCTTTGATACCAACTATAGCATCCCGCCATTTTATAACATAAACTTTCATTACATTACACAAATCTGAGGATCGTTAAGGTTTAGTGTCTTGGAAACAAGGATCATAATACAAAAAAAAAACATAAAACATTCTTCTTAAACACTTGAAAGGCTTCTCCTTTAGTTCATCCTATGTTCATTATGCATCTCATAACCTGGGGACATACATCAAAAGAAAGGGTGAGCAGAAGGCCCAGTAAGGGAAACAAGAGGAACATTTTACATGTGAACTTGAGATACTTCAATAAGGACATGAAAAGAACTTTAAGGCATGAGAAAGAAATCATGAGGCATTTCATAATAAAAATAACATTTTTCATAACTTGAAGATGTGGCTACATCATTTAACATAGACAATCATGAACATATCACCAAGGTCCATCCCCAAGGTGTCATTTGAAAATTACCAAGGTTATTCACCAAGGTATCGTGAAAATTGTAATCTCTAGTGGTTACATCATTACCCAATGCATTGGAGCGCTATCAGGGCGCACCCTTAAATTTGCCTTTATTATCATGTGAGCCACATATTTCATCATCAAACATTTCATAAATAACCCATATAGCATAAAATAAATGGGTTTCATTTCATAATCATAACGTTTTAAAAACTGCTTTAAGGACATGATCTTTACGTCACTTTAAACCCACGGAAAGGGAATGCGGGTCTCATGTATGTAAATCCCAGAATTTAAAATGGAACATTTTGATATATATGTGAATACCCTTGTAGAAATAATAGCTTTGAGTATTCACTTTATAACATAAAATAATTTTTGAGAAAAGAGAGAGGCATTTTGAGGGGGAAATTCTGCAGCATAACGGCTATGTTTCGGGGTTTTAGAAAACATTGAAATGGGAGGGGACATGGGTCACCCACTCATAAATGATCCATAAAACAGTAGGGTGAAAGAATAAGAAGGATATATGGACCTGGAAATGAAATTTGGAGGACATACCATTTGAAAAGAAAAGCATGGAGGGAAAAAAGATTAGATTTCTCTTATGAAAATTCGGCAGCCTTACGGCGTCACTTAACTTCAAAAGAAAATGATTTGACAAGATCAAATAGGGTCCCTCATCATATGATCATAAGAGATCAGTATGATAGATATAGAGATCATACCCCAACATAATAAAAAGGAACTTGAAAGACTTGACATGAAAATCGAACTTGAAAAATGAGAAGGGTGAAAGAATCCCTTAAAAATTCGGCAGCCTAACGGCGTCACTTAAACTTTCATAAAACGAAATGATGAGAGTAAGAGGGGATCTCTCATCATATAAACATGAAAGGGCAGTAAGAGGAATATAAAATAACATCCTCTCACATAAAAACATGGAGCATAATAGGAATGACATAAAAGAGATTACATGAAAAGAAAGAGAGGGGTCGGATCCCTTACCTTAAAATGTGACTCTTGAAACTCAAAGGATTGGACCTTGAGGGCTTGGGGGAACCTTGGGAGGACTCTTTGGAAGGTAAGAAGACCAGAACTTTGTTGGGGGAGAGTTGGGAGTGAAAACTAAGGGAGGAAAGGGTGGGTATTTATAGGGAAAGTGAGGGGACAAAGCATTAATGGCCAAGGGACACCTCACTAGTGGTTTTGGCAAAACCATGGGCTTGCCCATGGTATTGGCCACTTGGGACACCTCACACCTTATCTTACTATTCATAATTCGACCATATTGAATATATACTTAATACATCATTAAATGATGTCATTAAACACCCGTAACTTAAAAACTATACTTTCACTATTCACCGAAAATTCAACTTTCTCAGAATAATCCCAAAATTTCACCTTAACCAAATATCAATGCTCTGATTTCAAAAATGAAATCCATTTTATAAAAATAATTTTCTAAATATTTTTAATTTAATTTTTAAATAAAAACACTATTCATCGAAAATTCATTTTTTTTCAGAAAAATCCCCAAAAATTACCATAACATAATATCAATGCTCTGAGTTCAAAAATAAAGTCATTTTTATAAAAATAATTTTCTAATTATTTTTAATTAAATTTTTAATTAAAAAACACTATTCATCCGAAAAAAACTAATACTTGAATAATAATTTATGAAACCGTTATTTAACTATTTTATTGAATCACATTACTTAATCAAGGTGCCTAGATTATTTTAAAACTTTCTTTAAGTGAGATTACTAATCCATTTGGTCATATTACTAATCCTAATCATAAAATCACTATTCATAATTTACTATTCATCAAAAATCAAGTTGATCTTATTAGACTCTAAATTTCGTACTGAACATAATTGTAGAAGACCATTTTTCGAAAATCATTACACATTTTTAATTATTTAAGGTTTACACAACCATTTTTAAAATATCCTTTTTCTAAAATTCATCAAAAATATGCATACAATATTTATCCGGTCATTTGAAAATTCATAAACATTATCATAAGAAGAAATCCAAATTTTTTATTTAAAAAAAGGATTACACAAGGCAATTACGGTCTCGTTACATAACCCCTTATAATACCAGCATAGGACCTAAGAGTAAGGTGTGCTAGGGTGATAGAATTTTGGGGCGGCTCAGTCAACATTGCCCGAGTAGTAATTTCTATCAGTTTGAACTTCTCGCGAAGGCGATTCCGTTCTAGCTTCACATGATGAAGTTCGGCTTGGATTTGGTCCAGAGCAAAGCCCAATGGTGCTACCTCCTTCCCAATCTCTGTTAGATGGGCTTCGATCGGCCCAAGGCTACTAGGTGAGGCCATCAAATCTTCTTTCTATAATAATTAACCAAGATTACTTAAATTTAGAGACAATAATCAAAACATTTTGTTCACGGTGGTCATATTGACCGATGGTCATATAACACTCAAAAACCAATGGTCTCATTTTATTTATAATCATGTTTATCAAATAAAACATTTTTTTTGAGTATAAAAAAAATAACACATGAAATTAGGAAACAAGATTTATTCAAAATTTCGGGTCGTTACAACATACCTCGGGGAGAGGGGAGGGTGGTTACACATACACACTATTTCAAGTGCGGGGAATCGACTGAACTCCCAGAGCCAGTCGATGCCTCTCAAAAGCTTCCTTGGGTAAGGCCTTTGTCAGAATGTCTACAACCTGTAGCTCTGTAGGCATGTAATCCAACTTCATGATTCCCTTATCAACATTCTCCTTGGTAAAATGATACTTAATCTCAATGTGCTTTGTCCTTGAATAATTGATGGGATTTTTGCTAAGATTTATAGCACTTGAGTTGTCACACTGGATTCCGATCGGAGACTTCACTTCAACTCCCATATCTTCAAGCTGTTGCTTCATCCATAATAAATGTGTGCATGCTTGAGTGGCCGCAATATACTCAGCTTCTGCGGTGCTCAATGAAATGCAATCTTGCTTCTTTCTTAGCCAAGAAATACACAATCTACCAAGATAGAAAGCACCACCTGATGTTGATTTCCTACCATCCACTGAACCGGCCCAGTCTGCATCAGTATAACCCAATAACTCTGGCTGAAATTTATCAATATATGTCAAGCCAAAATCCATCGTGCCCTGGATATACCGAAGTATTCTTTTCACTGCAAGCATGTGGATTTCCTTGGGATTTCTCTGATATCTCGCTGCTTGGCATGTGGCGAAAACAATATCAGGCCTTGTTGCGGTTAAGTACAACAGACTTCTAATGATTTGCCTGTATTCTGTGATATTAACTACCTTGCCATCCTCATCTTTTGATAAATTCATCCGGGTAGCAACCGGAGTCTGCATCTCCTTGAAATTATCCATTCCAATCCTTCCAAAACCCCATTGAAAAATTCAGGTTGAGAAATTAATGTTCCATTCCTTCCCTGTGTCACCTGTAGACCAAGGAAAAACATCATCTCACAAATCATAGACATTTGGAACTCATGTTTCATGGATTCAGAAAAATGTTTGCACTGTGCTTCAACTGATTGCCTCAAGCATTGAAACCAGTGCAAATGTCTCATCAGCTTCAATATCTTCTTTCTGGGAGTATCCTTTGCACACTAGCTATGCTTTGTTCCGAATCACTATTCCATCTTCAGTCATATTCTTTAAAAATACCCATTTAGTCACGATGACGTCCTTATCACCTGGCCTCGAAACAATCTCCCACATCTGATTCTTCTCAATCTGATTTAGCTCTTCATTCATTCTTCTTGTCTGAACTGAAGCTCACTGATCACTGATGATATTATGTCTGTCAATTTCAGATTGACTCTTTGTCTTTTCTTCAGATAAGGATTTTACTTTCCTATACTCATCATTAGTATCTTTTTCTGGATCATCTTCATCCACTTCTGCTCTTCCTGAGTCTCTTACCATTTGTTCACTTTTAATAGAAGACTTTTCACTGTGTCATTTTTCAATTATATCATTTCTTTGAACATCGTCTCTCAAATTTTTGTTGACACACCTTTGATTTTTCTCTCGCAGCTTCTTGGTATCCTGAAAGCAGTCAGCTGATACCAAATTGTTAGAACAAAATAGATATTCATGAAAACCTGTATGTTGCTGCTTTTCCACCAATCATTCTTCATGAGCATAAACATTCGTCCTTCATGTCATATTGAGATCATGCATCTGATTAGGATATTGAATGCTCCCACTATGTTATTCAACTCTTCCATATGTTAAGCCCAGCTGTATAGACCCATAACCATTCTCTTCCTCCTCCATCATTTCTCCTCATATTCCACTCAGATTTGAGGCATTAACAAAATCTCTAAGCCTACTGAGTTGGCACTCGGTGTAGGAAACAAGAGACAAGGTTAATAACATAATCACTTCCCGTTGTGCTATGTTGTTCCCTTTCATCATCAACTTTGATACCTGATTTGAATCAATTGAAACTATAGAGCATGTCACATCTCCATTTCACATCCTTAGATGCCACTTCCCCTTGGATCGTATCTCCCTAAAACCTGAAACACATGAATCATCAGTTAATAGCATTTATATTCATAGGGAGAGGGGATTCTTCTGGAATTCTCAAGAAGAGGATTGTGGTTGATCCTGATGGGTCAACCCTTTGATTATTTCTTTTAGAGCATCACACTCTTTCCTTGCTTCTTCTAACTGTCTAGCCACCATCAATTGCTCTGGCCATATGACTAAACATTCAGTACCCACATGCTGAGCCTTTTTATGATATATAGATTCTGCAGACTTAGCTTTTCTCACCATTTGGGGTTTAAACCCACTAGTACATATCTCTGCCTTTGATGTTCCATCAAAATTCCATTTCCCTTGTTTCCTTCTCTGGGTAGGAATCTCTCCACTTGTCATCTTCCCTTGCTTCTTCCACCATTGCAAGGATCTTTCACATTCCTCTACTTTTCACTGTGGGAAACGACCTGCGGATTTTTCAATGCATTCTTTGTTCGTCTTTCTTTTATCAGATGTCTGAGTCACCACACTCTTTTTCACTAGTGGTGAGTCCTCCATTGAACGTTCATTCTTCTTTATCACTGCTGGAGTAGTGTTTCCTCCCTTTTTCTTCTAGATTTGTTCATGTTCATTCTTAGAAAGTGGTTGTGAGTGTGACTGCTACACTTTTTTTCAGCTCATTGTGATTCTCCAGGGACTCTAAGCTTATTCTTCAACATACCACTTTCTCTCCCAGAGTACGATTTCTCATTATACACCACTGGATTTGAGAATCTTCTTTTGAGTTCCTTTTTCTTTCCTGCATTCTTCTTGCTGCAATGTCTTGCCAAATTCCCATGATTAGAACATATGAAACATCCTCCATTAAAGGAATACCTCATTTCATCATTTCTCAGCTGAGATGTTGATGTAGCTTGAGTTCTTCCTCTGACATTGAGCTCCTGAGCTTCCTGACACATATTCATGGTGTGTCCCATTCTTCCACAGTAATAGCATTTGATGAATGTTTTCCCTAGAGAGACTCTTCTCTATGATTTCTCATGATGTTTCTTCTTATTCTCAGATTTATTAATGTTTCTATTTTCACAGCCTGAAATGTATTCCAGAGGCTCTGAGCAGAAGCTTGACGTGTGGCCATGAATCTCGCAGAAATAGCACATGTCATCACTTCTTCTTGTAGCTATCCTCTTAGGCCTATCTCCTGCACCAACATGATTTTCTCCATTTTTTGAGTTGTTCACGGATCTCTTCTTATCATGTGTCACGACCCGCCCTCAGGGTCCGTGCCGTGACTACCCCAAGCCCGCCTTCCATAGGCCAGGGGATGGTGACTAGCACCAAGGCGTAAATCCCAGTAAAAAGGGAAGGCATTGCCTTTGTAAAGTAAACAAACACCACAGAGTAAGCAAGTGGAAAGTAATCACTAAGCAAAAGCAGAGTACAACTGAAAGTGCGGAAAAGTAAATGGGCCAAAATACAAACCCAAACTGAAAGTAAAGTACAACTCGAAAGGGAAAACAGCAAATGAAAAGTAAAAGCCGCTACACCGAGCTGTCCACTGGAAATCACACCTGAAGGGTGGGTATAGATAGCTCCTCTGCTCCACGGGTTCCGTCGTCCGCTCCGAGCACGTCCCGCCCAGTGGTCCACCTCTAGGTACCGTCCCGCTCTGCAAGCCTCAGCTAAGGTCAACGCTGTCCGTCGTCTGCAACCAACACAACGTAGTGCGGGCAAACCCCGTGCAGGGGTGAGTATAAGCTACTCAGTAGGGACCCCGAGACCCCTGAAGGTCTCTCAAATCCACAAAGGATAAACCACGAAGAAAGGAACAATCACGAAGTAATAACCGACACTGCTTAGGTATATGCCCATACATATACCTAAGTCATCAATTTCAAATACGCTCCAACCTCCGAGCCCAAGTACAACTCAGTCCACACAGGAAAGTAAACGTATTCCACACAGGAAAGCAAAATGTAATCCACACAGGATTGCACAACACAATCCACACAGGAAAGCAAAACGTAATCCACACAGGATAGCACAACTCAATCCACACAGGAAAGAAACAGGATTCAGCTCACACAGGTATACTTCTTCAAAGGACGATAAAGATGATCTCTGATCCATCTAAGTTGTCGGACCCACGAAGGATCGATAGGTAACTAACCCCCGCAAAGACCCACACAGGATCGGGCCCACACAGGACCTGTAGATAATCACCGCAAAGACCCACACCGGATCGGGCCCACACAGGACCTGTTGGCGCTGGTTCACACAGGACCGCTGAGCGCAAAGACCCACACAGGATCGGACCCACACAGGATCGGGCCCACACAGGACCTGTAGCACTGATCCACGTAGGATCGCTGAGTGATGTAGTCGTCGTCGTCGAATCCACATAGGATCTTTGTACTGTCGTCGTCGCAGTCACAGTAGCAGTAGTAGCAGTAGTAGTCACAGTAGCAGTAGTAGCAGTAGTAGTCACAGTAACAGTCGCAGCCAGCACTAGGGTTCCCGCACACAGCAAGCTCGTTCGGAGGGACCGCTCCACGAGCCGAGAGGCTGATACATCAACTGTCACAAAGTCCAGAGTTGATGTATCCAAAAGTTCCGTATCGTCAACAGGAACTCAACGCAACAGACGGCGCGTCGATCGGACGCCCGGTCTGAGAGTTATTGGCTTTTTCGTCCCCGGGGCCCGGTTGGTTTTTAAGGCAAAACCAACCCGACCGTACTCCACCTGCGTCCAAACCTCGGGCGGAGTATGCCAAAAGATCCGTCTCACTAAGAGGAACACAACACAGCTGACGGCACGTCAATCGGACGTCCGTAGCTCAAGATATGAGCGTTTCCGCTCCGAAGGCCCGGTTGGTTTCGTGAACGAACCAACCCGGCCAAACTCAAAGTAATCCGAAACCTTGAGTGCGATATACCGAAACGACCGTCTCGATCCAAGGATCATTTTGCCGCAGACGGTTCATTGATCGGAGGTCTGTGGCCCAAGTTATGGCCAAAAGACCGAAACTGATTCGAAACGGGGGGGTCCGAGTCCGGGCCGACCCGGCCCGACCCCCCCCCCCCCCCAGGGTCGGCCCGAACCGGGTCCGACCCGGCCCGGCCGGCGGCGGACCGGCGCGGCGGCACGGACCGGCGCGGCGGTGCGGTCCGGCGCGGCCCGGCCGGCGGCGGCGCGGCCGGCGCCGCTGGGTCACGCGCGGGAGGGGCTAAGCCCCCCGCATTCCAGAAGGGCGGCGCGGCTTTTTAGCCGCGCCCTTTTTTTTAAACGGCCCCCACCGCACGTGGGGGGGCTTACTCAAAGGGGGGTACCGGGGGTTTCAAACCCCCGGATTAAATGGATCACGGCCGGCTTTAAGCCGGTCGTTTCATTACACGCGGGACATGTGGGTCCCGCTTCCTTTGAAGCCGGCCGCCAGCACGGCCGGCCGCCTTCCATTCCTATGCCGCGACCTGAAGGCCGTGGCTCTCCTGGTCGCCGGCCGCCCCTGTTTTCTCCGCCGCGGCCGAAGTGCCGCGGCTCCTCCGTTCTCCGGCGGCCGGCGAGGCCGGCCGCTCCTAGCTCCTCCGCCGCGACCATAGGGCCGCGGCTGTTCTGATCTCCGGCGGCCGGCGAGGCCGGCCGCCTCTTGGTGCTCCGTCGTGGCCGTCCGGCCGCGGTTCTTCTTTTTCCGCCGGTGGCCGGTTTTCCGGCCGCCCCTTCTTGCTCGGTCCTTGTAAGATTTTCGCAGCGTAACAACGTCGCGCCCCACCGCCACGGCCCGACTCCGGCCGCGGTCTCATCCGATCTCAAGGCGCCGCATTATAGCGTCACGGTTCTTCGTTGTGACCCAAACCGGCCTTAAATAATTCTTTTCGCGCGGTGCAATGGTACCGCGTTACCCCGCTTCAAACCACAAAAAAAACTAAACCACGATGGGAGGAGGATCGGCCGTGTTCGTGCGGTCCGGCCTCCTCCCGTTAGTTTGTTATCAATTGGCTTAGATATACTTGAGGAATGTCATATAAAATGTAAACAACGAACTCAAGAACCCCTACCTCGATAGTCGCACGTTGACGTAGTCGTGGAATATCGGTGTCGATTCCTTTGACGTCGGAGGAAGAGTCGTTGTCGATGGCGTTCGTCGCAGAAAACCGTCGCGGAAGAGATGTTGTGGAAGAAGAACGTCACGTCGCAGATAAGGCGTCGCGGAAGAACCATGTTCTTCGGCGAAGAAGTTCTTCTTTGAAGAACGGCGTTCTTCGTGTTCTTCGTCGAGGTTGAAGAAGATGAAGAAACAAGAAGAACCTTCCCAGCTCTCTCAAGGAGACCAAAAACTATAAAATAAGACTCTATCTTATTTTATTAACACAACAACACACTAGAATTTCAAGAGTTTGAAATTCAAAACACACACACAACTCACCTTATTTAAGTCTAAAGTTATAACTTAAGATATCATAACTTATGAGGGAGTTGAGGGGTTTTAGAGGATATGAAGAGGTGGGGTTCGTGCGGGCCCCACCACCCTCATAACCTCCCAAGGGAGGTTGGGTGGTTACCCAACTTCCAACAAGAGATATCACTTAGAGTAAAATAATAAAAATTGTAGTGTAATTACAAAGTAAACATCCACAATTTTTATTATCAACACTCGCATGAACGCAACTCCAGAACAGGAGTTCCTAAGCATTTACCGGCGCTACGGTTCCATCGGTGCCCTTGGAATTCGATTCCGGGCACCGGTTCAAAAGTTAGAAAATCCCGCTCGTTCGTTCACTGAACGTACCTGAGCCAAACTTCGGAAATTGATTCCGGGCACACCGGGCCTCGGAATTAGGTGCCGTCAGAAACCACGCTCTTGTAAAATTCTAAAGAAAATTAAGAAAAAATTTCCCTTGAATTTTACGGGTCTTTACATTACTCCCACCTCAGGGCTTTACGTCCCCGTAAAGATACATCAAAAACTAGGGAAACAAAAGAGGGTACTGAGCATGCATCTGAGCCTCCCGCTCTCATGTGCTCTCCTGGAGATTCCCGTGCTGCCATCTGATGCGCACAAGAGGAATCGATCGCCCACACAGGAACTGCTCCTGTCGATCCTCTATCTCCACCCGGACCTCCGTAAAAGTCACCCCATCGTCAACGTCAAGCTCCCCATGGTCAATGATGTGTGTCGGGTCGTGTGCGTATCTTCTCAGCTGGAACACGTGGAAGACATCGTGCACCCGGTGCAAATGAGGTGGTAGATCCAGGCGATAAGCCACCTCACCAATCCTGCTGAGGACCTGGAAGGGTCCGATGAAGCGCGGAGATAACTTGCCGCCTCGGCCAAATCTCTGAATACCACGTCGAGGTGAGACCCGCAAGAAGACATGGTCGCCATCCTCGAACTCTAGTGGCCTCCGCCTCCTGTCAGCGTATGACTTCTTCCGGCTCTGTGCTGTCCTCATCCGCTCCTGGATGACCTAGACCTTCTCTGTCGTGGCCTGGACCATCTCAGGTCCCACAAGAGCTGCAAGATTTCTTCTTTTCCGAAAAGAGAAATCTGGTCTCATCCCCTGGATGAACCACATTCTTTGCCTAAAACAGTCAATCCTAACATGGATGTTACTAATCCATACCAAGGATGACGTCGTAAGGCCTCGACGCTACTACTAAGAGATTCAACCGTTACTCTCGCCTCCAAGGGTTGAGTCACACTGTCGGCATCAGTGTGTGGTAACTGGGTCTCCTCCAGTAGATGTCTCACAAGTGAGGGTCAAGTCAACAGCCAAAACTGGAACCTCTTAGTAACATCACGAAAGAGGACAGGAATGAAAATATCACAAAGGTATGCGTCTTTTATTATTGCAGCTCATAATACAAGACGCTACACAAATGCAACAAGGAACCAGAAGTACAAAGGATGTATCCTCTAGTTCTGCTCCTGTCCATCGGCTCCCAGAGCTCCATGATCGAAGGCCTCGGCTGCCTGAAGTCGAACTCTCGCATGTTCACCTACTCCCTGTGGTCGGGGTGGACCTCCTGGTGGTGGTGGTGGAAGAGCCTCAAAGTGTCGCCCACCACCGGCTGCTTGTCCAGCTCCTCTGCCTCGTCCGCCTCCTCCCTGCGGACCGCCACGGTCGAACCTCTGCCTCTGCCTGGGAGGTTCTTCACTTAACTGCTGATCATCAGTATGGCGGTTCAGACAGTCACGAGCCATGTGTCCAATCCCGCCACAGGAGTAACACTGCCAACTCTCGGCACGCCTGGCTCTGACTCCACCCCAGCTTTCTCGTACAACTGAGCCTGAGTCGTGCAGTCGGCCACCGGTAGGTCTGGTCTTCCTGGAACCCTGAGTCATCTGTCGGCTACCTGTTACTGAAGACTCCGCTATCTGCCGCCCTGCGGTAGGTCTCACTGTGGACTCAGCCAGGAAACTCTCGATCAGGAGGGCTCGCTCCAGTACTCCTATCTGAGTCGGTATGCTGAGGGAGATCAGCGATGCCCTGATCTCGTGTCTCAAACCCTGCTCGAAGGTTCGGGCCCAGAAGAATGGGTCCCATACCATGTCGGTCGAGTAGCGCGAGAGATCGGTAAATTTCGCCGAGTACTGAGCGACCATCATGCTGCCCTGCCGCAGCTGAAGAAGCTCCTGGATACGCACCGCACGAAGGGTGGCTGGGACGAACTCCGAGCGAAAAAGGCTCTCAAAGTCCGTCCAAAGTAGAGATGCCTCATCGTGCACCTGGAGCATCAAGCTCCACCATCGTCCTGCTGCTGCGTGTAGTAGGCTCACAGCGAGGATCACCATGTGGTCTGCTGGTGTCCTCGCTAGCCTAAACACTCGTACTACTGCCTCCAGCCAGTCCTCTGCTGCCTGGGGATCCACCTCCCCGCGAAACCTGGGTGGTCGCTGGCGCTGAAACTCATGCAGTGCGCTGAGGCGACGTGCATCGTCAGCGGCTGGCGCTGGAAGCATCGGGGGCTCGGCGGGTAGTGCTACCGCCGGTGCCACTGCTGACAAAGGGCCCTGCACCGAGGCCTCGTCGCTCGGTGGACTGTCGTCACGCTCGACTCTCGGAACCCTAGCTGGCTGCTGTCGTGGGGCCATCCTGAAAGAAAACAGGTGCGTCACAGTCAAACAGTATACCTGGTGAGATGACACAAAGAAATCACAAAGAAAACTTTGAAACACACACGCAATCAATGTTTTCGTGCATTTAGTCGGAAATCAGAAGTCAGGGTCCTGGTGTACGGATACGTCGGCCGCCGCACCAACACTGGACTCCATGGACTGATAACCACACTCAATACGCTAAACATTATTGCTTCACATAGAAAAGATCAGAGTTCGCGGTAGAACCGAACTCCTCTGATACCAATTTGTCACGACCCGCACTCGGGGTCCGTGCCGTGACTACCCCAAGCCCGCCTTCCATAGGCCAGGGGCTGGTGACTAGCACCAAGGCATAAATCCCGGTAAAAAGGGAAGGCATTGCCTTTGTAAAGTAAACAAACACCACAGAGTAAGCAAGCGGAAAGTAATCACTAAGCAAAAGCAGAGTACAACTGAAAGTGCGGAAAAGTAAATGGGCCAAAATACAAACCCAAACTGAAAGTAAAGTACAACTCGAAAGGGAAAACAGCAACTGAAAACTAAAAGCCGCTACACCGAGCTGTCCACTGGAAATCCCACCTGAAGGGTGGGTACATATATCTCCTCTGCTCCACGGGTTCCGCCGTCCGCTCCGAGCACGTCCCGCACAGTGGTCCACCTCCGGGTACCGTCCCGCTCTGCAAACCTCAGCTAAGGTCAACGTTGTCCGTCGTCTGCAACCAACACAACGTAGTGCGGGCAAAGCCCGTGTAGGGGTGAGTATAAGCTACTCAGTAGGGACCCCGAGACCCCTGAAGGTCTCTCAAATCCACAAAGGATAAACCACGAATAAATGAACAATCACGAAGTAATAACCGACACTGCTTAGGTATATGCCCACACATATACCTAAGTCATCAATTTCAAATACGCTCCAACCTCCGAGCCCAAGTACAACTCAGTCCACACAGGAAAGTAAACGTATTCCACACAGGAAAGCAAAATGTAATCCACACAGGATTGCACAACACAATCCACACAGGAAAGAAAAACGTAATCCACACAGGATAGCACAACTCAATCCACACAGGAAAGCAACAGGATTCAGCTCACACAGGTATACTTCTTCAAAGAACGATAAAGATGATCTCTGATCCATCTAAGTCGTCGGACCCATGAAGGATCGATAGGTAACTAACCCCCGCAAAGACCCACACAAGATCGGGCCCACACAGGACCTGTAGATAATCACCGCAAAGACCCACACAGGATCGGGCCCACACAGGACCTGTAGGCGCTGGTTCACACAGGACCGTTGAACGCAAAGACCCACACAGGATCGGACCCACACAGGATCGGGCCCACACAGGACCTGAAGCACTGATCCACGTAGGATCGCTGAGTGTTGTAGTCGTCGTCGTCGAATCCACACAGGATCTCTGTACTGTAATCGTCGCAGTCACAGTAGCAGTAGTAGCAGTAGTAGTCACAGTAGCAGTAGTAGCAGTAGTAGTCACAGTAACAGTCGCAGCCAGCACTAGGGTTCCCGCACATCAAGCTCGTTCGGAGGGACCGCTCCACGAGCCGAGAGGCTGATACATCAACTGTCACAAAGTCTAGAGTTGATGTATCCAAAAGTTCCGTATCGTCAACATGAACTCAACGCAACAGATGGCGCGTCGATCGGACGCCCGGTCTGAGAGTTATTGGTTTTTTCGTCCCCGGGGCCCGGTTGGTTTTTAAGGAAAAACCAACCCGACCATACTCCACCTGCGTCCAAACCTCGGGCGGAGTATGAAAAAAGATCCGTCTCACTAAGAGGAACAAAACACAGCTGACGGCACGTCAATCGGACGTCCGTAGCTCAAGATATGAGCGTTTCTGCTCCGAAGGCCCAGTTGGTTTCGTGAACGAACCAACCCGGTCGAACTCAAAGTAATCCGAAAACTTGAGTGTGATATACCGAAACGACCGTCTCGATCCAAGGATCGCGTTTCCGCAGACGGTTCATCGATCGGAGGTCCGTGGCCCACGTTATGGCCAAAAGACCGAAACTGATTCGAAACGGGGGGTCCGGGTCCGGGCCGACCCAGCCCGACCCCCCCCCCTGGGTCGGCCCGAACCGGGTCCGACCCGGCCCGGCCGGCGGCGCGGACCGGCGCGGCGGTGCGGTCCGGCGCGGCGGCGCGGCCCGGCCGGCGGCGGCGCGGCCGGCGCCGCTGGGTCACGCGCGGGAGGGGCTAAGCCCCCCGCTTTCTAGAAGGGCGGTGCGGCTTTTTAGTCGCGCCCTTTTTTTAAACGGCCCCCACCGCACGTGGGGGGGCTGACTCAAAGGTGGGTACCGGGGGTTTCAAACCCCGGATTAAATGGATCACGGCCGGATTTAAGCCGGCCGTTTCATTACACGCGGGACCTGCGGGTCCCGCTTCCTTTGAAGCTGGCGGCCGGCACGGCCGGCCGCCTTCCATTCCTATGCCGCGGCCTGAAGGTCGCGGCTCTCCTGGTCGCCGGCGGCCGGCGAAGCCGGCCGCCCCTGTTTTCTCCGCCGCGGCCGAAGTGTCGCGGCTCCTCCGTTCTCCGGCGGCCGGCGAGGCCGGCCGCTCCTAGCTCCTCCGCCGCGGCCATAGGGCCGCGGCTGTTCTGATCTCTAGCGGCCGGTGAGGCCGGCCGCCTCTTGGTGCTCCGCCGTGGCCGTCCGGCCGTGGTTCTTCTTTTTCCGCCGGTGGCCGGTTTTTCGGCCGCCCCTTCTTGCTCGGTCCTTGTAAGATTTTCGCAGCGTAACGACGTCGCGCCCCACCGCCACGGCCCGACTCCGGCCGCGGTCTCATCCGATCTCAAGGCGCGGCATTATAGTGTCGCGGTTCTTTGTCGTGACCCAAACCGGCCTTAAATAATTCTTTTCGCGCGGTGCAATGGTACCGCATTACCCCGCTTCAAACCACAAAAAAAACTAAACCACGATGGGAGGAGGATCGGCCATGTTCGTGCGGTCCGGCCTCCTCCCGTTAGTTTGTTATCAATTGGCTTAGATATACTTGAGGAATGTCAAATAAAATGTAAACAACGAACTCAAGAACCCCTACCTTGATAGTCGCACGTTGACGTAGTCGTGGAATATCGATGCCGATTCCTTTGACGTCGGAGGAAGAGTCGTTGTCGATGGCGTTCGTCGCGGAAAACCGTCGCGGAAGAGATGTTGCGGAAGAAGAACGTCACGTCACGGATAAGGCGTCGCGGAAGAACCGTGTTCTTCGGCGAAGAAGTTCTTCTTTGAAGAACGGCGTTCTTCATGTTCTTCGTCGAGGTTGAAGAAGATGAAGAAACAAGAAGAACCTTCCCAACTCTCTCAAGGAGACCAAAAACTATAAAATAAGACTCTATCTTATTTTATTAACACAACAACACACTAGAATTTCAAGAGTTTGAAATTCAAAACACACACACAACTCACCTTATTTAAGTCTAAAGTTATAACTTAAGATATCATAACTTATGAGGGAGTTGAGGGGTTTTAGAGGATATGAAGAGGTGGGGTTCATGTGGGCCCCACCACCCTCATAACCTCCCAAGGGAGGTTGGGTGGTTACCCAACTTCCAACAAGAGATATCACTTAGAGTAAAATAACAAAAATTGTAGTGTAATTACAAAGTAAACATCCACAATTTTTACTATCAACACTCGCATGAACGCAACTCCAGAACAGGAGTTCCTAAGCGTTTATCGGCGCTACGGTTCCAGCGGTGCCCTCGGAATTCGATTCCGGGCACCGGTTCAAAAGTTAGAAAATCCCGCTCGTTCGTTCACTGAACGTACCCGAGCCAAACTTCGGAAATTGATTCCGGGCACACCTGGCCTCGGAATTAGGTGCCGTCAGAAACCGCGCTCTTGTAAAATTCTAAAGAAAATTAAGAAAAAATTTCCCTTGAATTTTACGGGACTTTACATCATGCATGGGAGGTGATTCATCAAATCCAATACCAGCTTTTCCAAAACTTGCTGGTCTTTGAGCTGAGAAAATATTCTGTTGTTTCTCTTCCGAAACAACATATCTGATATTCATTTTATCATCACTTGTCGAAGGATGATCAAATAGTAAATGCAAGGCATCCTTCATTTTAGGCTTTCCTCTATCATTGGAACTCTCTAATTCCTTCTTAACTGATTCTAGCTCTTCTTACAACTTTTGAATCTCTGTCTCCCTTGATTCAAGTTGGACATCAAGTTCTCTCTTGAGAAGCTTCCCTCTTCTCATCTCATCTTCCAATTCACATGTCAGCTTTTCCACCATTGCACTTTGTTTTACTACTTTCAATTTTTCCTCAGAAACAGATTTAGAGACAGATTCATTCTCTTGTTGTAGGCTTCGATTCTTCTGAACTTCTTCAGAAAATTGTGCTACTAGATCATCATTTCTAGCTTTCAGATTCTGAACATTATCTGACTTTTGATTCTCTTCATAATCATCAGCCTTTTGTTTTCCTTTCATTTTAGCCATCCTTTGTAGTTCTTCGACATGAGAGTCATTCTTCTCTGTTAGGTCAGTAACTATATCAATAAGCCTTTGATTTAATCCTTTTATCTTGTTGACCTCAATCGCAAATGCCTTGATCTGGATATCTTTAGATTTGGCTTCTTCAGTGTTTCCAACGTCACTTGGAATATTAGGTTCTTCGATGCTCTTGAATTGATATTTCACTTTTCTATTCAAGCCATCGATCTCCCTTTTCTGTTCTTCAATCTTAAGCTTATACTCACTAACTGATTCTGAGTTCTCTAGTGCTGATAACTTGAGTTTCTCAATTTTATTTATCAACTCAGACTTCTCTTCTTCCTGCTGCTGCATATAGAGTTTGGCATCGCAAACAACTTTGTTATTCTTGGTTTTGGCTCTCCAAACATCTATCTCTTCAAGAGCAGCCTCTAACTCAGCTCGCATATCTATTCTTCCTTCAATTTCTTCTTCTGTTTCAGTATCACTCTGATGCTCATGTACTTTACTCATTCCAACATCATGATTGAGTGAATCAATCTTTTCCCTTTCTGATTCATCCAAGCCTTCCTTTAGCAAGCTATTTGATTCCTTTATTTGAATCACACATTTTTCATATACACTTCCACACTGAGAAGTACCACCTGACTTCTGCTTATTCTTGGATGTTTTTCCCTTTTCCATGGCAGATTGAGATAAGAGAAGACTGATTCTTTATCCACACAGATCGACTACACCAAGTTGGAGCAAACAAATAAGATAACAGCAACCTTCACTCTGATAGCAATTGTTAGGACCAATATGGGCCTATATACCCTGAGAGGGGGGGTGAATCAGGGTATGGATATTCTTTTTCAACGTCCTTCCTGCCCCACTGGATCTTGACCTCTTTATTACAAGGGTCACTTTGTTTGCAATTGTGTGTTTATTATGATCACTTCTTTTCTTCTTTATCTGATGATGATGCTTTAAATGTAGTGCAGGGAAATAAGCAGACAGACACATAGATTTTTACTTGGTTCACCCTCACTGGGATATGTCCAAGGAGAATATGCCGACAGGTTGCAGGTCGTACCAAATTCCACTATTCTTCACTATATGTGGATACAAAGTTTGGGCTATATCACTTCTATGCCCAGGCTCACTGCCTTTACAATGTTTAGGGTTATCTCACTGCTTTCCCAAGGTTCACTCCCTGTTTCTCTCTCTGTGCCTCACTGCCGGTGGAGAGGATCACCTTCTTCCTCTTCCTAAGCTCACTTATCTTGGAAGGAATCCACTCACAGTTTATAGACCTGTAGGTCTCTTCATTTGCATGATTGAATGCATCTTCTCCTATATGTAGATGCTCTATTGAAGTTCAACTTTCATCCGTAGATGAATCTCTCTTTGCACCGAATGTATCGGGAAAACTTCCAGCTTCCACGCAGCCTGAAAAACACTGCAAGAACAAAACCTTACTTGTCGCGTAAGTCAAACTCGGCGCGCAAGTATCAGCGCGCAAGTCACAACGGGCGCGCAAGTCCTCCTCAGACACTTGCGCGACTCAAGCTTCCTCAACTCAAAACTTGCGCGACTCTCTTCCTTTTACGCCCAAACCAATATTGGTGTGCAACTGCCAACCGGCGGGCAACTTCTAACACCGGCACACAACTTCAACTACTGGTGCGCAAATTCACCTGCATGACCCACATTCACCACTTGCGCGACCACCACACCTGCGCGACGGGAGCTCTGATTTCTCAAAGTGTTGAACTCCGTTGAGAATGAGGAGGTTTGGTCCAGTATTTATAGGCAATCTGACCACCCTACGCGACGGCGCGCAAGTCACCTGTGCGACCCAGTTTCAGCACGCAAGTCCCCTGTCATTTTAGACACTTGCGCGACCAACTCCCAAACTTGCGCGAACCTCTTTAATTTGCCATATTTCGATCTTCTGATCTTGAAAAACATATGGCATGCAATTTTCCTATACTCCAAGTCCTCGGCGCGCAAGTCCTTTTGCCAAAAACACATTTCTTTATTTTTCGATTTTCATACCCTAAAATTTGGCAAATACTGGAAAACGATGCCACCTTGTATCTGTTCTTTTGTACCTCCTCCAGATCATTTATTCCTTTTATCGAAGTTCTTGAATCAAACATGGATCGTTGACCTCAGCTCTTGAACTCGACATTCCACCATGAAATCCTCTTTGTCATCAAATTTGTATGTCATTGTTTTGCTTTGTCAACAATCACTACTCAGATGTCCACTTTGTCAACAAACACAATCACCTCAAAAATTCTTCAATGATACCTTGAGGGATTTTTGCCCAACACACATCCTGCTGGAAGTCAAAATCTGATGGAACACCATCCCGCATTCCACAAAAAGAAATGTGGCACTTTCCATTGATCCCCAGAGTCCAGAATCTTTTTATGTCTAATTACATATCAATAAAAATGAGATTGCATGATTCCAAGAGAAAGAAGACTAATGATGAGTTGGTTCATCCTTCAGATGGATTTGCATGGTAGATATTTGATGCTCGACATCCTGATTTTCCAGCTGACGTGCGTAATGTGAGGCTGAGTCTTTCAGGCGACAATTTTAATCTTTTTGGGCATATGCTTACTTAGCACAGCACATGGCCAGTTTTTATACACATTTATAATCTCCCCCCATGGTTGTGTGTGAAAAAACCTTTCACTTTCATGAGTATACTCATATATGGTCCTTCTGATCCCGACATTAATATTGATGTATACATGAAACCTTTAATAAAAGAGTTGAAACTTCTTTTGGATGTGGGTGTGTGCACATACGATGCATGTTCGAAGGACATATTTCATATGTGTGCTGCACTTATGTGGACGATCAATGATTTTTCGGCTTATGCAATGATGTCTGGATGGAGCACGAAGAGAAAAATGCCATGTCCAGTTTTTATGAAGAATACATGATCGAGAAGACTGAAACATCGTTGTAGTTTCAGTTTTATGGGACATCGAAGATTCTTGCCAAAGGGTCATCCATATGGAATGAATCGTCGAAGATTTGATAATACCATAGAGATCGATTATCCACCTCAGTGTATGTTTGGAACTGCTATGATTAATGAATTGAAAGATTTCAGTTTTTCATTCGGGAAGGGTCAAATGAAATCTGGAAAGAGAAAGAATTTTTCTACTCAAACCTTTTACAATTGGAGGAAGAGGAGTATCTTTTTTGATTTTCCTTATTGGTCAACCAATTTGTTACATCATCGCTTAGACGTAATTCATATTTAAAATAATATAAGAGAAATATTGCTTTCAGTTCTTCTAAATGTCAAGGGGAAGATAAAAGATTATTTACGATCTTGGCGTGACTTGGTGGATTGGGGCATCAGACCAGAATTGCATCATGTGCGTATCAGTGAAAATAAATGGAAACTTCCATGTGCTTCTTATGTGATGAAACCTATGACAAAAAAAAATTTCTGGAAGTATTAGATACTATTAGAGTTCCTGATGGTTATTTAAGCAACATATCTAAACGGTTCAACAGAAGAGAGTTGAAGCTAAAATCTTTGAAGACTCATGATTATCACGTTCTACTGCTTGAGTTGCTTCCAATAGAAATCCTTCATCTTTTGTCCAATAATGTAAGAGTTGTTTTCATTCAGTTGTGCCATTTGTTTAGAGATCTTTGTTATATGATTTTGTCCAAGTCTTTCTTGAAAAAAATGTTGACAGATGCCCCATTAATTTTGTGTGAGTTGGAGAAAATATTTCCTCCATCATTTTTCACATGCATGATGCATCTGACTATCCATATTCCCACTAAAATACTTCTCAGAGGATCTGTTTCTTTTCATTGGATGTATCCAACTGAAATAAATATGTTCACATTAAAGTCTTATGTCCGAAATAGAAATCATCCTGAAGGTTCTATCGTGAACGGTTACCTGGCTCAAGAATGTATGGATTTCTGCTCGATGTATTTGTCTAATCTTACTACAAGATTTAACAGAACAATGAGAAATGAATAAGAACAGTATGAGAAAATTGAACCCAGTTTTCCATCACTTCCTCAAATAGAAGGAATTATTGGATCATATACATTGAATACATTAAGCCATGAAGAGCGGGAGATGGCACATCGCACAGTTTTGTTCAACAGTGATTTTTTCGATGACTATATCAGGTAGCTAAATTAATTATTTATATCTTACATATATATATCTATTAAACTATTAATATTTTTTATCTACAGAGAAAATAAAACAATGATAAATAGAAAGCATCGTTCTTTATCTTTGAGAAGGAGAGAGACTTTGCATAGCAAAGAGTTTTCTGCTTGGTTAAAATTGAAGGTAAAAATATTACTCTTTAAATTATTTATTTCAATATTTAATTAAGTTTAACAGTCATTTATATTGCCGGTATTGAGTTTGTCTGCTGACTTTGTCTCTGAGGAAATAAGAGCTTTGGGTTTTGGTCCTAATACCATGGTTCATGACTTTAAATCAATTGTTATCAATGGGTACAAATTTATTTTCACTGACGAGCAAAGAATATGAGAACACAACATGATGGTGTTATGGTTACCTCCACAACAGATTGTTATGCCAGTGCATCAGATAGTAGACCATGATTTGAAAATGTGGGTTATTATGGAGTCGTTGAGAAAATAATAATATTGGATTATTACTCTCATGGATGAGTCATAATGATGAAATGCCATTAGTTTGATTCGATGATGAGAAATGGAACATTTATTGATGATTGTGGATTTTGAGTAATTAATATGACTCGCACTCTTGCTATCGAAGAACAATATGTGTTGGAATCATTGGATAAACAAGTTTTTATGTCAAAGACCAACTTCGACCTGAATTTGGTGTCATAGTTGATGTAATTCCAAGACATATTTTTGATGATGGTAATGATGGAATTGACATTGTCCCTATTTCCATTGGAACCATTCCATTTATTTCTTTTGATGACTCCAATAGCTCAATTTTTAGAGTTGATTGTGAACCTGAAGTTGTGGTTGGAAATATATAGAATCATTCTTCCATGTTCTCAATTCTTTTGGTTTACCTCGAGTTGGGTTGTTAAGGATGGTAATATTAAAATTGATTTAGTATTGATCACAAATATGTTTTATCTGACATGACCGTTATGTGAATTTTCAATGTTTATTGGTTGATGTTTTATTTGAATTGCATTTTCTAATTTGGAATTGAACTGTATTCAAACCTAGTGAAGCAATATTTCTAACTTGGTGAACATTACAACTTGTATGATTTATTAAATTCATTTAAGCTCTTCTAAAACAATTGATAGATAAATTACCAATGAATCCCCCTATTTACTCATATATTTACTTTTTTTGTTTACACATTAGTTTCTTTTTTCTAATTAATTACATATTTATTTTCAAAAGAAGGAAATGTATCCAATTGAAGAGAGATGATGGAAGAAAATGATGGAGAACAATCATCGGATGACAGAGATGGGCGTTCCACCATTAGTGTCACGACCCGACCTCGGGGCCCGTGCCGTGACAACCCCAAGCCCGCCTTCCATAGGCCAGGGGCTGGCGACTAGCACCAAGGCGTAAAATCCCGGTAAACAGGGAAGACATTGCCTTTATAAGTAACAACCACCACAGAGTCAGCAAGCGGTAAGTAACTACAAGTGCAGAAAAGTAAAGGGGGCCGGAATACAAGCCCAACTGAAAGTACAACTGAAAAAGTAAAGAACAGCAACTGAAGAAAAGACGGCGGCCTCATGTCGTCCACTGGCAATCCCACCTGAAGGGTGGGTACAGATAGCCTCCAGGCTCCTCGGGTCCCACGTCCGCTCCGAGAACGTCCCGCCCAGTGGTCCACCTCCAGGTACCGTCCTGCTCCACGCCCCAACCGAGATCAGCGCTGTCCGTCGTCTGCATCCAACACAACAAGGTGCGGGCATAGCCCGTGCAGGGGTGAGTATAAGCTACTCAGTAAGGACCCCGAGACCCCCGAAGGTCTCCCGAAATCCACAAAGGATATAGCACAAAAGAAAGATGCAATCACGAAGTAACATCTGACTCGACTTAGGTATATGCCCATACATATACCTAAGTCCCCAATTCTAGCTCTGCTCACGAGCTCAAGAACAACTCAATCCACGCAGGAAAGCAAGACTCAAATCCACAAGGAGAGTAAACAGTAAATCCACAAAGGATAGTTCAACACAAACCACAAAGGAGAGTAACATAAGATTCAGCTCAACCAGGTATACTTTTTCAGATGACGTCAAAGATGATCACTGATCCATCTAAGTCGTCGGACCCACGAAGGATCGATAGGTACTAACCCCCGCAAAAGACCCACACAGGATCGGGCTCACACAGAACCTGTAGGCAGTGGCTCACACAGAACCGGTAGTAAGGACCCACATAGGATCGGGCTCACACAGAACCTGTAGCACTGATCCACGTAGGATCGCTGAGTGCAGTAGTCGACACAATCCACTGAGGATCTCTGCACAGTCGTCGCCGCAGTCCACGAAGGATCTCTGCTCTGCCGTCGTCGCAGTCCACTGAGGATCTCTGCTCTGCCGTCGTCGCAGTCCACGGAGGATCTTTGCTCTGTCGTCGAAGTCACAGCCAGCGCTAGGGTTCCCGCACACAGCGAGCTCGTTTAGGGGGGTCTGCTCCACGAGCCGAGAGGCTGATACATCAACTGACACGTAGTCCGAAGTTGATGTATCCAAAAGTTCCGTATCGACAACAGGATCTCAACGCAACAGACGGCGCGTCAATCGGACGCCCGGTCTGAGAGTTATTGGCATTTTCGCCCCAGGGGCCCGGTTGGTTTCTAGGGCAAAACCAACCCGACCGTACTCCGCCTGTATCCGATCCTCGGGCGGAGTATGCCAAAAGTTCCGTCTCACTTAGAGGAAACTACCACAGCTGACGGTACGTCGATCGGACGTCCGTAGCTCAAGTTATGAGCGTTTCCGCTCCAAGGGCCCGGTTGGTTTCGTGTACGAACCAACCCGGCCGAACCCAAAGTCTTCCGAAACCTTGAGTATAATATACCGAAACGACCGTATCGATCCAAGGATCGCGTAGCCGCTGACGGTTCGTAAATCGGAGGTCTCAGGCCCAAGATATGGGCAAAAGACCGAAGAAGGCCCGGAAACGGGGGTTCTGGGTCCGGGGCGACCCGCCCCGAACCACACCTGGGTCGGCCGAACCGGGTCGACCCGAACCAGGTTGGCCCGACCCGGCTAGGCCGGGTCCGGTCCGGCCTGGGCGCGGCCCGGCCGACCGGACCGGCCGGCTCGGCTTCGGCCGAGCGGCCGAAGAAACCGCCGCGGGTTTGACCCGCGGCTTGGAGGAACGCGGCCCGCGCGGGCCACGTGCTGGGTGGCCGGACCGCGGACGCGGCGGAATTTCCGGCGGCGCGCCGGGCACCGCCGACGACCCGCTCTGCCGCCGCCTTCCGCGGGCCGCCAGAGTTGCTCCGGTGGCCCGTTTTGCCTCCCGTCTGCGCCATTGCTCCTCCCGGGGGCCGATCTTCACTGCAGGATCAACGGATCGCCCTTGCCGCACGGTTCGTCGTCGTCCGCCAAATCCGCACAACAAAAAGATCGGCGGAGGGTTGCCGGGTCTTGTTCGTTAGATCCGCACCCTCCGCGTTAGTCATAAACAACGGGAGGAAAAGAAAATAATCAACAACAATTTTAATTAAATTAAAATTGTTCGGAGATCAGGTTCTTTATTTTAAAAGAATAAACACGGGGAATAAAATACTCCAACAACCCTTACCTTGTCGTCGTCGGACGTGAGGTCGTCGCGGAATCGCTCGTCGCGGAAGGAGGGGATCGTCGCGTCGTTGCGGAGGAGACGTTCGTCGCACCGCGGGAAAAACGTCGCGCCGACGATCTCCGGATCAAGATCAAACGGATTTAATTAATTTAAATCCGTTGATATCGAATTATAAAAAGGGGAGAATTAGAAGATTCGATTCTCACCTTTAACCGCTGATCGTAGGTCCGCCGCGGAAGAAGAGGCGCCGTAGAAGAAGAAGGAGAAGGTCGCGGAAAAGTTTGTTGACGTCGCGGATCGTGCGTCGTTGAATTCCGGTTCCGGCGTTCTTCGCGTTCTTCGCGTTCTTCGCGTTCTTCGCGGGGAGGGTGGAGGTTTAGAGGATCTCGCACAACAGGAGGATCCTCCAAAATAGACAAGTTTGTCTATTTTATTATTTTGCCAACAAACGCAAAACGCGTAAGTAACGACCCATTAAATTCGTTGAATTAATTCAACGAATGAAACAGCCCATTTAATTCACGAAATAAACCGCCCAATTAAATGGTCTGTTAAGAAATAAAGAAAACGCGTCGGTTGACTTTTCAGTTACTTTGACGGGTTTTCGCGGGTGCGTTACTTAGCGAAAGAAACGGCGGGGCTCGTGCGGGCCCTGCCTCACAAATATCCTATCAAGAGGGTAGGATATTTCCGGATAGCACCCTATCCGCTTTAACTCAGTTCAAGTGGCTTCCAAGTGACTTCCAAGCAGCTTAAGTGAAATAAAATAAAGTTTTCGCACAAATTTTATTTTATTTCTGTATTTAAGCCCCAAAATTTAAAAACCACATCTGAGCAAACGCAACTCCGGAAGAGGCGTTTCTAAGCAAATACCGGCGCTGCGATTTCATCGGTGCCCTCATAATTCGATTCCGGGCACCGGTTCAAAAGATAGAAAAACCCGCTCGTCCGTTCACTGAACGTACCCGAGCCAAACTTCGGAAATTGATTCCGGGCACACCAGGCCTCGGAATCAGGTGTCGTCTGAAGCTGCACTCTTGTAAAATTCCAAAGAAAATTAAGAAAAAAAAATTTCCTTGAAATTTGCGGGTCTTTACATTACTCCCACCTCAGGGCTTTACGTCCCCGTAAAGATACATCAAAAACTAGGGGAACAAATGGGGGTACTGAGCACGCATCTGAGCCTCCCGCTCCCAAGTGCTCTCCTGGAGGTTTCCGTGCTGCCATCTGACGCGCACAAGAGGAATCGACCGCCCACGTAGGACCCGCTCCTGTCGATCCTCGATCTCCACTGGGACCTCCGCAAAAGTCGCCCCATCGTCCACGTCCAGCTCCCCAAAGTCGATGATGTGCGTCCGGTCGTGCACGTATCTCCTCAGCTGAGACACGTGGAAGACGTCGTGCACCCGGTGCAACTGAGGTGGTAGAGCCAGGCGATAAGCCACCTCTCCTATCCTGCTGAGGACCTGGAAAGGCCCGATGAAGCGTGGAGACAACTTGCTGCCTCGTCCAAATCTCCGTAAACCACGTCGAGGTGAGACACGCAAAAAGACGTGGTCGCCATCCTCGAACTCTAGTGGCCTCCGCCTCCTGTCAGCATATGACTTTTGCCGGCTCTGAGCTGTCCTCATCCTCTCCTGGATGATCTGGACCTTCTCTGTCATGGCTCGGACCATCTCTGGTCCCACGAGTGCTGACTCCCCAGGGTCTGTCCAGCACAACGGTGATCTGCAGGGTCTGCCGTACAACGCCTCGTATGGTGCCATCCCGATGGTGGAGTGGTAGCTGTTGTTGTACGCGAACTCCACCAAGGGTAGGTGGTCCTCCCAGCTGCGACCAAAGTCGAGAACACATGCACGAAGCATATCCTCGAGTGTCTGTATGGTCCTCTCCGTCTGACCATCCGTCTGAGGGTGGAAGGCTGTGCTCAGATGGAGCCGCGTCCCGAAAGCCTCCTGCAACCCCTCCAAAGCCGGGAAGTGAAACGATCATCTCGATCAGAGACGATAGACGATGGCACACCGTGAAGCCGTACGATCTCCTGGACGTAAAGACGTCCCAAGCTCTCCACTGAGCCCTGCTCTCTTATGGGTAAGAAGTGTGCCGACTTGGTGAGTCGGTCGACAATCACCCAAATGGAGTCGTGACCTCTGGAAGTGCGTGGAAGTCCAGTCACGAAGTCCATAGATATGCCATCCCACTTCCACTCCGGGACCTCCAAGGGCTGTACCAAGCCTGCTGGTACCTGATGCTCTGCCTTCACCTGCTGGCAGGTGAGGCATCGTGAAACGAACTCTGCCACAGCTTTCTTCATGCCTGGCCACCAGTGCTGTCGTCTGAGATCCTGGTACATCTTCGCCACTCCGGGATGCACCGCCAAGGGAGAAGTGTGAAACTCTCTCAGCACCTCCTCTCGTAAAGCGACTGGTACGAAGGTACGTCCTCTGAAAAGGATGTCGTGCTCTGCTCCAAGGGAGAAACCATCAGGCGCCTGACCTGAGGATATCAGTGCACGCCGGGTCTCACAGTCAGCGTCCCCACGCTGAGCCTCTCTGACCCGCTGTAGAAGTGGAGGAGAGACTGTGAGAGACTGAAGAAAGGCTGCTCCGTCTCTATCCACGAAGGATATCTGTAAGGAGGCTAGATGCTCCGTCGCCTCCTCAAGTAGCTGAATGCCCGTCCTCCTGCTGAGGGCATCGGCTACCACGTTCCCCTTCCCAGGAGTATAGACTATCTCAAAGTCATAGTCCTGGAGGAACTCAAGCCATCTCCGCTGTCTCAGGTTCAGGTCCTTCTGAGAGAAGATATACCTGAGACTCTGGTGGTCAGAAAAGACTGTGAAGCGCTCGCCCATCAGATAGTGCCGCCAAGTCTTCAGAGCGAAGACCACTGCTGCTAACTCCAGGTCATGAGTGGCATAGTTCTGCTCATGCGGCCTCAACTGACGTGGTCTGTAGGCGATCACGGCCCGCTCCTGCATCAGGACGCACCCGAGTCCAGTCCCTGACGCATCGCAGTAAACTACGTATCCAACTCCCTCCTCAGGCAACCTCAAGATAGGTGCGCTGGTCAACCTCTGCCTCAGCTCCTGGAAGCTCTGCTGACATCTGTCTGACCACACGAAGGGTTTCCCCTTCTTTGTCAACGCTGAGAGTGGTGCCGCAACTCTGGAGAAGTCTGGCACGAATCTCCGATAGTATCCGGCTAGGCCCAAGAAGCTCCGCACCTCCATCACGCTCCTGGGTGGCTCCCAAGCTAGCACTGCCTCGATCTTCACGGGATCCACTGCAACTCCCGCCTCAGAGATGACGTGCCCCAAGAAGTGGACCTCACGTAACCAGAACTGGCACATTGAGAGCTTTCCATAAAGCTGGTGCTCTCGGAGCGTGTCTAGCACAACTCGCAGGTGGTAGGCATGCTCCTCCTCAGTCGTCGAGTATACCAAAATGTCGTCAATGAAGACCACGACAAATCGGTCGAGGTATGGCTGGAAGATCCTGTTCATGAGGATCATGAACACTGCTGGAGCATTGGTTACGCCGAACGGCATAACCAAGAACTCATAATGGCCATACCGACACCTGAAGGCCGTCTTCTGCACGTCCTCGTCTCGAACTCTGAGCTGATGATAGCCTGACCAGAGGTCTATCTTCGAGAACCACCGCGCTCCCTTGAGCTGATCGAAGAGGTCATCAATCCGTGGCAGCGGATACTTGTTCCTCACTGTCACCTGGTTCAGGCGACGATAGTCGACACACAGTCGCAAGCTCCCGTCCGCCTTCTTGGCGAACAAAATCGGGGAAGCCCAGGGTGAAACACTGGGTCGGATAAACCCCTTGCTCTGCAAGTCCTCCAACTGTACCCGCAGCTCCCGAAGCTCGGCGGGGGCCATCCGATATGCTGGAGTAGATATCGTGGTTGTCCCGGGGTACAAGTCGATGTAAAAGTCTACCTCTCTACGAGGAGGTAGCCCTGGAACGTCGTCGGGAAAGACGTCCACGTACTGGTCCACCACTGCAGGAAAAGCTGGACTCCGCACGTCCACTGCTCCTAGGATGAGGCTAGCCAACTGATGAGAGATGGGCTGCACTCTCCTCCGCGGAAGTCCATCCTGTGCTGCAAAGGTTCCCTTCTCGCCGGTGAAGGTAAACCTGCTCCCGTCGGTGCGAACACATCGCACCTTGCGCCTAAAACAGTCGATCTGGGCATGAACCGTGGATAGCCAATCCATGCCCAAGATGACGTCGTAAGGCCTCGACGCCACTACAAGGAGATCCCAGCCGAAGCTCTCGCCTCCTAGAGTAAGCTCACACTGCCGGCACCAGTGCGTAATCGTCGAGTCTGCTCCCGTAGGAGTCTCTAGCCGTAAGGATCGATCCAACGGCTCAGTCGGAATCTCCGAGCTCCGAACAAGGGCAGAGGCTATGAAAGAGTGACTCGCTCCTGTGTCTATAAGTACTGCAGCAAGGGTGGAATAGACACAGATCGTACCTCGAATCATCTCTGGCATGTCGGGGTCGTAGGCCTCCACTGCCTGGAGCTGGGCCTGTCCCTGCCCGCCAGCTCCCTGTGGTCGAGGTGGCCCTCCTGGTGGTGGTGGGGGTAGAGCCTGGAAGCGTCGCCCACCACCCGCTGCTCGGCCAGCTCCTCTGCCTCGTCCGCCTCCTCCCTGCGGACCGCCACGGTCGACCCTCTGCCTCTGCCTGGGTGGCCCCTCCACCGACTGCTGCTCCTCTGATCGGCGAGTCGGGCAGTCACGAGCCATGTGACCCTGCCCGCCGCAGGAGTAGCACAGCCTGCCTCTCGGAAGGCTGGCACTCCGCTGTGTGCCCCGCACTGCTGAGCCGGTGTCCTGAGGCCGTCTGTGTGGGGGTCGGGTCTGCCTGGACCCGAGAGTCATCCGTCGGCTACCTGCTGCCGAAGACTCAGCTACCTGCCGCCCTGCGCTAGGTCTCGCCGCTGAAGAAGGCTCTGCCAGGAAGCTCTCGATCAGGAGGGCTCGCTCCAGCACTCCCGCCTGGGTCGGAATGCTGAGGGAGATCAGCGACGCCCGAATCTCCTGTCGCAAGCCCTGCTCGAAGGTCCGGGCCCGGAAGAAGGGGTCCCGTACCATGTCGGTCGAGTAGCGAGATAGGTCAGTGAACCTCGCCGCGTACTGAGCGACCGTCATGCTGCCCTGGCGCAGCTGGAGAAGCTCCTGGATGCGCACCGCTCGGAGGGTGGCCGGGACGAACTCAGAGCGGAAGAGGCTCTCGAAGTCCGTCCAGAGCAAGGATGCCTCATCGTGAACCTGGAGCATCAAGCTCCACCATCGTCCTGCCGCCGCCTGCAGGAGGCTCGCCGCGAGAATCACCATGAGATCCGCTGGTGTCCTCACTAGCCTAAAGATCCGTACCACCGCCTCTAGCCAGTCCTCGGCGTCCTGGGGGTCCGCCTCACCGCGAAACCTGGGCGGTCGCTGGCTCTGAAACTCATGCAGTGCCCTGAGGCGACGTGCATCGTCAGCGTCTGGTACTGGTAGCATCGGTGGCTCGGCGGGTAAAGCTACCGCCGGTGCCACTGCTGGAAAAGGGCCCTGCACCGAGGCCTCGTCGCTCGGTGGGCTGCCGTCGCGCCATACACTCGGAACCCTAGCTGGCTGTCGTCGCGGGGCCATCCTGAAAAGGAGAACAAGAGCACCACAGTCAGAACAGTATACCTGGTGAGCTGGCACAAGTAATCACAAGGAAAACCTGAGACTTTCATAAAGCAGATCAGTATACCCGGTGAGCTGACACAAGTAATCACGAAGAAAACTTGAAACACACACGCAATCAATGTTTTCATGCATCAAGTCGGAAATCAGGAGTCAGGGTCCTGGTGTACGGATACGTCGGCCGCCGCACCAACACTGGGCTCCCTGAACTGATAACCACACTCAATACACTAAACACTATTGCTTCATATAGAAAGAAAAGACGATCAGAGTCTGCGGTAGAACCGACCACCTCTGATACCAATTTGTCACGACCCGACCTCGGGGCCCGTGCCGTGACAACCCCAAGCCCGCCTTCCATAGGCCAGGGGCTGGCGACTAGCACCAAGGCGTAAAATCCCGGTAAACAGGGAAGACATTGCCTTTATAAGTAACAACCACCACAGAGTCAGCAAGCGGAAAGTAACTACAAGTGCAGAAAAGTAAAGGGGGCCGGAATACAAGCCCAACTGAAAGTACAACTGAAAAAGTAAAGAACAGCAACTGAAGAAAAGACGGCGGCCTCGTGTCGTCCACTGGAAATCCCACCTGAAGGGTGGGTACAGATAGCCTCCAGGCTCCTCGGGTCCCACGTCCGCTCCGAGAACGTCCCGCCCAGTGGTCCACCTCCAGGTACCGTCCTGCTCCACGCCCCAACCGAGATCAGCGCTGTCCGTCGTCTGCATCCAACACAACAAGGTGCGGGCATAGCCCATGCAGGGGTGAGTATAAGCTACTCAGTAAGGACCCCGAGACCCCCGAAGGTCTCCCGAAATCCACAAAGGATATAGCACAAAATAAAGATGCAATCATGAAGTAACATCTGACTCGACTTAGGTATATGCCCATACATATACCTAAGTCCCCAATTCTAGCTCTGCTCACGAGCTCAAGAACAACTCAATCCACGTAGGAAAGCAAGACTCAAATCCACAAGGAGAGTAAACAGTAAATCCACAAAGGATAGTTCAACACAAACCACAAAGGAGAGTAACATAAGATTCAGCTCAACCAGGTATACTTTTTCAGATGACGTCAAAGATGATCACTGATCCATCTAAGTCGTCGGACCCACGAAGGATCGATAGGTACTAACCCCCGCAAAAGACCCACACAGGATCGGGCTCACACAGAACCTGTAGGCAGTGGCTCACACAGAACCGGTAGTAAGGACCCACATAGGATCGGGCTCACACAGAACCTGTAGCACTGATCCACGTAGGATCGCTGAGTGCAGTAGTCGACGCAGTCCACTGAGGATCTCTGCACAGTCGTCGCCGCAGTCCACGAAGGATCTCTGCTCTGCCGTCGTCGCAGTCCACTGAGGATCTCTGCTCTGCCGTCGTCGCAGTCCACGGAGGATCTTTGCTCTGTCGTCGAAGTCACAGCCAGCGCTAGGGTTCCCGCACACAGCGAGCTCGTTTAGGGGGGTCCGCTCCACGAGCCGAGAGGCTGATACATCAACTGACACGTAGTCCGAAGTTGATGTATCCAAAAGTTCCGTATCGACAACAGGATCTCAACGCAACAGACGGCGCGTCAATCGGACGCCCGGTCTGAGAGTTATTGGCATTTTCGCCCCAGGGGCCCGGTTGGTTTTTAGGGAAAAACCAACCCGACCGTACTCCGCCTGTATCCGATCCTCGGGAGGAGTATGCCAAAAGTTCCGTCTCACTTAGAGGAAACTACCACAGCTGACGGTACGTCGATCGGACGTCCGTAGCTCAAGTTATGAGCGTTTCCGCTCCAAGGGCCCGGTTGGTTTCGTGTATGAACCAACCCGGCCGAACCCAAAGTCTTCCGAAACCTTGAGTATAATATACCGAAACGACCGTATCGATCCAAGGATCGCGTAGCCGCTGACGGTTCATCAATCGGAGGTCTCAGGCCCAAGATATGGGCAAAAGACCGAAGAAGGCCCGGAAACGGGGGTTCTGGGTCCGGGGCGACCCGCCCCGAACCACCCCTGGGTCGGCCGAACCGGGTCGACCCGAACCAGGTTGGCCCGACCCGGCCCGACCCGGCGAGGCCGGGTCCGGTCCGGCCTGGGCGCGGCCCGGCCGACCAGACCGGCCGGCTCGGCTTCGGCCGAGCGGCCGAAGAAACCGCCGCGGGTTTGACCCGCGGCTTGGAGGAACGCGGCCCGCGCGGGCCGCGTGCTGGGTGGCCGGACCGCGGACGCGGCGGAATTTCCGGCGGCGCGCCGGGCACCGCCGGCGACCCGCTCTGCTGCCGCCTTCCGCGGGCCGCCGGAGTTGCTCCGGTGGCCCGTTTTGCCTCCCGTCTGCGCCATTGCTCCTCCTGGGGGCCGATCTTCACTGCGGGATCAACGGATCGCCCTTGCCGCACGGTTTGTCGTCGTCCGCCAAATCCGCACAACAAAAAGATCGGCGGAGGGTTGCCGGGTCTTGTTCGTTAGATCCTCACCCTCCGCGTTAGTCATAAACAACGGGAGGAAAAGAAAATAATCAACAACAATTTTAATTAAATTAAAATTGTTCGGAGATCAGGTTCTTTATTTTAAAAGAATAAACATGGGGAATAAAATACTCCAACAACCCTTACCTTGTCGTCGTCGGACGTGAGGTCATCGCGGAATCGCTCGTCGCGGAAGGAGGGGATCGTCGCGTCGTTGCGGAGGAGACGTTCGTCGCACCGTGGGAAAAACGTCGCGCCGACGATCTCCGGATCAAGATCAAACGGATTTAATTAATTTAAATCCGTTGATATCGAATTATAAAAAGGGGAGAATTAGAAGATTCGATTCTCACCTTTAACCGCTGATCGTAGGTCCGCCGCGGAAGAAGAGGCGCCGTAGAAGAAGAAGGAGAAGGTCGCGGAAAAGTTTGTTGACGTCGCGGATCGTGCGTCGTTGAATTCCGGTTCCGGCGTTCTTCGCGTTCTTCGCGTTCTTCGCGTTCTTCGCGGGGAGGGTGGAGGTTTAGAGGATCTCGCACAACAGGAGGATCCTCCAAAATAGACAAGTTTGTCTATTTTATTATTTTGCCAACAAACGCAAAACGCGTAAGTAACGACCCATTAAATTCGTTGAATTAATTCAACGAATGAAACAGCCCATTTAATTCACGAAATAAACCGCCCAATTAAATGGTCTGTTAAGAAATAAAGAAAACGCGTCGGTTGACTTTTCAGTTACTTTGACGGGTTTTCGCGGGTGCGTTACTTAGCGAAAGAAACGGCGGGGCTCGTGCGGGCCCTGCCTCACAAATATTCTATCAAGAGGGTAGGATATTTCCGGATAGCACCCTATCCGCTTTAACTCAGTTCAAGTGGCTTCCAAGTGACTTCCAAGCAGCTTAAGTGAAATAAAATAAAGTTGTCGCACAAATTTTATTTTATTTCTGTATTTAAGCCCCAAAATTTAAAAACCACATCTGAGCAAACGCAACTCCGGAAGAGGCGTTTCTAAGCAAATACCGGCGCTGCGATTTCATCGGTGCCCTCATAATTCGATTCCGGGCACCGGTTCAAAAGATAGAAAAACCCGCTCGTCTGTTCACTGAACGTACCCGAGCCAAACTTCGGAAATTGATTCCGGGCACACCAGGCCTCGGAATCAGGTGCCGTCTGAAGTTGCGCTCTTGTAAAATTCCAAAGAAAATTAAGAAAAAAAAATTTCCTTGAAATTTGTGGGTCTTTACAATTAGTGCCTATTGTGAGTACTTTATTTCAAATATATATATATTTAAAGAATATATAATGTCATGTGGTTAATTTTTTTGTAAACATTTTTTTAGGATCCACCTATACGTCGACAGTTATTCGGCGAGGAGCCTAGTACTAGTCCTAGTACTCAGGTCGGTGGTACGAAGAGGGTTCGTACTAGAGGTGGACGATTAGCTGCGCGTGCCCAACTATACCCTAACCCTCCCACTTACATGTCATCATTCCCACATTCTGATCCTGGTGTGTCGTTAGGGACACACGGGATATTTAGGCCTCCCATGTTTTTGCTACCTTCTGCATATTTTGCTCCATCATTTTCACATCCCATGATGATTCCCACTCCCCAGTCAGAATCTGGTCATACTGCTGTCCCATCTTCTTTTCTTTCTACTTATGTCTATCTGAGCTTCTATATTCCATCGTCTTCAACTCCTGTTCCACCACAGGGAGTTCCATCAGTTTCTGGGGATCCTGCGACGCTCAGCGATCAGACTGGCATAGGTATATAAATAAAAACCTTACAAATTTTTATAGAAATATTTATTTTAATTATAACATGTTTTGATAAAGTATTTGTTTTTCTTTCATGACAGATACATCTACTGATAGGAGGCGGGGGCGGAGGCGTACACGCATGCGTTCGGTGTGGAACCACCGCACACAGGTTATGGTGGATTACAATGAATACAAACAAATGGTTGAGAAATCACGGTAGCAATGTCAGAGTTTTTTGGCGATGCTTACCAAATACTCCGACATCATTCCCGTCAGCCCGCTGTTGTGGAGACATTTTCCACATGAGGTCAAGGATAGAGCTTGGGCAGAGATATGGGTAAAAATTATGATTTATTTAATGTCATGAATAATTTTTTTATTTATATGAATTAATATTTTGATTCCAGCTTCGATTTAATTTTCCCGATGGTGAGGGTACTCGAGCGGATCGTCTAAACAATTTAGGCGATCTTTGGAGAGAATACAAGCATGAGTTGTATATTGGATGGCGTGCTAGATTTGGCACTGAATTGGAGGCGGTAGCAGTCATGGATGGTTGTCCTATAGAGTAGTATCGTCAGATGATTACTCATTGGACGAGTACCCAGGTTAAGGTATGAATTACATTTGAGGTATTTAAATAATAACTTTCATGTTTTGAATTAATATTATCATTTTCATTATTGAATTTTATTTAAGAATCATCTGAAAAAAATACAAATAAAAACATTGAATCAAAAAAATACCTCCACACACTAGGACGTACGACGATGCCAGATCATGAGAGGAAGCAGGTATGAAATTTTTTTATAAGTTTTCTTTACGACTTACATTTTATTCCATTTTCTCAATTATTTAATCATTTGCTAAAGTTTTCATATAAATGTATTTTTCAATGTCATTATAGAGGCAAATACAGAATATTGAAGGACGCGTGCCTCGAGCAAAACTGTTTTGCTTGAGTAGACAGAAGAAGGGTGGAAGTGTCGTCAATGAAGCGACTCAACAACAGATAGTTTTTTTTAATCTGTTGAATTTATATTTTAATATCTATTTTTTAACTTAATAATATATCTATATTTGTAACAGGTTGCTTTAGAGGACCTCGATGCCCAAGAACCAGACAATTTTGGGCCAACAGATCATTTACATCATGTGTTGGGAGAGGAGCATCTTGGCAGAGTACGCTACCAACCTATGATAGCCCCGATGAGGTATTGTCCCTCCTTAAGTACGAGCTATAGTGCCACTGAGCTGCAGCAAGTTAAGGAACAGGCAGAACAGGCTGAGAAAAGGGCCACAGAGACGGCAGAACAGTCTACTAGGGAAAATAGTGTGTTTATAAAATTTATTGAAGTTCTACGTACAAGACTTCCAACAGAGGCCAGCCCAGCTTTTGATGAGTATATGTCATCAATACGTTCTATATATAGTGAACCAGGTGGAAATTCTAGTGGTGGTCAGGATGATGTCTAGCTTGACGATGATGATGGAGAGGAGTTTGATGCAGAATAGGATTGAGAGGAGGAGGCCGAGGCGGGTGGCGAGGGTGAGGAGGAGGGCACAGAGGAGGGCGAGGACGATGATGGGGACGGGGATGAGGGTGATGATGATGGTGATGATGGTGATGGTGATGTGGGAAAAATTGATCCATTACATTTTTGACTGATATTACTGAGATTTGATATTTAATGTATTCTAGTTGTTGGGTTTATCTGGACTCGTAGTATAGTATTGGATTTGAGTTATTTTTATATATTATCTGTTTTTATGGATGTTGTTGTCTTTTAGTGGTTTTGTGTTTGGGAGCCCCCCTCCTTCCTAGACCCCGGACAACCCCCCACCATCCTCCTTGGACCCCGGACACCCCCCCCCGGACAGTCCCCGAACAGCCCCCCAGACAGCCCCCCCACCCTCCTCCCTGGACCCCGGACAGCCCCCCCCCCGGACAGCCCCCCACCCTCCTCCTTGGACCCCGAACAACCCCCCCCTCCCCGAACACCCCCTAGACAGCCCCCAACACAGCCCCCCACCCCCCCTCCTTGGTCCCCAGACAGCCCCCCGGACACCGACCGGACAACCCCCCGGACAGCCCCGCCAGACAGCCCCCCACCCTCCTCAATTACATTTCCTACTAGAAAACCGACCAAATGCATTCGGTTTCCATTGAAACTTTATGAGAACGATCCATGGGTCATATGTGACATGTACGAATCAACCCCGCCTCAATCTGAGACGTGGTGTGGCCGACACCACTTAATGTTTCTGTATTTTATTTCAAAAGGACATCATTTTAATTGAAAAACATCAACTGGCATACGAAAAACCGACCAAACGCTTTTGGATTATAAGTGAAAAGAACAACTAACATACGGAATACTGACCAAATGCCTTCGGATTATATTGATAATTTATCACAATGATCCATGGGTAATATGTGATGTGTGCGAGCCATCCCGGGCTCAGTCCGAGTCACGGTGTGGCCGGGATCACTCTAAGTGTCTCTCTTTTGTTTTAAATGGACAACATTTTATGTACATATAGAAAACCGACCAAACACATTCAGTTTTCGTTGAAACTTTAGGAGAACGATCCATTTTTCATATGTGATGCGTACGAGTCAACCGTGCCTCAATCCTAGGTGCAGTGTGGCCGAAACCATTCATAGTGTCTCTCTTTTGTTTAAAATGGACATCATTTTAAGTGAAAACAACAACTGACATACAAACAACTAACCAAACGCATTAGAAATGCATTGATGCTTTAGGAGAACGATTCTTGGGTCATATGTGACAAGTAAGAATAAACCCCGCCTCAATCTGAGATGCGGTGTGGCCGGCACCGCTCAAAGTGTCTGTATTCTGTTTCAAAAGGACGTCATTTTAATTGAAAAACATCATCTAGAATACAAAAAACCAACCAAATGCATTCGGATTGTGTCGATGAATTAGCACAATGATTCATGGCTCATATGTGACGTGTACGAGTCAACTTCGCCTCAATCCAAGGTGCGGTTTGGCCGACACCACTCAAAGTGTCTGCCTTTTGTTTCAAAAGGACGTCATTTTAATTGAAAAAAAATATCAATTGGCATACGGAAAACTAACCAAATGCATTAGGATGGTGTCGATACATTAGCACAACGATAGATGGGTCATATGTGACGTGTACGAGTCAACCCCGCCTCAATCTGAGGTGCGGTGTGGCCGCCACCACTCAAAGTGTCTGTATTTTGTTTCAAAAGGACGTCATTTTAAGTGAAAAACATCAACTGGGGTAAGTAAAACCGACCAAAAACATTTGGATTGTATCGATATTTTAGAACAATGATCCATGGGTCATATGTGATGTGTAAAAGTCAACCCCACCTTAATCGGAGGCACGGCGTGGCCAGAATCACTCTAAGTGGCTCTCTTTTGTTTAAAATGGACAACATTTTAAGTACATACAGAAAAATGACCAAACGCATTCGGTTTCTATTGAAACATAAGAAGAACGATTCATGGGTCATATGTGACGTGTAAGAATCAACCCCGCCTCAATCTGAGACGCGGTGTGGCCGACACCACTCAAGGTGTCTGCCTTTTTTTTCAAAAGGGCGTTATTTTAATTGAAAAACATCAACTTGCATACGGAAAACCGACCAAACGCATTCGGATTGTGTCAATACTTTAGTAAAATGATTAATGGGTCATATGTGACGTGTAAGATTCAACCCCGCCTCAATATGAGGCACAATGTGGCCGCCACCACTCAAAGTGTCTGTCTTTTTTTTCAAAAGGACGTCATTTTAAGTGAAAAACATCAACTGACATACAGAAAACCGACCAAACACATTCGGATTGTGTCGACACTTTAGCACAATTATCCATGTATCATATGTGATGTGTATGAGTCAACCCCGCCTTAATCAGAGGCACGGTGTGACCGGAATTATTCTAAGTGGATCTCTTTTGTTTAAAATGGACAACATTTTAAGTACATACAAAAAAACGACCAAACGCATTCGGTTTCCGTTGAAACATTAGGAGAAAAATCCATGGGTGATATGTGACATGTACGAATCAACCCCACCTCAATATGAGATGTGGTGTGGCCGGAACCACTCAATGTGTCCGCCTTTTGTTTCAAAAAGACATCATTTTAATTGAAAAACATAAACTGGCATACGGAAAACCAACCAAATGCATTCGTATTGTGTCGATACTTTATAACAACTATCCATGGGTCATATGTGACGTGTACGAGTCAACCTCGCCTCAATCCGAGGCACGGTGTGGCCGGTAGCACTCTAGGTGTATGTATTTTGTTTAAAATGGACATCATTTCAGGTACAAATATATGGTATACAAAAAACTGATCAAATTATGAATTGACTTCCGGATTCGACATATAATTGTCATCTAAATTTTAAATTGAATTATAAATGAATTATGTATGTTTATAATTATGTTATTAATTCTAATTTAATTATTGATGTGTATAGTTCCAGCATTATATGTTAAATGTGTATGAATTTGTTCTCTATATGTAAGTGTTAGTTAGTTATTGTAGGTACAATAATTGTATATGTATGTGTTATTTTATTGCAGGTACAATAATTGGATTGAAAATGAGAGGGAACCCACAAAATGATACCTGGTGAGGAAATTGCAGAGCTGCTGGGCAAATTGCAGAGCTGCTGTGCAATTCTCCCCAGCACAGGCTATGCCAACGGTTTGAAACCGTTGGCATATCATGTCTGGGTTTTGTTTTACCAACGGTATATAGAACTGTTGCTAAAACACTTTTCCCAACGGTTGAGAAATCATTGGGAAAGAGGAGACCTTGGGTTTTTTCCAATGGTTTGGCCAAACCGTTGGGAAAAACTTGGTAATTTTCTCCACTCTATCCCAACGGTTGGAAACCGTTTGGAAAAAGCTTTCCCAACAGTTTGCCAGAACCGTTCGGATAGGGTAATTTTTCTCCACCCTATCCCAATGGTTCACTGTAAACCATTGGGAAAAGCTTTCCCAACAGCTTAATTCCCTACGGTTTTCATAACCATTGGGATAACATATACCAACGGTTCTACAGCCTTTCCCAACAGTTCTAAACTGTTGGAAAATCTTGTATTTCCAGTAGTGCATGAACACTACTTTCATTTCTTTGTCATATTAAAGGAATTAAAACTAAATGAGACATATATATATTATAATTCTTGTATAACATATATTTTATATAGGTAACATAAGTTCATTAATTAAATTCTTTATAAATTCCATGTTTGGCATGAATGGGTCACATCACTTGAGGGGCGGTAGTCCACACTTCCTCAGATGAAATTATCTCATTTGCATGACATGAAATGCATAAAGTTATGTTTTAAATATAAAATACACAAGAATAGAGAGGGAATAAATATATTATATATCATATATAAATATAGTGACATCATAATGGCCACCATGAAAGGTGTTAAAAGAAGATTGAACAATCATTGTTTCGTGAGGCAGTAATTCTCCATCCACAGAAACAGTATGTTCTATAACCATTAGAAGGAGGTGTGTGTAAGTGTAAAAAAATCCTTCTCATAACAACATCCTAGTATATTAATGATATTGTTTTTGTTACAAAATAAAGGAATAAAAAGATTTTATGGGTTGGAGAAGCAAAATAAAACAGAAGGACATAAGAGGAGACATTACCTTTAAATCGGGTAACACCCTTTGGCTTGAACCAAAAGGGGTTCTTGTAGAGATTTTTTCCTAAGTTAACACTTCTAGGATGAATAGAGGGATGCAGATAGATAATATGAGCAGGGTTTTTATGAGCCAAGGGATTGAGAGGTGTGGGTAAGGGGGTAAAGGTGGGGGCCTTTTATAAGAGGGAGGAAGGGCACTCTTGCAATGTCATTAAATGTTACTTTATTATAAAATGCTTTTCGGATTTTAAAGGACCCACAAAGAAATATTTCGAGGATAACATGATAATTGTTCAAAATTCACCCATACAATAGGTTTAAGAGAATTTTATGTCTTAGATTTTACTTTATCTTTTCATTTTAATTAATTATTTCATTAATGAGTTAATCACTACATCATCATGGTGCCATAAATAAATTTCTTTACTTAAGGTATAAAAATTTTAAAACAAATTTCCCTGATGTAGTAAATAAATTTAGCTTTCTAATGAATATTTATAGTAAAAAAATGACTTTTATAACCCCATGTAATAATTATTTTATTAAAAAAATTCATGTTTGTGACATTTTAATTTTTACTTTAAATAAAAGGTATTAATGTCATTATCTTACACAAGTGGCTCCATGGGGTCACATACATTGACCCAAGAATTGTCTTGGTCGTCCATGACTCATCCAATAAGGGTAGGACAAGTGTCAAGATATTTTTATAGTTTTACAATATCATTTTTACCTTAAATTACCCGAATTACCTCTTATCGCGGTTAATAAATCTCAAAAGTTACTACTAACCAAAAATTATTTTCATCCCATTGAACCAAATAGTACATACTAATTACAACCATGTATGTCGGATTTTTTAAATTCAATTCACATAAGCGGTAAAATTCATTTAAACGAAAAATTGGTTTGTTTAACCTACCACTTAGTGGTTTCACTATTCATAAAAAATTGATGTTTTTCATAAGAATAAAAAAAATTCACCCTAATCTATATTTTATCTTCCAAATTCAAAAATTATTTCCATTTTAACAAATTCAAAACATAGATGTCGCGTTAATTAATTTTATAATTATTTCCCACTCTCAAAACAAATAGCATGTTTTTAAGAAATAATATCTATAAAAAGATTGGCATTTGTTTATATCAAATATCAATGTGAAATTAATTCCAATGAATATATATTAACTACACTTTAAACCTAATTAAAATGATAATCTATCCAGATAAAAAATTATATTAAAATGAGGTTTTGAATTAAAATAAACATTTTCCCTATTCATTAAAAAATAACTTTATCGAAAAAATAACAAAAATTTACACAAAGTAAATTTTGATGTCTTGATTCTAAAGAAGGATTTTACTTTGCCAAATAAAACATATAAAAGTATCAAAAGTATATTTAAAAAGGGTTCTCCATCAAATGGCGGTTAATTGACCTTTTAAATTATATTATAAGATTTATGATTAAAATTGGATTCATTCGCATTTTAAGCCTCTAACATTTATTGGATAAATGTAAAAAAATTTGAAAATTATATATAATCATTTTTTAGTTAGTTCTGTTCACTTCCATCATTACAATGTCTAGACCTTAACTACCATTTAAAATAATATTATAATATTTTTAGTGTGCAATATAATATTTCAAAGAAACTCGTTATTGCGTGTGGGGTACGCCATCGAACATAGCATCCCCTTTAAAGTAATATTAACATTTTATTAAAAAATATTAATTAATATAAAAATTTCATATTCTCTATTTACCTAGGATGATACATCCTTCCCCCCCTTTTAGGAATTGTTTCCTCACAATTTTAAAATTGTGCTTGGAAACATCATTGAAATCCCCACAACAGAAAAACAGTATATTAAACTATCACTTTAAAAGAAAGAAAGAAAAGTACAAATGTCACCCGAGTAAACCCATACTAGGGTTCCATGTAGAAAAACATGGATATGGAAGAAAAAAACAAAGGGTCATGTTCTGATGGAGAGTGATGGAAAACATGTTTAGGAAAAAGTTAACCAACAGAAAATCAAAAACATGTGATGGGTTAAACAGTATTTGATTCCCTAGTAGGAAAAGTTAACAGAAATCATTTTTCATTTAAGTTAATTTTCATTGAGAAATTTATTTACGAGCTTAACTAAATCATAATGAAACATACTTACTTGTCGTGTAGACTTTGATCTCTTACTAGATATCTTACACAAACTCATATTTTCTTAAAAAGACGAGTATTTAGGATGACTTGTTCACATCAAGAGTGAATTAATCAACTTCTTGAGAATCACCTAATCCAAAAAAGAGAACAACATATTTCGCATGTCTTTAGACCAAAACCAAAACCAAAATTGTTAGTACGAGATCAGATAATACCCAAAAAGGATTATCCTTTATAAAAACAAATACTACTCTTACTCTCCAAAATTTGTCAAACATTATCCAAAGTTCGACAAAGACCATTAAATAAATAGTTTTCAATAAAATTGTTCAAAGTAATCCAAACTAATATTTAATCCCAAATCTCCGAATGATTTAATCACATTGTCTTCCAAGATAAATCTTAACATTTATCTCCAAATAACATCAGTTACTCTTAAAGTCTCATACTTAAAAGTAATTAACCTAATCACATATCCTCAATGATAGGCTAATTATTTCCATAGATAACCCAAAATCAACTTATTCTGGATTCATAAGATCATTTAACTAAAAAGAATAGGTCATACTAACCAGGGACTTCACGTAGTCTAGTGGTAGGTGATAAATCTCAGTCGCACTTTGGTTGTGGGTTCGATTCCTGCCGCTTCGTCTGATGCGTCGGGTTGTCACACGGTCTACGTGTTGTCATTTTCCAAAACTACAAAATTCTTATAACATTCCCCAAAAAGATATAAAATCTTCAAAAATAACCATAACATAATTTAACCTCATGTTTATCTCATGCCTTTCATTTTCCATCATAACATATAATAACCCATAATTACCTCAATAGTAAGGATCATATAAACCCTAATGGTTACCTTTATAATTATTACATGAAATTCCACATCGAGTTGGTTCTCTCTTACATGATGCATTAGAGAACTCACCACGGTTAAAGTGGTTAATCATGACTCCTGGTAGTCATTTTAGAATAACCACAATATTTCTCATTGAATCACCCATTTCATCAAGTCTCTAAATCAGAGAACCACCATAGTTTCCTTCAAACCCATTTTCACTTTGGTTCCTATTAGATCCATCCATTTACTGAAACCAAAAATGTCAGTGTGAGTATATCAACAAAATCATCATGTACTAATGTGGAAGATAAATACCAAGATATACTTATTCAGGTTATCTCAATCTCATTCTAACTTTCAAAAATAACAATTACTTATTGTAATATACTAACCATTGTGGTTATATACAACTTGTCACTTATGATTAAACAACACTCTAACCTATAAAGATATCTAAACCGACCATTCATACCAACTGTAGGGACCCATCCTTAAAACATTACATAATCTTGAATTAAATGAATAATTCACATTGAGGATCTTTTCAAGTTAAGAGTATTTGAGAATTATGACATAACTATTACATCTAAAAATATTACAAATTAGACACTTCTACCCAGTTTCCATATTTTTCATAAAATAAAAACTCCTAAAAAGAAACATGTCTAGTTCCATGTTTTAGATAGCACGTCTTTCCGTGATCCCATCCTTGACCATATTCATCTTAAAGTCTTGTGGACAACATTTCAAAAACTTGGGATGAGCATAAAAATCTCATTATGGGATACAAAAAAAAATATGGAAAGAAAACATTAGTCCATGTATGCATAAGAATAAATGAAATCATAATTTACTCATAAAACATAGGCACTTTAACATACCTCATGAAATTATAAGATTCATGAATAACTCATAGAAATCATAAGACATAAAGGTAACTTGAGGCATTCATAAAATTATTATGTAGGGAGTAACCCTCATGGTTACATTTGGAATACCCATTACAGTATATTCCCTAAATCTCTTCAGAGAAAACATAGCATTTAAGTCCTTTGCATTACCCAATGCATTGTAGAGCTATCTCAGGATCACCCGCCCTTAGTTTATCATGAAACCACCATATTTCATAAACATTTCCCAAGAACCATAACATAATCATAACACATAACTTAAGCATAATGGAATGATAAAATTCCCACATTGCAATAACAATATATCATTTTAAGATATTGAAATATTAAATCCATTAAAAAACCATTTTCAATACCATAATACGTAAAAATAGTATATGGAATTTATTATCCTTCTAAAAACATTACAGTTAGTTAAGGAAGCCAAAGGTCAAATAATACTCATGGTGCTGGAATAGGTCATTGTCACCGCTTAAGTAAAAAAAAAAGAAACATTCCTTTTAGTCGTTTAGTAAAACACTTCGTAGAGGAAAGATTTACTTTGAATGAAATGAAAAGTCAAAATAGTTCTATACACCGTATAAAATAAATTCGTGTAGAAATCAATAGATTCCTCAATGAAAGGAGATTGAGATGAAGTCCCGTACAAAGACCGTATCCTTAGATTAAGGATAAATCAATTACATAATTATGTGTGAAAAATACAAATACACCCAATATCAGTGGATATTTAGTGTAAAACAATCAGATGTCATCCACATATATTCATAGCACGACATAATCAAGATGTTGAGGTTTTACCCAATGAATTGAAATTGGGTTAATAAGTTCCCTTACAGAAATTCGATAGCCTAACGAGATCACTTTAAAATTTAGAAAATGAGTTGATGAGAGATAAAAAATGTATCTCATCACTTGGACATAATATTTACAGCAATAATGATATATAAGAACATATCCCAACATAATAAGATGTAAATTAAATGACCTAACAAAAAGAAGTCTTTTAAAAAGAGGTGGGTGAAAGGTTCCATTACTAATTTGGGTAAATTTAGAAATGTACAGCCCCTGAAATAAGGGTCATATAATGAAGATGTAAATATCCATAAATTAAATTATATTACACAAAGAATACAATCATGGGCAGTACATACACCACACAAAAGGAAATAGTGGAAAATGTAGCCTGAATCTCACGGTAACAAAAAGTTAGATAAAAACCCCTTACCTCATTGTAATCAATCGAGTCGTATGACCAAAAGGTAATAAACACAAAATGAATCACATAATACCATGAATATAAATGTAATCATGATAATATATTATAAATGGCAGTACACAATACACTACATGCAATCAATAAGTGGCGAACAATGGAAATCTCATGGAATTTAAAGTGAGATAAGAAATCCCTTACGAAACTTCGGCAGCCTAACGACACCAATTAAAAAAAATACAAAAATATGGATTGATGAGATAAAATAGGGCCTCTCAACATATAAACATAAAAAGTAATGTAATGGGATATAAAGGAACATACCCCAACATAAGAAAGAGGAGCTTAAAAGAAACGACATAAAAGATAGTATTTAAAAAGAAAGAGAGAGGTAGGATCCCTTACCTCAAGTCCGACTTGTCTTTTTCTTTTCATTATACTCTTGAATAATAAACATTGCTAAATTTATAATTGATTAAGGACTTCATTTAAAGTTTATTATTCAATTCATATCACATATTATCATGTTATAATAATTAGTTAATTATGTGAGTTCATATTATACATTTTGACAATGTTCGGTATATGAGTCAAAAATAAACTTGTTTGAAAAAAATTGCCCATGTAGATATAATTACATCATCTCCAGAATGGTATTAATGATTTAAATATCATATATATCCAGTATATATTCATTTTATACTATTACATAACAATAGGAGATAAAAATGAAATGCACCGTTCATGGAGACGGTAGGTCGTACATACGCATGAACTCTACTTTCATTTCTTTATCATATTAAAGAAATTAAAAATAAACGAGACATAAATATATTATAATTCCAGAATAATATATATGTTATATAGGTAACATAATTTCATTAATTACATTCTTTATAAATTCCATGTTTGGCATGAACGGGTCACATCACATGAGGGGGCGGTAGTCCACACTTCCTCAGATGAAATTATCGCATTTACAGAACAATCAATGCATAAAGGTATGTTTTAAATATAAAATAAATAAGCATAGAGAGGTAATAAATATACAATATAACATATAATAATACAATTAAATCATAATTTACACCATTAAAGGTGTTAAAATAAGATTGAAAAATCATCGTTTCGTGAGGCAGTAATTCGCCATCCACAGAAACAGTATGTTTTTAACCATTAGACGGAGGTGTGTGTAAGTGTAAAACAAATATTTCTCATAAAAACATCCTAGTATATTGAAGATACTGGTGTTGTTACAAAATAAAGTAATAAAAAAAGTTTAGGGGGTTGTAGAAGTAAAATAAAACAAAAGGACATAATATAAGACATTACCTTTAAATCAGGTAACTCCCTTGGGTTTGAAGAAAAAGGCTTACTTGAAAAGCTTTATGCCTAAGGTAAGGCTTATATGATTAAGATAGGTATTTTGAGATATAATATGAGCAGTGGTGGGACGATCCAAGGGCCTGAGAGGTGTGGGTTAGGAGTTAGAGGTGGAGGCATTTTATAAGAGGGTGGAGGGGCACTCTTGGAATGTTATAAAATGTTACTTTATTATAAAATGCTTTCTGGATTTTAAATGTCCCAAAATGATATATTTCGAGGATAAGGTTTTAAGGGTTCGAAATCCACCCATCCAACAGGTTATAGAGAAGTGTATGTCTTATATTTTACCTTATCTTTTCATTTTATTTAAATCGTTCATTAATGAGGTAATCACTACATCATCATGTTGTCAAAAATAAATTTATTTATTTAATGTCTAAAAATTATAAAAAAATTACCTTGATGTATTAAATCTTTTTATATTTCTAATTAATATTTATAGTCAAATATATGACTTTTATAACCCCATGTAATTATTGTTTTATTAAAAAATACATGTTTGTGACATTTTTATTTTTACTTTAAATAAAAGGTATTAATGTCATTATCTTACAGAAGTTGCTCCATGGAGTCCAAAAAATTGACCCATGGATTGTCTTGGTCGTCCATGACTCATCCAATAAGGTTAGGACATGTTTCAGGATATTCTTATATTTTTACAATATCATATTTACCTTAAATTACCATAATTATCTCTAATCGCGGTTAATAAATCTCAAAAGTAACTATTCACCAAAAATTATTTTCATCCCACTAAACCACATATTACATACTAATTAAAACCATTTATTTAGGATTTTTTAAATTAAATTCATATAAGTGGTAAAATTCATTTAAACGAATAATCCGTTTTTATAACTTCCACTTAGTGGTTTCACTATTCATCAAAAATTGAGGTTTTTCAGAAGAATGCCAAAAATTATCCTTATGTTATATTTTATATTCCAAATTCAATAATGATTTCCATTTTACCAATTTCCAAACATATAAGTTTCATTAATTAATTTTATAACTAATTTCTACTGTCTAAACAAATAGCATGTTTTTAAGAAACAATATCTATCAAAAGATTGACACTTGTTTATGTCCAATTTTAATGTGAAATTAATTAAAATGACCAAAATTGGATTAAGTGGTAAAAATATATATTAAATTCAATTTAAACCCATATAAAAATATAATCTAACCATATAAATAAATTAGATTAAAATGAGGTTTTGAATTAAAATACAACATTTTCACTATTCATTAAAAAAGAACTTTATCGGAAAAATAACAAAAATTTACACAAAGTAAATTTTTATGTCTTGATTTTAAAGAAGGATTTTAATTTGTCAAATATAACATATAAAATTGTCAAAAGTAGATTTAAAAAGGGTTCTCCTTCAAAAAGCGGTTAATCGACCTTCTAAAAAATATTAGAAGATTTATGCTTTAAATTTGATTCATTCGCATTTTAAGACTATAACATATATTATATAAATGTAAAAATATTTGAAATACATATATAATCATTTTTTAGTTAGATTTGTTCATTACCACTATTACAATGGCTAGGCATTAACTACCATTTAAAATAATATTATTATATTATTAGCGTGCAATGTAAGATTTCAAAGAAACTCGTTGTTGCGTGTTGGGTGCCCCATCGAACATAGCATACCATTTAAAGTAATATTAACATTGTATTCACAAATATTAATAAATATGAAAATGTCATATTCTTTATTTACCTGGGATGTTATAGTAGCTCTAGTGCACCACTATCCACCATAGAACGTCTTTAAGCAAACTCTGGAACACCTCCAACTTCCAAAAAAATAATGGATTGGGGATGAACATTAAATTACATTAGATACGAGTCAATAAATACTCAACATCAATAATATATAACCAATCACATATATAAAGGTTTCTAAAAAACCACATGAGTTACCTCTTAATGATTTTAATACTCCTTTACACTACCATCATCCAAACACGCCAATCGGAAAAACCCATGAAACACTTTGAATAGCCACAAATAGACTCCTTTAACATAACCACAAAGCCACACTACAACTCCACAATAATATAAATATTCATACAACCCAAAAAAATGACTACAATAATAACAACCCACACCAACCCAAACACAGGAATAACTAAATTCCATCCTCCATGTCATGATATTATTTACTCCATATGGAAAAAATACTTATGAATGGTTATAATCAAATCCTAGTATAATGTGTATCGATTAGGAATCTGGTCCACCGGTTTTAATATGTCAAATATTTATCACACATTGTGAATAAAAAACAAATATCATAATTCAACAAGATGAAAACATCACATAGAACACAATAAAGATTTTATAAAAACTCAAAACAACTTTGGGTACTAGAAGAATAACTATTTATACCACTCTAATATAATGTCCTCCAGAATACCATGCCTCCACAATAAAAATGGAATTTTACATCCAAAAAATACTTTCTCAAGGAAATATTGGATATAAAATGGCCACTCCATGAATGTTGCATCATCCTTAATAGTGAACTCTGCACAGTCAATGAAAAGGGAGTCATCGTGAAGATACTGATGAAGTTGTGATATGTGGAAGATGTTATTGATCCTATATAACTATAGTGGAAATTCCAAAGGATATTAATCCTAGATACCACGCCCCAACATTAAAAAGGGAACAAAAAACCTAGAAGAAAGCTTACCTCTTACCATGCCTCTACTGTCTAGGTCGAGGGGAAACATTCATGAAAACATTTTTTCCATCCTCGAAATATAAGGGCCTCCTCTTACATGTATATAAGACATTGGTCAGTACAGAATTGATTTCATCCTCTCATGAATATTATGAACCATTTTTTTTATTTTCACCACTTCAACACAATAAACTACTACCTCCCAAACCACATTCCAGTATAATGGATAATGAAAAAGCCTCACAAAAAAGTCCTCAAATAGGGAGATGTATATGGAATGATGATAATCGATGTCATAAAAACACAACCAATGGAAATTTTTACTCCAATGATTTACTAATGTCTATGATACTTTCCCATAATATTTCATCTTGTGATTGGATGTTATGTTCTATCTTTCCATCAATCAGAGTGTGGAACGAAATTTTGTGGCATAACTGAGTTCCAAAAGAATGCAGTAATTCCTAACACACTCATGAGATAAAATGGACATCCCAATAAAATATGATGTACCATGGAACTCCATTAAAACACATTACATTTTTCCAATATATCCAAGACAAAGAATCAAATATACCCCACTCATTTATTGCTAATAATTTGGCCAATTTATTCAAGGGTTAAATGATTATCAAGATAGAATCACATCCTCCAAGAGATCAGGGCTACTTAGTGAAAAAATATATTTATATTTCAACCAATTTTCACTCAATAAAATAAAAAGGATGCAAAAAATCATTTGGAACATGATGTTCGACCATTACCTTCAAGAATACCGAGAAATATTCTATAAACTCTACCATCATCCATTTCATCCCCAGACACCATAACTACATCCCCATGAGGTGGAACGATATTAATAATAAATGGTGTACATCCAATGGAGAGATACAAAACTCATGAAGGAATTCCACCAACATATCAATTGAAAAAAATAGTCTCCCATGAAACATCATATACTTTAGTCCATCATATGACCATCAATCTAAAGAATGAATATGGCCAACATGATCTGTCATGACCCGTCCTCGGGGCCCGTGCCGTGACTACCCCAAGCCCGCCTTCCATAAGCCAGGGGCTGGCGACTAGCACCAAGGCGTAAATCCCGGAAAAAGGGAAGGCATTGCCTTTGTAAAGTAAACAAGCACATCAGAGTAAGCAAGCAGAAAAAGTAAACACTAAGTAAAAACAGAGTACAACTGCAAGTACGGAAAGTAAGTGGGCCAGAATAAAAACCCAAACTGAAAGTAAAGTACAACTCGAAAGGGAAAACAGAAACTGAAAAGTAAAAGCCGCTACGCCGAGCTGTCCACTGGAAATCCAACCTGAAATGTGGGTACAGATAGCTCCACTGCTCCTCGGGTCCCGTCGTCCGTTCCGAGTACGTCCCGCCCAGTGGTCCTCCTCCAGGTATTGTCCTGCTCTGCAAGCCTCAACCACGATCAACGCTATCCGTCGTCTGCAACCAACACAACGTAGTGCAGGTATAGACCGTGCAGGGGTGAGTATAATCTACTCAGTAGGGACCCCGAGACCCCTGAAGGACTCCCAAAATCCACAATGGATAAACCACAAAGGAAAGATACAATCACAAATTAACAACCAACACTGCTTAAGTATATGCCCATAAATATACCTAAGTCAACAATTCCAATACGCTCCAACCTCCGAGCCCAAGTACAACTCAGTCCACACAAGAAAGTATACGTATTCCACACAGGAAAGAAAAACGTAATCCACACAAGATAGCACAACACAATCCACACAGGAAAGAAAATAGGATTCAGCTCACACAGGTAAACAACATCGAAAAGGTGAAAGAGATTATCAGACATAGATACTGAATCATCTAAGTTGGGACCCACATAGGATACAAGACCAGTTGTCTTCATTGTTTCATCTATGATGGGACCCCCATAGGATACAAGACCAGCACTGAATCATCAAAGCTGGGACCCACATAGGATACAAGACCAGCATAGCTAGGACCCACATAGGATACAAGACCAGCTTTTTTCATTGATTCATCTATGCTGGGACCCACATAGGATACAAGACCAGCACAGCTAGGACCCACATAGGATACAAGACCAACTGTCTTCATTGATTCATCTATACTGGGACCCACATAGGATACAAGACCAGCACAGCTAGGACCCACATAGGATCAGACCCACACAGGATCTGTAGCACTGATCCCCGTAGGATCGCTGAGTGCTGTAGCCGTCGCCGTCGAATCCACTGAGGATCTCTGCACAGTCGTCGTCGAAGTCGCAGTCGTAGCCAGCACTAGGGTTCCCGCACACAACAAGCTCGTTCGGGAGGGTCCGCTCCATGAGTCGAGAGGCTGATACATCAACTGTCACATAGTCCGAAGTTTATGTATACAAAAGTTTCGTATCGTCAACAGGAACTCAACGCAACAGACGACGCGTCAATCGGACGCCCGGTCTGAGAGTTATTAGCTTTTTCGTTCCAGGGGCCCGGTTGGTTTTTAAGGCAAAACCAATCCGACCGTACTCCACCTGCGTCCAAACCTCGGGTGGAGTATGCCAAAAGATCCGTCTCACTAAGAGGAACTCAACCAAGTCGACGACACGTCAATCAGACTTCCGGAGTTCAAGATATGAGCGTTTCCGCTCCAAGAGCCCCGGTTGGTTTCGTGTACGAACCAACCCGGACGAACTCAAAGTATTTTGAAACCTTGAGTGTGATATGCCGAAACGACTGTCTCGTTCCAAGGATCGCTACACAACTGACGGTGCGTCGATCGGAGGTCCGTAGCCCGAGTTATGGGCAATTGAACCCAAACGGTCCGAAAACGGGGGTTTCGGGCCCGGACCGACCCGGCCCGCGACCCCCCTGGTCAACCTGAACCGGGTCGACCGGCCCTGGGTCTAGGTCGGCCCGGCCCAGCCCGGCCTGGCAAATCGGCCAGGCACCGGTGCGGCTGGGCACAGCGCGCCCAGCGCGCTGCCCAGCTCGGCCGAAGGCTGAGCCATTTTGAAGGGGGGGGGGGGGGCTGCCGCCCCATTATTTTACTAACGGCGCGGCATTATGCCGCACCTTTGATGAAAACGGCCCCCCACGTGGGGGCCCGCCGAAATTGAAACCACTTGTGGTTTCAACCCCCGGTTCTTACGGAACTCGGCCAGCCTAAGGTCGGCCGTTACTTCACACGTGGGACCCTCAGGGTCCCAACTCCAGATCACCCGCGGCCGGAAAAACCGGCCGCTTGCTGAACCACCCCGGCACAGCCACGGCGGGCTCCTCCGGTGGTGCGCCGCCGCGCCGAGGTGGCGCGCGGCCGCCGCCTTCTGCGGACTACCGGACGCACTCCGGTGGTCCGATTCGCTTGCGGTCTTCGTCGTTAGTCTTCTCGGATCAAGATCTTCAGAATGGATGCCTCAAACTCCAATATGGGTCTGCTTTCTCGTCGTCACCAAAACCACGCATCAAAAACAAACTGCGGAGGGTTGTCGGGCCATGTTCATTCGGCCCACGCCCACCGCGTTAAGTGATATCAATTGGAAAATCAAACATTTGTTCCCAAAAAATTATTGAGCACATACTTAACCATGAAATTAGACGACACCCAACAAAAGTAACCCCGCATGGATGAACGGTCCGCGGATCAACCGGGTAATGGTTGGTCCATGCTCGTCGTTCTTTTCTCAAGGTAAAGAGGAAACAAATAAAATTCCCCTACCTTGGATCAGGAACGGTGCACGTCAATCGAGTCGCAGAAGACGAGCGTTGCGGAGGTCGGGCGTCGTGGGAAACGAACGTCGATTCCGTTGTCGTCAAGGAGCGTTCGAAGAGGAAACGTCGTTGGAAGTAGACGTCGCGTTCTTCGGTGGAGATGTTCTTCGTTGAAGAACGGTGTTCTTCACATTCTTCGTCGAAGTTGAAGAAGAAGAAGACTTCCTTTAGCTTTCTCTCCAAAAGCTCTCAAACAACCCAAAACTAACCCAAATAAAATAAGTTCCCAACTTATATTATTATCACAAAAGGCTTTTGAAAATTTAAGAGTTTGAAAATAAAAACTCACACTTAACTCACTCATGTTATTAACATGAGTTGTAAAAATAAATGAGGAGTTAAGTTGGCAAGACTTAAATGGGGGGTTAAGGAGTTTAAAGGGGGGAGGTGAAAGGTTGGGGCTCATGTGGGCCCCACCCTTTCAATTATCCACACATGGGAGGTTGGGTGGATGTGGGCCCCACCACCAACTTCCCATGGGGGAAATTAACCACCTTGATATAAAATAAAATTGATCCAATAAATTTATTTACTTCTTAATTAAACCCCATTAAGTATCTTCTTCTTCTGCACAAACGCAACTACGGTAAAGGTTACCTTAAGAGATTACCGGCGTTGCGAGTTCAATGGTGCCATCAGATTTCAATTCCAAGCACTGGTTCAAAAGATAGGAATTCCCGCTCGTTCGTTCACTGAACGTACCCGAGCCAGACTTCGGAAATTGATTCCGGGCACACCGGGCCTCGGAATCAGGCGCCGTCAGAAACTGCGTTCTTGTAAAATTCAAAAGAAAATTAAGAAAAAAATTTCCTTGAAATTTTTGGGGCTTTACATGATCAGGCATCACCTCTTCCAATGAGTTTCAATACTAGTACTCGTACACATTAAACCTTAAATATTTCTACACAATCATCATACACAAATAACCTCTACTATCAACCTTCCTTGAATCTATGTGAAAGGCTACAAATATCAACACCACTATCCAAATATTCATTATCTCCTAAAAAATTCATCTAATTACATTGTTCTAAATCATCAACCACAAAATTTCCCTTTCCACTATTGTAGGATATATAAAAATAATAATAATGATGAAACTCAATCAACCTCCAATATGTCATGTAAAATAAAAGAGGTAAAATATACCCCTTATCATCTTATGATCTGTGATTGACCCAAAACACTCTACAATGATCTAATACCGCCACATTATCATATAATCTCCTCATATTCCTACTTCAGATCTTGGGTGGCATAACTGAACTCATGGTTATTTAAATACCTAGACCCATAAGAGAACAATTCTGCCTATTACATCAAAATACATCTCATGTTCAGATGGAATACATAAAAAACATCTCAATCATCACACTCACCATATTAAATTGAAGAAATAAAGTGATCAAAAAATACCTCTTCACATAACTAAATTGTTCCTAACACTAGTCAGTCCACATATAATCCTGAAAATTCTTAGCCAATGCTGTAAATTGGCCTACAAATCGAGATAGATAGAGAAAAACCCACTTATAATATACTATAATACCAATGATATAGGTCATGTCTATAGCATTTAGGGGTTCTTCCTAAGAACAAAATGTCTCTATCATTGATGGTTATACTACCACACTATGTTGAAACACCATATTCCCAAATAAAATCTCCTATGATATCAAAAAATTATACTAGGAAAAACTTTTCATAGAGTTGGTGGATTCAATGGATATCTTAGACAATGATGAGATGATCAATATACATATTCTCTATCATCAAGTAAATCAACATTCCATTGATGAACATAACTAAAAACAAGTCCATTGATTCATGAAATATGTATTTAATGAGTCCCAAGAACAAATAAGATTCATTTATGACACAGAATGGCATGACTATAAATGTGAAGTGACCATACATGTACTTGAATAGAGTCTTTGGAATATCTCCATCATTATCCCTCAATAATTTAAACCTAAATCATATTTTGATATTAGAAAAACTAATATCCCCTATCATATGAAAAAAAATTATCCATTGTAGAGGTAATGGTTCTTGACCATGACATAATTTATCCTCTCGTAGTGTATACAGATCCTCAAACTACCATTCCCATTCATGGAGAACAACACTGGATCACCCCATGGTGACAAACTAGGAAGGGTAAAAGCCTTTTACACTTGATCAACAATCAGAATCTTAAAATCCTTTAAATGACAAAGTTTTATCCAAAAAGAATCCATTGAAATTAGAGAGTACTGGATGTAAAAATATATCTCAAACCTAATATCATGTCGACGGGGTCTCATCACACCCCCCAAAAACCATCCATAAAATCCCCTATAACCATGGGGATGTCTACTATCCCAACATCCACTGATTCCGTTGAAAAATCCAATATCAATGAATGAAGGGTATCTATGCACTAACATCCCAACTAAAAAACCTGATTTCAAATTACAACCATAGGCAGACCATCCCTTTCTGAGAACATGAATCTCCCCCAGAATTTAATGATAAAATCATGTAAAAAATAAAAAATTCATCGGATGAAATTGTAAGGATGAATATATAGTATGAAAATAACCCCATTATACTGATGTGTCCCATCTTCATTATACACAACCAACACACATCAAACAAGATGGTCAAGTATTTGACTGGTTTAGCAGCCATTATGGCATGAAAAACCTCTATGAATTTAGTCCTAGAGCATAGACATGAAATGTTTTAACAAAGGACATAATAAATACAAAATCAAACAATGTAAAAACAATGATAGTTAAAAACACAGCATACATTGATCTATTTCTATCCCCTTTTGAACTACTACCACCTCTACTTGAAAATGACCATTCCCAACTTCTTCTTATCTGATGACGGATGCCTCCATGACAATTATCGGGTCATGGTTTGTAATCATGATGAACAACTAGAAGCATTCCTATATATTCTTCATCTTTCATTAAATAAGAAATAGCCAAGTTACATTTCTACTAATGTTATCTAACTGGATACTTTTTCTCATGTTGGGAATGATCTTGTCCACCTCCACCAAACATAGCCAGATGAACCACTATACACTTATTCTGGTGATGAAACCAAACCAAAAATACATGAAAAAATGTATTGATATATCAAAGAAAAGAATTACAAAATATTCCCTATAAGGCTTGAAGCGAATCTTATAGGGTCGAATGATCAACAGTCAAAACGTCAAATTTCTTTGTGCTAGATACCTAACACAGAAAACCCCAATCCTCAAAGAACCATAATGATTCCCCTCTAATGGAAAACACCTTCATGAGCACATATGTGGGATCACATCCTCCTTCTTCTAAACCATGAGATATATTGGAAACATAAAATATTCAAATTCATACTGGTTATAAAGATGAAGTCCCTCTTCAATAAGTCTCGCAAAGAGACTCCTAATAAATTAAATGATCATTGAAATAAATTATTGTCCTTAAAATTGATTCAAAAATCACACATCGACATAGTCTTCTTGAGAAGAAAAATAAGATCTTCCTCCTCACTACCTTCATGGTCCATCTGAGGAACATTACCAATAACTCTTTCTAACATTCAATCCATGAATCGTATAACTCTTTCTACTCACCTAGATATAATATCCACAACTAATGTGCACCTGCCCATATTTGAAAAACAAATCAAGGGACCCATTTATCTACCATGGGTTAGATGAAACTATGTTATTTATCTAGGTCCTCCAACCAAATATATTTATCCACATCTAAAATAACACCCTTGTACTTTCCCTACTATTGCAACTGAAAATTTTTCAATGCACACTAACAAACCACATAATCCAATTTAATATCAAACCTATGATAGTCAACTGGATTAGCCTACATAACGTCGACATCCAGATCCAGACACAAATAACATCATGGAGAAATATATGAAAAAAATTATTTTCTTGAAATGGTATTATGGAACTATATATATATATATATATATTCATTTAATTTACTGTTATCATTTCATCCTTTTAAAAACAAACCAAAATAAAAATTAATAAATTTCATCATGATTCATGTACCTCTCCTAGGTCTCTTCCCTGGAAAATGGTTTACATCACTTGGTCACTAAATATGACCTAATTCCATGCATTGGATCATGGGGGATCCTTAAATACCATTTCCTAGTGGGTTTCCTTTTCATATGTCACATAACAAGGAAAAGTGGAATTTTGTCCATTGAAACCCATTCAATTCTCACTATTTCTAACTCCAAACTACATCATATCACTCAACCATCACTTATCATACCACTATATCATTACCCCTCCCACTAAAGATACTAAAATTAGGGGAGAGATATAATGACACCTATGTTTCACTTCTAGTAAGAACTGGGCTAGAGACTAGCACTAAGAGTATAAAAATCCCATAAATGGTTTGCAAATCTCTCTATAATATAAAAATATTGAGAGAGAGTATGAATCGAAAACAGGAAACTCCATGACATAATGTAAATGGAAAGAAAATAATCCCCAAATTTTTGCATAAATAAAATCGATACAGTTGAAATTACCAAAAAATAAATTCTCAAAAGTATAGATAGAAATGTGAAAAACAACTATCCAAAAAGGTCTGAGATTGTATTGTCCTTCAAATACTTAGAATCCTTTTGGAAACATGAAATTGGTTTATATAAATAGGGTGATCATATATGAATAATTATTAGTAAAACAAAACACTCTATTTCAAATGTGAAAGAAGTAAACTAATGCATACAATAGAAAATAACAAGAACAACCGAACCTAAACATGTAAACTATCCATCCTAATATCACCAGGGCATGCTCACCAAATAACACAATCTATGCATACTAACATAATAAAAAATATATTGGTAAAGGGTACTCTACAATACTTTTTAACTAATTTTATTCTCTCAAACCAAAATATCATATATTATAGAACACCCATATCATCCAAATAATGTTAACTATAACCCACAATCATAGTTACTTCACATAACACCAGTAGTGATATGGGACACCACCCCATAGCATCGACACATCTCATCTTGTGAAAAGACACCCATGCCATCACATCAAACCAACTTCCCTATAAAATGTAGTATATTATCATGAACATGAAGGATATTAACTAAATTCCCTCTTCACTCCATGAATACCCCACTATAATCCCACCTATAACATATTCACATCACATTATTCTTGAAGAAAATTGGTCCACAACCCCACAACATGGTCAAATCACATCCATCCTAAAGATACATATTCGATCACCGAGTTCACTAAGATAATTCTTTCCATCAAAACCGTTTCATATCTACTCACCTCAACGATATATTGGAAAAGAGTGAGTATCAATTTATCCATTCTCGTCAGTAAGATGCGGGGAAATGCACACTCTGGATAAAAATATAGTTGTCAGTACATATTTCTCAATGCAAGTGGGGTGTGTGTAGAAATAGAAACAAATTTTAATATATATATATATATATATATATATAAGCCACAAGTTATCCTAGCCTATAGCTTCAAAAAAAGAACAAAACTATTGAAAACACTTCAACTTTAGCTACCACAAGTAAATTCATAACACTATTAATGCCATAGGCCACATTTCACATTTCCATCCAAATCCAATTATCTATCACATTCATTTCATTATTAGAAATAAACCCCATTGTACCAAAAAGACCTTAATTTATTTTAAAATCAGTGATTTCCAACCCATTATCCAAACCAAACCATAGTCATTTAAAACACTGTTAAACTATGATTCCATCACTACATGGGAATCCAACCCAATGATACCACACATCATAAGTGTCTCATCATTCAAAATCAACCATTCACTCACTACCCCAAAATCAGAGCCATTAAAATAGTCACTTCACCACCAAAAAATCAAGACAAACTTACCATCACCACATTTACAAAAAATCATGGAAAATCCATTACCATGTTGCCCCAAAAGAACATCCAAACAAACCATCAACTCACCTCCCCAAAATCATGGATGCATCTCACCCATATTTCCCACATGCTGAAACACACAGTAAATACCCATATCCAACCCACATCATTGAAAAAATAACTATTTTATAAATTGAGTAATGAGGAATTATTTATTACACTTCATTATGTTACATGAATTATCCCAAAAGACATAATATTGGGGAAACCACGTCATTTTATAAATATAGTGGATTAGATTATTTATCATTTAGGGTTATATCATACAATGTTCAATAATCATGGGTTCAACTTGTAATGACCTTACCATAGATGCATGGATTTAGTGCATTATTATATTACATTGGAAATATTATAAGGAATCGAATCCTAAGGGACCGAGAAATTTAGCAGTATCAGTATATAGATTATATACATGAGAAATTAACATTATAATACAAAAATAAAATAATACCTAGGTAATCCTATGAGAGATCCACTATTCTAGAAGATCAACCCTACATATAACTCCAAATACACATCATGGAATACTAATAATATAAATTTTATGAATTTGGGTGACTTAAATTTAATGACCTGAACATAAATAATTTAAGTTTCCCTTTGTAATTTAATTGAATGTATTATTATGTAAAATGGTTAATGAAAATACATGCACATACATGGTTATATAATTGGATTTAAAATATTATAAAGAATATTATTGTTGTTAATATAGACATTAAATAGTGATAACAAGATTAATATAAATATAGGGCTTCAACAAATCCAATTAACCTAGATTTAGAAAGTGATGGCCTCATCTAGTAGGATTGTAACCTATGAATCCCATTTATCAATGATTATGAGGTAGATAGAATCAATGGGATTTTTCCTTTACTAATCCAAATATGGTATCTAATAAGTTAAGAAATATCCTAACTATTTACGGGAGAAGTCCAAGATCATTGAGATCAAAACCCAAACTATCATCACCGAACGAACCCAGGAAAGTCTCACCATCACACACATTACGCATAAGAAGTATGTTGATGTAATAATGGTATATGTATCATTACGATTATATTATGATATGTATATTTTATATGATAATTACTTTATTTCGATTTTAATAATTTCTTTATAAATTATTTTGATTTTGATTTAATTAAATATAATAAATATTTTTGGGTAATATTCAAAGTCAATTATGGGATTTATTTTGATGAATTAATGGTTTTTTTATATAAATTTTATTTTGATAATATTTTATTATTAAATAATTTTTATTAACTATAAATGTTAATATAATTTTTTTTATTTTAAATGTACTTTTTATAAGGGTTTAAAATCTATTATTTTTAAAAAACCAGCATTTTTCAATAAATGTTGAATATTAATTTAAAATATAAAATTAATAGATTTATGTAATAATTTTGATAAGATGAATAATATTTTTTTTAATTAGGACCTTGAAATTATTCAATGGTGAATTTTTCATAGTTTTCTAAGACATAAATTTTTTTGGGTAAAAAATAAATACTGTTTAAATATACATTGTGTTTGATGACATCATAATGACCAAAAAATGAAGTAATAAATACTCTAATGTGTACCCTAGTCTAAATATATTTTTTCTATTTAATATAATGTTGTTTTGCATTTACTTTATTAATTATATTATGCTGATATAAATCCTCCATAAAATTTAATATATTTTAGAGTTTTAAATTCATTTATTTAAAATTGTGACTCACCTCCACATATGAAAAGAAATTATTTTAATATGTTTGGCCATTTTACTAATAATATAATTAAAACCTCCCCATATTTGAAAAATCCATGGGAAAAACCAAGGGATGGTTCCTGGGTTTGAATATTTTATAATATATAGTCCAAAATATATGTTTGATAAATATTAAAGAATCTCTCTATAATTTCTTAAATAAATCCCACAAAGATCCCACATATATTAACCTAAAATTCTTAGAAAATTCCTTTAGTCTAAAATAAACCCTCTAGAATCCCTTGAATGTTCACAAATCTCCCCAGAATACCCTTTCATTTTTTTGGATCAACACATTCATGTAAGGGTTCTTTCCTTTGTTTTATTTATTCTGGTTTCATTATCTAGTTATTCAATTTTATTTTCAATTATTAATAATGGGATATGTTTTCCCACATACCATATAATAATATTATTATTTCTAGATTATGAGAGGCCCATATCCCTCTCAATATTCACTCCCATGTACACCTATTACCAAGATGAAATTTCGCTAGTATCCATTTATTTCTCTTTATTATTTAAGATTATTAATTATTATGTTCATTATTTTTCTAATTCTAAATGTGTGTGCATGTACTATAGTGTCTCTATTACTATCCAATTTAATAAAAACTGATTATAGAACCATTTCCCTATCATATAACCATTTTAATAATTTTATTTGACGTTTTTGTGGTGTCAAATTTTCAACATGAATTTCCATGACAAACCATCTATGTTGTGAATGTCATAGAAATTTACTATCTAGGGTGTTAAATTTTATGAATATATAAATTTTTATTAGGGAATAACATGTATGTATTCCACAATAAATGATCATAGAATAAATTATAATGATTAATGAATCCATGTTTTATAATTTATGTGTCACTATTACGCATGAGAATAAAATGAAAGTGACAGGTGCTCCCAAAATTATATAGCACTCCAATGCATTAGGTTATGTTTAGAATCATGATACATCTTTTGAGATAAGGTTTAACTTTAATAATTTTTGGGACTTTGTTCACCATGAACTCTTTATAGTATGGCTTTGAACTATGATGTAGTGTTTTATGTTGGGGCCACAATTTCCATGTTATGATGATCATGCTATATCATGACTTATTATTCATGTTAATTTATGCCTCATTAATATGCCTTTTATAACATGCATTATTATATTCATGATATTCCTTGTTTATTAACATAAAGGGATTTATAGATCACCCCTTTCTTTTGTATTTCCCCATGTTATCAAATGCAGTTTTAATCGTAATCATTTTAATGAATATTTCAATAATGATTTGGTACTTAATGTTTAAAGTTGTAATGCAATGTACCTAATTCCAAAATTCACTAGAATTTTTTTATCTTTTTGGTTTTATTAAGTTTATTTTTATGTAAATAACCATTTACTAGTGTCTAATAAATATTAGGTTCATTACAGTTGTTATCAGATGTAATGTTTAGTTATTTTTTGAATTACAATTAGAAAACAACAGAAAAATCATTGGATAAACATATATGTATATGAATATATCCCTAAACATTTGGTGACTATATATTATGTTTATATTATAAAAATATACCACATTTTTGGATACTACAAGTCGGTTTTATTCGGGAATAGATGTACTGAGTAGTAACTACTCCAATAAGGTGTTTCAGGCCTGACCCGGGGTAACCTGATAAAAGAAAATATGGATTTCTATGCATAAGGTTTGAAAATATAGGGGGATATTCTTTGTTAATTTATATTCTCATTACAAACCATTATTAAGGGATTAAAAAAATGAAAATAAGAGTATATTTTATTAAGTAGATCATAGATAACAAACACCGAAGACTAGAAATCCATAAGTAAAGAAAATACATGTATGTTATAAGTTGTCAATTTAATGTCATTAAATTAACATTTATTGGTTTAAAGGATAAATATAATTATACAGAATTTTCATTTTATTCTATCCAATTTTTGGAAATAGAAGCAATCAGTTAAACAATCAATGTGATGATAAATGTGACGATTACCCCAATGAGATAGAAAAACCGATGGGAGTAGGAATAACAGTCTTAATGATGATTTGATATCTTTAAATATTGTTTGGAATAGAAATCATGATCAATAGTAGCATCAATTTCCCCACAAAATAGAACAATCCAAAACTGATATCTTCATGTGATGAAGGTCTCCTACATTCAACAGATCATATGTCCCTTAATCTACGAACAATAGATTTTCTCCATTTAAATGATCTTCTCAATCCAACAATGCTCCAAATAAGATAAGGTTTTTTGGATATCTATTGTATGGAGGGTGAATCTGGTCAATGGGGGACATTGGTCAAAAAATTTAAGCCCATGGAAGATATCGAAGTAGTGAGGTGGAAGAATTTCGGGAAAATGTTTTTCAATCAATATTTTCCTCACACACTATATCTTAAAATGGAAATGGATTTCCATGCTCTCAGGTAAAAATACGAAGAATTTATTGGGGAATACTAGAAAAAAAATCACAATACTTAAACAATATGCCTTTAGATTTTTTGTTATCCCTAAATGTAACAATGAACACATATTTTGAGGGAAACAACATATAGTATAGAAATCCAAGGATATCCATGACTTTGAAAACTATGAGCAAGTCGTTTTATATTCCTTCAAACTCAAAATTGAGAATGGAGAATCTCAACTGTATAATAGGGATAAAAAAAAGAGGAGATCATGTATGGTAGGCAGATATAGAGATATAACAGGGACAAAAAAAGTTAACATCCCACATGCTTTGGGGTTGAGAGGATCACTGAGGAAATTTCCTGAATGGGATAAGGAATTTATTTATGTATAGGAAGGAAGTGAATCTAGCTAGTGATTTCTAATTTCATTAACCTGCTACAGTGATAGAGGAAATGAATTATCTAGTCAACCATTAGCCTATTGTTTATTTTCACAACTATAAGGAACTATGGATCTTTTTTAACAAATTTACTATGCCAATGGTTTTTGGAGACAATCAACAACCTCCAATGAAACAAGGGATAGATTTATCCATCATTTCCCCTAAGGTGAATCCCAAAATCAATGTGAGGACAATTTTGTTAGTTATATAATGAATAATAGAGATCGTACTTTTGGATTCTGTTTATACACATTCCTTTATATCATGAATATTTAGTAGAACTATTTAAAAACCACAAAAAATAATGGATGTAGTGATTTATATGAAAATGTAAAATTGGGGAATTATTTCATTCAAAGTATATAACTCCTCCCATTCTATTGTTTGTGGTCTGAATTTCCCAGAAAACCATGTCATACTCCCATCGGTGTAATTGATGCAATTATAGGTATGGATTGGATTTACCTATATAGAACTTACATAAATTTATCTGGGAAGGAAATTACTCTCTATATTTCGAATCATCGCCAGATTATGTACAAATTCATGGATAAGGAAGAATAATATTTATCACCATCACCATAAGAATGTATATTACTTCCCTATTAGAAATAATATCTATCAAAAATTATTGAGTATAAGTAATGAATCATCCTTGAATGCATTCTCATTGAGAGGGTACACACTGATGTGTTTCTCTAGGAATTTTCTTGTTATCCTCCTAGATGAGCTATTGAATTTTTGATCGATCATATACTTGGGGAATTATCATTACCCATGAATAATTATAGATGTTATTTTTCCGCACTTGAGGAACTGAAGAGATAACAAAAAAATATTTGGATAAGGTTTCATACACCCAAGTTCATTAGCATGGGCTCCACTAGTCCTCTTCATCATGAAGAAGGATGGGTCAATATTCCTTTCCATTGATTATAACAAGGTCAATAAGATCATAATAAAGAACATGTGTCATATGACTTAGATTGATGACTTTTTCGACCAGGTACACAGAGAAATGTAAATATTCAATGTGGATCTGCAGTCAGGATATTATCTAGTTAGGGTGACGGAGGATGATATCTGAAGACTACTTTCTGTACAAGGTATGATCACTATAAATTTATATTATTGTCTTTTGGACTCACTAATTCTCCAAAAATATCCATTTATATGATTAATTGAGTATTTAGAGATTACCTCAACAAATTTGTGGAAGTCTATAGTTTATATACTAGTATACACCAAAATTAATGGTGATAATGAGGAGAATTAGAATACTATTATAAAGACTGTGAAAAAAGAAATTATTTATACCATGTACAGAAAATGGTGTTTTGGTAGAAGGAAGTCTCTTTCATGGGGAATATCCTCACAAGAAATGGGATATATATTAACCCTTAGATAATATAATCAATTGAAGGATTGACAAGGCCAACATCTGTGACATATATATGTAGTTTCCTTGGGTTTGTTGGGTATTATCGCCGATTCATGAGAAATTCCTCACGATTATCAAACCCCTATCACAAAACTGACTCATAATAGAGTCAATTTTTCATTTAATTATGAATGCAATGAAATATTCAGGGAGTCTAAAAGGAGGATTATCACTGTGAATGTGGTAACACTACCCATAAATAGAGATCATTTGACGGAATTCTGTGATGCTTCACAGAGATTCATCAGATTTGTGTTGATGCAAAATGATAGAGTCACTACCTATGCATTAAGGTAGTTGAATGTTCATGAGAAGAACTATCCAATACATGATTTGGAGATGGCTATAGTGATTTTATCTTTAAAAATTTGGTTTCATTATCTCTTCAGGGATAAGTGTGAAATATATAAGAATTAAAAAGTTACATTATATACTCAAACAAAAAGTGATGGATATGCGCCAATAAAGATGCTGAGAGATGATCCAAAACATTGATTTTTAAATCCAATACCATCCTGGTAATGTGAATAATGTGGAAGATTCTCTAACAGAAAAGATCTGAAAATTCATTCATTGATGAGAATTGAGGGATATCTAATCTTCATAGACTTGTAAAGGATAAACAAGGTAACCATAAAGGAAGAAACATCATAAATCCATTCCCAAATTATTTCTCAATAATATATTATTAAGAGGATAAAGGATTCATAAAGAGATGATGATATAATTTATAAGAAAGTGGAATCTATATAGAAAGGGTAATATTTGGAGTTAAATTTTAATGTTGAATGTGTTGTGAGATTTGGGTCAAGACTATGTATACCATCGAATCTTAAGTTAAATAAGGAGTTGTTTGATAATTTACATAGCTCAACCTTGTCAATCCACCAAGGAGAAACCAAGACGTAATGAGATCTTAGAGAAAACTATTTGTGAGACAATATGTAGATGTATGTTGTATAAAGTACATCTATATTTCTTGTATTATAGAAATTGAAATTTGAAAGTAAAAAAATCCAAGGGGATGATGAAATAAAAACCATACCTACCAAGAAATGGGAAAACCACAATGGAATTTTTCACTGATCTTATAAAGATATTAATAGGGAATAATTGTATATGGTTTGTGGTTTACCATCTTATAAAGACTACATTATTCCTTATGATATGATAGGAATTCTCACTAGATCTAGTTGCAAATATATACATTAGGTATGTTTCCAGGATTCATGGAGTTCCAATATCTATTATATCTGATTGATATCCATGATTCACATTTATGTTTTGGAAGACTCTCGAACATTTTCTAAATAACTATTTCAACTTTATATTGACGTATACCTCTCAAACTGATAGTTAATATGGGTGGACTATCCAGAAACTGGGGGACATGTTGAGAGCATGCTAAATGTAATATAAGTGAGGATGGGATCACCGTCTTCCTCTGGTAAAGTTCTCTTAAAACAAGATTTTATATAGGATAATATTAATGACTCCCTATAATGAAAATTATGGCATTACATTTAGGACACCTATATGCTAGGATGATGTTGGAAAAAAACTACTAGGTCCTAAAATGGTCATGGAAATGGTGGAAAAGGTTAAGACCATTTAGTGGCACATCAAGGTAGGTGAGTGTCTAAAAAAGAACAATGTTGGAAATAATTGATGAGAAACTGAGTTTGATGTTGGAGACATGGTATTCCTCTATTTAACTCTATTGAATAATGTGAAGAGAGTTGGGATGAAGGGAATGATTATTCCAAGAAACATATACCCCTTCGAGGTCCATGAATGCATTATAGAAGTGATGTATCGACTTAAAATCCCACCGAACATATCTTGATTACATTAAATATTCCATGTATCAGTCCTAAGGATGTACATACATGACTCCTCACGTGTAATCAATCTAGAAGAAGTACTATGGTAGAATGATCTTTCATATGAGGAGAATATGGTGAAGATATTTGATTATAGATATAAATTTCTAAAATTTAAGACAATGCACCATGTCAAATAATTACGGATAAACCAGAAGTCTGAAAAAGAAATGTGGGAACTAGAAGAGGTGATGAGACAGAATTACCCTAAACAATTTTATTCGGGTGAAATAAAAATTTTAATGGTGAAATTTCTCAAGGGGGGAGATTGTAAAGACCTGAAAGGGTAATAGGTGATGTTTCCCTATTTGATTTAATTAAATCTTTTATTTTTTAATATAGTTATAAAAAAATTTAATTAGATTGTTATATATTTTAATTTTAATTATTTTTAAGAATATCACCGTTGTTAATATTGTTGTTAAACAGCGATCACATGATTAATATAAACATAGAAATTTAACAAATCCAATTGATGCCGCAAAAGGATTTGATGGCCTCATCTATTAGTATTATACACTATAAAGAACATTATTTTGTAGATTTAGAGGGAGATAGAATCACTAAATATTTCCCTTGACCATGAAAAAGTTGAGATCCAACAACTGAAGCATGAGAGAAACTGTCTGTAGGATAGTTTTCAATCTCATCTAAATCACGAACCAAATGAAGTTTGTCGAACTACCCCTTCAAAGTCTTACAGTCATGAACCTTACTCTTAGGGAATATGCTGGTGTAATATAGTGATATGTATCAAGAACATAACAATATGAATATGTTTAATATATAAAATAATGAATATATTATCATGTTTATTGTTAGGTTATAAATGATTTTAATTTTGATTTAGTTAGAATGATATTTTATTTCCAGGTAATATTTAAATTCAATTACTGGATACATTTTAATGAATTCATGGATTTTTATACTAAATATTATTTTATGAAATTGTTATTTTTTAAATAATTTTTTTTAATTATAAATGGTCAATTAATTTTTATGAAGTGAAATGTATTCTTATAAGGGTTTATGACCAATTATTGTAAAAAACCCAACATTTTTAAATAAATGTTGAACATTATTTTAAAATAGAAAATAATAATATTTTAAAAATTATTAAGATAAAAGGAATATTAATATTTGGAATTAGTATTTTGAAATTATCTGACATTGAATTTATCAAAATTTTCCAACATAATAGAATTTTTGTGTAAAAATTCAATACTGTATGAATATATGGTGAGTTTTATGACATCATAATTACCCAAAATGAGGACATAAATAATATAATGGGTATCTAAGGAAAAATATAGGTCTTACTCTTAAAATAATTTTATTTTAAGTTATCATTATTAATTTTATTATATCTTTAAGAATCAATAGAAACATTTAATACATTTTCCAGTTTTAAAATCATATATTTAAATGTGTGACTCAATTCTACATAATAAAGGGAATTATATGAAAATTTAAGGCAATTTTCCTAATAAAATTATGAAAAACTCCACATTTCGGAAAAAATGGGCCAAAACCATGGTATGGTTTTTAGTTTTGAATATTTTATAATATAGTACAAAACCTTTTTTTGTGAAATATTGAAGAATTTACCTCTCATTTCCAATATAAAATCAAAAAATATCCAACTTATCTTCACTAAAAATAAGTTTAAAACATCCTTAATCTTCCATACCATTTCTATACTCCTCACATGGTGCCGGATGCTCACAAGAAGCCCATTTTCAAGCTTATGAATCCACACATTCAGGTATAGGATCTTTCTTTTCTTATCATTATCCATGTTTCTTTCTATTATTATTCACTTTTTTCAATTACTAATGATGGGGTATGTTTTAAAAAATCCACCATACATCGATTTTTATTTTTAAATTATTAGAGAATAATTATTAATCCCTCCCAAGTACACCCATTACAATGTCAAAATTTCATGAGTATCCTTTCTTTTCTCTAATTATTCAAGATTATTTAATGTCATATTCCTTTATTTATTATAATAATATATGTTTTTAAATGTCCTCCAATGTCCCTATTACTATCCAATTCATTTATAAATGATCAGACACCCATTTCTTGCTCATAAATCCTTTTTATGAATTTTTAGGTGACACCGTCATGCTGTCAAAGTTTCATCATGATTTTTTATTCCAAACAATTTATGCAGCGAATTATATACCTATTCCCTTTGAATGGTGTTTAAATTTATTTATATAAACCTTCTTAATTAAGAGATACATTTATCTACTCCACACTCATTTATCATGGAGTAAATTATAATGATGAATGAATCATTGTTTTATGATTATTGTGTCCCATTTAAGCATGACAATTAAATGACGGTGATAAGTGCACCAAGAATTAGATAGTTCCCCAATGGATTGGTAATATTTATTATCATGATACATCATGTTTATATAGGGGTGTACCTGGTTCCTTTATGCAAATTTTTCTATAATGAAGACTTTTTGGTTTATCCTTGACCTATTATGTAATGGTTTTAGTTGTTTCATCATTTTCCATTTTATTATTATCGTATTATATCATGCCTTATTATTAATTTTCATTTTTTCCTCATTGATATACATTTTCTAACATGTATTATAATGGTCTTGTTATGACATGTTTATTCCATTATTTTTAATTATGGATCAACCCTTTCTTATAAATTCCCATAGTGTATCCAATGCAGTTATAAGCTTAATCATGTTAAATATGTTTTCAATAATGATATTATAATTCATTTTTAATCTTACAATTAAATGTACTTAATTACCTAAGGAACTAGACTTATCAATCATTCATGTTTTATTAAGTGTAATTTTATGTAATTAAATAATTTATTAAAGTGTAATAAAGATAAGGGTTGTTATATTAGATGCTCAGTATGGGTAAGTAAAGGAGAAGAAATAATAAATAAATTAATTTGGATACATAAATTACTAATCACACATTCTACTTAAAAGAACTAGAAAAGGAACAAAAAAATGAAATGGTAAATGATAGAAACACATGGAATTTTATAAATATATTTATGATGAAATATATCTATATATATATAGTTACAAAATATCTTGGATAAATAATAAATATCCCTAAATAGGGAGATTATTAATTATTGGACACCATGTTTCTAAGGTGAATGTAACCTTTACCATTGAGACCTTTCATAATATGTTTTATCGTATTGGGTAAAAACCCATCTAAGGTTTCTAAAAAACTAACTCATCACATGAGACTACTGATTCCTCGAGGGAATTTCATTTACTAGACCACAACCCGTATGGATAACCTTAAACAGTCCCCAAACCATTTCTTACCTATCCAATACCTTCCTCATTTCGAATACAAAATATAAATAATATGCCTTATCAAATAGTTGTATTGGATAAAGAATATTTTATTATCTATAATTTCCTAAATAACAGAATAACTGTTAGAGTCGAAACAATATGTAAAATAGTATATGTTTTGTGAAAAAGTAATATCAATGATAAAAGAAATGCATAAGTTTGTGGAAATTCAATGTTAAATGATCATAGAAGATTCAATATTTCAATGGGACTAAAAAATTTATCAAGTTACTGAATGTGAATTCTATCTTTTCCAAAATCATAAACCATCTAGTGGAAGGATAAGGATGGTGTTAATAAAAAATGTCTAATGTGTAGTAAAATGAAACATTATTTTCATTAAAAAAAATAAGAGAATAAAATCAGAAAAATTATTGATAAAATCATCCTATGTTATATTTTTTTTAAAAACATTTTCCTTGAAAATCACATCTGAAAACATTTAAATACATAATGGTTTAAAAAAAATTGTTTCACTAACTAAAGATAAAAAATAAATTCTAGTTTTAATAAAACATGTTAAGTACCAAATAGTGTAAAAATGGTTCTTTTACTTGAATTTGGACATTTTTTTTAAAGGTGGGGCCTCAGTCAACAACAAAGACACAATTTATTCAATAAAAAACAATTACAAAAGTCTGAAGGAGGTAATTTTATTACAATATTTTTCATAAAGAGGGAGAAGATCATCCAGCAGATCATCCAACCAAGTGGAACCCTAGTTGATTCCCTTATTGGTGAGACCATCAGCTACCATGTTCTCTTCACCGAAAGCATGAGTCTAAATGTATCTGATCTCCAGTAGCGAATAAAGGAAGCTTATCCAGCGAGTGGTAAGAGGCCAAGCAAGGTGCATCGTACCATTCCAAATGGTTGGAAAATAGTGGCAGAGTTTCTTTCAATCCGAATGTTGTTTGACCCATTTTGTTTGACAAATTCGATCGTAAGGATCATGACTATCACTTCCGATTCTAAAGAAGAGGCAACACTGCAGCTCTCGAAGAAGCATCCTTGAAAATGGCCAAGGGAGTCTCTGAAGACTATACCACATGCAGGAGGTCCCGGGTTGCCTTTAAAAGCTCCATCAACATTAATATTGATCCATCCTGGGATTAGGGCCTGCCAGAACACCTCAAATGTGTGCCTCGACGGTCTGTAGATTCCATAAATTCTATGATGATGCAAGAACACATAGTCATAAACAGTTTTATAATAGTGGACTTTCTAGATTGAGGATGCATCTTTAATGGCGATGAGAATACAAATTCGTCCTACATAAAGAGTGGATGAGTAGTTGATGTGTATAATGTCATTTATATCATACAATATCACATGCAAGATAACAGCAAAGGCATCGAAGAATAGATTCTTTATTTGTTTTGAACTATCAACCTCCACACAAAGTTTTAATTGCAAGGGGATAGAGTCAAGTAAAATCTATCTACAACAAAAAATTTCTGTAATATAATTCTAGAGGACATAAGTTTTAGCACAAGACAAATAAATATTATTAGTATCCTCTCTATGTTGGTGAAAGAAATGGCACTTTGAGTATAGTTGGATACTAAAAGCTTGAAGGCAAACCTCGGTAGGAATACGGTTGTGAGAAATGCGCCAAACAAGGTTGAGTCTCAAGGGTTTCATCCAGGGATTATCAAAATGATTCAACCAAATGAGACTAGAGTCTTAATCACTGAAATTATGATTGTAAAAACTTTTTAAATCATGCACCACATTGAGGGAAGGCTCCCAAATAAGAAAATCACCAATATTAGAGAAAGTATAATTATTCACAATATGCATGATGTTATCAGGGAGTATCCTCATGTTTTCTCTCAAAGATATCATGTCTTGTAAAATGAATGAATGCCCCCAACTAAACAGTTACTTGCTATTTTTTAAAAAACCTTCATGTACTGCATCATCACTGAATTTTTTTCACCGACATAGACTTGAATTTTACTACAGCACCGTACATGTCTATTTTCTCATGAACCACAAGTCACATTAGTTTGGCCTTCATAACTAACTCCCGAGGAGTTAGTTAAAAGCAGTTGGACGTGTTTCCAGATCCTACGTGAACCTGTGTAGTAAATAACAAAACAAGTAGTTAAAATAGAATGAATATAAATAAATAAATATTTATATTTTAAATCATTTGTTAAAAAAATTCTTTAGAAATTAATAAATTAAAAAATTAGATATTATTTATTATTTTATTCAATTGATATTAAAATTGAGTAATTATATTTTAAAATTAAATTATTATTAATGTCAATTATTATGTATATTTTTATTTTGAAAATTAAAATCATTATAATTAATCAGACTATTTATTCAAATTTTATTTATAAATTATGATAAGTAATTTATTTTATATATTTTATTATAAATATTAAATATGACACATAATAATTTATTTAAAATTTAATTTAGATGTAATAATTAATTGATTTGGTTTCAATAATGTTGTATTAAAGTTAATTAATTTAGTAATTCTGTTTTATTAAATATATTATGTTTATTATTTATTTATAATTTTTATGGTTTAATATCTTAATTTAGTTATTTTTATTTTATTTTTTATTTTATTTTTATTTTTTTCTTTTTAGCTTCTTTCTCCCCCCAAATCAGTGAAACATGGGGGGTCACTCATTTCCTTCTAGAAGAATCTTCTCAAGGTGCAGGTCCAACGACAGCTCCTATGGCATGGCTCGTCTTGTCCTCCACATACGGCTTGGTCTTAGTATCATCCTCATGATTCCTATTCTGGTGTACCATACATAGTAAGTGGGGATTTTTTGAAAGCTTCTGAAACCACAAAAGCTAGGACAACTCCCCTCCATCTTCAACCTCAGAAGCGCCCTATCCTGATTGGAATCCTCTTTGCCCGATGGTACTTCAAACAGCAGCACAAAACACATAGCGCTCATCCTTCAATTGTCTTGGTAGCATGATCAACGACACATCAGGGGGTCTTCCAATGGTGTTTCATCATGTGGTGATCCTATTTCTGTACCAGCTGAATCCTTCATATCAATGATTATTTTGATTAAATTAAGATTAAAATTTCTTAGGAGTTCGAAGATCTCATATTATATAGTGAGCTTGATTAAATTTGGTTGTCAATTCTTCTAGCTATGAAAGAATGGAAATGTAAGTGATGAAGGTGGAATGAGACAATATGTTTTTACTAATGTATAAAGAGTGAAAACAAAGAAGGAAGAGCTCAATGTGATTGAATTGATGATGACGGTGCCATTACACCTATGAAGGATGAATGCACCGCTGGAGATATCTATGAATAATTATGGTTGGAAGTGGTTAAATGTGATTACATTGGTGTTTGAATGGTGACACTGATGAAGAATGTCATCAATGAAACCAACATTGAAAAGGAGTAAGGAATAAGATGTAGCGTCACTGCAAGAGAAGAAGTGACTGACAACAACGCTTTGTCAGGAGCAAGGGAATGGTGGAATGGTTACGGTGTAGAATGAAAAACTGGTGGCAATGGAAAATGAAGGAAAATGGGGGTGTGATGGAGATAGTAAAGTGGAGGATAGGGTTTTATGGCACCATAAGGGATATAGTGGGATAGTAGAAAGAATTTGACGGTGGTAACGTGAGAGTGGGTGAGACCGTGAGGTAAGGACAATGCCACGATGAGTGAAATGGCATGAGGAGTTAGATGTGCAACCAGTACACTGCACAAAAAAAATATATTCAAACATAAATTAATCCTAAACAAAATAATTAATCTATAGTAATAAATAACTAAAATAATTGAAAACTATGAAACCAAAAAAAACTAAATAAATTTATTAAACATATAGAATTAAAATTAATTAGTAAAAACCTAAAATTATAAAACATAAATTAAAAAAATTATACACATAAATTAAACATCATTAATGATAATATTATAGAATGTGAATTTCAATTAAACAGTTATATATCAAAATTAATAAATCATTAATGAATTGAATTAGAAGTATTAAAATTAAGCAATGTGATTTAATTTAATTGATAAAGTTAATAAATTTTAAAAAAAATTATAAGATTAAATGTTTAAGGAAATAATTAATAAATTAAATGAAAATGTTAAGGTTATTTGAATAAATAATAAGAATTTATAGTTTTAATAATGTAATTATACTTCTAAACTAAAAAATATTTTTTAAAACATATAAAATTAATGAAAATGATTAATTACTAACTTTAAACACTAAAAACACAATATTAATTATAAAAAATTGATTAGTTAACAAATTTAATTATATAAATAAAAAATATTTATTATTTAATAAATAGTGTAATAATAAATAATTAAATCATTAAAAACAAAATTAAATGTTGTGGAAGAACTATGTAAAAATAAAGCCACAATAAATTCCCCCACACATAAGCATTTTTTTTTTCAAACAATCCAATGTTTTATTATCATTGAGAAATCGAGAAATGTTTTTATGAATCGGTTCATTATGTAACATGTCCATAAATTTGAAAATGAGGATCGAAACATGTCAAAAGGATTTTTGGAAAAATATGTTCGAATGATGTCTTTCCTATAAAAAATACTCAAATGGTAATCTAGAAAGCTTAGAATCATTTATCCATGAATGTTTCAAGCCTCATACGTGACTCCTCTTAGTGACCAGATCTAATTCAGGATAAAGAGTTAACATCAAGAGTGACAAAAAGATAAAAAAACAGTGGAATTTAGAACATAATAGTAGGAACCTTATACATTGACTATAATCAAGGTTCAAAAAATAAATAATTTATTAGTGAATCACCTTAATGATACATCTTATATGACTCTCAAATAAACCTATTTCCCCCTTCTTCATCCAACTATCATCATTCTCCTCACATTAATGAACTCATTTTTGACCCTTGACACTTTATTTTATTGGTCCCAATCCGTGTATTGTGTGCCAAACACTATGAAAATGCACATATACAAGGTGTATAGAGGGTTTATAGTTAACAAAAATTCACCCAACATCTAGGGTCTCACAGAATCACAGTGGGATCCCAGATTCCAAAACTAATTTTATTTCAAAAGATTCAGATGGAAAAACAATAAAATTGGCTCACCAAGATGATTACTCTTAATAATTAAAAGAAAAATTAGTCCTCAATGGTCAAGGTCAAACTTATAGTTCCATGGGTTGTGAACATAACTACACTAATAGTTCAACCAAATCACTCTAAAAAATATTTCTTAAAGCAAATATTCGATTAATCCCAATGTTAGGATCACTCAGCAATCATCCACCAACATTAATTTCAGTATCACAACAACTCTAAACATCTAATTAGGCATCATTAAAATGCATGACCCAATTGAGTAAAGTGTAAATCCTAAAATTATAAATGAATTTTGAAAAATATTACACAATTTTTACAAAATGATTGAAGTTTCAATTGGAATTGATGGACTACGCATTAAACGCAGTTTAGCTTAGTCAATAATTGACCCCATCCCCCACACATAAAATCCAACTTTTTACCCAATGTTGAAATACAAATATGGATAAGAACAATAAAAAATTTAAGGTTCAAAATTGTTTTTCAATTAAGAATATTTATGAAATGTATAAAGGGTCTCATTAAAGTTTAAAATTATTTTTTTCACAATGAATAATTTACATCAGTTTCATTACTCAAATACTTGCATTAACATTTAATCTATTGATAATGATATTCATAAAATTTCAAGTAATAACATGTATCTTGTGGGATCACATTGTACTAGGATGAAAGAATGTTCACAGGTTGGGTTCAAATGGATTTTCAGTTAAGAAGGAAAAGACATGGTAAACACCACCTAGATACAAGAAGAGTCAATAAAACAAATTTTCAATCTACATGAAGCCCCACACGTAGTTTCTAATAGTAAGATTTCATAAAAAATGAATTTCAGTTCACAGAAACATGCACATGCAGATTTTTTTATATAGGAAAACTTTTGCAGCATCAAAAAACATGCAACAGAATTTCTAAACCCGAATAATTTTTACAGTGAGAAAAATTTTATTATAACTAAATTGAAGGATAAATAAATGGAGACAATTGAAGTACTTCCCTAACTATGTTCTTGGTTAGGTATGATCATGGGAATTATTCCCCTTTGTTGAAACTAGCAGCAGTATCCCATAAAATCTGAGCATGTAATCCAAGAACAAATATCCAGAAGAGAAAAAGATTATGAAGAGAACACAATTACACTTTATTAAAAAAATGAAAAAAAGAACAAAAGTGAATAAAAAATCGAAACTGTGTGATGAGTCCCATGAAGCTCTAGTTTTAAATTTCCCAAATGGACTCACCTAAAGACTAACCGTATTTAGTAGTTGGATGGGGTATCTTTAATAGAAATCACCACATGTGCTTGGAACACTTGTTTTTAATAGAGAAATGTAATTTTTGGGCACTTAAGCTTAAGAAAACTGAAGAAAAACTCTCATAACCTGGAATAACCACCAAGTGACACCCCTTGACAGTGGTGATAAAATAGATTCCCCTTCTAGATTATGTTCAAATTTTTCAAGATTTGAATTCACATGAAGGGACCCCATTAAAATAGGTGATCCTAGGGGTGTGAATTTATCCTCAAAGATATCATTATCTTCCTCGTCTTCAACAATTTTAAATTTTTGGGGTCTTGTGGGTGAATTCTGATTTGAAGGTTTATGAGGAGATCAATTAAGTGCTGAACAGAATCATGTACATTGGATCTCAAGTGTAATTCCCAATATAATCTACCATCAACTTCATTGGAAGATTTAGAACCCAACTCATTTAAGAAATGAAGTGAACTATAAGGAAGAGTCAATTTTTGTTCAACAAAACTCTCAGTTTTAACAATGTTATAAATCTCTTCCAAAAGATCCTCACCAGTTAACCTACACTAAACATCTATTTCTTTATATAATTCAATTTTGTAATCATAATCTAGCGCATGTTCAACCTCAAATTCATGTTCAAGTTCAAAAGGCCCACTTTATAAAATAATGTCTTTTGAGTGTTTCAATTAAATTATAGGGGAATAATTCTTCAAATTAGATTCAATAAGTTCAGTTTCCAGAATGTTCAAATTAAGACAATTCTCCTCAAGTTGTTCATCACTAATTTTTATTTCATTGCACAATGTTTCAAAAAATTGATAAATGTGAGAATATGGAAATGAAATCTCATCATCCCACTATTCTTCAAAAATCATACCCTCATAAACTTCATCATAGATCATTTCAATTATTTTTGGGTTTCCTATTCCAATATAGTGATGATATGTTTTCAAATCAGGTTCAAAAGTTTCAGATTTAATGTCATCCAGACTAATGTTCTCTCCAAAAGTGTTTCCTAGTTAAATTTCAGGCTCATCGTTCAAGACCTCAAAAATTTTGGGTGAAGAATTTTTAACATTCATGTTTTCATTTTCTATTTTATATTCAACCCATGTGACTCCATCCTCAAAACAACTAAAATTGTTATTTTTCACCAACGTATGAATTATAAAGAGAACTGGGCATTACTTTTCAATCTATTTCAATTCATCTTCATAAATTTCCTACTCAACATCATTAAATATATTTTAAAGGTCTTCAACAATGTGTTCTGGATTCAATGAGTTTGTTATTTCCAATTTTAGATCAACAGAATCAAATATTTCAATGTAAATAATTTTTTTTTCTAGTTTCACTATCACATTTCTCTTCAACATTATTTTCAAATATCTTATAAACATTTTCTTTTTCATTTTCATCAAATTCATCTTGTTCTTTAACCATATGTTGTAATTCCAATAGAACTTTTCCCAATATTTTCAATATTTTACATTTCTCTTTAGTTTATTTAACTAGAATTTCAGGGTTTTTATTTAACTATGTACTCCAAACATCCTAACTAACATCTAGTTTTGATAAAATTTGACTTTATTTTTCATGGATGTCAGGACTCAGATCAATGTTCTATTCATTAACTTCAATGTGATGGAACTGTAGGGGGCTGGTTATAAACACACTTCCAGGAGGTATGTAAATAATATTAAAAAAAACCTTGTAAGGTCTAGTGTGATTATTTTAGCCTTCAAAACATTCCAATTTTTAATTTTTTAGATTAAACACTCACTCAAATCCTAGCAGAATTCTCTATAGTCATCTCAAGTAGAAATGAAGATAAAGTTTACAGAATTTTTGTAAGTAGATTCTTATATTATTTTTTATGTTTTTATTTTTGTCTTAGTTCTTCTAACCCTAGACTCTCAGCTCATGCCTTCACCGACAATGACTCCAAATTTTGATGTGTTCGTAGGTCGTCATGGCCCTCAAAATTAAATTTATTACTCCCGCAAAAGCATAATGGCGCAGGGTCGATCTACCGAGAAAAAATGCGAGTTTTCTAAGGGTTTTATACTATAAACCCTAGTGTTGTCTGTAATAGGGGAAACAACGTTTAAGTTCATATTATTTTGTTTTAGAGACAATGATTACAGGAACAAAAATCTGATAGAAAAACTAAATCATAAACTACCAAATGACGAAAAACTAAAGAAATATAGTAATCAATTACATATCTGCAAGACAAAGGAGCTGAGATCCAACTATGTACATAGGAGTTTTAATCTACTAGTTTAAATGGATGAATTTTTTACAACATTTTTTTGTATCACATATCATTGCAAAATAGATGAATTCCAATCGCCAGGGAAATTAATAGACATATGATTGATTTTTGGAGTTCACCACTCCAGAATAAGTAAAACAGGTTGAAATTTTGATAAATATAACAATTAAAAATGAACTCTCCATAAATTTTCCAATTATAATGAATTTTTAATGCTTTGATAAAAAAAATTCAGGATGTACCATTCAAATATATATTGAAATTATGTGATTGAAAATTAATTTAAGTGAATAATTGAGAAGAGAATCATAATTTAATCTCTCCAATTGAATATGATTCTAAAAAATTGAAAAGTATGTGAAGAGATCAAGAATGAAACTTGTTGAATCAAATTCATGAGCTAGAAAGAACGAGACTATGATCAGAATGTTTTCAACATTAAAATCATAGGAATTTCAGAGTATAAGAATTATGGAGAGAGGGAAGAAGAACTCCCCTAGAATAACTCTACTTTCGGGCTCCATCGTCTCCAGTGCTGCTCATGTACTGCTCCCGGGAGTCTCCTCAGGTCTGCTCTCAAAAAGATTGTGTCATGAAAAATGAACGAGATTCCCCCCTTGCTAAACTATCGCTTTCTCTGTTTTTAAACAACTATTATCTGTTGCATCATCACCACGTTCTTTTCACCGACTTAAACCAGTCTTTAACTGTTTCACTGTACATGTGTGTTTCTTTGCGAACCACACATCGCATTAGTTTTTACCTCATAACTAACTCACAGTGAGTTAGTTGAAAGAACATGGACATGTTTCTAGCTCCTGCGTAACCCAGCACAATATTGAACAAAATAAGCATTTAAAACACGACGAAAAAAAATAGTTATATATTAAATCATTAGTTAAATAAAATGTTTTTAAAATAATTACAAAAATTTAAAATTAGATATTATTTAATAAGTAATTCCATTAATATTAAAATATATTAAATATATTTTAAAATAAAATTATTATTAATGTCAAATATTTAGTTTATTATTGTTTTGAAAATTAAATCCTTACTGTTAATTAGATTATTTATTCTAATTTTATTTTATATATTTTATTATAAGTATTTAATATGAAACATAATAATTTTTTTAAAATTTAATTTAGAAGTTATTATTAATTGATTTATTTTAATTATGTTTTTGTTAATGTTAGTTAATTTAAGAATTAGGTTTTATTAAATATCTTCTGTTTATTTTTTATAATTTTAATTTAGTTATTTATATTTTAGTTTTTGCTTTAGTTTAATTTTTTTTAGCTTCTTTCTCCACCCAAATTGGGGCAACAGGGGGGTTGCTGGTTTCCACCTCAAAGCATACGCTCCAGGCGCAGGTCTGGTGGCTGCCACTATAGCGCAGCTCGTATCCTCCTCCAACATCGGCTTCAGCTAGGTATCCAACTCACGATTCCACTGCCGATGTTCCATGCGCATCACGAAGGGAGGATTCAAAAGCTTCAGAAACCACCAACGCCGGCACAACTACCCTCCAACTTCAACCTCAGAAGTGCCCATTCCTTCCTCATTTTCAGTGTCAGTTTCATCGACGACCTTCTTCTTCGGTGTCACCATTCACACACCAGTGGCATCGCGTTTCCCCACTTCTGACCATACTTCTTCCAAGTCAGCGTCATCGGTGTGTTCATGATTCACAGCTATACAGACAACTTCATCATCAATTCATTCACTTGTGGCTCTTCTTTCTCCATTTTCACCATTCATCCTTTAGCAAAAAACACACCGTTGCTTTCCCCCTTCATCACTACCATTCCCATTCATTCACAGTTAGAAGAATTGACTAATGAATAAAATCAGAATCGTAGTATAATATGAGATCTTCGAACTCGTAAAAAATTTTAATCTTAATTTAATCCAAATAATATTAGATTTATAGGTTTGAGCGGCTGCATGGATTTTTTCACCACCGGAAGAACAACCATAGAAGGAAACTAAGAGACTGACACCGATGCTATGACGGTTGCAAGGGAATGTTGGAACTTTAGCGGTGTGTATAGAAAAACTAGTGGCAACGGAAAAATAAGGAAACAGTGCGAGGTGGAGATATTAAAGTGGATGATGGGTTTTCTGTGGCACCATAAGGGATACAGTGGGAAAGCCGAAAGAATTTGATGGTGGCACCATGAGTATTACAATTCAAGTATCATATATATCACATATTTTTATAAAATCCATCCTTTATATGAATGATCTGTAAATGATATATGTGAATATTACAATTCAAGTATCATATATATCACATATTTTTGTAAAATCCATCCTTTATATATTAAATTTATTATGTGAATGAATAATGTCACGTTAAGGAGGTGGTAGTCCACACGCCCACAAACAAAGTTATCATATATACCAAATATAAAAACTTTAAAGGTGTATTTTATATAACATTTAAAGAATATTAAATATGTTATAATAGAAAAATTAAAATATTATTGAACAATAATTTTTTTTTAATACCATCCATGAAGACTGTAATGGAAAATAATAAAAACATTATTCCTGGAGGTGATTAACCGACTTAATTTGGAAAATAATTTCATTTCATTGAATAAGAAGATTTTAAAAAAATGGTTATGAGATATTGTATTAGAAAATTAATAATCCAATATATTAATGATTCTGGTTTTATCTTGTATTTATGATTGATGGATGCGAGGAGAAATTAGAAAAAGGAATGAAATTAGTAGGGGTACTTTGGGAAACTTTCCTCTTGAATATCACCTACTTAAGAGACCCTTAAAGACATTGGATTTATTTTTTTGTGATACCATAAGAACTTGGACGTGATTAGAGTGATTATTAGTGGTTTTCGTATGTATTTTAGGATCTTGTTGATTTTTTGGTTTGAAATGTGGTGGTGGGGAGTGATTTTTATACATGAGAAGGGGTCAATTTTATGTAATTAAATATTCATTATTTTATAAGTAATTCCAAACACAATGAGGGGGAATTAAATTCAATGGATTTGGATGTCCTTTAATGTTTTCATGATTTATTAGGTTCTATCCACACATAAACCAAGAAGTAAAATTTCATATTTTTAGGTTTGTTAATCTTTTACCTTTTATAATTATGCATTATCACTATTTTACCGACAAAATGTAAATAATTTTTTCAACATGGAATCATTTTTATTCCTAATAATTAAACAGAATGTAATACCTAATTTTGAAATTTTTATTCCAAATAAGGAATCAATTTTACCAAATTCAATTCACAGAAATAGAAAAAATATATTTAAAATTAATCCTACAAACAAAATGAATAATTAGTGTTTTAAAGTGATATGCTCAAAGGATTGAAACTTTTTTACATATAATTTCAATGTGAAATTGATTTAAATTAACAAAATTAGTTCTACTAGTTTATAATGTATCTAATTATACTTTGAAACTAATTTCATTTATAATTTATCTATATAAATAAATTATATGATAAGTTAGTTTTGAACAAAAATGCACAATTTTCACTATTCATCAGTAAATGAAACATCATAGAAAAATATCTAAAAAATATCCACTTAAAATTTTAGTATTCCTATTTAAAATCAAAAGTTTATTTTTCCAAATATAACCTATGTAAGTTCAAAAAATTTGATTTAATATTGGTTCTCCATGAAAAGTTGAGAAAACCTATTTTTTAATAATATTGGTTTTTATGTATAAAATTCGACTCATTCTTATCTTGTGCATATAAATTCATTTGGATGAATGTATAAATTTTTTATTAAATGTATATAATATATAAATTTCATATTTTTTTAATAATATTCATTCTCACTAACTTAACGACTAGTGTTAAAATATTAATATTTAATACTATATCATGGTTCATTAAGCCTAGTGTTGTGTGCAGTGTATGTTATCAAAGAAATTAAATTTATTTAAAAGGATACCTGAGATAAAATATTTTAGTGTTACATTCTTCCCTTATTAAATAAATTTTATCCTATCAATTTGAGATTTCACTTTGAAAATCAATGGTTGATATATGAACATTTCTTTATGGGAAACCCACATCGTAAATAGGGTTTATAAAAATGACTATTAATAAGAGGGAAATGGAAATGTGACGGTCACTAAAAAATTAGGATTTAAAATAGGAAAATATTCGTGTAAAATGAAATCTGGGACATTGAACAAAAATCAAACAGTCATGTTCCAATGGAGGCCGCTAGAGAATATAATCATCAGAATGTCTACATCAGAAAACCATAAACTAGTAATGGGTTAAAAGGATGTTGATTTTATTTTATTAAAAGTAATTTTATAATGTTTATTCTTCCAATTTTTAATGATTGAGGAACTAATTTCCTACCTAAAATAATAACATAAAGAAATATAATTACTAGATTAGTAGAGTTTAATCCATTATTCAATTTCTACAAAAAAACTCACATTTCTATCCAAACATAATAAAATTTCCAAATATTCTATTTATCAATAAATTATATTATTCAAAAAAATAACATATCATTCATCTATCATTCCATTTAAATAAAAAACTATGTTATACTAACCAGGATATCACGTGGTCTAATGTTAAGTGATGCACCCATGTCGCCCTTCATTTTTGGGATTAAGTCTCACAGCCTTGTCGGATGTGATGGGTTGTCACCCAAACTAAGGGCTTTCATTTTTCTAAAAATATATTTTTATAACATTGCAGAAATAACCTTAAAATATTTGAAATTAAATAAATTTTCTTTCCACAAATAATAATATCAAATTTTCAACTTAATCCATTCTAATCTTATGACTCTTCCAAAATACATCTCTCCAAAAAGGTATCTTAATTTTCAAAATCAACCATAACTTCATATTTACATCAATCATAAAGCTTTTATTACTGGAAGAAACAAAAAATATGTGTAAATTTATCACATTAAAACCTTATTGAAATATTTCATTCCGCTAAATCCTTAATGAAGAAGTACTATAATATAATCCTTATATATTTCATGATTATCAAAACCAGAATATCATAACATAATTCTTCAATCCAAAAACATAAATATATTAATTATTTCACATAGAATGTAGTAATAGAATAAGCTTTAAAATTATCCCATTTCTTTTTCGGATCAATATTTCCCAAACACTTAGGTCAATAATATTCATAGTGACCCACCTCATTTAAATTGTAACATTAAACATTGGTGTCTTCGTTATTTACATTGAAATTATGAAAATTATAACCGTTCTCACCACACATGATGTAAAATCCTTTTACTTATAATTAGGTACCAGGGTGTTTAATTCCACAGTATCACATGTGGGAAAATCAATATTTCCGTTTTCAATTTATATTTTCCTTACCCCACCACTCTATGTTTATCTTATTTTCCCTCGAATTCATAGGACATATACAATTGTTTCTCTATTTAATAGTACATAAAACTATTTTAATAAATGAATAAAAGTTTTGAAACACTATCACCCATTAGATACCTGGCTTATGTACTTTAATGAAATGTTAAATATGAAATAATGTGTTTCATTATAAATCAATAAAATACCATATCAACAAGGTAAAGTTACCTCCAAACTACACAACACATTTTCCCTCCTTTTTATTTAAACGGAGTAAATTTATTTTCATTGAATTCTATTTTTCATGTGGAATTTTTTAATCCATGAATGTATCCTTAAATGTTATTAATTCCATTAGTTTTATTTATTATTCCTCCCAAGTATTCTGGATCAATGTCCATCATTGATTCAAATATCCATTGAGATAAAAGACAATAATTATGACAATTTCCATTTCACTGCATCCCAAGGCCATAAATATATTCTTCAAAGACTTTATATATAGATTTTACACCATTTGGAATGTTTTTTCACTAAATGATTGGGGTCTTTGGCATATAAAGAAATTTAACATTAGATAATCTCATTGAGGAATATGTTTATATCTTCATGAAATGTTATGTATCATAACCTAATTAATCTACCCTAATATATCCAAAATTTTCACAGTTCCAAAACCATATTCATCCACTTTATACTTAGGAAAACCTTTATATTTACCACAAGTATTGGTATAATTTTTCCATCTTGGTGACATTTATAAACAATGATATACACTATATTAGATCACATCAATATGAAACATAATTTATAATCCCATCACTGGAGAAATACTAAATATAAATTGAAAAGATTGTGTGTATCTATTTTCATAACCATAAACATGGTTTCTTTAGGAAGTTTGTATATACTCATCTTTAATATATATATTAGGGTTATGTTCCCTAATCTGTTTTTTCTAAATATAGTTTACAAGGTTTCTGGTTACCTTCCTTTGATACCAAATATAATTCTCCGACCCCAGATGCCTAGATTTGGGGAATTATTTTGTTACATTACCATGATTACAAATAATCAAATACTAAAGGACCGACCCATTTATCAGTCTTGGAAAATATATTACATACTTTAAATTAACATTATAATCTAAAACAAAAAATACAATATATATAATCCTTTACTAAAACCAATATTATCAAAGCATATCCCTATATATCAATTTTAATAAAGATCTTTTCAGCCATGTAAAATAAATCATTAGGAAGGGGTGAGCTCAAATTCTAAATAAGGGTATGTAATACATACATAATAATGAAAAAATTAATGTGGATAGGTAAATAAATAATATGAAATTACATTTATAATAACTACCTAAGGGATAAACAATATGGAATGACAAATAACTGAAACATATGATATTTTATCAATAAACTAATGATGAAAAACGTCAATATATATATCAACACCAAATATCATGGATAAATAATAATGGATAACAAATGAGAGAGATGCTTAATTATTGGATTCCAGGTTTCCTAGGTACATGATACCTTTATTTTCTAGACCTTTTCTAAAACAGTTTAGAATATCTGGTAAAAACCCATCTATGGTGGTTAAAAAACTGTCATTTCCCTAACACTATTTATGCATTTAGGGGTTTTCATTAACAAGTCCCTAACTCAAGTATTACCTGTTAAAAATCCTAACATCAAATTAAAAATATAATTTGCCTTTTCAAATATCCATATTCTTTATAGGATTCAATTTTATCAATAATTCCTCTAATAATAAAATAAATATCAACATAGACAATGTATGTTAAATGATATATGTTTTAGAAAATAGTAATATCCATGATAAATGAAATGGATAATTTAGGGGAAATTCAATATAAAATTATCATAGGAGAATAATATTTCAATTGGACTAAAAATCAATTAAATAAGTGATTTTGAATATTATTCTTTTCCAAATCATAATCCTTCCATAGGATAAATAAGGATGGTATCAACCAAACATATCCTAAGTGGAGTAAAATGCAGGGTTCTTTTCATTGATGAAATAAAATAATAAAATCAAAAAAAATTCTTAAGGAAAATACCCTTGGTTTTTAAAACCATTTTGGAAAAAAATTTCTTTACAAATAACTTTTGAAGAAAAATATAGCAGAACCTGTTTTTTAGAAGAAAATGTGTTATCTGAATCAAGGGAGAAATTAAGTTGGATTCTCTTAAAATATTTTATAAAACATTTTGAGAACCAATGAGTATAAGCAAGATACTATTAAATGAATATGGTAATTAATAACCGTAAGATATTAAAAATAATGGGTTCATTGAAAAATGTTCTTATAATTTCCAAGAATGTAAATACCCTTTAAAGATACTTAGTATTATTTGTGAGGAAAATAATATTCAAACTTCTCCAAGTGTCCCATACCAGTTTAAAACATTTAAAATCATAAAAGTCATGATGAAATAATATAAAATTAATATCTTAAATAACATTAAGATAAAATATATCAAAATGGATAGTAGATACATGGAATAAAAGATGTAAATAGTGAATATGAAATTTATCTTACAAATGTATTGAGTGAGATGAAAATCCATTAACTTGTGTTTCCACTTTGGTGATCATACATTAACCTCATCTATAATGGTTTTATGTGTTTTAAAAACTTATTAAATAATCCTATTAATATTTATGATATCATATTTTATAATCTTATAATACGTTATTACCTGTTTGTTATCATTCTTTCATTATATTCATTACTTCAGGTGTCAATTACTGAGTAAGGTTTGAATTTTTATTTGCTGGTAAAATTAATTTGATCAAGAATTGAACATCTCCAGAATTTAAACCATGATTGAAAATTATATGTATTTATAAAAATCCATAAAATTATTATATAAGATATTAATCGCACCGTTCATGGAGATGGTAGAATGTACGTATGCACGAATGCTACATTAATTTCTTTGTCATAAATAATTAATGAAAATTAAATGAAATGAATGTATATTATAATTATATTATAATATATATGTCATATATATAAAATATTTTTTATTATAACTGTCATTTAAATGTTCCAGGAATTGGGTGAACAAATCGTGTTTCATTGTGGAGGTAGTAGTCCAGAGGTCTGTAAACAATGTTATTGTTTATCCAAAGTAATGAAAACATGAGGGTATATTTAATATAAATTTAAAATAATATGAAATAGTATATAATATAAGTGTTAAAAAATTATTTAACCATAAAATCAGTTTTAATACCATCCATGAATGCTTTAATGGAAAATAATAAAATCATTATTCATGGAGGCGATTAACCGGATGAACATGGACAATTATTTATTTTCATTTAATAAGAGAAGATGATAAGTAAAATGGATATGATATTTTCTTATAGAAACATAATAGAACAATATATACTTGTATCTATATTTGTCAGGAATTTATGGATGAAGGATGTGAGGAGAAGGTAGAAAAATAAAAGAAATTAAGCGATTTACATTAGGGAAATTACCTCTTGTATATCACCTCCTTAAGAGACCCTTGGGGACCATGGATTTGGTATTTTGGTGAGAAAATAAGTATCTATACATTGGTAGAGTGTAAAGGTTAATTTATTAGATATTTTATAATCTAAAATCCCTTTTGGTTTGAAATTTTTTGTGGGAAGTTGTGTTTATACTTGATGAGGGGTGGGTTTTAAGTAATTAAATATTGAACCTTTAATAATTAAACCCATCCAGATTGAGGTGGAATTAAATTCAATAAATTTGGACAATAATTAATGTATTAAATATTTTTATAGTTGATAAACCCCTCAAAAACTAATTTAATGTTTCAATTTTTAGGTATGTTAAGATTTTAAATTTTAACATTAACACCTGTCACTATTTTACCTATACAATTGTAAATTGTTTTTTTTCCATTGAATAAATTTTATACATATAATTGAATTTGACCATGAAACATAATTTATACCTTATTATTCTAAAAATATAATCTTTTTTACCTAATTAAAATAAAAAAAAAATTAAAAATTGATTTAAAATAAACTGGAAAACAAAAAGAAAAAATGGGGGTTTAAAGTGAAATGTTCGAAATCATGAAAAGTGATTACATATAATATCAATGTGAAATTGATTAAAATGAACTATATTGTTTTTATTTATTTATAATTGAAAAAATAAATGTACTTCAAAACCAATTTTAATTATAATTTAGCAATATTAATAAATTAGATGAAAAATAGTTTTGAATTAAAACACTCTGTTTTTCTCTATTCATAAATAATTGAACGGTGCAAAAAATATACCAAAAACTTTATAAATTAAAATTATGAACTAATATATCAATGAATAATTTCTTTTTGTCAAATAAATATTATATTTTTTAAAAAAAATATTTAAAACTGGATTTTTGTTAAAAGGCGTTAAAACTACTTTTATAGAAAAATAGGTTTTATGTGTAAAATTGGATTCATTATTATATTCTACATATAAATTAATTTAGATGAATTAAAAAAATTAATTAAATATATATAATATATAAATTTTATAATTTGGGTACTAATATTCATTCCCTCTAATTTAACACAAATTGTGAAAAAATAACATTTAATAATATCTCATAGTTTGTTCAAGCTCTGTATTGTGTTCAATGTATGATATCAATGAAATTAAATTTATTTAAAATGAAACATTTCCTAAAATAATATGGTGTTACACTATAACTGAATCCAAATAATTTCAATTTAAGCCCCTAACTTCCACAATTTCCCCAAAGGAATTCATCTCATATGTTCACAATTCCAAGAAAATATTTAATTTAAATTTTTTAAATTAAAATATGAGATATATGAAAACCATGGGGATAATTTAAAACTGTGATTAGGGATATTGGGTTTGATGTCGTACAAGACAAGTGAATCTCCCATGACAAACATATCACCATTTAAGAAAAATAAACCCATTCTAGAGAAGAAAATGACATAGCCTCCTTGGAAAACCGAGGAGGTAAAGAAGTCTACCACATTATGTTCTTATATCAAGATGTCAAAAATATCAATGTGGTTATTTATTGTAAGAAATCAGATATTCCTTTGATGTATGGGTTGGAATTTTTGGTTTTCTGGTTGTTTATGAAGAAATAGGGAGTTTTTGGAAGTTTTGTAAATTAAAGTGATAAAAGTCATGTACTCTTATGTGCACACCATGTACCCTTGGATGTGTGTGGATCCCCAATATGGTGTGTGGGCGTGTAGGCCGAGTAGAATGGTTTAACCATGTACATGATATGTACTCCTTGTACACGCTGTGTAGTCTAGCTGTGTCTGATGGATATATATGGTGTGTGGGTAAATCGGCGAGGAAGAGAACAAGAACAAATAACACACCATGTAATTCCTAGTACACGCCATGTACTCAAGTCAGAAAGGTCTAGAAAGTAAGGAAGAAGAAAAGTTTCTGCCATATGAATAGTAAAATAACCTACATGGTGTGTAGTCCAAAGTACACGATGTGTATTTTTTCCGCTTAAAATGGGCAGTAGCTCATTTTTGAGGTTCTGGACAGAACATCCACCCTTCAATTTGACGAGTCATCATTTTGATCTTGTTTCATCATCTGAGGTAGGATTTGGAACCTATTTGATCCATCAGAACCCCCTCGGTAAGGCCGTGATTCCTGTTAAGCCGTTCGTTTTGATTTTTGTTCTAAGAGTAGGTATATATGTTTTAGAGGTTTTAATTATTTTCTAGATATACTACTTTTTAGACCTAATTGGTGGCTGTTATCGGTGGAGTATCACCGTATTGGTATGAGGTAGGTGGTTCATAACCTGTTTTCTGTTTTCATGGAAATTTTGGAGGAACGAACTTTGGCACGTCTTTGGGTATTTTGGGAGAGACCCCATTTTATCTTTTGTTGAATATTTAATTAATTGTGAGACTTGTGGGATGCCTTTGGGTATTCGTTTCACCTTTTCTACTTGAGAAAGGCTGGGCAAGGGACTGTTTCTCAAATTAGGCATTTTGGCTGGGTATGCCAAAATTGTTTTAAAATGAATTATGAGGATTAAAATGTTGAGTTTATTTTTTTTAAGCATTATTAAATGTATCATGGGCTTTCAAGACCTCAGTGATTGTATGGGTCAACACATGGCTAGTTAAATTTAACTATTTAGTTTTTTTCCAGTTTAAAAGTGATTCTTTTTTATTATATATGTAATTATTGAATTGCATATGCTGGAAACTCTTTGGGTTGTGTTGGGAATGGCCCAGATATTCTTAAGTGATGTTGATCATAGGTTGGACTTGGACCAAATTATATTGGGTGGTATTGACCACAAGATTGGGCATCATGGACGTTAGGATTGAGGTAGTGAGACAATCAGGATGGGCAAGGCCAAGGTAACATGGATAGAAAGGCCATCAGATACTAAGTGACATGATCATAGTGGTAAGAGGTGCAAGAGATTTTGTGGCTTGTGTACTACTTTGGTGATTACCTCTCACCCGTGATTTGAGTAGTGTTCACACAGAGAGACTCTGTGATGAGGAGGTTTGTGAAACTATTATGGGTAGATTACCCTGATAGTTTTGGTTTAGGTACTATTGGTTTGGGGGTACTTGCCTTAGGAAGACACATGGAAGGTGATGAGAATTCGTGAGATAGAGATGAGGCTATTAGGTTGGGGCAATGGATTTTCGTGGTTGAGGTCGTGGTCCAGGACACATTATTTAAGGGCATACATCGTTGTCCCTCAGGATACATTATTTTAGGGCAGACATTACTGTCCCTCCAGTTACTTATTTGAGGATAGACATCTCTGTTCCTCTGAGTTACTTTTTTTTGGGCGTGCCCTTGGGACGTCGGTACTTCCGATATGAGGTGTCAGGAGGTACATGGTGCCGAGTTACAAGAATGAGATTCTGACATTGACCGTAGCAAGTGACACTTCATGGTGACTGCGGAGCACCAAAAGAGTTTATGATTATTTATGTATCACCCTGTTTATTACTCTCCTAATAAATTCATGCCTACTTAAACACTTTTATTAGGTACTCACTATTGGGTGGTATCCTACTGAGATTTATCTCACACCCTATAGGGGCCCTTCGGGATGCGTGAATACATTGTGGATTTACATGCCGGTAATGTACCAGCCTCAGGAGCTAGATGATAGTACCTTTGGGCATGGCGACTGGTATTGACCTTGAGGTCATACTTAGTAGGAGTTTATTTGGTTAGTTTCCATTTTTTGTATCAGAATGCTTACTTATTTTGCAGCTGTTGTTGGTTAGCCATTGGAGACATTGTTTAATAATATGTATGAACTGCTAGGGATGCATGCTTGGTTTGTTTAGTAATTACATGTGGTGTTAAACATGTTTTTCTGTTTACTTTCTGCTACACCTGTTTATATATTACATCCACTGTTTATTAATATTGAATGTGATTCTACTCTGGGTGTTTGGTTCGAGACTGCTGAGTCATTTATTTCCACTCCATATTTATTATCATACATGGACCAGTACCATTTTACTCCGTCGACTGGGTATAGCCTCCCCAATATGCCTGTTTACACCCTCACTTCTAGTGGACATGATTTGGCATTTGGGGAGGTGTGCCTCAGGTAGTAACATTGGTCTTGTTTAGCACTGTTTGGGTGCCTGTTCGGGTCGGGATATTACAAAGTGGTATTATAGGAGTTTTTGACATGGATATTAGATAATTGTTTTTCTGTCAAATAATGAGATTGAGAATTATCCATTTATTTCTATTAGTCTACTATTTGGGGTATGGTAGACTAAAGATTTCTTATTATTGTAACAGGGTTTCTAGCTTTTAGTGGGTGCCTACAGCCCCAAAAATGAGGGATTGACCAAGTTTCCATTGGAGGAAATAGTTGATTTTATTTTTCGTAGATTAAATTTTATTTGATTTACATCTTGGTGGCTCAAACGGTGTGTGATGTTATTTATTGTGATATATAACCCTTAAACTGGTGTAGTACGGGTGAATTGGTCCATGGCCTAGTATGGAAAGGCGTGATTGTTTGGATTTTGATAGGCACTTTTTTAGGACATTCCAATTTCATAATTGCACATATTCTTTGTGAAGTGATAATACCATGTCAGTAATATCAATTTTCATAGTGTAGGATTCTTTTGAAATGTGAATAGGTGAAATTCTAGATAGAATTTCTAATTTAAATCAATATACTATGCCATGATTTATATATTGTGAATAGCATGTGGTAAGATATTTGGGTCTGGATTTTGTATGAGAAGGAATGTACTATGGTTGGTGTGATTTTGGTCACCAGGATTTGGTGACAAGGATGTCACTATGAGGTAACATTGGTTGTTAGTATGGGCATGGACCAAACTACTTTTGATAATTGGATCTATTGAGGGCGGGTAAGGAGGCCAAGATGTCTGGATTCCATGGGGAATGGTTTCAGTGGGGGGGGGGAGTAAGGGTAGTAGTCATGAACTTCCATTTACTTATTTCCTTATATGTGATATATATATATATATGTGGGATAACTAACCATTTCTAGTATTAAGTGGGGTCCTCTAAGACCACTCTGATGGAGTGTCATGCGGGAGATGGTAGAGTGCCGCAAAAGAATGAGAAGGTTTAGAATTCAGTGAAACATGAAAAGAATGAGCCGCATGTACAGGCTCGAGGTCATGATCAAGATCAGTATCCAATGCAGGCAGGGAAGAAGCTAGATTTGACAGAATTTAGGCCATGGCTCGACGAGAATATTTGGAATATCCTGGTACGTGTCTTGCTTGGGATCAACAGAGGTGCACATAGTACAAAGCCATCTATGGAATATCTAACTTGGGAGTTCCATTCGCAGCACCCGCCACTTTTTCTGGGTGAGGGTGGTGCACAGGAGGCTATGAACTAGATATAGATCCTGAAAATGATCATTGAGTAGCTCGAGATGCCTCGTGGGCGGAGGATCAATTTGGTGACACAAATTCTGTGGGGACTGGCAAAGCGTTGGTGGGATATGCAGGTTCAGGCTCTCATATATGAAGGACTACAATGAAAGGAAATAGAGGATAGGTTCTTTGAGAACTTTTACCCAGAGACACTGAGGGTATAGATAGCCGTCGAGTTATAGAGCCTTTAGTAGGGAGACATGTTCTTCATGGACTATGCAGCTACATTCACTAAGCTATCACTCTTTTCACCTGGTATGGTAAGAGATGACTTGGCTTGGGTGAGGAACTTCAAGGATGGCTTGTGGCACGCCATTTGGATCCAGGTATATATTTTTAGGCTAGGTTATTTCTCATAGAGAGTGATTCAGGAGCTCATATAGGAGGGAAACTAGAGGGATATCCTCCAGGTGGGCCTGAAAATAGCATCAAGTGATCGATCAGATAGAAGGAAGAGATGAAGGGATGAGTTCCAGTTGGGCATTCATGCCAAGAAGTCATCTAGACCCATTAGTTGTCGTTCGGTAGTGGTTTTATTTCAGTGTGGACAAATAGGGCATGTCTGGACTTAGTACGATTGGCCTCCAAAGGAGTGCTAGGCATGTGGATAGGTCGGGCATCTTGAGAGATTCTACAGGAAGGCTTCTCAGATAGTCTGAAGGGAGGGACCAATAAATATTGTGGCATATGGAGTTGGATCAGGTTCGGTACCATGAGAGGGTATCTGAGTTTCAGTTTCATGTGGAGGACATGGAAGAGATAGTGGGACCAATCTGAGTGGTCAGTTCCCAGTGATTGGTGAAGTACCGCAAGGAGGACAGTCCTCAGGAAGCCCTGTGTAAGGTCAGGTGCATGTTGTGTAGATTCCAGGGGATAACCAGGTTGATGAGCCGACGACAGTTAGAGGTACACAATGGGATTGGATATGATTACATGTTATGTTTTTTGGCATGGTCTTTTGAGGCATGTTCGTTTGGAGTGCATAATGTATATAGGATATGTGGGGACTTACCAGATTCTAGTTGATGGGATTTGAACCATATCAGTTGTGTCATATATTTATATATATGTATGAGATGTGTGGCATTAGGGGAATCGAGGATGCAGGTTACCTGAGGTTCCTTGGGCATCGTTGCATCGATGATTCAGGTTACTTGAAGTGAAGTGGGAATCGGGGCATCAAGGATGCGGGTTACATGTGGTTCTTGGTACCATGTTTGTTTTGAGCGTCCATGGGATGCATGACCTCTTTTAGGAGGAAAATGATGCAATTTATATTGGTAGGGTGTTAGAAGGAACACGGGTGCATTGATGAGGTGAAGGAGTGATGATGCATCATAGAAGGACCATGAGATTGGAAACAGGTTATTGAACCATTTTTTGATTTAATCATTCAGTTAAATATTTCACTAAAAAGTTTTTTCTCCACCCTTGGAAGGGAAATTTGGGGTTGAATTTATTTAGGGGTGAATTTTGTAAAACTTGGTTCTTCCATTGAGGCATGATTAAGGTTTTTTTTTGTTTTTGGGTTGTTTTCGAGAAAACTGGGAATTTTGGGAAGTTCTGTAAATTTTAGTGATACATGCCGTGTACTCCTAAGTACAGGTCGTGTATCTTTGGCTGTGTATTGATTCCATACATGGTGTTTGGGTGTGTTGGATGAGTAGAATTATTTAACCAAGTACACGTCATGTACTCCTTGTACATGCCGTGTGGTAAATCCATGTATGAGTGATATACATGGCGTGTGGGTAAGTCGGCGAGGAAGAGAAGATGAACCAAGTACATTCCATGTACTTCCTTGAACACACCTTGTATTCAAGTTATCATGGTCTGGAAAGTAAGTCAGTGGAAAAGTGATTTCCATATGAACATTAAATGAACCTACCCGGCATGTAGTCCAGAGTACACAACGTATATTTGTTTCTATTAAAATGGGTTGTAGCTCCTTTTTGAAGATCTGTATAGAACATCCATGCTTAATGAAACTGATACATCATTTTGATCATGTTTCATAATCTGATGTCGGATTTGAACCTCGCTTGGTCCATCAGAACAACCTCAGTAAGGCCTTGATTCCACTTTACCCGTTCGTTTTTGTTTCTGTTCTAAGATGAGTTATAGGTGTTTGAGTGTTTTTGATTCATTTGTAGATCTACCATGTTTTAGACATAACCGGAGGCTGTAATTAGAGGAGTATCATCGTACTAGTATGAGGTATGTGGTGCATACCATGGTTTGTGTTTTCGTGGACACTTGGGTGGTGCGACCTTTGGCTCGTCTTTGGTTATTTTGAGAGATACCCCATTTTAGCTATTGTTTCATATTGAATTGATTGTGAGACAGGTGGGATGCCTTTAGGTATGCCCTGCACCTGTTTTGCTTGATCAAGGCTGGGCAAGGGGTCATTTCTCAAATAGGGCATTTTGGATGAGTAATCCAAAATGGTTTTAAAATTAATTGTGATGGTTAAACTATAGAGTTGGGATTTTTTAAGCATGATTATTAGTATTAGAGGCTTACAAGATCTCAGTGATTGTATGGGACTACACATGGCTAGTGACATTCAACTGTTCAATTTGTTTATCCTAATTAATAGTGATTCTTTTCTATTATATACATAATTGATGAATCTCATATGCTAGATCTTCTATGGGTTGTGTGGGGTGTGGTTTAGATATTCTTGAGTGATGTTGATCACATGGTGGTCTTGGCCAGGATTAAATTGGGTGGTATTAACCATGGGATTGGGCATCATAGACGTTGGGATTGTGGTAGTGAGAATATTAGGTTGGGCATGGCCCGATTTATATGAATGGAAAGGCCATCAGATACTAAGCGACATTGTCATTGGGGCATGAGGTGATAAAGATGTTGTGTCGTGGGTACTACTATGGCGATTACCACTCACCTGTGATTTTACTATTGTGCACGTAGAAAGACTCTGTGATGAGGTGGTTTTGGCCACTAGTGTGGGTAGACGCCCCCAATAGTTTTGATTTAGGTACTATTGGTTTAGGGGGTTATTTCTATAGGATGACACATCTAAGGTGAGAGGATCCTTCGAGAGATAGTGATGAGGCTATCAGGTTCAAGGATAAGTCCCGTCGTGATTGGGGCCTTGGGCCATGACACTTTATTTGAGGGCGTACATCACTGTCCCTCTGGGTACATTATTTTAGGTCAGACATCGGTATCCCTTAGGTTACTTATTTGAGGACATCCATCGTTGTTCTTCCAAGTGATAATTTTTGGTCATGCCTTCGGGACGTCGGTACTTGAAACACGAGGTGTCAGGAGGTACATGGTTCCGGTTTACATGAATGAGATTCTGGAATTTTCCTATGTAGGTGACACTTCATGGTGGTTGCTGAGCACCAGTGGGGTTTATGTTTATTTTTTCATCACATTGATCACTAATCTCTATATAAATTTAAGCCTTCTTAAACACTTATATTAGGTACGCATCATTGGGTGGTATCTATTGAGATTCATCTCACACCCTGCACAAGCCCTTTGTGATGCATGTAGACATTATGTATTTATGTGCTGGTAAAGGACCAGCCTTAGGACTTAGATCATAGTACCATTTGGCATAGATACTTGTATGGAACTTGATGTCATAATTAGAAAAATTTTATTTGTTTGGTTTCCATTTCCTATATTAGTATGCTTAGTTTTATTATATCAACTGTTGGTTAACAATTGGTGCCATTTTTTGGATATGTATGATCTTCTATGGATGCATGCTTGGTTTTTTTAGTAGTTACAAGTGGTGTTCAACATGTTATTCTGCTTACTTTCTATTGCACTTGCTTATATATTGGCTTATCTGTTTATTGATATTGAATTTTCTTCCACTATGTTGGTCTAGATTGAGTCTACTGAGTCATTTATTTCTAATGCATATTTTTTTTATACTCGAACCAGTACCATTTTATTCCTCATAAAGGGTATAGCCTCCCCACTATACTTTTTTACAACCTCACTATTAGTCGGCAGCCTTTGGCATTCGGGGAGGTGTGACTAAGGAAGCAACATGGGGCCCTCTTAGAACTGTTTGGGTTCCTGTTCGAGTTGGGAAGTTACATTGATAATGCCCTTGAAAATTATGATTATTTAATTGGTATTCTAGGGGAATGGAATACAACCTAGTATAGAGTTATGGAGAAATAAAGAGCCTTTTTAATCCAATGCGAGATGGAATTTTTTTCCTGATACACAAGAGAAGACATGTATAAGTTGAATTTGTGTCTTTTTGGAGAGAATTAACACTACAAAATAATGTTGTGATGGAATGGATTACATATCCATATGAGTCTTGAAGAATTATTCATCCCCTTCTGGCTACCATAGTGCATGTGCCATCCATGTTGAGCATGAGACCATGAGGATGTGGAGTCCAATGAAACCCTCTCCCATAAAGTATTATATGAAATGGATTATGGGAATAACTGTTAGAAATATGGAAATTTGTATAAGGAACATAATCCTAGTTCATGATGAATTATATGATATTTAGAATATGGTTGTTGGTCCTATGAGCAGTGGGTTTTCAACTGCATGGTCTATTCTCAGTGATATATTTATTTTTTCACCTTCTAGATACCCCAACAACCCATTATAAGGATAAAACATCTTCCTATCATATCAGGTAAAAATCTCACTCCTAGAAACTAATGATTACATTTGGATGTTATCATTGCTTCCTGAGAGTGAATACATGTGAAATAACCTAATGCATTCCTAACTAACTGTGTGAAGTCACCTTCATTGAATATGTGGGATACCTTTTTTCAATAGGTTTTCTAAGAAATTAGAAATTAGAGTAATAGTTAATTCCAAACCATCTAATATTATCATATGTGGGTAAATATTAGTGCCCTACATTCCAAAAATTTAATTCTAACTTACATGGGATCTCGATTATCCAAAGAAGCTCTCCCAAGTTTTCAATCTCATTTTTTGAAATCATGAATACTCATTAAAAACTCATAGAGAAAATTCCAAATATATATAGTATGAATAAAAATCTATCAATTTAATAATTCTACTTTTTTTGATCGAAGCCTTTTTTTGAATCATTTCTATAATTGCATGTATAAATCATGGGAATGCTCTAGAATGAACAATTGTGATATCTAGGATTGGGAATCCTAGAATTTTAAACATGTTACCTATCCATTTAGAGTACAATAAGGTGATATCCCCTCTTCCAACAATATAGCAGGTGTGATATTGGAGAGATGAGGTGTGGTTTTGATGTATGATTCAAACCAAATAGGGGTTAATTATCAGTAAGTACATATCATTTGCATACATCCCCCACATAAAATGCCCCATTGATATTGGATCTCGAAAATCATCCATGGAATATTTTAATTAATACATTTCATAGTTATATTGTTGCTTTTAACATTAATTCCCACTCATTTAAAGTCATAGACATACTACTGCAAGAGGTAAAATGATGTTTACCTTCCGAGTGTGCATCCCAGATAAAAGAGGAAATGATCATTTAAATACCTGTAAGAACACTATTAGAGACCTTGAGAGATGAAATAAAATTCATGGGGATAGTGTAATGGACAATTTTTATCGGAATTTTTCTTTCATTTAATGAAAGGAAACCATTTTTTGAGTTCATAATACGTTCAGTGATCTAGTCAACAAGCTTATCATAATTATGAATATAGATTTTTCTAGGGTAGAATTTTTTTCCCCATTAGTTCATTGGAAATGTTATTGTTCTAATACTCATTTGATTTTATAGGGATATTACCTGTTTGTTTGATAAATAACCTGAGATGAAAATTTTATCTTCTCACAATTCAAATGTTTACTACTCCATATCAAGTAATCATCAAGAATCTTATTGAATCCTATAATTAACCTCTTACTAGAATTAATGACTAAAATTGAGTCATCAATGGACATGAGATGATAATTACATCTATTTTCAGATCGAATTCTATGTAGAAGGATGAGTCACATCATGATGTTCTTGTTGATAGAGAAACTCAGGGTGTCTTAAGTGATAATGAAGAGGCTTGGGGAGAGTGAATCACCCAATATTATTCCACATACAACATTTAATAAACAATAATATGTTCATAGGAAGTAAGTAGAGAGACAAAAGTAAGTAAAAAATCTCAATAATAGATCTAAATCCCAATATAAAAACCCATTCATGTAAGAACATTTGGTATATAGCTCCATTAAATTCTATCATTGCAATTTTTCTTGTTAATAATGATTACAATATTTTATGTGAGTGACTTTTGGTTGATATAATGAATTATTTATTGAGATAATATTATCACACCAAATATATTTTTCCCATTAACAAATCCATGTTTTTTCACAATGATCTGTAGAGGAAGGTAAGTAACAATTATTTTGTTGAAAACACTACAAATTACCATCTATATATAGTTTCAAAAAATAATGTGTTTGTAGTGATGAATAGAGGATGGATATTTCTTTTTAGGAACAAGTAACAAAGTGGTAATTTAAGATATGTTAGGAAGAAAACAACCTCACCAAATATCATGTACACCATTAACCATGTCATTCTTAATCAAATACTAAGAGGCCCAATAAATCGATCCACGCAATTCATCTGGTCCTTGTGTGATCTCGAGGTTCAAAGACCATAATTCCTCATGGATCTTTGAATTTTTGGTATCATTTTGTGTAAAAAATTATCTTAAACTGACCTTACACTACCCGAGGAATGAAATCAATGAGATCTTATTTTCTATAAGGGAGTCCACCTTTCATGCAGGAGTAGGGTCTTCCAAAAAGGTAATGAAAATACTTCTCCACCAAAACTCCAACCACATCACTAGCATCATGGAAAGTTCCATTTTACAAAATAATGTTCAGAATATTGATGTGCCACTTCTATTTCATACACACATGGAAAACAATGTATTATGATATTTATCCCTGATCCTTTTAATCCATCACTATTCTTGTACCATTTATTCCTAAATCAAGACCAAATCAGCCAGGGTGGTCTTTCTATTTTCAATCACACTAAATATAGAGTCATTATATTCATCATCATGGATGGTTAAAATCTAATCGATGTAATTTCCTAACCATCCTAGTTTGATTTAGTCATGGCAGAATTTTCAGTTTCCCTTAAGTGACGTCGCAAAAATTCCAGTGGATGGTAGTAAATTCAAAGATCTTCAATAATATTTGGGGATGATTTTCTTTATGAAAATAAGTAAACCATAATAAAAAATACCATATCCAAAAACACTATAAGATTCAAGATAACAACGTAAGAGAGCTAAACATACGAAAAATAATACCAACTATATCATAGCACCATGAAAAAACCAAAATAATAATCAACTAAAAAGTTAAATACAAAATATAAAAAGCTCAAAGTAAAAAAAGACATAACTCCACATCTCCCCAAAACCTTTATGCACTAATTCATGCATCCATACCATGTATCATGAAGCACCACAATTGAAATGTGATACCTTCTCTTTACATGTGCCTCGACAAAAAATATCTATAGGAAAACCAATCCTCTAATGTAGTGGTGTGTAATGAATGTCAATAACAATTCCCCTAATGACTTCTCGGGTCACACCAAAAGGATAGAACATGATATCACAATTATATAAATCCATTAAAAAAACAATTTTACAATTTTCATATAAGAAAATAAAATAAAACAATTACCATAGTAAAATAGTTTCCATGGAATGAAACCAAAGATGATAATTAACCATTTATAAAATTCATTTGTAATTACCCATTCAATTTCACATAGACACAGAAACACACTAAATTGCACAAGAATATTTTTTACCATTGATGGTGGGACTAGTTTTCCATAACGTTCCTCGTTGATGTTAGTACTTCATGAAAAATATACAACCCACTAAACTTAGGCATAACCATTTAATCAAACGACCATGCCAATAAAATATTTTACAGACCATTTAAATAAATTGTTCCATTTATTGAAAAAAAAATTTAGTCCTTAAAACTAAACAGCCACTATAAAATCATCATTTCAAAATCCTGTTATCACATTACGTTTCTTAAAAAAAATACAATTTTCACAATTCCATGCACCTTCACCAAAGATTTTCATATCAAGAATTTAAAAACAATTTCATAATTAATTCCATGAAAATCAATGAATTTTAAATCAATCCTTAATTTTCGAATAATAGGAGTTGTGAGTGAATCCACATTCCTCATATGGTTGGTGAAAATAATGAAAGACAATAAATATTCATCAAAACTGAGTTAAATTTATAAAAAGCCTCCATAGTTCTCATTCCCTAACAAAAAAATATCTGTATCTCATCTTCATTGGCATCGTTTATCATAGATCTATCCCAAAAGTACAAGATATATAAATCCAAGATAGGTAAGATAAGTAAATCTATGGAAAACGACCAATAAAAAAGACTTACCATGGAATCCTACCTTTACAACACCATGATTTTCCAATGGATAACTCATGTATCAAAGAAGAAAGTCTCTACAACCTTATGGTACAATAAAAAAGGAGTTTGGGTAGAAATAAAGGAATAAACAAGTGTGTTAATGTCACATGCGATGGATATTCACTGTTTTAGTATCTAAATATTAACTGTGCATGGTTAGCTTGCAAAGTAAGGAATGTCATGCGCCATCCAAGTGTCAACCACTACCTCCCAACACCCAACACAATGATGGATCACATAGTTATAAAAATCTACACAACCTTATTTTTCCCTCTATTAAAATTTTAAAAATTACTCCCAAGTGGCCGCACAGTTTGGTCAAACTATTCTTCTTCCAAGAAGCCTCATTTTCACATTGTATGTTTTTCTAGGGAACATTCATAATTTCTACTAACCATGTTCAAATTGGGAACCTCCATAAAATCCAAAAAGATTCCAATTTTCCTCTAAACCCTTCAGAACATCACAAAAACACTTCACATATTCAAAATACTTAAATGAACAATTACTAAAAAAAATCGGTGGTACATTCTCACCACCATTGTTATTTATATCCAAAAAATGTAGAAAATGATAATTTCCATGAAAGGGTTTGGGACATTTCTCAACCATTTATTTCTCTCATTCCAATTTCTTCTCCAGATTCTGATTATGTTTCCACAAAACCCAGACATGACCGATGATATTTCCACACAAGACATTATCTTTCCGATCCAAAATGCATATAGCCTCATGTAACACTAATGAATCCGAATATTGGAAAACATGATCCCACCCGATCACATGGTCAAGATTACGTTGATAATTTTTCAACTGAGATACATGAAACACATTATGTACATCACTGAACCATGGTGGAAAAGACAACTGATATGACACATTAATAACTCATTCATGTATCTAATAAAGGCCTTGGTATAGAGGAGATAACATTCCCCATTTCCCAAAATGATGTTTCCCAAGCCTGGGAGAGATTATCAAGAACCGAAGATCACTCACCTCCAATGACAGCAAGCATCAACGATGAACTTCATATGATTTCTAATGACATAGTAGCTTCTCCATTCTATTGCTTATCAACTGAACCTTCTTCATCTTCTCTTTGACAAGGCTCTTCCCCACCAGTGATGTTTTGCCTATTTTAACCCTATATAAAAGAGATCAACAAGGATTCCCATACTATGATTTTAAAGGATTCATATGTATCGAGGTCTGATAAGAATTTTTATATGATAACATGAAAAATATTAAATGATCCTCCCACGAGCCACCAAATGTAGAACACAAACCCGCATCTTGTCATACAATGTATGTATCATCTGTTCAGATTGTCTATCCATATGAGGATGATACACTATTCTCATTTTCCGTTGAGTCCCATAGTACTGTTGTAAGGATTTCTAAAAATGAGACATAAAAATCAGATCTCAGTTAGGTACTGTCGAAACTGGTGCACCATTCCTCTTTACCACATCTCAGATATAAATTTGTACAAGTCATACACTATATAATTTTAATATATAAGGTTGAAATGACTCAACATTATGATTCAATACCCTATCACCCATATGAAATCTTGATTCTAAACCATTCTTGGTAGACCTGGGACCAAATCCATGTCCATCTCTTCCCATTTTCAAATAGAAATAGGTAATGACTGCAACATACCCATAGGCCATTGAGGTGTTTGTATAGCCTATTGAAATATTAATCATCTTGAGAAAAAATCAGGGAGTATTCAATTCAATCCAACCCACAAAAAGGTACATTTAAATCCATATAAATATTATGTATTCAAAGATGAATATGCAATATTTAATGGTTGTAATTGTGATGGAGTTATTCATCACAACCCATTGATAAAGACATCTATTTGTGAAACCAAAAAACTAAACTCACACCCAGTTTGCATCACTCAATGGTATCCTCACCATTGGGTTTTTACATCATAGAATCACATTATAAATTTTATTTTTATGTCTATTTGTCTATCTTTACCAGACCAAGAAACAACTAAACTAGAATGAAATCCATTTCATTACTGTAGTCTTCAACTTCTAATTGCATGTCGTCTATTATTAACATCAAATTCCACTGGCCAGAAAACACTTTTTCCATTTGATCATAATACATCCAACATAATGCATCTACCTCAAAATCACCATTACCTAATGAATAAATCATGTTAATTTTAAAAATATAAAGATACTCCATCAATCTTCATTGTCTCAATTTCAAATCCCTTTAAGATAAAAGAATTTTCAAAAACATAAGATCTTTAAACAATATTAATATTACACAAAATAAGTAATGCTGCCGTGTCTTCAAGGAATAGACAGAAAATGTAACACTAAATTATTTGTTGTGTAATTATTATATTGAAAGCATACCTTCCTTGATCCATAAGAATCAACATGATCTCCCTATGTGAGAAAAAATACTAACAATGATACTGAAGCATCACAATACACCACATACCACAGTCTTGATTCTTGTAATGTTAAGATCAGTGTTGGTGTAAACAAAACATTAATCACTTAAAAGGGCTTCTGAAATTCCTTGTTCCATTGAAATGGAAAATTTTTCTTTATCAATTATATCATTGGTAAATCTATTCATGAAAAATCATGAAAAAAATTATTTTAATAACCAACTAAGATAACAAAATGGGAATATCAATGAAATTATTTGTTGGTTTCCATGAGATAACAACCACTATCAATTTTTTGAATATTACGAACACCATAACCTTGTTTTTCTCATGTTCAACCCTTGTCTTTGAATATCTTAACATGTCATCCAAAAAAACCCCATGAATGAATCCAGATATGATTAAAACATCAGATTCATCAATTCCATAAATAGTACTGGTGCATTTGTAAGACATAAAGTCATTACCGTATACTCATAATGGACATCCATACTCATGATAGCTTTATTTGGAATATCAAACTTATGAACATATAGTTGGAGATATATTAATTGCGAGTCAATTTTTAATAATCAATGGGATGCCCTATATTTATTAAAAAAAATCAATTTGGGGAAATTGACACTGATTCATTATCGTAACATGGTTAATATTATGATATTCTACAAATATCCATAGAGTTTCATCCTCCATCTTCATAGAAAAGAACAATCCTACCAATGGTGAGGTACTAGGATAAATGAATCCGTTTTATTCTATCTCTTCAAACTGCACTTTCAATTCCATTAACTCTATTGGTATAATTCAGTAATATAGAATGGAATGAGGACTGGTCCCTAAAAATATATCAATAATAAACTCCCCTTCTCTTGTAGTTTGCAACCATGATAATTTTCTCAAGAAAAACATCATGAATATAATAAAAAATTGTTGGAAAAAATATATTCATGATATCTTCTAGGGATTAATGATTCAATAATACCAACTGGTATATTATTGTTCATTCTTTTGGTGCCAACAATCCAATTGAACCTGCCTTTACATTCCGAGCACCATTAAAGAGAAGATCGACAAAATTATGAGATATAAAACTAACATTTCATGTATAATATTAAATTTGAGCCTTGAACATTGTTAACTAATATATTCCCATGATTGTATCATAAAAATCCATATCTAACATAGATAAATTCTATATTAACTCATTTTTATATAAAATATTGAAAATAATATAAGCATAAGGGCTCAAAAATATCATTGACCAAGAGGAGATTGATGGTTAAAAATTGAAGGAAACATGTCAATATTTAAACCCTATAAATCTAAAAAATGGGAAGAAATAAATCTATGGAATGAACATGTATCAAAAAAATGTTACATGAGAGAAGAATTTAAAATAATTGTACCTATCACCATTGATGATCCAAATTGATCAACCTCAATCACATGTTAAAATCCAAATTACTACTTACTTTCTATAAATTTCCATTATTTCTCAGTTGAGATTTCCCTATATGAGGAGTCATGGTATTCACAGAATAGTCATGGATAGATCATTTCTACTAAAGAATCATATTATTCTTTCCTCTTTTCAAGAAATCATACAATGTTTGTGAAACCTATGATGTGTACCGAATACTCCCCCATGGAGAAATGTGGAAATATCGCTAAAGATGCAGCATATAATTATAATTGTGAAATGGTGTAGGTGGTTCTATACAATCTCTCTTCATGTGATCCAAATATCAACATGGGAAATATACTATCATGCTCATAGATTCATGATGAATATTCAATTATCTCGCTGTTTAATTTGGAGGCATTCCACTACCTTATAAAAAGGTTTCCCTATTCCAATTATCCCTAGAATTAGTGTTCCCACCATTTCTCCTAGGTATCAACTTTCTTCTTCAACCTGTAGCACTTGACATATCCTGTTTTCCCCGAACACTCTATTCACCATCTCTGTATAATTCGTCATATAGAACACAAATATCATTGAGAAAATTTCTTGCCTCATTCCTAATTCAGAGATGCATACCTTTAAGGACGTACATTCGACATCCTTGGGTGTAATCCATACATGTTACATAATGTTATCCACATAATCATTCATTTATTAGTTAACCTTCTTCAAGATGAAATTTTTGTCATTCTTACAATCATTAATGTATGAAGGAAGAATTTTTAATTTAACAATTCTGAAAAATACTCCCATAAATTTTTTTGTCTAGTTTATACATAACTGAACAATCCAACAATTATCATTAAAAAAATACTATAATATACGTCTCCAACATCTCTATAAAATATGTGGCTGTGCTATAGAACTAAATGATTTATTTCATCCTATTCATAAACACATATTTCTTCTCTGGTTCTGAATCACCCTAAATGATTGGTGGACCCTACTTCTGGAACTGAACAATGTGATCCACTTTCCTTGGTTTATCCCTTCAGTTCCTTCTATCTACCGAATAAAATCCCCAACCTATACCTTAAAGCAACTAGTGGTTCACCAGTGGCTCGGGTGTAACCACATTCTTAGCAGTTTTTTCTGGTAGGTTCCAATAAGGCATATTGGGTTCCATTTCTATAAAAAATTCTATATATTTAACTCTCTTTCATCTGAATGCTTATAAATTTTAAATTCTACCATGTCCTATATCACAATAATTATTTCCAAACCCACAAAATTTTGTTTTCAACCCATAACGAAACACCCATCATACTTTTGAAAATAATACCATTCTCAAAATACCACTATAATGACATTATGTAAATCTCACATTTGATTTTTTTTACTTTTTTCAAAAACCAAAATTTTTTTCACCAAATCATAAATTATTACTCAAGATGAAACATTAACTTCAAGTGGGAAGACATTTCTACAATTCATTTCATGCTCATCTCATTTGATAAACCCATGACATTGAGATAATCATCCTATTAGTGTCTCAAAAAACATATCTAACCAACTCCCTGGTAACTTGATGTTCATCATAAAAAGGTTAAAGGCACCTTTTTATGTAATAAATTTAAAGACTCAACGATTCCACTCTTTTATACTATCCAAAATAGATAAAAAAACAAGAATTAATTGCAACTCAACGACTAATAATAAATACCAATTTTTCCAAAAATAAACATAGACTGATAAAGACTTATACCATTTTTTATGTTAATGACGAACTAGCTTATACCACATGTAATATCCTACCCCACCTCATCATACTGAGTCTAGGAGGAATTTATACATTGAATTTTGAGACATCGAAAAGATTCCAATGGAAAAACATAAATGAAAACCACTTTAATACAATTGGAGGAATATTATCCCATTGAAAATAAAACAACCGAAATAAAACATATAATAAAAACAAATACATGAGGCATGAAAACAACATAATAAAAATCAATATATAAAAAAACATAAATATTTTATTCGAGTACCAAGAATAATCCAAGATCAATATCAACTACAAAGATGAAGAAAAAAAAATCTCCAAGACTATATAGACATGACTCCACAGATCCCCAAAATATCCATTCTACAACTCCACACCACAACCCAAATATCTCAAGGAACCACTAATAAAATGGGATACCTTTCCTTTACCTGTGTCATGATAAAAATATCACCAAAATCACTATTGTCCCAAACTAGTGGCGACGAATGAAACTCGGTAGGGTTCCCCAAAATGATTTACTAACACACACCACTAGGATAGAACATGTTATCACATTTTAATAAAACCATTTATATAAAAAATTTGAGATAGTTCATATTAGAAAATTACACAATTACCCCACAAAAAAAGATTCCATGGAAAGAAACTAAACAAATAGCTTAAAAATTCTCAAATTTATTTGGCACAATCCATCCCATTTCACATATACACATAGAGTCTCACACTCACCCACACATTATTGGTGTTAACCATTGATAGTGGAACTTTACATCAATAACTTGTCCCAATAATTTGGGTACTTCCCGACCAATATTTATCCCATTCAACTCATGCATAGCCAATTAAGAAAACAACCATGACAACCAATATTTACCAATCCCATTAATTAATAATATATTTTTATTTGAAAAAAAATTCAATGCATCAAAATAGAACAACCATTTTATAATAATCATTTTAAGATCATGTTATCTCTTTTACTTTCCACAAAAACACCAAATTTCCATAATTCCATAAACCATCAACAATGAGGTTTCCATAAAGAATATAAAAAAATTAAAATTAATTAAAAACAAAATAATAAATTTGATGTTATTTACTCATGTTCTAATAGGATGAGTTGAGAGTGAAGACATCGACCTTAGATGTTATGGAAAAAATAAATAAAGACAATAATTATTCAATAAAAACTATATGAATTTTAAAAAAGGAAACCTTTGATATTACTACCTAATAAAAAACACCCACAAATAATCATTATTAGAATCTAATATCATTGATATATCCCCCAAAAAACTATATCTATGAATCCAATATAAGGAAAAAATGGTTATATATGGAAAAACCATGAATGGAGACGTACCAAAGAATATGACATTCGATAAACCTATATTTTCCATCATATTGATGACATATCAATGGAGAAAGTCTCTAGAGTATTTGGAAATAATAAAAATCAATTTATTAATGAAATAGAGGGAAAAATAGAGGCATAGAGTGAAATCAAGTGAGATCCACCTTTTAGGATCTATAAAATAATTATGCAGGGATATCTTCAATGGTTAGAAACACAATGTGCTAACAACGAAACAACCAGTAACTCCCAACACTCTTCACATGGATAGATTGAATGATTAGATAAACCATATTCCAACCATGTTTTCGACATCTATTCAACATTCTATGTTTACTCATATGTGTATGCACAATTTGGCTAGACCTTGATCCTAATCGTCCACCTTCCAAAAATCCCATGTTTCACATTACAATATTTTATGTAAGTTTAATGGTTTCTACTAATTATTTTTAAAAAATTTAAATTTATAAAAACCTAAAAATAGGTCACAAGTCCAAAAAACCATCCAAGACATCACCAAAACTCTTTATATAAATAAAATTAATAAATTAAGGGTTACTTAATTGAAAATAATGGGGGATAAAATAAATCTTCATTGTGAGGGATTCTTTGTCCTAGAAATTTTGGATCGCTTTCATGATCTGAAAAGTGAAAATATTTTTTGATCTCTCTATTATTTTTATGAATAATGACTCATAAACTACTTTATGATGGTTTTAACCAGTAAATATGCACCATCTAGTAGAATTAAAGAATGTTGTGCCACTAGGGGGAGAAATTGAAATGGTATAATCTCTCATTCCTAGGCCATTAGAAAACATAGAGATGATAGTGATCAGAATGACTATGGGAATGATTAGATACCGTAGCTTCTTGAAATTATGAGATAACTTGGAAATTTTTAAGATACCGATCGAGGGGAAACAAATTCCTCTTATCACATGTTTGGTTGTTGAACCATGTTATACTTTTTCACCAGTAACCCAAAAAAATTGATCGTATTATAGACATGAATGAGATAGAATATTTACATTACATTCACTGGGAGACACCAACTCCATTCATTTCATTGGGAGCCTCTATGATATTGAAGTTACTTCCCTTGATCCATGGATAATTCCCTGGGATGAAGGGTCCAATAATTCACTAAAGGACCCCCTTTCTTGAGCATCAAACATGGAACAAGCAAAAGAGGATAAGAAATAGTGTGATCCTGAGGTGATTTTGGGTTTGAAAAATTTATTATAGGATTCAACATGGTCAAATACAACACAAGGTTTCTATAATATCTATATGTTAGGGTTTGGTGGAACAACATGACTATAATTAGAAACCCAAACTCTTCGTGTGTGCTTAAAAATCATTTAAGAAGATAGTTTAGGCTCATAGATTTTGATAAATATGAGTTTTATATTGGATGATCTATTGTGATGGTGTCTATTTTGACCCTAAAATCAAGACCTCAAGTGTTTCATATATGGAAATAAATCTTTTAACAATTCTACACCTTTGTTTGGCCCTTATAGTTGTTTCACTTTACTCTTGTAATAAATAACTGACCTGAATAACTTTGGGTTGAGATCTACTTTATACACCATTAGGATCATCCATGATGGGAAGAACTAGAATCTCCAATAGTCGGTCAGTGCCCTCATACCCCATATATCATAGGTAAAGAGTTGAAGTATTGTGTATGCATAATGTTGGATGGAGGAAGTCAATGCTCATTATGAGGATAAAAAGTATGAGAGGCCTTATGTTGGATGGAGAAGATAATCCCTTCATTGGAGTATTGTGAAATTCCAAATAAACATACTCTTGGGAATACAATGATAATGCACTATTCATGTCTGGTGGGGAAGATAGATGAAATATTGAGTGACCTAGCTCATTAGGACAATAAGTAGAAGGACATGGGAAAATGTGATGAATTCTTTACCATGATATATGGAGGCATTAGGGGAGGCTGGAAAGTAGAAAGTACAAATCATATGATAAACTAGATGATTCAATAGAACCAGTTACATGCATTGAGAAAACAGATCTCCAGGGGGACTAGTTTTCTTTGTAGTGCCAATACATTGTGGAGGGAAATATGAAAGAAAATGTACTAATTATTCTCAATTAAAGAATTTTTTTTAAGAGAGTGCATTGAACTACAAATGATATTGAATCCCCATTTAAATATTAGTGATATGGGAGATTATTGTCTGGGATATCCTATGTGAGTGTCATATATAATAGAGTCGAATGACTGTGGAAGTGATAGATCATATAGAATTAACGCAATGAAGGGAAAACAGTTCTCACAACCCAACCTAACTCTCTATCCACATAAATTAGAATCCAAGATAAAAGAATATATGAGACACTAATTTCATAGTTCTTAGATCAAATGATGAATCAACAAGATCAAATGTATTAATATCCCTTAATAAGAGGGACCTAATAGAGTAATTGATGCTTCTGAAGAATAAGATGTTCTGAAAAGGCCTGGGAAGTTCCGAGAGAAATTACCACAACACTGGATATTATAAACCCGGACCAAGATGGATATCCATCATATATATTAAAATAGAGAAGAACCAATAGATTATGGATCTAGTTAATATACTCTATGAATGATCATAATACTCTATACATGTCTACGAGAAAATAGAAATCCTTTTGATTCCAAACAAAAATCAGGTGAGGGAACTCCCATTCCTATGATATGATCTCATAGAAACTTTTGATGGGAGGTTTATCAACATTGAATCTCACCACTCAGGTTCACTACAAGTTAGAAGAATTATTCCCTAAATAGGAGGCAATAATGGAGATATTCGAGAAACCACCATTCAATGAAATGTGAGAGGGTCAAAAAATATAGTTGGAATTAAGGGGGTGGTGAATTTCAACCAGATGGATGGGGGTGTATATAATAGAATATTGTATTGACTTTAATGATTGAGGTCCCAAATCAAGAGTATGAAGGTCCCCTACTAGTGGGTATACTGGAGGTATAATAAGATGAATGTTAAGAGGAAAAGGGAGAGAGATCCACACAACAATGTTAGGTTGTGACACCTGAGTGTAGCTGATCTATAAAAGAGAAATGGCCAAAATGGTTTGAATATTTGGTGGTTCATGGATCATTTATGATGAGACCAATATTTCACTAATATATCCATTATCATATTTATCATTATATTTCTAATGATCTGTAAATGCATGAAATTCATTATCCTTTCCACCTTGAATTTCAATTAGTCAATATTTTTATTTAATTAGTAGAATAAAACCATCCCCAATATATAAAATATAGAAAAACCCTCTTATATGATATAAAAAAAGAAAAATTAATGAATTACATAACATAAAAACGTTTTTCAACCTCTCAGGACACCAAATGGTGAAAAATAACCTCTCCGAAACCGCGACTATAAAACAAGATAACAGATAAACCAACACCACATCAATGGGTTTTCGAACGACATCCCAACTCACAACACAAACCAAAACCACACCACAACCACTTTTCCCTGAGAGAAGATTGGGAAAAAAACCAAGAAAATTATAAGGTCTTATCCCCATCCATCAATGGAAATCTATAAGAACCAATAGAGTATAGTGTGTAAAGGGGTTATGTAATATCCCTCAAAATATCATAGGGACATTTAACAAAATTTGAGGACGAAATGTATTGAAGGATGAGGAACGGTTCTGAAAAAAACCTATTTAAAACCTAAAACATGATACTTTAATGATCTATAACATTTTCATGTTGTATAATCCATGTTTCTTAAATCAATTCTAACTCCCACCAATTTTGTTTTGTAATGGACCAATGATTATTTGTAATATTTTTCCAAAATAAATGTATGATTTCTTATATTATATGATATTATATACATGAAAAGTATATATAAAATTAAAATGACATTATTTCAATTAAATAGAATTTTAAATTAACCATTAATGAAATCGATTAATATTATAGTCATTACAATTGGACTAAAAATAGAAAATAGAATATGTAAAATGGGAAAACTTGGATCGGTTTAATATACATGAATCATCACTCCACTTCCAAAACTATAAAATTGAAACAAAATATTAGTAATCCTAAACAAATTATTGAAAATAGTTATATAAATCCTTGAGAGTAAGGTAATTGAATAGTGAATAGTGGAATGTTGAAGTATTTATTGGAGGTAATGTGATCTTTGGGATAGTAACAAGGCCATTAGTGATAGTAACCTGACTATTTGGAATAATAACATGAACCATGGAATAATAATATTAAATAGTATATTAATTATGAAATAAATAATATTTATCACAATTAATTTATCTAAATGTAAATATTTATTTTTAAAAATAAGTTTTATGATTAAAAAACTCTCAAAAAATATAAACACATTTTTAATAAACTCCATTTTAAAGTATTTCATAAAAATAATATTTTTATTATAAAAATTAAAATATCCTATTTTAAAATTTTAGTTTGATAAAATTAATATATATTTTGAAATAATCACTATAAAAATAACCAAGGTTGATTTTTGGTTAATTCTTTGGAATACATTAATTTTCATGTGAATAGTAAAAAATACAGTTTTTCACATAACATGTGTATCGTAAATTACATCATTCATGAAGTAATAAATAAATAACATATTCTAGAACAGGAGGACTGGCTATGAAAAAATTTATTTGATAAATTTGTCATAAAAATAAAATAAAATTAATTTCCAATCCTTAAAATATCTTACAAATATTTAAGCCAATTGTGATTCTTTAAAATATCAATTTCCATTTTCCCCCTCTCCATTTTAGTAAACAAATGAATTTTAATGATAAAGAGTATTTAATGTATTAATACCATTAAATAATATAAATATATGGTTTTTAATAAAAATATTTAGTATTACCTGTATTTCCTTTGATATAATATTTTATCCAATATTTAATTCAAAAAACACCACTCAATTAATGTATAAATAACCCCTCTCCCTTCCCATGGAATACCACTCAATCCACCCTTTCCAAATCCCTATCTCATCCAACATTTTTCATCTAACCCCCATTATAATACATAGGTAAATTATAGATAAGTCCAACTACAAACACTAATGAACATATAATGTCATATAAGAGAAGCTACTCCGAGGAGATAGTTTGTCTCTCCTATATCTTCCCTCTTTTCTTCACCACTTTCTTCTTTATAATTATTAATTTCAAAACCATATAATATAAAATTAATTATATAGTAAGTTAAAATTATTTTAATTATTTTATTATACTTTAATAATCTTATTTATGACAAATATAAATTTCATACATCCCTTTACCGCTCATTGCACAACGTCCCATAAATTTTCGACTGACAACATATAGAGAAATTTATAAGATATTTCCTATAACCAAATTAACATATGGAAAGTAATAATTATATGTTATATATAAATAATTAATTACATTTATTATATTATGTTTTAGTTAATTATACTTTTATATAAAATAATTTGAATGATAATAGATAAATCAATGTGAAACTAGATTTTTTTAAGAGTAACATGATATAAATATGATTCAATTTCATCAAATGAAATTGAAAAATATAATAAAATGATTATAATTTATTAATAGTTTTTTAAATGGCAATAATTTATCATTGGATCAATGTTTTATAAAACAACATTTATTATTAGACAGGCGTAAAAGCATGAAAATAAAGATGGAATTAAGGTAAGGATATTCTCGAACCCAAATACTTTTCTTTGGGTTATTCCTACATTACATCATATTTTTTATGAATAGTCCTATAATTCTCTTTATGTATCATTTAATAATTATTACCCTTTTTCATCTAGGGATATATATGTTTCAGACATGGTTTTATGAGAAATACAATTATTTTCCAAAATAATTTTTCTTTCCATGACACATTATTGACTCATCTTGAGTTGTCTCTTCTTCCCTCAAGAATGATTATTGTTATAACAATTTTTTCCCTTTTTTTCATTTGGGAACCCAATTATTATTCATTTAATGAATATTGATTAAATACTTCTGAAATCTATTCCATTAAATGTGATAATTCATGGCTAAGATTGTAATACATTCTCTGAGTCATGTATGATTATATAAATATATTGATGTGACGTGTTGGACCAGAATTATATATCCATAAAATGCATTTGAAAATTATATGTATCTGATTATATGGTTTATATTATCCAAAAAAAGATTATATCTTTGTTCACAACGATGATGTTATGATTATGAACATATGTTACACATGAAGATGATGTTATCTTTGTTCACAACTATGTGCAGTATTTGACCATTAAGACTTGATGTTTCATTTTTATTCATTTAAATATTAAATTTATTTTTATAATTTTCCCCTCATGTTTATGATGAAGATACTAATCTTATGTTATGATGATTATTCTTATTCTTAAGAATTTCTATTGATTCATGTTCTTATCTATATTCTAACTGGTATTTTTGATCACCTATTTATTTGAAGTATATATTCAATTGACTACATGTACTAAAGAAATCATGAGAATTAAAATGATAATTTTTTTAAATATATGATTATGTTTTATTATGAATAAGTGTTGTATAGTCCTACTTTTTTCAAGTTATGAATACTTTCTATCCTAGTTTTGTAATGTTGTTATGTTGTTTATCATTAAAATGATGTTATAGTAATTTATGAAAAGTTGGGTCTGAATAGTATTATCACAAAATAGGTTAATTAATTTGGGAATTAGGATTATATAAATTCATTTAATAGGCTTAGTATGAGACTAATCATATGTAATCACCCATGAAACATTTTTTAAAATATATTCTAGACATATGGATCTCAAAAGAAGTTACTTTAGAGTTAATTTCACCAAGGAATATGTTATTTGTTCATTAATTGTTGAATAACATTTTTAATACCATATATACTTATGAAAATGGTGGAACCAAGAGAATCAAGTCCCACAACTGTGCAAGGGACAATGCCAAAATTTTCCGAATGACACCACGAATTCCATTAGAGGTGGAGTTTAAAGCATCATTGAAATTATTACCCAGTTGTATTAGGAAATGAATCAGAAATTTAAGAACATAAAATTTTGGCATTCACCCAAGAAGGATACACTAGACATTGAGTCCATTATTCAACAATGACCAATTATGTTTAATGAAATTTCGTATCTACATTTCACAGAATAGTGGGTTTACTCAATGGAGTAGATCTTATCTATGATCCATTTCTCATAGAAGGAGAAGTTGACTCTTGTTATTTTTTCAATTAGGTAGATAAAGTGAAAAACAATGGCCATTGATAAATAATAGAAAGATGAATGATTTAATGGAAGAGATGGAGTGGGAATAATTTAAGAAAATATTTCATACAAATTAGTACCCATGAACTCTTTCAAAACAATATGTAGATATAATTCATATATCTGAAGGAAATTTATGGTTAATATATAATGGATTTCAAGGAAAATTCCACATGTTTTTCATGATATGATTCATATTTTGTTATCAATAATGATAGAAAATATTTTGTTTCTTTAATGGTTTGAAACCACACCGTCAAAAGTATTTGGATGTCTAAGTCACCGGGAGTTATGAAAAAGTTATTTGATGTGGTCTCAATGTTGAGATAGAGTATGGATATTGGTCCCATTGATATAGACATATGAGGATAATAATATATTTTCATGTCTGCGGGTTGAATGATAAAGTATTAAATAGGATCCAATTACAAACATGTCAAAAAATTTGGACAAATCATTAAAAAAAATTTCTCAGAGGGATGAAGGAATTTATTATGTGTGATAGAGAAGTCCACCAAATGCATTAATGTCTACGAAAAATTATTAAGATGGAAAAAATGATATAATAAATAAGGGAACCCCCTAATTCACCACCTATTTTTCAACAAATCAACTATAGGGATCATGGGATGTATGCAAGCCAGTGCACTAAACCTTGATCCCTTTAGGGAGATCAACATTAGCAACCACCAAATCAAAAGCTATATGGAAAGTCTTATCCCCTAATTACTGAAAAAGAGGATCATTAAAATGATGTTTAACTATTTACACATCCTATTCATTCATGAATGGAATTTTTTTATTTTATTCTTATTCTACACATTCAATTATATACTTCATTTTTTCTAGGACTGTTGAATCTAAGCCTCTATACATTGATGTAAAGATATATATAAGAATTCCTAGAAGTTAAATCATTACCACTAAATTGATGGAGTCTTCTCTTATAAGAGTATGTGGGAATATTATTTAACAAAATATAATAATTTTGATTGGATTAAATTCTGTAATGGGCATGGATTTTCTCCCATTATATAGATAACACATGATTTATCATAAAATGGAAATATCATTTCAAATTTTGAACCATTTAATTCTAATCATACGTGAAATGGAAGATCATTAATCTCATTTATAAAATCTTTCATTGGTGTTGGAGATGAAACCCTGTGAGTAAGAAAATCATTCACAAATGGTTGAGTCAAAGGATGGCGTCATTCTAGTGGAAATTCCCTTTTTAGGTAATATAATGATGTATTTCCCAAAGAGTTACCCATAATTATCCAATATTATGAGGTGTATTTTTAATAAATCTTATAACAGACCTAATAATATATCAAAATTATCTTATAGGATGGTCTTGAGCAATATGGAAGTGTAAAATAAGTAGATTCAATAGAATTTGGGAAAATGGTTCATATGACATATTACATCACCTTGAGGTGCACTAGTGTTCTTTGTTATGAAGAAGTATGGATCAATGTAGTTGTGTATTGATAATCATGATCTCTACAAGATCACGATAAAGAATTATTATCCTCTTCAAAAGGATTAATTCTGGGTTTGATCAACTTCAAGGGGATCATTACTTCATAATGGTGGACCTTCCATCTTGATATCATCAAGTGAAGGTGAAGAACTAAGATTTTAATAAGGATAATTTATGTACCCGGTATGGTAACCACATGTACTTTGTGTTTCCATTCAAACATAATAATTCAAATAAAATATTCATGTATTTGATGAATAGTGTCTTTGATTCTCACTCGACAAATTTGTGGGGTTTTCATCGATGATATTATCATATAATACAAGAGTAATTAGAAACATTAAGAACATATAAGTATTGCGATGCTAACATTAAGAAAGGATAATTTGTATTCCAAGTATGTAAAGTGTTAATTTTTGTATGAAAAGATCCACATTCTAGGGAAACATTATCACAAGTGAGTGAATTTATGTAGTCCCTTCAAAAACAAAATAAACTAAGGAATGACCAATGTCTAGGAAACTAACAACGTTAACATGGAAAGAGGTAAAATATATCTATGTAGAAGACTGTGAGGTAAGCATTATCAATCTCAAGAATACATAAATCAAAATTCCTCTACTTACACTACCAACCAATGGAGAAGGTTTTCTGATATATAGTATTTATTTAAATGAAATTATTAGGTGGAATACTCATTAAAAATGATAAATTGGTAGAATAATGTTCATGAATGTTGAAGATCAATGAGAAAAACTACCCAACACATGATCTGGAGATTATTTATTTGATATTTTCCTTGAGAATCTATTGTCACTACCCCTATGGGGAAATGTATGATATATATACAAATCACCAGATTATAAATTATTTATTTACATTAAATGATCAGAAAATTCTTCCAAGAAGAGTGTTAGATCTAATCATGGAATATAAATTCTCTATTCAATATCATCATAGAATGAATAACAAGGAAAACGTCATATTCACTCAAGAATTGATTTTTAATTATCATTCAACGCATTAAATTATATCCTAAATGTTTTATTAAATTGATGAATCTAAGCCTCTATACCTTGAATTATAGTTATAATTAAAACACATAGTTTGTCAACCATTTCCACAAATGTGTTGAAATATTCTCCTATAAGATTCTATGAAATTATTCTTCCATAAAATATCATAATACTTCACTTGGAGGAATTTGATGCTATATTGGGCATGGATTGACTCTCATTATATAGAGCACACATGATCTATCATGAAAATGAAATATAAATTCATATTATAAATCATACAATTCTCATTAATAATGAAATGGAAGTTGATGAATCTCCTTTCTAAAATCCATCAATGGTGTTGTTGTTGTTGTTACACATTGAATAAGAATATCTTCCTAAAATGGTTGAGATAAAGGAAGGTATCAACCTAAAAGAAATTTATATTATTAGGTATTACATTAATGTATTTCTAAAGAGTTACTCTTACTTATTCCAGATTGTGAGTTATATTTTTCATTATAGATCATACCTGAAGATAATCATATATAAAAATTATCTTACATGATGGTCTCAATATATCATGGTGTGTTAATGAAGTAGATGCAAGATCACTTGGAAAAAAGGATCATATGCCACAGTGCATCACAATGGGGTGCTCCAGTGTTCTTTGTCAAGAGGAAGAATGGATCAATGCAATTTTGTATCGATTATTAGGAGCTCAATAAGGTCACCATAAAGAACATGTATCCTCTTCCTATGGTTGATGACTCGTTTGATCAACATCAAGGTGCTCATTACATCATAATGGTGGATCTTTGATCAGGAAATCATAAACTAAAGGTGAATAAGTAAGATATTCATACGGTTAATTTATGTACATGGTATGGGCACCATGAGTACATTGTGATTTGTTTTGGACACACTAATTCCCATAAAATATTCATGAATTTGATGAGTAGAGTCTTTGATAACACCTCAACAAATTTTTGTGGGTGTTTATTGATGATATTATCATCTAGTAAAAGGGAAATAAGGAACATGGAGAACATATAATTTTTGTGATACTAATATTATAGAAAGTTACATTGTATTCTGTGTTCATAAATTATTAATTGTGGATGAAAAATGTCACATTATTAGGACACATGTTACCGGTGAGAGAATTTTTGTGGGCCCTTATAAAAACGAAAGTAATTGAGGAATAAACCATATCCACTAGTGTCATAGATTTATATAATGTTCTTGTATTATATGGTTAATACTAACATGCTTTGAGGAATTTCTTAGGATTTACTTTCCCTATAAATAATTTAACATGGAAATGGGTAGAATATATCTGGACAGAAGTCTATAAAGAATGCTTTATGAATCATTAGAAGAGGTAAATCACTAGACCTCAACTAACAGTACCATTATATTGATATTGTTTTGTGATATATAGTGATTCTTAAATGAAATGATAGGGTGGAATAATCTTTCAAAATGATAAATTGATAGACTAAGAATAATGTGAGATGAGAATATATGAGAAGAAGTACCCTACACATTATTTGGGGATTGTTTATATGATATTTTCCTTTAAAATATAGAAGCACAACCTCTATGTTTAAAAGATTGATATATATATATATACTGTTCACAAGAGTCTAAATTATATATTTACATTAAAGGACCACATAATGTGTTAATGAAGATGGTTAGATCTAATTAAGTAATATGAAATCTTTATTGTCTATCTTCATATAAAGGATAACAAGGTAGATGATACTCTTACTAGAAAAGAACCAGAATCTATATCCATGATGTAGATTGAAAATAACCTCTCATCATTGGTATCTAATAGATTTATTTGAGAATCATAATGTAATGGAATACATCCTCTCCTTCCCAAATGATATCCCAACCATCTTTACAAGAGAATATCTCTGGGAAATAAACGGATTATCTGGAGTTGGTAAATAAGGTCAAAGTAGTAAAGGAATAGAATCTATATGAGTTGCCTATTGATGACCATGGTTTGATTTAGTTTGGAATAAGCCTTTGTGTTCCATCATCGCACGAGATAAATAATGAGTTATTGTATAATGAACATTTCTAATCATTCCATATCCATCTTGGAATCACCAAGATGTACCATGATCTTCAAGAACACCTCTAGTGGGAAAAAATGAGAAAGGATTTGGGTATTATATATTAAGGTTCTTGAAATGTATGAATGTTAAAGTTGATAAATGAATGTACAAAGGGATAATGGAACCATTTCCTATACCCATGATAAAATGTTAGAATTTCTCTGTAGACTATATTCACTGGTCTCCCGAAGACATCCAATGGAAACAATGAAATATGGGTTGTGGTGTATTGAATCACCAATAATTCCAAATTTATTATTATTCTGAAATATTTCTCATTTGAACAATTTTCCATGATAGAGGGGAATGAAGTGATGAGTATTTATGGGGATTAAATTTTTTATCATCTCATATCATGATCTAAGGATGACATCTAAAATTTGTATTAGTATTCAAGATGCATAAATTACTGAACTGAATCACATAATTTCCTATTACACCCTAACTAATGGCCAATATGAAATGACTATTTAGATTATTTAGGACATGATAATATCTTGGTCAATAGAATTAAATGGTGAAAGTCATCACCATATCACATTGGTTGTTTTTTCATACAACTAAAACATATAATTGAGTATTTAGAAGGCTTTATATGATGCACTTCATGGAATTCAGTGTATAAAAAAATCATATTGAGATGAAGTGGGGAAGAAAAACCAATTGGACCAGATCTTCTGAAATTAATGAATTTGAAGGTTCAATCAATCCAATAATATATAAAAACTACTCATATTTAAAAAAGGGATACGTTGGAAACCGTCAAAGGGACTTTCAAATTGATATTGGAGATAATTTTTTCCTTCAAATATCCCATTGAAAGAGTGTCATGTGGTTTGAAAAGAAAGGAAAAATTGGACAAATGTACATTGTCCCATTTTAAATCATTGTTCACATTTGAGTTGTGGTATATTAACTTTCACTATCACCATGTGTTATGGAAGAACCATAATTATGGAGAGGTGACATGGTAACTGGAGAGAAAAATGAAATCTAATTACCTTCACTTATTAATATCTAATAATATGTGTTCAAATTTCAGGGACAAAATTTATAATGCGGGATGGATGTAATTAACCAATTTTTATAGGTATTATTTTTTCTTGAATAATTTTGTGTTTTTTATATTATATAATATCATACACAAGAAGAATATACAGATAAAACAAACCTATTATTTTATTAATAAAAACCAATACATTAATCATCAATGGGGTCAAATAAAATTTCAAACATAAAAAATGGTCAAAAAACATAAAATTGAAAAGCTGAAATAGAGAAATATGGATCCCTCAAATCAACATGAATCATCACCCCCAATGCCAACACTATAAAAAAGAAAAACATATTATTAAACTAAGAAAAATTATATAAAATATAAATATATTACCCTTAGGGGAATATATTTGAATAATTAAGGAATGGATTTAGATGTGTTTATATGAGGTAATACGATTTTGGGAATAGTAACCTAACATTTGTGAAAAATATCTCAACCATTGGGAATTAAAACGTGACTATTTGAATAGTAATTTTAGTTTAATATATTAAACTATGATATAAATAATGTATATCACGATTAATTGAAGTAATTATAAATATTATAATAACAAAAAATAAATATCATTATTAAAAACTTCAGTGAAAATTTAAAGGAATTTTAAATAAAATTAATATTATAGAATGTCATATAATATCATATTTGTAATATTAGACAATAAAATTACATATTTTGGAAATTTATTTTGATAATATTAATATCATTTCTGAAATCAGAACATCAAAATAATCTATGGGTGTTTTTTTTGTAATTTTATAAAATACCACAATTTTCTATTAAATATGAAAAAATACATTTTTCACAAAATTAGGGTATCCTAAATTTCATCACTCATAATATAATAATTAAATACTACTTTATAGAATATGAGTATTAGGCATGAAATATTTTATATCCTAAATGAGAAATTTAAATACAACAAATTAAATTTATAGTCTCAGAAAGAACATTCCCAATCCTAATGTCAAAAGTGTTTCCTTAAAATAAAAGTCTCGTTTTCCACATTCCTTTATAAGAAACTAATGAAATCAAATTATAAATATATCTAATATTTTAAATCCATTATTTCATATTAGTATAATATTATAATATAAAAAATTCACTATTACATGATTTACTATTGATATAATATTTTATTTCATATTATATTCTAAAAATACCGATCTCTTCAAGTATAAATAAACCCCCTCCCTTCCTTTGGAAAACTATTCCTACCACCCATTATAAGGTCAAATAAATACCCAAATACTCCCTCCAAATCCCTATATAATACTTAGGGTCATTCTTTTTCAATCCAAATATAAACTCCAAGGGATTTATAGTGTCATACAAGGGATGGTAGACCAAGGGGAGAGTAGCTCTCTACTATATCTTCGCTATATTCTTATCCTCTTTCATACATTTCACAACTTATTTAAACAAAATACAATTTAAAATTATCCATATAGTAATTTAAAATTATATTAATGATTTTAAACTCCTCTAAATATTATATTTAATTAAAATATAAATATCATACTTCGATTTCCTGCTCTATTGACAATGTCTCGTTAAAGGTCGGTTAACAACCTATGGAGACATTGCCAAGATAATCAATGTAACCACCATAATAGATGGATAATACTAATTATATATAATAAATAAATAATTACTTACATGTATTATATCATTCTGGATATAATTATACTTTTCTAAAAATGAATTATGATAAAATTGTGGAATTAATGAGAAATAATAGGTTTCTAAAACAACCTGACATTAAAATGCATGAATTTCATCAAATTGAATTAAGAAATATAAACCAATGATTATAATTGATAAAGAGTTGTATAAATGACTATAATTCATTTCATTATCAATTTTTTAATAAATTCATTTCTGTTTTTCAGGAGGTGTAAACACAACTAAAGAAAGCGTGAATTAAGGTAAGGGGATTCTCGAACCCAACTCCTTTTCTATGGGTTATTCCTACATCAAGTCATATTTTTTATGAATATTACTAAAATTTTACATAAATAACATTTAATTTTTCTTCCCATTTAATTTTTTGATATACATGTATCCAAATTGTTTTATGTGAAATAAAATGATTTTTAAAAAGAACTCTTCTTTCCATAATACATATTTTCCACACCTTGAGTTTTTTCTTCATCACTAAAGTATGAAAATTATTATACTATTTTCTGAAATTTTTCATTTGAGTAAAGAAATATTTTTAGCAAAATCCTGATTTATAAAATTCATAGAAAAGTAATTTCATTCCATCGGTTAATTCGGGGATATGATTGTAATATGTTCTATGTGGCATGTATCGTTATATAAATATTATAATATGTGGGTGGGCCCAGAATTATATATCCCTCCAATGAATTGGGTAATTTAAATATATCATTTTTATTATGAGTATTATGAGTGAAAGTGATTCTACATTTTCTCACAATGATGATGTAATGATTACACAAACATGTTATGAATGAATATGATGTTATAGTTGTTCACAACTATGTGTGGTATTTGAACACAAAGACATAATGTATCATAGTTATGAATTTCAACATTACAGGACATTATCTAATTATTCCTATCATAATTATGATAATGATACAATTCTTATTTCATGAGGATGATTATTATTCTCATGCATGATATATTCATTCATTTAATTTTCTATACTCTAACTAGGATTTTACCAAACCTATTTCTATTTTGTATATCATTAGGTGACAACATTTATTAAGTAGATCTTGAAAATTAAAAGGATAAAGAAAATAAATCTCCATAAATTTTAATATTTCTTTATGAATAAGTGATATATGGTTATAATTGACCCGTGATACTAGATCATTGGATCCTGGTTTTGTAACACTATTTTTTTTGTTTGTCATTAAAATAATGTAATAGTCATGTAGGAAATATATGGTCTCTAGAGTGTCCCCTTAGTCTCAAATAATTACTTTTATTGAATTTATTTAATTGAATGAATCTATTTCACGGGCCCCCTTAGATGCATATGTGTTCTGAAATTAGATGACTACACATGCCTTGGACAACCAATTCAGGTCATGTACACCTTTAATGTTGTGAATTTCTCACTATAGCTCTATTACACCTCCAACCACTATAAAAACACATTAATCCTCATCTGAAACACATCCAACACCCAAAAATGAAAAAAATAATAGTCCAGGAAGGTGTGATTCATTACACACTGCTAACAACCAAGATAATGGAATCCCGATGAAACAAAAACCTTGGTAGTGAGATCTGATGAAAATAGGGAGATATGAACACTTATTATCCACTACAGAAATGAATGTGATATATTTTTATCTTATTAAACCCACTCCATTATATCATTAATGTTTTATAATTATATTAAATCACTACACATATATCATGATGTCTAACAAGTAATATAAAATTTTAGTTCCCATGTTTAAAACTCCTCTCCAAATGATCATTAATTGAATACGTTTTCTATGAAATCCTATAATCATTCCTTTAATAGAACATTATGTTATATTAGGAAAGTATTAAATCACTTTAAAATGATAAATTGAATGATCTATAAATATTATCTACTAGTTCACCTATAATAAATTATTAATATAGGTTTGACTATATATCCCCATTGGTTTTTTACTCCAATTATATTACGTATTATTCCAAAATGTTTAAAAAATTCAATATTAGTTAATTTAATTTTATGAGGTAAATAGTAAAATGAGAAGAGAATTAAATATAATTTTTGACACATGGATCACAATTTATCAACGTTGGATACTTTATTTAAACTATCATCATAAACAGTGTGATTATAACACAAAAATCTAACCACATTAGTAACACTGAATCATAGTCCCCATAAAAGTATAACATTACTTGAAGTTAATGATATCATTAAAAATGGGATATTCATGATATACCATGTAAAGGGGTATGTATATAGGATTCAGGAAAGAATATATGTCCATATCATAATTTTGACTCAATGAAGCAAAACTGAGACAAAATTCCATTAACGATTTGGAAAATTTAAATCTATAATCCCCCTGGAAGAGAGATCATAAAAGGAATATTTAATTCCTAATAATTATAATTATAATAATAATAAAATAAATTTATGGGTATTAACACACCACATACAAGATATATGTGGTGAACATTGCTTTTGTCCCATAGAAAATAAAATTAAGACGAAAATACCTTACTACTTGACAAACATTTGAGTTGCGAGATCCATGAAAGAATACGAACAATTGATAATTTTATTTTCCTGAAATTAATCTATTTCTTGATATAAAATTCTATAGGAATCTATATACACTATAAAAAATAAATTAGTGGTCAATATGTCATAAGTCTCATATAAATAAAAGTTATTCCAGAAAATCCTCATACATTAAGTCTTAACATCAGTCGTACTTATTATATCCTCCTATAGAAAACAAATAAGTTCAATATAAAAAAATAAAATAAAATAATAATATTTATAATATAATATATTATTTAATTTTTTCTATTTATTACTCATTTATTAAAAATTCTATTTCTTTGTTATGTTTCAGGTTAAAACTGCTTTGATCTTCACACATGTTTTGATTAGCTATTCTCAGTGCTCGTTCATATATAATGATTTAATCATTTCACGAAGGTAATATCTGAAATAAATAGCATAAAAATTCATTATATAGGTATTTTTAATAGTCAATAAATGATATAAATTGGAAATGAAATACATTTTTCTTGAATATGGTTGGTCGTACATACACATGAACGCCTTTTTAATTTTCATGTCGTATTGAAAGAGTGAATAAATAAATAATATATATATTTTTATATATTATAATTAAATTATAATTATTATGTTATATATTTCAAGAAAATTTTATATAACCATACTTAATGTATTCTATGTAATACATGAACAAATTATATCGCTTCGCGAGGCGGTAGTCTGTCATACACACCAATGATGTTATCGTATTACCAAAAACTGAAAAACAAGATGCAATGTGTTATATAATAAAAAATAATAAATAATTTATAAATAATATATATATAGTTATTGCCTTCATTTAATGGTGTTCATGGACGAATGAATGATATTGGATTGTGAGGCGGTACTCCACTATACTCACAAATGATTGTTGTGTATCCCATTTTATAAAATTATATGAATTTGTGGGTTTTACCATTAACATAAGAAAATATATGTCTAATTAAGTTAATTTATTTATTATATAAAATTTATATAAGATGAATTGAATGAGGTGTATAAGGGAACAAAATAAAAATGCACATTGATGAAAGTTATCTCCTCTTCATGTAACTCCTTTTGGTTTGCAATTAAGGGAATGCTTTATAAGGCCCCAGCCTTAAACATTACTTAATCTTGAGTTATTACAAGATTACACCTTGAGGATCTTTTCAGGTTTAGAGTTTTAGAGAATTAGATCATAAAACATGCATTACATTCCACATTTAAACAAAGCGGTTACATAAAATATAGTATTCATTTTTCCCATCAATGGAAACATATTTAAAATAAAACATTGATTCTTTCTTGAAAATTCCTTGACACTATCATCATATCATGTACCTTTCCATTGACCTGTGAAAAACATTTCAAAAACTTGGGATGATCATAAAAAGCTCAGTAAGGGATATAAAGATATGGAAAGGAAACAAGGGTACATATATACATAAGAATGAAATCATACTTTACCCATAAAACATAAGCACTTTAACATACCTCATAAAATCATAAATAAATCATAGAACTCATAAGACATAAAGGTAACTTGAGGCATTCATAACATTCTTACGTAGGGAGTAACCCTCTTGGTTACATTTGGAATACCCATCACAGTATATTTCCTAAATCTCTTCGGAGAAACCTTAACGTTTCACTCCTTCGTGTTACGCAATGCATTGGAGAGCTATATCGGGCTCACCCGCCCTTAGTTTATCACAGAACCACCCGTCTTCATAATAATGCCCAAGAACATCAACATAATCGTATCACATAAAACATGTATAAAGGAAACATAACATTTGCACCTTTCAATCACAAGATATAAATACAACTCATTGATATAAAAACATTATGAAAACCATTTTCATTACCAAAATAATAGAAAAGTAAAACATGGTATTTATTTTTCTTTTAAAAAGAAGGTATGACTTGTAGAGGAAGCCAAAACTCAAATAATGGTCACGACGGCAGAGAAGTCATTGTCGCCGCATACGTACGACAAAAACATTCCCTTTTTCTGTTTAGTAAACGCTTCGTACAAAAAATATTCCTTTTTAATAAACGTAAAAGTCAAAAGGGTTTATACACTGTATAAAAGAAGGTTGTGTATAAAAAAAAATATGTCTCAATGAAAGGAGATTGAGATGAAGTCCCATACCTCGGGTCCGACAAGACTCGATTGTTCTTTAATCTCCTGTATAATAAACATGAGTTAATTTCTACTTGTTTAAGAACATTTTTCAAGTTCATTATTCCTTTTATATCACTTATTTCCATGTCATGAACACTATGTAATTATTTAAGTTAATAACGGTCGTTTTAACGATCATTGGAACTTGAGTCAAAAATAAACCCTTTATAATTACAATTTGTTCATGTATCCATTATATCCAGAATGTTATTCATGATGTAGATATCATATATATCATATATATCTAGTACATGAATTCATTTATAATATTACATAACATTTAGAGGTAAGAAATGAAATGCACCGTTAATGGGGACAGTAAGCCGTACGTACGCATGAACGCTACTTTCATTTCTATTTCGTATTTAATGGAATTAAAACATAATGATACATAATATTATTCTAATTCCCGTATTGTATCATATATAATATCATTAAATATATCCTTTATACGTACCACATATGGTATTAACGAAACAAATCACTTTGAGGGGGCGGTAGTCCGCACTTCCTTAAATGAAGATACTGCCTTTACCCAAAATGGTATGCCCAAAATGAAAAATACTGAAGATTAAGGAAATCATAAACATATTATATGTCATATATAATTATAGTGTCATCTTAATGGCCACCTTTTAAGGTGTTAAAAGAATGTTGAACAATCATCATTTCGGGAGGTAGAAATTCGCCATCCACGGAAACAGTATGTTCTTTAACCATTAGATGTAGGTGTGTGTGAGTGTATCTTGAATCCTTATTATAAAAACATCTTATTATATGGAATATACTGGTTTTCTTCCAAAAGAAATGAATAAAAAGAGGTTAGGGGGTTGGAGAAGCAAAATAAAACAAAAGAAAACAAGTGAAGACATTACCTTAAAATCAGGTTACTCCCTTTGGTTTGAGCTTAAAGGCTTCCTTGGGAAGACTTCTGACCAAAGTGATGCTTGAAGGAGTAAGAGAGAGAAGTTTAGAGAAAATATGGGCAGGGGTTGGCTGAGCCAAAGGCTTTGGAAGTGTGGGTAAGGAGGTAGAGGTGGGGGCCTTTTATAAGAGGAGAGGAGGGGCACTCTTGGAAAGTAAAAAAATGTTACTTTATTTTAAAATGAGTTTCGGATTAAAAAGATCCCACATTGATATAATTATAGGGTAAGGTGATAAGGGTTCGGAATCCACCCATCAAATAGGTTTTGGACATGTGTAGGTCATATATTTTACATTATCATTTCATTTTATTTAAATCCTTTATTAATGAGGTAATCGCTACATCATTATGATGTCATAAATAATTTAATTTATTTAATGACTAAAAATTATAAAAAAAACTCTCATGATTTAGGAAATATTTTTATCTTTCTAATTAATACATATAGTCAAAATTCTGACTTGTATAACCCCATTTAAAAATTGGTTTACTAAAACAACTCATGTTTGTGTCATTTTAATTTTAACATTAAATAAAAAGTTATTTATGTCATTTCCCAACCAAAGTGGCTCCATGGGGTCCCCAAGTTGACCCATGGACTGTCTTGGTCGGCCATGACACATCCAATAAGGGTAGGACATGTTTAAATCTCATCTCATATTATTAAAACATTATTTTTACCTTAAACTACACTAATTACCTCTAATAGCGATTAAGAACTTAAAAGTTACTATTCACCAAAAAAATTATTTTAATCTCATTGAATCACATTTTACTTCTTAATGAAAACCATGTATGTCGGATTTTTGAAAATCAAATCACAGAAGTGGCAAAGTATCATTTAAACGAAAAATCAGTTTCTTTAACTACCACTTAGTGGTTTCACTATTCATCAAAAATTGAAGTTTTTTTAGAAAAATACCAAAACTTCACCCTAAGCTATATTTGATATTCTGAATTCAAAAATGATGTCTATTTTAAAAAATTCAAATCATATAAGTTGAATTAATTAATTTAATAATTAATTCTCGCTGTCATGACAAATAGCGTGTTTTTATGAAACAATAAGTATCAAAAGATTGACATTAGTTTAAGTCCAATTTCAAAGTGAAATTGATTCCAATGACCACCGTTGGATTAAATGGTAAAAATATATTCTAATTTCACTTCAAAACCAATTCAAAAGATAATATAATCATATAAATAAATTGTATTAAAAAGATGTTTTGAATTAAAATACAACATTTTTCACTATTCATTAAAAAATGAACTTTATCGGAAAAAATACCAAAAATTCACACAAAGTAAATTTTGATGTCCCAATCATAAAGAATATGTTTATTTTGAAAAACATAGCTTATAAAATTGTAAAAAGATAGATTTAAAAATGGTTTACCATCAAAAGGTAGTAAAACAATCTTTTAAAAATATTAGTGTATTCCATGCTTAAGATTGGATTTATTCTCATTTTAAGCCTCTAAAACACTATCTAATTCACTAATAGGCATAGATAAAAATATCTATTATTAATTACTTACTTGGGATGTTACATCCTTCCCTCCATTATAAAATTGCATCCCCGCAATTTATTTACTTATCGAATAAATGGGGGTACTTATCCCTCATTGCATTTTCAGATTCCCATGTTGCCTCTTCCATCATGTGGTTTTTCCACAAATCGTTTACCTCATTAATCACCTTATTCTGTAACACTTGCTCCCTGTGGTCAAGAATATGGATCGTTTGTTCCTCATAAGATAGGTTCTCTTCCAGCTGAACTACCTCTGGACTCAAAACATGAGATGGATCTGGCATGTACTTTCTCAGCATCGAAACATGAAAAACATTGTGTACCTGAGATAAACTCGGAGCTAAAGCCACCCGATATGCAACTGATCCAACTCTCTCCAGATTTTCATATGGTCCAATGAACCTTGGACTCAGCTTTCCTTTCTTACCAAATCACATCACACTTTTCCATGGTGAGACTTTGAGAAAAACATAATCACCTACCTCAAAATATAGATCCTTCCTCTTGTTGTACGCATAACTCTTCTGCCTGCTCTGAGCTGTTCTCATGTGTTTCTGTATCAGCTGAACTTTTTCTGCCAACTCTTCTACGAATTCTGGTCCCATCAGCTTTCTTTCACCCACTTCATCCCAAAAAGCTGTAGTTCGACACCGCTTCCCATATAACGCCTCAAAGGGTGCCATCTGTATACTGGAATGAAAACTGTTATTATATGAAAATTCAACCAAAGAAAGATGTTGGTCCCAACTTCCCTGATAATCCATAGAGAAAGAACGTAGCATATCCTCCAATGTCTGAATTGTTCATTCTGACTGCCCATATGATTGAGGATGAAAAGCTGTAATAAAATTTAATTCAGTACCCAACGACTTCTGAAGGCCTTTCAAAAAGTTAGAAGTTAACCTGAGATCACAGTCAGATACAATGGAGAGGGGAACTCCATATAACCTGACTATCTCTTTAAGATACAAACGGGAAAGTTGATCTAGGGAAAAAGTATCCCGTATAGCAAGGAAATGAGCAGATTTAGTCAAGCGATCAACAATAACCCATATTGCATTATTACCTCGAGGGGTCTTCGGAAATCCCACAACGAAGTCCATGGATATATTCTCCCATTTCCATTCAGGTACTGGTAAAGGCTGAAGCATCCCTTTCGGTAACTGCTGCTCTGCTTTAACATGTTGACATGTCAATCACTTCACAGTAAAATCAGCAATATCTCTTTTCATTCCATCCCACCAGTAATACTCCCTCAGATCTCTGTACATCTTAGTACTGCCAGGATGAACTGAAAACAGAGAACTATGAGCTGCACATAACAACTCTCTCTTCAACTGTGAATCACAAGGAACTCCCAATCTCTTCCCAAATCTCAAAATGCGATCATTATCAATGTTGAATTCATGAAACTTACCTTTCTGAACCAGCTCTACATTTTTCTGCAACTCATTGTCTTGCTTCTGTGCTTTCTTGATTCTGTCTGCTAGAGAAGATTTCACTGATACCTGAAACAAAACAGAATAACATCCTGCACTAACAACTTCTATGCCAATGTTCATCAAATCCTTAACCAAAGGATCACGTTCCAAACACAACATTTCTAATGAATCATTACTTTTTTGACTCAAAGCATCAGCCACTTTATTTTCTTTTCCCGGATGGTAATGAATTGTACAATCATAATCTTTGATTAATTCTAGCCATCTCCTCTATCTCACGTTCAATTCTTTCTGAGTGAATATATACTTTAAACTATTTTGATCGGTATATATTTCACACTTTACTCCATACAAATGATGCCTCCGAATTTTTAAAGTGAAAACAACAAGAGCTAATTCCAAATAATGTGTAGGGTAATTTACCTCATGAGTTTTCAATTGTCATGAAGCATAAGCAATTACCTAATCATTCTGCATTAGGACGCAACCGAGTCCTTTCAATGAAGCATCACTGAAGATAACAAACTCACCATTCCTGGAAGGTAGTGCAAAAAATGGAGCATTCACCAATCTTATTTTCAGTTCCTGAATACAATCATCACATTCTTTTGTCCAGATAAACTTAACACCCTTCCGAGTTAGCTTAGTCATTGGACTAGATAACCATGAAAAATTTCTAACAAACCTTCGGTAATATACTTCCAAACCAAGGAAACTACGAATCTCTGTTACATTTGTGGGTCTTAGCCATTCATCAACAACCTTTGTTTTTTCAGGATCAACGGTTATACCATATTTAGAAACAATGTGACCAAGGAAAGAAAGTTGTTGCAACCAAAACTCACACTTGCTGAATTTCCCATAAAATTTCTTTAATTTTAAGGTTTGAAAAATAACCCTTAAATGTCTTTCATGCTCCTCTTTACTTTTAGAAAACACCAAAATATAATCAATGAAAACCACCACAAACATATCCAAGAACTCATGGAAAATTCTATCCATTAAGTCCATGAATGTAGCAGGTGCATTGGATAGCCCAAAAGGCATTACTACAAATTCATAATGGCCATATCTTGTACGAAACGCAGTCTTCGGAACAACTGCTTCTTTTACCTTCAGCTGATGGTACCCCAATCTTAGGTCAATCTTTGAAGAAAACTGAGCTCCCTGGAGCTGATACAACTTCATTTGATGGCCCAACATCTACTGAAGTAGTTGAAAAGGATTTCACCACCCCTTTCTGCTTGTAGTCTAACTGCTTCCCATCACTCAAGCTATTTGTCGGACACTCGTTTTCATAGTGACCCATCTCATTGCACGTAAAAATTTCACTAACTGTAAATCAAATTTGGACTTACCATCACCTTGATCTTTTTCTGTGCAATCACGAGACTTATGTCCCATCTTACCACATCGGTAGCACTTTCCATAATTCAAAAGACATTCCCCAACATGCCTTTTACCACATTTATCACAAACTGGAAACTTAGTTTTCTTACCATCAGACTTTTTTGAAGAATTCTTCCCTTTCTCCTGCCACCTCGGTCTCTTATTCTGCTGGTTGTTATAGAACACTTGATCATCGAAAAACTCCATTTCCACCTTCTCAGCACATCGAACAAGTGTTTCATAACTTTTAAACTCACGAGAAGCTAATTCCCTTTGATATTTTGGTTTTAATCCTGAGTAAAAACAATTGATTTTACTATCAAGGTCTCGGATAAAATTTGGAGCATACCTTTCCAATCGAGTGAACCTCTCTTCATAGGCAGCCACTATGTCTTCCTCTTGACTCAATTCTAAGAATTGTTTTTCCATCCTAAGTCGAACATCCTTAGGAAAATACTTCTCAAGAAACATACCTTTGAATTCATCCCAGTCAAGAGCATCAATCTCATCAGCGTCCCTGATATTTTTAACCATCGACCACCACTGATCTGCCTCACCCTCCAAACGGTAAATAGCAAGACTAACCTTTTGATTGTCTGAACACCCCATGACATCGAAAATATTCTCCAGTGGTTTAATCCACCCTTCAGCTAACACAGGGTCAGATGATCCTCTGAATGATAGAGGATTTTGCCTCATGAAATGTTCCACCACTGACATGTTCCTCTGCGGTTGATCTGGATGACCTCGTGCATGGATACCACCACCATTTATCGCATGAGTCAACTGCGCCATTACTACAACAAACTGTTCACTTCCAATTCCGACCATCTCAAGATGCTGATTCGGAAGGTTATTTCCTTCTATATGCCTTCCTATCACTGCTTCCTTGTTTCCTCTGTGGAAAACCATTCTAAACAAACATGTCTTAGATGAAGCAACATGGTAATCTTCAAATGCTATATCATTTAAGAAAAATAATTTTGGATAATCATTTAATAGAATTATAACTCTTAAAGTTATCTAAACCGGCCTTTGATACCAACTATAAGGCCCCGGCCTTAAACCTTACTTAATCTTGAGTTATTACAAGATTACACCTTGAGGATCTTTGCAGGTTTATAGTTTTAGATAATTAGATCATAAAACATGCATTACATTCCACATTTAAACAAAGTGGTTACATAAAAGATAGTATTCATTTTCCCATCAATGTATACATATTTAAAATAAAACATGGATTCTTTCTTGAAACTTCCTTGACACTATCATCATATCATGTACCTTTCCCTTGACCTGTGATAAAAATTTCAAAAACTTGGGATGAGCATAAAAAGCTCAGTAAGGGATATAAAAATTTGGAAAGGAAACATGGGTACATATATACATAAGAATGAAATCATACTTTACCCATAAAACATAAGCACTTTAACATACCTCATCAAATCATGAATAAATAATAGAAATCATAAGACATAAAGGTAACTTGAGGCATTCATAACATTCTTACGTAGGGAGTAACACTCTTGGTTACGTTTGGAATACCCATCACAGTATATTCCCTAAATCTCTTCGGAGAAACCTTAACGTTTCACTCCTTCACATTACCCAATGCACTGGAGAGCTATATCGGGCTCACCCGCCCTTAGTTTATCACGGAACCACACGTCTTCATAATAATGCCCAAGAACCTCAACATAATCGTATCACATAAAACATGCATAAAGGAAACCTAAAATTTACATCTTTCAATCACAAGATATCAATACAACACATTGATATAAAAACATTATTAAAACCATTTTCAATACCAAAAGAAAAGAAAAGTAAAACATGATATTTATTTTCCTTTTAAAAAGAAGGTATGGCTTGTAGAGGAAGCTGAAACTCAAATAATGGTCACGACGGCGGAGAAGTCGTTGTCGCCGCATACGTACGACAAAAACATTGCCTTTTTTCATTTAGTAAATGCTTCGTATAAAAAAGATTGCTTTTGAATAAACGTAAAAGTCAAAGGGGTTTACACACTGTATAAAAGAAGGTTGTGTATAAAACAAAATATGCCTCAATGAAAGGAGATTGAGACGAAGTCCCATACCTCAGGTCCGACATGACTCGGTCATTCTTTAATCTCCTGAATAATAAACTTGAGTTAATTTCTACTTGTTTAAGAACCTTTTTCAAGTTCATTATTCCTTTTATATCACTTATTTCCATGTCATGATCACTATGTAATTATTTATGTTAATAACGGTCATTTTAACGATCATTGGTACTTGAGTCAAAAATAAACCCTTTATAATTACAAGTTGTTCATGTATCCATTATATCCAGAATGGTATTCATGATGTAAATATCATATATATTCTATATATCCAGTACATTCATGAATTTATAATATTACATAACATTTATAGGTAAGAAATGAAATGCACCATTCCTGGAGATGGTAAGCCGTACGTAAGCATGAACGCTACTTTCATTTCTATTTCATATTTAATGGAATTAAAACATAATGATACATAATATTATTTTAATTCCAGTATGGTATCATATATAATATCATTAAATATATCCTTTATACGTACCACATATGGTATTAACGAATCAAATCACTTTGAGGGGGCGGTAGTCCGCACTTCCTTAAATGAAGATATCACATTTACCCATAATGGAAACCATAAAGGTATGCCCAAAATGAAAAATACAGAAGCTTAAGGAAATAATAAACATATTATACATCATATATAAATATAGTTTCATCTTAATTGACACCTTTGAAGGTGTTAAAAGAATGTTGAACAATCATCGTTTCGGGAGGGAGAAATTCACCATCCACGGAAATAGTATGTTCTTTAACCATTAGATGTAGGTGTGTGTAAGTGTAGCTTTAATCCTTATTATAAAAAAATCATAGTATATGGAAGATACTGTTGTTTTTACAAAAGAAATGAATAAAAAGAGTTTAGGGGGTTGGAGAAACAAAATAAAACAAAAGAACACACGTGAGGACATTAACTTAAAATCGGTTAACTCCCTTTGGTTTGAGCTTAAAGGCTTCCTTGGGAAGACTTCAGCCCAATGTGCGGCTTCAAAAAGTAAGAGAGGGAAGTGGAGAGAGAAAATTGGCAGGGGTTGGCTGAGCCAAAGGCTTTGGATGTGTGGGTAAGGAGGTAGAGGTGGGGGCCTTTTATAAGAGGAGAGGAGGGGCACTCTTGGAAAGTAAAGAAATGTTACTTTATTTTAAAATGAGTTTCAGATTCAAAAGGTCTCACATTGATATAATTCAAGGTTAAGGTGATAAGGGTTAGAAATCCACCCATCTAATAGGTTTTGGACATGTGTAGGTCATATATTTTAGATTATCTTTTCATTTTATTTAAATCCATTATTAATGAGGTAATCGCTGCATCATCATGATGTCATAAATAATTTAATTTATTTAATGTCTAAAAATTATAAAAAAATTTCATGATGTAGGAAATATTATTATATTTCTAATTAATATTTATAGTCAAAAATCTAACTTTTATAACCCCATTTAAATTTTTTTTAGTAAAACAACTCATGTTTGTGTCATTTTAATTTTAACATTAAATAAAAAGTTATTTATGTCATTTCCCAACCAAAGTGGCTCCATGGGGTCCTCAAGTTGTCCCATGGATTTTCTTAGTCGTCCATGACAAATCCAATAAGGGTAGGACATGTGTCATGCTCATATCATATTATTTAAAAAAAAATTTTACCTTAAACTACACTAATTACCTCTAATCGCGATTAAGAACTTAAAAGTTACTATTCACCAAAAAAATTATTTTAATCTCATTGAACCACATTTTACTTCTTAATGACAACCATGTATGTCAGATTTTTGAAAATAAAATCATAGAAGTAGCAATGTATCATTTAAATGAAAAATCAGTTTCTTTAACTACCACTTAGTGGTTTCACTATTTATCAAAAATTGATGTTTTTCAAAAAAATACCAAAACTTCACCCTAAGCTATATTTGATATTCTGAATTCAAATAGGATGACTATTTTTCAAAATTCAAATCATATAAGTTGAATTCATTAATTTAATAATTAATTCCCATTGTCATGACAAATAGCGTGTTTTTATGAAACAATAAGTATCAAAAGATTGACACTACTTTATGTCCAATTTCAAAGTGAAATTGATTCCAATGACCACCGTTGGATTAAATGGTAAAAATATATTCTAATTTCACTTCAAAAACAATTCAAAAGATAATATAATCATATAAATAAATTAGATTAAAAAGAGGTTTTTAATTAAAATACAACATTTTTCACTATTCATTATAAAATGAACTTTATCGGAAAAACACCAAAAATTCACACAAAGTAAATTTTGATGTCCCAATCATAAAGAATAAGTTTATTTTGACAAATATAGCTTATAAAATTGTCAAAAGATAGATTTAAAAATGGTTTGCCATCAAAAGGCAGTAAAACAATCTTTTAAAAATATTAGTGTATTCCATGCTTAAGATTGGATTTATTCTCATTTTAAGCCTCTAAAACACTATCTAATTCACTTATAGACATAGATAAAAATATCTATTATTCATTACTTACTTGTGATTTTACATGCTTGGTGGTAGACATGAAACATATTAGTATTATAAGATGATCGTATGGAACAAAGGAGTTTATTTGGTTATGTTTTTAATGATCAAACATTTTTTAAGATGTCTCAAGAAATGGAGAGAGGTGGTGGCCATTTATAATGAGGTTAGTGGCTGACTTGTAAATATCAAAATAGTAAACACTACTGGGGGTCTTTCCTGACAACATGTTCCTCCAATAATGTTCCATTTTGTAGAAAATATTTAATATGGTATATATATGTCTATACTATTGTCCTCACATTTTTCTATGTCATTTGGCCAGTAATTTAATGTTTTTTTCCATCGGTAGACTATTTTTCTTTTAATAATTGTAATTAATTTAAACTATCATCAGTAATCATTTTTGTCACAAATTAAGTTGAAAATATTTTACATTATAAATTATGATGATTAAAAAATGGAATAGAATTTTATTAATGTAAATCATAATATTGGAAAAAAATTAATTTAAAATTAATCCCATAGAATGGATAAAACAATATGTTTTAAAAGTAAAAATGATCAAATGTTTGAAATGTTTCTATATCATATTTCAATGGGAAATTAGTTCCAATAACATAAAATGGATTTATTGATGTATAATTTTACTAATTATACATTAAAAACAAATAAAAATATACCTAAACTACATATAAAATTAGATGAAACGTCGGGTTTCAATTAAAATTAAATATTTTTCACTATTAGTCAAAAAATGTAAATTCTCCAAAAAATAACAAAAACTTACCCTAAGATAATTTTTAAATTATTATTTCAAATTTTATGACTATTTTCTTAAATAAAATTTATATAAATTTTAATATTTTAATATTAATCAATTTATAAATTAAAAGATAATAAATTCACCATAGAAAAAAATACTTGTTTTTACTATCTAAAATTTGATTTATCGTTATCTCATGTGCTGAAAACACATAAGATGAATTTTAAATAGTTTATAAAATATATATATATATATATTTATATTCATTAAAATACTTCATAACAAGTGGTTTGTTAAATTTATTATTATAAAACAATGTAGTACATATAAAAATAGAAGTTTATGAAAATCAATTTATGTTTTCCAATTAGTTAATACATTCATTTCATATTAATTGGTTTCCAATGAATTAATTTTATAAACATTCATAGATCATATTTTTATAATTTTGAAAATCTTTTCCTTACCCACCAATCAAATGTCTGGTAAATTACTATAATAAATTATTTAAACTTATTAAATAATATATTTTAGTTGGGTAAAAACTATTCTCTCTCATAACATAATCTACTGAAAGAATATAACAATGTTCATTCAATGCAATACATTAAATAAATTAAATTTATTCAAAACAGAATATGTTCATATAAAAAATGGGTGTTGCATTCAGCCTTCCATAAAATGAATTTCACCCTCTATGTTCATCTAGGTAGTCAATTTTTTATACATGAGAGTTTCTTTATATAACCCCACATCATAAAGAGGATTAATGAAACATAATCTAGAAAAAGATAAACAGATATGCGTAAGTCATCTAGAATAACATGTACTAGGTATAAAACTGCGGGGAAATAGGTTAAAAGTGAAATAATAGAAATGGAAGTGAAAAAGAACACCAAAATAATTATTGACACTATAATATAATATTTATCATAAGAAATTTTGTGACTAATGGAATGTAAAGGGTATCACAAACATTAATGTATAATGATTTATAAGGCCCCTAGTACAACAAAAATGTTAGTATTAGAGTCCCATTTTTCATCAGTTAAATTTTACTAAATTTTAGGAATTATTTTTCTACATAAATTAAAAAATAATTAAAAATACTTACACGATAATTTTTTTTCATAGACATAATCTCACGCTTTTTTTTCCTTGATCAATTTCTATTTCATCTCTTACATAAAAATGAAGGATAAATTTTTATTCACGAATCACTAATAGATCATAAGAAAAATAAATATAATGATGGGAAATTTTATAAATATTTCGTTATCATAAATGAAAATGGTTATAATAGGTTATACAATACACGTAAATCAATATATAGAGTAATAATACATTAATCAAAAAAACCAAATTCAATTTTTAACTAAAACCAAATTGATAAATGGTTACTACTATGACTTGTTCAGGGAATTTAAATCCAAAACATTTGGAATGGAGATGGATATATTTATCAAAACCAACATAACATTAATCCATCATATATCATATTGTAGCTCCTGATTGTCACATAACCACCGTGTGAATACATTCATCTTGTAATCTCCTTAAAAAGGTAATATCCTAAATTAAAATTAAAATAATAACGAAAAAAATAATATTCATCATTCCTCCAGCAAAACCATATTTTAAGGAATATATTACATAGATTTTTTTGTAAACCTCATCAATGATATCATAAAATGATTTTTTAATAAATTATTTGTAGAGACCCAAAGCGTGACGTACATGAACATTACATTACTTTTGAGGAATACTTAATACATAAAAATAACCAACACTTAAGGACCGTAATAGTTTAGTGTCTTTATAAACACAGAACATAATATTCTAATTAGGGTGAATGATCTTCAACATCTCTCATAAAGATCTTACCCTTTTGTTTTCTTACCTAAAACCTTTATTTATATCCTTGGGAAAAGAAAACATATAAAGTGTGAGTTAAAATGCCCAGTAAGGGTAATACTGGAGAAAGTAAAACAAACCATACACATTTGAACATAAAAACATGAACATAATGTTTAAACATCAAATTCTTGAGCAATGACATATAACGTGGCAGTACGTAAGGAATAGATAATAATGGAACATCAGTCATGATAAAATTGCATGGGAATAAAACATGTAATTATGGAAAACCATTAAGCACGTGATATGATTTCCCTAGTATCCAAGTCATTTCTGCCAAGACCATCTTAGTGGACAAAGTCCCTTAGTAAATCGAGTTCACTCCTCGTTCCAGTCCTGTATCACCGAACCGGATTAACTTACAGTTCCAAACATGTCTATCTTATGAGATATATATCTTTAGCCAATGCATTGGAGGGAGATATAGGTTCCACCCATATCATAATTAAATCATTCTAACTTGTGACACAATATAAACATAAATCATTCATCATTACCCAAAGAATAAAATGGGCATCATAAACATCATCCCATCATAACATAATCCATATAAAACAAATGGATATCATTTCATCATAAGAAAATTAAAACCATGTAAAACATAGAGACATTATACTTGAAACATAATCATACTAAATAATTTCATCTTATATGGAAAATAGTTTTGACAAAACACATGAAATGAATTCTTGAGGAAAATATCCTTTCTTCATCAAATATCATTTTATTTTCACAAAATGCCATGAAATTTTAAAAGAAAAGGATTTTTTTGAAAATAATCATGTAATATTGTGGTTGAAGGTTTATGAAACAAGGTTTTATTAAACTGTAAAAATACGTTCATGACGTATAAGTTAAAAAAATATTCTTCTTGTACTTTTATCAGAAAGGTCCAAAAGTACCTCATATGGTTAACAAAAGAAAGAATCCTTACATACCATGTAGTAAAAGTAAAAAATGGGTAAAAAGGAAATTAAATATAAATGACACCATTTTTAGAAAACAGGTACACGAATGATAAATATAACCCCAGTAAATACTTACGAATAAACAATCACGGATAAAAACGAGACTGGAAAAGTTATCCGTTACCTTATGTCTGATATGCTTTGTATGTAACTGAAACTCCTGTATAATGATTTAAATAATGTAATTGACTTATTAAAGAATCATATTCATTTTTATGATATCATATATGGTTCACTTATGACTTTATATTACCTTTTCTTTTGTAAATTCCATGTTAAAGCATCATTTTGGGTAAAATTGTTTCATTTATCGTGCGTGTTTTGATTTGTTATTCTTGATATTTTTACTCATATCCTGATTTACTTAACTCATGAATATAAAACATGATTAGGTATATATATATAAATGAAATGAAACAAACTATTCATGGAGACGGTAGGCCGTATGTACACATGAATATTGTTTTCCTTTCCTTATTGACTTGAATCAAATCAAGTAGATGACATATATATATTTTTATATACATAAATCCAGTAGAATTTTTATGTTATATATACCATTATTATTCATTATATATACTTTATAATCACTCTTGAATGGTTAACATGGAGATTGAATCTCATCGCGTCATGGAGACGGTAATCCGTACGTACGCACAAGCGATGATATCTTTACCATAATTATTGAATGGAATTGTAGTGGATGATATAATATCTAATAATCATTATGATGTTATAATAACAATATATAGTTATTCTTTACAGCATTATACCCATCCAAGTAAGGTGGTGGTGGGAAAAACAGATTACACCACGGCGTGGAGACGATATTCCGTACGTACGCACGCGTGGTGATTTCATTTTCTTGTAGGATGGATAGAAGGTGAAATGGGGTTGTTTAATATTTATAATAACATATCAGTATATTAGTGATACTGATGTTATTACTTTATAATTAAACAACTAATGAATAATTAGTTGAAGAAGAAATAATCTTGAAATAATCGGTAGAAGAGATTACCTCTTCTTCGACGCACCTCCTTTAAGCTTCCTCTTAAGGGACTAGAGTGGGTAATTTGAGAAGGCCAGAACCTCCATAATGTTTTTAGGGAAGTGGAGAAGAGAAATGGTCTGGGGTTGGATGATATTGAAGGCTAAAAGTGTTTTGAAGAGGAGAGGGAGGAGGTGCCCTTTTATAAGGGAGGAGAGGGACAACTTTGGAAACCAAAAAACATTAATTTAATATAAATTCAAACTCCACTTAAAAACATAAAAAATGACTCATATAAGAATATTAGATGATATAGGGTTGTTATATCATCATCGAATAAAATTGAGACATGTTTTATGTTTATTTTAAAGCTTATCATTTTGTTTTTCCCTTATTTAGTCTATTTAATTTTATTTGTGGTAATATTATTCCAAATTTTAAATGGTTATAAATACGTAATTATGTGTTGTGAATTGTCTATAATTGGATTCTTTATAACCTTTTAGAAAAATTAATTTTCAATTTTTAGTTTTTAAATATTTTTTTTTATTTTTAAATAATTTAATAACACATTACTTTTATTAAATATCAATAGTGTCAATTTTGACCCTATTTATTATTTGAATTTAAATAAAAACCACACAGAAGATATGTTCAAAAAAAATAAAAGATTCCTAAAATGTCAGAACCATCATAAAAATTCATGGGGAACATTAATTTGTTAATACATTATTTAGTTTTATATTTTTAAAACCATTTATTTGGTATATCTCTTAATAAAATAATTAGAACAACATTTTTGTATAATTATTTAATATACTTATTTGTTTTATAAAAATTAAAACTAAAATTATATGATGAATATAAATATAATAAATTTCATAATAATATTTTTAATCGAATTTATCATCTGAAAATCACAACATTTAAATTGTTATATTTATTAAATTATGAAGTTGACATCTTTGACATAATTTAAAATAAAATATTAGAAATGTCCTAATCTGTTTTATAATGCTCCAAATTGTCCACAAATCGATCCTTGGATGACTAGAGTATATATATAATCGACCAATAATGTTTGGTCAAGTTTATGGTCCTTTTGGTAGGTATTGTTATTTTAATAAAAACTATATTATTGATTTTTCACTAAATAAATAATTTCTACCTCATTAATGTATAAGAAATTAAGGTAATTAAATATTTCATAAAAATTACTAATAAATTACCATGATAAATAAAAAAATTTCATATTTCAAATGAGTATTTATTATCCAATTTATATTCTGTATATCCTTATATTAAAAATAATATAATTATTAAAGTTTGAGTGTGTCAATTTTCACTTTCTTTAAAATAAAATAAATTAATGGTCTTAATCACATCCAAGTGGGTTCCAATGGAATCTATTTCTACCAAAATATGCCTTAGAAAGAAATATAATCATCCAATTATATTAAGACAAGTTTTAGGGTAATTTTATAATATTATATTTATCCTTAACTACCTAATTTACCTTTAACTATAGTAAATAAAATTTACCGTAGTTACAATTCATAGTTCCCAAAAATAAAAAGTATCCTATTAACATAATTTGGACCTACGAATTACAAATATGGAATCCATTTCTCTAAATTAAAATCATAGAAGTTGAAGAAATTAATTTAAAATTAAACTCATTCTAAAGAAAACGAGTTTTAAAAGTTAAAACATTACAAAAGATTGAAATTATTTTACCTATGAATTCAATGTAAAATAAATTTTTATTGACATACATTATATTAAATGATATGAATATATTCTATTTTATCTTTAAAAAAATTTAATATTATAATTTGACCATATAAATTATCTCGAGGAAAAAAGTTGTTTTTAAGTAAAATTTAGCGTGTTTTTACTATTCATCCAAATAAGAACATTGTCAGAAAAATATCAAAACTTTATAAAATTTAAATTTTTATATCCTGATTCAAAATAAGAAGTTTATGTTGTAAAATTGAACTCATAAACTTGTCAAAAATTATATTTAAAATGGGTGCGCCATCAAAAGGTGAAAAAATTGCATTTTTTTGAAAAATACTTATTTACCCTAAAAATTTATTTTGTTCTCATACCATGTTCTAGAAAATGTGTAAGATGAATGGTAATGTTATAAAATAAAAATTTTAGTTAATACTATTCATAATGGCTAGTTCATAATATTATAAGAATATGTCATTGTTTAGTGAAACCTGGTATTGCGTACAACACACGCTATCGAGGAAGGTCACGATTGCGTGTAATGCAAGCCAAGTCAGGGTTGCGTGTAGTGAAAGACTCATTTTTTGTTGCGTATAACTGAATCCAACCATATTTAATTTATAAATTGAATATATATATATATATACTCAATGTTACATAGAATAACTACAATCAAATGAACTTGAAATTGTGTGTAACACAATCCAAGAATAGTGTTGCATATACTGCAAGCTAATACTGTGTTGTGTATATCGCAAGATAATATGGATGTGAAGAAAAATAGAAGATATGAAAGAAATTAAAAAAAATATATCTCATAAAATCACAGTTTGTAACATTCTACCCCCATTAAAATGAATTTCGCCCTCGAAATTCATCGGGGTTATAAATGGTTTATTACATGAGAGTTTCTTTTATAGAAACCCTACATCGTAAGAAGGAATACCAAAACTTATCTTTAAAAACTAAAGTATAAAACTTAACGGTTACCCAAATTAACTAATCACTGGGTTTCCACATATGATAACATAGGTGAAAATATGGTTATGGAAGATAAATCTAACAATCAAGTTCTGATGGAGTGTGGTAGAGGACATGGCTATGATAAAGCCAACAGTCACAATGACATAAATTTGTGATAATATAAGGTACCAACTGATTCATCAGATATGAGAGCACTAGGAAAAAAATTTTGGTTTTCAATATAATTTCCCTAATGTCAACGCATTTTTGAATTAAAAGAAATACTTAATTGATTTTGGTACAATCTAACTGTTGTTCGTGCCTTGAACAATTTCCACTTCATCTCTTAAAGAAATGAAGTTGAATTTGTCTTCCATGAAGTGTTAATGGATCATGCGATAAAATGATAGGTCATTCCATTTGTCTCAAAAAAAAGGTTAGAAAATTTTATTAAATATACATAAGTCCATCTATAGTGAGATTAATCATATATGGTTCCTAAAATAGACTTATACTTCATATATAATACCAATTAATAATTTAAAACTAATTTATACTTACCAGGGACTTCTTATAGGCCAGTGGTAGGCGATAAAGGCCTGTCACACTTCGGTTGTGGGTTTGATTCCCATAGCCTCGTCCGACGCGACGGGTTGTCACCCATTCTTCATGTTGTCCCTTTTCATAAACTACACTATTATAACATTCCATCAATAATATAGAAAAATGTTCTAGACTTAAACAATACTATCTTATATCTAACTTAATTCATTCCAATCATTAGTCTTATTCAAAATACATTAGTCCAATCTCATAGTATAAAGAAAACGATTACTTGAAAGGTCACATAACAAGCACGTGAATTCCATCTTTTATCCCCCATATATCATAAGATATATCTTGTTGATCACATTCCAAAAATTTGAATACCTTAATCATGTATTCTCTTGAATCATAAATTATCATAGAACCACAGTGAAATCATGAATGATGCCAAAAGGTAACTCTTTCCACATACCAAAATCCCAAAAATTCTATATACTCAAACCACGATATCACATTGTCCTTATATCAGTCATGAGTTCATTAATACTATCAAACATTTCATTATCTCTTTATCCCTTTTTATGCACATATTAGGTGCTTTCCAAAAATATCTAAATAACATTTCTTGGTTACCAGTACCATTCAATAAATACCTTCAAAAACATATGGAAAAAATAGTTTAACAATCCTTAGATGTATCTTTATTCCAAAGTACCATGAGATTACTTATACAACATTACTCTTGATAAATATAAAATCATTCCACAACCTTCTTAAAAAATTGACCGATCTTGAACAATTCTTTCATCTCACATATCATTTGCAGTATCTTCATCATCATCAACATAAATACTACCCATACGACCATGCTGATTCTCTTCATGAGACTTTCCCTTAGGGAATTGGTTTGCATAATGCCCATACATTCCACATTTAAAACATTTAACAATTGTTGATGTCTTATCAATACCATTATCCTTGTCCATGGTGTTAACTTAATCTTTTCCTTTACAATTACTGGCTTTGTGTCCTTCTTTTCCACACCCAAAGCATCTTCCAGTTCCTTTGAAACATTCTCCCTGATGCCTCTTCCCACATGATTTAATTGAGGGAAATTGAACTTTCTTTCCTCTATGATCATCATGAAACTCCATCTTTCTTTTATTAGCTGAGTCTGGAAACTTACCAAAGTTGAGATTATTGACCATATTATGAGATTGATGATTAGGAATAATAACGATATGTGGACCTCTAGATCCAATTACATTTGGTTTCTCATGAAAAATATCATTCCAATGTCCATCATATCCTCCATTATCGTGAATCTTCCTGTTTCCATCCATTTTCTAAAACCCAAAGAAATAGTGTGAGAGGAAAAAATCATAATCGAGGGGAAGTACCTTCAATATCTAACATATTAGGTTTAATTATAATATCATTACCGTAATTCTAGGACTATAACCTCTACTTATAATTAACCATAGAGACATCCCTATACATACCTTAGAAATATCTCTCGGGATTTCACTAAAGTTTTTGCATCCTAGTTTCAACAGGTTGACTAAACCTTTCCTTTGATACCAACTATAGAGACCCAAAGCTTGATGCAGATGGAAATTAAATTAATTTTGTTGAATACTTAATACATAACAGAAACCAACACTCAAGGACTGTAATAGTTTGTGTCTTTGAAAACATATAACATAATCTTCTAATGATGGTGAACGATCTTCAACATATCCCATAAAGATATTCCACTTTTGTTTTCTTACCTAAAACCTTTATTTATATCCTGGGGAAAAGAAAACAAATAAAGGGTGAGTTAAAATGCTTAGTAAGGGTATTCAAGGAGAAAATAAAACAATCCATACACATTTGACCTTAAAAACATGAACATAATGTTTAAAAATCAAATTCTTGAGGAATGACATAAAACTTGGAAGTACGTAAGGCATAGATCATAATGGAACATCAATCATGATAAAATTTCATGGGAATAAAACATGTAATTGTTTAAAACCATTAATCTCAGGATATGATTTCCATAGTATCCAAGGCATTGGTACCAAGACCATCTTAGTGAAAAAAGTCCCTTACTGAATCGAGTCTACTCCTTGTTCTAGGCCTGTATCACTGAACAAGATTAACTTTCCATTCTAGCCTTGACTATCTCATGAGATATAATTCTTTACCCAATGAATTGGAGGGAGATATAGGTCCCACCCATCTCGTAATGAAATCATTCTTACTTTCTCCACAATATAAACATAAATCATTCATCACAACCCAAAGAATAAAATGGGCTTCATAAACATCATCCCATTATAACATAATCCATATAAAAGAAATGGATATCATTTAATCATAAGAAAAGTGAAACCATGTAAAGTATAGAGAAATTATACTTGAAACATAATCATACTAAATAATGTCATCTTAGATGGAAAATTGTATCGACAAAACACTTGAAATGAATTCTTGAGGAAAATATCTTTTCTTCTTCTAAAATCATTTTATTTTCACAAAATGCCATGAAATTTTAAATGAAAAGGATTTTTTGTAAATAATAATTAAATATTTATGATTAAGATTTATGAAAATAAGGTTTTACTAAACCGTAAAAATCTCTTCATGCTTTATAAGTTAAAAAAATATTCTTCTCGTACTTTTGTCGGAAATGTCAAAAAGTACCTCATATGGTAAAAAAAATAAAGATTCATTACATAACATGTAGTAAAAGTAAAAAATGGGTAAAAAGGAAATTAAACATACATGAAACAATTTTTAGAAAATAGAGACATGGATGATAAATATAACCCCAGTAAATACTAACGAATAAACAATCTCGGATAAAAACACGATTGGAAAAGTTATCCCTTTCCTTATGTCCGATATGATTCGTATGTAACCTAAAATATTGTATAATTATTTAAATAATATCATTGATTTATTATAGAATCATATTCATTGTTATGATATCATATATGGTTCACTTATGACTTTATATTACCTGTTATTTTGTAAATTCCATGTTAAAGCAGCGTTTTGGGTAAAATCGTTTCATTTATCGTACGTGTTTCGATTTGTTATTCTTGATATTATTAATCATATAATAATTTAATTAATTCCAAAATTTAAAACATGATTCATTATATATATATATAATAGATAGATAAATTAAATGAAACACACCGTTCATGGAGACGGTAGGCCGTACGTACGCATGAACATTGTTTTCCTTTTCTTATTGACTTGAATTGAAGTAAGTAGATGAAATATATATATATATATATATATACATAAATCTAGTAGCATTATTATGTTATATATTCCATTATTATTCATTATATATACTTTATAATCATTCTTTAATGGTTAACATGGAGAATGAATCTTATCGCGTCGTGGAGACAGTAATCCGTATGTACGCACGAGCGATGATATCATTTCTATAATTATTGAATGGAATTGGAGTGGATGATATAATATCATAGAATCAGTATGATGTTATAATAACCATATATATTTATTCATTACACCATTATACCCATCCAAGTAAGTTGGTGGTGGGAAAAACGGATTACACCACGGCGTGGAGACGTTATTCCGTACGGACGCACGCACGGTGATTTTGTTTTCCGTAGGATGGATAGATGTTGAAATGAGGTTGTTTCATATTTATAATAACATATTAGTATATTATTTATACTGATTTTATAACTTTATAATGAAAAAACTAAAGAAGAAGAAGTTAAATAAGAAAGAAACTTGAAAGTATCGGTAGAAGAGATTACCTCTTTTTCGATGCACCTCATTTAAGCTTCCTCTTAAGGGACTAGATTTTGTATTTTGGGAAGACAAGAACCTCTATAATTTTTCTAGGGAAGTGGAGAAGATAAATGGGCATAGTTTGGACGATCATGAAGGATCCAAGTGTTTTTAAGAGGAGAGGGATGAGGTGCCCTTTTATAAGGGAGGAGAGGGACACCTTTGCAAACCTCAAAAACATTAATTAAATATAAATTCAAACCCCACATAAAAACATCCAAAATGACTCAGATCCGAATATTTGATGAGATACGGTTGTAATACCATCAACCAATAAAATTTAGACATGTTTCATGTTTATTTTAAAACTTATCATTTTGATTTTGCCTTATTTAATCTATTTAATTTTATTTGTGGTAATAATATTCCAAATTTTAAATGGTTATAAATACTTACATATGTGTTGTGAATTTTCCATAATTGGATAATTTATAACCTTTTAGACCATATAATTTAAAATTTCTAGTTTTTAATTTTTTTTATTTTTAAATAATTTAATAATATTTTATTTTTATAAAATATCAATAGTGTCAATTTTGACACTATTAATTATTTGATTTTAAATAAAAACCACACAGAAGAGATGTTCAAAAAAAATATATATAATAGATTTATAAAATATCATATTCATCATAAAAATTCATGGGGAACATTAATTTCTTCATATATTATTTATTTTAATATTTTTAAAACCATTTATTTGGTATATCTCTTAATAAAATAATTACAACATCATTTTTGTATAATTATTTAATATACTTATTTTTTACAGAAAAATTAAAAATAAAATCCTATAATAAATATAGATATAATAAATTTCATAATAAATATTTTTAATCGAATTTATCATCTTAAAATCACAAAATTTAAATTATTATATTTATTAAATTATGAACGTGACATCTTTGACATCATTTAAAATAAAATATTATAAACATCCTAATCAGTTTTATAATCCTCCAAATGGTCCCCAAATAGACCCTTAGATGATTAGAGTATATATATACTCGACCAATAATGTTTGGTAATGTTTCTGGTCATTTTGATAGGTATAGTCATTTTAATAAAAACTATATTATTGATTTTTTACTAAATAAATCATTTCTACATCATTAATGTATAAGCTATTGAGGAAACTAAATATTTCATAAAAATTACAAATAAATTACCATGATAAATAAAAAAATTTCAGATTTCGAATGGGTATTAATAATAAAATTTATATTCTTTATATCCTTATATTAAAAATAATCTAATTATTAAAGTTTGAGTGAGACTTTTTTCACTTTCTTTAAAAAAATAAATTAAAGGACTTAATCACATCCAAGTTGGTTTTAATGGATTATATTTAGACCCAAATATGCCTTAGGACAAAATATAATCATCCAATTATATTAAGACAAGTGTTAGGGTTATTTTATAATGTTATTTTTACCCTAATTAGCAGATTTACCTTTAACTATGGTAAATAAAATTTACCGTAGTTACTATTCATAGTGCCCAAAAATAAAAAGTAGACTATTAACCTAATTTGGACCTACGGATTCCAAATATGGAATCCATTTCTCCAAATTCTAATAACAGAAGTTACAGAAATTAATTTAAAATTAATCCTGTTGTTAAGAAAACGAGTTTTAAAAGTTAAAACATTACAAAAGATTGAAATTATTTTACCTATGAATTCAATATAAAATAAATGAAAATGACATAAATGATATTAAATGGTAAAAATATATTATATTTTTACTTTAAAACATTTTACTATTATAATTTAACCATATAAATTATCTCGATGAAAAAAGTTGTTTTTAAGTAAAATTTAGCATGCTTTTACTATTCATCAAAATAAGAACGTTTTCAGAAAAATATCAAAACTTTATCCAATGTAAATTTTTATATCCTGATTAAAAAGAAGAAGTTTATTTTATAAAATTTAACTTATAAACTTGTCAAAAATTATACTTAAAATGGGTGCGCCATCAAAATGCGACAAAACTCCATTTTTGGAAAAATACTTATTTTACGTGAAACATTTATTTTGTTCTCATACCATGTTCTAAAACATGTGTAAGATGAATGATAATGTCATAAAATTAAAAATTTAGTTTATAATATTCATAATTTCTAGTTCATAATATTATAACCATATGTCGTTGTTTAGTGAAACCCGGTATTGCGTACAATACATGCTATCGAGGAAGGTCGTGATTACGTGTAATGCAAGTCAAGTCAGGGTTGTGTGTAGTACATGACTCATTTTTGTTCCATATAACCAAATCCAACCATATTTCATTTATACATTGAATATATATATATATATACACACTCAATGTTGCGTTGAATAACTACTATCAAACGAACTTGAAATTGTGTGTAACACAATCCAAGAAAAGTGTGGCATATACTGCAAGCTAATACGGTGTTGCATATAGCGCAATTAAATATTGGTGTGGCATACAATAAATGATATGTGATAAATTAAAAATAATTTATCTCATAAAATATCTGGGTGTCGCATTATTTTTCTGTGTTGTGGTGATGTATAATATCTAATGTAATTTATCCAAATAAATAATATCATTACCTAAACTAAACTCCATTTTTTGAGAATATAAAACATATTATGGGTAACATTCTCCTAATTAGGTTTTTCTATAAAATATGACCTTTCCATTTAATCAAAATTTCAGGAACACTATCATCATTTAACATATTCTAAAAAAACCATAATGATAATCCTCTACAAACAATTCTTATATATTTCACGATCTGTGTAAAATAATCCTTGATTTAAAATACTTATTTATATTTATCTATCTGACTCTTAATTAATATGTTCACTAGGATTTATAATCATATTCCTTGATACTTTATTTCTTTCATAATTCTTTCGTAGTCTCTTCATCATCAGTGATATAACAATTTCTCACACCACCATTATAATTCTTTTCATGAGCTTTCTTTATAGGACAATTATTTTCATAATACCCAAACGTTCTACATTTAAATCATGAAATAGTTGATGATACCTTTGGAAGTCCATTATTATCATCAATTGCATTAATTGAATGTTTCATTTCCAATTTTTAGTTACTTTCTTGTTATCTTTCTTTTCTAAAGTCCAAAAATCTCAATGTTTCCCTAAGACATACTCTTTCAGTATCAAGGAAGGGATGTAATTTCATGGAAACTACTTTATCATTCCTTTACCAAAGTTCCAGGACATTTTCCTAAACATTGTATCATATTTAGACATATACATAGTGACATCCTCTAACATTTACATACAAATATCCATAGGTATATCACTATGTTTTTATCATCTGAGTTTCCAATTCGTGATTATACCTCTCCTTTTATATAAACTACATCGACACATACACAACATTCATGGATATTAAATATTTTTAGAATAATATTAATCACATTAAAAAGTTATATGACCCAGAACCATAAAAATTTAGTTTCATTGGAATAAAAAATGAAATATACAATGGTGAAAGATCTTCAATGTTTCCAACAATGATCTTCTCATTCAGTAATCACTTGAAAAATCATTATTCATAACCATTTTAAATGAATCATAAGAAATAGTGAGATTATATATCCAGTAAGGGTAAATAATAGAGATACATAATCATAACAAGAAAATTTTTGTATTATAACCGGAAAATTACATTTTTTGGATCATACAATGCATATATAATATAATTTTCATGATTCAAGGAATAATGATTGGAAATTAATGATATATGAATAATAACTAAATCAAACAACATGAGTCATGAGAAAATAATAACGATATTAGAAAATATTCTTATCAATAAAATTATATTATAACATTGTTAATAAATATAAATAGAAATAGTTTCACCCATTAAGGTTAGGATATGAAATAATGTTCTAGAATAAACTCATGGACAAGAAACCATGTCCACACATAACATTAAAAACATATATTCTAGTGCACAAATATCCTTATGAAAGTGTAACCATGTTTATAAATAAAAATATAATAGTAATTTTCCACATCCAAGGCTATATTAGTTTAATTGTATCACTCCCCAAAAAATCTTTATATTCGAGGTTCACTAGCCTAACCATCTTAGAAGTCAAGGTTCACTCCCAAGACCATATTAGTAGTCATGGTTCACTCTTAAGACCATATTAGTAGAAAATGTCCCTTACTAAAATGGATTGAATCTATATTTCACAAAAGTCTATATCATGAGATATAAATCATTACCTAATAAAATAGAAGGAAAATTAGTCCCACCCATATCAAAAGGATGTCATACATACGTTTTTTAAAAGATTATAAAATTATTCATATGACAACCCTTGAAATGAAATGAGCATTGAAATTTTTTTATCATATCTTATACTATGGAAAATAAATAGGTTCCATAATTTTTTGACCATAGAATAACCCATGATAAAAAGTGGGTTTTAAAAGAATTTAAATCTTGGAATAGAAACATGTTTTATAAACATTATTTGAAAAAAATAAAAAAAATCAGTGAATCATATTGAATGACACATTGGATAATATTCCCATTAATACACGAGTAACACATACATTTGTAATCTTATATATAAAATAAATTTGAAAGTTAATTTAATACATTTATTGATGAAAATATACTTTGAAATTTGAGAAATGCGTTTTCAAAAATAAAAACAACCGAAACAAATTTTCACTGAATAAAATTTGAGAATGGAGAGTGGATGATTTGAAGTAACTAAATTCAGTTTTTGAAAATATAATATTAAAAAATATAAATCCGGACATAAAAATAATTTACATTATTTATTGAGAAAAATATAATTTCCACTAGGAAATAAAATTTTCAAAACATAAAATATTTTGAAATAATTTTTTAAATAACAAGGAAATATAATAAAGGAATATTTGAAATAAATGAAATATTTTATTTTAATAAATATCCTTTCAAAATTTATAACGTGTGATTTAAAAATAATCTAAAACATTTTTTGAAGACAATATCCAGTCCTCTTCGAAATAACGTAGAGTAAAACATAAACCATTGTAAAATATTTTTTGTTTAAAAACAATCACAAAAAAATATAATGAAATATTAAAATCATTGAAATATTTTTTTAAAAATTGTCATTGAAAAAAATAAATTATACTTTGAAAATAATTTATTATTTTCATGAGTAAAATATGCTTTCAACATTGAAATATATTTTTAAACATTATACATTTTCACATACTTTTTATTGGAAAATATCTGTGACAACTTCTAAAGGATGATTTGAAAATAATTTAAAAAAATTTATTACACATAAAAAATTTATTAAAAATAAAATAAAAATCTTATAATATATAATTTAAAACATCTATAAAACGTATTTAGAAGACATTATTTTTAAATAATGCATATTTTTACCAAAGTGAGAAGTAAATTTTAATTTCCTTTAAAACAATATATTAATATTTTTATGTACCAAAGAGTGGGTAGATGGTCTCATTTTTTGAATATGATACTAATATTAATAGGATAAAAATTAATGAGAATTATTATGAGTTGGATCATAATTTTTCAATATTGGAGGCTTGATTATAAAAAATTTCAATAAACGGTGAGATTATAACATAAAAATGATACCACATTAGTATATTTGAATCATATTCGATACGAAAGTGTAAAATAAAATGAAGCATAAAATAAAATAAAATTAATGTTATTTAAAATAAAACATATAAATAGGTAAATATAAACCCGTGATGAAATAATTTATTTTCATATGATAATATACATTTCATCAAAGAAGAATTGAGAGAAATTTCTTTTATCAAATTTTTATCTTTTATACCATACACCCCATGAAATAGAGATCAGAAAATGAATGTGTAAAAACTAATAATTATAATTATAAGAATAATCCAATACATCCATGGGTATTATAAAAACCTCATATAAGAAATAGGTGTTGAACATGTTTTTTTTCTCCCAGAAAATTAATGTGAGACAGAAATCAATTAGTACTTGAGTTATTAGAATCATGAGATCCATTAAATAATAATATAAATTGATAACATGGATATTATTAAATAAATTAAATAAATTATATAAATTTTCATAGAATACAATTTACACAAAAAATGAGAAATGAGTAGTGAATATAGAATAAGTCTCACATAAATAAAAGTGTGACCAGAAATCCCCTAATCATAAGTCCTGACATCCATAGGACTCATTAAAACCTCTTATATAATAATATTATGTTTATTAAATAACTATATAAGTGACATATTTACATATATAACATCATATATTATTTACTTATCAATTTATATAACCCTTTTATTAACTATTCGTTGTTTATGTTATGTTTTGGATTATAATAGCTTTGTTTGTTTTATATATTTCGACTTACAATTATTAGTCCTCTTATATATACCATGATTTTATGATTTAAAAACATTGAATCATGATATAAATACCATAAATATTCCTTATATATCTATATATATCAATATATAAAATATATTAATAGGAAATAAAATACATTGTTCAAGGGGAGGGTAGGCCATACGTATGCATGAATGTTATTTCCATTGTCCACTCGTACTGACTGAAAGAAAAAATAAATGAAATATATATATTATCATAATATTATAATTAATATTATATATATATATATATGTTTCAAATATTTCAATTAAAACCATCACTAATACATTTTATGTAATGCGTGAATGAATCATATCACTTCATGAGGTGGTAGTCTGTCGTATAGATGAAAGGCATTATCATATTTCCAAAAAATAGAAAGAATGAGCTATTCATTATATAATAATTCCATAATCATAATTTCATTATAAAGATAATTTTTATTATTCATAAACTATATAATAACTCATTATTATCAACCTTGAAATGTGGTAATGGAATAATGAATTACATCATTTCGTGAAATTGTTATCCAATGTACACAACAACGATGATTGTGTATCCCATTTGATAGATCTCTATGATGTTTTAAGACATTACATTAAAATAACAACATATATTAAAACTTATTATACTTTTTTTATTATATATTATATATTTAATAATTAGTTGAGGTTTGGTAGAAGGAAACAAAAAAATTAATGTTGGTAAACTTTTCCTATTTTTTGGGTAACTCCATTTGGTTTTCACTAAAGGAAATCCTTGGTTGGATTTCAAAAAAATTGATTCCATTACTATAATTAAAGGGAAGTTATAATTTTTCATGGGTAGTTTTTTGATGGGAAGAATGGATTTAGAGGATTCAAGAGATGGGTAGAGTTGGTTAAATTTTATAAGGGAGGTGAGTGGTAACATTTTAAATAAAAAAGGTAATCACCATTTTGAGGTCTCCCCTACATAATGTTCTTTGAAAAATAAATATATTAGATAAAAAGGGTATAGAGATGAAATATTTAAATCCAATGATGTTTTTACATTTTTAGATATCTTTTCTATCACTTATATATAGTTTAGGCCCTCAGTAAACTCATCTTTACTTAAATGTTGTAATTAATTTCAACTATTTTCACTAAACATTTTGGTCAAAAATTAAGATTTGAAAATTATAAATTTTGATGATTAAAAATATGTAATATATTATTTCAAATTCCACTAACATAAGATTAAGAAATTAATTTAATATTATTCCGATAGACCAGAAGAAACAAGATGTTTTTAATGTGAAAATGTTCAAACCTTTGAAATGTATTTATATTAAATTTCATAGTGAAGATGATTAAAATGGATGAATTTTGATTTTTTTACTTATAATATATGTAATTTTACATTAAAATCACATTACATTATAATTTTACTCTATAATTAAATTATATTAAATGTTGTTTTTCAATAAAAATTCATTATGTTTCACTATTCATAAAAAATGTATCTTCTCAGAAAAATACCAATAATTTACCATTGTGTAATTATGAAATTAATAATTCAAAAATTATGTTTATTTTTTCAAATAATATTTATAAAACGGTTATTTTTTTTAAAAAATTACACCGTTAAAAAGTTTTAAAACTTTTTTTAAGACAAATGTATCTTTTTATGCCTAAAATGGTTTTATTCATTTCTATTGTCCATAAAATACATATTATTAATGGTAAAGAGTTTATTTAAAATATAATGTATATTACATTAAAATAAATTATCTAATATTTTATTTGTTTTGAAGAAATATATTTCTATATAGGAATGTATTTTTATCAAAAAACAAATATCTTTATTTTCAAATTGTTATTACATTTATTTAAAATTAATTGGTTGAAAAAGAATTAATTTTCTAAAAATTAATAATCAATATTTTTATAATATATTTAATATTGTTGATACCCTGCATTAAAATGGCTATGTGACAACGATAATGATATTTTAATAATTATATTCATACTATATTGTAGTTTGGTAAAACTCTATCTTATGTGTAACAAAAGATATCAAAGGAACTCACCATTATGTGTAACACAATCCAAACATATATATGTGTGTGCCGAAATATAATCTATGTGTTTCTTAAGGAGTAATATTACCTTGGTGTAGTTTATAAATCCAAAATAACATGGTGAAGGGTGAAATTCAGGCCATTAATGAAATTTAATTTATAAAAAAAAGGTTCATAAAAGCATGGTGTGTTATACAATGATAATGGAGAGCTATGCTATTATTTTTATTCATAGAATAGGATGTGGATAAAATTATTTTTATACAATCTTCTATATAGTATGTGAATTCCAAGTGGAGGGGATTAGGTCTTATCTTCGGACTAAACACCCACTTCATTTCATTGTTCATTTTTATTTTCATTTATTAATTTCAAATATTTCATATTTGTTTTATATTAATATAAAAAACTAGTTTTTAGATATTTATATATAGCTTTTGTTTATATAAGATTTTTTAAGAAAATTGATTTCAAAAGATAAAGTAAAATTTCATATTCTTTGGACATATCCATTATGAAAATTTGAGAAATTTTTTTAAATATAAATCATATAATAAACTAATGTTTTGGATTAATTTGAAATTTATTTAATTATTGTATTTTTTTAATTGAAACTTTTTTACATAATGAATTTATTCATTTTGGAGTTACTCACTCCGACTAACATATTTTTATTAGAGGATTCATAATTATCCTTCAACAATGATTTTAGTTATCTTTTAATGATATGAAATTTCTATTAGTTATAAATTTAGTTCATTTTGGATATAAGAAAATAAGGTTATAATATAGAAAACCATACTTTTTAAATGAAAATAATTATAATTCATGAAAAATTACATTTAAAGTTAATATAGGGAGAATGATTTTTCCATTCTAGACTATTAATTTATAATAAGATGAAATACATAAAACAACTATAAATACATGTGATTATACTAGAAAATAATATGAAAATAATAATTATAATTACAAGAATGATTTTTATTTTTCATTAGGTGATGAAGTGTAACACCACAATCATCCACCATATATTTCATTTTAAATAATTCAATTGCTTGAACTACACATAACAATGAGTTCAAGCACACCATGAACAATCAAACTATCTTCTTGAAATGAGGTTATTAATAGTATTAACCACATTGTAAAAATAATAAATTATATGTTTCAATTAAGACCTCATTTTTGAGTTCAGAATTTCAAATTTATCTTAGGGTGAAATGTTTATAATTTTTGGAAATGTTTCCATTTTGACTAGTAGTGAAACAATTCCACATTATTGTTTAAAAATGAATTTTAAATTTATACAATTATATTACATTAAATTTATTTTAAATTAAAAATAAATAAATAATACCAATATTAATCCAATTTAGATCATTGTAATATTTTTTCATATTATAATTATATATACTAATTTATTAAACTTTTTAATGTCTCTTTTACCCACCTCCTATCCGCATCTACCCAATTGTCATTAAATTTATATTTTTCATTTCAATGAATTGGATTTTTAAAAACGTTTATACATTGTTTTAATTAGTATGAAAATTTTGATCTAATAGGACCAACTAAATTCTTTGGTGAATAGTTACTATAGTAAAAAAATTACAATGGTTAAGGGTAAATAAGACAATTAAAGTGAAAAAATATTATTATATTATTTTAAAATTACCTTGAAACATTTCTTAATTTTCTTTAATAAATGTTTTTGGAACAAAATAATCCTTATTTAAAAAAATTATCCTTTTTAGGACACTTATGTTAGCATAAAACATTATTATATTTTATTTAAAGAAGAGTTAAAAATGTTATATTCAATGTTTAATACATATATAATTTTTAATATGATAATATATAAGTTTTGTGGTTGAATATAAATATTATTTAGAAATATATAATTTTTTCTACATAATAGTTGTTATTTTTATTTTTTGGAAATAAATAATTAAATTAATTGGTGACACCATGATTATGTTGTAAGTGATTTATTAAAGGAAGAATCAATTAAATGTAATTAATAATATAAACATATATATATATATGTTGATATATTTTATTCCATACACCATATTTTTATATTATATGGACATTTTAGATATCATTTATTTTATTTTTTTCCAAAGGAATCATGTTGTTATTACTTTTAGAAAACAAATGTTAAATAGTGACAAATTTCAAATAAATGTGATTTTAAAATTAATTCTATTTTATTAAATGATATAAATGTATAAAAATATATTGTTTGGAAAAATAAATTTTATAGTTTTAAATATTTCATTTTGTATCCAATTTCGGTTCTTTTGGAGTTTTATTTTAAATATATTAACCCTATTATATAAAAAGACAAGTAGACACTATAAGAGTTAAACTATTTTCGTAAGGATTAAATCCAAAAGATAAGGTTAATTTTGTGATAACATGGATAAAAATAATTTTTTGAGAGGATTTAGTCCCACCCTCATAGTTTCCTTTAAATAAAATTCTTTGGAGATATTTGAAAAATAAAAATAAAATTATATTAAGTTAATAGTTTCAGATTATCAAAAAGTGCCCCCTCTCTTGTAAAAGGAAACCATTCCATCTCTCTTTTTTACACCTAAAATTACATTTGGCTTGGGCAAACCCTGCCCTATTATCCTCTTAATTTACTTCAATTCATCCTATATTCTATTTTTTCTTAAATACAACTAAAAATTCCTTTCGTACAAATATAATGAAGATACTCGAAGAAGAGGTATTTTTTAACAATTTAAATCAATTTCAATTATTCTTATACTACCTTTCCCAATGTTGTTTCCATACTAAAGTAATAAATACAGAACATAATATATTATGTGATGTTTTTAGGAATATCGGAAAACAATATTTTTCCTTTTATCCATCCTATAAAAAATAATATCACCCTGTGTGTGTACGTACGACATAACATCTCCATGTCATGGTGTAAATTATTTTTCATATATGATTTATTTAAAAGTATATAATGATGAATATAATGGATTTAAATAATAAATATGACATTATATTATTATATTATAATTTATATTCCATCCAAATCCTTACCCTTTCCAATTACGGAATGATACCTTCACTCATGTGTACGTACAACCTACCATCTCCATGACGCGATTGGATCAATCCTCCACTACCCACATTAAAGAGTGAATATGAAAATGTACATAATGAATGAATATATTATTTATGAACTCATTATAATTTTTTAGGATTTTATATGCTATTCATAATAAACAAGACTTATGGCATGAAAAATTATCATAAGAAAATGATGCAGTTTACACTCGAAATAATGATAATAATAGAATATTATTAGGAAATTAACATAAGAGGATAATATATGATATCATAAAAAAAATATTACTACTCTATACTAACATAATAATTTTTTTACAATTATAAAGGAGGCTAACAGACCCTTAACTGCATTATAGTATGTAGTAAGGGTTAATTTTCTAATGTCATTATTATCAGGGATTTCTTTTACGTAATAATTTACTGGGACATATTTATCATCCATGTACATGTTTCTTAAGAGTGTATTTGAATCAGTATTAACGTTCATTTACAAATTTTAAATCCAATTTAAATCATATTTGTTATATAATAGGAATTTGTTTTGTCATTTTCCTTACGAGGTAGTTTGTTTTACATTTGCGACAAAGTACGAGATGAATGTTTTTAACCTACACGGCATGGTAATAATTTTCTGATGTTGCAAAGCTTTAATGTTGTTAAAATATCATCTTTAATCTTAGTATATTATTTTCAATGAAAAAATTTTGTTTTTAAATTGATTTAAATTTTAAATAACAATTTTTAATAAAATGGGGTTTTTCAATAAATAAGTTTCTAATATTTTTATTAAAACATTTTCATTTATGCCATAATTCCTTACTGGATATTATGTTTAATTAAGGTTTATATTATATGATAAAACCTATCATATTGTTTTTAAGGTTTTATCAATAGGTTTACTATGAAAGTGATACTTTTTTAACATTCATGGGTATTGGATAATATATTAAGAATTTTTATGCTAGTTTTAATATAAATGTTTATGTTGGTTGTGATTTACCCCTTTCATAAGAGGAATACATTAGACTTAGTATGTAATGGGTAGGGCCCTATATAGCCCCTATATGAATCTATAGGTCTCATAGGAAAAGCTAATTCATTTTTACCCATTAATATATGTTCTTGGCATGAGGCATTGACAATATGGTTATGATGTCCGATATTATGCATTCCATCATTATGAGATTATTTACTAATATTAAATATGATTATTCAACTAATAGTATACCCATGTGAATGTTTTAATGGAATTATATGATTTATTCTATCCATATTATTCTAATTATTGTGTTTAAAATGCATTTGTTTTAGTTTGATACCTTCCCTTGTTAATATATGATAATTTATAATAGCTTCTGTTATATTGTTTATCCTTACTAAGCACCAAATCTGACACATTTCTTATGTTTCATTTTTTCTTAGGTGGAGAAGATGTATATTATTTATTAATTATAGGGATAATCTAATGGATATGAGTGTTTTAAAAGGAGACACTATTTTGTTTTTCATTTCAATAGGTAATCTAAAACTTAGGTTTGTATCTATTTTTTCCATGTATACAAAACTGATCAGTCATTCAAGATTTTATTTATTGGTATCATGCCAATGTAATAAAATAATGCATTTTCTTCGAGAATTTTGGTCAGGTATATTACCTTTTTTTATCAATGTAATATTTTTTTCAGACAATGGAAAATAGATTTATAAAAACCATGATAACAGAACCTTACTCTAAGTTAGTGATTGAGGATACCTATAGAAGAACATCCTAAAATTTTTATAATTTAGAGATTATGTGGGTATTCCATGAAATAAATCCCTATATATATACTACAATCTACATGGTTATAGCACAGATGTACATAGGAGTAACAACCCGAAAATGGTATTTTGAGCTTGGGTCGAGGAAACTTGGTTCAAGACAATGATCCTTACAATACACCTGGTTTGACACTCCTAGTGGGAATTTTTAGGATAATCCCATTTTCATTACAACCATGGTAATTGAATTATGTGTTAATATGTCCTGAACGAAACAATTTTTATGATTATGAAACTAGATATGCATAAATTCTTCAATATTTTTCAATTATTTTACTAGTTTGGAATTATGAATTATGATTTATAACCTAATATACTGTATTCCATTGTTTTAAATGGTTCTTCATGGAAGGAAATAAAAACATTTCAACACATGTAATCCATGTAGGGATTTTTCTATAATTAAATATAATGATGTTAGAGAAGGAGCTACAATGGATGTGGAACAACATATAACTATACTGGGATATCTCACTCAAGTTATGAATAACAACCATTCCCATATAAAGTATCCTGGTTCAAAATGTGGAGGACAAATGTTATACAACATCATGAGGCAATAACCTCCAACATTTAATGGGACAAAAAAATCCTTTTGTTGCTGAAAAATGTATAAGTTCTATAGAGAAAATATTTATTTCATTAGGGAGTAACGAAATGGAAAAATCTATCCTGGATGTTTGTATTTTCTTCATAGATTAAGATCAATGGTGTTCATTAATTAAAAACATAATGGAGTATGAAGAGGTATAAAATATGTAATGGAGGGAGTTTAAATAAAATTTATTAGAAAACACACTCTTCATGAACAACGAGTTGATATGAAAATGAAATTTTTTCCTATATGGAAAATGGAGGATGATAATGTTACAATGTAACGCCCTGACCCCAGCTACCCAGAGTCGGTGCATTAATTACATAACATTGGCATGATCATGAGAAAGATCAAGTCTCGAAAGACCGATTAGTTTAGTAGCCTTGGAATAACTAGATACATCCACAAATTTTTACATTATATCATAAAAAAAACATCTTGTCTTCATATCCCCTCATACTATCCCTGCAGGTCATTCATAAATTACTTCTTCATAATCCTGGAAAAAAAATAAAACATTGAAAGGGGTGAGCTCGGATGCTCAGTAAGGATAACATTATAGCAGAAGCTTTCATAAATAAGCATAAACACTTAAGGCAATTTGTAACTAAAACAAAAGCCTTTTAAACTTGAACTTCAGCATAAAATGGCAAAGGTAAAATGAAATAATGCCATTTACTTACTCACATGGATATTCTACTAGTCGAATGATCACATGCAATATCAATAACCACTTTCATAATGATGGAATGCATAATGCCAGACTATCATAACCACATAGCCAAGGCCTCGTGCCAAGACTACAAATAAGATTTTTCCAAGGCCTTGTGCCAAGACACTAGTTTGTCTCATGAGACCTACCGATGCATCGAGGAGCTATAGCGGGCTCCACCCGTCACTTATTAAGTCCAATGCATTCCCATATGAAAAGGCTTAAACATAACGTAAACATTCGTATTAAACTAGCATACGAAATGTCAATACTTTCACCACAAACCATGAATGGTATAAAAATAGGACATCCACAGTCAAACATAATTCATTCGATACAATATGGAAGATTGTATTGTATCACATTAACCTCAATCAATAATAATGAAGGATTTTGACATAGATGAAAATAATCATCAAAACTATTTGAGAGAAATATCCCCCTTTTCTTGAAAACATGTAAAAGTCACACTATTTGTCAAGAAGCCGTTTAAAAGTATATTTTTGAATCAAAGTGTCCCATACCACTTTGAAACTTTTAAAAGGAGTTTTAATTTTAAAAATTTAATGTCCATATAAATAAATCCTTAAAACCATTTTTAAAATATGGACATTAATGAGCATGATTTAGAAGAATAATTCTTTAAAACATTTTAAAATGGTATTTTGGTTAGAGTTTCTAACCAAAAGAGAGACACTTGAATAAAAATAATTGAGGTAATCAAAACATTTTAATATCATGAGAATAAAGGAATTCATGATATACTATGTCAAAGTACATTATATACACCACATAAAAGTGATTTGGTGTATATCATCAAAGAAGTCTCAATGGAATGTAAATTGAGATGAAATTTCTCAAAAAGGTTGTATCCTTAGGTTAAGGATAAATCAATGACATAATTATGTGTGACAAATATAAATACACTAAATATGATTGGATATTCAGTGTAAAACAATCAAAGGACATTCACACATATTCTTGTAAAAACAATACCAACGAATTGGATGTTTAACTCAACAAATGGAGAATGAGTTAAAATTACTCTTATCAAATTCATATCAATGACTTGAGAATTACCAATGGAGTGATTATGTGTACCAAACTTCTATCCACAGGAAGGGGAGTGGAAATTATGACATAATTAAATGAATAGTGATTCCACACATAATCTTGGGGTAATATAATCAATGAAATATGTGTAAAGCCAAATGAGTGGAAATTGAAACCTCAAATTCCCTTATCGATTAGGTAACTTACGAAACATACACCCATGAGAGAAGTATCATACCATGATGATGTAAATACCCATAAATTAAAGTATATTACACAATGAATACGATCATGGGTAGTACACATACACCACATGCAATAATTAAGTGGTGATCAATGGAATTCTCACGGAATTAAAAGTGAGATACGAAAACCCTTACATTGTACTTTTTCCTTGGTCGATGGTAGGTTTACCTCCTGTATAATGGTGAAATAATTGTTATTGAATAATAAAAGAATCATTTACTTTAATATGATATCATATATGATCTTTTATCATTGATTTGTTAATAATATTTTAGAATTATCGTCATTTCGGGTGTTAACGGGTTCATTTTACTTTATATTCTTTGTTATGTGAGACATATTCGTTATTAATGGGATGTATATTATTCATATCCAGAATGGTATCAAGTTCTTAAACATCATTTTTAAATCATCAAATGATAATTATACTTGAATGGATACGATGGAGAATGAATCTCATCGCGTTCGTGGAGACGGTAGTCCGTACGTACGCACGAACGCTACTTCCATTTAATTTTTATTTTAAAAGAATCGAATCCAAATTATACATAGGTATATTACTATTCCAGTATAATATAATATTTTATATATGTTACTTAAGTTCATTTACACCATCCTTTATACGTTCCATGTGTGGTATGAACGAGTCATATCATTTTAAGGGGGCGGTAGTCCGCACTTCCTCAAATGAAATTATCGTATGTATATACAACATGAAACGAATAATGGTATGAAATAAAATGGAATTAAAGAAGCTTATATATAAAATATATATCATTAATATCATATTTAATTACAGTTCCATCCTAATGGCCACCATGAGAGGCGGTAAGATGTATTTGAACAATCATCGTTTCGTGAGGCGTTAGTTTGCCATCCACAGAAACATTATGTTCATCATCCATTAGATGGAGTTGTGTGAATGTGTAGTTTGAATCCTTCTTATAACAACATCCTAGTATATTGAGGATACTGGTGTTGTTACAAAAGAAAGGAAATAAAAATAGTTTGGGGGTTGAAGAAGCAAAATAAATGAAAATAATTTAAGAGAAATCGTTACCTTTAATTTAGGTAACTCACTTTGGATAGAACCAAAGGACTTGTTGAAATGCTTTCTGCCTAAGGGGAAGCTTCAAGGAGGAGGAGAGGGATGTGGGGAGCTTAGTTGGGCAGAGTTTGGACGAGCCAAGTGGCTTGAGAGGTGTGAGGAATGAGTAGAAGTGGTCTCCTTTTATAAGGGAGAGGAGGGGCTCTTTAGGAAAGTGTGAAAGTATTACTTTATAATATATTTGTATTCGGTTTATAATGGTCCAAAAATCATTGAGGTCGACGATAAGATGACTCATATTCTAAATAACATCAACCAATAAGAATTGGACAGGTTTTAGATAATATTTTAATCATTATAATCTTATTTATTTAAATGATTTATTAATGAGGTAAACATTGCATCATTATTGTGTCATTAATAATTTTAATTATTTGATGTCTAAAAATTATAAATAAAATATAATTATGTAGGAAATCTTTTTAGCTTTCTAATGAATATTTATAATCTAAAATCCAATTTATATAACCCTATGTAAAAATTGTTTTGCTAAAAGATATATGCTTGTGTCATTTTTGTATTCATTTTAACTTAATTAAAATAAAGTGTCATTATCACTTACAAGTGGATCAATGGGGTCCCAAAATTGACCCAAAGATGCCCATGGTCGACCATGTATCAACCAATAGGGTTAAGACACGTTTTAGGGTAATTTAGTATTATTATAATATTATTTTTTAACCCTTATTTACCGGATTTACCCTTAACCATGGTAAATAAAATATTTACCGCAGTAATTATTCAAAATGTCTAAAAATAAAAGTTAACTATTTACACAATTTGAAAATCCTGATTCCAAATATGGAATCCATTTTTCTAAATTCATAACACAGAAGTGGCAGAAATTAATTTAAAATTAATTCCCGCTGTCAAAACAAAAAGCGTGTTTTTAAGAGATAATAACTATCAAAAGATTGACACTTGTTTATGTTCGGTTTAATTGTAAAATTTTGTCTAATGACCAACATTATATTAAATTGTAAAAATATATTCTAAATATACTTTAAAACCACTCAAATTCATAATTTATCACTATTAATTATTTTGATTAAAAAAGTTGTTTTTAATTAAAATTTAGTAATTTTTACTATTCATCAAAATATGAAAGTTATCCGAAAAGTACCAAAATTTCACCTTAGGATAAATTTGATATTCCGAATCCAAAAATGAAGTCTATTTTGAAATATAAAATATAATTTCAAAAATTAAGTATTACTATTCATAACGGCTAGTTTGATCGGTTGTGGTGTGTGTTAAAACTCGAAGTTGCGTACAACACACGCTACTGTTTTATTCAAAGGAAAGCGTACCGTGGAAGCTTGGAATGTTTTATTTTAAATTTTTTGATGTCCCCATTTAGTCAAAAGGTTTAAAATATTGTATCTAAAAAGGGTTCACTATTAAAATTTGGTAAAAGTGCAATATTGAAAATGAATTTGTTCTTACATTATGTCTAAGAAACTCATAATATGGATTCTAAAATTATAAGGATTATATAAAGTTTAAAATTTAGTTAACACTATTCATAACCTCTTTTGAACAGCCTGTTTGGTAAGTCATGGTGCGATTGAACTTGGTGTTGCGTGTAGTGAAAGTTATTGAATTATTTTGAAGAAATAACACACTATAAAATCTTGGGGTGTTACATTCTCCCCTCCTTCAATAAATTGCGTCCTCGCAATTTGAAATTGTTCTTCAAAAATAAAAGGTTGAAAATAGAAAATATATTTGTGGGAAAACCCACATCCGAAATTGGTTTACTAAAATTTAGTCTTAATATGAGGAAAAGAGAAATGAAAGGGTCACCACCAAATTATGATCTTGATTAGGAGAACATTGGTGGCAATTAGAGACATATAATTGGAGGAAAAACGTAAATATTTATAGGTAGTGGTTGAGGTCATCAATCACAAACAAGTATAAAATTGAGGTCCTTAAACTCATCAATCTATGATGATTTGAAGTACCATCGGTTCAACAAAATATAGGGTATTGGGATCACACATTTTTGACATTTCAAAATATCTTAGTTGAAATCCCACATCTAAAAATGAATTAATGAGGCCTCTATTTAAAATAAAGAGTGGAAAGTATGAAGATTACCGAAATTAACACTTACTAGGGTTCCATGTAGGAAAATATGGATATGGAGGAGAAATCTAACCATCAATTATCTGATGGAGAGTGGTAGAGAACATGGCTATGAATAGGCCAACAATCCCAAAGCCATAAATTAGTGATGATTTAAGGTACCATCTAGGACAACATTTTTTTTAAAGTTACATTATATAATGAAGAGGAATTCATTTATGATATTGACTAAGAACATTATGAGATATACTTAAATTTTAAGTAGATTTTCATTCTTTAATAAATTTCCACCACTAACTCAATTTTTTTTTAAACGATGAGTATTCAAGAAGACTTGGTCACACTGGGAGAGCTTGAATAAACTTCTATAGAATCACATGATCCATGCAGGATAAACCATATATTTACATTGTCTTTGAAGATTAATCAAAACCAAAATGGTTAGTGAATGATCTAATGATCCCCCAAAAGGATATTAATTGATATAAATATGCACTAATCTTAATTTCTAAAATTAAACCAACAATACTCCAAAGTTAAATAGATACCATTCAATAACCAATTGTCCTTAAAATCCTTTAATATAATCCAAACTAATATTGAAACCCAAAACATAGAAGAATTTGATTATGTAGTCTCCCATGTTACATTGTATCTCCAAATTACATCAAATACTCTTAAAGTCACATACTTAAATGTAATCAACATCATCACATATTCTCTGTTATAGGTTAATCATTTCCATAAATAACCCAAATCACTATAAATCAACAATAAAAATGTAGATAAAAATCCACCATTACTCTACAAATGAAACCTCATTGTATTCTATTTTCCTTGGGCATATAGTGTTCCTAACAAAATGAACATCTTCCAAAATAACATTTATCACTTAATCACCAAATCATTTTCCTATACCAAGGGTATTCATTTGATAAGACATAAGAACCCAAATCATCTTATTATTGATCAATAAAATCATTTAACAAAAAAATAGTCATACTAACCAGGGACTTCACGTAGTCCAGTGGTAGGCGATAAATCCCAATCGCACTTTGGTTGTGGGTTCGATTCCCACAGCTTTGTCCGACGCGACGGGTTGTCACACGATCTACGTGTTGTCCTTTTTCAAAACTATATAATATTACCAAAATGAGATAAATTCCTAAAAATAACATAATTTAACCACAAATGTTATATCATACTTTGCATTTTCATCCCAAATTATAATAACTTATCATTTTCTCAAACCCCAATGATCATATAAAACCAAATGGTTATTTATACCTATATCCACAAGAGAAGAGGCAATTCTTCCTCAAATATCATTCTCACATGGAAAACTGCGGGGTTACAAATACAAGAGAAAATTATTCCAATGTAAACCCATCAACAAGTAGTGATAATTTTTCTCTAACCATTTATTTCCACATAGCTTCTTCTTTGACCAAGAAAATATCCTATAGAATAGGACATTCACTCGGGTAATGGCCAGGTCCCCTACATTTACGACAAATGACTGTAAATGGACTCTTGGGACCATTTTTATCTTCTTCCATAGTACTCTTCATTTTTCTTCGGCAATTCTTCACTTTATGTCCTTCCTTCCCGCACGTAAAACATTTCGTTGTCCCATTGAGACACTTTCCTAGGTGTCTCTTTCCACAATTCCTGCATGATGAAAATTGAGGTTTCTTTTCTCCATGGTCTCCATTGCTGGAGATCTTATCATTTATCACCTTTCTCTTCCTTGTTGAGTCTGGGAGTTGGTTAATATATATGTTGTTGATCATATTTTTGGAAAACTGATTTGGCATAAAGACGATATCTTTTACGCCTATCAACATTCCATTTTGTAGCTCATTGCCACCACTGTTCCCAACTTGTACATCATTCTCAAAGTCACTATGACTTCCTTGGAATCCAGCCATTGACTAAAACCAGAACGCATTGTGTGAGTAATAGTAGTCGTAAAATCATTTAGAGATTAAAATGTCACCATATTCTCAATTTGAAACATATTAGGATTAACCAAGGTCATTTACTCTCATCTTATGTATATATTACTTAAATCGGTTTGTAAAGAAAATGTAAATTATCCTAAGCATATCCCCCGGGAGTGTCTTAACCAAGAGTGCAGCAAGGCCCGTTGTCGTGCACCAGTTCCCGTTCGAGTCTAGCTCAAAGCGGTGTTTTCGGGTTTTACCCCTAGGTACATCTGTGCCAGAGCCGCCTCTAACTGCTCGTATCCAGACAGGGATGTATTGCTCGGAAAACTCACAAAGTCTCTAAAATACCAAAATTTTAGGAAGTTCTTCTATACTAATCCTCAAAGTTCATCTTAGGTCTATGTGCTCTAATCAGAGTTTGTCTAAATCTAGCTTCCAAGGTTTGTACTAAACTTCCTCTGATACCAACTGTAACGCCCCGACCCCAGCTACCCAGAGTCGGTGCATTAATTACATAACATTGGCATGATCATGAGAAAGATCAAGTCTCGAAAGAACGATTAGTTTAGTAGCCTTGGAATAACTAGATACATCCATAAATTTTTACATTATATCATAAAAAAACATCTTGTCTTCATATCCCCTCATACTATCCCTGCAGGTCATTCATAAATTACTTCTTCATAATCCTGGAAAAAAAATAAAACATTGAAAGGGGTGAGCTCGGATGCTCAGTAAGGATAACATTATAGCAGAAGCTTTCATAAATAAGCATAAACACTTAAGGCAATTTGTAACTAAAACAAAAGCCTTTTAAACTTGAACTTCAGCATAAAATGGCAAAGGTAAAATGAAATAATGCCATTTACTTACTCACATGGATATTCTACTAGTCGAATGATCACATGCAATATCAATAACCACTTTCATAATGATGGAATGCATAATGCCAGACTATCATAACCACATAGCCAAGGCCTCGTGCCAAGACTACAAATAAGATTTTGCCAAGGCCTTGTGCCAAGACACTAGTTTGTCTCATGAGACCTACCGATGCATCGAGGAGCTATAGCGGGCTCCACCCGTCACTTATTAAGTCCAATGCATTCCCATATGAAAAAGCTTAAACATAACGTAAACATTCGTATTAAACTAGCATACGAAATGTCAATACTTTCACCACAAACCATGAATGGTATAAAAATAGGACATCCACAGTCAAACATAATTCATTCGATACAATATGGAAGATTGTATTGTATCACATTAACCTCAATCAATAATAATGAAGGATGTTGACATAGATGAAAATAATCATCAAAACTATTTGAGAGAAATATCCCCCTTTTCTTGAAAACATTTAAAAGTCACACTATTTGTCAAGAAGCCGTTTAAAAGTATATTTTTGAATCAAAGTTTCCCATACCACTTTGAAACTTTTAAAAGGAGTTTTAATTTTAAAACTTTAATGTCCATATAAATAAATCCTTAAAACCATTTTTAAAATATGGACATTAATGAGCATGATTTAGAAGAATAATTCTTTAAAACATTTTAAAATGGTATTTTGGTTAGAGTTTCTAACCAAAAGAGAGACACTTGAATACAAATAATTGAGGTAATCAAAACATTTTAATATCATGAGAATAAAGGAATTCATGATATACTATGTCAAAGTACATTATATACACCACATAAAAGTGATTTGGTGTATATCATCAAAGAAGTCTCAATGGAATGTAAATTGAGATGAAATTTCTCAAAAAGGTTGTATCCTTAGGTTAAGGATAAATCAATGACATAATTATGTGTGACAAATATAAATACACTAAATATGATTGGATATTCAGTGTAAAACAATCAAAGGACATTCACACATATTCTTGTAAAAACAATACCAACGAATTGGATGTTTAACTCAACAAATGGAGAATGAGTTAAAATTACTCTTATCAAATTCATATCAATGACTTGAGAATTACCAATGGAGTGATTATGTGTACCAAACTTCTATCCACAGGAAGGGGAGTGGAAATTATGACATAATCAAATGAATAGTGATTCCACACATAATCTTGGGGTAATATAATCAATGAAATATGTGTAAAGCCAAATGAGGGGAAATTGAAACCACAAATTCCCTTATCGATTAGGTAACTTACGAAACATACACCCATGAAAGAAGTATCATACCATGATGATGTAAATACCCATAAATTAAAGTATATTACACAATGAATACGATCATGGGTAGTACACATACACCACATGCAATAATTAAGTGGTGATCAATGGAATTCTCACGGAATTAAAAGTGAGATACGAAAACCCTTACATTGTACTTTTTCCTTGGTCGATGGTAGGTTTACCTCCTGTATAATGGTGAAATAATTGTTATTGAATAATAAAAGAATCATTTACTTTAATATGATATCATATATGATCTTTTATCATTGATTTGTTAATAATATTTTAGAATTATCGTCATTTCGGGTGTTAACGGGTTCATTTTACTTTATATTCTTTGTTATGTGAGACATATTCGTTATTAATGGGATGTATATTATTCATATACAGAATGGTATCAAGTTCTTAAACATCATTTTTAAATCATCAAATGATAATTATACTTGAATGGATACGATGGAGAATGAATCTCATCGCGTTCGTGGAGACGGTAGTCCGTACGTACGCACGAACGCTACTTCCATTTAATTTTTATTTTAAAAGAATCGAATCCAAATTATACATAGGTATATTACTATTCCAGTATAATATAATATTTTATATATGTTACTTATGTTCATTTACACCATACTTTATACGTTCCATGTGTGGTATGAACGAGTCATATCATTTTAAGGGGGCGGTAGTCCGCACTTCCTCAAATGAAATTATCGTATGTATATACAACATGAAACGAATAATGGTATGAAATAAAATGGAATTACAGAAGCTTATATATAAAATATATATCATTAATATCATATTTAATTACAGTTCCATCCTAATGGCCACCATGAGAGGTGGTAAGATGTATTTGAACAATCATCGTTTCGTGAGGCGTTAGTTTGCCATCCACAGAAACATTATGTTCATCATCCATTAGATGGAGTTGTGTGAATGTGTAGTTTGAATCCTTATTATAACAACATCCTAGTATATTGAGGATACTGGTGTTGTTACAAAAGAAAGGAAATAAAAATAGTTTGGGGGTTGAAGAAGCAAAATAAATGAAAATAATTTAAGAGAAATAGTTACCTTTAATTTAGGTAACTCACTTTGGTTAGAACCAAAGGACTTGTTGAAATGCTTTCTGCCTAAGGGGAAGCTTCAAGGAGGAGGAGAGGAATGTGGGGAGCTTAGTTGGGCAGAGTTTGGACGAGCCAAGTGGCTTGAGAGGTGTGAGGAATGAGTAGAAGTGGTCTCCTTTTATAAGGGAGAGGAGGGGCTCTTTAGGAAAGTGTGAAAGTATTACTTTATAATATATTTGTATTCGGTTTATAATGGTCCAAAAATCATTGAGGTCGAAGATAAGATGACTCATATTCTAAATAACATCAACCAATAAGAATTGGACAGGTTTTAGATAATATTTTAATCATTATAATCTTTTTTATTTAAATGATTTATTAATGAGGTAAACATTGCATCATTATTGTGTCATTAATAATTTTAATTATTTGATGTCTAAAAATTATAAATAAAATATCATTATGTAGGAAATCTTTTTATCTTTCTAATGAATATTTATAATCTAAAATCCAACTTATATAACCCTATGTAAAAATTGTTTTTCTAAAAGATATATGCTTGTGTCATTTTTGTATTCATTTTAACTTAATTAAAATAAAGTGTCATTATCACTTACAAGTGGATCAATGGGGTCCCAAAATTGACCCAAAGATGCCCATGGTCGACCATATATCAACCAATAGGGTTAAGACACGTTTTAGGGTAATTTAGTATTATTATAATATTATTTTTTAACCCTTATTTACCGGATTTACCCTTAACCATGGTAAATAAAATATTTACCGCAGTAATTATTCAAAATGTCTAAAAATAAAAGTTAACTATTTACACAATTTGAAAATCCTGATTCCAAATATGGAATCCATTTTTCTAAATTCATAACACAGAAGTGGCAGAAATTAATTTAAAATTAATTCCCGCTGTCAAAACAAAAAGCGTGTTTTTAAGAGATAATAACTATCAAAAGATTGACACTTGTTTATGTTCGGTTTAATTGTAAAATTTTGTCTAATGACCAACATTATATTAAATTGTAAAAATATATTCTAAATATACTTTAAAACCACTCAAATTCATAATTTATCACTATTAATTATTTTGATTAAAAAAGTTGTTTTTAATTAAAATTTAGTAATTTTTACTATTCATCAAAATATGAAAGTTATCCGAAAAGTACCAAAATTTCACCTTAGGCTAAATTTGATATTCCGAATCCAAAAATGAAGTCCATTTTGAAATATAAAATATAATTTCAAAAATTAAGTATTACTATTCATAACGGCTAGTTTGATCGGTTGTGGTGTGTGTTAAAACTCAAAGTTGCGTACAACACACGCTACTGTTTTATTCAAAGGAATGCATACCGTGGAAGCTTGGAATGTTTTATTTTAAATTTTTTGATGTCCCCATTTAGTCAAAAGGTTTAAAATATTGTATCTAAAAAGGGTTCACTATTAAAATTTGGTAAAAGTGCAATATTGAAAATGAATTTGTTCTTACATTATGTCTAAGAAACTCATAATATGGATTCTAAAATTATAAGGATTATATAAAGTTTAAAATTTAGTTAACACTATTCATAACCTCTTTTGAACAGCCTGTTTGGTAAGTCATGGTGCGATTGAACTTGGTGTTGCGTGTAGTGAAAGTTATTGAATTATTTTGAAGAAATAACACACTATAAAATCTTGGGGTGTTACATACAAAGTATGAGGATAACTTCATAAGGATATTAGGGCATGATTCAGACTACATATATAACACAAGAAAATAGATTGATCGATTCTTCGATGGGTTAAAACCCATTCTTTGACGGGAACTGTTATCACAATATTGAAAATATTATAAAGATATAATCTCACATTCTATCAAGATCGATAAGGAATTCTCAAAGTATAATGAATTTAATGTAAGTCCAGAGAAGAAGATGGCCATTAAAAACTATGGAAAAGGAAATAAGGGGAAGAAGGGAAAAGTTAACATTCCAACCTGTAGATATGTGGGAAGAAACACCCTAGTACATTCATAATGGGGATGAGAGTTTGTTTCAAGTGTTGAGAAAAATTCCCCCAATCACATGATTGAATGAAGAATAAATAATATACCGAAGTTCAATGATAAAATTTGAAAAATATTGGAAATTATTAAAATGGTTATCCTAAGAGTCAAGGAAACATTCCCGAGAAAAGGCCAAGGGAGAAAGGACAATATTTTGCAATCACAATGGTTAAGGTTGGATTGTCTAATGATTTTGTGGAATGTACATTACTTATTTACTCATATTTGGAATTATAATTTTTTTGATATTAGATCATCAAATTCGTTTATATCCTCCATTTATTCATTAAATAATATATTTTTTATATTCAAATTATCATGTTATTTGTCATTTTAAACCACTATGAGAAGTCTCAGTGAAACAAATATGTATTTGAAAAAACCAACTATGAAATATAAACATGATTTAGATACTGACACTAACATGATACCTATAGTATAATTTGATACAATCCTCTATATGGACTGGATATAAAAATATTATGTGAATAATTATTTCAAGTAGAAGGAAGTAATGATTTGTATGTAATATGTAGAATCCATTATTATTAGAAGAGAAACATAAATATTTGAATATAACCTAGAAAAAACTCTTGTAGATCTTCAAAATGACATTTTTGAGGAAGAGTATAACATAAAACATACAAATCTCAAAATTGAGTGTATACCTATCCTACAAAAATACATTGATGTATTTCTAAAGGACATACCTGGATATCCTCCAGAGAAGGAAGTCGAGTTTTCTATTGAATTAATCCTTGATTCAAAACCAATATCAAATACTCGTTATTGAATGGCCACCTTGGTATTAGTATAGTTGAAGAAACAACAATAGGAGTTGAGTAATAATGGATTTATTTTCCATAGTGTTTCTACTCAGGGAGCCCCAATATTCTTAAGAAGAAAGACGAATAAATAAGTTTGTGCATCGAGTATAGGGAAATCAATGCTATTAAAATAAAGAACAAGTATCATATACTTAGAATTAATGTTTTTTGAACAAATTAATAGATCTCAAATTTTTTCAAATTTTATCATTTGTTCTAGATATCATCAATTTTTTTTAATGAAGGAATACATTACAATGGAATCATTCCAAACAATGTATAGACATTAAGAGTTTATAGTACTTTCATTTGGACTAACTAATGTACCCTATATCTTAATTGATCTAATGAGAGGATCCTGAAAGGAATATATTTATGATTTTTGGAATTATTTATAGAAGATATCTTGGTATACATCAAAATCTACTAATAAAATGAGAACCACTTGCAGAATGCTCTGAAAAATCTTATATTAAACGAGATATAGCTAAAATGTAAAATGAGTGAATTCTGACTTTTGTAAAAAACAATTCTTGGTCATATAGACTTGAAATATGAAATATCTGTTGATACTTCTAGGAAAAAGGATCTCCAAGAATAGAAAAAACTGATGATTATAACTGAGGTACACATTATTATTTGTTCATCAGGTTATTATCGGTGTTTCTTTAAGAACTTTTCCTGATTGGATAACCTGTTAACTAAGATAAACCATAATGGGGATAATTTTGTTTGCATAAAAGAGTGTAAAAAATGTTTTTAATAATTTAAGAGATGATTGCTCAATTATCCTATATTGACATTACCATTTGTAAATGATGGTATTTGGATTTATAGTGATGCATTAAGGAAATGAATCAACTGTTTAATTATTAGTAATGATTAGGTAACCGCATATGCCTCAGGGAAAAAACATTCATGAACAAAATGACCCAACTCATGATCTTGAGTTAGCTATAGTAATATTTTCTTTGAAGATATGGAAGACACCATCTCTATGATGAATGATGTGAGATATATACTAATCACAAGAGATTGAAATATATTTTCTCTTAGAAAAAACGTCAATATTAGACAACAGAGATGGCTTAAACTACTAAAGGATTATTACTTCACAATAACATACCACTCTCTGATGGAATATATGGTGGTGGATGCATTGACAAGGAAGGACTATTGATTTTTGAACAAGATGATTGTTTAAATGGATAGTTTTTTCATGAAACTAATAATAATAGATATAATAATTATTATGTATGTTGAAACATCACTACATTATAAAATTATTTCTGAAACATTATTATAAAAAAGGATAACAAGTTATTTGTACGATGATGTTGATTTTCAATGGAAAATTAATTTTTTGAGTGATGAGAGATTGATTTACATCATATATGAAGATAGTATTTTAAAATTTGGGAAGAGGATTTGTGTCCCCTCTATGGGTGATAAAAAAATAGAATTATTGGATGATTCTTATAGCTATAATTTCTCTATAAACCCTAGTAAAACTAATATGAATATATATTTGAAGGAAAAGTTTTGTAAGACATCATGAAATATAATATTACTTATTATGTGACAAGGAGTGTGGTTTTTCCTAGGTAAACGCAGGAATACAACATATTAGAGGATTCCTACAGCCTCTTCTAATACCTATGTGGAAATTGGATGATATTACAATGGATTTTATCATGGGGCAATAGAATATTTCTAGAAGAAATCATGAAATATGGGTTATTGTGGATCGTCTTGCGAAATCATTACATTTTATCAATATGAGAGAAGATTTTCCACTTTAATTGTTAGAAATAATATAAATTAATGAGGTTGGAAAACATGATGGTATACCCCTATCAATTGTTTCTGACTGTGATCCTCATTTTATATCATGATTATTGAAATGTCTTTTGAAGTCCCAAGATACTAAGCCTCATTTGAGCACATCCTACCACCCTCAAATTTTTGGAAAAGAAAAATGGAATTTTCAAACATTAGAATACATATTGAGATCTTTCTTAATTGACTTTCAGGGTATGCGGGTTCCGTATTTTCTTCTAGTAGAAGTTTCCAATAATAGTAGATTCCATTAAATTATTCATATGGAACCATATGAAGCATTAATTTGAAAGATATTTCTTACACCTACTTCCTAGGATGATGTTGGTGAAAGAAAACACATAGGACTAAAACTTGTTGATGAAACAATGAGAGAGTTAATGATTATTCAAACCTATATAAATGCAACACAAAATTAAGAAAAAGAAAAATATTGTCAAAGGAAATAATTATTTGGTGTTTCAAGAAGAAGATCGTGTTTTCTTGAAATAATCTCCATGGAATTGTGTTATATAGTTTGATAATAAGTGTAAGATAATTTTCAGGTACATTGAACCTTTTGAAATTTTAGAATTATTTGGAGTTCAGATTATTTTTTAGCAATTCCATCATGTCTCTCTAATGTAAACGAGGTTTTCCACATATCACTGTTAAAGAAAATACATGCTAGACCCACCACATTTACTCATCTTTGAAGAAGTATAAATCTAACCTGGTCTATCCTATTTTTAAGAGCCTATTGAGATTATTAACACATGAAAATAAGTGTTTAGGAATAGTACGACCCAAATCTTAATTGTTCCTTGGAGAAATAAAAAAATGCAAGAGGCGACGTAGGAACCTAAATAACAAACAATGAAGAACCACCCAAACCTGTTTATGATGTTATATTTTCAAAATTTCAGGGATGAAATTATTATAGGATGGAAGAATTTAACACCCCAAAATACATGATACATTTATTTTTAAATAATTCAATTTCTTACGGTGCAAAGAACACCGTGTTAGAGTGTACCATTACCTCTCAAACCTGCTGTTTGGAAAGAGGTTATGAATAGTATTAACAACATTATGAAATGTATAAATTTTATTTTTAAAAATTTATTGAATTTTTTATTTTATAATATCAAAATTTTCGTAGTGTAAAATCATGGTAATTTTCTGTAAGATATCAATTATTAATAAATAGTGAAAAATACTCCATTCTAGTTTTAAAAATTATTCATTTAAATAATTATATTACATCTAATTTATTTTGAAGTAACAATAGATATATAAAACATATATTAATCCAAAATAGGTCATTAGATTCTTTTTTTATAACAAAATTAGGTATAAAAATATTCATGAACCTTTAAAAATCTCTTTTACCCTGCCTACTAATCACATCTATAGAATTAGAATTAAACTTATTGTTACCATTTTAATGAATTAAATTTTAAAAAATGGAAATTAATTGTTATAATTGTTATTAATTTTTTGGTCATATAGGTTCAACATATTTTTTTGGTGTATAGTAACATCAGTAAATTTTTATTTTTTGACCATGTTTAAGGGTAAATCATATAATTAAAGGTAAAACAACTAATATAATATTATAATAAAATAACCCTGAAACATATCCTAATTTCACTGGATATGTTTTTTTGGAAAAAAATCAAAATTACGCCAAATATATTATCCTTTTTAGTCTGCGTGTGTTAGAGTATTACATTTAGTATATTTTATATAATATAGAGTAAAAAATGTCATTTTTAAATCAAAATTACTATATCATTTTTTAATTAGAAGTTATGTATTAGATATGGTCGAATATAAATAGTAGTTACAAATCTGAAATGTTTATATACATAATGGTAATTTATATAATTTTAGAAAGTTAATAATTATATTAAATTGTGACACAATGATAATAGATTAATTTTTTATTAAAGGATGAATAAATTAAATGATATAAATGATATTAAAAAAAATTAATATAAAATAGTTGATGAAATCCATTAATTTTATGGACTACAAAGACATGTTTGGGATGATTTAGTGTAGTTTCTTAGGAAATAAGGGTGTTATCACATTAAAGATTATCATGTATTAAATAGTGTCAAATGTGATGTAAATGAGATTTGTGAAATGAACACTATTTTATTAAATGATATAAAAACACTAAAAATATATGTTTAAGCCAAATGACATTTATAGTGTTAAATATTTCATAAAATATCCAATTGGGGTCCTTTTATAATTTTATAGTAATTACATTAACACAATAGTATAAAAAGAAAAGTAGACACGATAAGAGTTAAACTGTTTAACAAAGGGTTAATCCAAAAGATAAGGTTATTTATGTTAACAAAACATGTCTAAAAATTCATTTTTGAGAGTAATTAGACTCATCCTATCACAAAAAAAACAGGGTTGACCCTGAATAGGTCACTTGAGTTGATCAATGAAAATCCCCGAGAGGCGTTCCTGATCGTCTCTGTATGTCGATAAGAGACAAGGAATCATTAGATTGATTATGGGAATGATTTCTCCCAATAAAACATATAAGGATAGCAATATAAACATATAATCAAAATGAACACAAATTTAATTCTTCATTTTACATCATTTACATTTGAAAATAAAAATGATAAAAAACTTAGCAACAAACTAAAACCGAAACAACCAAGAGGAACTAGACACCAAATCGAACCTTCATGTCACCCCAATGTTCACTCTCCAACCAAACACCTCTCAGGGCGCGAGGTGACTAAACCAAAATAGGATCCTACGAGGGAAACTAAAAACAAGAAAACACTATAGGATTCATTATTAAAACATAGTAGGTAGGCCCAACAAATTCTGTACCCAATTCATATCCATTAAATAATGAAACATTGACTTCAAGTTAGAAATAAAATCTATAAAGATTGGTTTTTCCATAAAATTCATTTATGAATACTCACATCAGAAACCACTTACTTCGCATTTCAAATCAAGGATCATTGTGATGATAAGTTATGTTCATCTTGGGGAGGGATAAAAGAAAACAAAACAACAAAACATTCATTTTTTATTATAATGAGAAATAGCGATACAAACATTTTTAATATAATCACCCATCCATGACATACCATGGAAACTCCACAATTAATAAAAAAGGAGTTTTTCCCATAATGGGGGAAGTGGATAACATGTCTAGTGTTAGATCATCATGAAAATACATAGTAACTCAGAGGAGAACCAGAACACACTATAAGTGTGACTGATCTTGAAGGCATGACCTACATAATAACATCATTAATCCCTACTGGTAGACCATTTCACAACATGTCCTAGTCGAGCGTCTCAATCCCGTTGCAATAATAACAAAATATCCCCCTAATATGAGCCACCATATAGTGCCTTATCTAAAATTGTTTCGCAATCGTTCTCAGAATACCAATTTTTTATGCTATGTTCCCATGTATATTTCACAAGTGGGTGTAAAATACAATTCAAAAAAAGTCACATATATACTATATACACATCACCCAACCGGCACCACATTTACCACCTCACGGGTGGTCCCTTACTACCAAATATTAATTACATAAGGATGGTATCATAATAAGGACCCTCCCACCTTATAGGTCAACATCATGGAAAGGATCCCAATCAATGAAGTGTTTTACAAAAACCATTTTACAATGGAAAACATGACTCTATCTTCAAAAAACTCAACCATTTACCAAAAACACATAGAACCATTTATAAAAAAACAACAAATATCATCTTTATACTGATGTTTCTAAATGATCCATTGTACCAAGCATTCACCAAAAAGTTTCTAGGTGAATTTTAAAGACCAGTTGAAACACACAATTCATACAGAACTGAAAAAAAGATTTCAAACTATTTATAAACCAACCATCTTTTACAAATTCCAAATGCTTCATAGCTTCCAACCACTCACTCGAGCATGTTTCAAGACCAATTGGGCCAAACCATATTGAACAAATTTGGAACAACATTAAAATTCCAAACAAGCCATCAATCATTTTCAAATAAAATCATTTCATAGAATACCCTACACCAACCATATTTCAACCAAACAATCCTCTAGAAACCTATTTCAACAATACAACCCACCATTTAGAATAAATAACTTTTTTGAGGGCCAAATAGGCACACCAACATAAAATTATTCTTTGAAAACGTATTTAAAAACATAATTGACCACTTTTAACATCAAACCATTGTTAATAAATTCCAACCTATACGATTATAAATCACTAATTCTTTATAATATCCAACCGATCCATTTCCAATGCACAATGTTTGAGAATCCATTTATGACAATAACATACCATAAAATCCAAGGGTAAACATACTAATTCCACATGGTCCAAATAATTTAACTATTATAAAACCTATTTAGAATCTAATGGAGGATAGAATATCAATAAATCAAAACAAGCATAATTTAATGGAAATATTCAATGGGGTCATACCTTATAAATGGATTAACTCACGGAAGCATGTTCCAAACATCAATCACATCACCACCGAACCCAAACGAGGATGGGACCAACCTAATGCAACATGTTTAACATGAAAAATAATGTATCAACTCCAAAATGAAGGATCCTAGTACCTCGGGTTTAGGAAAAACAAAAATCTCAACATAATAACCCATAATTATTGAAAAGAGAAAGAAAAGGAAGTACTATAGGGGGAAGGTCACCACCGGAGTCGACCACGCCACCAAAAGAGGTTGGTCGGTACGAGAATCATGCCGGACGGGTGCATGACTAGGTGGACTGCAACTGTGGGTGTGCGCCGGAATAGGGATCCAGGGAGGGGTGCATGTACTGTAGTTCGAACAAGGAGGGGGAGACTCCGGTGGAGCTACTCAGAGAGGAGAGGGCTGCCCAAGTGGAGTCAGCGGGACCTGGTTGGTGTGATGGGGGGAGTACACAAGGTGGGGTTGTGTGACATGAGATATTGGGGAGGTGGGGTGGGAGATGCACCAAGATACGGGAAAAGCCACAAAAATTAAAACCCTAATAAAAAAAGATAATCATAATGAGAACCATAATAATAATAATAATAGTAATAATAATAACGAAAACAATAATCATAACAATAATGAACATTATTAATGATAATAGTAATATTACACATGATAATAATAATTTCAACTTTAATAACAATATAATACTTCCAAAATTAGTAATTTTAATAATAACTATTCCTTTAATAATAGTAATATTATTATTATAATCCACGTCAAAATAATATTATCATTATTATGTTGAATTATTTATTAAACTAAATTTTAAATTTATCTGACTCGTTCACTTTATTTTATTTGATCGATTCAGATACCACAAATTTGTGGAAACCCTAGCTAACCAGACAGCTCCCGCTAATAGTGCAGTGTCCGCGCACCGACCTAAACATTTATAATAATAATAATAATAACAAAAACAACAACATAATGATAAATTAATTTATAATTCTTATTTCGATCTTAATAATAATAATATGAATAACATTTTTATAAATTATGATTATATTAATGAAACTTAAAAATAATAATTAAGATCATCATTTCATTTTTAATAGTAATAATTTCCATAACAATTGTAATAATAGTAATAAAGATTAATAAAAAAACAAATTTAATAATAATAATACTATTGTCTGTAATAATAATAATTTTATTATTATGCATAAAATGCATGATTTATTTTTCTTATTTTAAGACTCTTTTTTACATATTATCATTATTTATTTAAATTATTTTTTTTATTTTGAAAACCATCCAAGAAAAATTGTCTCCGAACTATGCCATACCCGTGCGACAGGTGAAGCAAGGCCAAAAACACTAATCTCTTAATAAAAATAAAAAATTTAAGCACTGGCCTCCCCCAAACCCCAACCCAATCCGGAACAATGGAAAAAATCAAACCTAGGTTTTACAATTCACTCCACTATAATTCATTACAACCCAAGAAGGCCAGAATAAGGATGAACCCCCAATACAAAAACTGATACACCATTACAGTTCACAGAGATTACCAATGAACGACAACAAATGGATCACAAAAACACTGCCAAGAAGATACAGGTTAACAAGATGAACTCAGAACACTGAAAAAGTCTTCCCACTAAGTACCACCCACCCACAAATGTTAAAAACCCATAGTTGATCTGTCAAAAAAGGAATAGAATATTTACAATGGTAGGTACAACCTTAAAAAATCAAATGCCTAAAACATCTTCAATCAAATTCATATCGTCATCCAAAATAAACAAATGAAATTCTAACACCATATTGGGGAATCCTCTATATATTTACTTCAATGAAACCACTAGGCACACCCATCCCAACAGTCACTCAATAAAATGACTTTGAATTATGTGGCTCCATACGAGGCCATCCACCACAAGATGATACCTAGAATGGTGCTATGCAACTTACATGGGGAGGCTCAGACAAACTCTCCACTATAAGAAATAGGATAACACTATCTTTAATGAGATCCTAGATGAGTCTCCCCACCACGTGAACTAATAAAGGAAGAAAAAACGCAAGAACATTTAAAAAAGACAAGAAACCCCCACCACAAGGGGAAGGGGGAATACCCTAACTAATGGGGAATCAAAACGCTATCAAGTGATGTAACAACAACATTACATCACTGTAAGAATACAATCCAAGCCACACTAAGGATAAAGATTAATCCATGTCACTTTTTAAACTACCGATGTTCTCTTGATTACACACTAACTTCAATCTGATACATTTGGCTAGACCTATGATGTTCAAAGCATCTCCCAAATCACAGTCAGACATTATAATCCCCCATACCAAAAGAAAATATCAAAATTTCACAATACACAGTTCCATTAAAATAGTATTACACAAATTTTTCAACAACCACCATTCCTACAACTGATGGGAAATAAACACAAAAAATGCCACCAGGTAAAACTATTATATCCAAGAAACTTCACAAAAATAGGACCCCAAACTAATCCAAAAACACCATCCAACCTCTGTAGATAGTCTGGTGTGACCTTCGAAGAGATGATTCTATCTTTATAGCACTTATTGAGATAACCCTGATGGAACTACTTCAGGTGACCCACACATCCTTAGGTGTTGAAGGTTCTTAGACAACATTGTCATGATGGATTATTATGACCCCTCTTCCCATAGTGATGATATATCATTGAATTGAACTATGAAGAAGTTTACTAGAGGTCTGAAGGGATTTTAATTCCCCTACCATCACCATCAGCATTAGGCCGCTTCTCATTCTTCTTATTTCCATCCTCTTCTCAACATCCAAAAAACAAAGAAGGCTTCGCTATCCCATGTACTACAATTAACATAGCTTCAAAAAGAATGGATTTCCCCTCCCATCGTATAAGGTGGATAGGATGAATTCTTCCACCTTCGACCGCAGTTTAGGTCGAAGCAAAAATTTAATACGTCGAGCTTTTTTGTGGTCATTTTTAACATAACATGGTTCATATGAAACTAGGTCCAAGAAATGTCAATAAAATTATAATACCGATATGACATCCTATTGAAGACCACACAACTCCATCCTCTTTCACATCATTGTCATCTAACAGAAATATTGTTGTATAGATGATGACTTGAAGAACACCGAAGTAAGATCTTCTGGAGAGATTTTTTGAGACATAGTCTTCCACCATTAATAGTTTGGGCCTTTGATCAAGTATTTAGAAAACATCACCTTTAATGACTCATAAAGCACAAGAAAATTGTAGTCTCTCTCAATCATTTGAATGAACTCCTATACATTGATAGGATTTTTTTGAACATAAAATAGAGGAGGGATAATTTTCCAGAACAAAATGGAGCAGTCTATGGTTTGATCAAATAGAGTGTTTACTAAAGATGCACCACCTGAAGCTGCCCATTGGGGACCATTGAATCATCATGGGGGAGGACACTAAGAAACAAGGAAATAAGGAACATGATAAAAACAAAGTAATTATGATATTGAATTTTACTTTTTACAATTTAAAATAAGACCTTTTAAAACCATTTAACAGAAATAATAAAAACCCAAAATGGTTCGCAAGGGGAACTAGTGTTGATCGGTAATATGGTCATATGGTTGGCTTCTATATGCCAGTCACGCCACCATCATGGAGAGAATTCCAGGGAAACTTATCTAGCTCCACATGGATCAACATGCCCTGTGAGCTCACATAGTCTACTACCCAACACTATTTTCATTTCCTAATACAAATAAATCCAGAAGGACCAAATACACTAACCACCCAAACATCCCCTAGTAATCCGATGTTCAATACGAGTAATGGTTCATGACTTCATTCTCATTCCAAAACCCCGAGCCCGATAATCCTACCCATTCTACCATGTAACCCCCAAATCACAATGGGAGTACTAAAAGAATGGTCATCATTAATCCAAATCCTCTAAAACCATTTTTTCACGAACCCACCCAAGTCAACCCTGAACCAGTCACCCGATCTGATTCGATGTAAGGCCCAAGAGGCGTTCTTGATCCACTTCGGCAAGTGACAAGCACCGGGAAATAATTATAGAGATGATGAGAACGATTTCACCCAATGAAATAGATATAGAAAATATTATAAACATAGAAGTAAAAAAACATCAAATTGATTTTCATATTTTACATCATTCAAAATTACAAAAAATGAGACAAATAATTGAGAATGAAACAAAAACTAGAACAACCAAGTGGAACCTGACACCAAACAAAACCTCTATGTGAACTCGAGGTTCACTCTCCAACCAAACACATCTCATATCCTGAGGCAGTTGAATAAATATTGGATCCTGTGGGATAAACTAAAAAAAATAAAACACTATAGGAATGAGTATTGAAACACATTTGGTAGGCCTTACTAAATCTATATCCAATGTGTATCCTTTAAATAAAGAAACATTGATTTTAGGTTTAAAATACAATCCATAATCCTAGGTTTTCCTTAATTTTCATTTTTAAATACACAAATCACAACCCACTAACATCACATTTTAAAACAAGGTTCATTATGATGACAAGTTATGTTAATGGGGAGCAAGGATAAATGAGATGAAAATAAGAAATATTCATTTTTCACTTTAATGTGAAATAGGGAATATTTTTTTTAACAAATACGGAAATCCCTAACCTTCCAAGAGAACCCCAAAACTAAGAAAAAAGGAGATGGTCTCATAATTTGGGCAACGGATAATGAGTAGAGTATTGAATCATCATGGAAATACCTTGGAAATCATAGGAGAACCAAAACATACTATATGTCGGACTCATCCTGAAGGAATTTCCTACTCAATGATGTCATAATGCCCTACTGCCTGAATGTCATCCTAACTGTCCTGGTTGAAGGGCCCAATTTCATAGCAATAAAAATAAAATATCCACTTTTATAGGCCACTATCCAGTGCATACTCTAAATGAGTGCATCAATAATTCTCAGTAGACCTTGTTGTTATGCTAGGTTACCATGTATATTTCACAAGGGGATATTCAATACAATTAAATCAATAAGTCACATATATGTTATATACACATCAACAAACCTGCACTACCCTGACCACCTCAAGGTTGATCCCTTTCCATCAAACATTCATTAAAAATGGGAGGTCCCATACCAAGGATCCTTCCACCTCATAGATCAACATCTAAGAAAGTACCTCATCCAAAGAATGGTTTAAAAAAATAAAAATTCCAAAATTCCAAATTAGACTTTAGTTTCAAAACAGTCATCCACTTAACAAAAAACCTAGAAATATTTCAAAAACAACACCAAACAACATCTTTAAACTAAAATGTCCAAATGGGCCTCTAGACCAAGAATTCACCAAAATGTTTCCATGTGCATTTTAAATCCTAGTTAAAATACACAAATCTTACTAAATTTCCAAACGATCTTTCAAACTACTTACAAACCAACATTCTTTTAAAAATTCCAAATGAGCCACAGCTTCCCACCAGTCATCCATGTATATTTCATGACCGAACATGAAAAACCAATAAAAAAATTTGGATCCACTTTAAAATTCCAAAAGGGGCTTCCATTATTTTTACAAAAACAATTCATTTCATATAATACCAAAAACCCACCATTTTTAAAACCATAAAATCCTTTTTAAACCCATTTCAACAATCCAACCCACCATTTAAAATCAAGACCACATTAACAAGAACCAAAGGGGAATCCCAAGAAGCACTTATTGTGAAAAAAAACCTATTTTAAAACATAACTCACCTCTTAGAACATCACAATTGAGTTAATAAAGTCCAAGCTACAGATTATAAATCACCAGTCATTTATAAGAGTAAATTGGGCCATTTATAAAACACAATGTATGATAAACCATTAGCAACCATATAAAACCATCACAAAACCAAGGGTATAGTAACTAATCTACAAGTTAAAAATAATTTAATAACAAAAATGCCTATTTAATAACTAAAGGTGGTAAAAATATCTTGAAGCCCAGAAAATATTAATTTAAATTATATATAAAATGGTGTCCTATATCAAGAATGGAGTTACTCCTGAACGTTAGTACCAAGCTTCAATCGCATCACCACCCCTCCCAATGGAGGGTGGAACCAACCTACATCAACAAGTTGAATATGAAAAATAATTTAATGGCCCTATAAAGAATGAACCTATAACATAATGCTTGTAAAAAACACATATATCAACATAAGAACCCTATATAAATGAAAGGAGGATGAAAAGGGAGTACCCGAGGCGAAGGTCACCTCTAGAGGAGACCATGCTGCCGGAGGAGGTCGACCGATAGGAGAATCACGCAGTAGGTGTACATAGCACGGTGTAGCCTGACAATGGATGTGCGCTGGAATATGGAAATAGGGAGGGGCACCATCATGTTGCTTCACATAGGGAGGGGCGATGTCGATGGAGTTGCGTAGGTAGTGGACAAATGGATAGGGGGAGTCGGCCAGATATGGTTGGTGAGAAGCAGTGAGTGAACCATTGGGGATGGGGAACACGATGAGAGAGATGATGTAGGTGGGGTGGGGAATGCACCATGTTAAGTGGAAAATACACTAAATATAATAATAAACCCTAATAAAAAATATAATCATAATAAAAACTATAAAAATAATAATGGAAATAACAATCATATTAATAAACAACCTTATTAGTGGTAATAATAATAATACACACAATAATAATAAAGATTTCATTAATAATAATATAATAATGATAAAAATTATAATTTTAATAATCACAATTTCTTTAATAATAATAATAATATACACAATAAGATAATATTATCATTATTACGATAAATTTTTTATTTAACTCTATTACAATTTTTTCTAACTCATACACTTTATTATGATTAATCGATTCAAATACAGCAACCGTACGGGTTCTTGGGATGACTGCATGGCTCCCTCTAACCGTGTAGTGCCCACACAGTAGTGTAAATATTTAAAATAATAATAATAACAATAATACTAATATAATGATAAAATAATTTATAAATCTTGTGTCATTATTAGTAATAATAATATGAATTAAATATTTAATAATTATGATTATATTAATGAAAATTAATAATAATAATAACCCTTTAATTTTTTAGTAATAATTTTAATAACAATTTTAATAATAATAATGATGATTAATAAAAAAATAATAAATAATAATATTACTATTATCTGCAAGAATAATAATGTTATTATTATGCTTAAAACGATTTATTTATTTACTTTATTTTAACACTCTTTTTAACATTGTTTCATTATTATTTTAATATTTTTGTTTGATTCGAAAATCAGGCAGTCAGTAGGGTTCTAAAGTTGTGCCTTGCATGTGTGTGTGGTGCTGCTATTCCCAAAACACAAATATTTTAATAAAAATTAAAAACATTAAGCATGGACATAACTCGAACCTTGACCCAAGAAGGAACTAAGGAAAAAATAAAACTCACATGTAATAAATCCTCATCTTATCATCCCAATAACTCACATAAGATCTATTTTAAATGAAAATTAAATTTATATTAAATTAATAGTTTTGGAGTTTTAATATGTTCCCCTCCCCTCCCATATAAAATGTCACCTCTCCTTCTCTTTTTTTCAAATCTCAAAAAATCTTTTAATGAGATAACTCATGACCACTTCTCCTCAAATATTTCCTCACATCATCCAAGAGGCTATACTATGGGAAGAAATCTAACCTATGAAGGCCTTTGTGGAAATCAAAATGATATTCTCAAAGAAGTGGTAATTATTTTACTTTTTCAATTCAATTTATTTTCTTCTTCTACACAGGTTTCCAAATATATTTCCATCATAAAGTAATAAATATTGTATAACTGTATTCACTGATGTTTTTATGATCATGGTATAACCACATTCCTCCATTTACCGATCCTATGATAAAAAATATCACCATGTGTGTGTACGTACAACTTACTGTCTTCATGCTATACGGAAAAATGTTTTTCATCACTACGTTATTTCAATAGGTATAACAATGAATATAAAGGATTTAAATAATAAATATTACATGATATTTGTACTATATAATTAATATTGCATCAAAATTATTACTTTTTCCATTACAGAATGATACAATCTCTCGTGAGTATGCCTGACCTACCGTCTCTTTGATGCAATAATATACATCCTCCATTAAAACAATTTAAGAATGATTATGAAACTGTATATAATGAATTAATATAATATTTATGAACATAATATGTTTTTTATATGAATGATATATATGATATTCCTAGAAAAGAAGACATAAATGATAAAATAATATGAAGAAAATGAAGTAGTTCATGCACGAAATAATAATAATAGTGTAATATTATTAAGAAAATGATTTAAGAGGATCATATATGATAACATAAATCATGTATATAGTTCTAGTATAATGGAATAAAATTATTTAACCATTATATAGGTGGTTAATGCATCCTCTACTAAAGGTGAGTACGACGTAAGGGTAAAATTCGAAATTTCATTATTAAATAGGATTGTTTTTGGTAAGAATTTACTTGGTCATTTTATTATACATATTTATGTTTCATAATTATGTATTTAAAATAATCATACTATTCTATTACAAATTTTTAATGAAATTTTTACCCATGGGTGATTTTATAACATAAATCTTTTTTCATTTTTTTACAGATGTATGTTGTTTGAATTTTTCGACAATGTACAAGTAGAATGTTATTTAACTTATACGGTGTAAGCAGATATTTACTCCTTCATGATTCCATAAATTTTTAGAAGATTAATTTACAATAATACACAATTAATTAAATTAAAAAAATTTATTTTTAAATTCTAATTAAATTTAAATAATTATTTTCAATAAAAGGGGTGCATCTATAAATATGTCATTAATGATTTTATTAAAGAATTTTCATCTATCGAAACATCGATTTTTGGATCTTTTGATTAAATGATGTTTTTTTCATATGATACAACCTATCATATTGTATTGAATATTTTATGAACAATTTTAATGTGGATGTTTTAATTTCTTCCATTCATATTTTTTGGATAATATATTGATATTTCTTATGATAGTTCCAAAACAGATTTTTATATCAGTAATGTTTTACCCCTCGAATACATTGTAATTAGTTAGAGATGGATAAGTACTTATATATCCCTTGGATTCTTAGTATATATCATGAGATAAAGAATTTTGGGTTTTTACATGTTTATGTATGGTCCTGGCATGAGGACATAACATTATGGTTATGATGTTCGACATTACGCATTCCCTTATGATGAGATTAGTTATTAATATTGCATGTCATTATTCAACTAGTAGAAATTCCAATGGAATTTTAAAATGGAATTATTTTATTTATTCCTTTCATATTATTTTTTAGATTATGTATAAAATGATTGTGTTTTATTTTTATTTATTGAATTATTAGTTTATACATATTTATGATTGCTTATTCTATATTTTTTATCCTTACTGTGGATCTGATCTCACCCCTTTCTTTTGTTTTATTTTCCCCCGGATGTGAAGAGGTATATTATTACTAACTTTCATGGATAATATAATTTATATGAGTGTGTTTCAAACGAGACATTATTTTGTTATCATTTAATGATGAAATGTAAAACTTCTGTTTGTATCTAATTTTACCAAGGCTACTAAACTAATCAGTCCTTCATGATATGATTTTTGATGGTCATTCCTATGTACAAAAATAATGCACCATCTTCAAACATATGGGGTCATGTAATTACATTATGAATTTAATCATATATATCCATGTACAAACACATTTTAAATTGGGGACACATTAGCTATTTCTCATGGGGGAACATGTAATGTCATAAAAATATTCCAAAATAACTTGACTATTAATTATTAATCTTTTTGAATGATGATTTTTGGGAATATTTACAATATTCATATTTTGATTAATGATATCATGAATACAATTCAATTAATGGGGAAACCTATATCTAACAATTTCAATGTGATGTGAATATGAAGGTGTCTTCCAGATAGTTGAAGAGGGACCTTAGTTCCAATTAGAGAATCATGTGATGTAATTCAGTTACATATTAAGAAGATTATTTTAATATTGATGATGTATGAGGAAGGAAATAATGTCAATATAGAATAATAGGATGTACAAAATAAAATATGACCTTCACATTAACATTATTAAAATGAACTGAAAAAATTCAATTGGCTGATCAACCATTGAAGAAACACCTTATGAGAGTGATAAAGAGATGGATCATCAAGATAGAAGGTTAAAAAGGTTTTATATTAATAAAAATATATTAAGTGAACCATTATACAATGGTAAATGTGATAATATAGGAAACTGAATAATGGATTTGAAAAAATATTATTCCTAAAATGAAATAAACTGTTTTCAATGTAAGAGGAAAGGACACATAAATGTTGAGTATACTAATAGGATTTAAATATATATATATATATAATAATAATTATAAGAGGTTTAATAATTAAATTAATGAGACTTGGAGTCATTTTTTAAAACATATTGAGTTATTCTGACACAACTTATGTGGATAACCAAGAATGAGCCAATATATGTTTTATAGAAAATAAATATGAGGTATCCAATGCCTTTAGTACTTATCTTGAAAATATTTCTACTAGTATTAGGGATGATAAGAAGGATTAAAATATTTAAACTCAATTTTTTTTTGAATAGTGTAACATGCTGGAAGATAAATTTAATGAGTTTATGGATATATATAATACATTAAAGAAATAGAATTCCCCAATTTGAAGTTTTAAATAGGAAATTACCACTGAACTTGTGAGAAGTGATCAACTATGAAATGATAAAAATGAATTAAAATTGACTAATTATATTATAAAGATGTATGTTGAAGGAATCACTTATTTCAAAAAAAAATCTTACTCAAATCCCTCGAAAAAATACCACTCTTATATACACTACTGGTATTGGAAATCAACTTGGACAAAGGATAATTATTAAAAATAATGTTTTTCCATGTTCTAGTACACCTACCATTTTTTATTCATCTAGACCAAAAATATTATTTATTTATATAATTTTAAAAACTTTTTATTGGATGGATGTTATCAAAATAAGGGTTCTTAATGGTTTGGTAACTAATATTAATAGATCCATGAATATTTGTGTAGAAAAAATATTTGGTATAAAATTTGTTTTGTAGGAATGTTTCTTAATGAACTCTAGTAAGAACCTGTGGTATCTAGATAGTTGATGATCCAGAAATATGGATAAATACTACTCATGTTTCAATAATCTGGTCAAAGTGTTTGGTGGTCATGTCACAACCAATCCCAGGGTGGCATATGTTGTGACTACCCCAAGTCCACCTCTGATAGGCAAGGGGATGGCAACAAGCACCAAGTAGGAATATCCCACAAATGGGAGCCATTTTCCTATGTACCTACATGCACACACGCATCTCCAATCCAAAAAATGATGATATTTAATACACTATGTAAAAAATTCATACATATAATAAGATTCCAACCACAGATTACATCAGTAGAAAAAATGGAAATTAAACAGGTCCAAAATACAGGTCCACAAAAATAATGAGTCTGTCAAATGAATGAAAATGTTATTGAAATTAGTCCACTGAAAACCCTACCTGAAGAGTAATTGTAGGACAAATTCTTGATGTTTTAGCAGAATAACTTTTCCAACAGGTCCCTCTAAGCACCACCTGATCCTTTTCCACCAAGAACTCCATCAAAGTGTTGATCGTTTTCACAAGACTGGACATGTGTGGGAAATGCCCATTTAGGGGTGAATAAAATATTACTCATTAGGACACCCTAAAACCACAAATGAAATACGAATATAAAATACATGATGTATACCAAAAAGGAAACACACAAAGTACACAATAAAGGATACAAATGAAGTAAACTATAATGTAAAAAAGTGAAGTACAGTCAGCTCACACTCGTATAAGTTCAAAGTACGAAGAGAAATATTTTCAGTTATAATCCATAGGTATCCCATTTTCCTTGACACATAGACTATTTTTGATGCATAGAGTGTTGATATCCCATGAAAGAGCAATGTCACATGGAGTGTTGGTGGCACCGAGAGTGTCAATGGCGCTCAGAGTGTCAATAGAGACCGAAGTGTGGATGATTCCTAGAATGCCGATGGCGCTCGGAGCATGGATGTGTCCCAGAGCATCGATGGGTCCTGGAGTTCCTATGGGTCCTGAAGTGTCGATGTGTACCAGATCATCATTGGTTATTAGAGTGTCAATGGCACCCTGAGAATCGATGGCACCCGACATGTTGATGAAACTCGGAACATCAAAGGATCCCAGAGCATCACTATGTCATGGATCATCGATGTTTCATAGATCATCGATGTGTCACGATGCTTCGATGGGTCTCGGAGAATTAATGGGTCACAGAGCATCGATGGTGCCCAAAGCGTTAATGGCACCTAGAGCGTCAATGGCACCTGAAGCATCGATGGATCTTGAAGGGTCGATGGCGCTCGAAGCATTGATGGAACACAAAGGGTTGATGGTACATGGAGAGTCTATGGTTCCTGTAGAGTCGATGGTTCCCATAGTATCAATGGAGCCTAGAGCCTCGATAGAGCACAAAGCATCGATGGTGCCTGGAAAATCAATGGAACCTGGAGTGTCAATAGTGCCCAGAGGTTTAGTGGCCCTCTGAACATTAATGGCATATAGAGATTTTCTTGTCACACAAAGCTTCCATGGTGCACATAGTGTTGATGGTTCATGTATATCCCAAGTCATGTAGTCACCATGTCATAAACAGCCACAAGATTATTCTTGTAACATGATAATACTATGATAACCTAATACTCATGAAAATAGGTCATATTCCCACTTAACCAAAACTCTCATAGAATATCTCAAATTTACCCTCTCGTCACAATGGAACCAACACTATAAACGACTCATCAAATGGAGACACAGTTAGAATGATATGGGTTTTTTGTAAAATAGGTCAACTCAGGGACTATCTGAATAACACATCCCGACCTAGTTTGGTCATGTTTGGCCCGAACTATCCTATCCTACTACTATTTTACCAATGGTAGTGGCCTGATGAGCTCATCCCAATGGTCACATGTTGTTGGGTCTAGCCCACAGGGTCACTTAAGTGGCCCAACTACAATAGTCTTGTTCGAAATATGGGTCGGTTTACTCGGCAAGAAACAGCCCACCCTGGCCAAGCCCCCATTAGTCCAAGAGGTCCACCCATACCACGATGCTCCCCCATGACACCTGAGGAACATTGAACTGAGACGCGTTTAATGATGCCAACCCACATCTTCTTCACACCCCACTATATAGCCTCTTTCCATGACCTCCAGACACCATGTATGGCCTCTACTGTTGTGGGATCCCACGTGGTCCCTACCAGACTATGTTACACCTCCACTGCCAGATTCCTTACCAGCGGACATATCCCTCTCACGTGGTGGTCACCATGGGTGACCGACATCCTCCGCCACTCTCGCACATGGTCGGTGGTGACACTAGTTCCGCAGGTCTCCCTCATTTTTCGGTGCTCTGTTTTTTTGAAACAGAGCCACATACATGATCATAGGGTTGCGATATTCACAACCTTGGGATTTTATCCATTTATCTCACTTCGGGGGCCCGAGTGCATTCAGAGGCTCCCATAAAAATGAACTGCGACTATGAGGGTCCAATAGAAAAGAACACCATGAACGAGGATAGGAAGAACACATAGAACCCTGGAAGAACTAATCATTTCCTTGATAATGACATCCATGGACCAATAATGTTAGGAGGTTTAACAAATAACAATGAACAAATAATCATAATTATCTATCTGTATCTTTAAACCCTGAAACAATGTATCCATCATGCAAGAACAGACGAACTGCTGATCAATAATTTCGTGTGTTGGTCAACATTCATCATTTGAATCTAAGAAGGGAAATGAAATTAACAATATATCAGACACCTTACCTCATAGTTGGATCATCCGATGATGAATAATGGAGGTCCATGTCATTGTAAATCCTTTATCCAACAGTGTTCATTGTGGAAAGAGATTCATTCCATGCCTTAGAAGAATTTTAGGGTTATAATGATAACCCTAAATTCCTAAAAATGATTTCATATAAAGAAAAACATTGATGCTTCCAATAAAATATTTTTATTAAAATGTATTACAAGTGTATTGATCCAGAAATTCATTGAATTTTTTTCTTAAATACATGCGATTTTTACGAGTCTGCAAGATTTTACGGCGCTTGATTCGGAGGCCCGGTGTGTCCGGAATCAATTTTTGAAGTTTTGTTTGGGCACGTTCAGTAAACGTACGAGCGAGATTTTATAACTTTTAAACCGGTGCTTAGAAATAAAATATGAGGGCACAGTTGAACTCGTAGCGCCAGTATTCTCTTAAAAAGTCTTTCATCTCGACGGTAGATGGTTGAAAATAAAAGTTAATTTTTGGCTTTTTATAAAAATAATAATAAATTAAAGTGTACAAAACATTGTTTTATATTATGCTGCCATGTGAGTGGTTGTTGGTTAAAACCTCCACTTGGGAGTCGGAGGTGGGACCGCCCTACCCTAACCTCTCATTAGAGGTTATAGTGGTGGGGCCCACACAAACATAACCTCCCGTGAGATGTTACGACATAGCGACCACCCGAGACCCTATAACCTCTCTTTAGAATAATAGTGGTTTGGACCACCCGACCCCTATTGATGAAGGAGGATAAAACCTCTAAACTCCCCCTCATTAATGAGGGAGAGCCTCTTGATTCCTCAACTCCCCAATTAAGTGGGTAGAAACCCCCATGACCTCCCCTAATTAATCCATGACAACTCTCATGCATTAATTTGGTGAAGCTACATAATTTATTCTCCCTTTTTTGAATTCTATGCCAACAGAACAATAGATAACGAATCTATTATTTTTGTTGGCACGATTTATCTTGGAAGAATGGAGGAAGAGGAGAGCTAGGGAGAAAAGCTCTCAATGAAGAATGAGGAACCTCATCTTCCAATGGGGAACGAAGAATGCCAAAATCCTTCTTCGACATTCTTCCTCGGATCCTATCGACGTAGAGTGTATTCCCTGGCCGACCCAGCTCGAGATTGGGAGTGCGTGACGAATGCAATAAACGACAACCAGTGAATAAAAGGTAGGGTGTATAACATGAGTTTTATCACTTTTTTCTCATTATTGTTTGAAAATAAATCATTGTGTAGTTGTAAATAATTTATGTTCATATTTCCAATTTCGATGAACTAATTGTTATCACTTTAAATTCAGAGGATGCGGGCAAACCTAGAATGGCCTGAAATCCTCTGTCGATTCTTCTTTCTTGTGGAATTATATGGCTTGGCGATGAGGCGATGACGACGAAGGAGGCAACGATGAAGGCCGCGCTACCCACGGCCTCCTCGAATCGCGTCGCCCACGCGGCACACCGAAGCATTTGGCCAACCACCGCCATCCCGAGCGGTGCCCGACCCACCTACCAGCAGCCTCCCGACCCTTGCCGCGGACTGATCGACATCCTCAGGCCCTGCCCACCGCCTTTCTAGTGCTCCCGTGGCCTTCTCGGTGCCTTGCCGGTGCCCCCGCGGCCTTCCCGGTGCCACTACGGCCTGCCAGGCTCCTTGCCGGTGAACGCGCAGCCTGTTTGGCCCCTACCGTTGCCAGCCCAACGCTCTCGTTCCCTTCCCAGCGCCCTGAAGGCACCCGTGCGGCCAGTCCGGTGCACCCACAGCCTGCCCGGCACCCTGCCAACGCCCCTGCGGCCTGCCCGGCCCCTTCCGCACCCTACCTGGTGCACCCACAGCCACCCCACACTCTGCGTGACCTGCATGCTGGTCTCCCCACCGGACCTACCTCCAGGGCCGAGTCGCTCGAGCCGCACCCCTCCCGGTGTTGGATGAACTAGCCCTTGGCCTCCTTGCCGAGCCGCCTATGTGGCGACAGCCCGGCCGAACTGCCCTCACAGTCCACTCGACCGGTCCCAGCGGGCCGGGCCAAAACATAGGGGGCTAACCCACCCAACTATCCGGGTTAGACCCATCAGGTCTGACCAGGTTGACCCAGACTAGGTTAGCCCGAAACCGTGTTGGGATAAGTCTGTCCGACCGGGACAGACCAGACCCGGGCCCAATACTGACCCATTACTTTCTTTTCGCCATATCTTTGGAAATGGATGTCCATTTGACGAACCGTTAACGACACAGGTTTTCTTAGAGAGAAGCCGCACATTTGAGAATACCCCACTAGAGTTTGGGGTATATTTGAGATATGGTCGGTTTGGATCATACACGAATCCATCCGGGCCTCTAAGACTAAAAGGCTAATAACTCATAGACCGGGCGTTCGATCGACGCGTCGTCTGTTGCGTTGAGACCCTTATGCCGTGTTAGACCTTTGAGATACTTCTGTGTGGGATTTTATGACATTTGGAGTATCAACTAGTAGCTTGTGAAGGAGATCTTTCTGAGAAAAACAGACATTTGTGTGGGAACCTAGTAGCTGGCTGAGACTTCATGACTACTGATCGATTTGACTCTGATTGATTCCAATAGCCCAGTAGGTATCGCCTCTGTTTGAGCATGGTAGACACATGGTGGGGAGCGCCTCTATGTGAGAGAGGAATACCTACAATAATCGACACGTGGAGTACCTCAGCAGGCTACAAGGGGAGTGCCTCTGTTTGAGCGTAGTAGTCCCACGGTGGGGAGCACATCTGTGGGAGCAAAGCAGATCCACAGTACACGAAAGGAGGAGTACCTTAGCAATCCAAGTTAGTGGGAAGCGCCTCTGTGTGATGCGGAAGGCCCACTGTACTTGATAGAGGAGGAGTTCTCCAACAGCTAAGGTTTTAGAATAATAAAAATCCGGGTTTGAGATGAGTCAATTACTTTTGTGTTTTCCTCATGATTGATATGGGTTACGAGATAACATAGGTATATGTAAGGGAATATACCTATGTAATGGTTATCCATTTATTTCATACTTTGTGGTTTATCCTTGTTGGATTTTGTGAGACCTTGAGGGTCTCGGGGTCCCTACTGAGTATCGTTATACTCATCCCTGTACGGGCTACACCTGCATCTCGTTGTGTTGGTTCCAGATGAAGGGCAGCGCAGACTGAGGCCGAGAGTAGTAGGACAGGATGGTACCCGTAGGTGGACCATTCGTCTTGACATTACATGGTGGAGACAGACAGACGTGGAGTGCTGAGGAGGCCATCTATACCTACCCTTCATGTAGGAACCCCGATGGACGACCCAGTAGATTCTTTACTTTTATTCAGTTGTACTTGCTTTCAGTTGTACTTCCACTTTCCTGTTGGGCTTGTATTTCGGACCCCCTTTTACTTTCCAAAACTTCTTTTGTATACGGTTTACTTAGTGTTTTTCTTCCAGTTGTGTACTCTGATTAGTTTGATTACATATATAAAGGCAATGCTTTCCCAATTTAGGGATTTACGCCTTTGGTGCTAGTCACCAGCCCCTGGCTTATGGAAGGTGGGCTTGGGGTAGTCACGATATGGGTCTCGGGGGATGGGTCGTGAAAAATTGGTATCAGAGTAGTCGGTTCTACCATAGAACTTAGAACTCTGATCTTTCTTTTCTGTTAAGCAATAGTGTTTAGGGTACTATGTGTGGTTTTAAGTTTAGTGAGTCTAGTGTTGGTGTGGGTGGCCGACATATCCATACAACAGGACCCTCACTTCCGATTTCCGACCAAGTGCACAAAAACACTGATTGCATGTGTGTTTTCAAATGTTTTTCTTTAAGTCAACTCAACCGGGTCAGCTCACCAAGTATAAACTTTTGACTGCGTCACATATTTTTCTTTTAGGATGCCTACCCACAGATGACCGGTTAGATCTCTGAGAGTCGTATGTACTGATAGCCCACCGAGCGACGAGGCCTCAGTGCAGGGACCTTTACTAGCAGAGGCACCGGTGGTACTACTTCCTATCAAGCCACCGATGCCACCCACCCCAGCAGCAGACGATGCACGACGCTTGAGCGCATTGCATGAGTTCAAGCACTAGAGGCCACCCAGGATTGGGGGAGAGACAGACCCACATGTGGATGAGGATTGGCTGGATGCTGTGGTGAGAGTCTTCAGGCTATTAGGGACAGTAGAAAACTTCATGGTGATCCTTTCCGTGAGTATCTTTCAGGCAGCAGCAGGCAGATGGTGGAGCCTTATGCTCTAGGTTCATGACGAAGTGACCCTAATCTGGGTAGAATTTGAGATCATGTTCCAGGCAGATTTTTTTACATGCCACCCTTCGTGCGGTGAGGATAAAAGAGCTAATTCATCTGTAGCAGGGCATCCTGACAATAGAACAGTACTTAGCGAGGTTCACCGACCTCTCCCTCTACTCCACATATATGGTACGAGACCCATTCTTCAGGGCCGAAACCTTTGAGCAGGGGATCAGGTGAAAGATCAGAGCTCCGATGACCTCACATAGAATCTCTATGCAGATGGGCGTGCTAGAGAGAGCACTCCTGGTCGAGAGTCTCCTTGCAGAGTAGTCTCCAGCAGCGAGACCCACCACTAGCTGAAACACAATAGAGTCTTCTACAGCTAGCAATAGACAGATTTCGTTGAGGTCCAAGAGGACCAGACCTATAGGTGGTCAACCGCATGACTCAAGATCAGTTGTGTGGGGAACACAGAGAAGAAACACACATACGAGCTTCAAGCAGTGTTACTTATGCTGCGGGCAGGGTCACATGGCTCGTGACTGTCTGACCTGCCATTCAGATGATCATAAAACGGTCAAAGGACAACCTATGTAGATAAATGGATTCGATTGAGGCGGTCCGCAGGGAGTAGGTGGATGTGGAAGAGGATCTGGTCGTGCAGCTGGCGGTGGATGACATTTCGAGGTGTTACCACCACCACCACCAGGAGGTCCACCCTGACTACAGGGAGCAGGTGGATTGGGGAGAGCTCAACTACAGATATCTGAATTATACAAAAATGGCACTCCAGAGATGATTCTAGGTACAATATGTGTCTACCCCACCTTAGCTACAATTATTATAGACACAGGTCCTAGTCACTCTTTCATTGTCCCTTCCCTTGTTCAGAGCTCGGAGAGTCCGACTGAGCTGTTGGCTCGATCTTTATGGCTAGAGACTCTGACGGGAGAAGACTCAATGATTATGCACTGGTGCTGGCAGTGTGATATTACTCTAGGAGGCAGAAGCTTCGTCTGGGATCTCCTCATAGCGGCGTCGAGGCCTTACTCCGTCATCTTGGGTATGGACTGGTTATCTACAGTCCATGGCCAGATTGACTTTATTCGGTGCAAAGTGCGGTGTGTCCGCCTGGTTGGGACCAGGTTTACCTTCACCGGTGATAAGGGAACCTTTACAGCACATGAAAGACTTACCAGGAGGAGGGTACATCCGATCAGTCATCAATTTTCCTGCCTTACCCTCAGAGCAGTTGATGTGGAGAGTCCGAGCTATCCTGTAGTGGTGGACTAGTACGTGGATGTTTTTCCCAATGATGTTCCAGGACTACCTCCTCTCAGAGAGGTAGACTTCTACATTGACCTGTACCCTGGAATGACACCAATATATACTCCAGCATATCAGATGTCTCTCTCTTTGCTTCGTGAGCTGTGAGTATAGCTGGAGGACTTACATGGGGAAGGATTCATTTGGCCCGGTGTTTCTCCCAGGGCAGCCACTATTTTTTTTCCAAGAAGGCGATCGGGTGCTTGAGGCTCTATGTCGACTACCTTCGCCTAGAACCTGGTGAACTTGAAGAAAAATTTCCCACTTATGAGGATTGAAGGCCTCTTTGACCACCTAAAGGGAGAATGGTGGTTCTTGAAGATAAATCTTAGATTAGGCTATCACCAGCTCAGAGTTCGAGATGAGTATGTTCATAAGACGACCATCTGGTGTCGTTAAGACCACTATGAGTTCTTTGTTATACCTTTCAGTGTAACCAACACTCCAATAGTATTCATGAGTCTCATGAATAAGAGCTTCTATCCATACCTCTATCTCATTGTCGTAGACTTCATCGATAACATTCTGATCTACTCGACTACTGAGGAGGAGCATTCCTACCATTTGCGGTAGTACTGGACACACTCTGAGTCACTAGTTTTATAGTAAGCTCTCGAAGTGCCAGTTTTGGATTCGAGAGGTTCACTTCTTGGGACACATAATCTCGGAGGCTGGAGTTGATGTGGATCCAGCGATGATCGAGGCGATACTTGTCTGAGATCCACCCAAGAGTGCGACAAAGGTAAGGAGTTTCCTGGGTTTGGCTGGGTACTATCGGAGGATCATTCCAGACTTCTCCAGAGATTCATCACCATTATCTGCCTTTAAAAAGTAGGGGAAACTCTTCGTGTGGTTGGAGAGATACTGGAAGAGCTTTTAAGAGCTGAGCCAGAGGCTGACTAGTGCCCCCATCATAAGGCTTCCAGAGGAAGGCGTAGGGTCTGTAGTCTACTATGACGCATCAGGGACCAGACTCGGGTGCATCCTGATGCTGGATCTAGCAGTGATTGCTTATGGTTTTTGGCAGTTGAGACAACATGAGAAGAACTATGCGACCCATGACCCAGTGTTAGCAGTAGTGGTCTTCACCTTGAAGATGTAGTGACACTCTCTGATGGGAGAACGTTTTACCATGTACTCTAATCACAAGAGTATCCAGTATATCTTCTCATAGAAGGACATGAACCTGAGACAATGGAGCTGGCTTGAGTTCCTCCTGGACTATGACATCGATATAGTCTATACCCCTGAGAAGGGGAACATTGTTTCTGATGAAGTCAGTATGAGGACTTGTATATGGCTTCTAGGCAAAGCGACAGAGCAGCTGGATTATTTATACATATCCTTTGTTGATAGGGATGGAGAATCCTTTCTACAGTCTCTTACGGTCACTCCCCCACTTCTTCAGTGAGTCAGGGAGGTACAACATGGGAATGCTGACTGCGATACTCGACATGCTCAGATATCTATAGGTCAGGCACCTGGTGGATTCTATGAAGGTGGAGAGCACTTCATTCTGTTCATAAGACATACCATGGTACCTATGTCACATTAAGAAGATGTGGTGACAGAGTTCCACACATCCCCTTTAGCATTACATCCAGGAGTGGAGAAGATGTACTTGGACCTTCAATGACAACACTGGTGGCCAGGTATGAAGAAGTCAGCAGCGGAGTTTTTCCCACGGTGCCTCACTTGTTAGCAAGTGAACGCCGAGCACCAGGTACTAGTAGGCTTGGTTCAGCCCTTAGAGGTCCCAGAGTGGAAGTGGGATGGAATATACATGGACTTCATGACAGATCTTCCACGTACATCCAGGGGTCACGACTCGATTTGGGAGATCATCGACCGACTCACCAAGTCGGCCCACTTCCTACTGATCAGAGAGCAGGGTTCAGTAGTGAGCTTGGGACACCTCTATGTGTAGGAGATTGTGAGACTACATGGAGTACCTTCCTCTATTGTCTCCGACCATGACACACGTTTTACTTCTTGGCTATAGTAGGGGTTGAAGGAGGATTTTGGGGCACAAATTTGCTTGAGCACCGCTTTCCATCCTTAGACATATGGTCAGACTAAGCAGACCATTCAGACCCTTGAGGACATGCTCTGTGCCTATGTCATTGACTTCGATCGCAGTTTGGAGGATCACTTGCCATTGGTAGAGTTTTCATACAATAATAGCTATCACTCCACCATTGGGATGGACCTTTAGAGGCCTTGTATGGATGACCTTGCAGATCACCACTGTGCTGGATAGACCCAGGGGAGTCAGCACTAGTGGGACCGAAGATGGTATGAGCTACCACATAGAAGGTGAAAATCATCCAGTAGCGGATGGAGACTGCACAGAGTAGGCAGAATTCATATGTTGATAGGAGACGGAGACCTCTGAAGTTCGAGGATGGTGACCACGTCATTCTACGGGTCTCACCTCGACGAGGACTATGTAGAATTGGCTGTGGCGGTAGGTTATCTCCGCGAATAATCAGACCCTTCCAGGTCCTCATTAGAGTAGGTGAGGTGGCTTACCACTTATCTCTTATACCTCATTTGCACAAGGTGCATAAATTCTTCCATGTATCTCAGCTGAGGAGATACGTGCACGACCCTTCCCACATCATCGACCATGGAGAGTTGGACGTTGATGATGGGGTGAATTTTATGGAGGTTCCAGGGGAGATTGAGGATCATCAAGTGAGGATCTTTCGTGGATGGTTGATAACTCTGGTGTGCGTTCACTGGTAACACGGGAACCTCTAGGAGAGAACATGTGAGAGGGAGGATCATATGCGTGCTTAGTACCCCCATTTGTTTCCATAGTTCACGTTGTAGCTTACGAGGACATAATGCCCTCAGGTGGAGAAAATGTAAAGACCCTGAAATTCCATGGATTTATTTTAAATACATGGGATTTTTATGAGTCCGTGAAAATTTAAGGTGCATGATTATGAGGCCCGGTGTGCTCGAAATCAATTTCTAAAGTTTTTTTCAGGTACGTTTAGTAAACGTACGAGTGCGATTTTATAACTTTTAAGCCGATGCTCGGAATTGAAATCTGATGGCACTGTTGAACTACCAGTGCCGATATTCTCTTAAGAAGTCATTCATCTCTATGACAGTTGGTCGAAAATAAAAGTTAGTTTTTGGATTTTTATAAAAATAATAATAAATTAAAGTGTGCAAAAATTTATTTTATTTTATGCTTCCATGCGAGTGGTTGTTGGTTAAAACCTCCACATGGGAGTTGGAGGTGGGACCGCCATACCGTAGCCTCCCATGAGAGGTTATGGTGGTGGGTCCCACCCAAACATAACTACCCACGATAGGTTATGATGTGTGAACCACCAGAGACCGCATAACCTCTATTTTAAATAATAGGGGTGGGGACCACCCAAACCCTATTGATGGAGGAGGATAAAACTGCTCAACTCTCCCTTATTAATGAGGGAGAGCCTCTTGATTCCTCAACTCCCCAATTAAGTGGGTATAAACCCCCTTGACCTCCCCCAATTAATCCATGACAACTCCCTTGCATTAATTAGGTGGATCCAAATAATTTATTCTCCCTTTTTTGAATTCTATGTCAACGGAATATTAGATAACCCATCTATTATTTTTGTTGGCATGATTAATTTTGGAGGAACGTTGGAAGAGGAGAGATAGGGAGAAAATATCGCAATGAAGAACGAGGAACCTCATCTTCCAATGGGGAAAAGAGAATGCCAACAACCTTCTTCAACTTTCTCCCTCAGATCCTACCAACGTGGAGTGTCTTTAATGACTGACGCAGCTCGGGATTGGGAGTGCATGATGAACGCGATTAACGACGACCGAAAAATCAAAGGTAGAGCGTCTACCTTGAGTTTTCTCCCATTTCTTTTCTCATCATTGTTTAAAAAGAAATCATTGCATAGATGTAAATAATTTAAGTTCATGTTTCCTATTTCGATGAACCAATTTTTATCTCTTTAAACGCAGAGGATGCGAGCCAACCTAACATGGCCCTACATACTCCGACGATTCTTCTTTCTTGTGGTGTTCTACGGCATGTCTATGTGGCGATGACGAAGAAGGTGGCCATGACGAAGGCCATGCTTTCCGCGGCCTCTGCGAATCGCACCACCCCGCGGCGCACCAACGATTCCGGACAACCCTCGCTGGCCCGAGTGGCGCCCGACCCACCTACCCGCGGCCTCCTAGCGCCCTGCACGGCCCGCAACCTGCCTACCCTCTGCCAGCTCGGCCCTTGTTGCAGCCTGCCCGGTGCCCTCGCGCCCTGCCCGGCGCCCCCGCAGCCTGCCTGGCCCCTGCCTCGCCCTACCCGACGAACCCGCGTACAGCCCGTGCTCTGTGCGGCCTACCCACTCGTCTCCTGACCGGCCCGACCTCCCGGGCCGAGTCACCTACGCCACACCCCGCGCGCCACTTGCCGAACCAGCCCCCAGCCTCCAGGCCAAGACGCATACATGGCGACACCCGGTCCGAACCGCCCTCCCAGTCCGCTGGGCAGGGCCCAGCGAACCGAGCCAAAACTCAGCGGGCTGACACGCCCAACTTGCCGAGTCATAACTTGCGGGTGTGACCAGGTTGACCCAGACCTGGTTGGCCCATACCGGGTTTTTCCATGTCAGTATGACTGGGTAGGACTAGACCTGGGCCTAATACTGACCCGTTACTTTCTTTTGGCCATATCATTGGCACCAGATGTCCGTTTGACGAACCGTCAGTGGCGCCAATTTTCTTGGAATGAAGCCATCCCTTTGAGAATATCCCACTAGAGAATGGGGTATATTTGAGATAAGGTCAGGTTGTATCATACACGAATCGAACCGGGCCCCTGGGACTAAAAGGCTAATAACTCACAGACCGGGAGTCTGATCGATGCTCCGTCTATTGCATTGAGACCCGTATGACATGGAAGACCTTTGAGATACATCTGCATGGGACTTCATGACAGTTGGAGTATCAACCAGTAGCTTGTGGAGCATATATTTTAGAGACGAGCAGACATTTGTGCGGGAACCTAGTATCTGGTTGAGACTTGACGACTGCTGACTGATTCGACTCGGAGTGATTCGACTATCCCAATGGGTAGCGCCTCTTTGTGGCCGCGACAGACCCATGGTGGTGAGCGTCTCCCTATTTTGGTGGAAGACCAACGGTGCTCGACAGGTGGATTACCTCAGTAGGCTACCAGGTGAGTGCCTCTATGTTAGTACAACAGACCCACAGTGGCGAGCGCCTCTATGTGAGTGCAACAGATCCACAGTTTTTTGACAGAAGGATTACTTCAGTAGTCCAAGTTAGTGGGAAGTGCCTCAATGTGATTTGGAAATCCCACTATACTCGATAGAGGAGGAGTTCTTCAGCAGCTGAGGGTTTAGAATAATAAAAATCGTAGTTTGAGCTGAGTCAATGACTTTTGTGTTTTCCACATTATTGAGATGAGTTACTAGATAACTTAGGTATATATATATGGGCATATACCTAAGTAATGGTTATCTGTTGATTTCAAACTTTGTGGTGTATCCTTGGTGGATTTTGTGAGACCTTGAGGGTCTTGGAGTCCCTATTGAGTATCGTTATACTCATCTCTACATGGGCTATGCCCACACCTCATTGTGTTGGTTGTAGAGAAAGACCAGTGTTGACTGAGGAAGAGAGTAGTAGGACTAGATGGTACTTGGAGGTGGACCATTTGGTGTGATAGTACACGGAGGAGACAGACGGACGTGGAGTGCTGAGGAGGCCATATGTACCCAATCTTTAGGTAGAAACCCTGGAGGACGACCCAAAAGCTTCTTTACACTTCTTTGGATGTACTTGCTTTCAGTTGTTCTTGTACTTTCCTATTGGGTTTTTATTTTCGTCCCCCTTTTACCTTCCAGCACTTCTTTTGTATACAATTTACTTAGTGTTTTTCTTCCAATTGTGTACTCGGATTAGTTTTTTATAGATATAAAGTAAATGCCTTCCTATTTTAGGGATTTACGCCTTTGGTGCTAGTCACCATCCCCTGTCCTATGGAAGTAAGGATTGGGGTAGTCAAGATAGAGGCCTTGGGGGACGAGTCATGACAACATGACTATAATGTACATATTAAATAATTTATAGTTGACCCAGGCCGTTCAATTTTAGGCCCCGCCTAATGTCAAGTCATTTCCATGAATGCAACGGTGCCCCCAGATTTATGATATGGGTAAATTTTTAGAATTTATTCTTGTTTAAAGAAAAACTACCTATGTATTTTGTTAAAAACTTGATAGTTTTCAACGTATCATTCCTGAAACCCCGATTCTCGGAATCTCACCCATTTTCAGTGCTTGGCCTCGGAACATTCCCAATTAATTAATATAAATAAAAATATAGGAAATACGAGTTATTACATTCTCCCCACATTAGGGATTACATCCCCAAAATCCAAAAAATGGATTCTGAACAAAAATATGTGGGTACTGTGCACATATCTGAGCCTCCCCCATGCACTCTCATATATATTATCATGCTACCAATGAACGTGCACTAGAGGAATTGACTAACCATGGATGAGTCACTCATATTAATCCTCAATATCCATTGGGTACTCTACAAAATTCAACCAATCATCAATGTACAAATCGCCCCAGTAGAAAACATATGATAGATCATGCACATACCTCCTCAGTTGAAACACGTGCAGGACATCATTCACCCAATGCAACTTCAGAGCTAGTGTTAGGTGATACGCCACCCCACCAACAAAACTCAGAATCAATTAATGGTTTATGTATCTTGAAGATAACTTTTGACCCCAGCCAAATCTCGGAAATCCATGCCGAGGTGAGACCCAAAATAAAACATGGTCTCTCTACTCTAAATCCAGAGGCCTCCATATCCTTTCAGCATATGACCTATATTAGATCTGTGCAGTCCATTTCTGCTCCAGGATGATCTTCACCTTCTCAGTGGTAGCCTACACCATCTCTAGACCCATGAGTGCTGACTCCCCTGGGCCTATAAAGAACACTAGTGACCATCATGGTTTCTTATATGTGGACGAAAAAAATGTCATACCACCAGTAGAGTGATAACTGTTATTTTATGAGAACAACACCAGTGGTAGTTGATCCTCCCAACTGCGGCCAATGTATATGATGTAATCCCAAAGCATGTCCTCATGAACCTAGATGGTCCTCTACGTCTGTCCATCCGTTTGAGGATGAAACACCGTGGCCAAGAAAAACTACATCCCAAACACATTGTGCAATCCCTTCCACAAACTGGGATTTGAAATGAGAATCACTGTCTGAAACGATCGTCGATGGAACATTGTGAATCCGAACCATCTCCTACAAGTAGAGGTCTCCCAAGCTCACTTCTAAACACTACTTATTGAATAGTAGCAAGTGGAATGAATCAATGAGTTAGTCAAGGATCACATATATGATATTCTTCCCCCTAGATGCATGTGGTAAACCCATCACTATGTCTATTGATATCTCATTCCACTTCAACTCTAGCACCTCAAGTGGTTTGGGCCATGCATGTTAGAACCTGGTGCATAGATTTCAATTTTTAACAAGTGAGGAATGAATAAACAAACTCTTCTACCGCCTTCTTCATCCCTATCCACAGAAAATGATATATGAGGTCCTGGCACATCGCTGTAACACCCTGATGTCCCTCCAAAAGGGATGTATAGTACCCCTTCAAGACTTCCTCCCACAACGCCTCTAGTACTACTGTGCATCCCTAAAAGAGAACTATGTGATCCCTACCTTTCTAATATCCATTAGGGGCATGCCCTATAGACATATGAGCACATAAAGTCTCTCATTCATTGTCTCTATGTTATGCCTCCATGAACAAATTTATGAGTGGAGGGGTGAAAAACATCGACTATAGGTAAGATTATTCATATCCATCCAAAAGGATACCTTAAACACAGCCAACTATTCTAACCGCTCACTCAGAAACTACAATCTGGATCTCCTGTTGAGAGCATCTGCCACTAAATTCCCCTTCATAGGGGTATAGACAATATGAAAGTCATAGAACAAGTGGAACTCTATCCATATCCAAAATATCATGTTCATTTCCTTCAAAGAGAATATATATTTGAGACTCTTATGGTCACAATAGATGACACACTTCTTTCCCATCAGGTAGTCTCGCCTCATCTTCAAAGCAAGGACTACAACTGCTAGCTTAAGATCACAGGTCGCATAGATCTACTTATTCTATCTCAACTGTTTTGAACCATAAGAAATCCCAAGTTTCCCATGTATTAGGGAACATCCAAGATAGGTCCCTGATTCAACATAGAACACTACATACATGACTCCCTCCTCTGGTAGTCTCAATATGGGAGTGCTCATCAACCTCTGCCACGACTTCTGAAATCACTGAAGGTTATTCTCTTTCTATACGAATGGATGTCCAATCTATGTCAAGGATATAGAGGGTTCTAAAACTCTATAAGTGTCTCGTAAAAACCTATGATAGTACCTAGCCAATCCAATAAAACTCTGCACATCATTACTCTAGGGTGGCTTCCTATGAAATCACTACATCAATCTTTGTCTGGTCCATTACAACTCTAGCCTCTGAAATAGTGTTTCCTATATAGCAGACCTCTTGAATCCATAATTGACACTTTGAGAGATTCCCATAAAGTTGGTTCTATCTGAAGGTTCCCATGACCATCCTTAAGTGTAGTGTGTGCTCCCCCTCAAACACCAAGTACACTAGGTTGTCCTCAATGATAACCATGATGAACCAATCTCAATGTGGATATAAGATTATGTTAATAAGTCCCATGAACAATGATGAGGTATTTTTCATGATGAAGAACATCACTATGTACTCATTGTAGACATATTGACATCTTAATACTGTCTTCGATACATCCTCATCCCATACACGAAGCTCTTGATAGCCAGATCTGTGGTCTATCTTTGAGAACCACCTATATCCCTTCAGCTGATCGAATTGGTCATCAATCCTCGACAGTGGATACATATTCTCCCCAGTGACCTAGTTCAGGATTCCTAAATCCAAAAATATTCTCAATATTCTTTATACATTCTGGGAAAACCAAACTAGAGCCACCCAAGCTGAAACATTAGGTCTCCCAAAGCCCTTCCTTTGTAAGTCATCAATCTATACCCTCAACTCATGAAGCTCCGTAAGAGCCATCCGATATGCCAGAGTAGATAACAATTTTATCCTGGGGTAGAAGTTAATAAATAATTATACCTCCCTATGGGGAGGTAATTAACACAAATCATCAGGAATAATGTCCTCATACTCCACCACCACTATATAAAACTACAGACTCCTTTTATCCACCGTACCAAGGGAGAGGCTTTCCAACTAGTGATTAATAGCCTAAACCCTTCTATGCAAGAGACTATACTGGCCTGCATGAGTTTCCTTTTTACCATAAGAGGAAAAATTGTCCCATATCCAGGGAAACACCACTCTCTTGACGTAAAATAGTCAATCTGGGCATGACTGTAGATAACCATTCTATACCAGGAATGAAATAGTAAGGCCTCAATGCTAACACAAAAAGATCCCAAATGAAACTATAGAACCATAGAGTAAGGTCACACTATCATCACCATTTTTTAACATCAAATCTAACCCCACAATAGTCTCTGGGCATTTGGATCAAGTGAATGGTTCCACTAGATTCTCTAGGCCTTGAATAGTGGTTGTGCTGAGAAAAGTGTGACTGGAACCTATGTCTATTAGAAAGGTAGATAGTGTTACATAGATATATATCATACCTCTAATAATCTATGGTGAACCAGGGTAGTATGCCTCCATCACATGAATCATGCCTCACCCCTGTCCCCCAGCTCCATGAGCCCGTGGTGGACCACCTCAGGGGGGTGTTGGTAGTTCTTCGAACCTCCCCCCAAAACATGATACTCATCCTACTCCACTTCTACACCCAACAACTTATTTACAACTATAACCCTACCTTATCCTCTTACTCGGTGGTCCCTCTATCATCTACTAATTATACTCATCGAGATTCGGGAAATCCTAGGCCAGATGTCCTTAACCGCTGCATGAGTAACAGTTTATGTCCGTCAACTTACATGCTCTACCAAGGAATCCATGAACTAATAATCTTGTATCCTAGGTTTGTCCCATGTAGTTCATGACCAACTTGGGTCCCTTCATCTACTGTCACCTACCTACCAATGAAGACTCACACACATGGTGCCTTCTGGTAGCTCCAACTGATGGAGTATACTCTACTGTAAATCTCTCCACTATGAAGGCTTTCTACAATACCACATCATATGTCGGGACGCTAAGTGATATAATGGATGAACTAATATCTCAACGTTTCCCCATATTGAAGGTCATAGACTTGAAGAATGGGTCCCACACCATATCTTAGGAGTAGCAAGAATCATCTTTAAATCTTGCAGAGAACTCCGCTACTGTCAGACTACCATGCTGCAGATTTAGGAGCTCCTCCTATATGTGGAGAGAGAATAATGCCTATGAAAGGATATACTCCCTGAAGAGGCATTCAAGTCCTCACAAGAGAGAGTCATCATGTTATGTGTCTAGAACACTATGCTTCACCATCTCCCTACTAAGCCCTAATGAAGGCCCATGGCTCGTACTTCAATCTATTCAGAAGGCATCCTCACTATGAAAAATAATTGTGTAACTACCTCTAGATAATCCTCATCTACCTCGGGGTTTGGCTCCCCCTATACCTTAGATGTCGCTGCATCAGGAACTCTAGAAACACACTCATCCTTCATTAATACTATACAAGTATAAATAGTAGTATCTACTAATATACAGGAAGTGGGGTCATTATAACACCACCCATAAGAGATATTATCGATACTGGTCCCTGTTCTGACGCCTCATCACTAGGCGGCTCATCCCTTGGATCGTGCATCAGAATCCTAGCTTGCTGTCTACATGGAGGCATCAAAAAATAGATCATGAAGTACCAAATTCAATAGCGTATACCTGGTGATCTAACTCAAGAAGTACATGAGAATACTCTCAAAATCCTATATGATTCTTGTACCATTTATTTTTTCCTATAACTAGTGTTTTCATGTAACAAGATGAAAATAAAAATTGAGAGTATTGGTGCAGGGATACATCAGCCACCACACCAAAAATTGAGTCTCTGGACTAAAATATGAAACTTAAGCACATAACATTGTTTCCCAAAACCAACCTCATAGACACTTGGTTATTTAGGTAGAACCAAAAAGCTCTTTAAGACCAGTCTTTCACAACCCAACCCATTGGGGCTTATTCCATGAATACCCAAATCCCATCATTGATAGACTAGGGGATGATGACTAGAACTGAATAATAATATCCAACAAATGGAAGGAATTTTCCTAAGCACTTTTACACACGCGCACATATCCATGCCCAGAATGATGAAATGTAAAAACACAATGTAAACAATGTATGATTACACAATGATACCAACCACATAGTATGGGAGAAGGAAAACTAGAAAGTAAATTGGGACAGAATACAATCCAACTAAAAGAAAGAGTCTATCAAGTGAATGATCATGTTCTTTAAGATCATCCATAGAAAACCCTACCTGAAGGTTAGGTGCAGGATAACTACCTAATGTCGTAACAGAACACACATTTGTCTAGTCCCTCTAAGAACCACCTAGTATTGTTCCACCTAGAATTCCATCAAATCATCGATTGTATGAACAAGACACAACATGTGTGGGACACGCCTTTACATGGGTGAGTAAGACAATACCTAGTAGGACACCCTGAAATTAAAAGGGTAATACTATTGAGAAATATACTAAGTAGACCACAAAGTAAAAACATAAATTACACCATAATGGAAACACACGAATTATACAACAAATGATGCACATGAAGTATAGTCAGCTCACATAGGTAAAATTCAAAAGCCTAAAGGGGATGATTGATAGTTTTTGTTTATAGATCTCATAGTTTTAATGACACACATCTTGTTGATGATGCACGAAGCATCGATAGTTCAAGAAGCTTCAATGGCACACGATGTGTCGATGGACCATAGAGCATCGATGGAGCCCGGAGCATCGATGGAGCTCAGAGAGTCGATGGACTCTTGAGAGTTGATGTAGCATGGAGTATTGATGTCACATGGAGCAACAATGGGTCATGCAACCCCCATGTCATGTAGTCACCAAGTCTCTACCATCCATAGGATTCTGTTTGTAGCTCATTTGTACTGGTAAAACAAACTGCTTAAGACAATAGGTCATATTTCAACATTCATAAAGAGACACTTAGAGAATATAAAAATTACTTCCTCATTGCTGGGGTCCCAATGGAAAAAAACTCAGCAAATAGACACACAATTTGAATGTTATGACTGTTATTGTAACACGGCCTCAACTGGGCCTGGTTCAGCTAACCTGACCCACCTGGTCCAGTCTGATCATTCCCAAACCAGCATGGCACACTATATCGGCTAGACCAAGCTGGCTAGACTACTAGGTCTAGCCCGTTGGGCCGCTAGAGTGGCCAGAATACTTTGGTCTAGCCAACATTTTGGGCCAGTTTACTCCAATAGGCCCGACCCTCCTTGGTCAGAGTCCCATTATATTGGCGGTCCTCCCAAACTGCATGGATCCCCCGTGTTACATGGTCAATGTTGTGCCTAGCCACATTTCACATTACCATCTCTCCTAATATTCACACCCACCGACATTGCCACCGCAGGTTCTTCCAACGTGGCCAAGAGCCACGTCCCAGCTTGCTAATCTGCCCTCCTACCATGGCCCACAGTCACCGTTAGTGGCCTCCGCTCCCGTGGGATCCCATGTGGTCACTAATAGACTGCATTCTAGCGCTTGCATCATCCACCCTATTAGTTTCCCCTTCCTACTCCCACATTCACAACAACGGGAGACCATCATCGTCTGCTACACAAGCACATCAACGCCACCATAGGTCCTTGTTCTGCTGGTCTCCCCCTTTGCTCTGGTGCACCATTTGTTAATATTATGGCTGCATTCATGGTCCAATGATCTGAAAATTCACTTACATAGGCTTAAATTATTCATACCACCACTCTTGGGGATCGATTTTATTTGGATCCTTCTGGTAAATTGTGTCATTACCATGAGGATCCAGCGGTGAAGAACCCTAAAAATAGGGTTAGGAAGAAATCATTGTAATCCTAAAGATTAGACCATGGCATTTTTCATGGAGACCATGATCCATTCATTTTAGGAGGTTTAACAATGAACTACAAAAGACAATCACAACAATCTATCCCCCTTTTTAAACCTACAACAATTTATCCATCCCATAGGAATAGATGAATCATGGATCATCATGTTAGTGGGTTGGTATGCGTTCATTTTTTGAATCTATTAATGGAAAGAAAATAAAAAAGTTATTAGATACCCTACACTATGGTTAGATCTATCGTTGTCGAAGATTGGAGGATTATGTCATCGTCCATCCTCGATCTTACGACATTCTTCTCCTTCTTCGAGAGCTTCCTTCCATGAAAAAGAAGAATTAAGGGGATATGGTGATAACCTTGAATTATTGAAAGTGATTCATTAATAATAAAAAATTTATATATCAAATAACGTATTTTTATTAACATATTTTTAATGAAAGTTACATCCAAATTCTAAATTTTATAGTTGATCCACACCAGTGGATATTAGGAAATGTCTAAGGTAGTGTTGTTTCTATGAATATAGTGGATCCCTTATATATTTTATCGGGAATCCATTTAAAAATTTATTCATGTTTTAATGAAAAACCATACCATGAATTATTAAAAATTCATTATTTTTTCGTATCATTCTTGGTGCACTGGGCCTCAAATCTCACGCCATCTCAGCACTGAGTCTCAAAATTTCCCTAATTAAATTATAAAAACCATACTTAATCAAATTTTTGTCTTTAAAGATAATGTCACATTTGGTGACAATGACAATGGTAAAATTAATGACATTTTTAAAATAAGTAATCCAAATAATATTTTAATTAATATAGTATTATTTTTTTTCTAGATTAACATCGAATCTTGGTAACATTTAATGACTATGTGATGATGGTCTTGATTTGATATTTTAAAATAATTCTTCATTTTTTTTAATTTTATAAATGATTTAGTATTTACTATATTAAGAAATTATATATATTATGTAGTTAATTTGTATTCTTTATTTTCTAAAAATATTTATTGTCTAAATGCCTCCTATAATAAATCATGGATTTGGAATAAAAGACTCGGTCATTGCAATATTCAGTCACTTATAAATATAACATGGAAACAGTTTGATAAAAATATACAAAAAATATAATTTCTAGATGAAAAATTTTATATCACATGATAATAATGGAAACAATAAAATATATCTTTCAAATAAAATAATGATGTTTCAACTTATCAACCCCTGGTTAACATAGATTGGTTTAAACCATATATGGTTTCTATTCTAAATGGGAAGAACTATATTTATGTTATTGTAGATTTAATTTATAGTTGTACATGGGTATTATTTATAGATCACAATATTGATTTTCTCTATTGTTTTATCAGTTATGATAAATCAATAGAAAATCATAGTGGACATATGATAATGAACAAAATAATTGACTGTGGTCATGAATTTGAAAATCAATACTTTGAAATTTTTATCACAAAATGGATATTATCACATATATTCTCATTCTATTACCCATTGTTGAACGATGAAGTAACAATGAAAAATAGAACCCTTTAATTAATATCCAATACAGTGATTAATGAGTACAAATTTCATGTTTAGTTTTTGTATGTGGCTGTGTTTAAAACTAGTTATATAATAAAGAGATATTTAATTGGACCTCTCTTAATGAAAACCAATTATGAATTATGGAATAGTGTAAAGTAAATGATTAATTACTTTATAGCTTTTGTTTTAAATATAGTTATTCTAAACACAATTGATAATGTTGGATAGTTTTCTTATAAGAGTGATGAATGAATTTTCATGGTTATTCAAAATCTAGTAAATCATATAGTGTGATTAAAAAATAACAATGACTGTGGTAGTGTCTGTACATGTAAAATTCAATGAAATAGTTCCATATGTGTGTATGAACACTTTATAAAACCTTTAGGTTTATTTTCCATCTCTGAACATAAATTATAATCTTTCTAACAATTTCTGTATAATAAGTAGAATATTCGTCCAATTTTGAGGAACAACCTGTACCTGAACTTGTAAATGATGCTAATATTTATAGTCCTTATTTTCTAAGATATTTCAAGATTTATAGATACCATACTCTTCATTTTGTATTGAGAGTCTAAGATATAGGTTCACAACCTAGAAATTCACCTAAGAAATAGGTTAAACATCATGTATTCTTGTCACATTATGAGCATAAGAACATAATTAGTGGGAAAAATAAAGATTAATGGGTGATGTGAATGAAAGTGTAACTTAATTAGTTTCAAAATGAATGGGGGGTTAGGAACACATAGTTATAATTAACAACACTCAAGATATTGGTACTAAGTGGGTTTTTAAAAACAAATTTAATGAGTCAGAAACCAATGTATGAATAAAATATGGGTTGGAGAAACAAGGATGTAGTCACAAAGAGGATATTGAATTTTAAGAAACCTTGGCACCTGTTCCAAGACATGAATCCATTAGAAGGAAAAGTTCCTATATAGAACAATTTCATTTCACTATATTTTAAATTGATATTAAAAGATAATTGTTAAATGGTTTTATAGTGGAATATTTTTTGGTGGAACATCCCCATGGATTTAAAAATATTTATTTTCCAAATCTTGATTTTAATTTAATGAAATCATTAAATGGTATAAAACAAGATCATATCGATTGGTATGATATGCTCAACACCTTTATGATTTATAAAAGTTTTTCAAAAGGAATACATTATCAAACTCTTTTCAAAATAATAATATAAATGGAAATTTTAGTACATAAATTTTTTTTAGTTGATATTATATTTGGATATTGTAAACATTATATCTGTAATTTATTTTTTAAATGAAGAAAAATGAATTCGATATGAGTTCAATGGGTATGTTGAAATTATTTTTTGGTTTTTAATTTTTTCAAAATTAAAATATAATTATTTTAATTCGAAGTACACTAAATAAATTTTAATATTCCTTCTACATAGAACCAGAATTAGTGATACTTATAGAATATTTACTTTTTATTACATAACATCTCTTTACATTTTTCAAACCTAGGATCCATAAAAGTTTAGTATTTTGGAATTAGGTACATATTACAAGTAAATATAAATTAATAATTATATTCCAAATAATATTATTCATAATAGGTTCATCCTTTTTTTAAAGACTTTATCTCATAACCTAGGGACATACATGAAAGAAATGGGTGAGAATAAAGCCCAGTAAGGGAAATCAAGGGAAACCATTTTCATGTGAACTTGGGAGATATCAATAGAAACATGAGGACTTTCATAAAGTCATGAGAACAAGGCATATAATGATTATAATAACGTTAATAATAAATTTAATATGCATCTAAAACATTGAAATTCTACATTCATAAGAATATAACCATGTTTCATCCCTAGGGTGTCATATTATTTACCATGGTTATTCACCAATATATCATAAAACATGTCATATCTTGAGATAAATTTTTTACTCAATTCATTGGAGAATTATTAGGGAAAACCCTTAATAAGTATTTATTTTCATGTGATACATGTAGATAATAATAAAAAATTTCATAAATAACTCACAGATAATAAAAGAACAGTTTTTCATTTCAAAATCCCGGCGTTTAAAAAAGTTCTTAAAAAGTTGAATATTATGTAATTTATAACCCACAGAAAGGTAATGATGGGTTTGTGTATAGAAATTCTAGAACAAAGTAAATAATTTTTTATTTTATAATGAATAACACTAGAAATTAAAGAGTTTTAGATTTTCAAAAAAATAAAATAATACAATTTGTTGATAAAAATAGGGTGATTTTGTGATAAACATTCTGCAGCATAACATGTTTAAAACATTATTCTATAAAACATTAAAATTAGTGTGGATAAAGGTCACCCATTAATCAAGGACTGAAAATATAGTTAAGTTACATAATAAAATAGAAACAATAACATGGTATAGAAATTTGAAATACATGCCACATAAAAAGAGAACTTGAGAGGAAAAGAGATGTTGAGAATTCCCGTACAAAATTTCTCCAGCCTAACGATGTTACTAAAAAATCATTAACTTTGTTGATTATAGAAAAATATGTGTCTCATATTTTTATATAATATATATATTAATTGGGATATGAAATGAAATATACCAAAATAATAAAAATAGAAATTAAAGAGGAAAAACATAAAAGGAGTCACTAAAATGATAAGGGTGGTAGAATACCTTACCATGAAGAGTGACACCAGAAACTCAATGATCAGGAAAATGGGGGAATGAGAACACCTTGGGGGGACTCCATGAAATGGATTCTTGAAAGGAATCATTCTAAGGTAATAATATATGTGCTTCAAGAGTGGTGAACTGGGAATGAAATATACTGAGGGAATGGGTGGACATTTATAACAAAAGTGAGGGAGTTTTTTATTAATTTCTGAGGACACCTTTGTAGTGGTATTTGAAAAAACCATGGGCAATCCCACGGTATTAGAATCAAGGGACAGAAAACATCATATTTTAATCATCAAGCGTCTAACATAATTATTACACAATTATTATATCATTAATTATTTCGTTAAACACACCCAATACTCAAAACTATATTTGTACTATTCACAGGAAAACAAAATATTTTATAAAAAACCCACAAATTCAGCATAGACTAATATCAACCTTATAAATTCAAAAAAGATATTCATTTTATTATAATAATAATCTAAATATCATAAATTTAGTTTTTGAATATAATAATACTTAATTATTAAAAATATTGTTGGATAGAAAATGCATTGCAAACTCCATAGTAATATTATTGACTATTGAAAAAAATAAAAATTATTTTTTCATTTGTAATTAAAAAGGAGTGTTTTATTGACACCATTTTATTAAATAATATTTAATAATACAACCTTATATTAATATAATTATTTATATCTTTCAGAAAAGTAAAATATATTACAAAAAAATCAGTTTATCAAATTCTATCTAAATTTTTAAGAAAAAATATTCTTAAAATGAAAATAATGAAATAGTAATGCTAATTGAAATTTTCAAGTTTGTTTACTATTCCATTGGTCATATTACCTTTCATAAGGGAAAAAATACTATTACAAAGGGTCATGTAACTATTCATAAAAAATATTTTGATCTTATCATAATTTAAATATCATACTAATGAAAACCATGTATCTCCATGTTTTTGAAATTAAATTTAGGGAAGTGGTAAAATTATGGTAAATGCTAATCCAGCTGGTTTCGTGAGAAGGCGGGTAAAAAACATTCAAAATTTAAATAATATTTCATATCTAATTCAAATAAGAAATGATTCCAATAATCTAAATTAGATTAAAATATGTATAATTGATCTAATTGTTTTTATTAAGATTTAATATAAAGTATAATATCTATTTAAAAGAAAAACACAGTTTTTTAATACAACACAATATTTTTTATTATTCATAAAAAAGAAACTTCTTATAAAAACATTAAGAATTTACCCTAAATTAATATGGACATTCAAAATTGTAAAATGTTTTATCGTGAAATAAAATTTAATTCTACTGGCTTCTTTTTTAAAATAAAATAAAAATTTATTGGGGGGTAAGAGATCGATATAAAAAAGTACATTTTTCAGGTCATTACATTCTTCCCCCCATTAATAAATTATTTCCTTACATTTTTCACATATTATAAATTTATTACAATTATGAATCATATAATTATATAGAAATTATATGGCTTAAAACATCATTCTGAAAATAATATTATTCTTTAACAATAATTAAATTTTCAATAAATCCTTCATAATTGTTAATAAAAATATTGTAATTAACCAAACATATTCCTAAAGAGTGTCAAACCAGGAGTGCAACAAGGCCTATTATCATTCACTAGTTCATGTTTCAGTCTATCTCAAACAGGTGTTTTCGGGTTTTAACCACAAGATACATCTATTCCTAATCTATATCCACATGTTTGTATCCAGCCATGGATTATTTTTTTGAAAACCACTAACATAATATTTAACCAAAATACAAGGATGTTTTTCAATATTAAAAATTTTCTATTGGTTTATTCTTAATGTTTTCATATCCTAATTTCTAAAAATAACTAAACCTTCTATTGATACTAACAATGGAATCCCTGCTTTTTAATACATACCTTTTCTTTACATTTTTCAAATAGAGGATCTTATAAAGATTTGTGTCATAGAAAATAGGTACATGTTACATGGAAATATAAAAAAATTATTCTATTCCACAATAAAAGGACTAATTATAGTTTTATCCTATGTTAAAAGACAAAATATCATAACTTGGAGAAATACATGAAAGAAAATGAATAACATAAATCCGAGTAAGGGAAAACAAGGAAAATAGTTTAAATGTCAACATGAGAGATATCAATAAGAACATGAAGCATTTTATAAAGGCATGATTAATTGGAATATAATAAAAATAATATCATAAATAATAACATTAAAAATGTTGATAAAATATTTCATTTATACATTCATGTCCATTCCCCCATTTTCCCTCCCAAAGAAGTCCTAAAAATTTCCAAGGTTATTCACTAAGGTATCATAAAACTGTTCATCTCTAGAGATTAATTTATTTACACACTTCGATAGAGTGTTATCAGAGAGAAAACATAATATTTGGTTTTTTTAATGTGATCCACATTGTTCATAATAAATCATTTCTTAAATTACACATAATAAATAAAACAATTGAGTTTTATATATAAAAAACATAGAGTTTTAAAATGTTAATAAAAACATGATCATTATGACATTTATAACCCACAAAAATGGAATGATAGTGTTATGTATGTAATTTCATGAATAAAATATTTCATTTTTATTTCTTGATGAATAAACATAGGAATTAAATATGTTTGGGTATTATCATAATGAAAATAAATGATTTTATTTAGAAAAAGAGAGTGATTTTGAGAAGAAAATTCTACAACATAATGGGTGTGAAACATGGTTTTATAAAAATTTAAAAAGGAAGTGGAAAAGGGTCCCCCATTCATAAAACAATCAAAATAAAAAAAGGGATTGAATAAAAAAAATAAGAAAATTGTATTGAAATTGTTAATATATACCATATAAAAGAGAATTTGAAAGGAAAAGAGAAGTTGGGTATTCAGTTGCAAATTTATACTACCTAATGACATTAGATAAAAATTCCATAAATGTGTTAATGAGAGAAAAATTCAAATTAAATAATTAATACATAATATATAATGTAATAGGGATATTTAATGACAAATCCCTACTTAATAAAATAGAAATTAGAATTGAGTAACAAAAAATGAGTGCTTGAAAAGAGAAGGGTGGTGGATTCCCTTACCTTGAAATGTTACTCCTAAAACATTAAGATCAGGACCCTGGTGTCTTGGGAACACATTGGGAGGACTCCATGGGATGTAAAAATTTAGGAGCTTTGAGGATAGTAAATTGGAAATGAAATATAATGGTAGAATTAGGGGTAATTATAGAAAAATTGATGTAGTTTGTTTTTAATTTACACGGAAACCTCATTAGTGTTTTTCAAAAACCATGGGCTTGCCCATGGTATTTTCCAATTTTATTACCCACATTGGACACCTCATATCATATATTCGTTGTAAATTGTTTACCATAATTGTTAAATACTTATTAATTCATTAATTATTTTGTTAATCATAACAAAAACTCAAAATTCTATTTATACTATTCACTGAAAAACCAAATATATTATAAAAATATAATAAATTCACTGTATACTAATATCAAAATTTTAAATTACAAAATGAAATTTTTTTATCATAATAAATCTTTAAATATGATAAAATTAATATTTAAATCTAAAAATTCTAAATTATTAAAAACAATTGCTGTTAGAAAATGCATAGTAAAATAAATAATGAAATTTGCGACATTTGAAAAAAAATTATTTTATCATAAGTAATTATAAAAGAGTGTTCCTATTACACTATTTCATTAAATAAACATTATTAACAAAATATTTGTTTAATATAAGAAATTTTATCTCTCCAAAAATTACAATTTGTTACCTGAAAAATCAATTTACCAAATTCCACCTCAATTTCTAAGAAAAGATATTCTTACAAAGGAAATGATGAAATAAAAATGGTAATAGAATTTCCTAGGTGAGGTTAATATTCAATTTTCATATTTATTTTCAGAAGGGTAATATTAATATTCCAGAGGGTTTATAAACTATTCCATAAAAAATAATGTTGATCCTATCAAACCCTAATATCTTATTAATCATAACTATATGTATCTGTTTTTTATATCAATTCACAGAAATGGAAAAATTATGTTTAATTCTAATCTTGTAGGTTTTATGAGAAGGTGGATAAAAAGAATGTTCAAAAGATCAATAATATTTCATATCTAATTAAATCATAAAAATGATTCCTATGATCTATATTGGATTAAAATATTTATAATTTATCTATTGTAAAATTAATAATAAATTGAAATTATAATAATTATTTTAAATATAAAAATTGTTTTAAATACAATTTAATATTTCTCACTCATCATAAAAAAATTGAAACTTCTTAGAAAGATACTAAAAAAAGTCATAAATTAATGTTTACATTAAAAATTGAAAAATGATGTTTTAATAAAATAAAATGTCATTCTACGTGCTTCTATTTTCAGTGCATAATAAAGTTTTATTAAGAGTAATGATATCCATAAATAAAATAATTCTATTTTTCAGGTTGTTATAACACTTCCCTGATTAATACCTATATGATAAATCTTGGTGAAGCCTGAAAAGCAATTGATCAAAAAAATTATATTAGTATGATTTCTATCTTTCTATACATAGCTTACAAATAACCTAATATTATGTTTTGTGTATGTATGTGTGCTAAATTTTATGAAAGACCAAATTAATCTTATTTATTTACAGTTAAAAGGATTTTAAAATATGTCAAATATAAAACAATTTTTTGAATGTTTTATCTTAGATGAAAAGAAATTATCTTAGTGAGTTTTTCGGAAGTGTGTATTGGTGGTTGTATTTCATATTCAATAAGAACCTATGGAATATGTTATCCTTTTGGAGAGTCTCTCTTATATTAGTTTATAAAGAAGAAAAAACTCTAATTTATTGTTTACTGGTGATTTCTATACATAGGTACATTGAATTTAAGTGAAAAAATTTTATGGATGAAACACACATTTCTATACTATGGATATAAATTCATAAATTTCTCTAAAAAATGTTACAGAACATGTGTGATAGATATTTATATGAGTCATATTTCTAATTTTAGGAATAATCATATTTATGTAATACATTGTTTATTTATGGATCATTTTCAAAAGGGTGATATAACTCTTAAATTCATTTGAAATAAACATATGATTGATGATATTTTTATAGACAAATGGGATTATAAGGGATTATACTATCGAAAACATGAATTAAGAATGATTAATTTTAGTTAGTCAATAGTTTTGGTGGATCCACCATTTTACAAGCCTCCATTGGACACACCACTATTTGAAAACCCACCTTTGGACTAGCCATCATCAGAAAATCTTGTGTTGGTAAAGCCACCATTGGACATGCCACCAATGGAATGATCCACTATTGGAATTGTATACCATTAGAATAATCCAAAATTGGAATAATCAACTTTTTAAATGACCCACCATTGAAATAAAAAACAATTTGAATGATCCACCATTGGAATGATCCTCAGTTTGGATGATCCACCATTGTGATTCCATTAGTCCTTGTTTGTTTCTACCAATAGAACACATTTTTTTTAATTATTGGGATTCTTGTGTCCTCTATTATTATTTTGGTATTTTAAAACACATTTCTCCTACAATTACTAATATAATATAATATTATATTTTTTATTTAACCATTTAAATTTTATTACATTTATCAAATTAAAATCCGTAAATGATCAATTGGGCTTAAAATTGTCATTCCGAGTCATTATCTATTTCTCATGCCATCTTCATTTAAACTAAACTATTTCACCATTTCTTTCTTTCAAGAAATTTATATTTATTATTCCCTTGATTGAACCATCATTTCACTATAATGGTGATATTTATGTTTCCTCACGAATCATATCATGAAGAATTTAGACCTGATAATATTTATGTAGGTGAACCCACCTGTTTTATTGTAGTTACGAGGAACCCAAAACATTAATCATATAGTTTTTGCAGAAATGGATGTGGATACTAAATGGTTTCTTTATAGAATATCATTAGTTGTAAGGGTGATCCATGAATATGGATCGATATAATAGTTCTCATTAAATGAATTGCCTTTCATCCAAGGTATATTTATCATTTATATTAGTACATAGAGTTAATATTTAGTGAAAATAATGATTTAATTAAAAGCATGATTGATCGAAAAAGTTCTATCGTTTATTTGAAAGAATGTTGTATGTTCATAAATTTTCCTCATCAAGGATTTTTTACGGACGGCCAATAGTCTAGTCCCAATGACTCTAATTCATTTATTTATAATAAGTCATTGTTAGAGATGAATAAATATGGACCATCGAGATATCCCACTACTCTATTATTGGATGGTGAATAAAGAATTCTACCAATAGTTCATATAGGAAATGTTGCTTCCCATGAAAAGGAAATTAAGGACTATGATATTTGCAGATTTATACAACTTATTTCTTATGAAATTAAGTGATAAGATTAATCACTATATATAACTCCTGGTGAACATGATTTAAATTATTAAGTCATTCTCATGAAAAAACTCATTGATTTATCTTATCATTATTTCATCAACGCTTGAATACAAAGGATTAGTTGATTTTGAAGAAGTGGAAAAAGTCATGTGTGGTTCCTTATTCTTGAGATTTGTTATTTGTAAATGGGGTGAAAATTAATTATAATAGATGAATAAAAAGTGGGATGAAGATATTTAAAAACTCTATAAAGATTTTAATCCTAGGGAAAAACATTATAGAAATAAGAAAATATTAGATCCTATCAAGGATCTATGAGATATAAGATAATATTTTTATTATGAAGATGATGTTTTAATGGTTTTTGAATAGAAGTAAATTACTAGATTTTTTAAGAGGGTAGTGAAGTAGAAATTCCAAAGAGTCCTGTTTTGAATTTTTTAACAGCTACTCCGCCTTCATATATTTCCTCTAGAGAGATTATCATGAGTGAAAGAGTATAATATGAGAAAAGATATATTTTTAGAGATTTTAAGATTATGAGTATTTATTATTTTTCCTCTAAGTATTTAGTAGATGTTTCAAATTAAGATAATTGAAATGAAGATAATGAAAATGTTGATGAGGAGGGATGTAGTGATGAACCCCATTTTGATGATGATGATATTTTTGAAGAATAAAAATCACATCATTTTTATGATGTTGCTTCAGTTAGGTCTACTTGGAGACTTGGTTCATCATGATATTTGTCTTTTTAGTGGTAGGTTTCAGATAAGTTAGTTTCTGATACTACCTCCCATAGTGGTGAGACCATAATATTTGGTGAAGGGGAGTAACCCCCATGTTATTCAGAGTTTATCCTACTATTTTCTCATATGCTAGAGTGGATGTGTATTCACATGATTTGTGTTAGTACATCCCTTGTTTTTTTCTATCTTGGTTTAGGAAATTCAGTGTTCAAGTATGTTAAAGAATATTCTTGATAAAATAGGGTTTCATGGAGGGTTTTTTCCCTTAGCATAGGATAAGGTGTCATATAACGGGGAGATTTTACTTAATTATTGGTTAGTAAGACTATCATATCAAGACACAGATGACCATAATGGTGGTGGTAACAACAAAATTCCACCAGAGCATGGTGAACCTTCTTTCACGTTTGGAGTGGGTACAGATCCTGAGGGATACTTAGTTGAGAATATTGATGATATAGGTGAGATTTATGATTTCCCTTCGATATACCTACCATATTTGAGACTACATAGGTTTCAATGATTAATGTAGAGAGATATAATAATATTTTTCAGTCATTTTTTTTCTAGATCCAATTTATAGATGGTCATGGAAGGACACCATGTTGAGTTTTATATAATTTCTAGGTATAAGGCACCTCCTATCTCATATCTGAGTGAAGCTGATGCTATAAATCTTTTTTATTTTTTTTGTTTCACATTCACAATACAATTAATTTTAATAATGAGTAAGTTGAGATTTAAAATATGAGATTCAATATTGAAATGCAGGCTTTTGATCTACTATGAAGGATGTGAGGACCTACTTTTTCAGCTAGATAGTATTCCTTTCAGAGAATATTTGAGTGTGTTCATACTATTTCATATACATGCAATGATTAACCTCCAAAAACTCTTCATGATGTTGACATGATCAGATCTACGGTGAGAGAGGAGCACCATGAGATTTTGTGTGATGTTAATTATTCTCATCTAGAGGAATTGATCCATATTTCATAGCTTGTGGACCACATTCACAATCTAGTAAAATATTTTTTAAATGAATATTGATGTAATATAAATTTAATCACAAATTCCACTAAACACTATATTTATAAGGTGTATACAAATATGTTTTGAATTCCCATTTCGAGGCATTGAACAATAAATAGGAATTCCACCAGTTATGAGGACATTCAAGGAATTGGATGTCCATTTGAATGTTTTGAAACCTCTTTTCAAGATATTCATAGATGATAAGAAATATTTCTTGAGTGACATAAATAGACTAGGGAACAATATTTTGGATTTTTTTAAACATATAATGCCCTTAATGTATGTGTCTAGAATTACAGTGGTTTCTCAAGAGGTAATTACCCCAATAGCCCACACCTCTACTCATTCATGCAATTCAAAACCACCATAGTTCCAACCATTATGTATTTATCCATTTGAGAAAGTAATACATCTCCTTCTCATATTAATCATCGAGGTACCTTAGACTACCTCAGTCCCATTAACCTCTGCAACAGTCCCTCCAACCTATGTCAAGGGAAAGGAACCTGTTGTTCATTATTCTTAGTATGAGAGTGATTCATACGATAATTAGTCATTGATATTGATTATTATGTTATATATATCATTATGATTTTATTCAGATTCATTGGGTCCGTACTAGAATTTCTCTCTTATTATTCATCTATTTCATCAATGTATTTAATGTTTCTTATTATATTTTTTTTATAATCCCAATAGGGGTTGAATAATATGACATTATAGTGCAATCCATTTTGTGATAAAAATATTATTTCAATTTTCTTGGTAGGATTAGTTTATCTCTATTTACCATTCTTATAAAATATATTATTTGATACAGAACATAAACTAACCTTATTCTTTGAAATGTTATATTGGATACCATAATTATTTGTTCGTTATTATTTAATAGAAAATATATTTATAGATTATATCCTTTAATAATATAATTATTCTGATGAAATCTAGGTACTTATTATTTATGATTTGATACAATACCTTTTATACCAAATCTATTTTTGTTATATCTATTTTTCAATATCATTTCCTCATATAACATTATCTTTTTCAAAATATAACCATACATTATCTCTTAAAACTTATCTCACCATGACTGATTGTGTTTTACACGTGGTTTATAATATTCCATGATATTTCATTATCTAAATTGGGGATATTGTTGATAACTCCTTTTTTAATGCTCATAAATAATGATTCCTATATTTCTAATGAATTTTATGTCCTATGATATTATATCATTTTATAAAGAAATTTTTCCTAAGTATTGAAAAGAGGAACCCTTATTTTGAATAATACTAATGATAAATTTGTACCATGACTATATATTTGAACCATAAGGATTCGATAACCTCTAATCATGTTCCACTTCTGGGATGTGATACTGTCAGAGTCCTACTATAGTGAGATACATGTCACCCTCAAGCAACTCTCTACCAGGTTTGGCTATCACTAGATTTTGGTATTGTTAGACTATGCTACTTAGAGAGTGCACTATTAGAAGAATATACTACAAATGGGTTAAACATTGCTAGAAGTTACAGTACTAGGATCATACTACTAACAAATGATCTACCTCCATGGGTTCCACTATCATATTGCTACCATTGATCTTTTTATCCATCAATGTTCATCCACCGTCTGTATTTTCAAATATTTCTTTTATGAATTCGAATTAAATTCTCCCAATATCTATTTTATGGTATTTAATTCAGAGGGATTATTTAATTAAAATTTTGTTCAATTTTAATGAATTCTTTGAAGACATAGTCATTGTCTGTATGAGGATCCATAAAATCATTATTGTTATCCTTCATCGAGTATATTTTGTACTATATATTTCATAGGATGTACCCCCTATATGATTTCTATAGAATTATTAATGTGTTCATTTCATTAGGGACAATATGATGATACATTTTATAGTGTAATAGTAGAGTAAAATGAATAACATCATCATTTACTATAGAACAAATAGTGATAATCACAACACTCTTGTTCTTCCGCCTTCAAAGAAACTTCTCATGCTCTTCAATGGGAGACCATTGAGGACTCCCGATCAAATGGAGATCTACAAACATAGAAACACTACCTTTTTTATAACTTATCACATTTTATGTCTTTGTTCAACATTTAACTTTGAGGTGTGTGTTGTTTTATTTATTTTTTTATCATTTACTAAATATCATGCTTTAAATCGAGAATACTATATTTTCAATTCTATCCCTATTTATCTATTAACCCATGGTATTTATGGAAGAAGTCCCTTTGTGACCTGTTTTTTTTTACATCCCATATATAAGTATTGAATATACATTAATCCATGAAAATTGAGATATTTTCTATATACCCAATCAATTTTCTGGATTAGATTATTGTTATATATCATTATTGGAAACTGGCGATTACCAAGAGTAGGGGATTAAGTATTGGCCTGAGACTGAACCCTTTTTTATTCCTCAATCTATTTTTATTTTTTTCATCATTAAAAAAGAATAATATTTAATTTTGTTAATCTCATAAAAACTATTACACTGATATTTTGTATTAAAGAGTGTTTTTATGAATTTTTTTAGGTAAATTGGTTTTTATTATTAAGTAATATTTCATAATTTTTAACAAAGCTATAATCAATCAGTTATAATTTTTTTAAAATATTAATATTATATTAAAAAATTATTTTAATTAATTGCGTAAATTTATTATAATTGGTTGAATTTTTTTGATAGAAATTTTATTGGGAACTCAATTCATCCCCATATTGGGTTACACACTCAAACTAACATAAATTCTAAATGAAATCCACTTCAAAAGTGGTCGATGTGAGATCCTTATGATGCCTTCAAATAAAATATATTCAAAAAACATTCTACCATGTAATTCCAGCATTAAGTGGGTAAGGATAACTAGTGAAGTCTCATAAGTATTAAAAAATATAGAGATGTAGTAAATCTAATCCATCCACTCCACACGATCATTTTCACCTTTGTTGCTATGGAAAACAAATAAATTTATCCTACTAAACATCCTATAATGGTCCACAAATTTTTTTTTCTCCTTACTGCCTACATGACTAATGGATTGGATCATTAAAATTAGTATATATACAAGATTTAGTTCAACTAATGTATTAGAATATAGGGAATGCTCCACAGTTACCACTCTAAACCTATATGAGGCCCTTCTAGAGTAACATTGTACAAAAAAAAATACATAAATTTAATCAATAAAAAACTGAGACTCAAACATCATCAATTAAAGAAAAAGAAACCATTATAAAAGAATTCAACAAAAAACATTTACATCAATAGAATGTTTAAAAATTAAAGGTGAAAAACAGTAATATTTTAAAAATTTTCATATTGTGCGTGGTGTTCCCCATGTTTGGGAAGAATATGTGCCAACCATGATAGTTTAACTATAATTTAATAGAAAATTTCTCACATGAATGGATTCTACTAGTCATGTTCACTATCTGGACCTTCCTATTTCACCCTAAAACTATTATCAACCCATAATATCAACCCATAAATCATATTAATTAATGAAAAAACATCATATGTTAGACGAAAACCATCATATGGGATTAAAAATCAATAAATTTGTGAAAATCTATGGAAACCCAGGGTTTGACACAAAGCAGAGTTGTTCGGTGACTCCTCTGCTCACACATAATTTGTTTGAATGGTCCAAGCTCCAATCCAACAAAGATCCCAAAAAAGAAAACATTGATTCCCTATTATAGAGAACCAAAATAGGTCAATACGACTCATCACCCAAAATTTAAGGACACATGGCCTCAAGAAATTTCTCAATCATCACAGGATAGTAGAATGAATAGAAGGATAATGAAAAAAAATTCAAAGAATTTTGACTCAGGTCAAACTTTCATGATTCCTCCAAGTATTGGTATAAACACAACAATATAATAAAATTCTAAAAAACAAATAAAATTATAATTAGAGCAATTAATGAATGACCAAATGTAGATACCAGAAACATTATCACATATATAATGATTTTCCCAGTCAGGATCCAAGTATCACTAAGAGGGGGAAGGGGTGAATTAGTGACATCTTTTTATTTTTATGTATCCTACTCTTTGAAACAACCTTAACCTACTGTTAAAGAGTTTATTCCCTACTGAACACACACAACCATAGAAACACAAGATTTACAAGGTTCACTACTCAACACGAGTAGCTACATCCAGGGTATGGTACAGAAACAATCCAGTACCACACAATCCACTAGAAAACAATCCTTTGATGTAGAATACAACAAGCAGGATATACCCTTACACTCGTGTAGCACTTTGAAAATAATCCAATAGTGTGTGTTCTCCCTCTTAGAAAAATATGGTAATGTAATGATTATGTGATTCTTAATTAACTTTCACAAATCAAATATTTTAAAAAAATTCTTTCCCTTTCCTACACAGAAGCTGGTAAGAACCTCCTGGTGCAAACAGCTTGTACACCACTCCCTGCTTGCGTGCCTCCCCGCTTGCGCACCACCTGCTTGCGCGCCACTCAACATGCGCGCAACCTGCTTGCGTGCCACTCAGCTTCTGCGCCTTCCTGCTTGCGTGCCTCTCAGCTTGAGTGCTTTCCTTCTTGCGCACCTACCTGCTTGCGCGCCACTAACTACTTGCACGCCACTATTGTGCATAAACCACAACTTGCGCGCCACCTTTGGCTTATACACAACACACTTCTTGAACACACCTATCTTCTTGTGCACCTCTGACAACTTCTACACAACTTCCTGCTTTCACGCCACCCTACTTGCGCACCACCCTACCTGTATTACTTCTAAATAACCCCCAGCTTGTGCACCACTTTAGTTTGCGTACCACATTCTACTACTTGCGTGATAAGAGATCAAATTTTCTCTTAAGTGTTGAAAATTCAAAAAATTATGAGGCTATTCATCTATTTATAATCATTTTGGTGACTTGCGCGGCACATACACTTGTGTGTCGTTCCTACTTGCGTGCCACTCCATCACTAGCATGTCACCTTTTTTCCTTTTCCATATTTTGATATGACAATGTTCAAATATGACGTGCGCGTAACATACACTTGCGCGACACACTTGCGCGCTGGTCTATCACTTCTGCGCTGCTCCATCACAAGTGTGACACTCTTTCCTTTGTCATATTTTGATATTATGATGTTCAAATATGACTTGTGTGTAACATACACTTGTACAACACACTTGTGCACCCCTTATACATGAACACACATTTTTGACTTGCCCGTCAATCTTTATCTTATGCCCATTTTAGATCTTTTGTCATAATTTGATGGGATGATCTTGAAATATGACTTGCTTACAACATACACTTTTGCACCACATATACTTGTGACCACACATGCACACCACTTTTGACTTGCACGCCACTTTCTTTCTTTTTCAAAAACACTTCTTTACTCTCTATCCTTTATAAGGCTTTCATCACATGTTCTCCCAAGCTTATGATATTTGTAAAATAAAAATCAGCAAAGCATCATCATAGTTTCCAAGTCCTTTAAAAAGTGAATTGATTTAGCTTCTTTGAAAAAAAAGACAACACTCTGTAACATCATACTTTTCTTACTTCCTTATCCATCCAACCTGGTCCCAACAATCTCCCCCTTTGGATTTCGTTGTCAACCATGATTCATAAATCCCTGAACATTGTATCCTTATGAAATGGATTATTATCAAGAATTCTAAACATACATAAGCTAAATAAATTTATGAAACAAGAATTATTGATAGCCAAAACCATGCTGTCCAAAAGTAGTGACTATGAAATCTCATGAGCGTACCTCCTCAGCCTTCTTCAGATCATCTTTCAGGCTTCTACTTTAGCATTATTCACATCTTCTACTTTCATGGAAAATAACATTGTTTCCTACAACCACTACAAAAAAATGTTAGAATAGTTCACACACATACATGTTGGATTCACATCTTACCCACAAATCCCCCTTTATGCATGCATCTATAAAGATAGATTTATGAAATAATTCTTCCCCTTGACAACACTATCCAAAGGCAATATGATAGTGGGGACAGAAACACGCACCTTAACCATGATGAGAAGGAGGTTGGACAACCATGTTCAACCTCAATTTTGCAAATGGTTCATTTGGTAATGGTTTGGTGAATATATCATCAACTTGTTCAGAAGTAGGAACATACTCTAGCCTTAATTTATTCTTTTCCAACTTCTCTATGATGCAGTGGTACTTTATATCAATGTGTTTTGAATGAGAATGTTTTACTGGATTTCTTGTAAGATTGATTTCACTCTGTTTATCACAACCCTAGAGCAATGGTAGCTTTTCATCAACAAGTAGATCTTCTAAACAAGTCTTCATCCACATTAGTTGAGTTGCAGCTTGAGTAGCAACATCATACTCTGCTTCAGCTGTGCTACGAGTTACTGAATTCTGTTTCTTGGTTTTCCAACTAACACAACTTTTTCACACAACGAAAACTCCCCCAGATGTGGATCTTGGATCATCAACATTTTCTGCCAAATCAGCATCAGAATACCTGAATAGATCAATATTTCCTGATCCATCATACCTGGTTACAAAATTTGTGGTGTCTTTGATATATCTGAGAAATATTTTTCCATCAATAATATCTGATTCTTTTGGAGTACTCTAAAATCTTTCATATAAAGTGACAACATAGACGATGTCGGGTCTTGAGGATGTCAAATACAATAGACTTCCAATCAGCTTTTGAAAATATTTCTAAACAGCTTCCTTGACTTCTACATCTTTAGAAAATTTGGTTCCCACTGAAATAGGTGTGGATGCTGGTTTTGAATTTTCCATGCCAAACATCTTTAGAATTTTATTAGAATACATTTCATGAGACAGAAAGATGTGATTATTTTTCTGTCAGATTTTTTTCCCAAGAAAGAATTTCATTTCATCTAGCATGGACATCTCAAATAACTTCTTCATCTCCTCAGAAAATTTTTCACATGATCTTTCATCATTCCTAGCAATGATAATTTCATTTACATAAAGAATAACGATAAGTGAAAAATACTGACAATCTTTGATGTAAATATTTCTATCAACTCTACCTTTCTTAAAATTCATCTTTTTCATGCAAGTATCTAATTTTTAATACCATGCCCTCAAAGCCTGTTTTATCCCATATAATGCCTTCTTCAACCTATACACATAACTATCATCCTTTCCAATAACAAATACACAAGGTTCATCAATGTTAACTTCCTCATCAAAGTCACCATTCATGAATTCAGATTTTACATCCATTTGAATGATTTTCTAACCTCATTCTGCAACAATAGAAAGAAGGATTATAATTGTTTCTAATCTTTCCAATAGTGCAATGGTTTCATAAAAATCATTGCCTTCAATTTTTGAATACCCTTTTCAGACCAATCATGATTTGTTTCTTATTACATTACTTTCTTCATTCATATTGTTCCAGAAAACCCACTTTGTACCAATAATGTTCTTGTTGGCAGGCTTGGGTAAATTTTCCCATGTATCATTCTTTTATATCTAATCAAGTTATTCTATCATAGAATGAACCCATTTTACATGCTCAAATGCTTTATTTACATCATTTTGTTCAACTTTCAAATAAGGAGAAGTACATGTTATAACATTCATTGTTCATCTTGTTTGAACCCTCTGATGTTGATCTCTAATAATGTTTTGAGCCTCAACTTGTTTCCTTAACCTAGGATGAGTTGTTCTAACTTCATCCTCATCACTTGATATTTCTCAGTCAGATTCCTCTTATTGCGTAGGATTAACACATTCTGCAATATTATCAGAATCGATAATAAAATATTCTCTATCATGGTCAACTTCAACATCAACATCTGACTACTTTTATTTGTCAACATTTTCAACAACATTTACATCTGATGAATCAATAATTCGTCTTGTTTATTTGTTGAGACATCTATATCTTCTTCTTTCTGAAACATATCCAAGACAAATGCCATCATCTCCTTTTTTCTCAATCTTTCCAAGGTTTCTACCTTTCTTTATTTATAATGCATGAACTCCCAAATAATCCCAAATGTTTCAGACTTGGAGTTTTTTTATAGAACATTTCATATAGAGTCATATCTGAGAATGTCCTATAGAATCATCAATTCTGAATATAAACAGTAGTGCTCATGGCTTGCCTCCAACAATAATGAGAAAGAATATGTTCAAGTAACATAGTTCTCCCCATTTCCACCAAACATCGATTCTTTCTTTCAGCAACCCCATTTTGTTGAGGTGTGTATGGTGAAATAAACTCATGGAGAATTCCATGTTTATCAAGTTAACTTTCAAACTCTTAATTACTATACTCTCCCCCATTATTAGTCATCAAATTCTTCACTGAATACTCACATTCTATCTCTACTTTCCTCCTAAAACTCTTAAACATTTTCCGAGCACCGGACTTAGGTCTCATGTACATGATACAAGTATTGTAAGTAAAGTCATCAATGAAAGTAATGAAGTGCTTATCTCTATCTGTAGATTGATTTATCATTGGTCCACAGATATCAGAGTGTATGAGTTCCAAGGGTCTTTTGAGTGAATTTCAACTTTCTTATGAATAGAGTTTGTAATATTCACTTTCTCACAAATAGTGCAACACCAATCTCTTCTTCTAGATAAATCAGGCATATCTCGAACACTATCTCTCTTTGATAACTTGAACATATTTCTTTTATACATATGTCCCAGCCTTTAATTCTATAACTGATTTTCATCCACTACACCCATGTAACAAGAGTTCTTCACTTCACCAACTTGGAACAAATTCCCTCTTGTACACTGGCCCCTTATAACTATATTTCCATCATTTTCACTTTTCACAACAAATCCATATTTTATGAAGATAACTATGTTTAACTCATCATAGTGTTGTGACACACTAAGAAGGTTATGTTTCAGCGCAACAATATATAGTGTTTTTTTGGATTTCATATTTTCTTTTCCAATTATGGCCGATCCAACACCTTTGATCCTTAGAGATTCATCATTTCCAAATGTCACTATTCCTTCTTTGAACCATTTCACATTGTTTAGTAGCATTTTTTCTCCTATCATATGAGAGGAACATCCACTATCAGGAATCCATGGACGTTCAACATTTATAGATTTCAAAGTAGTTTCGACAAAAAGAGATTTTTGTTCTTCCTTTCCCTTTACATTCTATTGTGCTTCCTTTAATTTCCTATCCAAGTCAATGTGTTCTAGCCAGACAACCTTGAACTCTTTCTTTTCAGACTTATCAATCCTGTCCCTTTTAGCTTTTAAAAACTCTATCTTTTGAAAATTATTAGGAATCTTTTTTTTCTCCAGTAACACATGAAGGCAACCCTTGGCAAGATGTCCAGGTCGATCACATCTTTCACAAATAGTTTCCAATGGTTGGAACCTACTTTCAACATTCACCCCAGTCCTCTCATATATCTTCTAAAATTTATTTGAAGACTTTACATATTTAAATTATTGACTCCCCCTCAATACTTGTCTTTAAAAACTTGTGGAATTGTAATGTTGTTGGATGAACCAACACATATTTTACATGTTTCCAAATCCACCACAATACCAGCAGTAACCATAGAAAGAATATTTTCCTCTGAAACTTTTATACTGACAAGATTTGTGAACACGCTTCTCAACAACCTTTTTAATAGAACTATGTTGACTATAATCTTTCATGTTTTCATTTGAAAATATCTTCCTCGGTTTATATTTATTAGTACCAGAATAATTAGATGTATTTCTTGACACATGATTTTTATGCACTTCTTGATTTCTCAAAATTGCTGACTTTGTCCACGTACAGGGTCTTTCCAGCCTTGTTCTTATCAGGACCAGTTCTGTCTTTAATTTTAACCTTTGAAGGTATCTTCTGTGGAACCTTATTTTGTTCATTCTTACTAGAACATTCACCAACTTCTGAGATAAATTTTTTGAAACTGATATTCATTTCTGTAGATTTATAATGTTTTTGTTGGATAAGTTCAAACTCTTCTTCAATGGCCTTCAGCTTTACTTCAAGATGGTCATTGTGATTCATTGCATTCTCAAGATAATTATTCAGATAATTAATCTATTTTTAAGTTTTGATTTTTTCATCATGAAAATTTTATTCATTGTTTAATGTTGAATTTTCATTTATCAAATTCTTTTTTTCCTTCTCAAGTCTTGTGATATTTATCAAACATTCCATAAACTCTTCTTTAATATACTGTTCAAGTTGAGTTTCTTCTTCTTCAATACTATTCCTCTCATAATAATCATTATTAACTGTTGAAAAAAGGTAATATCTCTATATTTCTCAGCAACAAATTTTTTAGATCCAGTCTCACTATCATCATCTTATTCACTTTTTGAAAACAAGCTTCTTCTTTTTGATTTGAAGAACTTTTTATCCTTTCCTCTTCCTAAATATTTATCTTTTCCAACATGTTTCTTCCAAGATATTCTTGGTCTTCTGTCTTCTTCATCACTATATTCATCTTTCCCCTTTTGTGGAAAATTAGCCGCAAAGTAGACAATAGATCCACATTCAAAAAATTTCAAAGTAAGTTTCCCTTTGTATTTCCCTGTACCTATTTTCACATTCTTAGAAAACAAGGATACAATTTCATCAAGAATTTTACATAAATCATATTTAGAATCAGATTTAGCAGCATCATCTTAAATAAATGTATTCTTTGACATCTCTCACTATGTATCCTTGAATGTCTTTTCTCTATCAGCTTTTGTTTTTCCATTCATAGTCTTCTACCTTCTCATCTCATAAGTAATGAGAGTGATATGAAAGTTATCCTGAGATAATGTTTCAGAGTCTCTATCCTCTAATGAAGACACTTTATCATCAAACTTGTCATGCAGAAATCTCAACATCTTTTTGACAACTGTAGAATCCTCTATTGTTTCACCAAGACATCTTATTGTAATGAAAATATCATTTATTCTATCTATGAAATCCCCAATAGATTCTGATTCTCCCATTTTCAAGTCTTCATACTTCAGTGTCCAAATTTGTATTTTATGTAATGACCCAAAGTTTTTCAATAGAAATTCCCTTCTTATAAATATGTCATAATATAACATGAAAACACAAAATAATGAACTACTAAGTAATAAGTGACTTTTAAAAATAAGTTTTTCACTCCAATGTTTGGAATTTTGATAATCCGACATACATGTTTGTGTTCAAGATGATTTTTGGAGTCTAATGAAAAAATAATTTTTGGTGAATAGTAACATACCATTAGGAATAGTAACATACCCTTATGAATAGTAATATGACCCTTTTGAATAGTAAATCATCCAACATACGAGTAACATTACCGATGAATAATAAAATAAAATTTAGACATCTCAGAAAGTGACAATTTGACCATAGTAAACGTTTTGGTATTTTGTAAGTCATAAATAATTAATTATAATTAATTAATTCATTTAAAAAAATATTTATTTCCCTAAAATTTATTCATAAATTGTTTTTTCAATGTCTTATAGTTTTTAGATAATTTTATAAGACCCTACGTAATTTTTTAAAGCACTATAAAATCAGTTTTAATCTCAAAAACTGTTTTTTAAGTAAATTTTGATTTTAATTAAATATTAAATTAATAATATTTAAAAAAATATTTTTGAAAAATTGACTTTTTTTTTGGATTCTACATGTCGAAAAATGGTTGGGGTAATTTTATGGGATTTTTCTAAGATACATGATTTTTTTATGAATAGTGAAATACCGTAATTTATAAAATAAGCTAAATATGCTAATTATAGGGTCATGTGTGATGTTCTACTAATGTTATCCAACTTGGTTTGTGATTACATTATAAAATTACTATTTTTGGTCATTCAAGACTCAATATTTCTTTTCTTTGGGGAAATTAATAAACTAATAAATTTCATATTAAGGAAACCCCTCTCCCCTCCACTATAAAAGCCACCCTTCACACCCTCATTTTAATCACACCTCTAAAGCTCCAAGCCTTCCCTAAAATCTTCCCAAACACCTTCCCTATCCCCTCCCCCACGTCCAGGAGCTTCTGGTCTCATCAAAAGACCAAGCTTAGGCCCTTGAGGTGGTTCTCACGAGAAGGATTTAAGTGGACATTAAAGTGAAAGAAGCATTCAGATACAAAGTAAGGGGAAATCTCGAACCCAATTTTCTTCCTTCAGGTTTTACCTCTTTCACTCCATTTCTTTTGATATGGTCACTCCTTAAAGATAATTTTTCATCATTCTCATTCCTTTTTGTGGATGTACTTGTTTTTTAATTAAGTTTATGTGAATCCGAATGTTTTTCAAAAGAACTCTTCTTTTAAGAACTCAACTTTTACCTATCATTCATGATTGATGGTTCTTGTATCAAGTATGTTGTTCCCTATTTCTTTTTGGAACCCAAATATTATGAATGTATTCTTATGATATGAAACCCATTACTTACCATGGGTTAGTTATGTTCACTTTTTATGTGTGTTCAATGTGGCAAGCATGATAATTATAATGTTATGATTTGACGGGTGCGCCTGGAATTATATAGCGCAATTATCAATGTTTCAAAGTGACGGGTGCGCCCCAAATTATACATCACTCCAATGAATTGGATAAAGTGATGAACCTCATGAATAAATGTTAAATGATGTGTGAACAATATTATATCTTGGTTCACAAGTATGTGTGTTAGTTAACCACTAAGATATGATGTTTCATTTTAATGTATTGCCACATTTCAAGTCTTTTATTTATTCTCCTCTCATGTTCATGATCTTTTTATTACGTCATGACTATGCTCACCCCATGCTATATGGTTCTTTTCTATCTTTTTACTGGTCTTCTAGATCACCCCTTTTGATGTATATCCTCGGGTGGGTACATGTACTAAAGAGAGGACACGTGTCAATAAGAATCTAGAGAAGAAGAAATTAACTAAATGTTTATGAAAGATGTTTTATTTTTTATGTATGGTCCTAGTTTACCCAATACACTAAACTTTTGGATCTTCTATGTGTAATAATATTATGTTGTCTATATTTGAAATGATTTAATAGTAATATAGGGAAAGTTCGGGTCGCTATAGTTGGTATCAAAGGAATGGTTTAGTTAATTTGGGAATTAGGATTAGTGAACCCTAGATAAAACCTCCTACATGGGACTAGGTAAAAATATGCACACATGAATATTTACCAAGGGATCCCATATGTTATGTTTTTGGTATAAATTGTTTAAATGAATAAGTTATTCATGACTAGTTAACTTATGTTTTCTTCTAACATTTTCTATTTTTGATAATAGTGGGAACCAGGGGAAATCAGGCAAACAACTCATGCGAGGGCCAATGCAATGATTTCCCGAATGACATCCCCAATGATTTGGGAGGTGGAGTTCAAAACTTCTTTGTGATTCTTACCCAATTATCTCATGTTATGAACAATAACCATAATAATGGGGAATTTCCTCCTTCACCAAAGTGGGAGAAACTGGATATCGAATGTTTTTTGTGTCAATAACCACCAATATTTTGTGGATATTCTGATCCACTAGTTGCGGAAGAGTGGGTCAACTCCATGGATAAGATCTTTTCTGTTCATCACTTTTGTGAGAAGGAGAAGGTGACTCTAGCCATTTATCGTCTATATGGAGAAGACGATCAATGGTGGGCTTTGATTAAGAACACCAAGCCAAGGGAGGAAATTGAAGAGATGGAATGAGAAGACTTTAAGATAATGTTTCTTAATAAGTATTTCCCATGATCTCTTTGGAAAAAGAAGGAGAGAGAATTCATAGAGCTCAAGAAAAAATAAGGAGAATCTGTCACAACATATGAAGTGAATTTCACAAGCCTGGAAATGTATGCTTCGGGTTTTGTTATAAAAATGATAGAAAAAATGATATATTCTTTAGTGGATGAAAACTAATCCTTCAAAAGGATCTTTCAATTTGAGACATTGGGAGTTATGAATAAGTTGTTTGATGTGATCTCAAAGTGGAGATGGAGTTTTGAGAATGGTCCCATGGAAATGGTGATAAGAAAAGACAGATGGTGTTTCAAGCTGGTGGATCTAATGTCAATTTTGGGAAGAAAAACCAAAGACCCACATGCCAAAAATGTGGGAAGTTGCACCATGGGAACTGACTCAAAGGGACGGGGAAGTGCTTTAAGTGTGGGAAAGAAGGACATCATGCTCAAGAGTGTCAAAATCACACAGAAAGGAAGGAGAATGTGGCTGATGAAAGGGGAGAACCACTCTTGGTTCAATGATACAATTGTAGGGAGCTAGGGCACTATGAAAACCAGTGCACTAAACCTCGAGCTCTCGAGGTTAATTAGTGTCAATAGCCACTGAAGCCAATTGAACAAGGGAAGTCTTATGCCATCACTACTGCAGAGGTGGAGCATGATAATGAAGTCGTACAAGGTACACTTCCTATTCACTCAAGAATGGGAAAAGTATTATTTGATTCAAGTTCTACGCATTCCTTTATATCATACAAGTTTGATAGAACTATAGAATCAAATCCCCGAAACCATGAAGTAGAGATATCTGTAAAAACACCCAGTGGTTCAATCATCGCAACCCAACTGTTTAACTCTTCTCATATTGGCATATGTGGGATGATTCTTCTAGAAAATCTCGTAATACATCCCTTGGTGTAATTTGATGCTATAATGGGAATGGATTGGATCTCGTTATATAGAGAACATATCAAATTTCAGGAAACGGAAATATCTTTTCCAATTCTGAACCATCCCATGCTCGTCTATAAATGCAAGGAAGATCATGAATCTCCTTTTTAAAATTCCTTCAATTGTGTGGGTGTTGATTCCCTATGAATAAGCATACCCCGCCGAAATGGTTGAGTTTAAGGAAAGTTCCAACCTTGAGGAAATTCCCATTGTGAGTGAATAGGATGATGTATTTCCCGAAGAGTTACCCGGAATTCCCCTGGATCATGAGGTAGAGTTCTCAATTGAACTCATACCTGAAGCTACTCCTATCTTGAAGTGCCCTTATAGGATGACTCCTATCAAACTGGAGGAGTTAAAGAAGCAACTGCAAGAGCTTGTGGAGAAAGGGTTCATACGCTCTAGTGCATCACCTTGGGGTGTGCCAGTGCTCTTTGTGTAGAAAAAGGATGGAACCATGCGACTGTGTATCGATTATCGGGAACTCAACAAGATTACCATAAATAACAACTATCCTCTCCCAAGTATTGATGACTTGTTCGACCAGTTAAGATGAGATCAATACTTCTCAAAGGTGGATATTCATTCTGGATATCATCAGGTAAAGGTGAAGAAGGAAGATATTTAGAAGACTTCCTTTCGTACAATGTATGGGCACTATGAGTTTTTGGTTATGCCCTTCAGACTTACTAATGCCCCTGAAATCTTCATAGATTTGATGAATAGAGTCTTTAGACATTAACTCGACAAATTTGTGTTAGTGTTTATCGATGATATTCTCATCTACTCAAAGAGAAAGGAGGAACTTGATGAACATCTAAGACTAGTGTTGGCGACATTGAGAAAGATGAATTTATACGCCATGTTCAGCAAGTGTGACTTTTGGATGAAGCAAGTCACGTTTTTGGGACATGTGATCACAACTGAGGAAATTTTTGTGGATCCTTCAAAGACAAAGGCAATTGAGGAATGGACCAGGCCCACTAGTGTCACAAGAATCTACAGTTTTCTTGGATTATCTGGGTACTACCGACGTTTTGTGAGAAACTTCTCACGATTTTCAAGCCTGCTAACTAAGTTAACAAGGAAAGGGGTAAAGTATATCTGAACAGAAGACTGTGAGGGAAGCTTCAAGGAGCTAAAGAGAAGGATGATCACTTCACATGTAGTCACACTACCAAAAAGTGGAGAAAGTATTGTTATATACAGTGACGCTTCAATGAATGTATTGGGTAGTGTACTCGTGCAAAATAATAATGTGATAGCCTACACCTCATGAAAATTGAAGATCTTTGAGCAGAACTAACTGACACAATATCTAGAGCTGGCATCCGTGATTTTTTCCTTGAAAATATGGCGGCACTACCTTTATGGTGAGAAGTGTGACATATACACCGACCACAAGAGCCTAAAGTATGTATTCACACAAAAGGAGCTCAACATTCGTCAAAGGAGATGGTTAGAGCTAATAAAGGATTACGATTTCTCTATTCACTATCATCTTGGAAAGGCGAACAAGGTAGCTGATGCTCTAAGAAAAAAACAACCTCCTACTCTATCCATGCTGCGGATTGAGAAAGACCCTATCTTCATGGATATGAAAAAAATGGATTTGGAAATAATAATGGCAGGGGATACATCCTACCTTACCCAAATGATTATGCAACCATCCATCTAGAAGAAGATTAAGGAAGCACAAATGGATGATGTAGAGACACAAAAGAGGACGAATGTAGTAAAGGAAGGGAAGATGCAAGAGTTTCATATCAACGATGATGGTGTGATTCGGTTTGGTACGCAACTTTCTGTGCCTTTATCACCCGGGAAAAAGAAGGAGCTATTGTAAAATGCACATAGCTCACCTTTTTCTATCCATCCTGGGAGTACCAAGTTGTACCGTGATCTTTGAGAACACTTCTGGTGGGATAACCTGAAAAAGGAGGTTGTAGAATATCTATCTAGGTGCTTGGTATGTCAGCAAGTTAAAGCTGAGCAACAAAAGTACAAGGGTATGATGCAGCCATTGCCAATACCCACGGGGAATGGTGAAAACGTTACTATGAACTTTTTCACGGGTCTCCCGGAGACGTCAAAGGGAAATAATGTGATATGGGTTGTGGTTGACTGACTCACCAAGACTACCCATTTTATCACAATTCGAGAATATCTCTCACTCGATCAACATGAAATGATATATGTGAAACAAGTGGTGAGATTTCACGGTGTTCCACTCTCAATTTTCTCTGACCGTGATCCAAGGTTCACATCAAAATTCTTAGAGGAGCCTTAAACATGCTTTGAGTACTGAATTAAATTTCAGCATGACCTATCACCCCCAAACCGATGACCAGTCTGAAAGGACTATTCAGATTCTTGAAGATATTCTAAGAGCCTGCTCTCTCGAATTCAAAGGTGGATTGGATCATCATCGACCATTGGTTGAGTTCTCACACAATAATAGCTTCCACTCGAGTATCTAGATGGCTCTATATGAAGCTCTATATAGAAAGCGATGTAGAACTCCAACCTATTGGGATGAAGTTGGAGAAAGAAAGCTACTTGGGCCCGATCTTGTTCAAGAGATGATAGAGAAGGTTCAAGTCATCTAGAAACACATCAATGCTTCTCAAAGTCAGCAAAAGAGCTATGCTGACAACTGTCGAAGGGACTTGGAGTTCGATGTTGGTGATAAAGTCTTTCTTCGAATATCTCAATGGAAGAGAGGCATGTGATTCAAGAAGAATGGGAAGTTAAGCCCAAGGTATATTGGCCCTTTTGAGATCCTTGACCGCCTAGGATTCGTGACCTATCATCTTTCACATCCACTGAATATGGATCAAGTTCATGATGTGTTTCATGTATCACTACTGAGGAAGTACATACCAGACCACTCACATGTACTAAACTCAGAGGTGGTGCAGCTGGAATATGATCTATCCTATGAGGAGTAGCCAGTAATGATTCTGGATCAGATAGATAAGGTTCTACGCAACAAGGAAAACCATCTTTTCAAAGTGTTTTGGAGGAACCATAAGTTTGAGTAACCAACTTGGGAACCAGAAGAGGCAATGAAGGATAAGTACCCTCACCTGTTTGTGTAAAGTGAAATTTCGGGGGTGAAATTTCTTAAGGGGGGAAGAATGTAACGACCCAAAGTTTTTCAATGGGAATTCCCTTCTTATAAATATATCATAAAATAACATGAAAACTCAAAATAATGAACTATTAAGTGATAAGTGACCTTTAAACATAAGTTTGTCACTACTATGTTTGGAATTTTGAAAATTCGACATACACGGTTATGTTCAAGATGATTTTTGGTGGCTAATGAAACAAAAATAATTTTTTAGTGAATAGTAACGTACCCTTAGGAATAGTAACATACCCTTATGAATATTATTATGACCATTATGAATATTAAATCATCCAACATAAGAGTAACATTACCAATGAATAATAAAATAAAATTTTGACATCTTAGAAAGTGACAGTTTGACCTTAGTAAACATTTTGGTATATTGTAAGTCATAAATAAATAATTATAATTAATTAATTAATTTAAAAGTATATTTATTTCCCTAAAATGTATTCATAAATTATTGAATCAATGTCTTATAGTTTTTAGATAATATTATAAGACCCTACGTAATTTTTCAAAGCACTTTAAAATCTGTTTTAATCTTAAAAACTGTTTTTTAAGTAAATTATTATTTTAATTAATTATTAAATTAATAATATTTAGAAAATTATATTTGAAAAATTTACTTCATTTTTGGATTCTACACGTCAATAAATGGTTGGGGTAGGTTTTTGGGATTTTTCTGAGATACATGAATTTTTGATGAATAGTGAAATACCGTAATTTACAAAAAAAAAGCTAAATAAGCTAATTATAGGGTCATGTGTGATGTTATGCTGATATAAGCCCACTTGGTTCAGGGTTACATTATAAAATCACTATTATTGGTCATTCAAGACTCACTATTCCTTGTATTAGGAAAATTAATAAACTAATGAATTTTATATTAAGGAAACCCCTCTCCCCTCCACTATAAAAGCCACCCTTTACACCCTCATTTCCACACACCTCTCAAGCTTCAAGACTTCTCTAAACTATACCCAAACACCTTCTCTATTCCCTCTCCCACGTCCATGAGCTTCTGGTCTCATCAGAAGACAAAGCTTCGGCCCTTAAGGTGGTTCTCAAGAGAAAAATTCAAGAGGACATTAAAAGTAAGAAGCATTCAGATACAATGTAAGGGGAATTCTCGAACCCAATTTTCTTCCTTTGGGTTCTAACTCTTTCACTCCATTTTTTTTGGTATGGTCACTCCGTAAAGATCATTATTTCATCATTTTATTTCTTTTTTTGGTATATACATTTTTTCTAATGAAGTTTATGTCAATCCAAATGTTTTCTAAAAGAACTCTTCTTTTAAGAACTCAAATTTTACTTCTCATTCATGGTTGATGGTTCATGTATCAAGTATGTTGTTCCCTCTTTCTTTTGGGAACCCAAATATTATGAATTTATTCTTATGAGATTAAAACCATTACTTACCATGGGTTATTTATGTTCACTTTTGATGTATGTTCCATGTGGAATGCATGATAATGATAGTGTTATGATGTGACAGGTGCACCAAGAATTATATAGCGCAATTATGAATGTTTCAAAGTGACGGGTGAGCCCGGAATTATACAGCGCTCCAATGAATTAGATAAAGTGATGAAACTCATGAGTAAATGTGAAATTATGTGTGAACAAGATGCTACCTTGGTTCACAAGTATGTGTGGTAGTTAACTACTTAGACAAGATGTTTCATTTTTATGCATTGCCACATTTCAAGTCTTTTATTTATGCTTCTCTCATGTTCATGATCTTTTTCTTATGTCATGATTATGCTCACCCCATGCTATATGGTTCTTATCTATCCTCTTACTGGGCTTCTAGATCACCCCTTTTGATGTATATCCTCAGGTGGCTACATGTACTATGGAGAGGACAAGTGTAAATAAGAAGGTAGAGAAGAAGAAATTAAATAAATGTTTATGGTTGATGTTGTATTTGTTATGTATGGTCCTAGTATTCCCAAGACACTAATCCTTTGGATCCTCTATGTGTAATACTAATATGTTTTTTATCTTTGAAATGATGTAATAGTAAAGTAAGAAAAGTTCGGGTCGCTATAGTTTAGCCTTCTTCACTTTTGTATTTCCTTTATAGATGTTCTTCCGTTTTTCCTAGATTCCTTTGGATGAAGAAAAAAACGTTCACTCTTAAAAAATCACTCTTAGAAAGATATGAGAGTAACACATTTTTATCACTTCCATCATTCTCAAGATTCTTCTTATCGAAAGGAGTAAGAGTAACCTTGTCATCCGTAGCTGGAAATCAATCTATTGTAGTTTCAAGTACTTCATATCCAAGAGACATAAGAAAAGGCTTCATTATATCCTTCTAGATGTGATAGTTCTTTCCATCAAAAATTGGGATCCCCTTACTGTTCACGCATTTTAGATTCTCCATCACAAATTCTATTTAAAAACTTCAGCAAAGAATAAATGAAGGTAACATAACTCTGATACCAATTGATGTTCCCAGTTAGGATCCATGTATCATTAAGTGGGGGAGGGGGTGAATCAGTGATATCTTTTTCTTTTTATGTTTCCTACTTTTTGAAACAACCTTTTCCTCCTGTTAATGAGTTCCATCCCTACTGAACAAACACAACCATAGGAACACAAGATTTACAAGGTTCACTACTCAAATATAGAAGCTACGTCCTTGGTATTGTACAAAAACAATCCAGTACCACAAAATCCACTAAAAACAATCCTTTGATGTGGAATACAACGAGTAGGATATACACTTACACTCATGGAGCACATTGAAAACAATATAATAGTTTGTGTGCTCCCTCTTAGCACAAATAGGGTAATATAATGATTATTGACTTTTAATGAACTTTCACTAATGAAATATGTCAAAACGATTCTTCACTTTTCTACCCAGAAGCTGGTAACAACCTCCTGGTGCAAACAGCTTGCACGCCACTAGCTACATGCGAGCCTCCCAACTTGTGCGCCACCTGCTTGGGCACCACTCAGCTTGTGCGCCACCTACTTACGCACCACTCAGCTTGCATGCCTTCCTTCTTGCGCACCACTAACTACTTGCGCGCCAATATTGTGCACAGCACACAACTTGTGTGCCACCTTTGGCTAATACACAACACACATCTTGAACACACCTCCCTGCTTGCGCACCTTTGACAACTTGAACTCCACTTTCTGCTTGCGCGCCACCCTACTTGTGCAACTTCTAAATTACCCTCGGCTTGCACACCACTTTACTTTGCATGCCAATTTCTACTACATGCATGATCATAGCTAAAATTTTCCTTAAATTGTTGAGAATTAAAAAAATGATGAGGCTAGTCATCTATTTATAAGAATTTTGGTGACATGCATGCCACATACACTTGAGTGTCATTCCTACTTGCACACCGCTACATCACTAGCACTGATCTTTCTTTCCTTTGTCATTTTTTGATATGATGATGTTGAAATATGACTTGCATGTAACATACACTTGCGTGACACACTTGCGCGTTGCTCCGTCACTAGCGCGACACTTTCTTTCCTTTGTAATATTTTGTTATGATGATGTTGAAATATGACTTGCGCGTAACATACACTTGCGTGACACACTTGCGTGCCGCTTATACTTGCGTTCCAGTTTTTGACATGCGCACAAATAAATATCTTGGGCGCCACTTTATTTCTTTTGACATATTTTGATGGGATGATCTTGAAATATGACCTGCGTGCAACATTCACTTGCGCACCAAATATACTTGCACGCCACACTTGCGCTCCACTTTTGACTTGCGCGCCACTTTCTTTATTTTGAAAAAAACACTTCTTTACTCTCTATATCCTTCATATGGCTTGCATCGAAATTTCTCCCAAACTTATGATATTTGTGAAATAAAAATTAGCAAATCATTTTCATAGTTTTCATGTCCTTTACAATGTGAATTGATTTGACTTCTTTGACAACAAAGTACAACACTCTGTAAAAGAAAACATTTCTTACTTCTTTATATATCCAAATTGGTCCCAGTATATAACATTCCATACAAGAGACATATACATTGTATATGAAGTTAAAATATCAATACACAAAAACAACAAAAAATAACATAAAAGCAATACAAACAGTAAAAAAGTATAAAAACATCAAAACAGAGCCACGTGAGAAATCATAGTAATACTATATCTCCTATAACAAAAGGGAAAAAATTTGTAAATGGATGAGCCACAAAACACACAGATCTCTATCAATTACATGACTATTGAAAAATAATGTCTATATAAGCCTAAAGAAATGTGTAGGGTGCGAGACACGATTCCCATTAAGATACAACCATGAATATTCTTAAGGGGTTTGAACTATGAATACTAATTACTATTAATGGATGTTTATTTTTTAAAACTGTTATATTTTCAAAACATATAATTTTATATAAATCATTGGAATTTACATTATTATTATTTTTTAAATATTAATTTTTCTAGAATACTTCTCTATAGGGATCACATAATGAAATAAATTTCACTTGATATGACCATACTCAATGAACCTAAACTAGGATCATAAATTTTACTATAATAAAAATCATCACATACCCAAATAAATAGAAATGAGAATAAAACATGATATCATATCCTTGAAGTAATATGTATAATACAATCAAATAAAATAAATCCACTCAAAATGAGTAATATTCCCCAATGTTTCAAACTATATGGTTATAATGTGAGTGAGAATAAAATACTTTTTGAATTATGAAAAAAAATTAATCACCCGCAATCATCCTTAAGTCAAACTCGAAGGATCCATCTTGATCTCCCGACCAAAAAAATGGAATATTACTTAGTATTCCCCCCAAAATACCCTATTAGTTCCTAGGATAACAAGAAAAAACACTCTTATTTGTCCTTATCAATTTCTCTCATAGTCCCATGGAAAATATAGGCTCACAACCTAGGTTTCCCATGTTCTATACAATGAAAATTATGTACACATCATAAGTTTTAAACCAAAATGTCAATTATAGAATAGAGTTTACTAAAAAAGCACATATTTTGGTAAAAAACCCTTCTCAATGTAATACCATTCAAAAAAATTCGTTAGAAATAGATTTAAAACCCTAAAACTAAATGGATCCATATTATCAATCACAAAAAATTCTTAAAATCTAAATACCTTTGGAAAACCATCTTTAAATATTTATATGACAAATCAAACCATTGATCACATTCAGAATGTAATAGAAATCAATTAACAATAGTTTAAATGAAAATATAATAAAAAAATAACTATTGGGGATTAGAAACTCATTGGTAATCAACTGAAACTACCTTAAATAGAGATATATACCAAAAGATCTATTCCATACTCTTCACTATTGATAAAACCCACATGATTTATGTAAATGAGCACCTAACACCCGTAAAAGAGAGGAAATAAAAAAACTCCCATTAAATCCCATATATTTGGGCAACCACCATATAGGGTTTCCACTTTCCCTAAAAATTAATGAATAATGGGTGATAAGGGAAAAATTTAGAGAAGTAATGAATATTGGGGAATACCTAATGTCAAAACACCTTGGAATCATAGATAATTCACCACCAAAGAGAAAAAAGAAGATAGAATGCATTGTGGAGGATTTATCTATGAGATGGGAGAGAAAATAGAAGGCGAGAAACAAATCCCATGATGTAATTTTTGTTAAAAGATAAATATTTTACAAGATATGGGAAAATTACATAGTTTTTTTACAAAATTAGAAAAACCATGTGAAAACTATGATAGCTCTACTATCATCCCAAAAACCGTGGATAATAGTTACTTCTATCCCCTTAACCATTAAAGAAGACATGTTTTAGCCATGAAAATATCTTTAACCCCTAGAAAAATCCACCATATTATTAGCTATATGGATATAAGAAACGTAATCAAACCATGTATCTGATGTTTTTCCCCAAAATATGATATTTTGACTCTGACACTGAGGAAATCGATGTAAAATTATAAGAAAAATAATAACGGTAAAATAGATGTTCCATTGTTGTGGTGGGTGTCACACAATGTAATAATTGATGTATATTTAATAAGATGAAAATATTCTTAAAATATCAATTATAACATATCTTTGAATATAGGGAAAATTTCCGTTTTCTTTTTCTATAATTAAAAAATATAAATTCACCAAATATTGAGAGAATTATTATCTTTTTTGCTAAACATTATAATTTATAAAGGAATATTCAAATCATGTAATAGTTTTGATGTTGAAAAAATATGTTTATGTGATAAATGTGAAAAATAAACATAATTTTTAAACATATACAAAAAAAGTTAATATTGATCAATGTTGAAAAGGATAAGAAATTTCATTTGAAAATAATATTAATTGAGGTATAAGATCCTTGAAAATAATGTTATTAAATTATGTCTATTTTTAAATTGTCATTATTGAAATATACTAATGAAAAAATAAGAAGCATATCTATTATATGTGTTTATAACATTTAATCAATTTTTCTAAAGAAATATTATTTACGACCAATTTAAATCGATATAAAATAATTTCAAGACAGAACGTACTAAGGAACATAGAATAACATGATTATAAAATGATTTAGAATATTATATTTCAAGAGTCACTGCATAAAACACATTAATTAATATTAGTTTATTGATCAAAACATGTCTCAGATATACAAGTTTAATACAATAAGCACTTTAAATATGGGTAATGATTGAATTAATGAGACATTGAATGAAAAAAACATGACAAGACTATGTAAAATCCATAATTTCCATTAAATAATATATAAATAAAAATTAATGTTCTATAAAGGATACCATATAAAATAAATCATGGTTTATAATAAGAATTATGTATCAATAAATTGTTAATTAAGGCCTATAAAATTATTATATAATTTATTATATTTTAATCAATAACCCATAAAAAATGAAACCTCAACAGAACATTAGATATCATTATAATATAGTTATTTATCAGATTAATTCCTAACAAGAATCATATACACTGTATAAATGGAATTATGTGAATAATACAAGAAATTTATCTAGAAACAATATTGAGATGAATAATGCATTCAAACACCATATCAATGAAGTTAGAATTAATTGTTGAGGTGAATATATATAATTTTTTTTAAAAGTATAAAAAATTGTATATCAAACATAAAATAAGTCAATATCATTTCACCCATAATTAGAGAATAATATAGTCAATTTAGTATAATTATAAGTCAATGAATGGAAATTGAGGTAACAAACCCCTAACATTGAGTCTAAAGTTTTTGTGTATACCATTTAACACCTATATAATAAAATAATACTAATAATTTAATTTTTTTCAGAACCTATTAGTAATTTATTAATTTTCTTTAAATCAATTATTTCAATTAAACATTTAATTTGTTAATTAGTTATTTCCATGTTTTTTGTTTTGAGGATGTTTGGTTCATAATTTAAAAATAAATTCAATATGTTCAACACAGTCAAGTTAATCATGGATCCCCAATTTCTGGAATAATAAAAATAATAATATAACTACATTTTTAGATATGAAATACTATTTTATAAATATCCATTAAAAGTTTTTATGAAAAAAAAATACATTGCTCACGAGTCAATAGTCCACAAGAATACAGGTGTGAAGTGTTTCACATTATGTTGGATGAAACAGAAAGCAAGAAAATATTATATATTATTTCCAAAATCATTATAATGTTACTAAAATCAATTAAATTCATTAAACCACCCCTAATTATCATACATGTGAGGTGTATTTTGAAAAACTAAGTACATGGCTATGAGGATATGATAGTTCAAACTTATACACTTGTGATGATTTAATTTTTATAGATTTGAAAAGAACAATTATAAATGATATATCATAATTATTGATAGAAAATATTCTCATTAATATAATATAGATACATTTTTACAGCATGTTTTCTCTCTAAATTATCTAATGATGTGAAATGAAAAACATCTCTTTATAGAGGTGGAAGTCCACACATATGCATGAATAATGATTCCATTTCCCATAAGATGAAAATGAAAAATAAAATGGATCATAATATAAATATTATAAACCTTATTTTTATTTTAGATATTTGTTTCAATATATTATAATTTTTAGAAGTAGAATACATGTGGTAAAATACGAAATAAAAAGAAAACACTTGGTTTAATTATATACATCTTTATTAGAAAACCTCCTTAGGATTATACTAAATGACTTAATAGGATGTCATTATAATCAAAACAAGAATGATAAAATGTCTAATTAGATTTTATGAATATATTTGGGTAGTTGTTGTAAAATAAAATTGTCTATTTAATTGTGGAGAAAACATGACAAATGGTATCATTTTATAAATTATGTACATGAAATACATTCAATTTTTCAAACAGTTGAAATATATTAATGTATCAATTAAAGAAAATTGATATAAAATGGAACATTGAGAAATAAAAAATGATATAGGGATTAAATATTTAAATAAAATTTTATTTATAAATGGTTTTAGGTCATTTTTACCATTTTTAGTTTAGTTTTTTCCCATTTGACCCATTTTAACCCTAACCATGATAAGTTACATTTTTATTATTGTTCTTATTCATAATGACGAATACATTAACGTGGAATAATTACCAAAATTGGATATTATTATTACATATTTGGTTTCAATTTTATTATATTTGAATCCTTCAAGTGAAATGAATTACTTTTAAAATAATATCACGAAACACAATGAAAAACAATTTTCTATAAAAATGAATTTTATGTTTAAAAATATGATTATCTAAAACTAAACAACAATTATTATTCTAATGAAATTAATTTTAATATCCTTGATAAAAAATAACTAATTAAAATTAAAAAACTATTAAAAATAAAATGATACATTATTAATTCTATGAAATAAAAGGCATTTTTCTATAAAACAAGTATTTTAAACTATTTAGTGAAAAATACCAGACTTTTTAAGAAAATTCCAAATATTCTCTATAATATAACCTTTAAATAGGGATTTGAAAAATATGATCAGTTTAATAAAATAAAAATTAAAAAATATGAATAAATTAATTGTAATATTTTCCTCAAAAAAATAATATAAACAATTTTGGAAAAAAAATTAATTTTAAAGCATAAAAGAAAATTATTCACATTCAATTCATAAAAACATTAATTAAATTAATATGAATAAGTTTAACAGAATATAAAAGGTAATTATTTAATTATAATAATCTATCAATATTGACTACTATAATCTATTTATATTAAAATATATTTCACAAATTAAATTATTTTTATGAAAAGTATCACTTTTACCTTAAAAATATATTCTCTTTATTTAAAACAAATTGAATTTAAATATATATAACATATATAAATATATATATTATAAAGATAATAATTTTTTGTGTCTAGTGGCCACATATATAATAATTAAATCACAATCCAATTTATAGGCCTGCATACATTTCTAAATTTTTTTCATTTAATCCTTTTTAATCTTCTCTATTGAATTATTTATTATTTAACATATTTAAATAGTTTTATTTGGGTTTACAATATTCACGGGTGACTAGAAGGTTACATTTTCTTGATATATTTATATTAATTTTAACTTATTCCACTTTTACTTTTCTCCATGTTGTTTCATATTTCAACATCATAATGTATGTGTATTTTTCCTTGATTATAATAATTTATTATATTAAAAGTATTATGTATATTTTTTGTTTTATGATTCATGTATCGCAAGCTACCAAAAATAATATTCATTTAATGTTTAAATACATGTAGTAATATCTATGCAATACATTATCCACAGTTTAATAACTTGCATCATTGTAATTATATCTTGAGGTTAGTAGTTAGGGGTTTAAGATTTGAAAATATATTTTTTTAAAATTCTAATCGTTAAAAATGATTAATAAAAATTCATTTTCAAAAGGGGATTTGGGAAACATAATGGTTTCATAAAATAAAATAAAATATTTTTTCCATATTAGATTAAAATTATCATTAAATAAATAAACTGACAATGATGAGAAATAATAATGTCTACGAAATAGCAGAGTGTGACTATAAGACCCTGTGAATTTAAAAGAAGAAAATTATACTCCATAGAATAAATGACATGAAAAACTAAAATTGTATTTCAATGAAACTACTAGTGATTTATGATATATTTATTTTTAAATAAATTTAACCCCATTGATAACATTTGGTACATGAAACCATGATATTTTTATGTTTGATAATGTATTCATCCCATAACACCGAGCTTAAACGACCAATGATATATATTAAAATTACAACATAGCAGTTAAATTTATAGGTTGGATTAGTATTGATTATTTTATGATATATATATATATATATTATACTCAATAAAAATTATTTCTATATTTTTATTAAATAATAAATCAATTTTTAGTAATGTAATTTTTTTAATCAAATCATATTGTCTTCAAAAATGATTTTTTTTATAATTAATGAAACAATTTATTTTCACTTTTTGGAAAGTTTTTAAAATTTATTTAATAGAATTAACATAAATCTTGAAATCAGAATATAAAAATTTACTTTAGAGGAATTTTTGGGATTTATTTAGGAAATATTGATTTTTCATTATTTAGTTAAAAATACCAATTTTATTATCAATGTATTTTATTTTCAAAAAAATAAGTAATTTAATAGTTATATTGTGTTTTTCATATGAATTAATGTGAAAATTTTATTATTTATTTATATTTAATCTAATTAATTACAATTTTAGACATCATTATATTCTATTTCATTATAAAATTGTTTTGGTTATAAAAATGATTTTTATGAGAAACATTTTATGGTGAATAATGTTTCAATATTTTATTTAATTAAAATAACCCTAATAAATAATGATTTAAATTTAATTCACATATCATATACCATAAAATATTTACTGCGATAAAATATAATGATTTTTATTATAAAAAGTGCTAATATAAATCCATCATGTGCATGAAAAAACAGACTTCCATAAAATCATCTTTTTTATTGCATATGTAAATTTTGATCTATATTTAATTCCTCTAAAATTTATTAAATATATTTTATAAAAAAATATTAATTTTAAAATAATATTTTCAATATAATATTACCCTGAAATTTTTGGAATTTTAAAAAAAAATTATTGTTTTGAGGAATAGTGAAAAATACCGAATTTCAAATTACAACAACCTTTTCATTTAATTTATTTATAATGATAAATAATATTTAAAAATATTTTTAAATTATTATTAGTCTCTTTCATATATATTATTCCAAATTAGGTCAATTTAATCGATTTCCAATTCCAAATGTACCTAAAAACATAATAAGCATTTTTACACTTTTCCTTTGAAAACTCATTTTTCATTATGTTTTGGAGATTAATTTTAAAATATATTTTCCACTTATTTGAATGGAATTTGGAAAAATAGATTTTTTATTTTGAGTAATAATTTTTTATATTTTAATTTTTTTTCCTACATTATTTCTTCTAAAAATGAATAGTGATACTAGTAAAAATAACGTCCAACAATTAAGCTAAAAATATATTGACAGTAAACTACAATAATATGTGTTAAAAGGACTAGAATTTTATAAAATAATATTTTATAGAAATATGTAAAGCTTATAAATTATATTGGCAATAATTTTCCATTATTTTTCCTTGTGACATTATAAAAAGGGGCGTATAATTCATTTAAAAAAGACGAAGTTGGCCACTCACTTCACTTATTGAATGCAACACACTATACACCTCTATCCACACCATTATATGGAATTTCAGGAGAAAAGAAATGAAAATATTAAATCTCTAATTCCCTCATATAATATTAGAATCCTTATTAGGGATATAAAGTATATATATTGTTTTTATCACATAAATATATCTATTTATTTATTATATATTATATAAATTTTTTAAAATCTATTACATTGGGGATACAAAAATGTCGCTCAGGTATACGAAAGACAACCGTCTCACGATGTTATGTGATTTGGTTTTCATTAATTCGTTACATGGATTTTAATAAGTATAATTTTATTATCAATGTGATATATAATGACATAAATATGTAATTAATGACATATTTATCACTATGAATATATAATATAGCTTTTTATTTTTTATTTTTTTACTCATTGATAGAAAATTACCTCGTATATGTAGGTGTGGACTAGGAACTTCATAAAGAGAGGGGAGTCTATCTTTGATCATCATAAACATGGATGATTTAATTATATATTTAAATAAATAATATTATATTTTTGAGATTATTATCATTCTATAAATAAAAATTACTACATAACTACTTTTTATAATAAAAATTTAAAAATATAAACATCACTCATGTGTATGTATGGACTATCATCTCTATGATGACAAATTACATCCATTTTCCAAACAATATTATCTAATTTTTCTTAAACGTATAATTTATGGATTTATATTGTAAATATTTTTTTATTATTGTAATGGTGATGTATAAATATTTTTTTACGTAATTAATAGAACATTCATAAAAGTAATCAAATGAGAAAACAAGGAATCTGACAACTAAAACAATGAAAACAATGAAATATTATTTACGAAAGATTGATAAGATTTTATAAAAGGGTTATATATTATATTATAAATTTTAATATGGTTCCTTAATAACATAATAAGTTGTTTAAAACCACTATACATGAGTTTAAATCATGTTCATCCAAAAGTAAGTGTGAGGTAAGGTATTTCATAACTCTACATCAATTAGTTGTTTTAAACATCCACAGAAATGATTATTTCATGATAAGATTACATGTGTAATGATGTTTTAATATTTTAGGTTTTATTTCTGTATGTTTTATGTGGATTTAAATTTATTAAAAATTAAAAATTAATTTATAAATCTTCACTTCTATTATATGATCTTTGTAAATGATTTTTGTCTCAATTTTCATTCTTTGATACATATTTCATCTTAATCATCTGTTATCCTTAATGAGGTGTATATACAGCCCTATTGATATTTAATATCATGAATTTATTTAGTCTCATGATATTTTATGTTTAATATAATTTCAAACTTCCATCAGGCATATGATTCAATGTTACAAAATTGGTTATTGTATTTTTTTACAATCTTGTCAATTATTAATAGTATTTAGGATTAAGTCTCAAAAGCTGGAATAATATGATCTAAATGTAATGGATTATCATTTTTTCATCATCATTTTTTATTACTGAAATAATCATGTAATTTCACCATTTTCATTATTTTTAATTAAAATAATTAAAAAATTATTTTTAATATGAATATTATTTATTTCACTCTTCGGTTGAAAACCCATTCTATTCTAAAATCACGTTTTCAAAAAAAAAATTGATCGAAAACATTTTTATCATTTTTAAAATGATTTAATGAATAAGTTTTTACCCATATATGATTTTTTATAATTCTTTTGGAAAAAGTCTTAATTTTTTTAAAATAAATATTATTTAGTTTTTATTGAAAATAAGAATGAAATATTTTTTGAACATGTAAAACATGAAAAAAAAATTTGGTGGTCAAGACCATTATTTTCAAGGAATATTCATTAATATGTACTTGAGGTTATTTTTAAATAAAACATTATGAATTTTTTTATTTGTTTTTCAAAATTGAAAGTGTATTTTCATCAAAAAATGATATAAATGATCTTTAAATCCAACTTTATATGATTCCCAGGATGTATTAAAAGTTTATAGTATTTTAATATTTCTCTAAAGAAGTTACTTTTTTCTAAATAAAAATATTACCTTCTTTTAAATGTATTCATTGGTATTTTAAAAGTATATTAATTCATAAATTTCAATTACTATTGTTGTTACTTATGCTCAAACGGGTAAACATTTTAATTATACCGTCCTCATTTTTATTTCTATAAATGGATTAATACAATTTCAAATATATTGATTTATAAAACATTTCATTCCAAAATGATATACATAATTTAAAGAGATTACTTTGTATCCTATATCATTTACAAGGGATAGGGGTCTCTTATGAATTTTATAATGAAAAAAAAAAGATATATATACTTTATTAATATTTTCAATCATAAACATTTGTTATATCATGAGCATGTCCAAATTACACCAGGTGAGAACATTATAACTTATACGATGGTTGCACCATTATATGGCTCTAATTCATTTTTTAATAATTATGTTATCTGGATAATTATATCATATATTGAATATATGGTTATTAAATTTGAATGTGTTCTATAAGTGTCCTTGGATGATATTGTACCATGATACCAATATGTTTTATCTATTATTTCTATGACTGTATAATGGGTCCTCTATTAAATATTGATATAACAAGGATCATTAATATTTATTATAACGATTCATTACTGTATTAAAGAGTAATTTAATTTTTCATGATTGATGATTCAGGTATAAATGGGTGTGAGTTTTTTTTATGAATTTCTTATACACTCTGATCATATTTTTTTACTATTTTTCTATTATTATACTAACTGATGACCTTCAATTGTCAATTATTATGTCTACCATTACAAATGATTTAATTTATCCCTTATTATGTTTCAATTTCAACATGTTTTCAAGTATTATTATTAAATAGTTAAGTATATATTGGTCTTATATGGATGATGTAGATGACATAAAATCACGTGTGAAAAGTATGGTATAGTGAAAAATTTAATTTTTTAAATTCATCGATATTTTCTATGCAATATTTTTTTTCTAATCATAATAAATTATAAAAAAATAGTCCCTTAAGAATGTATGTGATCCGATTTTACCTTTTGATATTGTAAGTGTAGGATGGAAAAAATTGGGTCACATATATCGGTATCAATGCTAGAATTGTAATATTTATATTTTTAGGTCCAAATTCAGGAGTGGAAGTTATTTGTCGTTATGGTTCAATTCATGTGATCAAATTTTTCATTTTTATATTTTATGCTTTGGATGGAGAAAATTGGGTCACCCCATCAGTATGAATGCTATAAATATAATGTTTACATATTTTTCACTAGATAGGGGACTGTGAGTTCTGGACCATTATAGATTGTAATAGAGGAAAGGTTTAGATAACATTAGAGATTATGATCTCGTCATATGAGGTTATATTAATAATTATGGAGACCATAATAGGTATATAAGATTATGTATTATCATAAGATCAATGTCTAAGACACCCCTTTAGAGGTTAAATGTGATGAGATATTAATTTGATTAATGATATAATAGGAGACATTTTATTTGGTTAAATTATATGTATATATTAGGATTAATGTGGACTATACATATACATTTATTGAAAAAAAATTTATAGTTATTAATATTATTTTGGGTATATATGATCTAGGAAATTGATGTAATTATGGAATGACATGTTTTATAGTATTGATAATTGTTGGATTGGAATGTAATTTACCTAATATGTGATTGACGTTATTTCCCAAAAAAATTCATACTTTGTGATTGAAAGATTAAAAGTAGTAGATATCATTTCTGGTTAAATAAGTATTTAATTTTTAGGGTTTTAAGGAATGATTTATTTTGAACATTGTGTATTACTCTTTAATTTTGGAGATTAATGTATTATTTCATCCTATAAAGGTTTAATACATTTTGGAATTATCTTACTAGGTGATAAAAATATTGTTTTTGGTTAACTACAAAATATAGGTGGAATATATTTTTATCCCTTTTATGGTTATATGATCTATGGAATGTTTATTTTTTGTTCTTCATGCATGAACAATTTATCTTTATTTCTCAAAAATTAGATAAAAACATATGATTATAATTTAAATTTTTTGAAGGAATCAACTCTAGTTATCATTTTTTTATTTCACTCTGTTTATGTCTATATGTTGAATGAATTCCACAAATTTAGGAAAATTATATTGAAAAAAATGATATACTTTTATACCTATATATGATGAATCAAGGTGATTTTTAAATAATCATATATTTTTTGTTTTGATTCCCTTAATGATACATTAATCATTTACATATTTTTGAACATTGAAGTCACTCTATATTCATTTATTTATTATTTTTTCTTCAATTTATTTATTTTAAATTTTTACATATGTTATCTTATTTAGAAAAATATTATGTTTTTATCCAGACAAAAGTAATACTTCCCATTCGAATATAAAAATGAAATTTTTTAGTAATCCTTATTAATATTTGAGTTTGAAATAGAATAATTTTCAAATATCCACCGCTTGATTCTTAATATGAAGATAAAATTATATGGAAGGAACTTATTAATGGGGGGGATGTAACACCATATGGTTTTAAAAGAAGAAAATTGTTATTGATAAAATAAATGACACAAAACATTGAACATAGATGAGAGTGTAAATACCTGAGGCTTTATGATATACTAAATTTTAAATAAATTCTATCACATCAATATAATTTTCTTTACACAACCTCTATATTTTTATGTTTCATAGTGTATTCCACATGCAACAAAGAGCTTATACGACGCACAATATATATGAAAATTATATACAGGCCGTTAAATTGGTCTGTATGAATTGTATTAACTATTTTATGATATATATTCACATTTATATATACAATTAATACTTAATATAATAAATTCCTAAAAATTTAGTAAATAACCATCAAATTTTCAATATTGTATCTTTATTTTTGAATATATATTTTCATAAAAAATTATTATGATTTAATTCATGAAAAAATTTATAATTATTTAATTTAAATTTTTAAAATTTTATTAGATAAAATAAATTTAATTTTGAAATTTTCATCGAATAATTTACATTGGGTTTAATGTTGTATTTTTTGTTAATTTATTTCTAAGAATTGTGAAAATATCGATTTTTTTAAAAATGTCATCTATTTTTGAGATATTATGTACTTTGATAGTAAATATATATAATTAATATGATTAAAATGAGAATAATTATTTTTAGTTACATTTAATCATCTTAAATACATTTTAATCATCATTATATTGAATGTTAGTATAAGTTTTTTTTGTGTTTAAATACAATATTCGTCTTCAAAACAATTTAATGTACATAATGTTTGTCCATTTTAATTAATTAAAAAACATATAATGGGGAATTATATAAATTAAGTTTTTATAATATATATCAATAAATACAAATTATAATTTTTATAATATTAATTATTTGATATGGAGTTAGTATAAAACCATATATTGCTTTAAAAAATATACTTCTAGAAAATGAACTTTTTCATCATGTTTGTAGGTTTAGTCTTAAAATTATTTTATCCACATTATGAAATTTATATTAAATAACATTCCTATTTTTTTAAATAATAAATTGAAATTTATATTAAGGGGATGTTTTGGTAATTTTTTAAAACATTAATTTTTTGATTGATAGTGAAAATTATAGATTTTTTATTTTATTGTTCATTTTTTTTAAATTAATGATATAGATAAATTATATATTAAATTATTCTTAAATTAAAATTAATTAAAATATTTATCTAATAATCCAATTTATCTCATTCTAAAAAATTTTAAATTTATTTTGATAAAACATTATTGAAACATTTAAACACATTCCCTTTGAAAATATGTTTTCTTTTATCATCTCTGATAATAATATTAAATGAAAATTTTCCAAATATATGACGAAAATATAAAAAAATTAATTATATAATTTTAATCTCCATTATTAATATTATATTATATTTTTATCATTATTTTTAGACAAAATTGAATAGTGATAATAGTAAAAATGACGTACAACACTTATCATAGAAATGGATTTACCTGGTCGAGATGACTGGGATAAAATAATAACGATTAAAATGAGCTAAAAAATATATTAAATATATTTCATGACCTTATATAGAATATATACATTAATTTATCTAGAATATTCAATTATTTGAGCATTCTGATAAGAAAAAATGTGGGTGAAATACATTCTTCTAAAAAATTACTAGTGTGCCACTCCCCACACCTATAAATGTGAAACCCCTCTGAAACAATTTTTAAACATTCAAACCCCATTGGATAAGAAAACACCATCCAAAATGAATAAAATAATTCTATCCTCTCCTACAAAAATCCTTATTTTGGTCAAAAAGCCAACCAAAAAATTCCTTTGGTGTAAATAATAAGTATTTACCCGGAGAAGATATAACATTGTTTAATGGGAATTTTTATTTTATTTCTTCCCCTAGCTCATTTAATTATTATTAAAACATTATTATATAATAAATATAGTATCATAAATAAAATAATATGTAATTTAGTTAATTTTATAGCAAAAATCGAAATTCTTTTGATCAAATGGGTCACAAAATACATACTCGTGTGTATGAATAATTATCGTGTTGCGAACCGATGTCATTAATTTTTCTAATACTACCTCCCATGATGGGGTAAGATCATGGATATAATTTATATATATAATATTCAAAAATTAATTATAAATAAGTATTAATTATCTCAAAAATTACTTTTTTGTACTTTTCATTCCAAGGGGGAAAAGATAAGGTCTTTAATGTGTATGAAAGGTTACAACCTTGCTAAGCAATGGAATTTTTTTCACCAACTCATTAATAGGAAGAAAAAAAGGATAAAGTAATTTTATAAATGTTATATTCATGAAAAAGTATTATATTGATGAAATATTTATCATTATTAAAATATAATATATCATTTATTCAATTTTAGTCACTAATATATGATATCATTATTTATGTATGTGTGTACTACCACCTTCATAAAGTGATATGACTCTACATTTTATCACCACAACACAAGGTTCATATTTATATAGGTATATTTTATGAAATAATATTTTATTTATGATATTATTATAATTATTTAATTATAAAATATTACTTACCTCCTTTACATGATGATCATCAAAAAAACATTACAAACAAACATTTAGGACCTATAATATCCACGATGGAAACATAATTACTTTTTTAAAACAATATTTTATAATTGGTTTAAAATTATTTATTTTATTTATAAATATTATAATAATGTAATCATTATTATTATGGTGATGATTGAACTATATTATATTAACAATTATTGGAACTTTTTTAAAAAAGAACAAATGTGAAAACATGGACGTCAACACCTGGACGAATGAAATTAATAAAATATTATTAACGAATGAGTGATAAGATGTTATAAAATGTTAATATATTATATTAAAAATATTAATATAGGTTTTTAATAAGTTAATAACATGTTTAAGACCACTATAAAAAAGGTTAAATCTTATTCAACCAAAAATAAGCATCAGGTATGGGATTTCATTACTCAATTTCAATTTATTAGGATAAAAATATACTTCAATAATTATTTAATTCTAGGAATATTTGCTTAATTATTTTTCATATTTTATGAGTTATTAAAATTTATTTTATGTGGATTTTAATTTTATAAACATAACAAATTCATTTATAAATACTCACATCAATGTTATGATCTTTGTAAGGGGTTTTTCTCAATTTTTCTTCATTGAGTCTTATGTCATGTTAGAAATTATCTTATTTTATGATGTGTATATACAGCCCCTATGAAATGTAATATATGAAATTTATTTATTATCATAATATTTTTTATTTAATATCATTTTATCCTTTCCTGGGTCATATTATTCAATGTTACCACAATGGTAATTGTTTTATGTCACAATCTCATCAATTATCAAGATTGTTTATAATTATGTATTGAATGTTGAAATGTTATTATATAATTCTAAAGGATTCTCAATAATTTTTTTCTAATCTAGTTATCTTGATATTTTCATGTAATGGTAACTGTTTTCCACTCTTTCTAACAAAATCAATTTAAAAAACATTTTGAAGAGAAATCATTTTAATTATGTCTCCTAAGCCAAAATCATTTTTTCTTCCAAAATCAACTTTTCTAAAAAAATTAAAAAATGTATTCAGAGTGATTTAAATGATTTATTTAAAAATAATTACCAATTTTTTACATTTTACTATTTTTTTAATGGAATCATAATTTCTTTGTAAAAAATAATTCTTATAGAGATTTCATCAAAAATGTGAATGGAAATATTGTATTGACATGTAAGGTATGAAAAAAATATTCCACTAATAAAAATTATGTTCTTTAAAGATTACATTATATGTTTTTAATATTATTTTTAAATAAAATTATTTTTAGTATGTTTTAATATATATTCTTCCGAATAAAAAACATATTTTCCACAATAATTGTTTTAAAAGATTTTTAAATATTCTATTATATGTTTACATGGTAGTTTTCAAAGAATAATATTTTAAGAATGTTTTGTGAATATTTAGTTTTTAAAATTTTATTCATTTTAAATTTAAATGGTTATTTTATTCCTAATTAATTATTTGAATTTTTTTTAGTATCATCATTCATAAATATCAATAACCCTTATTGTTACGAATGATCAGATGAGGATATTTTGTAATGATATCATCCTTATTTATTCTTTCTCTTGATTTATTATGATTGTTTCAATTTTATGGTTATCAAATGCAATTAATTCCTACATATTAATCACAGTTCCAATAGTTTTTTAAAAAACCCATACTGTTTCTATGTTTTAATCAAACTGCAAATGGTATAATATTTTTTTTCTGATTTTTATGATGAAATCCATCTCTATATAAATTATTCATGTTAAGTTTTATTGAAAATTATTATATGGTTGGTGTGCATAGATATCATTGGTTGATCTCATTATAACATATATGATGGGTGCACCCATATATTACAACAATGAAATGGTTAATTATTATGTTGTTTGAATAATTATATTTTATGTAGATCATATAGTTATTCCATTTTATGGGTTTTGTAATGGGTCTATAAGTGTTATATGAATATGATGTTTGGAGATTCCAAAATGATTTATCTACTCTTTAAATTAGGTTACAATGATTCCTATGATCAATATTGATATCTCATGGAACATGATTATTGATTATTTTGAATTTATTCCATATTAAGGCCTTATTCAAGGTTTCTAATTGATGATATAGTTGTTAATGGGTGTGAGTTATTTCATGATTCACTCATGTACTCTGATTAGCTCATGATATCATTATAGTCTTCATATAATCGCTGAGGAAATTCAATTATTATTGATTATATATACCATTATCGAGAATTTAAGTCACCATTATTATGCTTCCTTATTCCTAGTTAATCAATTAAGATGTTGAATTATTTATTTTTAAAATGGTATAATATAGAAAATATTAATGAAATAAATTGGTTATGAAAATATTTGTATTATATAATAGGATGATGAGATTGTTAATGACTGCATTACCACAAAATAATAATGAATAAGTAAGAATGAAAATTCCTCAAAAATAATGGTTACAATAATTTTTTTATTTCTATATCCCCTTACTAGAGTAGAGGAAATAATTTACTATTTGGACTAAGAAAAAATGTAAACATACTTACTTCAATATTTCTAGGTCCAAAATAGAAATTTGATACATTGGTTTTGTGTTATAATCATTGTCCACCTTTAGCTCATATTTCACTCCAAATAATGGATAAAAAATTTATTTTTTAAATAAATATAATCCTGTTATAATTGACGATGCAGTATATAAGAGTATTAAATGATATTCTTTATATCTTTATAAAAAATGTTTATCACTTGAAAACATATTTCAAAAATAATTTTTAACTAAATATGTAAAAAACTTAATCACTTATACTTCATTAATGAAATGTATGGTTTCACTAAGATAATTCCATAAATATAAAAACTGTAAAACACTTAATAATATATTTTCACAAAATATTTGGAATCACTTTGGAATATTATTATTTAATAAAAAATATATTAACAAAAAAAATTATATAATAAAGTTATTGGTTATCATTGGATTGATCAAAAAAACTTCAAAAATATTTATTTATAACATAATTACTTTTCAATCATCAATGATGACCCTAAATCCAATATAAAAAAATTAATTCAATATATTATCCTCTATAAAATATCAAAAAAGGGTTTAATGAACTTAATTTACAAAAATATTTTACCATAAAAATTTAATTTTCTCGTTTTAACATGTCATTGAATTTAAAATTTTAATACAATTATTATATCCATAACTCATAAGTTATCCTCACACCAAAAACATAAAAATCCAAAAAATAACCTAAAACTAATATGATACCAACTATATAATCCCTAGAACCATAGTAATGTTTATGATAATAAAAAATATTTAAATTTTTATCTTTGATATCGATAAAATAGACCCAATTTTATCCACCCAAATCATATGAAAACAAATACAATTATTATATCACATATATACCCAAGGACCATTTAGGTTTAGAGTTTTATAGATTTATGAAAAAAAACTAATATAAAAATAAAAATTTCCAAATGTTATCTTTTTTTTTCATTACACCCACCTATTATTATTCCATATTGTGTCTTCTTCGTCCACCCAGATGACCATTATAGGCATATTTAATAGAACATATTTCTTTATAACATGGGGGAAATAAAATAAGGGTGAGACCAAATTGTCGGTAAAGGTGAACATAGAATTTATAAATTGAATATATGTTATCTTGAAAATATATTACTAAATTAATAATAATAACAACACCTTTAAAATTTATGATTTTGCTTGGGAAAAGTTTAATTTCTTCAATAGATTGCGATACAAACGACACAAAGTTTTAATGACAAGAAATATAATATTTATATTAAAATTTAACATGGTTGTTTAGACAAAGACATTAATATTTTAAGTATTAATATGAATATATAAATTTAAAATATTAATTTTAATGGGTCTATATAGATAAAAAATTTGGAAAAAAATTACTAAGTTTAGGTAATGTCTTCATATGTTTTGATAATACTATTTTCTAAAAAAATTATTTTTTCATTATGTTAACAAATAATAAAATTATTTTTTTAATATTTATGCATTTTATTTTTGAAAAATACCCATTTTCAACCTCTATATTTTAAAATTAGTATAGGGTTATTTTTTGTCAATTTTCGGAAAATTTAATTTTTCAATGAATGTTTTAAATTGTGGTTTCTATTAAAAGGTTACTTTTCATCCAAACAATTTATAAGTTAAATTTAATTTTAATATGTTTTTAAATTTAATATATGTTTAATTGGGTATTTATTAATTCCAATTACTTCATTTTAATCAATTTTATCTTGGTTTTTATATTAAAGATTTTAATACTTTTTAAAATTATCACTCCAGAAAAATTATTTTTAATCATGTTTGTGAGATTATTTTTAAAATATAATTTATACATATATATAAATGGAATTAAGAAGAATGGATTAAATATTTTAAATAATAATATCTTATGTTCTCCAATATGATTACCTTAATTTTTAGTATAATTAATTTTAGTTATAGTGAAAATTAATTACTTGGGTGAAGTTAAAAATATATTTACCGGGAGGTTAAATTAAACATAGAAGGGGAAAATCATGTAAATACATATCCAAATATAATTTAATGATTATAGTTCAACCTTATAAAATATATTTTCTAATAATTATCCATTTATGTTCCTTTTGGAATGTCAAAGATTTGGGTACACTATATTTTTTACAAAAATACCAAGTGTGTCCTCACCTCCACTAATGAAATGCCACTCCATATCATGTTCTCTTCACAAATAAAATACCTTTTGTTCCAAAAATACCTACCCATATATCTTAATTTAATATCTACCCACAGCTTATAGCCATTTATTATATCATCACACCAATCATGTAAACATTTATGTCAATCATAATGAGGTTGTTCGAAGAAGAGGTAAATTTTTCATGTATGTGTTTTTAAATTTTTATTCTAACAACCAAAAATATTATTAAATTAGTGTTATATAAAGAAGCTATCTTATCTAATATATTAATTTTTATTGATTTAGTGGAATAATCTATTTCCATCTTGACCTATATCAAATTAGATATAAACTCGTTGATCGTGGGTACAGTGGACTATTTCCTCATGAACGGATGTTATTCATTTTCCATCACCACCCCACACAGCTAGATAAAATAATGGATTAAATGTTTATATAAGATATTAATGATAATATTATACTAATTCAATTATTATATCACATACACCCTCTAAAAATATATTATTTTCGAATATGATAATGTCGCTTTTGTGTATGGTGAACTACTACCACATGAACTAACAAGATTCGTTCATGCTTTACATAGAAGGTAAAATGGATAGTATTAAATAATAATATTATACATATATGAAATAAAAAAATTTCCATAATCGTAACATATTTTTTTTACTTTACTTTTGAATCTATTATGTTAATGGGATGATCGCTCATGTGTACATACAACCTATGGTCTCCATAAAGAGTGTATTTCATTTTATATCTCTAAATTTTATCTATTAAAATAAATAAAAATATAATAAAAATATATGATATTTATATAATTTTTAATTTTTTATATATTATATAAACATTTTCATATTAGGAGGACTAAAAATAAAAAATAAAAAACATATATGAAAAAAATTAGTAATTAAATGAAATGGGATATTAATATAATTTTTTTATAAAGAGGTAATAATAGTTAATACAAAAATAATATATGGAATGATACTTTGGAAATTTTACTAAAATAGATGTATAATAAAATTATATTTATTGTTATGGGGGTTCAAATATATATATAAAATCAATACCCAAGGTAAGGGATTTTTGTCTCAAAATTTAATCTTTGACACATACGATATGTTATGAACCATTATTATTTTATAAGGTGCATATATAGAACATTGACCTGTAATATGACGAATTTATTTATTAACATGATATTATTTGTTTCATTTAATGTTAATCATGCTTGGGTCTTACAGTTCATTGTGATCAATGTTGTATTGGTTTCAGGATACAATCTCATCATTTATCGTGGTTGTTTATGTTTTTCTCCAAATGATGAAATATTTTGATCCATATCTCAAGAATATAATGTAATTTATTCTTATATAAATCAATCATGAGAATAATTTTTTTTATTTCACTCTTATTTTTTACTCAATATCCAAATATAACATTTTAAAATTAAAAAAAACTTTATTTCTCTATTTGACAAAAAACCATTTTTCTTTCATATTCATGTTTTCTGAAAAGATTGAATTTTTTTTAAACATTATCCAAATTAATTATTAATTAAATCATTACCCATGTATTAATTTATTAAAAATGTTTTATGTGAAATATTCTTGCTTATTTGAAAAGAACAATTTGTTGGTTCTTACCGAAAATGCGGAGGGAATAATATTTTGACACATACGAAAAGAAAGGTATTTTCCACTGCCATGAATGATCAATGATTTAAATATACCTTTATGTTTTAAATTTTATTTTCAGAGAAAAGTATTTTTATAATTTTTGAATATCTTTTGGTTTAAAATACATTAGTCTCAATGTAAAAAGGTCATTCTCATGAAGATGTATTACAATTGTTCTTCCAAAATTATTTTCCATCTATGATAGAGGCCTTTGATTTTACATATGAATTAGTTATGAAATAATAATGGGATACCAATCTTATTAATTCTATAAATATTTTTTGGTTATGTTGATTTAATTATTATTAAATATTTTTTTCTCTCTTATGGTTATACCATTATAAAATTATTACAAAACATGCTTATTTTTTCATGGGTCACGCCATGATGAAATAACGAAATGTATATGAAACACATTTATTTTCTATATTATATTCTATGATAAAATTAATATTAATTCACATTCTTTCCCTAGGTTGTGAGATGATTAATATTTAATGATCATATTGATTATTTTTTTATCACTTCAATTATGTTAGGGGAATGACCTATATCACCCTATGATGAATTGGGTATTGATTGATATCATATGATATAAATAAGAATGGAATGGGTAGTAAACCCAAATAAGTAAGGTAATTTTTCCAGTATGATAGTCTTATGAGTGAATATTGATTATTATAATTGTTATGGGTGTATTATTATTCCACTTTGATAACCATGGAAATTAACTTGTCTACTAGGGAAATAATTTTATATTCTTATGTTTATGCCAAAACTTGAAGTCCCAATCCTATGTTATGCTCTGATGGAATATGTTCATTTATTTCATAATGTTTTTTTGTCTTATTATCTACCAATATTTATTACATGACTCAATATTATGAACATTAATATAAGGGGTATTATTTTCATATGTTATGTTCATGTTCTCATAATCTTATGTTGAGGTATTTTTATTTTTCACCCTTATAAACCTTTCTATATATATGAGATGACCCTTTATTTTTTATTCTTTCCCATGGTAATAAATATATTAATTATATAAGATATTTTTAAAAGGGGTGATAGTTATGAATAAAGTAGTGGGAGATTTTGTAGCTCTTTTATGAACCGTTTTTATGTGTAAATGATTCCAAGTTCACTATATCAAAATGATCCTTAGGGGTGTGTTTGGGTAATGTAATAAATATTAAAATATTAAGATGTAATATATTTGTATGAAAATCATGGCCTCCTATGTTGAGTTTAATAGGATGTGTTTAGTTATAATTTGGATACTCATATTAGAAAACATTACTTAGATCTCCTAGGATAAGGCTAACAGTGATTCAAAGTATATGAAAATGTCTTGAAATTTATTTAATGTATAGAGAGAGTGGTTTTCATGAAATTATATCACTATCTACATACTAAAAGTGGATGTTCCACTAGTATAGATTTACCTATGGGAAATAACTCCAAGAAGGGTTCGTTGACAAGGACACAATCATCACCAGGTGATCAACAATGGGCCTTACTACACACCTGGTTTGACACTCCTGGGGGATATGATTTCGAAATTAATAGTCTAATCATGAACCATTACGATAGAAATAGATGGAGACCATGAATGAAATACTTTAAGCCTAATGTGTCATAAATTAAAAAAATGTGTTTTTATTTATACATCATATATGTGATTATTAATTATGATATGGCTACCCACGATGATTAGTTTTTCTTAAACTATTTTTTATGGTTTTAGTCAATGGATGGAACATGAATAAACCATTTTAATGATGATTATGATAAACAATAATATGGTTTTCATCTTGAGAATCCAAATGTTAATGGATCTATAATGAAAACATTACTGTTATACTAACACAAGTTTATTAATCCATGAGTCATGTGGAAAATATTAAGGAGGAAAGGAGGGAACCTTGTTTTTTTGAGTCTTTCATGAGGAAATTTATACCTTAATTTAGTTCTCACACTAATCCACATTTCTCTGAACAATATATTATTACCATTGTCATTATATTTTGCACTCTCCGGTGTTAACATCCTAAAAAATTATTCTGTTTTATTTATTATTTAGAACGAGGAGAATATCAATGATGGAATTTTCTCAACAATAAAAATTAAAAATATAAAATTTATTTCATGTATTGGGATGAGTATATGACATTATTTATCTATATGAAAATTCTTATTATTATATTCATGATAATTGATAAATAATTCATTGAGTTAATTCAGAAGGATGATGAAACTATCAATACCTATGACGATAATTTTATAGTAATCGAGAGGTATGATTCATGTATTATCATCCAAGATGAATATAAATTTGATAAATTCATCAGTGGACTAAAACCAACCTATATAAGGGTGTCCACCTTAATGAACTTTTTTAGCTTTGAGAATATAAGTTTTTTTCTTCCATGGAAGAAATTGATATTGAGTTACCCATCAATAACATGGTTTTAACATGTTAATTAATATTGAATTCAAAAGAAACGGTATAACCCCTGAAGAAAATATGATGATATTTTCTTCATGCAAAAAGCATGGAAATAATCATAAATGATGTTTTTGTAAGGGGGATGTTAAATTATTCATTTATATGGAAGATTTCCATCAAGTAGTTTATTTTATATGTGATGGGAAGACGTTCGTAAATTATTTAAGTATAGTGAAAAAACACCGGATTCTCCATCAATTTTTTTGAATTTCCCCTATATAGTGATTCACCACTATACTAACCACTTCCAAAATCTTAATGTTAGTTATGATGATCAACAACAGTACCATCAAAAGATGATGCAAAATGGAAAATATCATGAAATCAAAATTTCATATCAGGGGTGTGATAATGATTGGGTTAAAAGTACATCTATCATCTATTATTGAACACTTAATCTAAAATGGAACTATGGAACTACCCATTCATTCATGTCATAAAAATTTTCTATGGTTTACAAGATTCAACCCAAATGGATAAATGTAGAAAAATTAGATGAACCCTCAAATGGTATGTTGATCAAATCGGAAGTGTATGATTTCTATTAAGTATATTTTATTTGTCAATGTACTTATCAAAAAAAAATTCACTACTCATCTGATTTAATTTGATGTTATCATATGAATTGAATGGATTTATCTATATAAATCCTCAAATAATTATGGAGTAAGGGATTTCACATTTGATATTCCAGTCTAACTGATTATCATATATCATTGTGATGATAAATAATGAATTCTAGTGGAAATCCTATCCATTTTATGGGATTTTATTCATGTTAAAAAGGAGTGTTTATCTCGGTTTTTTAGGGGGGGACTCAAAATGAACAGTACACCTATTGAAAAAGAGATTGTTGATGTATTTTCCGAAGTGTTTTGTAATCATCCATTGAATAGTGGATTTGATTTTTCAATATAACTCTTACCTTATTCCATACCATATTCAAAGACTCTATAAAAAATGGTCCATATTTAGTTTATTTAATTGAAGAACAAATTCTAAGTGATACCTGACATGAGGTTAATTCGACCTATTCTATCACCTTTGGGAGGACATATTCATTTTTTGAAAAATAATAATAAATTGAGGATATTCCATTTTAATTATGAATAGATGAAAATATCACAATCAAGAAAAAGTATCCTCTACCATGTATTAATGAATAATATTGGCAATTGAAAAAATATCAATACTATTTCACGATTGAACATCATTTAGAATATCATTAATAAAGGGTAATGAATGAATATATACTCAATAATAAATTCTTAACATGGTATGAACATTACAAGTATATAGTGATTCCATTCATTCTTATTAATACTCTTATTATCTTCATGTATTTAAGGAATGTAGTCTCTAGATTTTAACATTATCATTACGGGGTAGTATTTGAAAATGATATTAGTATATATTTAAAGTGAAATGAATAACTTGAATATAACTTATGAATTGTACTAATGATAATAATGATGTAAAAAAGACTACATTATTCACACTTTTTTCCTTGGTTTGAGTACTGTTTTTTACTTTTAATTTAGGTGAAAATTGGGAGGTTTTGGAAGGAATATGAACAATACACGGTCGACACATCATTTCCAAAATTGTTGGCCTATCCTAGAAAATATAGCTAACATAGGAATAGGGGATTCACATTGTTGACAATCATTTTTCAAAACTATTCACCATCATTGGAGTAATAGTGTGCTACCCATTTGTGAGTCTCATTGTTAGAGGAAATCCTACTCCCCGTAAAGGAAACTGTGCACATGATATTTTATACTTCCATTTTTTTATTAAAAATAACTAAAACCCTTTAATTCACCCTAAATAGACCCTAACTCAATACTTAACGATTTATCAATTTTTTGAGGATTTTCGACATATTAATAGGCATTACACACATTGTTCTTGAGGAATCAAAGCTCGATTTAAAAATCTAAATCTCTATCGGCAAGAGAAGCTCATTATATGTGGTTTCAACTATCTCCACCACAGTTCTATCATCCAATAAAGTGATTTTATTCCTATTAACAATGTATTTATATATATGTTCTTTGGATATTGACACATATGATCATTGATATTGTTTTCAAATTTCGATCTTGTTCATCATCTTGATCATTACAATTACATTTCAAATCAGGGTTTCTATTGGTTATCATTGGTCAAAGATATTGTGTTTGGTAGTCTATTATTATATTACCAAAGAATTGATTTTAATTACTTGAATATAATTTAGAAGCAATGTTTCACATTTATCAATTCATTCGTGAATTAGATTATTTAATATTGGTTAATTAATTAATGGGTTGTGGAATAGATCAATTAATGGGGTTGTAAAATTAGTAAAAACATCATTTTGTGTAATTTTTTAATTTAATTGAATGTGGAATTATTTTATTTAATTTCCTTGTGATGAATAATTGGGTTGAATTTTGGGGAAATTAGGAATTATTGAAATTGGAGTAATTATTTTGTGAAATAATTAATTGGATATTGGGATTATGGAATTGAATTAATTAATTGTTAAATTAATTATTGGGATGTTTGGATTATGGAATTTAATTAATTAATTGGTAAATTAATTATTACAAAAATAATTATTCTAAACAATCTGAAAAAAAATGATGCTTTAACAAGAAACACTTTCTACTTTAGTAAATTTTGAATCCTTAGAACTATCGATGAATAAAATAGAAATGAAAATTAAATATCCTGAAAATAAAGATATTCATGTTATAACATGTAAATGGGGTATTATATAATTCACATAAGTTAATATAACATCATAACACAACATATGTCTCATAGAATGAAAGTTGAGACAAAATCCCATACATTATATCTCGAAATCCTTTGTATACATTAGAACCTACATTATAATAAATATTCCATTGTTATAAATCTATTATATAAGAAAAACCATATACATCATACAATATATTATTTACTAATGGATTTTATTTCCCATGTATTTATAATTCCTTGATTAAATTACACTTTCTGTAATAATTGTTTTGCTTTTAATGTACAATTTTATTTCATATATTTAATAATTTAATTTTCATCATGGTCAAATAATATCTTGAATATTAAATAGATTATTAATATTATATATATTAATTATTAAATTAATTAGTGAATTTCATTTTTGTAATTGATTGAAATTGAATTACACCATTCATGGAGAGGTTGGTCGTATGTACTCAAGAATGTTGTTTTGATTTTCTCAACGGATGAAGTAAATGAAAGTTCAATAATATATTGAATTTATTTAATCATTTTAAGTCATATATAATACATATTTATTTAACCAAATCTTTATTACTATTGATGAAAGGAATGAAAAAATCACATACCCTCACAAGGTAGTAGACTACTATATAAACTAGTGAAATTATGAATATTGAATGGAATGGATGGTATATAGTTTTATGTTGTATTATAATTCAAGACGTAAAATAATATCCTAAATGTTTTATTAATATGTTAAATCCATAATTTTATGCATCTCTAATATGTGGTGATGTAAAACAGACTGCATCTGTTCTTGTGGAGGTAGTACGCTGTAAAAAAGATTATAGGTTTTGTTTCTCACATAATATAATTGATGATAGATATAAGTCCTGAAATTAATATAATAAATATTATTAAATGATATATACTAAGGAAATTATATAATCAATGTTTATAATTTTTTTAGGGATACTGAATATGACATAAAAATCAACATTTATGAATTTTACACTCTCTTCGAATAACCTCTATAGGTTTATAACTAATTCCATGATAGAAAGGGTTCCTACTTAAAACAAGGACTCTAATATATGGGTTGGGAAATGTCACGACCCATCCCCCCGTGCTGTGACTACCCCATGCTCTCCTTCCATTGGCCAGGGGCTCATGACTAGCACTGTAAAGGCATATCCCTAATATGGGAAGTCATTTCGTTTTTACTGTACATACACTCAGTTCAAGAAAACAACAAGAAGATACAACACAGACTAGAACACAACTAGATATAACAACAAAGTAAACAGATATAGTGAAAAGAGTGTTGAATGTAAAGGGTCCAGAGTATAAGACCTACTTAAAAAGTATAAGTACAACTGAAATGTACAAATACAACTGAAAGGTACAAAAAACATCCTTGATCATCCACCGAGGATCCTACATGAAGGGTAGGTACAACTCACGATCAGTAGTCCCTATGTCACATCACACCAAAAGGTCCAGCTCCAAGCATTGTCATGTCCTAGCTCCAAGTACCATCCAGTCCGAGCTCCAAGCACCGTCTAGTCCTAGCTCCCTCGTCCTTGATCAATGTTGTACATCGTCTGCATGAGAAACACTATGGTGTGGTAGAAACTCGTGCATGGGTGTGTATAATGATACTCTGTAGGCACCCCAAGACCCTCATAGGTCTCCTATATTTCCAAAAAGGAAAAAACAAATAACACAAAGCAATAGACATCAACTATTTTAGGTATATTCCCCTACATATACCTATGTTATAAGGATATAATCATCTCACACAAGAGAGAATAATACCAGAAAGGAAACACTACGAAGGTAGAAGTACCACACAGGTTACACGAAGAAGGCAGAAGTACCAAACAAGTGACACCACGAAGGAAGAAGGACCACATTGGTAACATCACGAAGATAACACCATGAAGGTTGGAGTACCACATAGGTAACACCAAAAAGATAGAAGTACCACACAGGTAACAACACAACGATAGTAGTACCACATATGTAATACAACAAAGATAACACCACGAAGGTAACACCACGAAGGAAGAAGTACCACAGAGGTAACACCAAAAAGATAGAAGTACCACACAGGTAACAACACAACGATAGTAGTACCACATATGTAATACAACAACGATAACACCACGAAGGTAACACCACGAAGGAAGAAGTACCACAGAGGTAACACCACAAAGATAGAAGTACCACATAGGTAACAACACAAAGATAGCACCACGATGGTAGAAGTACCTCATAGGTAACACCATCAAGATATATTACCACAAAGGTATAGTACCACGTAGCATATCCTCAATCAAAATCTCAAAGTAATGATAGCTCACAAAGAGTCTGATCTCAAACCAGGATTTCAGTGAATTAAAGAAGTACACATGCTTAGTTGCCAAGACAGATCATCTTATTCTGTCAAGATGCACTGCTTCTGACCATACAGTCTTTGACCCACACAGGATCGATAGGTACTAACCCCAGCAATGATCCACACAAGATCCAACCCACCCAGAGTCAATAGGTAAAAAAACCTGATGAACCACACCGGACTTGACCCACACAGGATCAATATGCGTTGAACCACATATGATCGTTGAGCACTGTCCAACACTGGATCTAACCTAAATAGGATCGTTATGCACTGACCCACCCAGGATCACTGAGCACTAACCCACACAGACTCACTTTGGATTGGAATGCACTGACCCACACAGGATCGCTGAGCATTGAACTCCGTATGATCTGTCTCCAACCTCTACCTCACTTCCAGCCACTAGATACCTCACACCCAGTACGCTCGAGTTCCATAGAATATTCGCTCGAGATTTTGGTCGTACCTCGACCATCAATAACATCCATAAAAAAGTAACCCAATTTTTATCCATTTTGTAAGGGTTCCAATGTGACAGATGGTGCGTCAATCAGATGCCTGATATGTGTGTTACAAACGTTTTATCTCTAGGGGCCCTACTGGATTCGGGTTCGATCCAACATAGAAAAACTCCAAATACCTCTAAAAATGAAGTGTGTTTAACCAAAAAGTACCATCTCGATCCAAGGATCCCAATTCCACGGATGGTTCATCAATCAGACTTCTGGTTCTCAATATATGGCCCATTATGTGATTCTGGGCCCTATGGGGCTCGGGTCCAGTCCGACGAGGTCGGACTAACCCGGACCAACCCTATTTGGGCTGGCCTGTGGCAGACTCGTCCCACTAGTTGGAGGTTTGGAATGGCCCTCAAGGGTGGTGGCCTGTAAGGGTGGACCGACCAGAATAGTGTAGCCCACATAGGGGCGGCCCGATCTAGGGGTGACGACCGGCTGGGGAGGAGGCCTGGTCTAGTGATGGAGGCCCGCTCCGAGGGCGGAGGCCCGACGAGGGTGGAAGCCTGGCCGAGGGCAGCGGCTCGGCTAAGGCCAGTGGCCCGGATGAGGGCATTGGCACGGTCGATGGTGGTGGCCCAATCGAGGGCGGCGACCCTGCAGTGGGTGGCAGCTGGGAGAAGGGCGGTGGTCCGGCGAGGGCGGCAGCCAGGTTTAGGGCGGAAGATTGGTGAGGACTGTGGCCTAGTAGAGGGCGGAGACCAGGCCGAGGGCAGTGGTGGCTTGGTCGAAGGTGGTGTCTTGGTCAAGAGAGGCGGCCTGTTTCGGTCTGACTTGGGGCTATGTGACCCCCCGGTCTCCCGGATTCCCGAATGGCCTGGTGGTAATTCGTTTGGTGAAGTGGTGTTGCCGCGAGGGAGACACTTGGTTGCTGCGGAACATGAAGCAGGTGGGTTCGACCTCGTCCGCGGCTTCGACTGCAGTTTCCATTCAACGGCGGCGCAATGATCACGCTGTCTCCCATCCTACGATCGGCCGTTGTGCCGGCCCCCTCCTCCGTTTTCTATGCCTGAGGAGCTGCGACTCTCTTCTTGTCGCACACGTCGACGTGATCACAGTCTTCCAAGGTGGCACAAGGAATGAATGATAGCGTAGGGTTCGGTCCAGGTTTGTTAGGCCCATGTCCTCCGCGTTAGCTCATAATACGGAGGATGTTACGAGAGTTCAATAAACAACTGAATTGAACACAAGATTAACCCCAAAATGATACCCCCAATCAAACTCCCACAAAGAAAAATGAATTTAGGGTTAACCCATTAGTCGGTTGACCCACATTTTTCATGTAATTTCATGAACGGGGAAGATGGAATAAAAAATTCTCAAATAAAAATAACCCGCTACCTTTAAATGTTGGAGAATCGTACACGCTTGTCAGTGGATAGTGTTCTTAGTTCTCGTGACCGTCTCCCAATGAGGCCACCCACACATGGCTCATTGGTGGTTCGGTGTCATCTGTCTCCTCCTACTGGTTCATATTTGTATTCTAGGGGTCTGGCGTTGTGACGTTCCTTTAGAAATTCGCTGCTTTTAGAAGCTCTCTGATACCCCTTCCCTTACTCTATATTTATAAGAGAGGGGAAGGTTAAGTAATGACGCGAGGAGTTAATGTGGCCCATTAATTAGGAAGCTTCATAATTTCTCCCAATGTTTCTGTTACTCAGATTAAAGGGTCAATCCATTTATTGGCTTGACACATCGCCGGTCCCACCATACCACTTTTGAATTGAAGGAATAGAATAAAAATAAAATAATAATGTTATTTTATTTATTATATTAAAAATTTCCAAAAACTATATTTTCCTCTAGACCTACTACGGTCGAATTGAATTATCGCTTAAGAGAATCTTGGTGTTGTGGATTAAAAGGTGCCCACAAATTTTTAATCCGTGGAACAGTTCAAAACGTAGAAAACACCACTCACGCATTTACTGAAGGTACCCAAAAAAAGTTCAAAAAATTATTAACTATCACCCTCAACCCACGCCGGTCATGGTTAGGTCTGCCTAAGTGAAACATGCCCCAATGAACCCAATAGTACTCGCAAATTTTTAATCTGAGTTACTATTTAGAAGTTATGAATTTTTACAATAAAATAATTTTCACTTAATTTTTTTATTTTCAACCAGAAACTAACTTTCACCAGTGGCCCGCGCCGGCCATGGTTAGTATCTTCCCAATAAAATTATGCCCTCTCACATTCAGCAGTGTTCTCATATTTTTAATCTAAGTTACCATTTGTGAGTTATAAGATTTCGAAAAATAAAATAACATTATTTAACTATTTTATTTAGGGTTATCCCATTTTCGGGTTTTCTCACCGGAGGCCTACGCCGACTAAAATTAAGTTGTACCTAGGGTAAACCAACCATTTTGAATGCAACGATTCCCTCATATTTATAATCTGAGCTACCTTTTAAGATTAATTACAGTTTTTCAGGAAAACTACTTACACACGTTAACAAAAGCTTAACAAAACTTCGACGGATCATTCCAGGCACTTAGGGCCTCAGAATCAGGCCCCGTCAGATTTTTCAGTCTTGAAATAACTCAATATAAGAATAAAGAAAATATACAGAATTTCTTGGACATTAAATTCTCCCCACCTTAGAGATTTACGTACTCTAAAGCCAAAAAAATGGAAAAAACAACCAAAACATGGTATTGAGCATGAATCTGAGCCTCCTTCTCCCATGTTCTCTCGTAGATGTTCTCGTGCTACCAGCGTACGTGCACAATAGATATCAACTATAGACGAAGTAACCGCTTATATCAATTCTCAGTCTCCACTGGAATATCCGTAAATGTCACCCCATCATTGAAGTCCATCTCTTTATGGTCGATGATGTGAGATGGGTTGTGCACGTATCTCCTCAGCTGTGATACGTGGAAGACATAATGCACCCTCTCCATCTATAGTGTAAGAGATAATATGTATTCTACCTTGCCTATCCTCCAAAGTATTAGATAAGTATCGTTAAAACTTGATGATAACATGACGCGTCGGCCAAATATCTATAGAATCCTTCTAGGAGAGACTCGTAAGAATACATGGCCCCCTTCCTAGAACTCCAAGGGTCTTTGTATCCTGTCGGCATAAGACTTCTGCCAACTCTGTGCAGCCTTCACTTTCTGACAAGTGAGACATTATGATACAAATTCTGCCACTATTTTCTTGATCCCTGGCCACCAGAACTTACTCTGAAGGTCCTGGTACATCTTCACCACAACAAGATATACAACCATAGGGGATGTATGGAACTACCTCAATACCTCCTCATGAAGCGCCAATGGTACCATAGTTTGTTCTTTGAAGCGGACGACGTGCTTCACACTTTCAGAAAATCTATCAGGTGCCTACCCTGATGATATCTAAGCAAATTGATCCTCGCAGTCAATGCCCATAAGCTACACCTCCCTGAATTGCTGAAGGAGTGGGGGAGTGACAGTCATAAACTAGAGGTAAGAAGAATCATCTCTATCCACAAAGGATATATGTAGCACAACTAAATACTCTGACCCCTCACTCAGCAGTTGTAGACTAGACCTCCTTCTTAGTGCATCTGCTACCACGTTCCCCTTCCCAGGAGTATAGACTATCACAAAGTCATAGTCCTGGAGGAACTCTAGCCTCTCTTGTTGGGAACTAAAAACTAAAATCTCATGCTGCCATGAGGGTAAGTCTGGCTGACTCACGAGTGATCGACTACACCCTCCAATGCATGAGCTTATCTTGTGCTATCTGGGTTTCCTTTTTCACTGACAATGGAAAACCCCATCCCATCATTGTAGATAAACCAAAAACTTTTTTCTGAATATAGTCATTCTGAGTATGAATTGTGGATGTCCAGTCATACCCAAAGTAACGTCCTAAGGCCTCAACACTGTCACCAAGAGGTTCCAACTAAAACTCACACCTCAAGGGTTAGCTCACATAGTCAGTATAAGTGTGATTAATGTGTCTCCTCCCAAATGTATCTCCACAAGTTAGGGTCAAGTCAATGGATTAGCTGGAAACTCTAGGTCTTGAACACGATCTGTGGTAATAAAGAATGATTAGTTTTTATGTCTATTAATACGGTATCTAGTAGTGGAAACAGACCGTACCATTAACCATTCCTAGAGCCCTTATGTCCCACTCTTTAACTGCATGCAGCTACTCCGTTCCCCTTTCCTCCAACTCTCTGGGCCTAGTGGGGACCACATTTTTGTGGTGTTTGTAACATGTAAAAAAGTAAACCACCTCATGCTGCTCACTTAGATCCACTCCCACATCTTCAGCACTACAGATTTGTCTGTACCTATCACATCCTCTTCCTGAAACATTTTACATGCCCATGTCTCTGAGACTGGCACCAGTTTCTTGCTTTCCCACTACTAACATTCACTAATTGTATCCGCTCTTCCATGTGACATTTAAACAAAAAGGATCTATCTAGAACCCTAAAATAGGTAGGAATGAATAAATGAATATTGCTAGCTTGGATGTCTTTAAAGACACCTCCCTCAGATGTCTGAGCCCTAAAGCATTGATCGTATCATATTCATTGAGTACTAGGAATGGTCGGTACGCCTCGATGAATACTCAGATATCGACATGTAATCCTACTGATGCTGTAAAAGCTCTTGTGAACTCTCAACCACCTCATCAAGTCAGTCCTTAGATGTCTGTGAGTCGGGCTCGCTTTGGTACCTAGAGGGTAATTGATGCTAAAACTCGTATAAGGCGCAATGCTTAAATATGTATTCTACCGGTACCACTGTTTATAACTTCTTCCCATTAGGTGGTGGTTCCACTGGTACACCACCCGAAGGTGAAAACATAGTAGGAGGGCCCTGTTCCGGAGCCTCATCGCTCAGTGGGCCATCATTGGGAACTCTCTCGAGAAACCTGGGTTGTTGTATTTGTGGTGGCATTGTGATTAGGAACAGGTGATCTATGGTCATTAAGTTATACCTGGTGAGATTAGTCCAAAGAAATCAAAATAAAATTTTTTCAAATGCACACACAATCAGTTTTTTCATGCGCTGATTCAGAAATCAAAATTCAGCATCCTAGTGTATGGATACGTCGGCTGATGCACCATCACTAGACTCCCTGATCTAAAAACCACAATCAAAACACTGAAAACTATTGATTCACTGGAAATATCTGTGTGCTAGTTTTTCTGTGGATATGAACCTTCCATTGATACCACTTTGTCATGACCCGTCCCCCAGGGCCCATGTCATGACTACCCCAAGCCCACTTTCCATAGTCCAGGGGCTGGCAACTAGCACCAGAAAGGCATATCCCTAATATGGGAATGAATTTATTTTTTTACCATATAGACACATAGTTTTAAGAACACAATAAGAAGCTACTACACAAAATATAACACAACTGGATATAACCACTACGTAAACTGTTGTAGTAAAAAGAGTGCTTAACGTAAGGGGATAGAATAAAAGACCAACTAAAAAATTACAAGTACAACTGAAATGTACAAATACAACTTAAAGGTACAAAACAGGTCCTGGATCTCCCACTGAATATCCTATCTAAAGGGCAGTAACATCTCACAATCAGGAGAATCTGCATCGTGTCACACCAAAAGGTCCAGCTCCACACACTACCCAGTCCTAGCTCCAAGCACTGTCTAGTCCTAGATCCATGCAGCGTCCAGTTCTAGAACCCTCAGTCTAGATCAATTTCGTACGTTATCGGCAAAAGACACAACTAGGTTCGGGCGAAGCCCATGCAAGGGTGAGTATAACGATACTCAGTAGGGACCCCGAGACCCTCATAGGTCTCATAGAGTTCTACAATGGAAAAACCACAAAGCATGAAGAAATATACCTAAACTCTACATAGGTATATGCCCGTACATATACATATGTGATCAAGATAAACTCATCTCACACAGGAGGGACGAGTAACACCAAGGTAACACCACGAAGGTGAAAAAACACAATGGTAACACCACGAAGGTAGATGTACTACACAGGTAACACCACGAAGGTAGATGTACAACACAGGTAACACCACGACGATAGTAGTACCAAATAGGTAAAACCACAAATACAACACCACAAACGTAACACCCTAAAGGTAGAAGTACCACACATGTAACACCACAACGATAGGAGTACCACATAGGTAACACCACGAAGATAGCACCATGAAGGTAGAAGTTCCACTCAGTTAACACCAAAAAGGTAATAGTACATCACATGTAACACCACGAAGATAGTTTACCACACCGGTATAGTACCACATAGCATAAACTCAATCAAAAGAACAATGTAAAGATATCTCACAATGTGTCTCAGTTCAAACCAGGTTTTCAGTGAAGTATAGAAGTGAAAATGACTAGCCGGGAAGCTAGATCATCCTATTCTATCAAGAGGCACTGCTTCTAAGCATAGAGAGTTTGACCCACACAGGATCGATAGGTAATATCCCTCGCAATGACCCACACAGGATCTAACCTTCCAAGAGTCGTTAGGTAACTATCCCCCGCTGACCCACACAGGATCTGACCCACACAAGATCGGTATGCACTGACCCACATAATATTGTTGAGTGCTGACTAACACAGGATCATTGAGCGCTGAACTCAATATGATCTGTCTCCAACCTCCATCTCACTGCCAGCCACTGGATTCTATGCACCCAGTGTGCTCGAGTTCCATAGAATCATCCCTCAAAATATCTGTCATATCTCGACTATCACGAACTACAAAAATTAGTAACCACAAATACCACCATGTTGTAAATGTTCATATCTCGACTATCACGAACTCCACAAATTAGTAACCAAAAATACCACCATGTTGTAAATGTTCCAACGCAACAGACGGTGTGTCAATCAGATGCCGGTCTGTGAGTTATAAACGTTTTAGCTCCGGGGGCCCGGTTGGATTCATGTTTGATCCAACCTGGTTGTACACCAACTATCTCCAAAACTCGTGAGGAGTAAAACAAAAAGGACTGCCCCAATCCAAAGATCCCAGTGCCATATATGGTTCTTCAATCAGACATCAGGTTCACATAATATGGCCCTTTATGTGTTTTTGGTCCCTGTCGGGCCTGGGTCCGATCTGACCCGGTTAGACTGACTCGGCCCGGCCCGGTCTAGGCAGGGATGCAGTAGACTTAGACCATTGGGTAGAGGTCAGGCATGGACCACATGGGGGTGGACTAAAAGGGTGGCCCAACCAATGAGGTGCGGTGGCCCGACCCAGGGGTGGCGGCCCGGTTCGAGGGCGACGACCCGCTCCGAGGGCAATGGCCCGGTCAAGGGAAACTGCCCGGTCGAAGGAGGCAGCCCAGCCGATGGTGGAGGCCTAGTCAAGGGTGGGGGCCCGGTCGAGGGAGGCAGCCCAGTCGAGGGCGGTGGCCCGACGAGGGTGCCAGCCTGGCTGAGGGCAACGACGAGGCCGAAGGCGGCGGCCTGGGCGGCAGCCAGGTCGAAGGTAGCGGCCTAGTCAATGGCGGTGGCCTATTTTGGTCTGATGTGGGGTGTATACCCCCCTAGTCACCCAGATTCCCGAACAGCCCGAAGGTCATTGCATTGGCGAAGTGTCGGTGCTACGAGGGTGCCACTCGGTCGCTGCGAAACCTTCCAGAGGTGAGTCCATCCTTCACCGCGGCTTCTATTCACCGGCGGCATGTCAATCACACCTACTCCCTTCCAGCAGCTCGGTGATCACACCGGCTCCCTTCCATTGGTTGAACGTCACGTCGACCACGCCCTCCATTCACTACGGGTGATGAACCGCGACACTCCTCTTGCGGCGCGCGTCGACGTGCTTGCGGTCATACAAGGTAGCACATGGAATGAAAGATATCAGTGGGTTTAGGCCGGGTTCTCACGTCAACCTCCCACAAAGATGAATGAATCACGGGTCAACCCATTAGTTGGTTGACCCATGTTCATCATTTAATTTCAATAATAGGTAATAGGGAATCGAAAATGCTCAAAAAAAATAACCCTTACCTTGAAATGTTAATTAATCGTCCATGCTTGTCGGTGGACCGTGTTCTTAGTTCCCATGGCCGGCTCCCAAAGATGCCAGTCGCACATCACCCATTGGTTGTTTGGTGTCATCCTTCACCTCCCGCCGGGTTGGATTTGTCCTCTAGGGGTCTGGAATTGCGATGTTCCTTCAGAAATTTGTTTCTTTTTGAAGCTCTCTGATACCCCTTCCCTAGCTCCATATTTATTGGAGAGGGGGAGGGAAAGTAACAACTCGGGGAGTTAATGGGGCTCATTAATTAGGAAGATTTTAATTTCCCCCAACATTTTAGTTACATGAATCGGAGGGTCAATCCATTTATTGGCTTGACACATTTCTGGTCCCACCTTACCGCTTTTCAATTGGTGGAATAGAATAAAATTAAAAAATAAAGTAATTTTATTTATTCTATTAAAAAGTTCCAAACAATAACATTTTCTCAGGAAGTACTCCGGTCAAATTGAAGTCTCCATTAAGAGAATCTATGTATTTCAGATTCAATAGTTCCCTCAGATTTTTAATCTGAGCAATGGTTCAAAAGTTTGAAAATGTCGCTCATTCATTTACTAAACACACTCAAAAAAAGTTTATAAAATTAATAACAGTCACCCTCGACCTACGCTGGTCGAGGATATGATCTGTATAAGTGTAAAACACCACAAAGAACCCATATGTACTCTCATATTTTTAATCGGAGTTACCGTTTTGATGTTATGAATTTTTACAATAAAATAATTGTCACTTAATTATTTAATTTACGGCCAAAAAATAACTTTCAATAGTGGCCCGCAGCGGCCAAGCTTAATATATTCCCAAAGAAAACATAAACTCATGAGTTCAGTAGTGGTCTTATGTTTTTAATCCAGGTTACTGTTTGTGAGTTATAATTTTTTGAAAAATAATATAACTTTATTTAATTTATTTATTTACGGTTATGAAATTTTTGGGTTTTCTCACCAGTGGCCTATGCCGACCAAACATAAGTTGCGTCTATGAAATCCTGACCTCATGAATGCAATGGTTCCTTCAAATATCTGATCCGAGAAACCGTTTAAGTATTATTACACTTTTCTAGGAAATATTTTCAAGTGCGCTAACTAAAGATTAACAAAACATCGAAGGATCATTCCAGGCACTCTGGGCCACAGAATCGTGCGCCGTCATATTTCTCACTCTTGAAATAATACCATATAATAATTTTAAATAATTATACATAATTTCTGGGAAATTACAATATGTATGTAAAATATTTGGGTTGTTCTTTTCCTATCCCAATGGTTTTGGTATTGTGAATAGGAGATGAGATGGGTGGCCTTTTATAAATGGTAGATAGGATATACTTGAATTTTTTTAAAATAATTAATGGTACCCCTATATTTCTCATGAAAAAATGTTCCTAAATGGATAATTACCATTCATTAAATGCTTGGAGGTCTATATATGTTCAATAAATATGTGTTTTAAAATTTAATATTTTATTTTGACCCTAATCCATTTAGATAAACTTCTTTATATTCTCGTTTTAATGATAACCACAATAATTAAATTTTACCATTTTTATAATTCATTTTGGATGAATATTATTTTTACCTTATTATATAATATAATAAATTATAAATAAAAATAAGAATTTTTTTAACACATTTCTATAAATGTATCAGAAAAATATAATTTAAAATTAATCTCATAGACAGAAAAAATTGTTTTCCATAGTGAAAAGTTTCATAAGTAGTGAATGATTTAATCTCAAATTTTTTTTTAATTGATTCAAAAATATATTATATTAAAAGAATATTTAATTAGACTAATTATACTTTTAAGAACATATTAAAAAATGATATTGTTAATTCTTTTTATCAGGAGAATTTTTTTAATAAAAAATTCAGTAATGTTTTTACTTTTCATCAAAAACACAATCCTAAAAAAAAATTCTTGAAATTTTAATCAAAGATAATTTTGACATGTAAATATAAAAAGTGATTTTTATTTTATCAATTACAAAAAAAAGTTTCAAAAATTAATTTTTTTATTTTACAGTGAAATAATTACAAATTTATTTTAGAAACATTTATTTTTGAAGCCCATAAATACTTTTCGAAAATTTAATTACATATTTATAAATGTATTTTATTTATCTATAAAATTTATACTTAATTTTCAAAATGTGTTTATTTTTATTCAAACCAAACAATTTAACATATAGTTTATAATGGTCATTCTTAAAGACTAATATTAATAATATAACACATTTCATTAAAATCAAGGTTGTCTATAATGCATTCTATCAAAGAAATTAATTTTTTTAAAGAAAATTCTTTTGTAAAACAATTGTAGTGTTACATGTTGATTTTGGGAGTTTCATTTAGATGGTTGACTCCTCAAGTGAAGGGAATGATTTATAAATCCTAGTTGTTATATGTAAAGACTTATAGAGGCAGGAAACATCAATATCCATGTGAGATAGTAGTAGAAACCAATTAATAAATTGAGAAACAGGTGTGACTAAAACTCTCATGATGTTTGTGGTGGCAGCGAGTGCATGATTCCAATAATAGTGTATTGTGAACCTTAGTGTTTTCATTCATTACCTGGAAATTACTCCTGAATTATATGATGGAAAATATAAAATTTACAGTGTTTTTATTATTGTGTATGTCATGATACATGATTCAAAAAATTGTATGGATTCTCAATGATGAGATGTGTTATTCGGGATAGTTTTTATGGAACCATGATGTTACATGTTTTAAATTATCCAGGAAATTTTATCATTTCCAATTATTGGAATATCTATTTTTAGAAAAACATATTGAGTTAAAATTCAGAATTTTGATATATCTTTGAACACTAGTTTTTTATGTTGTTCAATGATTAACGAGACCTCAATTGTTCAGGATAAATCTAAAAGAGTATTAGTGTAATCCAATGGTAGAATCATCCAACGGTTAACCAATATTCTTAATAGTATCTAGGGAGGGATATTAGACCCACTGGTCCAATGGTTAGTTTCACAGTAGCCTATGAATTCTATTTGAATGAATGGGTAGCTAGTGATGCAACGACTTTCTAATGATCCCAAACCAGGTATTCTATAGGGTTCTCCACAAGGCATTTAAAATATGGGATTCTTAAATTTTCAGAAAAAGTACATTAGTAATGGAGTGAGTTGGGAACCATGGAGAGGGAATTATTAATTAAATTTCATCACCTCATTCCACCCTTAGTTTACATTGAATGGTGATAATACGTTGTGTGATGAATTGTTGAATATCGGTATGATCTATTTATTGTCAATAATATTGGCATGTTTCTTAATATTCTATCACTACATATCTACTTCCAATAATATATTTTAAGATTAAATCAATGTATCATAGTGATACTGCCTGTGTTCTATATCGATTTGGATTGAAAAACATTGATTATTTTTTATGATATTGATAAATCACTATTGGAAATGAATCAGATAATGGTATGATTTATGATTAATTCAATTAAGATACTTGGTTTAATTGGATAGAGTTTTCAATGAACTAGAAATCTAATGGTTGGTATTTTAATCAAGTTGATTCCAAGGTTGTATTGTGAACCTGTCAGGTGCATCTGATTGATATAGTGATGCGATGGTGGTGAACATTGAGGCTAATATTGATGTAACAGGGTTTAATTGATTTAACTAAAAAAATTTAATAAGTTTTTTATTAATTATGACATGTAATGAGATGTATGATATAAGGTGCAAGAGGGAATTTTCTAAGGATGTGTGTGTCAGGTACAATGTTTGAAAAATCTAGACAAAATATTGTAAGATCTAGAAGATAATGAAATCTCAATTGAAGTCAGTGAAACCTATTATAAATAATCATATGTGTGTCTATGTATGGGTGCACATGTTTCTGTTCATGGAGTAGGGGTTTGGGAAGAGTTAAAAAGGACCAATATACCCTTAATCATGATAATAAGGGTGGAATTGTTCCATGAGACATGAGATGAGTGCTTGTTATCACATATGGTGATTTTTTATTAAACAATGTCTAAGTATCGATGGGAGACGATTCCACTATGACAGTAAAAAGACCCTATTATATCTTAAGGTATGAAATGATATGTAGCTAGCCTAAGATGGTCTTCCTATGGCTAGTAGAATACGTGAAAAAGGACATGGGATTTCATTATATATATCTGTAATAGTATAGGTGATTCCTAGAGTAGTTCATGTAGAAATTAATAATTTTTTGGCTAAACATAGTTAATTATACCTTTGGAGATAGGGAATGGATTCTATGCTAGGATGTGTGATATCCTTTGACTCTTGGGGATTAACTGTGTGATGGACCCTTAACATTAGTCATTAATATTAATTAGGTCATGGGATATGATTCCATACGGGTTAGGAGTTGGCCTTTCTATTGGGTATAATGGTCAAGAAAATATTTTAGTGTTTATCATTACCATAGGGTTTTGGTTGTGATATCTCTATTATTAGAAGATATTGAGAAAGGATGGAGAAACCCAGTGAATTCCTCATTGAGTGGAATGTGATGAATTTAGTATGAGATGTTACTAAGAGGTTGGGGTTGAATGTATTGAGTTGATTAAAAATATATGAGACTATTTCTTGTTTTGAGATTCATGCATTGGCGTGCAGGTGTATCCCATGAACTATTGAATATTCCATTCACATGTTATGGTTTCTGTTTAGACCTTTGAGATTTATGATTAATTTTTTCCCATGTGATTTAATGTTTAATATATGACTTTTTATTAACCTGACATTACCATGATCTACCATTTTATAGCTTTTTTAGATTCTATATTTCATCAGTTGGGTGATTAGGTGGAGCCTTATGGTCTTGTCAATCCCAAAGACAAGTAGTGTGGATGATGTGATGGGTTCCCCTAAATCTGGATATTGGAATGGCATTTGCTGAGTTTCATTGTCCTAGAACCTGATATTAAATCTTTATTATGTGGTTTCTTTTCCATGATATTGATATTATTTTGACATATGATGAGATAGATTTCCCTAGAGTTGTAAAATCGGTCGACATGTGTGTACATATGATTTCCCTTAAAGGTTGTTGGGGACTACTCCATAGAGTAAGAGCATGACCTACCATAAAGGATTTATATGGATCGTTCCACAAAATTATATGTCAGAGAAGGTTGGATAAGTTTATTATTTTGGGATTACATAAAAAACATGTCATATAATATGGACTATTCATCATTAATATAATGTTGCATCTAGAATGGTGAATAAGAGAGAATGTTAGGGGGTCTGGATAGCCTGGATCGAAAAAATTGATGAATGGTAGTGTTTATTTTATATTGTTATTTTCCATGTACATTGAAACTTATATTAAAATGTATATTAGTGGTTTATAGTGATACCCTAATGTGTGAAAACCCCCAAAATTTACATGAATGACAATCCATATGTATATCTTATGTTTCCCTTTTCAGGGTATAGTATAATTCATGAAATTGTATGGACTCAATGTCTCTCACCAAGGATCAACTAAACCGATTTCCCAATATAGTTTTCCACATGACCTCAAGCATGCATCTCTATATGCCAGAGGTTGGAAACTAACAACATGGGTCTAATAGGTCACGTGGGAAGACTATACCCTATTTATCACAGTAAGCCACCGTAGAACAGAATTCAAATAGTGGAAATAATTAAAAAAAATTAATAACATGCATTAATAACCAACTCCAAAACTAGGAAAAACCATATACAATAGTAAATATTTCATTCCATGCTACATTTCAATGTCAAAAAAACTGTAAAAGAATGACAGACAACAAAATCCCAAAATTGGTCTTGGCTCCACGTCTAGAACCTCACCTACACATGTCGCATATCCAACTCAACTACCTATATTATGTCCCTTTCCCTTGTCCTGACGTACAATATTGAAATATTATTGTGTTTCCAAAGGCGTCCTAAAATTTTTGTTAGTATAACTATGTAGGCCACCACCAATAGTGTCTACAAAATATCCAGTAAAAGTATATGGTTCATGCAAGTGATAAACAATGGCATGTAAAGGTAAAAATTTCAATAGGAAATTCCTGTATATTTTAATTTAAATTAAACTTCTATTGAAACCAGGATCACTACATAGGAATCCCATGGTAAATACACCCTTTTCCTATTACTAATGAATTAGGCATGTTCTATACTATCAAGAATTTGGGAATTAAAATTTACTCTAATGTCCGAAGTTATCACATCATAATGACCTCATAATACAAACCTCTAAGACTTACTCCGGATAGAATACAACCATTATGAGAATAGACCTATGTCCACTTCCCTAACTCGTGCATTTAGTGGTGGATATAGAACCTCTGCCCAACTAAACCGGTTGGTCTAGAACCTTAAATCTATACACTAATCTACCAAGCCCTGTGGAGAAGATTGTTTATCATTCACCATATCTAACCACAATGCATAAATAAAACCATTAAAAATATTCAAACAATAACATCATGTGAATTAATGTCATGGCACAATCCATTAAAATATTTAACATTCATATTATATACCATTTAACTCAATTCACTTTTCCCATACGAATCTCACTATGTACAATGAAATGTAAACATATTATATTATCATATTCACATTTACCCCATTTACATGCCACCCACCGAATACGTTATCCCGTAACCATATTATACATAACTACCCACAGTTCCCTTCAAGCCAATTACATATATAATTAACACATTATCAATGTCTCTACCACATCATGGGTCAATTTCACATCTTATAAAATAGTTACACCAATCGAGAGGGATAGTGCACCCCTTGGGTGGCCCTAATCTTGTCAATTCATGCTCTATTCATCCCTTGGGGATCATGAGGGGTTCAATGGGTCGACTTTTCACCTAGAATGATAAAACATTCAATGGAAACTAAGAACACTACAACGAAAAATCAATAACATAACCCTACAAACACAAATATACAATAAAACCAAGGGATATAACTTTTATACCACCTACCTTGAATAAATTCAAAATCAAACTCTTAATACATGCCTTAGATCCCATTTCAACCGCCCTTTAAAGCCTAAACCATGATCTCACTAGAAAACAATGTTTTAGTGTTTTGAATGGAGAGAAGGAAGAGATGAAAACCCTAAAAAGGAGAAGAAAGAGTGGGATTAACATTTACCAGATCCTCATTTCACAACCAATTATTATCCAAATGACCCAGAGTTGAGGGAGAATAACCATTGGTAGCTATTGAGACCTTTGGTTCATTCCTAGATGTGAAAGAGGATAAGAGGAGAAAATTGCCCAGTGAAACGTAAAAATCACTTAATGGAATTTTTGTAAATTTCCAAATGTTTCTGGGTTGCACGGTTAAACCACATTGTTTTCCAAATTGTGCACAAACCATGTAGATGATACTATCTAAAAATATTCCCCACACATGTTTACCTATTATTTCCAAACGGGTATCCCTAACCATTCAGAAACCGTGCAACAAGCCCAAAAATCACGTTTCTTCTTCCTCTTTCAGGGCCCAAACCCCCAGAAAACCCCCATGCCTTCACATGAACAATGGAGAACAATTATATAACCAAAATAAAAAACATAAACAAGAACATAAATGAATTTATACCATAATGGAGATATAAGATCTTACAACCCTCTCTCCTTACGACTGATCATCCTTAAGCCACTCATTCCAAACATCATTTAGTTTCCAAAGAAAAGTGATTGGGCCACTAGTCCCATGACTCCGATTGCAGTTCCCAAGATTCCTCCTTAACATTTCCATGCTACCATAGAACAGAACCAAAAGAAAAACCTTTCCCTTCAAGACATTATCATCATGGTCCAAAATGCAGACTATATTCTTTTCAAAGGGCGCATCAACCTCAACCTCATCAAAATCAGCTTTGATTATACGAGATATATTAGGATGATACTTTCGATGTTTTGAAACATGGAAAACATCATGCATCCCAATATACCGTTGCGGAATATATAATTGGTATTCCAAAAGTATGATCCTGTCCACATTCTCAAATGACCCCACATACCTAGGAACCAACTATCCCTATTTATGGATATGACATTGACCCATCCTATAGACACTTGAAGAAACACATTTTCACCCACCAAAAATCAAGAGTTTTTTGAATCCGATGACCCAATGAACTCTATCTAATCTAATTCATTTTCATATTCATTTGAATCAATTAAACATTCTCTGACATCTCCTACCCTGGACTCAGTCGTAACAACTCAGACTCCCTAGCCTCTATCCAAAATAGCCAAGATCTACATGGTATCCCATAGAGTACCTCAAATGGATCCATATGAATTGTATCTCGAATATTGTTGTTGTCAGAAAACTCAGCAAGTGACATGTTCCATTCCCATCGACCACGGATGTCTAGAACACAAGCTCTAAACTTTTCCTCTAAAACCTAAACTATATGATCTAACTACTTGTCATTTTATATGTGGTAATACATACTCAAAAACAAATGGGTACCAAGGGACTTATATTGTTCCTTCTAGAACTATGAAGTGAAATGATGATCAATATCCAAAAAAATGGTTCTCACTACCCCATGAAACTGTACTATTTATGGAACATATAATTCTTTCAACCATTCGACTGTATAGGTCTCCAATATTGGAAAGAAATGAGACACATTGTTCAGACAATGTACCACCACCCATATTGAATAATACTTCTAATTCATCCTTAGATGAACCACTATGAATTCCATAATTACTTCATTCCACTTCAACTCTTGAATAGGCAATAACTGCAATATCCCACCTGGATACGGATTTTTGGCTTTCACCTGTTTACAATTAAGGCATCATGCCACAAAACTCACAACTTCATTCTTCATTCCAAGCCACCAATAATTCCTACAAAGATCAAAGTACATATTAGTTAGGCCAAGATTCACTGACCACTTGGACGCATGAAACTCACACATAAAATCCTCTCATGCACCTACCAGAACCACAACACTACCATGATCATAAGAAACTCAATCAATAATGAAAGCCCGACTAAAAGGTGACTCCCCACCTTTAAGGATTCCCATCATATCCTAACACTCTAGATCCACCAACCTACTCTCTTTAATTGAACTCAAAAGTTTGGATTCAAATTCTATAGATTCAAGGTTCATATCTCTATTCACATCGTGTACCCCTAATACATTTTAGTAAAAATGACCATCATCATCCACTCTGACATGGAACCCTGAACCACCTGATTCAGAGTCTTCCAGCTTAGATCATCATCCATACTATTTCCTTTTTATGGTGTATACACCAATATAAAATTGATGTATTTCAGGTACTTAAATCACTTTCCCTATCGAATATTCAAATCCCACTGGGAGGATAAGTACTTGAGACTTTTATGATCGATAAACACTATGGAATGTTCCCCCAACAAGTAATGCCTCTATCACTTCAAGTCATGAACCACAACAGCTATCTCAAGGTCATGATTAGGAAAAATATTTCACTTGGTCTCAAATTCCTCAACCCATAAGCCATAATGAAATCATCCTGCATCAAAACTACCCCATGTATAACACATGATGAATAGCAGAACAAGTTGTAGTTTTTACATTATTTGGGTATGATCAAAATCAATTTGGTGGTAAACCACATCTTTAGATCATGAAAAGAATTATCATAATCCTATGAATATTTAAACATAACCCCTTTATTGTTTAAGCCTGTGAGAGGCACTTCCAAATGATATAAATAACAAATAAACCTTCAGTAATAATCATCCAATCCTAGAAAACTGCAAACATCAGAGACATTCTTAGGCTTCTCCCAATAAACCATAGCCTAAACCTTTTCTAAATCCACTGACAAACCTGAATCGGAAATGATGCATCCAAAAAAGTGCACCTCATCAATTAAGAACAATCATTTTGATATTTTTGTGTAAATCCAATGATCTCGTAGTGTACTCCAAATTATTTCATGTTGTTTGAGATGATCCTCAAGAGTTATAGTGTACCCCAAATGTCCTCAATGATGAAAAATTTGAAATAATCTAGGTGTTGATGGAATATCTAGTTTATCAAGACCATGAACAAAAATAGTGCATTTTTCTATCCTACCAGCATCAACATCAATTCAAACAACCTATACCAGATTTGGAAATTGGTCTTGGAAATTTCAAAAATTCTCAACCTCAACTAATGGTATCCTAATCTCAAATAAATATTATAAAACACTGAGTTTCCTCTAAGCTGATCAAATAGGTAATATATTCTAGGAAGATGGTCTCTATTCTTAACATTCATCTAGTTCGGTTTCCTATAATCGACAGATAGCCTCAGTGATCCATCGATCTTTTTTGAAAACTAAATAGGAGATCCCCAAGGTGATGTACTAGGATTGATAAACCCATTATATTCTAACTCCTCGAGTAGAACATTGATTTCATGGAGAATTGATAAGGAAATTTAATATGGAATAATGGAATCTTGATATTCCCTTGAAAATAATTCGATCGTAAACTGAACATCTATTTCTGGTGGTAACCCAGAGAAGTCCTCATGAAACACATCCGGATATAGATACAAAATAATTGGCAAGACATGATGTACTTTCTCCCCATCATCCAATATAAGTCATGTTACATGGGATATGATTTCACCCAACTGCTGGTGTAGAGGCCCTGCACGGCCTGCTTGAATTTCCAACTCACCATGAAGGAAATTAGTGCTTCTATCAAGATATTTAAACGTTTCCCGACATTAGTAACAGTTAACATGGGCTTTATATAACACCAACTAGTCAATACCCAAGAATATGTCAAAACATCACATCTCTATGATAAAAATATCTCACAGAATACAATATCCACCAATTGCAAAAGGATAACCCTTACACTAATTGATGTCTTCAACTCATTCCCCTAATAGGGGATCTAGTGAAATTACTCAACAAGATCATCCAATGGTTAATCCCAACATAACCAAAAATTGGGAATAAGTTAAAGAATGAATAGAACTTATATCAAATTAAGAAACAACATGTGTGAAAGATACAAGAATCATACCTTGAACAGTATCTGGTCCCACTCACCAACTGTAGGTGTAGTATGAACTTCATAGAGATGAACTTCCCCTTTACCCTAGGCTCCAACCTAAGTACCCTACACTGCACTACCCTCTTTATGAGGTTGTTGTTCCTCATGGTTCCACATCCACCACCCCTACCAATATGACTCATGGTGCTATAACTACTTTTTGGATAAGGGGTAACTGATCCCTTGCCAACACTCAATGTCCACCACTAACCTCCATAATTCCTTGACTGTCGCAACTTCTTGCGGAACCTCTACACGTGGAATAGCCTACAACATGTTCAGAACTCTTCCAATGGGTGAGGACAGTGGTCACGCTTGTGCCCTAGCCTTCCACACTAATAACAGAATACCTATTCACCTCCTTGTGAATCTAACACCCACTTTTGACTCCTATGTGAACTTATACTATGCTAGAAGATTCCAAAAATGGTTCTACCTACTCTTGGAAGCCACACCACTTTCCCTCTTAGATGGAATGACATGTTCAGTACAAAGAGATTCCTTCATGTTCCCCTACTAGATAAGGGCTTGTTCCACCACATAAGAAAACCTTTTCACACAGAAGATATCCACTGAAGACATGATCTCATGCCTTAGCCCATCCTATATTCATTTCTACATGGTCGCCTCGTCTCCTATCAACATCAAAAAGATGTGTCTCAAATTGGTGAATTGACTAGCATTGTACATTACCGACATTTTCCACTATTTCAACCTCATAAAATCCATATCCTTTTCTTTCCTCATGTTTTATAGGATAAAATGTTCTAGAAAATTCTCTAAAACTTATTTCCACATCATTCCTTCATCCTGTCCATCTGAACCATGATGTACCTCAATTAATTTCTTGATCTCTCATTATATAGGTTACCTGCATGAATAAAAAACCAAGAGGATTCTCTAGATGGTCAAGAATAGTATGGATGATCTCTTTCTATAACTTTAATTCTTTTGGACTACCCTCTCAGGTAATGGTTGGAGGGTGCTTCAACTGAATCTCCCTAATCAGCTCAAACATACTCAATGTAGAATTCCCTAGATCACATTCCATTATCTATATAAAATGAGAATAGTTATCATGGAAGTGATCTTCTATATCCTCATGGGTCACCACTTTCTCCTTCTCTACTATAGGAGGATCGTTCTCAAAAACTTCCTCCCATTTCCCAACAAACACACGTCTTTGAAGTGGAATTTCTCTAAAATATAAATCATGAGATTTATAATGAAACCATAACAATTTTATAAAAAAACATATGTAGGCTCCACACATTCCATTAACAAACGAGTTCTTATAAACTAACCCAAAATCCCCCTCACAGCAGAATCACTAAACATGGCCATATCTCCTAATTTCATGTCTAACAAGAGTGTCCAATTAATATGGTTACTAGCCCTATTTTATATACCAAATTCAAAAGAATTTCTACATCCCAATTTTCTATTACAACACGTTAATACACTTTAACTTATTTATATATAACCATTATAAAATTACTACATATCCTTTTTACATCCCCTTTTCCCATTCATCCTATCCCATTATGAACAATTCCATTACTTTTAAGAAAAAAATGCATCCTACCCTTTATATCCTGCACACCTATTCCATGTGTGGTCCTACCACAATAAAATTCATTTACCTACATAGTCTCCTAGAATGATGCATGGATGATCATCCTCGTAAACTTATTTCCATGAGAGAAATATCACAAAACCATCACATCACACAATATTTTCATCACCTGAGGGTGTAATATCAGCAAATATAACAACACACAACAAGAACAACAAACCCCTCCTTGGAAAACAGGGGCTCCCCATCATAGATGGGTTAACTACTCCCAAAACAATATTATTACCAAGTCCTTACACTTTACTAACCACTTGTCTACCATACCTAAAATAGTAATAGAGAGAAAATAACTCCCCTAATACCACTTTGTACCATCCCTAACCTGATATCCACTGAAACGGAGTCCTGAGTTGGGTCACCACATGACCTTAAGTTAGGCTCCCCATATTCTATAGGTTTCATACTAGCAGCGAGGGTCTAATAGGAAATTCAGCGAGACTATAACCTCTTTTAAACGTGTAAGACACAACATAACACAATTAAAATAGAAGAAATAATAAAAAAATAATTAATAATATGCATAAATGACTAAGTCCCAAACTGGGTACATCCATATAAAACAGTAAACATGTCATGAAATTATATAGTGATAAGTGAAAAAAAACATAATGAAAGCCAAAAAATAGAATCCCTAAAATGGTTTGGAATATATTTATGGAAGCTCACCCATACTTGTCCCATGTCCAACTAATCTCCCTAGTATATGGCACATGTCCTTGTCTGGGAATGTAAGCAAGTAATCCGATCAGGTACCCAACAATGGACCGAGAAGGGTGTGAGTATATCTTAGTTGGCCACCACAACAATTGTCTTTAATATATCGAGTAAAAGTAGATGGTGCCTGAAATTGATAAATAATTGATAGTTAAGATAAATAGTTCAACATTCCATTCTTGACTATGTTCCTTTAAATCATACAACCATTAAATTTAGGTTCACTAATTAAGAATAACATGGATTAATCTACCTTTTCAGGTGTTCAAAGGATTATTCATGTTCAATATTCTCATACATATGTGAATAAAAATCAATCCCTACCTCACTAGGCATCGCATCATAATAAACTCATATCATCAACTCAAAGCCTTAGTCCAGATGGAATGTAACCATCAGGGGAATAGAACTAAGTCCCCTTCCCTATACCGTAAAATTAGTGGTGGATCCAGAACCTCAGTACAACTAATCCCATGGTTGTATAACCTTAGGTATATACCCCACTCTACCATGCCATGTGCACATGCTTATTTATCATTCACCATAACAAACCATAAATCATGAGAAATACCATTAACAATATTCAAACAATTACATAAAGGAATTTATATCATTCCACATTCCATTAACACATTTAACATTCATATTACATACCATTTAACCCAATTTCCTTTTCCCCATACCTATCTCACTAAGTATGATCAAATATAAACATAATACCTTTTTATATATACATTAAACCCATTTACAAACCACCCAACCAATCCCATATACATTAATCATATGATAAATAACTACCCACAATTCCCTTTTAGATCATTACATAACCAACTAACACATTCTCTAGGGATCTACCATATCATGGGTAAATTTCATACCATACAACACTGTAAGCACAATCGGGAGGGTTGACGCACCCCATGGGTGGCCCTAATTTGGTCAAGTCATCCTCCATGTGTCCCGTAAAGATCCTAAGGTGTTTAATTGGTTGATTTGAAACCCACTATGTTAAAGAATCCATTGGAAAAAAAGAACATAAAAGGTAAAATAAAGAACATAATCCCAAAAACACAAATCGATAATAAAACAAGGGATATTACTTATAGAAATCCATCCTTTTAATAAATAGGAATTTGAACTCATACTAAAGGCCTTAGATCACAATTCAACACTGTTTAAAGCCTCAACCTATATCTCACCTAAAAAAGTGGGTTTAGAGTTTTTGATAAATAAAAGGAAGATATACAAACTCTAAACCAAAAAGATAAGGAATAATGGTATTATCCTTACTAGGTTCATCATTTCAAAATCGACGACACTCCAAATGACCTAGAGTTGAGGAAGAATCACCCATGGGAGCTCCAAGGGGATTTTGTTCGTTCCTTGTGTGGAAAGAGGAGAGGATGAGTAAAATCATGAATGGGAAAAAAATCACCGTAATGGAATTTTTTTTTATTTTCAAAAATTAATGGGTTGTGTGGTTTACCTACATGGTTTTCCAAATTGTGCAATAACTGTGTGGATGATACTATCCAAAAATTACCCCCTCACATGGTTACCTGGGATTTTGACACGATTTTACCAAACCATTCCAAACCATGAAGCATATCAAACCCCCCAACACCCCATTTTATTTATCATTTGCGTCTCGAACCCCCATAACACCCCTGAGTCTTCAGATGAACTTGGGGAATAACTTATTTAACAAAAATATGGAACATAAACAGAAATTTAATAAAAAAACATTTATTATGGGGTATCCACCATCTTACATGGACAATCATAGCTCAACATGTTTGAAGATATGTGGATTAGGTTGAGACAACGATATTTGATAGAGTCCTATATATATTTTCCTTTTAGTCTATTTGGTACCAGTGATCATTTGAGTGGGTTATAAATTATATGTTTACATTACTAAATCCTTTATGATACACCATTGTCTTCACTACTCTACTATGAACTTTGATATATATTATAATGTTCACATTTTTGTTAATTTTTATTTATTTATTCATCATTTTATATTAGAATATAGTTTCTCCATAATTTTTTAGGCCCTAACAGATAGCAGGATCCTTCGACATACAGGGAGGATCTCATGAGTTCATTTGACATTCTATCCTGGACACAATTATTTGGGTTAGGAACTTACATTATTAGATCCCAATGATTATAAAAAGTATAATTGATAGTTTTTATGACATTTTCACAACATTATTAGTTGAGTTATGAAAAACAATATAAGAGCTGATCAAATGACATGATTATTTTTATTTTGGTTTTTATAAAATATTTACGATGATATATGGCATAATTACATGATTTTTTAAACAATTTTAAGTGATTTAGGATAATTTTGTTGACTATGTGAATTAGAATAGGATATTTCATATGTTACAATGGTCTTATGATGATAATAATAACATTTTGGAGCATATTTTCATATTTAGTGTCATGATTTGAGAGGGGTGAACCCAAGTGGACCATTGTGTACTTGTGGTAGGGGAATTAGTTACTAAATAAACTCACAATAGATTTGTTTTTAATTTATATTCAATTATAAAATAATATTTTAATATAAAATCCCAATTACCACTCATTTTTATTAGTCATCTAATCCATAAGATTGATCTTCACTCATTCTTCGTCTCTATATCCTTCTTTATCTCATTACCATTTTTATATTCAATGATTTGCTTTAAGATATGTAATTAATGAAATAAAAATATCATTTATCTCTATTTATAAATTTTTCATTCCATTAATCATTATTCAAAACAAAATCTATAAAATTAGTGGTTTATTTATTCATTTTAGATTTTATAAACATATGTGTGGTTAAAACAATGAGAATGGTTGATCTTAATCATGATAATTTATTATAATATATCTCTTTAATTTTTCATAGAATTATATAGATTTTAATTGATGGTATGGTGGTGATCTTGGGTAAATTGGTGCGTGTGAACCTATGTTTGGCATATTGTGTAGAAACCCATTTTTTAATTTTTTAATTATATATTTTATTTATTTTAATTAAATGGATTTATATTCATATTTCTCATTAAAAAATTATTAGTAATTTCATTTTGATATTTAATAATAACATAAATTTTCATTTTTTTAAAAAGAAAAAGTTTTACTCATTTTAAATTTTTTCAATGTAATATATGTTTCAATCAATAAGATAAATTCTTAAATTTTTTAATTTTTAATTTATAAAATAAAATTCATTTTCACATTCATTATATCAAATTTATATTGGTGTAAATTTTTTGATTTTTTGAATGGTATAATTTTTAGATGAATAATTTAAATACCATTCCCTAAAAAAGTAGATTTCCCTTTGATTAAGTAATCATAAGGAACCATTATTTTTTAGTTTAGTTTAAAATTCACATAAATATTATATTTTTTTCAGAATCTAATATATCTCAAGATGATGACTACTATACTTTATTTGGTGAAAATTAATTTTTATGATTCAAATTAGACTTTTATAAAAAATAATATCATTACACAGCTCATAATTCTATTAAAATTAATTATAACCTCTAGAATAAATTTAATATTTTAATTTTGTTTTCATATATGGAAGAATAAATTTCATGTTTTTAATTTTTTTTAGAATTTTTATAATAAAAATAAGTTTCCAAGGTTAAAATTGTCACCATAATAAATTATAAAGGGTTTGAAATAGGGGTTAAACCAAAGGATAAGGAAATTAAATGTCATAAAAACCAATAAAAATTTGATTTACATTATAGATTCCTTATCATAAATAAAATAAATTTTCCATTTTCATCCAACAGTACCAGAATCAGAAATTTATTTTATATTAATATATCATGTATTTACAAGATTTTCACTCCACCTCAAATAAAACGTGCCCCCACCACATCATATATCAGCACATTTTGGACACCTTAGAAAAAAAATACCAAAAATATTATCTAAAAAATCTATTTTGTACTTCATAGATGTTTAGGTGTAATCAGAATATCAATTTATTAAAGAATATGCAAGAGATATAAAGTGTATATCTAATTAAGGGTAGGGTGGATTTTATTTCAATCTTGTAAGGTCTCTAGGTAATGTATTATTATTTGAAATATTTTTATTAAATGTATCACAATTTCCAATTCAAATGTGTCTATTTAATTTCCAAATTAAGTATAATGGTTCAAGAATGTCATTTTCAAGACTCCAATGATCATTTATCGACATTTTCAACTATCTAAGTATTCATTTTAAATGGAATAATAATGAAATGTTTTCTATAATTTTCTATATTGGATAAAATTTACATTCATTAAAACATTTTGTAATGGAATGTTTATTGATATTTTTCGATTGACTTCATTTTCCCATAACTAAAATATTTATTCATTATTTACATTACATTCTGTGGTTCCATATATTCTCAAAGATATTTAAATTCCCATTTTTCTATAAATTCATCTTTTATAAAGAGTAATCAACAGAAAATTATATTTCCTTGTATGTGTTTTTTCTTATGGCATCAAATGTCAGTTTTTATAAGTTTGATGAATAAAATTAAGTCATTATTATTACATGTATATGTTTTTGTACATGGATATTATATATGATAAATTTTTAGCCTGATATATATCCATATAATGTATTGGATAATGATTTGGTCTCTATAGATAATATATTAGAAGTTACAAAATAGTTTATTTCTCTTAAATGAGGTAAACAAAATGGTTTGCTGAAATGGGTTATAAATATGTTTAACCATGACACTTTCATGGGTTTTTTATGATTTACTTTCTATTTATTTTTTATACAATGGTTTATTTCACAAGTTATTATTACCTTGTAGGTTATTATACTAAATGGAAAGTATTTTCATGAATTTCCATGTTTTTCAATATTATAATGTATTTGCATTATTGTTTATATCACTTATTGAGATTTTTTTGTTCATACCTTAGATAAAATGGTTTAACTTGATTTGATGGAATGTAGGGACTATAAAAAGGTAAATTTCTTAATTACGAAGGCACATCCTCAACAAATAATGTGTGTTATAAATGAAACAAGAGTGTTTATTTTGAATAGTGTTTTGTTTGGAAAATTTATATCATGTAGAAGTTTCCACATTTCAATATAACTATTTTACTAATTATCTAAAACAATAAACCTATATAGTCATGGAAATATTAGTAAATATAGTCTATTTTATAAAATCATGTAATATATGGGAATGATTTTTACAGGGTGTTATAGTTGGCATTAGAGCATCATTTAGATAACCTTATGGGTTAAGATGTTGATCATAAAATACATTATGATGAGGCTAATTTATTACCATATTATCGTGATAGTGTTTTTTATTTTTATAGTGGTATCTATGTTATTTCATCTTATAAAGTTCAATTTTATATTTTTTTCACAATGGTAGTTAGGAGAATAATGTTGGAAGGAAATAAGAGGAAAATATTCTTCCAAACTAGAAACATGAAGTTGTTTGTGATTGTGATCACAATTTTTGGATATATTAAATGAATTAATTTTGGATATAGATGATAAAAATTATATAAGTGAGGGACCAAATTCGGCATAGAAGAATATGTTAAAAGATTTATATTTCATGAAACAACACCCTCAAGAATATTTCAGAACCTCATGCCTAGTTGTATATAAAAGATGGAAAAATGTTTAGAGAATATATTTGACATTTTGGGGGTATTCATAGTCTGAGAAGGAATACATTTTAGTTTAATATATTTAAATTTAATCTGACAAATGTTTATATTTCATTAGAACTACCTAGAATGATAATTACATTTATACCATGATGTCGATAAATTATAATGACCTTTTCTTGAAAAATCATTTCCTCGATCTCTTTAACATAGAGCATAAAAGAAATTAATGGAGTTTATTTAATATGGCGAGGAATACTTCTACACCTATAAATAAATTTTTTATATATTTGAATGGAATGAAATATAATATATTATAGACTATTATTGTAAAATTGGGATGTTAAACATAGTTCTAAAACCATATTTAAAAATATTTTTTCCCTCTCATAAATTTTAATCTTAAAATTAAATGGTTTGATGTTCTAATATTTCTGAGATAGTGTAGTTTTTAAAATAATTCAACCTATGAAATTAAAAATAAGAAGCTGCCATGGTTGTATGAAATATATAAAAACCCCAATAAAAAAAACTAATATGTAAGCCTACCGTATGACAACCCTACTTTTTTAATACAAACTTAAACATGATTTATTACATAAAACATCACCTGATACAACAAATATGATCGAGAGGTTTAGTGTCTCTAGGGATTAGTATCATTAAATAAAAACCTGAAACATGAAATACACCATCTTTATTGAAAACTTCCTTTACATGACCACTACATTCTCTCGTACTTAGCATTGCATGGGATAACCTGAGGACATGCATAAGAAAAGGGTGAGCTATAAAGCCCAGCAAGGGAGTACAAATGGAATAACATGAGGCGTACAATACATGTTATACAATAGGCATATCAATATATCATAAGACAAACATGAACATAAAGTCCTGATAAATCATGATAAACATAACATGGAAATGTGGCAACAACACTTAACATGGAATTATCATGAGCCTAGGCACATTGCACATGGAGCATGAGTAAATCCTCATTGCACATAAATCTTGAGTAAACCCTCATTGAACTTGAATTAGCATGATTGAACACTCATTGCACATGACATATCATGATACAATACTTTACCGAAATGCATTGGAGCGCTATAAGGGCGTACCCTTCTTAAACATTTCATTTCATGCAGAAGTGTGCCACATGGATCATAAAACATGGATTCATTAAACATAATCATTTATTCCACGATAAAGGAATGCGTAATTAATACATGAAACTTTATAATCAATATGTAAATGTGCATGTTGGTGAATACCTTTGATGGAGAAATGGGCATGGTATTCACTACACAAAGGCATTGACTTAGAAAATCGGTGCAATTTCGGCAGTGTAACGGCGTGACATAATAATTCATAAAAAATGGTTGATGAGATAGAAAGGGTTGTCTCATAATATTTACATGAAACTGAATGTAAGAGGTTCATATAGATACATTTCCAAACAATTTTAATGGAATTTAGATTCATGATACAAAAGTATTGCAAGAATGTAAAAGAGGAGAGAGAAGTTCCTTTCTGAATTTCGGCATAGTAACGTGTGTACATGGGAGGCATTTAATGAGAGAGAAAGGGGTCTCCCATCATTCGAACATAAAGAGGGAAGTATGAGGGAGGTTCTAAACCATACCCCATCAATCATATTTGAAATTAAATGGGCAAAACAACTTAATAAAAATTTGACAAAAATGAGAAAGGATGAAAAAACCCTTACATGGAAGTGTGCTTCCAAAGGATAGAGAGAGGCTTGTGAGAGGATTATTGGGAGCTTGGGGCACCTTAGGAGGATTCTATAGAGATTAGGGAAGAGGTTGGATGATCTCAAAAGGCTTTGAGTGAGGAGGAAGTGGGAGCTTGGGTGGGTTTATATAGGAAAGGTGAGGGAATTATTTATTATTTAGGTTTGGGACCACTTATATTAAATTAATCCAAACCACAAACCATCCCATGGTTTTTGCACATGGTTTTTGGAAAAGGGAAGAGGAAAAAAATATCTTATAAGGGAAATGTCCAAACATCTTAGAATAATAGGGTTTCTTATGTGGAGGTGAGTCACACTCCCGTGGAAATTCATTTAAAAAGACATGGTGTTTAATAAGTCTTGAGGGGTCCATTAATGCTTTGAAAAGTAAGTCAAACAAAGACAAAATCATATTATTTTAATTTTAAAACATATATTTGCCGAAAATAAATCTTATAGTATTTCATTACATCACTATTGGTTCATTATGTTGTCATAAAACATATTATATATTTAAACGATATTTATTTTTTAACCAAAAATTTGACTATCTCAGAAAATTATGAAAAATTCACCGTTGGATAATTTTGACATCCTGATTACATAAATAAAATTTATTTTATCTAAATAATTTTCTAAATATGTTAATTTTCACTTTTAAAATAAAAACTGACATTTATCGAAAATTCACGGGTTTTGACAAAAATGGATTTCAAACCTTAATAAAAATTAAAATTGCATTCATAAAATTATAAGATCATTTATATTTAATAAAAATTATTTTAATAATAAAAAATAATAATATATTATTAAAATATTATTTTATTCAAAAATCCATTAATTTAATAAAATAGATTTCATAATTAAATAATAATTAAAAACAATATTTGTACATTAAAAACTATTTACAGCGTATTAATAATGACAAGAAAGTATATACATTATTATATACAAAAGAATAATGTACATGAACATAGTACTATCAATTCGTTACATAACCCCTTAAAACAGCCGCATAAGACAAAAGGGCAAGGTGTGTGGTGGTGACAGACTCTTGGGGTGGCTCGGATAACATTGCTCGATTGATAATCTCTATCGACTTCCACTTTTCCTGTAGACGGTCCCGTTCGAGCTTGACATGATGATTCATATCTTGGGCTTGGTCAAGAGCGAAGCCCAAGGACACCACCCCTTTTCCGAGCTCCGACAAATGGGCTTTGTATGGAGCAATTATACTGGATGAGGCCATCACTTCTTTTGTATGAGTAAATTGGATTTGTTAAAGCCCTATATTTATACTAATCTTGTTATCACTGTTCAAAGACAATATTAGCAATGGTAAAAATTCATAAGATAAAACCAAATAAGTAGACATTTTATATAAAAATTTTACATAAAGAGACATTTAATTAGATCATGTTGGATTTCCATTAATGAAACTCTGGATCGTTACAATATTCCCCCCTTAAGAAATTTCACCCTTGAAATTTTCCTTTTCCCACACTAAAACAGATGTCGATAACTCAGCTTCATCATTTCCTCCGATTCCATTTGTCTTCTTCAAACTTGTGGTTTCTCCACAACACCTTGATGAGGGACATTTTCTTATTTTGTAGAACTTTTTCTCTACGATCTAATATCTTCACTACTTGCTCCTCATAAGAAAGATCATCTTCCAATTGTACCACCTCAAAAGAGAGTACATGTGAAGGGTCCAGTATGTACTTACTTAAGAGGGATGCATGAAAGACATCATTTACTTTGGACATGGTAGGAGGAAGTGCTAGTCGATAGGCCACAGCCCCGACCCAATCAAGAATATCGAAGGGGCCGATGTACCTTATAATTAACTTCCCTTTCTTTCCAAACCTCATGACCTTCTTCCATAGAGATATGCGTAGAAAACCCATGTCTCCAACTTAAAACTCAAGGTCTCGTCGACGGTTATCCGAATAACTCTTCTGTCGAATCTGGGCTTCCTTGATATGATACTGAATGGTTTTCACCTTCTCCACCATTTCTTCGACCATTTCTTGTCTAAGTAGCTTACGTTCACCGACCTCATCCCAACATGCTGGTGTTCTACACCTTTTCCAATACAGGGCTTTATATGGTGCCATTTGGATGCTCGAGTGGAAACTGTAATTATAAGAGAACTCAACCAGAGGAATATGTGGATCCCATCCTCCTTTAAAGTCCATTGATCATGCTCTCAACATATCCTCATGTGTTTGGATAGTCTGCTCGGATTGGCCATCAGTTTGATGATGATAGGTCGTACTGAAGTTCAATTCAGTATTCATAGCATGTTGAAGACTCTTCCAAAACATATAGGTGAATGATGGATCTCAGTCAGATACAATAGATAGTGGTACTCCATGCAACCTTACCACTTCCCTGATATATATCTGTACCAGTTTCTTCAATGAGAAATCCTCCCGAATAGCAATGAAGTGTGCAGTCTTTGTAAAACGATCCACAAAAACCCAGATTGCATTGTTGCCTTTGGATTTCCTCGTAAGTCCAGTGACAAAGTCCATGGTGATGTTATCACATTTCCATTCTAGTATGGTTAATGGTTGCATCATCCCCTTAGACTTCTACCTCTCTGCCTTCACTTGCTGGTACACCAGGAACTTCGATGTATATTCAGCGATCTCCTTCTTCATATTATCCCACCAAAAGTTTTCTCAGAGATCTCGATAAATATTTGTGCTCCCTGGGTGAATAGAGAAATTTGAACTATGTTCATTATCCAAAATTTCCTTCTTCAGCTCCAGAATTGACGGAACACATAGTCTTTTCCCAAACCGCACAATTCCTTCTTCATTAGAATTAAACTAGGAGGATTTTCCTTTTTTTATAGCTGCCACTTTTTATTGAATTCCCACATCATCCTTTTGAGAATCCTTTAACCTTTCCAAAAGAGACGGTTGATAAATCATTTGTGAAATGACTGAGGATTTTCCATTATTTATGATTCCCATGTCCATCTTTATCAAGTCTAAGAAGATTGGATCCTTCTCAGTTCTCATCATTGATAGAATCACTGGGTACTTTCTACTTAAGGCATATGACACCTTGTTCGCTTTCCCAGGGTGGTAATGTATTGAACAATCATTATCCTTGATGAGATTTATCCATCTTTTCTGGCACATACTATGCTCTTTTTGTGTGAATATATTTTTAAGACTCTTGTGGTCAGTATATATCTCACATTTCTCCCCATAGAGATAATGTCGCCAGATTTTTAAGGCAAAGATCACCGACGCTAACTCCAGATCATGCATTGGATAGTTTCTCTCATGGATTTTCAACTGCCTTGAGGCATATGATATCACTTTACCACTCTACATCAGCACACATCCTAATCCCTTCTTTGAATCATCACTGAATACCACAAAAAGTTCACCACTTGTGGGTAAAGTGAGCACGAGTATAGTGATAAGACTCCTTTTCAACTCCTTGAAGCATTCTTCGCATTCATCACTCCAAGAAAACATTACCCCCTTTCAAGTTAACTTGGTAAGAGGGTTGGACAATTGTGAGAAATTTCTCACAAATCATCGATAATATCCAGCTAACCCCAAGAAGCTACAGATATCCGTTACCGATATTGGCCTTGGCCATCCATCAATTGCATCTGTTTTGGAGGGATCCACAGATATCCCATTGCGTGTGATGATATGGCCCAAGATTGAGACCTCATTCAACCAGAAAATACAAATGATGTACTTTTCATAGAGCTTCTTCCGGCGCAAAGTCTGTAGTACTGTTCTTAAATGCTCCTCATGATCCTCCTTGGTTTTGGATTATATTAGAATATCATCTATAAATACTACCAAAAATTTGTCGAGGTAATCTCTAAATACTCTATTCATTAATTCCATGAAGATTTATAGAGTATTAGTGAGTCCTAAAAGCATTACTATGAATTCATAGTGCCCGTATCTTGTGCGAAAAGCAGTCTTGGGGATATCTTCCTTCTTCACCCTTACTTGATAATATCCCGACCGCAAGTCCACCTTGGAGAAGTATTGTGCTCCACGCAGCTGATAGAACAAGTCATTAGTTCATGGGAGAGGATACTTGTTCTTTATCGTGATTTTGTAAAGTTCACGATAATAGATGCAAAACGGCATTGACCCATCCTTCTTCTTGACGAAGATGACTGGTGCACCCCAGGGTGAAGCACTTGGGCATATAAACCCTTTATCCATATTCTCCTATAGTTGTTTCTTCATCTATTCAAGATCTACAACAACCATTCTATATGGAGTCTTGGATATTGGTAAAGCCCTGATTATATGTTCAATGGAGAATTCAACATCTCTTCTAGGAGGAAGACCAGGCAGTTCCTTAGGAAACACTTCCGCAAATTCCCTCACAATAGGCATTTCTTCAAGGATGGTTTCTTGGACTCAATCATCTGAGCCAGATACATGTGCTCATAGGTAAGTAATATCCTTTATTGAGTTGATAGAGCTAAAGGAGATTCATCTTCCTCCTTAAACTCGTAAATAATAGGGGGTCGATTCTCCATATGGAGTGTGATTTCCCTCTCCCGAAAATTTATGTTGGCTCTATATAAGGAAAGCCAATCCATGCCAAGAATCACATAAAATTCCACCAGAGGGAGTATGCTGAGGTTTGCCGGGAAATTCAATTCACATATTATAACAAGGCAGGACTTATATTCATGGGATTCAACGATTGCCCCATTTTCTATACTCACCGACATCTTCACTTCCATGATTTGTGGTGGTGCTGAGATTTTTCTACTAAACTTTTGAGATATAAAATAATGCGTAGAACCTGAATCAAAAAGTATGTTCGCTATTCTTGAATGAATAACTAGAGTATCTGTCACCACTTCATTGTCGGGGTTCACTTCGGCAGAAGTGTGTGCAAAAGCTCTTCCTTTTTTCCTTGGAGGTTGTTAGTTGCCTTCGAAAACCCTTGGATTAAGGCACTGATTTGAAAAATGACCCGATTCTTTGCATTTGCAGAATTGAACAATGCGTTGAGGTTCAAATGGACCATTCCACTCCTCCGTCGCAGCCACAGGTCTTTCTTTCCAATAGTTAACAGCTTGGTGCCCTTGTCTTCCACACCTGAAGCATTTCCTCGTCCCCTTAAGGTAATTTCCATGGTGCTTCTTTCCACACTGTTGGCAAGTGGGGTGCTAGATGTTCTTAGCACCATTGGATTTATCCATCGGACCACCAGCATTGAAGTCCACCTTACGCTTCTTGTCCCCATGATACCCCTGTGATTCCCCGATCTCCATTTCGACTTTGAGGGCACATCAGACAATTTCCTCATAGCTGTCTAAGTCACGGATCGCTAATGCTTCCCGTAGGCTAGGCTTCAACCCACAAAAGAAGTGCTCAAATTTTCATTCGGGGGTAACGACAAAGCCATAAGCGTATCGTGCAAGACTTGTGAAGTTTTCCTTGTATGATCCAACATATTCTTCCTCTTTTTGATTGAGGTAAAGGAAGTCCCTTTCCATCTTTAGCCGGGGGGTGCACGGAAAATATTTATCAAAAAAATTCTTCTAGAAATCCTTCCATTCCAACTCCTCGATCTCCTCCTTAGGCTTCGTATTTAATATCAACATCCACCATTGACCAGCTTCACCCTCCATACGATAAGCATCCAGGAGAACCTTCTCTTGTTCAGAACATTGCAGGATGGAGAAGATCTTTTCAATGAAGTTGATCCGTTGTTCAGTGATCATGGGATCAGATGATCCACTAAAAGTAGGAGGCCTTTGTCTCATGAAGCTCTCGATAGATACTTGTTCTTTCTTAGGGGGGTTGAAAATTCCTCTTGACCTGTGTTTCTATTAAAATCTTGAGTTAGCTAAGAAAGAAGCGTGACAATGTTCGCGATTCCTGCTCCCATTAGATTAGGCATCTCATTAGTACAGTCATCACACTGATCTTCACATCAGTTGTTAGCCCGAGTTCTCCTATTACCTACCATTGGATGGAATAAAATGAAAGGTAGGGGTAACACATAAAGGGTAATCCAAAGACAAAAGTTGATGACTTATAAATAAACTTTTATTTCCATAACTCATGAGTATATAGGCTTCAATCTTGGATTTTCATGATCTACTTTCTAACATATATTCATAGGGGTTTTTTTGATTCCCTTAATAAGGGTTCATACTAAGATTGTGAATTTACCATAGCAAATATCCCAGGAGTATCGTAACCAAGAGTGCAGCAAGGCCCGTTGTCATGCACCAGTTCCCATTCGAGTCTATCTCAAAGCGGTGTTTTCGGGTTTTACCCCTAGGATACATCTATGCCAGAGCCGCCTCTACCTGCTTGTATCCAGATAGGGATATATTTGCTGGATAAACCACTTAATTAGTACATAACAAAACGTAGGGATATTTATATTATACTTAGTCTTGTGTCTAATGTTTTACTAGGGTTTTCTAATCCTGATCCCAAAATTAACTAAACCTATCCTCTAATACCAACTATGAAAACCCTTCTTTTTAATACAAACATAAAAATGATTTATTACATAAAACTTCACTTGATACAACAAAGAAGATCGAGAGGTTTAGTGTCTTTGGGGCTTAGGATCATTACATAAAAACATGAAACATGAAATACAACATCTTTATTGAAAACTTCCTTTACATGACCACTACATTCCCTCGTACTTAGCATTTCATGGGATAACCTGAGGACATGCATAAGAAAAGGGTGAGCTATAAAGCCCAGTAAGGGAGTACACATGGAATAACACGAGGAGTACAATACATGTTAGACAATAGGCATATCAATAGATCATAAGAGAAACACGAACATAAAGGCATGATAAAGCATGATAATCACAACATGGAAATGTGGCAACAACACTTAACATGGAATTAGCATGAGCCAAGGCTCATTGCACATGGAGCATGAGTAAATCCTCATTGCACATAAATCACGAGTAAACCCTTATTTAACTTGAATTAGCATGAGTCAACACTCATTTCACATGGCGTATCATGATACTATACTTTACCCAATGCATTGGAGTGCTATAAGGGCGCACATTCCTTAAACATTTCATTTCATGCATAAGTGTGCCACATGGATCATAAAACATGGATTCATTAAAAATAATCATTTATTCCATGATAAAGGAATGTGGAATTCATACATGAAACTTTATAATAAATAAGTAAATCTACATAAAGGTGGATACCCTTGATGGAGAGATGGGCATGTTATTCACTACACAAAGGCATTGTCTTAGAAAATCGGTGCAATTTCGGCAGCATCACGGCGTGACATAAGAATTCATAAAAAATTGTTGATGAGAGAGAAAGGGGTGTCTAATAATATTTACATTAAATGGATAGTAATGGGGTCATATATATACATGTCCAAACAATTGTAATGGAATTTAGATTCATGATACAAAAGTATTGCTTGAATGTAAAAGATGAGAGGGAAGTTCCTTATGGAATTTAGGCATAGTAATAGGTATACATGGGAGGAATTTAATGAGAGAGAAAGGGGTCTCCCATCATTAAAACATAAAGAGGGAAGTATGAGGGAGGTTAGAAACCATACCCCAACATTCAAAATTGTAATTAAATGGTCAAAACAACTTAAATAAAATTTGACAAAAATATGAAAGGAAGAAAAAACCCTTACTTGGAAGTGTGCTTCCAAAGGCTAGAGAGAGGATTGTGAGAGGCTACTTGGGAGCTTGTGGAACCTTGGGAGGATTCTAGAGAGAGTAGGGTAGAGTCTGGACGAACTCCAAAGACTCATAGTGAGGATAATGTGGGAGCATCGGTGGGTTTATATAGGAAAGGTGAGGGAATTCTTTATTATTTCGGTTTGGGACCCCTTATATTAAATTAATCCAAACCACAAACCATCCCATGGTTTTTGCCCATGGTTTTTGGAAAATAGAATAGGAAAAAACATTTTATAATGCCAAATTCCGAACTTCTTAAAAAAATAAGGTTGCCTATGTGGAGGTGAGTCACACTCCCATGGAAATTAATTTAAAAAGACAAGGTGAATAATAAGTCTTGAGGGTTCCATTAATTCTTTGAAAAGTAAGTCAAACAAACCCAAAATAATTTTATTTTAATATTTAAACATATATTGGCTGAAAATAAAGCTTATAGTATTTTATTACATCGATATTGGGTCATTATGATGTAATAAAACACATTATATATTTAAACGGTATTTAATTTTTACCCGAAAATTTTACTGTCTCAGAAAATTATGAAAAATTCACCATTGGATAATTTCGACATCCTGATTCCAGAAATAAAATTTATTTTATCTAAATAATTTTCTAAATATGTTAATTTTCACATTTAAAATAAAAACCAACATTTTTCAAAAATTCACGGGTTTTGACAGAAATGGCTTTCAAACCTTAATAAAAATTATAATTGCATTCATAAAATTATAAGATCATTTATATTTAATAAAAATTAATTTAATATTAAAAAAAATATTTTATTAAAATATTATTTTATTCAAAACTCTATTAATTTAATAAAATTTATTTCATAATTAAATAATAATTAAAAACACTATTTGTACTTTAAAAACTATTTACAATGTATAAATAATGAAAAGAACGTATATATATTATTATATATAAAAAAATAATGTACATGAACATAGTACTATCGACTCGTTACATAACCCCTTAAAACAACCGCATAAGACCTAAGGGTAAGTTGTGCGTTGGTGACAGACTCTTGGGGTGGCTCAGATAACATTGCTCGAGTGGTAATCTCTATCGACTTACACTTTTCCCGTAGACCGTCCCGTTCGAGCTTGACATGATGGAGCTCAGCTTGGGCTTGGTCAAGAGTGAAGCCCAAGGACGCCACCTCTTTTCCGAGCTCTAACAAATGGGATTCGTATGGAGCAATTATATTGGATGAGGCCATCGTTTCTTTTGTCTGAGTAAATTGGATTTCTTAAATTTCTACATTTATACTAATCTTGTGATCACTGTTCGACGACTATATTAGAAACGGTAAGAATTCTTAACATAAAACATAATAAGTTGACATTTTATATAAAAATTTTACATAAATAGACATTTAATTAGATCAAATGGTATTTCCATTAATGAAACTCTAGGTCTTTACATACCACATGTTCATGTTGTTAAAAAATATATTTTATGGAATTCATAATAAGCCCATAGTCATTCAGCCTCTATGGTAATTTCAGATGTTTGGCTTGTTATTACAATAAATAGAGCAATGATCCAACAAATAATGTTAAATTAGGTAGTTAGTTAGTAGAATTTTTTAATTATAATGAATTGTTCAGTATGAATTTTTTTTCCCAAATATAGTTATTCGATGTTGTAATCATCATTATATATAATAAATAGGATTGGTAAGTCATTATCTACTACTACAATATTTGTTGGACAATCAATTGATGTGTTGAATTCTTTATGCAAAAAAGAAATATTAAAATAATTACAGCATATATGAATATCATCAATTGAAGGTAAAATAAGAATACATTCTATGTATGATGATTCTAACTAAGTATATCCATATTGATATTTTCTTTATTCTCTTTTCATTAACAAATTCATTCACTATATTTATTTATATAATGAATTTAGTTTTCTATCTAAAATTTAGAAAATTTATGGTGATATTCAATGGTGTTATTTATTTATATTAAATAATTATTGAATATAATAAGAAACAAACAATGATTTATTGATATAACCTTAACAAAGAAAGGTTTTTGTGAAATAAAATTAAATATGATTTTTTTAGGGAAGATTTAATTCTATGAAAATTTTGTAACTAAAGATGAAATTTACCATGATCCAGCTAAAAACAATGTTGTGGAATAATGGCCAAGACCAATAAATGTTATAAATATTTGAAGGTTTCTTAGATTGGTAAGTTATTTTCAATGATCTGTTAAAAAAATTATATCTTAAAATACCCACTAATTTTTTTAAATCCAAAGAGATATAGATTAATATTGATAATGAAATATAATGAATCCTTTCCATAATTAAAAATATAATTTGTTAATGAAATTTTTATTCCCTTACCATATATTAAAATGGATATTTTTATTTATAGTGAATCTCATTTTAATGGGATTGGTTTCTCTTGGATGAAAAATGATTGGGAATTTTCATATTCATCATATGATTTGAAACCACTTTATAAAAATTATCCACTACGTGATCTTGAACATTTATTTGGTTAAAAATGAGATAAATCATTTATATTGGAATAAATTATACATATATATATACTTTATCATAAATGTGTAACATATATATTATCTAAACTAGATTAAAATATGGAAGAATAATTGATTATTATTATATTATTCATTATCATGATGATAATGAAAAAAACATAGTAGATGAGTTGAATTGAAAAGATAATATTTCTTTAACCAAACTATGTTTGGAAAAAATATGATGTTGTAAATGGTTTAATGAAACCATTAATAAAAGTTTTGTATCTGAAACCCTGTTTTTATATATCAAGTATTAGTAAAATAATTCAAGTCAGAATGAAATTGGTATGATTGTAAGGATGATAAAGGTTTTTTAAGGATGATGAAACTCATAAGGATTGTCAAATTCCTTGGGTTTAATATTAAAAAATTAGATATTATAGTGTTTAGAAATATGTTATTTATACTAGGTCACACTTAAATGGAATAAAAATTAGCGATAAAAGTACATAACCCTATTTATTCTATCTATAAATATTGCACTAATATGTATAGTGATCTTGGAGAATTTTATTTATGGTATGGACTGAAGAATGAAATTTCTGATTATATCTTCAATATTATGCGTTATGAATTAATTAAAGTAAAAAATGTTAAAATTAAAGGGGATGTTTTATATGTTGTCATTCTAGAACAGAAATGGGAGTATATATTCTCATGAACTAACTCTGATAACCTGGTACCACAATAACTATCCTAATCCTAACATAGCCTGATGAGTGTTCCTGATCACCATGGTCTGGAAACTAGCACATGGAATCTTGAAAAAAAAAGTGCGAATGATTTTACAAAAATCATAGTGGAAGTAAATAGATATATATCAACATTAAAGAAATCTCTAATGGGATATAGTACCAAAATAAATACATGAATATCAAAATTTAAAATATTAAATCATAATTTACCATTAAATATAAAATTTAACTAAATTTTGTAAAGGAAATGTCAGCCAAATACCCAAGGGATCAAGAACACCCACCCCCTCTAAGATGCAAATTCCTTTAACATGGACCAGGATGTAGAAAATCTAAAAAAACCCAAAAAGTAAAGTAGGGTGCATGCTAGGAATACCAGTATGGTCTCACCATGTGATCCATAATATGATTCCATTATAATAAACCAAATAAAACATTAAATTTTAAACAAAGTAGGTGTGTAAGTACATTTTCATATTTAATACAAAATATGTTTTCATTTTCTTTTGATGGAATTTTTTTTCAAAATTTCTTAAAAGAAATTATATGAAATAGTTTATTTAAATTAATAGGCCTATGTAAAATAGTTCTAATGAAATGGGAAATATATCAAAACAATCATAACACACACCATGGTCATATTCTAGGTGGTATGATAGATTATATTTATATGATCCTCACACATATCAAATGATAGATCATATAATGTTTGGTTACATATTTTCCTAAGGCTCATGCTGAATAGTACCCATCAACATCCCATTGGGGAGAAGATATGCCGAATTAGGTTTTTTTAGAGTTATAATTTTCAATCATTTTCTAAGGAATTACAATCCTAGAATTAATATCCAAAATAATTTTCCAACTACTTAGGCTCACATGTTCTCAATCAATCATTCAAAAATAGGAAAATTATTTCCAATCATTTTAAAATACAATTCCACAATTTGTTTTTCAATATGCCATTTTCACTTTAGAAAAAAAAGGGTTTTCATCATTTTATTCCTTTTCATTAAAAATATAATCATATTTTTCTATGAATACATATTAATAAATTTTCCACAAAAAACAACTCCGAGATCCAACATTTTCAATATACACCCCAATCTATAATTTCTTTGGGATTAGATGGTTTTCCCAAAGTCCACAACATATCAATTACAATCCCAATTTTACCAAATATTGTTTTTTCTTAAATTAATTATAATTATTTAAAAATATGAAGAGAGGAAATGTTTAATCAATTTAAAAATTTTAAATGGTACCACAAAGCTTTTTCATAGAATCACAACACCAATAAAAGGACTATTTAATTAATGATTAATGTATAGATGATCTAAAAACTCATCCTAGAATCAATATTCAATAACATGGAGTTCTGATTACTCAATCCCACGATGATATAGAAAACTCCAGGGAGGGAAATTGAGAGTGATGAAAGGGATACCTCTTACCCATAGATATGAACAGTAAAGAAAATGACGATCAATCACTAGATGTATGATCGAAAGGCATGGGGATCTCTAAAATATCAAAGGAAGATGAAGTAGGTTGATTTTGAGGAATCTGTAGGAGGGAAATAATTTTTATAGGAAAAATACTTAATAAAATAGTCACTCAAGATTTCACCTATAAAGTAACCTAATTACTTTTCATGTAACTATCAAGTACTATATTCGCCAAAAAACCTGTCACTTTTTATTAAAAACTATTTTTCATTATTTAAATAATGTGAAAAGTTCATACAATAAGAAAACTTTTTCAATGTGTACTGATTTTGATGAATTTTACAAGATATTATAATATTTCATGTAACCCTATTACACGTCTGGTAAATCCCATGAATAATTTAGAAATGTCTGGTTTTATTATGAAAATTACAAAAAATCCATGACTTCACCAAGAAATGTGTCATCTCAATTCCATCATAACATTACCGATATAATGAAAAAGGAAAACCACAATAAATATTTAGAACAAGCTTGACAGAAAGGTGATGGGGTGAAATATATATCAATATAGTTTATTAGTGTATGAGAAAAGAAATCTCAAGGTAATAATTAAATTTGGGTTAGTGTTGATTATTTGACAAAATATTCTCATCATCCTTATATTGGTGATGATATGTGTTTAGATTATATTTTGAAAATTATCTTAAAAAGAAAATTTTATTACATGGAGTGACATTATTTGTTCTATTTAATCAGGATAAAAAATTTATATCAATTTGTTTAAGGAATATAAATTGTAATTTAGTAATGTTTCATGTCTCGATACAATTTTTCATCATTAATCTGATAGAGAATATGAGTGGAAAATTATAACATCGCAAAATATGATTTGGGATTACTCATTTGATTATCAGGGAGGATGGGATCAATAAAATTAATTATGATAAAATTTTAATAATAACAATTTTCAATATAATATATAGGTGACATCATTATATCCATTATATGGGAAGTGATGTTATACACCAATATATTAGGTTAAAGTTAGTAAGAAAAAATATTTAGGACCTGAATTGGTAGAAGAGATGATTATGAGGATAAATATGATTCCAAACCATATTAGTGATGCATAGATAATGTTGATGTATTATGTGTATAAAAATACAGAAGATATTTCATTTTATGTACATGGATTTATTTTTATTAAAATTTATATTTAGAAATGTTTGATGTGTTTTATTAAAATGGAGATATTATTCATATAGTGTATTAATCTTTATAAATATCCAGGAAAATTAAGATAAATTTATATTCTATTATCATTACCTATGAGTTTATCTCTCATACATAATATATTTTATGTTTTATTATTATGGAATTACATACCTAATGTATCTCATTAATAATTCCCCAATGTAGTAATGTTAAAAGATGTTTATTAATATAATAGTAATCTAGATCATATCCATTATTATAGAGTTTATTTTTTTTGCAAAATAATGTGACAAAATTGGGTACATTTTTTTAAAAAATTATTTGAATAAAAAATAATCATGGTAACATGATAAAACTTTTAGAGAAAAAATATCAACTTGTTTATCATTGAATTAAAGTGGGGGTGATATTTATTTATGTGGGAGAATGTAATGAAGCTTATATTTTTTTCTAGTGAATCCATTTTTAATTTATTTTATATTAATTGAATGGTATAATAAATATAGATATAATTATAACTATACAAATAAATTTATTAACATATTGGAAAAATAAAAAATTTCATTTAAAAAATGTACGCAGTATTTATAATAACTAAATTATTATACATCTTTTATATTGTTTTGATTATAATTATGTTTTCTAAATTTTAGAATTTTAATTTGACAAAGTAATCATAATTGTTTGAATAAGAATATTAAAACATTCATTCAGTGATTTTTTATTATTTTTATGAATGAATTGACTTTTAGGTGAATAATGGAAAATATAATATTCTAAAATACTGTATATTTTCAATTATTTAATATTCACCCAGATACCTTTGGGTATTTTTTAGTTTCTGAAGAAAATTTAATATAATTTATTAATTTATAATCTAATAGTACCGCATAAATGAATCCAATACATTATTTTGTTGAAACATTATTTTTACAATTTAAATGAAATTTTTCTAATAACTAATTTATTTTTCATTATAAAATATTATATTTAAACTAATTCTTAACACCTATTTATGTTTAATATTGAAAAATGTTTTTAATATTTATAATTAAAAAGTTATTATTTATTAATAAGGTAAATTTAATTTTTTTAATAATAATATGTTTCTACAGTAAAAGTATTTAAACATAATAAAAGTTAAATGGGAATAATATGGGATTATACTAAGGTTCAAGCCTATAAATAACCCCAAACATGTCTAAATGTGTTTGGTTTTTGGGATTCTTGACCCCATTTATCTAGTTTATAAAATTCAAATATTTTTTCTGAATTGAGTTGAGTGAAAAAATTATTATATATATATAAATCACTTATATAAAATAGTGGCACTCGAGTCACATAAAAAAACATACCTTCACCATCTCACATATCAACACACATTGGTCACATTTTTTCCAAAAAGCCATAAAGAAATACATCTGCAACTAAATTTACCTAATCAATAGGTTTGGGTTCCAAAAGAAGAAGAATATATAAAGAAATGCATAATGGATTTTAGTAGGATATCATATTAATAGGAAGGTAGATATAGAACAATGTGATGAAGTACTTGAGGTATGATATTTTTAAAAAAAAATATGTTTTTAATTGTTTTATTGTATTCCAAACCAATATTTCCGTTCCATATCAATATTATTTATATTCATTCATGAATATTATTCCTTATAATACAATTATTGTTTATGTTTATTTTCAGAAATATCTGTATTTCTTTAAATATATCTTAAAATTATTTTTTTAACATTTTACATTTGGGATACATTTTAATTTCTTTATAAAAATTTGAGAAATTGTTTTTTAACATTTAAAATTTGATAAAATTCTCCATTTACTATGTTTGGAATTTATTAATAAGATTAATCTCTAATTTCACTTGTTTCTTAAAAAATGGTCCTATTTTCACTGTACTATAAACATTTTTTCAAGAATTTTTTATAAGAAAAGTATATATAATTTTATATTTATGATATAACTGAATATAATTTTTTTATATTCTAAAATGTAATTTTTTTGGATTTTGATGATGAAAATTGATGCTATGTTATGATTTATTCTGGATATGATACTTGATACTTATAAATAATGACAAGTGAGTATGAGATATAAATCTCTAATGCATTGGTTTGTGATTCAATTTTTAGAGACAAAAATATCAGAATTAACTTAGCAGGTTATTCTAATTGAAAGGGTGTTATAAAAGGGTTATTCGAAATGTGTGCTGAATATTGTTCCCCAAAATAATGTTATTATTTTTATTTGAAGTCTATGAGTTTTATTTTTTAAGTAAAAAAGTATTATTTCTATTATGATTGTTATCTCAATGACTATTATGTGAAATAATAAACTTTTTTATAGTTTTTATGTTTTCTAATCAACTAATTAGTTTTTTTTTATTTATCAAATCACCTACTACGATTTATGTACTTTTCCCATATGGTTAAATGATTTTAAGTTATTTAAGTATGTCTATGAATTAAATAAATTTCATTAATTAGGTTGTGAAGGATCATATATAATGATCAATGTGTGACACAAAGGAATCATGAGGGTTAATTTAAAAACATAATTTTTTGAAAACATGCAAATTTTTTGGAAGTTTCTACATTATAATGTTATAGTTTTTATAATTATATAAAAATATAGAACTAGATGGTTAAAGGAATATTGGGAAATGAAATCCATAGTACAAATAGTATAATTTTCAGGATTCATTTTTAAAGGTATTATAGATCGGGTTTGCGGTGTTCGTGTGTGTGTGTGAATAATGTTAACTAGAGTATTAATGAGAATACTATTTAATTTGTTCCCTATTTTTTGTGATATAATATTTAGTTTATTTATTTAAATTAATTGTGTTCATATGATAGAATAAATAATAATTATTACCAGAACCAATGCGATATATTTTACACAATGATCAGTATTTGATACAATGGAATCTTGGTCAGAGTCATATTAGACACTCCATCTTGTTTTTTTCAGTCAATATCGATTGATCAGTTTGGTTAGATTGATTATCATCACTTAAATTGAGTATTTTAGTGAGGCTTGTATCATTATTGATGATATTTATAGTATGTATAGTCATTTAGCCTTATTATTTGTAGTCAAATTCTATTTCAAGGGGATGTAATATTAGAACTGGTCCAGTGCTAGATTAACCTAGAGTATTTTGGTATATAAATGTTAGAATGGTAAGTTTAGGAATTTCCAACAATTTATACGGTTACATAGGATGAAAAAGGGTTTTTTAATTTTAAATTACTATTTATCCGTTATGTTATTGAGTGTTAACCTTGAGAGGTTTGGTAATCCCTTATATATTATTCTTATTCTATGGTTTTTTTTGGATAGTGAAATCAGATTGAATGAGATAAAAATGAAACTTGATTTATCATCTGAAAATTATTTTTTATTTTCCATTATAAATTATTTAATAATATATATATATTTTTGAGTTAGTTAAACTATTATTTTCATGATAAGACTTTTTATTATTTACTCAATTGACACATGTTATTATTATTTTAGTTATTGTTTAAAATTTTTTGTTTTGTAATTTTAATTCTATTAAGAGATATATTTCTATTACTGGTGCACAAGTGTGTGTGTGTGTGTGTGTTTTCTAGTAATTCAAGATAATATGTAAGGTCATATATTTTTTAAAATAAATTTATGCAATACATCACTATTCGAAATAGTTATATTATGTTATACATTGATTATTGTTTTAGATAGTAAATTATTCCCCCCCCATATTTAGGTGTGTATAAAGTGAATATTTAAATTACCATATCCCTATTATAATATTCCATGTGCACATTAATAAAATAGTCTCTAGGTATTCCAATGAAAAAAAACTTTTCCCCATTAACCGACATGTATTTTCCTATCATAATGGATTCATATCATGATTCAATTATGTTATATTAGATTCCACATTGAATTGGAAAGAACATGAAAAATAACATCAGGGGTTTCTATTTTATTGATCATTAGAAGTGTAATTGAGATTTAATGTTACTATATTATATTTTTATTTTATGAAACTACATTATCTCATGACATTTCATTCATGGAGTCATTTATATAAATGATTGTGTTATGAATACCATTACTGTTGGACTAATGAGTTATTCACTAAAAAATTATATATTTAACATGATATATATGTTGTTTGGATTTTTTTAATTTCATGTATAAGAATATATGAAATTATATATCCATGTATTTTTTATGTGTTAAGAATATATTTATTACCCATAACCCTAAGATTTTATGATGTATTTCTCTTTAAATAAATAAAATTTCTTTGAAATATTAAATTACAAATAATACTGAGTATAAATTAACAACTATTAATTATTTATATATAATTATTTAAAATATATTTCATTTTTGAATCTTCATTTAAATATTATCTTAGGTTGATATTGTTAAATTTTCATAGAATGATTTATATTTTAAGTAAACAGTGAAAAATACATATTTTTATAAAAGGTTCTTTTATTTTAATTTAAGAAATAATTATAAAAGTAACATACTATTTTGGATTTTGTGTTAAACATATTTAATAAACTTTTTATTGAAAATAATATAATTAAATCACATAGGATTAGAATATTATGTTATATTGATTTAAGTCAATTTGTAGGCATAAAAATACATTTTCCTCCAAAAATATTTTTCACCTCATTCTCTAATATTATTGTTAATATAATATTTTTAACATGTAGAAACATAATTTGAATAAATTGGATTCCATATATAGAATTAATATATTCAAAATTTCTAAATAGGTTTCTTTGATTTTTAGGCAATTTGAATAGTAACCATGTTAAATTTCATCACCACGGTGTGTGTAAATCTAGTAATTCAGGGAAAAAAATGTGACAAGGCTTTAAAAATTTATCTAAAACCACTATAATTCATATTTTATGATCTATCTTTGACCATCGTAATATAATATATAAATATATTACAATTTCATTTTTCATTTTAAGAATGGAAAAATTAAAAAATGACACTATCTTGACTTGAATTTAACTTATATGTTAACATAGTGATATCTAAATGTTATAAATGAATATAAATGTTTATTATGAAAATAAGAATTTTTTTTGTGTTGGTAAATTATATTTACTTTTTATTGATTATAATATTATCTTTAATTATTACATGACACTTATACAGTGCGCATGAAAGTAGTGGAAAAAGCAAAGAAAAAGGTTTTAAAAACATTAAAAGTAACATATTATGCATGATTACGGTGTATGAAAATAAATTAAATATAATAATATTGAAACCATATGGGGGGGGGGAATAATATATTCTAATTATACAATTTTCATGACGTATGTGTTGTCAAATTAAATGAATTGTGTCAAACTGTCGTTATTAATATTTTCTAAAAAATAATATTTTACTGTGGCATTTAAAAGTCAAAATAATATTAAAATGTAGGAGGTATAATTAAATATTATAATAATATTCACCATATTTAAATTTATAAAATAATTTATAATTTATATATAAAATGTTAACCATTTATTATTGAGAAATATGGTGTTTCATTAATGAATAAAAAATTTTAATGATGGTTTTGAACCAAACGATAAGGTTTATAATAACACTTTAACATATAAAACATTTATTTGTTTAATGTATTTCAGAAATATTGAATAATATAATATAAATTATGGATGAATGGTCACAAATTCACCTAAAAAATAATTTATTATATTTAATTTTTATCATTAATTCTTTGTGTGTCCTTTCGTTCATAATTAAAGGCACCACATCTCTTCACTTCTATTCAAAAACTATGGCCACATAATTAAAAAACTAGAATAAACCTATTATAATAATGTTTATAAAAGTTATATAGGTTTTTGTTTTCTTAAAATACCATCCATATGTCTTGTAATATGATATTTAAAGGAGATATTTCAACTAATATGAAATCATCATCACCAAGAACTTTCATTTTTCATCTTTTTCTATCATAATTAATTATTTCCTAAATAATTAAACATAATTAAAACAATTATTTACCATATACATTAAAATTAGTTATTTTAATAAATATCAATCTCATTATCCCTAAAATAGGGGAAAAACATTGCTCGTGAGTATAGACCACTATCACCTCACGAAGTAATGTAACTCGTTTCAAATTACCTCCTCATGCAGATTGTCACAAGGAAAGAACTAATTAATATTTATGATAATTATGAAAAAATTATTGTTTTTATGATATAATATATCATCTTTTTTTATCATTTTATCCATTTAAAATGTATAATATCACTCATGCTTATATAAGACCAATAATCGAAATGAATTGGTGTGATTCAATTTTCATGAATTTCATTCATGGATGATTATATATATGTATTTAATTAATTTTTATGATATTTATTTTATGATTAATATTTTTAGATGATGTAGCGATCATCGAGATACCAGGAAAATAAATTCTAAATCAAAATATACATGAAAAATGATGTTGTCAACACCAAAAACATGAAAAATAATATAATATTTTTAGCAAAAAATATGATAATATATTATAGATGGATCATATATGATATTAAATATATTTATATGATTTTTATAATTATTTACAAATATATATATTTAATATATAGGAGGTTAAAAGAACATACTATCTAAGTCTAGCTTGAGGTATGGAATTTTGCATAATTTCTATATCATTGAGATATATTTCCTATTATGAACCTATATACTTAGTGTATATAATAAAAATTTATTTATTTAAAAATAATATATATTGGTTAATGATTATTAAATTTACAATAAATGATTAAAATTGCAAGGGGTTTCAATTTAATGGTTAATAAAGAGGTTATAATTTAATTTATAATCTAATTTTTCTAGGATTTCATATATATTTTTAATTAATGAAATCTTATTACCTATGCATAATGAAATTAGTATATTTTATTAACATATATATATTTAACAGGATTAAATATTTTCTTCAAACATATACTATATTTGTCACTTTAATGGACTAATTTTTTTTTAAAAGAAATGAATCTTATTCGTCTATTTTATATGGTATATTTTTCTCCTATATTAACATTTTTAAAAAATTTATATTAAAAACAAATTTTTATTTACAAAAAAAATTATTACTAATGTGTTATTGCTATAAATTATTTTTAAATACTTTTAAATTAATTTTTTAATTAATTTTAAAAGGGTTCATTTCTAGTTTCATTATAAAAAAATTCAAAAAGAAAGTTTATTTTTAATGTATATAGTGTTAAAACACTTTCCCACCACCATAATTGATTTATTATCATTATAATATTATATTTTAAATTAATGGTTTTAATGATAGTACTATTTAACTAAAACATATTTTAATTTTCATATTCCATTTACATTTTTTATCCAAACAATGAGAAATTTTCACAAAATGTATTTTTGGTGATGAATTGATGGTTAAATTTTATCTCTTATTAATTTTTTGTCATTAAATTTAACATTAAAGAATTTATTTTTTGAAATAATATATAATTTAAAATTAAATATTTCTTAAATTTACTAATTCCTTGTATCATGTATATTTATATAGACTAAACGGTACATTATCCCTACATTGTGTGTTTTATAATGAAAAGAACTTGATTTAATGGGGAAATACTAATATTTTGTACTCGTTATTCAATATAGGTATTTTTTTATATTAAATTTTATTTATGAATTATCATTAAAATTAAGTAAACGAGGAATGAATTGGATCAATAATCATCGGTGAGCCCAAAAATTTTATAGGACCTCGATGCATTGAATGTTCTCCTATGATAAATGTGTATGAAGAAATATTAAAAGGGGGATTTGGTGTATACCTACTAATAAATTAAACTATTTTGGCATAAGAGATTAATGATAATATATAACGATTTCAAAAATTAAGGAGTTCTTTCTTTGAGAATTTTGTAATTATTATCCATTATATAACATCATTGATATTATCCATGGGAATATTTTTGTCTTATGATATTAATTAAATGGGATCTGATTTCAATTATTTACCTTTATATATTGAATTTGAGTTATTTATTCCTGATATATTCTACCTTACATTACCCTTACATATCATCTGGTCTAACTTTTTATTTATTTTCATTCCCATGGATATGAAGAGGGAAATTATGAATATTATTCTAGATGTAAGAATATTTCTTATAAAAAAAATTTAAATTTATAATGTAAAATGGGAATCATGTATCTATCTAGTTTTGAAAGATTTTTTAATTGATAGAACCTAAATAGTGATAAAAAATTATATGTTATTCCAATGTAATAATGTAAATAGTATATTTTGGTTTCTATCATTGGGGTTTTTACTGTTGCTATCAAATATAGCTTAATAGAAACATTGGGAATAAAATTTCTGAAGAACATTGGTAACAATAGAATATTGATTACCCCTTTTAGTATTTGATAAATTTTTACAATATTGGGTTTATTATTTTATGGGTAAATATTCATGATAATTATGATCTAACATGATGTATTTAATTATATATTTATTGCGCCTAATATTAAAAAGATAGCCAACTCCCATAAACATTGTAGGGATTACCCTACTAAGATAGACAATTAAAATAGTTGTATAACTGAGAAGATAATGTCCATATTATGATATTTGACTAACATTACTACCATTAACATTGATTATATAGAGAAACCTATTATTTCATAGTTACATTCACATATGTCGGATCATTTCATGTGATATAAGCTTCTATATTTAGTGTAACAACTAATCCATTTTCACTAAGAAATTGATTAAGTCCCTCAAGAAGATATTGAATAATTTGGGATGTAATGAAAGTGAAAAGGTAATTTCATAAGTGTATTACTAATAAATATTGGCATTTGATCCATAATACTAGAGGATAACGAAATATAATACATGGGATGAAGATCATTTAATGTGATAATCCTCCAAAAAATATCCCCGAGAATAGTGAGATGAAATGAAGAGGAATTTCCTAACGTTAAAAAAACAAGGAATAATAAGGTCTAGTAGAGAATGATAATAACATTAAAATATTTCAAAATCATAATATGAATTATATATATAATCCAAAAATAGTGATTTAATAATTCATTAATGGTATTAATTTTATTCATTTATAATAACTAGTGTCTCCAATTTTTTCAAAATGTGATCATATAGTATCAAGTTCAATTATGACAAAGAAATATACATTTATGGGAACTCAAGAGGATATGATCTAACATATTTATTATGAAAAAATGAATGCTTCAAATAATTAAAAGGGAATGATGAAATTTTCATCATGTAAATATATTTTAATGAAACATTATAAAATATACTTATTAGTAATGAGATTTTATACCATAATTAAATTTAATATTCATTGAGCTAATGAATTTATGTCCTATAATGATTCCACATCTATTTAGTTATTCAAATATAAATTGATAGTTTATTATTCAAACTACTGGCCCAATATCAATGGAAATTAAAATAAAAAAAACATAAGGGTAGGAGGCTATGAATAAGAAATTACATTACCCAAAGTTGATGTTCCATGAAATATAGTGAATGTTACAATTATAATATACTATAGAATTTACATTTTTTATTTTATTTTGGTTTTAATTAATATTTTATAAATTTAGAATTTTATATGGGTTAGATATCACCAACTCAACAATTTTATGTTGAGTTGGATTTGAAAACTATTTATGGTATAATGATAACATCTCAAATATATAGATGTTACCTGATTGATGTTTTAGGGAATGCACTTTTTGAATATATTTTTATTCTTCCTCCAATTGAATTTGATGTAATTTTGGGAATGTAGTATATCTCTTAATATAGACCCCATACTAATTTTCATTTATAATAATTTAATTTTATACTTCCAATAAACCTATGATTATATGTTTATGTGAGGATGTATTTTTACTCCATATAGAAATTAATTCCATTTTGACGTATTTAATACCTACTCACAAGGTATTTTAATCTCAGATGGATTGGGAGAAACTAAAAAATGATATTTTTCCAATTGTATGAAATTTGTATATGTGTTTTATGAACATATTCATATTTTTAACTCATATAATGATGGTGAATTTTCAATAGAAATCATACCCAACGATGCACCAATTTCAAAGGATCTATATTTAATGTCCATTTTTGATTTGCATGCATTATGGAATCAACCCTAATTGAGTGTATTTAAGTTATTCATTCAGCCTTTAACTTCAACATAGGGTGAAAATATTTAATATTATTATAATAAATATGGGTTAATGAATCTTGGTATTGGTTATTTAGATTTTGACCAAATCAAGACTATGAATCAGTATTTTATACCCTATATCGATGATATGTTTTCTCAATTATAAAAAGATTATTTTTTAAAAAAAATACCGATCTTAAATAAGGATATCATTAACTAACGGCCAAGAAGAAAGATATACCTAAGACAAATTTCAATATGAGAAATTATAATTATTTATTTATAGTCAATCTATTTGTACTTTCCAATGATATGGTTATGTTTATTGATTCAATTGATAGAGTCTTTCATGACTACATTTATCAGTTTTTGGTAGTCATTATCGAGGATGTTTAATATATTATAAGACAGTGAATGAGTGTAATTATCACATGAGAATTGTACTAAATTCATTAGGGAATGATAATCTCTATGTATAATTTACAAATTTTTAGTTTTTTCATTATGTTTCATTTTTTTTGGTCATATATAATCAATATATGGTATATCGATGGATTCATCAGATATGGAATTTGTTGATCAATGGAATAGATTAACCACATTAACAAAGATATGGTTTTTTCACGGGGTGTATATATACCACCAAATATTTTTGAGAGATTTATCATTACTATCTAATCCACTCACTAGGTTGACCAAAAGGTATACATCTTTTTTCCAATAAATGAATCTTAGGACAATTTAAATGAACTAAGGAGAAGGTTGTTTGGTGTATCTTTTATGACACTACAATCTAGTGGAAAAAGGTTTTTAAATATAGTGATTGGGAAAAAGGGGACTAAGATTCATAATCATCTATAATGATATATGAATAGATTATGACTCTTTCAAATTGAGAAATCATTAGAAAACTAACCCACCACATGATTTGGATCTGGAAGTTGAAATTGTTGGCTTTCAAGATATAGATTAATTTATCGTATTGTCAATGGTGGGATAAATATACTGATCATAAATTCATAAATTATATATTTTCAAAGAAAAAGTTGAATATGAAATACATAAATTGTTGGAGTTGATTATAAATTACCACTACTCAATGAATTACCTCCATGGTATGGGAAACAAGGTGGATGATACTCCTACTAAATAAGACATGTCAAGTTTTTTATTTATGAGCATTTAAAGAGATATAGTATTGATGGATTTTGTGATTTTTCTTTATAAAATCATATGAATTAGGATATATATTATATTATTAGGATAAATATTCAAATATCAATCTATGGTAGGATTTACATGGTATAGAAGGAAGATGTTAGAGTATATAAAAAGTTGTGGAAAGATCCAATGATCCTCTGTGAACATGTTGGAATAATAATGTTTAAAAAATGACTATATGTTTCCTCAATATGAAACATGAAGGATATGATTTCTGAAAACCATAATTCATCATTCTCTATTCAACTTGAATGTAACATGATATCTTAATATTTGAAAGATAATTTTTTTTGGAATAACATGAAATAGGATATTAAAAAACATATATCCATATTCTTGACATGTGAGTAAGTTATTATTGAAATACAGATGTCTAAGGGATTATTTATCCATTACCCATGCTATAATGTTAGTAGGAAAACATTACCATGAATTTCATTATTACAATCCCAAAACAAAAATAATGGATTTTTTGGGTAGTTGTCAAATACCTTATGAAATCAGTGTATTTTATCTTTATTATAGATTATTCTTCTCTTTAATAGATTTTTTTTATATATATTAAGTAATATGTGTGATTAAATGAATTACTACTCTCAATGATATCTGATAAGGATATGAGGTTTACCACATTGTTCTGGAAAACATTTCAGTTTCATGTTGAAAAAGAGATTATTTTTAATATTTATAATCACCATATGATAGATGAACGGTTTGAGAGGAAAATTCATATACTAGAATAAATGTTTAGATTTTTTTATATTGACTTCAAATTCGCATAGGATCAACCCCCTCCTTTGTTATAATTTTCATTCAATAGTATATTTCACATGAGAGTTCTAATGGATCCATATGAAACTCTCTATGGACGAATGTGAATAACCCAAAAATTTTGGGATGAAGTTGGTTAATGAAAAATATTTTGTAATTATCTATATAAGAATATTTAAGAGTATTATAGTTTGATTTCAAAATACATAAAGTTAGTATTAAGTTAATATAAATTTTACGATGACAATCATCAATGTGTCATTTTTTTAAATGATGATGAAAATATATTGATTTGAATATATATGTTGAATAAGTTAATGATATTTGAATAAAGGTTCAAGATATGACCTTAGTAAATTAGTCTTTTAAAAATTATCGATCATATCAGGGAAATAGCTGATCATTTAGTGCATTAACAAAATATCTCCTAAGACCATTATGTTTTCCATGTACATTTACTTAGAATTTATATATAAAATACATCACAAGTAATAATATCAAATTTCATACCAATGTATAATGATAATTCATATGTGGAATAACTAGTGGAGACTCTTGATCATTTATAGAAAGGGCTACAAAACAAGACCACACATTGGAAAAAAAATTGTGAATTTTTATTACAAAATAAGCATGGGAACCCAAGGATGTGGTGAGGAAGAAGAATCCATAATTTTTTTTTTGTATTGGAGTGACTTTATTTGGAAACAAAAATTATTATAGTGGGTTATAATATAAAAAACTGATATTTTATATTATATTTTTCTTTAAATAAATCTAATATCAGTAGGATATTTACTTCCATTAATCATTGAGTTCAAACATACCATAAAAAACTATTTAAAGACTGCATTGTAGAAAATATAACATTATTAAAATATGTATGTTAATATTACCTTATGTTAAATTTATAGGTTTTTCAAAAAAAATTATTTTTTAATGAATAGTTTAATGAAATATTTTAAGAAATGGAATTTCATTTAATAAAATACAGAAATTTATTATTATAATTACATTTTTTTTATTTAGTGTTAATGTGATATAATTTTCATTTTATTTTCAATAATCTCATCAATTCTATTATTATTTTAATTTTACATGATTTTGATATATGTTAATATTTAGTCTTAATAATGCATTATTCTGGAAAAAATGGTTTACATTGCAATTTTTACTATTATTTTAAAATTAATTTATGAAATCCTAGGAATTAAATATCATAATATGGATTCCATATTTATAAACTGTAGTTTAATTTTTTTAAATAATTCAATTTAATTTTTTGGTATTATAAATATTGATGTTGTTAATATTTATCAATATGTTAATGATAAATTATATTATTATGGTGATGAATAATCTGATAAGGCATTAAAAATTTATCTAACATCCACCTTATTAATTTTAGATGATATATTCTTAACCATCCTAATCCATTATTTGAATATATTATTATTTATGTCCATCTTTCATTGATAATGATATTTCTATTATTTTAAGAAAATGATAAATAAAAATTGACCCTCTCTTGACTTCAACATCAAATTTTTTAAAATATGGATATGAATATGTTATTAATGATTCAAAAAGTTTATTTTTAACATAAATAATTTATATTTATTTTTTAACTTGTTATTATTTTTATTGATGTAATAATAATTTTCAATTATCACACAATACTGACATAGTTCTTTGGAAAGGAGTGGAAACATTAAGGTAAAAAAATTTGAAATTATAAAATGTAATGTATTAATGTTATATCACTGTGTTATGTGAAAATTATTGTTAATAAAAAATAATTATTGATGGGGAAAATATTTATATATGAGTTTGATCATTATATTAATGACATTGATGTTAAAATAAATTAATATCATAAACAATGATATTTATGATATTATATGGAAATTAATATTGTCATAAATTATTGAAAGATCGTAATAATAATACAATATTAATGTTTTAATAATAAATGGTACAAAATTTCATATTATGTCCATTTATGATAAAAATTTTACAATTTATGTAAAATTATAAACCATTATGATTAAAAAATGTGTTACTCATGTTATGGTTTAAATTAATTAAAATATATGTTAAACAAAAACATAAAGATTGAAGTACAACATAAAACAGTAAAAAAATTTATTGTTTGAAGGTTTTAAAACATATCAACAAAATTTCTTCATAATTATGGAAAATGTTTATATGAAATTGAATTTATTCTACTAAAATATTTTTATTAATTCAATGTGTGTATTTTAGTCACAATAAAATTCCATAGAATCTCATCACTTATGAACACAACCTAGAGAAAAATATGTCAAAATAACCATTTAAAAAAACTTAAAAATTTTATTATAAAATATTTAGAACTTTTATTGTTACCAAAATTCCAACCCTATGTCCCATAAGCAAAGAGATTTTGGTGCTCCATCAAGGAACACATAATCATCTTCATCAAGAACTTTCACTATTCTTATTATTTTACTATATTTATAATATACTATCCATTACATTATTATAAAAAATAATATACCATATAATTATCTTTAATATGTATATTTCATGATATTCATCCATCTCATTCAATATCCAATAGGAAACAAAACTATTTCTCATGTATGTGGTGGAATACCTCCCCAAAAACCAATGAAATTTGTTTTCTATTACCATATTACCAGTATTTTCATTATGATAATAATAATTATTATACATGAAAATTATAAAAAATTATAATTATTTATTTATAATATACCCATCCACCTGCTAAATAATTATAATTTTTTTCATGTGTATATTTGCCCTACCATCTCCATGAAGTTTTTTGATTTGTTTTTAATGGTCGATTTTAAATATTTATATATTGAATTTTTATCATTTTTTACCATGATTATAATTCCCGATATTATTTTAAATTTATGATTATATAATTACAATAACTATTGAATGAAAACATACTTTAAATTTCAGTCAGGTATCACTAAAAACAATGATTTAATAAGAGATTGTTAAAGAGGTGACAAGATTTTATAAATGGATCATATATGATATTTTAGTTATGTATATATTTATATTATTTTATTAAATTAATTATAATATTTATATAATTTAGGTTAAACTAACATTAAATGAAAGTCTATCTTTAGGTAAGGTATTTCATCTCAATTTCCATTCCATTGGGAAAAATTATGAATTATGAACATATTTTTGTGTATCTAAAGTATATAATTCCACTTAGATGTATTTCGAAATAATTTTTATTAATCCATTATGATTATTTTTTTCAATTCATTTGTACACATTCATAGGGTTGTAATTTAATAGTAACCAAATATGTGAGAATTTTTTTACAATATCATTTTTCAATGATTTATTATATTTTTAATAGAATATACATTATAACCTATCATTCTTAAAATTAATCTACTTTTTTATCTTTAGAATATTTTTGTAGTTTCCATGTTTTCACCCAAATTTTTCTCCCTCTATAGCGTGAATCAATAAAATAAATATTTTTTATAAAATTTTAGCCGATTTTTCATTTTGACCATCTATATTGATTCTTCATGTATATATTTATTATTGTTGTTTTAATAAAATATTATTTATTAAAAAAGAAATAATTAATTTGGAAAAAAACTAAAATTAATTTTTAATTTTTTTGAAAATATACTTTAAAAATAACCATTGTATTTAAATGTATATGTAAAAAAAATTCATTGGGTTAATTTGTTGGAATCTTATATAAATGTTATTTTGTTGATGAAAAATGGAAAATACTGGTTTTATTGAAAACTAGTTATTCATTTAAATAATGTATAAGGTTAATTATTTTCAAAGGTTTTAAAATAAAAATTAGATAAAAAAATATAAATTAACCAAATTTATGTAATTCTATCTAATTTCATTTTGAATATTTATATATTTGTTTTTTGAAATTTTTATCATTTTCCATTTGAAAAACCGCTTTCTCGTCAAATATGTGAGTTAAATATCAAATTAAAATTTACCAATTATATAAATGGAATTTGGAAAAAATTATTCCATATTTTTAATTATAAAAATGTATATTAAATATTAATTTTTCTTAATTTTTAGCAAATATGAATTATCAAAATAGTAACAAATCATTACTGTGGTTAAAGTAAAAAATGGGATTCCTTGGGGGAGTGGGGTTAAAAATATGTGTTAAAATGGATGAGAAACTTTTCCAAAACCAAATTTAAAGACATATTTCATCCTTATCTCAGATATGGTTCATGAATTGACCATTATTTAGAATTTTGGTATGTGAAAAATGTGGGTGAACATTATTCTCTCCAAAAATTCCATTTATGTCCTCTCCCCCACTAGTAAAATGCAACCCCCTCTCCACTCTTCTTCACACATCCAACAAATTTTTAATCAGAAAATATCTAAAAAATATCTTCTATAAATCCCTAAAAACATTCTATAAGACATTTTTACATTATAAAAAATTCTAGGAATGATTTAGGTTAAAATTAAAGAATATGTAATGTTTTAAAAAATGAGATTTTTATTTTTATATAGATATTTAATATACGTATCAATTATAATAATATAATAATACTAGAATCTACGATATTTTCATGACCCGTACCCTCAGGCCCTTGCTGTGGCTACCTTAAGCCCGCCTTCCATAGGGTTGGGGTTGGAGACTAGCAATGGAAAGGTGTATCCCTAAAACATGAAGGAATGTTCATTTAATCCTGTACAAAAAACAGAATCCATGAACAGAAAGTGATGCAATCACAATGTAAAACTGTTGTATTAGAGTTGTATACTGAATGTAAAGGTGCTGAAATACAAGCCCAACTCAAAGATACAACTACAAATGAAAAACAGTAAATAGATCTTGGGATCGTCAACCAAGGATCCTACCTGAATGGAAGGTATAACTCGTCTCCACTGCTCTCCACGTTATCCAATATCCTCAGTGTATTTCCTGGTCCAGACTCCCCCAATTCATAGCCAAACTGCACGTCGTATTCACAAGGAACATCAAGGTGCGGTCTAAACCCATGTAGGGGTGAGTATAACAATACCCAGTAGAGACCCTGAGACCCCCGATGGTCTCTTAGAATTCCAAAAAAAACAACAATGAATGGTCTCCATCACAAAGCATGAAGCTAAAGACATGTCTCAAACCAGGTATAAGTAAAGCACAAAATTATAGATGATTAGTCGAGAATCTAGATCATCTTATTCTGTCTAGATTCACTGTTTCTGACCATAAAAAGTCAGACCCACATAATATCGGTATGTACTAACCCCCGCAAGACCCACAAAGGATCTAACCCACACCGGGTCGGTTTGCGCTGACCCACACAAGACCACTGAGTGATGACCTACACATGATCTGGACCACAAATGATTGGTATGTGCTGAACCACAGAGAATCAATGAGTGCTGACCCACATAGGATCTGACCCACACAGGATCGGTGTGTCGATGATTCACGAAGGGCCACTCTATGGCCAGTCCTAGTCGAGCCGTGTACTACTGATCCGCAAAGGATCTATCGATACTAAGCTTCATATGATCTATCTCAGATCTCCATCTCACTTCTAGCCACTGGATTATCACTAATAGTATGCCAGATTCTAGGAGAACCACTCTTCAAGACATTGGTCGTATTTCTACTGCCATGAAGTCCCACAAACAATTTTCCTACTGATCCGTCTTGTCATATGGATTCAAATTCCTTAGACGGTGCATCAATCGGATTCCCGATCTGTATGTTATTTTCATGTTAATTATGAGGTCCCAGTTAGATAGAGATTCAATCCGAATCTTCCACACTCCAAAATTCTCTTAAACTCTCGTAGAGTATCTCCCAATGAACTGTCTCGCTCCATGGATCCTGGCACCGCAGAATATTCATCAAACAGACATCTGGTTCGAAAGATACAATCACTTAATCGTAACTGGGACAGAGAGGGGTCTAGGTCTGGTCCGACAAGGGTTGAACCGACCCGAACCAGTTGAGCGGGGATGGGCTATGGACTAACCCGGCCCTCCGGCTAGGCACGACCTACCGATCGAAGCGGCCTGGTGCGCTGGGGCAACTCTCTAGACATGTGGATGCAAACACTTGAATGGCTCAAGAAGATTCATTCAACATATCAATTAATAGCACCATGTGGCACCGCAACATGGTTCACATGACCCATTGGGCATGTGTAGCCCTCCAACATCGATATTAATGTCACAGCTCTTTCAACGTTGTGTTCTACGGTGTTTATATTTTCCAACGCGGCCATCCGGTTGTCTGCCACCCCTTCGGGTCAATCGCGGTGCCAAGCATTACAACCCACATCCACGACTGGTGAGCGACAGCCACCACCGCTTCGTAAAATATTCTGCGGGCCACCAGGGGAGCTATGGTGGTCCGTTCTTCCTTCCGGACATGCCTATGGTCATCCTGGGAAGCCTTCGTCATTGCGCTCCTCTCTATTTCAAGGTTCCATCATGTCAAAACAACCCGCCTCTGAAGAACGCAATGAAAAACAAACCGTGAAGGGTCATGGCTTTGTTTGTTTTGACGACGCCCTCCATGTTAACTTCTTAACAATTGGGAGTAATTTATAAATCATGATAATATATTGATGAACCCCTTTCAAATCTCCTTCAAAAACCTCCCACAAATTGAAGAAAGTGGAATATAATTGATGGAATTTCAGGAATTAAAATACAACCCCTATCTTGAGAATTTTTGGAGTCATCAGAGTGGTGGAGGGAGAATCCAGGCTTTGATGCAGCCTCTGGAATTCTTCTCTCTTGGTTAGATGCCGCCTGAGCATTTTCTCTGTTGTAGGAAGGTGTCGCATCACATCGCCAGAGGTTTCTTGCTTGGTGAAGCCGTGTTGAAACTCCACCTCAATCCTCCCTTAAATAGAGGGGGAAAAGTAGAGTTACACAATGAGGAAATAATGATGTTCATTTAATGAATGAACCTCTTAATTCCTCAATGGTTTGGTTACCCATAATAGGCTGTCAGGAAATTGAATGGCTTGAAAAGTAACTGGTCCCCATCACCGCTTCTCATCCGCTGGAGAAAAAGAAATAAAATATCATTGTCAAGTTATTTTAATATTTTTTGTCAAGTCCGGAATTTTACTTTTTCTCATGGCCTAATTCGGTCAATTTTAAACTTCCCTTAAGAGAATCTTTTCACTTATGATTCAATGGTGACCTCATATTTTTAATTTGAGCACCAGTTCAAATGATAGAAAACATCACCTTCATGTTTACTGAAGGTGCCTTAATTTTTTTAAAAAATTCATTTATTGAATACCGGGCCTTGGAATCAGGCACCGCCAATTTTTAAAGCTTTATAATTATTCAAAATAATTTAAAAAAACATTACATGAAATTTTTGGGTCTTTAAATTCTCCCCACCTTAGGGATTTTCATCTCCAAAAGCTTTGAAAAAACAAGGGAAAAAATGGGGGTATTGAGCATAAATCTCAACTACTTGAAACAATGTGATCCGTGATGTGAAGAAACTCGCACCATAGGAATAAACTGCCCACGAAGGACCCACTCCTATCGATCCTCTATCTCCACCATGAACTCAGCTAATATCTCCCCATCGTTGTTGTCCAGCAAACCCTAGTCGATAACAGGAAATGGATCATGCATGTATCTCCTCACCTACGGCATGTGTGAAACATTATGCACCCAGTGAATTTGTGGGAGGAGGGCAAGATGATACGCCACATCACCTACTATAATGAGTATCTTAAATGGTCTGATGAACCTCGAATATAGCTTGCCGACCCAGCCAAACCTTAGTAATCCCCATCGGGGTGAGACCCGTAGAAAGACATGGTCTCCCTCCTCACACTCCAAGGGTCTCCATCTACTGTCAGCATAAGACTTATTCTGGTTATGTGCAGTCTTCATTCGCTCTTGGATGATCTACACTTTTTTTGAGGTAGCCTATACCAACTCTGGACCCATAAGTGATGACTCCCCAGGGTTTGTCCAGTAAAGATGTGATCTGACATATGCCTGATAGAACATCCTATTTCCACTCTGGTACCTCAAGTGGCTGAGATATTCCTGTTAGAACATGATGCTCGACCTTCACTTGTTGACAAGCGAGGCATTGAGATACAAACTATACCATTGCTTTCTTCATCCCTGGACACTAGTATTGACGCCGGAGGTCATGGTACATCTTTATGTCTCCAGGATATACCGCTAAAGGGTATGTATTTAACTTCCTCAACACCTCCTCTTATAGCATCACTAGTACCATAGTGCATCTTCTGAAGAGGACGACATGCTCCCCACATTCTGAAAATCGCTCAGGAGCCTATTTTATAGATATATGAGCACATCAGGCCTCACAATCAATGTCGCCATGTTGTGTCTCACCAACTCGCTGAAGAAGAGGGGTAGTGACAGTCATAGAATGGAGGTATCCTGATCAATCTCTATCAAGGAATGATGTATGGAATACAGCTAGCTGTTATGTTGCCTTACTCAGCAGCGGTAGACCATACCTCTAACTGAGTGTGTCTGCTAATATGTTCCCCTTCACATTAGTATAGACAATTTCAAAGTCATAGTCTTGGAGGAACTCTAGCCATTGTTGTTGTCTCGGTTTCAGGTCCTACTGTGAGAGGATAGACCTGAGACCCTTGTGATCGGAGTAAACAGTATGTCATTTACCCATTATGTAGTGTCGCAACAAATTCACTAAAAAGACCACTCCTGATAACTCCAGGTCACAGGTAGTGTAGTTCTTCTCACGTAGTCTCAAATTCCGTGAGCCGTAGGTGATCTCTTCTCTCTCCTACATAAGGACACAACCTAGTATGGTCCCTGAGGAATCGCTGTAGAATCCACACCCAATCCCCTCTTCTAGAAGCCTCAAGATGGGGGCACTCATTAGTCTCTACCTCATCTACTAAAAACTTTGCTGGCACTTCTCTGTCCACAAGAAAGGAATCCCCTTCATCATCTAGGCTGACAAGGGTTCCCCTACCCAAGATAATTCTAAAAAAAATGTATAGTATTACCAATCCAATACTAGAAAACTACGCACCTTGGTCACACTCTTAGGTGGATCCCAAGTTACCACTTCCTTTTTGTTTTCTATATCCACAACAACTCCAGCCTCTGAGATAATGCATCCTAGGATGTGGACTTACTGTATCCAGAACTGGAACTTCATTAGATTTCAATAAAACTTATGCTCTCAGAGTGTATCCAGGACTATCTGCAGGTGTGTGGCATGCTCCTCCTCTGACACTGAGTATATCAAGATATCATTAATGAAGACAACCACAAAAATATTGAGTTATAGATGAAATATCTTGTTCATTGAACCCCATGAACACTATCAGATAATTAGTCCCACCAAAAGGCATCACCAAGAACACGTAATGGCCATACTGACATCTGATGGATGTCTTCGGTATGTCCTTGTCCCGTACTCTGAGGTTATGATAGTCTGATATGAGGTTTATCTTCAAAAACCATCAATCTCTCTTCAGATTTTCGAAATGATCCTCGGTCCTTGGCAGTGGATACATGTTATTCAATTTCACCTAGTTCAGGTGCTGATAGTCCTCGCAATGCCTCACGCTCCCATCCACCTTCTTGGTGAAAAAGATCAGGGATGTAGAGGGAGATGTAGGACCCCGGGACACCCGGAGAGGGGAGGGGTGAATCAGGGTGACCACTTCTTCTTTTTAAACATGGGGATCTTGTTAAATGTTGGCAGGAACTGGTTAAACTAGTATGATGAAAAGGATCAGCAATGAAACATACACATGAAAATAAATGACACAACTATTTTTACTTGGTTCACCGCTAAGGGCAACGTCCAAGGAGCATATGCCGACAAGTTGTCGGTCGTACCCAATTCCACTATTCTTCACCAGTTGTGGTTTACAATGGTTCGGGCACAGTCACTCTGTCCCAGGCTCACTGCCTCTACAAAGGTTCAAGGATTTCACACTGCTTCCCTAAGGTCACTCCCGTTGACTCCCCAAGCTTACTCCCTTTGGTGAAGTCTTAGTCAGTTTATAGACATGAGGGTCTCTTCTATAGACTTTCATTGAAGTTTTTGTCTCTACTCATCATGAGACTATTCTTGCATCAAATACCGATAATGATGCACTTGAACGCACTGTATCACTGAAACAGATAATCAGAAAGAGAAAACCGTATATACATATGATTTTTCACAACAACTACACTTTTCACGCAAGTTCTCACTTTTGCGCGCAATACCTGATTTTCACGTGGGAAAATATTTCGCACAATTTCATCTTTTTATGCACAACCTATCCTTTTTCGTGAATGACATAATTTTTCACGCAGCTTGAACCTTTTTCATGTATCTCAAGTCTTTTCATGCAACTCCCTTTACGAGAACCTTTTACGCACATCAATCCTTGGATCTTCACTGAGTCTTCCACCATGCAGAATGAGGGGGGTCACCTCTTATTTATAGGCATCTGAGGCCCCCATGTGCAAAACTCCATGTGGTGCGAAAAACTTCTCCTCTCGTGCATAATTTTTCACACTGGTATCATTTTTCACGCACAACTCCAGATTTTTCACGCAGCCCATGCCTTTGCCATTTTTTGATGTTCTGATTCCGAAACACTATTTGCGTGGAAAACCTCGATCCTCTATTTCACGCACCACACTGTTTTTCATGCCCAGATCAAGTATTTCGCGCACAATAAATTGTTTTTAGCACACCAATTCCTCTTTGCGTGCACCTTCTTTTACCAACAATCCATGTCTTCATTTTCTTATTCTGAGGCCCAAAAAATTGGCAATCACTGGGAAATGGTGGCACCTCCTATACTGTTGTTTTCTAGAACTGTATGATCACTTTGCTGGCACACATTCTGAACTTCCACTGAGGAATGCCAACAAACACAAACCGAACTCAAATTCATGCATAGAATATCCATGGTTCCAACAATATCACCATTTGGGTTTATTGGGAATCACCAAATAAATTAAATAGATCCCCATCCACATGCATACCAAAAATGCAAGAATCAACTCAGCCAACACTCTATGTCTACGTGATCAATGATCGGTGTAAAATACAAGAGATGAAGCTTTAATTGGGTTCCCATGTTTTTGAATTCAAAATGATGCCCAAGTAATTTTCTTACTGTGTCACAAAATCGTTACATGTCCAATGAATTCCTTCTCATCCTTTCACTGATGCTAAATAATCATCGTGTCACAGAAGCATTACAGGTCAATCAGAAGCCTGAATTTATTCATTTATCCCCCATTGAAAATAAACCCAACAAATAGTAATTGTTCATTGTTCATCTCAAAACTCACCCCTGGATAGTATCTCCTCCACAAACCTTCATCACAACCATAAATAGATAAAAATAAGTTCACATAACTAGGGAGTGGGTTATTTCGTAACCTTCTTATGAATTATGAGGTGAATGAACACCGAGGTTCAACCGATGCTTCTTGAACACAGTCATTGATAGTAGATTGGCCAGGATATCAGCCACTTTCTCATTATTTCCCACATGATCCATTCTAATCCGGCCTAGTTCAACATTATCTTTGATAAAATGATACCTAATTTCAATATGTTTTTTACGAGAATGATGAACCGGATTCTTCATAAGATCAATTGTGCTGTTGTTATCACAGTAAATCACCATTGATTACTTCACCTCATCACCAATATTCATTAATTTTTTATTCATCCATAGCAGTTGAGTGCATTCCTTTGTGGAAGAGATATACTCAGCTTCAACAGTAATAAGATAAGTACTTTTATGTTTTTGCTCAACCATCCAACACATTTATTCCCAATATAGAATGATCCACCAAAGGTGGAATTTTTCTCCACAACTTCACTAGCCCAGTCAGCATCAGAAAATGCTGACAATTCAGTATTCATTACTGCAGCAAAGTATAATCCACAATTGTGTGTACCTTGAATATACATCGTGATTCTTTTTATGGCTTCCATATATTCTTCCTCTAGATTACTCTGAAACCGGGCCACTAGATAGGTTGCAAAGACAATATCTAGATGTGTTTCTATCAGCTACAGTAGGCTCCCAATTATCCTTCTGTACATAGTGGGATCTACAGAGGTCCCATCATCATGATTTCCAAGTTTAGTTCCAACTGCAATCAGAGTTGACATTGATTTGGAGTCTCGCATATTAAACTTCTTCGGCAGCTCTCTTGCATACTTTTCCTGATAAATGAAAGTGTAATACTTCTTTTGAATCACCCGTAGCCCAAAAAATATGTGAGCTCCCCAATCAAAGACATTTATAATTATGATTTCATGTGATTGGCAATTTCATCAACTGATTTCTGCCTACTTCCACCAAATATGATATCATCAACGTAGACTAGAACCATGAATTGATTATTCAGAGAGTTCTTCACATATAGATTGTGATCAACTCCTCCTCTTTTAAATTCCAGCTTCTTGAGATAAGGGTCCAGCCGGGAGTACCACTCTCACGGTGCCTGTTTCAAGCAATAAAGTGCTATCTTTAGTCTTCAAACCTTTGTTTCTTCAGTACCAAGAAGAAAAATCATTGGTTTTTAAATGTATACTTTTTCTTCGAGTACACCATTTAAGAATGCTATCTTGACTTCCATTTGATATACATTATATCCTCTTTGGAGAACCATGGAAAGGAACAACCTGATTGACTCCAATCTAGCCACTGGAGAAAAAGATTCTTCAACATCAACACCTTCAATATGGGAATATCCCTTACATACCAGTAGATCCTTGTTCTTAATAACACTTCCGTGCTCATCAAACTTGTTCTTGAAGATCCATTTTGTACCAATCACATTGTGACATTCGGGTCACTAGACAAGATCCCATGCATGATTTTGTCAATCTGTTCTAACTCTTCATTCATGGATTTGACCTAAGATTCATCCTTTTTAGATTTTTCGAATGAGGATGGCTCTATAACTGACAGAAATGAAAATTGCGTGTTATTCCTCATCCTCCAAGTTTAATTGGTTGCACTCATGTCCCCGATTATGTTAGATAGATCAATCTCAGCTGTAATATTTCTCTTGTGCAGTTTATTTGCATTCTCTCCAGCCATAACTTCTTCTTTAGATTCTTCTTTTGAGTCAGCATCATGATGTGACTGATGATTATTTTGTACAGCTTCCTCTATTTCTGTATTTGTATTTTCTCCATGTTCATTTTCGGCCTCACTTTCTATCACATCATCATATGAAGTCCTTAAAGCTTGTGTGGTTTTCTCTCCAATTATATTAACATAACTGCTTACCACAACCGTTCCTAAATGCTTTTTGAAACACTTGTAGGATTTGCTGTTCATTGGATCCCCAAGAAAGATTCTTTAATCAGCATTGTCACCAAACTTCCCTTGATTTATTTCATTATTCTGGATGAAAAATCTGCTTCCGATAACATGAAAGCATTTCAACGAAGGCTTCCTTCCATTCCATAATTCATATGGTGTCTTTGTTTCTCCCTTATAAATCCCTGTTTGATTCTGAATGTGTACTCCACCTTCAATAGCTTCCTTAGAGTAATGGCGAGAGATACCACTCTCAATCCGCATAGTTCTGACCATATAATTAACCTTTCGACTTTGGCACGCAACAACTCCATTTTTCTGTGGAGTTCTCACAGAAGCTACCTCATGTTTTATACCATGCTTCTCCAGGTAGTTTTCAAATTCAATGGACGTGTATTCTTCTCCATTGTCTTATCGCAACACTTTGATTGTTCGTCCAGTATCATTCTCTTCGATTTGACGATAAGTTTTCATACAATAAAGTACTAGTCGCTTCCTATGAATAACCATTACACAAGACATTCTACTATAATTGTCAATGAGAAGGACAAAATACCTTTCTCTATCAGTTCCAATGACATTTATCGGCACACATACATCTTTATGAATAAGATCAAGATGATGGGATGCCCTCTTCTTATTTGGCAGATATGAACTGCAGACCAGCTTTCCATGAATGAAAGAATCACAAGACTTCTCGTGCTCACTCTTCAGGTTGGGAATGTCCATGAAAATCCTCAATTCCGATATTTTCTCCATGTCCTGTTGATTGATGTGTCTCATTCTCCGATGCAACAAATTGTTTTCTTCTTCAACAGTCATGTAAAAAAAATTTATTTACTATCAACCTGATACAAGATGCCTTCTGTTCTACATCCCTTCATAAGTGAATTTCATGTCTTTCCCTTGATAGTGCATCCTTTTTGATTAAAATCAACGATAAGTCCCGAGTCACAAAGTTAACTTACGCTGAAAAGATTATGACATAGGCCATCAATATGAATGACTTACGTATTCTTTATCTCTCCATTAGGTAATTTAGTACTTCCACTACCTTTGATTTTCAGAGCTCCGTCATTACCTAATCGTACTGTACCATTGAACTTCTTTTTGACATGCATTAACAGAACAGAAATACCAGTCATATGAGATGAACAACCATTGTCCAAAATCCAGGTACTGTTTCTCTTTATAGCTTTGATGGACACCTCTGCAAGGTTGGATTTCTCAATTTTCTTCCTTTCTTTCCATGAGATATTGGATTGAGTATAGGGAATTTATGGCCTTTTAATTATCTTATCTGTGTACCTTGTATATTCATAGTCGAAGTCTCCTTCAAGAGGAGAAAACATGTTTAAAAGAGAAACACTATCTTGTTGATGAGATTTCACTTGTCTCGAACTTCGGTATGAGGTGTCCATGTCCCTTCTCCTCCTGTAATAAATTGCCTTATGACCAAAGTTAGAGCAACGAAAACAATATCCATAGAAGTTGTTTCTTATAAAAGAATTTGGATACGAATTTGTTCTCCTTTGTTGAACTCCCAGATCATCCCCATTCAAGTAGCTCCTTTCTTCTTCTCAATTTGACATGGTATGGCCCAAATAGCCACAAAACTGACACTTCATGAGAGTAAATGTCTTCAAACTTGAATCTCTCCTCATACCATCTTCCTCGGGAGAATAGTTAGACTGCTAGTCATTTCTGAATGTTTGAGGATAATTTTCCGTTCTCCTTTTAGTTTGGATTGAGGGTTCCTTTTCCAGCACTTTGTGCAACGTTTAAACATGTCCAACTTTCATTTTGTCTTTCTTTTGGCTCTTTTAACTTCCAGTAGTTGATGTCTCAGCTTCACAACCAATTCCACTCTTTCCAATGCAAGCGGGTCTTTGATCACTCATGATTTTTCCAACCCCATCTGAACCACACTTGGATCTTGACAGTAATTCTACATCTAAGAATCTTCTGAAATGAATTTTCTTCTTAGCATCATTTGCGGTTGATTGAAATTCAATTTTACTCTTAAGAGTAATAAATTCTTCCTCAAGAACCACAACAGTCTTGGACATTTCCTCTAGTCTGGATGAAAGTTCATTTATGAACTTTGATTGTTCTTCAATTCTAAGCTTTAGATCCAAAATTTCTTCTATGATTTCAAGGACTGAAGGCTGAAATTTTGCTAATTCTTCTAGTCGTTCAAATTCTGCTTCATGCTCTTCGATATATTCTGATGATTCTTCCACCATTTCCTTCCACTTATTGAATATCTTGCATTTATTCCCAAGCATTGAAAGGGCATCCTTAATTTGAATCTTTGGATCACCATTAGCAGTAATATGATTATCTATGCCTTTTTCGATTGAGGGTTCATACTTTTCAATGGTATCCTTCATGGAAGCATGGTCTCCTGTTTTAAATTCTGGTTCTTCTTCTTCACAGAATTCAATATCACCATATTTCTTTTCATAGAAAAAGATCTTCTTTGGTACTTTCCATCTATATTTGAAGTCTCACATTTTGAGAAACCTTTTCTGAGGTTTATCAATGTTTTCAACATTGCTATTCTCAACATCAATCTTTCTTAAGCACTGAGAGGAAATCTGACCAACATTTCCATAATGAAAGCAAGCTAGAGTTAACATCCCTTTGAATCTCCCTTTTCCCTTCTGAAAATTCTTTTCAATGAGTGAAATAATTTATTTTTCCTCATCATCTTCACCACTACAATTTTTTTGATATTTTCAGTTTCTCACTGGATTTTAATGTCATTTCCTTTCTCACTCGAGTCGTAGCATCTTCTGGTTTGACTCCCATTTCATATGCCACCAGGCTGCTAAGTAGATCTTCCAGTGAATGTTTGGAAAGATATCATTCCTCAAGGGATGACTCCTTTTCATTTTATAGGTGTGTAATTCTTCTCAGTATTTTCTTCACAATGTCAATTTCTTTTATTTCTTCTCCTAGTCCCTCAATTGCTCCAACCACTTCAGTAATTCGATTGAAGAAGGAGCCTGCATTCTCATCAGGATGCATCTTCAGATCATCGAACCTATTGTTCATCACTTGTAGTTTCGCCTCCTTCACTTTGTTATCTCCTTAATAAATATTTTCATGTTTATCCCACATGGACTTTTTTCAGGTGAAACTCATCACTTTTACATAGATCTAATCAGAAAGGGATGCGGTGAGAGAATTCTGTGTTTTTGCATCCGCATCAAGAATTTTCCTATCTGCATCAGTCATAGCCAGTCATGTTGGATCAAAAATGTTAATACCTTTCACGGTGAAAAAAAACATCCATTCCAAGGGATTATAGATGAGATCTTATTCTATTCTTCCAAATCTAAAAATTACTTCCATCAAAGAGGGGAACTCCACTAAAACCGACTGAATTTTCCATGATGGAAAAGGACTGATCTAACACCATTAACCTCCAATTGATACCACTTGTAGGACCCCGTGACACCCTAAGAGGGGATGGGTGAATTAGGGTAACCACTTATTATTTTTAGACACAAGGATCTTATACCAACGTTGGTAAGAACTCGTTAAACCTGAATGATGAAAAAGATCAGCAATGATACATACATATGCAATGAAATGAAACAACCATTTTTACTTGGTTCACCGTTTAGGGATACGTCCAAGGAGCATACGCTGACAAGTTTCCGATCGTACCCAATTCCACTATTCTTCACTAGTTGTGGTTTACAATGGTTCGGGCATAGTCACTATGTCCCAGGCTCACTGCCTTTACAAAGGTTCAGGGTTATCACACTGCTTCCCTCAGGTCACTTTTGTGTACTCCCCCTAGCACACTGTCTTTGGTGAAGTCTCAGTCCGTTTATAGACATGGGGGTCTCTTTAGTAGATTTGCATTGAAGTTTTTATCTCTACTCAACACGAGACTATTCATGCATCGAAGACTGGTATGATGTAATTGAACGCACTAAATCACTGAACCAGATAATCAGAAAGAGAAAATTGGATACAAAGATGATTTCACGCAGCAACTACCCTTTTCGCGCAGGTTCTCACTTTTGCATGCAATACCTGATTTTAGCATGGAAAAATATTTAGCTCAATTTCATCTTGTTACGCGCATCCTCTCCTTTTTCGTGCAGCTCCAAATTTTTCGCGCAGCTCAAACCTTTTTCACACAGCTCAGATCATTTCATGAAACTCCCTTTATGCAAACCTTTTACGTGCATCAAGCCTCAGATCTTCACCGAGTCTTCCACAATGCAGAATGAGGGGGGTCACCTCTTATTTATAGGTGTCTGAGTCTCTCGTGCGCAAAACCCCATGTGGCGTGAAAAACTTCTCCTCTGGCGCATAATCTTTCATGCCAGTATCATTTTTCGCGCACAACTTCATATTTTTCTTGTAGCCCATGACTTTTCCATTTTTCGATGTTCTGATTCTGAAACACTATTTTCATGAAAATCCTCGATCCTCTATTTCGCGCACCATCCTATTTTTCATACCCTGATCAAGTATTTCATGCACAAACCGTAGTTTTTCATGCACTACTTCCTCTTTTCTTGCACCAGCTTTTACCGAGAATCCATTTCTTCATTTTACGATTTTGATGCCCAAAAAATTGGCCAACACTAGGAAACAGCGCCACCTCCAATACTGTTGTCTGCTTGAACGATATGATCACTTTGCTGGCACACATTCTGAACTTCCACTGAGGACTAACAAAAAGCACAAACTATACTCCAATTCATGCATAGAATAGCCATGTTTCCAACATGATAAACACTAGGCCTTATAAATCCCTTTCCCTACAAGTCCTCTAGTTGTACCATCAGCTCACCAAGATCCATGGGAGCCATCCGATATGCTGGTGTAGATATCGGTGCCGTCCTGGGGTACATGTCGATGTGAAAGTCTACCACTAGGCATAAAGGTTTTCCTAGAACATCATCAGGAATAACATCGACATACTGGTCCACCATTACCAGAAAAATCAGACTCCTCATATCTAATGCTTCGAGGGTGAGTCTTTCCAATATATGAGTAATCGGCTACACCCTCCACCAAGATAGTCCACCCCGTACTACAATGGTTTCATCCTCACTGATAAAGGTAAACCTTATCCCTTACCCATGGACACACTGTACATTGGGCCTAAAACAGGAGATCTGACCATAGATCGTGGATAGCCAATCCATACCCAAGATGATGTTGTAAGGCCTCGACGCTGCTACTACGAGATCCAAGACAAAGATCTCACCTCCTAGAGTAAGATCGCATTGTTGGCACTAGTGTGTAGTCATTGAATACACTCATGTAGGAGTCTCTAACCATAAAGATCGAGCCAATAGCTCCATCAAAATCTCCAAACTCCAAACAAATTTTATGGAAATTAAAGAGTGATTGACACCTATGTTTATTAGTATTGTATATTTGGAGGAATAGAAATAGACAAAACTTCTAATCATATCTGGAGCACCATGATCGTAGGCCTCAACTTCCTGAAGTAGTGGTCACCCCAGACAACCTACTCCCTATGGTCGAGGTGGATCTCCTGGTGGTGGTGGTAGTAGAACATCAAATCTTCACCCACTGCCTACTACACAGAATTATCCTCTACGTCTTCCACTGCCCTGTGGACATCCCCACTCAAATCTATCCCTCTACATCAGTGGTCCCTCGACCATCTGCTAATTGTCGGTACGGTGGGTCAGGTAGTCACGATCCCTATGGCCCTACCTACTGCACGTGAAACCCAATATGCTTCCCATTTGACCTTCTCTACCTCACGACCACCAAAACACCGACCATGCGTCCCTAGGTTGTCCACCAGCAGGTCTAGATAGCTTGGACCTTTGCGTAATATGTTTACTACCTCCTGCAGATGACTCAGCTACCTGTCTTCCGGTGGTGGATTTCACCTTCAGTGCCTGTTCTACTCTGAATATCATCACCAACAATGCTCACTCGAGCACACCATCCTGCATCGGGATATTCAACGATATTACAGACACTCTATTATCTCATTGGAGACACTACTCAATGTTCTAGGCCTTAGTAAATGGGTCTCCTACCAGGTCAGTAGATTAGAGTGAGAGGTCAATGAATCTAGCCGAGTGATGGGATGCTATCAGGCTTCCCTTCTGTATCTGTAGGATCTCATGAATATTCACATAGCATAGTGTCTCTAGAGAGAACTCCTCCATAAAGATGCTCTCAAAGTCCATCGAGGTGTGGGTCGCCTCGTATTGTGTCTAGATCGTTAGGCTACAACATCTCCATATTGTTCCCTAGAAAAGGCAAGCAACTAGGATAACCAAGCGATCTTCTAGTGTCTCAACCGATCAAATAACTCTAGCCATAGCCTCCATCTAGTCCTCATAAACCTGGGGATTTCTCTCACCACGAAACCTAGATGGACTATATCTCTGGAACTTGTGCGACATGATTAGTCGGCGTGCACAATCTGATGGTGGGGCTAGTAGAATCTACTTTAAAATCGGTGGAGGTGGTGATGGTGCACCTTTTGAATGTGCTTCCATAGTAAGAGGGCCCTACACTGAAGCCTCTTTGCTTAGTGGGCCATCACTATGTACTCTCTCTGGAATCCTGGGTTCCTATTTAGGCAGCGACATCCTGAAAAGAAACAGGTATGCCATAGAAAATATGGTATACCTAGCGAGCTGAATAAAAAGACATCAATGCAATTTTTTTAAAAACACATGAAATCAGTGTTTTCATGCACCGAGTCAGAAATCATAATTTTGGGTCCTGGTGTATACATATATCGGCCACCGCAATAACACTGGACTCGTCGAATTGAAAAACATACTCAAAACACATTCCAATATCAATCAATTAGAATGATTCAAGTCCTAATTTTTTGGTAGAACCGACTCATTTGATACCACTTCGTCACGACCTGTCCCCCAGGTCCCATGTTGTCACTACCCCATGCTCACCTTCCATAGGCTAGGGTTTGGTGACTTGCACCAAAAAGGTGTATCCCTAAAACAGGAAGGAATTACCTTTAAACCTATAAAAAACAAAATCCAAGAACACAACAAGATGAAATCACGAAGTAAAACAGAAGTTTTAAAGCTATGTACAGAATGTAAAGGGGCCAATATACAAGCCCAACAGAAAGGTAAAACAACAACTGTAAAATAGAAAACAGCTCCTAGAATCATACATCGAGGATCCTACAAAAATTTTAGGTATATCTCATCTCCACAGCTCTCTACATTATCCAACCTCCTTTGTGTACTTCCTAGTTAAGGATCCCTCAAGTCTCAACCAAGAGAAACATCATCTACACAAGACACAACAAGGTGTGAGTGATGCTCGTGCATGGGTGAGTATAACAATACCTCATGGAGACCCCGAGACCCCCAAAGTTCTCTTAAAATTATAAAAAAAACCAAAAAGAATGATCTCAATCACAAATCATGAAGAAAAAGAAACATCTCAAACCAGTTATAAGTAAAGAACAAAAGATTAGAAGATTAATTGAGATGATAGATCATCTAATTATTTCGAGAGGCACTACTGCTGACCATACAGAGTCTGACACACACAGGATCGGTGGAATGAACCCCTAAAAGACCCATAGGATATGAAAATATAAGACATGATAGGTAGAAACCTCGACAAGACCCACATATGATATGTATGCGCTGACCCACACAGGATCGTTGAGCGTTAACCCACACAGGATCTAACCCACACAAGATCATTATGCGCTGACCCACACACCATTGCTGAGCATGGACCCACACAATATTTTACCCACACAGGATCGTTATATCACTGAATAATGACAGGATTCTCTAAGCCTGGTCCTCTTCGTGTTGCGTACTACTGATCCACACATGATTTCTTGGTTCTAACCCCCGTATGATCTGTTTCCAACCTCTTCCACACTACCTGCAACTAGATTACCACTCATAGTAAGCATGATACTATGAGAAACACTACTCAATCCATCATTAATATTTCATCCAGCATGAATTCCCATGAAGAAGTAACCCTACTATCTTTCACGCCATTAGGGTTCCAATGAAAAAGACGGTGAATCAACCGGAAGCTCGGTCTGTATGTTATTTAATTTTAGTATTTAGGGTCTGGATGGATTCAGAGTCGATCCAACCCATTCATACTCCAAATATACCCAAAAATTTCTTGGAGTATTCCAAAAGGACCATCTCACTCTAAGGATTCTAGCACAACAGACGGTTCATCAAACAAATGTCTTGTTCGTACGATACAGTCACATAAGCATAACTGGGCACGAGAGGGGTCCAGTGCCAGTCTGACCCGGTCTGGGCCGACCCAACCTGGTCTGGGCCAACCCACACAGTTTCAGGTCTGACCCGACCTAGCCCAATCCGGCCTGGCCCTCTAGGTGACGTGGACCCGTATGCTGGCGCAGCTTGCTATCCAGTTATTCACCAACTCTCGAATGACATAGGAAGAGTCGTTTGACTCATCAATTAGCAGCGCCAAGTGGAACCACCACACATTCTTGTGGGACCATTGGAATGTCGGTCACCATCATTTCACAACTTCGATGTTGTCGCTCCATCACCGCGGTGCACGATGGCACATCACATCGCGAACGTGGATGGATTTTTGTCATCCTCCCCAATGGGTCCACCGCGACACCAAGCGGCGCCGCCCTCATCCGCAGCCGGTGATAGCTGAGTGTCACCTTCATTGCAGCCACTAGTTTTCAGTGCCGCCGCACCGGTAACGTGCCGACGAATCTTCCACAGGCCACCAGGTGAGCTTTGATGGTCCGGTATTCCTTCCATACGTGCCATTATACAACCTGGGATGTTGTCGTTGTTGATCACCTCTCAGTTTCAAGGATACATCATGTTGGAAGAACCCACCTCTGAAGAACTCAATTAGAAGAAACTGTGGAGGGTTTAGGCCTTTTTCTTTTGGCCCGTTCCTTCCACGTTATCTTTATAACAAGTTTGGGTAATTTTTATATCACCATAAAATAATGATGAACCCCATTCAAATCCTTCGTAAAAACCTCTCAAAAATTCAAGAATGAGGAATATAATCGATGTGATTTCACGAATTAAAGACAACCCCTACCTCAAGAATTGTTGGAGTCGTCGCGGTGGTGTAGGGAGAATCTGTGATTTGATGAAGCCACTGGCATTATTTTCACCTGGTTCGATGTCACCCATGCTTATTTCTCTGTTGGTGGAAGGTGTCACGTCACTTCTCCAGAGGTTTATTTCCGGGTGAAGCCGTGTCAAAACTCCACCTCAATCCTCACATAAATAGAGGGAGGAAATGGTGAGTAATACTCCAAAGAATTAATTAGGTTAATATAATGTAAGAATATTTTAATTCCCCAATGGTGTGGTTACAAATAAAAGAGATTCAATATGTTAAACGACTTGAAAATTCAATGGTCCCCACAACCGCCGCTCATCTTCCAGAGAAAAATAAATAAATAAATTTGTCATGTTAATTTATTATTTTTTTGTACGATCCAAAATTTAACCTTTTCTCGCAGCCTACTATTGTCACAGTGATGGTTACCTTAACCGAATCCCAAAATTTAAGATTGAATATTTCCCTCAAATTTTTAATCTGAGTACCAATTCAAATGATAGAAAACTCCTTCCACGTATTTACTGAATGTACCTAAAAAAAGATCGAAATTCAATCTGAGCACACCGGGCCTCGAAATCAAGCACCATCAATTTCTGCAGACTCATAATAATTCTAAAAAAATTAAAATAAATTAAATGGATTTTTTTGATATTTAAACGTATAATTTGATATTAGGATATTAGATTAATAACTTATATTCAAATAATATTCCTTCAAATAGAAAACTAAATTATAGACCATATGCATAAAAAATTACAACCACACGAACCAATGTTATTCATTGTCCATAATATAATATCAAGATTGGATATTATGATTGATTTAATTTTTATATATTACATATATTATATTTTTATATATTTAGAATTATGATAGCACACATATTTTTTTACCTTTATACCTATTGGAAAACAATATCATCACTCATGTGTACGAATAACTACATCCTCAAGAACCGATATGGTGTTTTCTTATTTCTATTTCACTTGGATGGTAATAAGGATAGTTTAAATAAATATTAATTATACTTTTAACATAAAAATTCTTTTTTAATTATGAAACCTCATATACATTCTTTCTTTTCATTCCATGGGGGAAATAATAACATCATTCGAGTGTGTGGTGAACTACCATATCAGGATGTGATGTGATTTATTTTGAAATAATGCTTTTCAGGGAAAGTAATTATGGTAAATTTAATTAATGAAAATGATATATATATATATATATCACATGAAAATTATTATTTATGTTTAATATATGATTCTCCATTCATTCATTCTTTCCTACAAGAATTTGAAAACAATATCCATGTATATGTGTGTGCTACCATCTCTATGAACAATGTTTTTAATTTTCTATATCTATCATTTATGGATTACTATAAATAATTATACAATGAATATATTTGATATTTATATCATTTATTGAATTTAAATTATGATGTAACCAATATTATGTAAATAGGATGGACAATAAAAATGAAAACAAACATGAAAAGATAGTAGTTGTTGCTTTGAAAAGTAATTTTAACGTGGAATTGTTAAAAAAATGTAATGAAATGCCATCAGAAAATATATATTATTTAATATATATATATATATATATATATTTGTCTTTGAAATAGATGTATAATATAATTATATTTATTATATTGCAGTTTATTAAAAGTATGATGGTATTCTAGACTTTATGTTTGGATTTAATCTCTCAATTTAAATAGTTTGGGACATATGTTATGTCATGATCCTATCTACTTTTATGAGATGTATATATACACCCATTGATATTTAATATCATGAATTCATTTATTTTCATGATATTTCATGTTTTAATTAATTTTATTCATTCATGGGGTTAACGATTCAATTATACCAACATGGTGGGGGTATTATCAGACAATCTCGTCATTTAATGAGATTGCATATGTTTATGTTTCTAATGATGAAATATTATGAAAAATATTTCAAGAAAATCATGAATTTTATTCTCCATTATTCATTTCATAATAATAAATGTTTTCATTTAATTTTCAAAATTTTATTTAATCATTATTTAATGATAATTGTTTTAATGAAACCCCACAATATTTCCATCCTTGGTTGAAAGCCATTTTTTCTTCCATATACATGATGTCTAAAAAATATTTTAAAAAATATTTTAATGTTCCAATGGAAAATTTTATAGTGATATTTACCATTTTTTGTATTTTATTTGAATTGAAATGGAATATTCATGCCATTTTCAATAAAATTACCATTTGGATTTTACCAAGAATGATAATGGAATCATTTCTTTAACAAGTACGACCTATCCTACTTCCATGGACACTCAATGATATAAATATTAAATTATAGCATAAAATTTATATATTTTGAAAAAAGTAATATTTCTACTTTTTTTATTAATTTTCTAATTTCAGAATGTTATTTTAAAAGAAAGGTTGTTTTCCCAATTAAATTTTCCAAGTGTTTTTCAAAAATCAGTTTATATATAAGATCAAATCGCATCATTTTAATTATTATTTAATTGGGATATGATCCAATGATACCATTATTAGTTTTCTTATATGTGGTTTATGTTTATGATTAAAAAATGTTTACAAACCCAATTTCATTACCTTGGGTTATGATATGATGAATTTTTTATGAAATATATTTAATTTCATGGGTTCTGATATAATTAATGTTTTATTGTCTGGTGGAAAAAAATGTATAGTTTATGTGATGGATGGGACCTATATTACCCAGCAATGAATCTAGTTATGATTAATGTATTATGGGTTCACCATGTACATTGGAGGATATCCTATTCTCAAAGAGAGGGTATATGGGAGGTTATTCAAAGTTGAAAGAATGCACCTGATTGGTCATCCCAATCCTTTCATGTTAGCAGTGTCCTTATGTCTAGACTTAAAATATGGTTTTCTTTTCATATGTGTTTTCCTAAAAAAAATTCATATGAAAATGTTATCCTCTCATGGACTATTTTATTTTAATCCAATATTAATGAAAATTGATGAACTTATATGAATTATTCCATTACTATTTTTATGATCTATGATATGAATGGTATGATTTTTTAAGTTTTATTATAATGTTGTAATACTCTTGTGATAATTATTATTTTTTCTATCCCTTGTTTAACCTTACTAGGAATTTTATCTCACCCTTTCTTATATTTACTTCCAAAGTTTACGAGAAAAGGTATTATGTATGATAAGTATAAGAAGGGTTCTTATTTTAAAGATCTTATATAAAAATTATTTAATTCACTTTTTAATTTTTTATATATATCCATATTTCCAAAATTGACTAGTCAGAAATGATTATTTAATGGATTTTTATGTTATGTAATGAATATATATATATATATATATATTAATATATTAATATGTCACATTTATATATGATAATTTGGGTCTTTATAGTTGGTGTCATAGAATGATTTAGTTAAACCATTGGAAACATTTATTATAAAAAATTATGGAGAACAACATGATTTAGCGTATCTATTTTAAATATAATAGAATTTTTATGAATGATAATGCTAGGGTTTTCTATATGATCACATATATGTCTATATACTACATGTATATGTGATTCTAGCATATATGTACCATTAGGTAATAACTATCAATATGTCACATTGGGATTGACTCGATCATTAACTAGTACATGAAAATGGACCTTTCTATACACCTATTTTTACTCTCCTTGTAGAAATGTTCTAGAAATTAAAAATTGCGTTATGAACCATCTTACTGAATATGAATAAAAAACAAGATTTAATATGGCTAAACCAAATGTTTTTTATATTTAAATAAGGATTCAGGATTTAGAAATCCTATAAGTTAATTATTGGATTATGCGGCTTTCCACTATGTCTAATTGATAACAATATTATTTTTGGTTTTATTCAATGAATGGAAACGGAAGAAATGATGTTAATATTGAATACCAAGAAAAATAAAATTAATATCATCCTATGATACCAAATGTTTTGGGATATTAAATGAAAAATATTATTTCAATGCTCACACGATTTTTTATTGCTATGAATCATGGCAGGACTATAAATTTTTTTTGAAACAACATTCTACTGAGTATTTCATGATGAAAAATTCACCTTAATTTAGTGTTTCTAATGATCAACCAGTTTTCATGAAATTCATATGTTCCTTTAAAAATATATATCCAAATCTATAGTGTTTTGTCCTTGGGTTTTTTAAATCTATCATTCAGAAGGAGAATAAGACCAATGGTAGAATCTAATCAAGAATATAAGGAAATGCGATAAATTTTAATCCCTATAGTGGGATGAGTTTTAGAGATTACTTTTCCAATAATTACATCCCTCATATTCATCATATAAAAATGGGGAAGTAATTCATTAAAATAATGAATAAATGTGAAGAATACATACCTGATTAGGAGAAAAACGTTACATGATATGTGAGATACGATTATGGAATTATTTTATTACATGAATATAAGAATGGGTGGATATATAGTGGCTTAAAAATAGTCCATTTAATTGTATTATCCATAACATACTTTGGTATCTATGAATAAATCATCTGTTATGTAATCATGGTGGAAATGGTTGTTGGATTTACCCAACCATTTCATGGTTTTAATAAGGAAGGATGGATTAAGTAGAAACTCAAAAAATCATGGAGAGATGAAGGACTAATTTCCATGACGATCTATTTGTAGAATAATAATGAAATAAATTACCATAAAGGTTTAAAAAAGAATTTTGTGAATTTAAAGTATGTTCATCAGGAGGCTCAATGCCAATGTGATGGGAAGAATTTACCTAAAGATATGAATTAAAAGAATGCTCTACTAAATTAACCCTACACACTTAAATGTTTCAAAAGAAAGGAGTTCAATTATTACGCTAACAAGGTACCAAATATGAGGGCTAGTGAAAATGATAAACTTCAAAAACCATTTATGACGAATGAAAAAGGTATATATTCAATGATCATTATTTCAACTAAGGGATACGATAATAGAATGGTTAAAGGTACACATACCCTACACTCAATAACTGATAATGTCATATTTTAATATAGATCTACACAATAAATTATATTTGAATAAATTTATGGGGGTATCAAAATACCACTGTAGTGATTAGATGTTTAATTAGTAGTTAAAATAAGAAATGTTTTGATAATCTCATCAAAATTAAACTATTCTCCTCCGATTGATGTTTATGGGAATGTGATTAATAGAGATATTTTCATTCTTCCTCTAGTAAAATATGATGTTATCATGTTAATTAATAATAATAATATAAAAAATTCAACCATTAATTTTTATGGAAGGGAAGTAACATGTGATATTTCAAATCGACTATGATTTTCAATCAGTGTAATGAAAAATATGAAACTCCAATAAAAATAATAGCTATTTTATATGTTTTGATTCCTATTTATAGTGAATTTTTATCTCATTTGGATGGGGAGAAAAGAAATATTGATTATATGCTCATTATAAGAGACTTTGTTGATATATATCTAGAAGTGTCTTACAGTCTTCCATCGATGCATGATGTTGAGTCCTCAATAAAACTAATACTTGATATTATAGCAACATGAAAGACTCCTTATAAAATTTCGACAATGGAGTTTCAAAACAAGATAATGACACTTCAAGAAAATATTGAGAAGGGGAAAATTCAACCAATTGTGTAACCATGATGTGAAATTATTCTATTTGTAAAAAAATTACTTGTAAATACAACCCCACATGGACCATTGAGAGTTGAAAAATATCATCATCAACAACAAGTATGATATACAACACATTGTTGATTTGTTAGATCAACTGTAAGGAGATAAAGAAATTTCCAAAATTGAACTTTATTTTAGATACCGTCATTTGAGGGGAAAGAAGGAGGATACATATTAAAAATCCTTCCATACATGTTATAAACACTATGAGTATATTGTATTATAATTTGGTCTTATAAATTCCCTTATTTTGTTCATGTATTTAATCACTAGACCCTATTTATTACCTTGATCCATTTCAGGTTGTCTTAATCAATGGAATTCATATTTATTCATATAAATATAATGATGATCACATAATAATCATACTAAATACCCTAATGAATCAAAAACTATATTGAATTTTTTTTATACAAAATGTTTTATTTATAGGTAATATAATTTAAAGAGATTGTATATTATTGGACACATCCTAAAGTAATGTAATTGAATGTTTTTCTAAACCCACCAATGTGACTGAAATATGAAATTTTATTGGTTTTAATGGACATTATTAATGATTTTTAGAGAATTTTTCATAATTTTCTAATCCAGTCACCTTATTAACATTGAAAGTATCCAAGTTCCTTTTGAATGTTGAATGTGAGTAAAATTTAAAGGACCTAAAAGAAATATTTGTTAGAGAAACTATGATTACATTACCTTGTAGTTGAGAAGAGGTTTTTATATTATGTGATTTATAAAATAATGTATTGGTTTGTATTATTAAAAAACATTATTTCAGCTTCTTCTACATGAAAATTTTATATTCATGAGGGAAATTACTCAAATAATTATTTGGAGTTATTTTTAGTAATTTGTCTCTTACTTTTATGGAGGAATTATTTTTATAGAGAAAAGAGTGATATATGTACTAATGAAAAGAATTCAAAAGTATATACTAACATTGAATGAGTGGAAAATTAACTATATAAGATAGTTTGAGATGACTCAATATTAGGACTACTAAATAAATTAACACCTAGGGAAATAAAACATGATTACCAATTCATTGAGTAAAAATGATCATGCAATCTTATCTAGGATTTTGATTTAAAAATGTCCGATATTTTTGGATTAGAAATGGATTTATCTAGAAAAACTGAAGAAAGATAAAAATAATATTTATCAAATGATTTCTCAACTAAATAAATATATATATATATATATTAAATAGGTAGAGAAGGAATATATAAATCTATAGAAGATGGAGAGATATTATCCTATAATAACCTAAACAATAATATCTTGGAGTTCATGTTTGGTTTCTTAAATTTTCATAAGATACATAGAATCATATCTTTAAGGACCGAATAGTTTATTAGTCTGGAAAAAATAGATATGTAATTAATATTACCATTTTGTTTTCAAAAATAAAATAAAAAAAATAGCTTACATTGGGAATTACATTATTCTAATTAGCCAATCCAGATATATCACTCAAGAAACTCATCCTAGTATCCTAGAAAAATGGACCGTTTAAAAGGTGACATCACAGATGCCCTGAAATTGAAAATGTACAACATATTCAATCAATAAATAGGTAATAATCAATATGGAGAGTAAAATAACAGGAACACCTAAATTTTAATCAATAACATATTAAAATTATAGTAGGAATAAATTATCATCAAATATTATATACAAATAATATATTGAGATTAAATCTTGACCATGTAAATTATAAAAAATTGAATAATCACATGGAATATCAATAAAATAATTCATAATGATGGATTTCATAAATCTAGAAAAGAAATATTGTCGAGGATTGATTCATGATATCAAATATCTTTGAGTCTTGTTCCAAGACATATAATACTATCTAGTTTTATTAAAAGTCATATAATATTATCATGATGTGTTCCAATACATCTATATAAATGGATAATTCATTACTTATGTATCTTTCTAAAATAATAAATAAAATTTCAACATAAGTTATCCAAAATGAGTGAACATCTATATGATGAAGTAATATATTAATCTCTAAAATTTTTCCATTATTCTATTTAAACGAATTCATAATTGTATAACTGTATTACACTTACAAAATATTATTATCCTTAAAATTATAATGATGGTCACTGAATTTACATGATAAACTTATCATTAAAAATTTACAAGAGAGTTAGTTCAAAAAAATTACTTTATCCATATCAATTATATCTTTATCCAAACATCACAATCTCACCATTTGTAACATATTAATGGGTATATTTCCTTGAATATATTGTTCGATAGGGATTAAATATTCAATGATACAATTTTATTTGTCATTGATAATATTCAGCATACAATTTCAGATCCTTGATGAAAATTATGGCATTAAAATACTTATATGTTTCAAGAATGTAATTAATAAAATATGGTTACAACATATTTCATGGATACAATTACACAAGAGAAATAATCATTACACTTATTATGTTTTTATATAATAAGCATTTCCTTGATCCATTAGATCATTTTTTTTCCATTTTCCCTTTATTACTTGTGAAATATATTTTGTACTGCACCATCTCCTCACAGTAGATGCATTACACATTGGTATATGTTTTCTTTCCCTTCCAATCATGAGTTTAATGAGATTTTTCTCTATATATGAATAAAACTATTTTTTCATCTATACATGTACCAATATGTTTCCTTCCACAATTATCACTAGTTGTAATTTTTTTCCCTTATTCCATTAATTCATTCTTTAATTTCATCATAAACTTCTCATAAACCCTTTTGAATCTATATGACATGGATAATTGCATCTATATCTTGAAATAACATGATACTGTGTCCTTATATGATGAGAATATATTTGATGATGTTTCTATTAGAGTATTTTCTTAATCCCATAAAATAAATAGTCAGTATTTCTCTTTGGATTATGTATGTTTTCTGAAACATGCCTTCATATCGTCATAAAGAACACTTCATACATAGAAAACTTTTATTCTTCTTTTTGTCTTAGGTTGAGGAAACATCTTTTAGTATCTACTCATTTCTCATGTTAAATTTTCTTATATGAATATTCCCTTGAAATCAACACAATCCATGCTTTTTATTTACACCTCATCTATAGTGTTTTGAATAAACAACCACCACTAGACAACATAACCTAAGAGATGATAAAGTACATTGATAAACTTCTCCCTTTTATTACATACAAGAGTCAGAAATATATTTTATAAGGAAAATATCCATTTATCAACTAAAAAGGGATATTTATTCCTATTGAATGAACTATGTTACTTGTTAATGAATTTTTCTATCATTGTTAAATAGTATGGTGTATCAATTGGATTCTACATAAAATAAAGTTTATTATTCACAACCTAATTTACCTTACCCAATATGGATATAATTTTTTTATTTCAAGCTATATATCTAGCTCCATCTTCATTTTATTTCCTAATATGGAAATAAAAATATAGATTACATTCATTGTTACATGTCCTATTCATTCCATTAAGTAACATTTGCAAATAATGAGAAACACAAGATTGGATCATAACTTTATTAAACATAACTTATAGTAAAAATATTACTAAATATAAATTATAAAATTTATGAATATCAAATCATATAATACCTAAAATAATTTCTTTGGAAATATCAAAATTTTCAATTATCTTATAATGAATTTTAAACAAAATTTCTATTATCTTAATCATATACCCTGATATTTTTAATATAGTTAACTAGTAACCCATGTTGACATGAACCAGGTGTGGATCGAGTTAAGCCCAATTCACCCTTTTTAGATTAATTACCTCTAGGTGCATTAGTGCTAGAACCATACACAATTTTTTATCTGGAAATGGGTTTATTATCTAGGAAAAACGACATAACATCTTTATTACAAAAACATCATGATTTTATTCTATAATTATCCTTAATTAAATTCATAAATTCAGTTTCCCTAATCAATGTTTTCATAAATTTTGTTCCGTAGGATTTTACTAATCATCCATATATACTAACTGTTGATAACTTGACACCAGTAACCTAAAGCTGTTGTATATTTTATTATATTGGTATAAGGTATAAGGTATAACATATTAAAGGACTAAATTGTTTAGTAGTTTTGGACAAAATAAAAAATGATTGAAATTCCTATTACATATTAATACATAAAATTCAAAAAGAATTTTATTTTGTAATTCTGTTATTCCACATAGAATACCCCTAAATATCAATCCAAAAACACTTCCTAGTAGTCTAGAGAACATAAAATATAATAAAGGGGTGAACATAGATGACTATTATGGGTTACCATATAATGAAATCAATGAATAAAAAAAGAATAATCATTATAGAATGGTAAATAACCTAGTAATATTATATATAAAATATAAATTTTGTGTAATATGGAAGAAAATAAAGATTTTTTAAATAATTAAATATAAATAAAAAATCTACTAGAAACAAGACTACATATATTATAACTAATGGAATAATATGATTAAATTTTAATAACCAAATCCATAATGATGGAATATATAATGATGTATATCTAAAACCAACCTTAAAGGATTTTGAAAAGTCATATAATATCATTGAGGTTTTTTCAAGACATATAATACCATGAAGTCTTGTTCCAAGACATCTAATATAGTGTAGTTTTATTCAACGAAATGAATATAAAAAAGCAAGGATTTACCAAAAAATATATCTGATTTGTCTCATGAGACATACTGATGCATCAAGGGGATATAATGGTCTCTTACCATAAATTAAAAATTCCAATGTATCCTATGTGAAAATGGAGTGACATGTAATCAATGTAAACATTAATATTTAAATAATATAATATAATTTTTAAATAAATACTCCAATCAATAAACATGATTATAAACCATCTAGAAAAATATAAATAATGGTATTAAAATAGAACATATGCAGTCAAAGAGATCATAAAAAATCCAATGATAAAATTAGGATGATATAAATAAACAAATTCCCAATGGATCATACGTACAATAAAGGGTTTATGTAACAGATGAATAGATACACCATAAAAATATCAATAAAAACATTCTAGAGTAAAATATTATTTTCATTTTCCAAAATAACTTTTCAAATAAGATGTTCATAATTTTCTTTGAAAATAATTTTATTTTAAAATAAAATTTGAAACTTATAAATAAATATTTATTTTTTTGAATGGTCATGATGGTAGTAAAATCCATATATGCTGAGTACATTTAAAGAAATACCCCTTTTTATTTTTTGGTAAATACAAAAGAAGCATTCCATTGAAAATGACATAAATATTATTTTAATTTTTTTGTAAAATGAAAAAATTAATAAAAAATCATTTAATAAAACAATTTAAATTTTTTGAAATAATTTCAAGAAAACATGGTTTTGGAAGAAAACATATTTCCGACCAAAGAGTGAAATAAAATCACATTTTATTAATATTTTTAATATTATAATGTAACTAAGACAGTAAAAAATGGAAATATTATTAGAAATGTTTATTAATAACTATAAGAGACGGAAATATATTTATTTTATGATTGAAATATTATATAATTCATAAGGATTCTTAGAAAAACATTCCCAAATACATATGAGATTATGAAATACACACTTACAACATTGTAAAATTTTGTATCATAACCCCAAGAAATTAATAAATTAAAATTAATTATTATGTACCATGATGATAATGAAATTAATTATATATCATATGGAAGGGGAATCATATACACCTGAATGTGAAAATAAGTTGTGATTATGGAATATGTATCATGAATGTAAAACTGATATAAGGAACCCAAACCTAATGCTTTATTTTGGTTGAATGTACTTTAACATCAAGTATAGTGATTTTTAAACTTGTTAATAACTTATTATATAATCTTATTAATAATTATAATAATATATATTTTCATTTTAGGACATATTTTCACGTGTTCATTAAAAAGCTATCATTATTCTCATTATTTAAGGTGTTACCTATTTTTCTTTTTCAAGCTTGTTTTGTAATGAATGATATGGTTCATAGAAGTAACATAGTGTTATATGATAAAAATATTAATATTCATGATATAATTATCATATTTAAAATCAATTATAATTTTTAAACCAAAAATGAATTACTGTTTTCAAAAATGTATTATGTTATAATCATGGAAATGATACATCATATGCACGCCTGAGTAACACGGCCCATTTTCAAGGATTGTTTGAAAAGAAATTAAGTTTTATTTTATCGTTACATAATCATAATAATATAATATATACCAAATTGTTTCATTAAAAATTATTATATATATCATTGATCTGGTGTGGGGATGACAGAAAATCACTACGCTTCTTGAAGACGGTAGTCCACACATACATGTACTATGTTATCACTTTTCTGTGTAAAAATATAATGATAAATTATATTTTAAGAATAATAAAAGTTTAATTATTATCATAATTATTTCATTTATATCTCATATATTCCTAAATATATTCATCATTACCATCCGTGTAATGCTTTCATGAAAAACAATTCACATCTCTTCGCGAGGTCGTAGTCCATTGTACACCCGAGCAATGTTTTATTGTACCCTGACGAAAGAAAAATTAAATTGTATAAATAATATAATGTTTCTAGTGGAATAATAATATTAAAAATATCATATATATAATTTATATCCATTATCAATCCCATCCATGAATTGTGGAAATTGAAAAATGAATGTCATTGGTTCGCGAGGTGACAGTCTACCATATACACATATGACAATTTCAAACTCCAATTAATACATGTGAGAATAGATATAAGTATTGAACATATTATAAAAACATATAATTATATTTAGGTAATTTTTTATTATATCATTATTTTTTTAAAAAAAATAGACGGAATTTTTAAAAGATATAACAAAAAATTCTTCTTTTAGAACATTTCCTCTTCTTCCAGTAACCACATTAGGTTTTCACAATATCTATCGGTTTGATGGATTTCTACCCAAAATAAGAAATATGTGAAAATTATAATAATGTTTGAAATTTATTTTGGAAGTTATTAGATGAACCAAATGGGTGTGAAGGTTTGGTGAAGAGTTGATAGGGGGCTTTTATATGTGAGGTTAGTGCCACACTTGTACTCTTTGGAAATAAAATGTTTACCCTCATTTTTCACATTACACAATAAACAAAAATAATGTATTCATCATGAGAAAACGTTATACGGATTAAATATAGCCCAAAAATAGTTTATATAACAATTTTAGGTCAATTTAACCATTATCATTTTAGGTTAACCCCCTATAAATCCAATTTTACCTCAACCGTGAAAATTAATTTTTACCTTTTTGACAATTCATAATAGTAAATATTCTGATGAACATGTTTCATGATATAAATTATAATGATTAAAATTATGGAATCAATTTTTCAAATTAAAATATTTGAATTGGAAAATTTTAATATTAAATTATTTCAACAAACATGAGGATAAATCATGTTTTCAAAGTGAAAATGGTCAAAAGTTAAAAGTTTATATTTGATAATTCAGTAGGAAAATTATTACAGTGATTTAAATTGGATAAATAGGTATATAATTTAAATAATTTTACATTGAAATCAATTACAAATATAATTTATCTTTGTAAATAATTTAAAACAAAAACCAGTTTTCAATTTATATTCAATATTTTTCACTATTCAATAAATAATGAAAAAATTCAGAAAAATTCTGAAAAACACTATATGCTAATTTTAATATAATGATTTATTTATTTTTTATTTTTTGAAATAAATTATTTATATTTATACGGTAAAAATTAATAATAAATTATTTATAAAATGCGTAAATAAACCATCTTTTAGAAAAAACACAAATTTTTTAGAATATATTTATTTTTCTATAATTGATTCATATTTTCATTATAATAAAAAATTATTACCAAAATTTTTATACATTAGATAGTACTATTACTAAAACCAAAATTAATATATAGGTTATATTTTTTCCTTATTATGGTTCATTTTGTGTTTGGAATACTTATTATTCACGGTATCAAATATTTTTAATTTATTTAGAAAGAAATATATCTTATATTTTTGGTTTTTATATTTTATTCTAACCTAGGTGTTGTGTGTCATACATGATATCATAAAAAATTGTATCCTTTTTAAATCCCTCAGTATTATAGTTGATGAGTTTAACATTGATTTTTACCAACTAATGAGGTTATGGAATGATGTTTTTTTCCATCTATAACAGATTTGATGGATTTATTTGAGGAAGCTGAAGGTTCTCCATTCTCTATTCACACACCAAGTATGAATCAGTATGTTGATTTGAAAGACTAATTTGTTTGGGCTGGAACATTTGGTATATATTGGAGAGTTTGTATGTCTGTTATTGATATATGAACATGTTAAGTATGAGAGAGAATATCATGAGGTTTCATTATTGAAATTACCCATAAAAATTGGAAATGGGAAAAAATCACCCTCGATGTCATTGTTTTACACCAAAAAACTTTAAATGGAAATAATGATTTACGAGTCATCATCTATCGTCTTATAAATTCATCCCAATTACTCAAAATCTTATTATACTTATATCTTGATTATTTGAATTTGTATACTTTCAGGATGTGGTAATGTTGAATAGAGTACCGAATTTTGTTATATCAAATCTTGATTTTATGTTTACCTCAATACTCTTGTGATGTATTTAGTAAGATCCTGATATCGATTAGAGTTATATCACTTAATATCATAATCAACTAGATGTCAAAATTGAGAGATCAATTCCAAAAATGGAGGGAATTTTGAGATATTGTTCTATTGATTTTGAAGTTATTTGGGTTTAATAAATTCCTTTAGTTGAATTTTCTTACAGTAATAGCATTAACTCAAGAATTTATATGGCTCCTTATAAATCCAAAAATGGAATGAAGTTTATAACCCAAAATTTTGGGAGGATGTTGGAGAAAGAATCATATTAGGGGAAAATTTGATAATGAAAATTTCATCAATGGTAAGATCTATTCAGCAATAGATATAGGTAAGAAAAAGTAGATATAAATGTTTTTTTAAATCATTAACGTGATATGAAATTGGCGTTAGTAAAAAGGTTTTTCTAAAAATTTCTCCATGGATAAAGTAAATGAGATTCATAAATAATGGAAAACTAAACTGTAGTTATATCATTCCATATTAAATTGTTAATTTTTTTGAGACTATAAAACCATGAGTTTTTATGAAGTATTTTGTAAAACATTAAAAATTATTGATGTCTTTCATTTCACGCTACACATTATAAGGCTTTCTTTAAATGAAAAACCAAGACTATATTTCATTACACACCACACTAATAATATTTTTTATTATGTATAACACCAAGATTTTATTTTATTACTTGAAACACTATATATGGCTTGTTTACACACAATTCCATGTTCCATTGACATATTTTATTACACACAAGAATGAGTTTTACTAAACTATAATATACTATTAATATTTTTATTTAATATAATAATTTTAATCTAGTAGTTATAATGGTGGTTACAAATAAGATAAAATAAATTTGAAAAATATTATTCACGCATGAATATAAGATAAATTAATTGGTTTCCAATTAAATAGATATTAATATAAACCCATTTTAAAATATTATAAATCATTTTTTGTAAACAATTTTTTTTCCATAAAACTGATTTTTATTTAATAAATTTCATAAAATAATTTTTGTGAATTATTTTAACTAAATGTACGTATTATATATTAAATTAATTTTTTAACATTTATTATATGTGTCTTATATACAATAAATAATATTAATTCCAATTTTAGTCATAAAAAAATACTTTTTCTCAAAGGTTGTTCTAAAACATTTTAATAGAAAACTTATTTTAAAAATAAATTATAATACTTTTGTATTTAATATATGAAAAAAAATTATTTTAATTGATAAATTTTCATTTTATATAGATTATTTTATTTAACTTTTAATTTTAGACACATTTTTTATGAATATAAAAAAATATTGAGTTTTAATTAAAATATGAATTTTTTCAGTTATTTATGTAGTGAAATTATATTAGAAATTTATTTTAATGTATATTTATATAAATTATAAGTATAATATTAAAATTTAGTTCATTTAGTATAATTCTATGTTAAAATTAAATACAATTCCATTTGAAACTTATGACCATTTCTCTTTAAAACCCCAATTTGTTGACACCTCTCTGGGACTGATTACAAATTAATTTCTGAAACAAATGTGAAATTTATTTTAAAAAATTAAATCCAGTTTTAGACTCAAAATCGTTTATACATTATGATTAATTCCATATAATTTATTTTCAAAGTTATTAGTGAAAGAAATTCAAATTCATTAAGTTAATTAATGTAAAAATAAGATTACCAGTTATAATAATAAAACATTATGTGTAAAAATCACCATACACATTTACAAAACCCATTTAATAGATATATTTATACATTATATTTCATTTCATCCATAATTGTTAATTATTATAGGTACATGAGATAAGGTAGACATCTTAATAGGGATTACCTTTTCATATTTACAAGAATGTCACTCCTCCGATAAAATATAAGGGCACTCACTCCTGACTTATTCACAAATTTCAAGAGATTTGGTTCACCCATAACATACAATAATGAAATACCAACTTCCCTCTCCTCATCTTAGAGGCCTTAATTATGAAATAAATGAAATTAAGGAAGTCTATTGGTGAAAACAAAAGGAGATACCTAAAGAAGAGGTCATGTTCATCAATGAACGTTTTTTGTTTTATTTATTCATAAAATCCCATAAAGTAATATTATAAATGAATATATAGTTAATTTACTATATTAAATATACAAGTATATTTTTATGTTATTTTTATGATCTAATACATCACATATTTCATCAAATTAGATTCACAATCATCTTACATGGGTATAACAAAATACATCCACGCAAACATATGGCATTTGTTCTTCTATTACAACCATAAATGGTAATTTATAATAGTATACTTGTCGTTAATATATGATACATATTATTTATATTATGTTATTAGACATCTATAATTTTTATATCACACAAAACTTCCTAATTATATTATTTTGGAATATGATAACATCGTTTGTGTGTACAGCAGACTACTGCCATGAAAAACAAGGTGATTTGATAATGATTTACATAGAATATATTGATGTTGGTTTTATTAATTTTTTTTATATATAATGAATTAAAAATATTCTTCAATGATAATATAAAATATATTCATCTTTTTTCAATCCGATTATAAAAATGAAAACATCATTGATGTGTATGTACGACAAACTGTCCCCATGAATGGTGTATTTAATTTAATATTTCTTTATTTTATAGATTGTAATTTAATACATATATAATAAATATATATGATATTTATAGCATGTATATAATTACGAATATTATGAAATCATGTTTTAATTAATAGGATCAATAATATAAAAAATCTAAACTTATTTGAAAATAAAAGAGGGTTTTACGTGAAATATACATTTAACAAAGAATTGTTAATATATTTTGACTAAATGTTAAATATAAAATCATATATGGTATTGTATGTCTTAATTTATTTAGGGATTTATAACAAACTGATATTAATTATACATGAGGTTTGAACATGTACGATAAGAGGAAAGAGTTAAGGTAAGGGATTTATGTCTCACATTTTACTTTTGGGATACACAAGATATATTCACCACATCATACTTCTATGTGGTTTATATACATCCCGTTAATGTACTTTATAATACTACTAAATAAAATTTTTTATTTACATATCAATTTGAAGATATTTCTTTATGGGTGCTGCAGATAAAACATTATCAAAGAGGAAAAAATATTTTTTTGTCAATTTTCCTTCTTTTAAACTTACGTTTTAATATGAACCTATATTATTTCATGAGATGTATATAAATCACCTTTTACATGCGATGTCATGAATTTTATCATCCTATTTTTATTTTAGGATTCATGTGATTTTATTCTCTCTTTGGTACTCTGATTGAATTTCGCTAAGGTGGTATGAGTTTATTATAACAATCTAATCGTTTATAAGGATTGCTAATGTTTATGTTTCCGTTCAAGAAATCATATGAACCATAAAACAAAAAATATAATAATATTTATTATACCCTATTTATTCATAATATATTAATGTAATTATAACGTTTTGCCATTCTTTTGTACTTTAAAAAAATATGAAATTTTTTTTATTAAAATTTCACCATATATATCTCTTTAGTTGAAAAAATGTTTCATCCGTAAACCTTGTTTACTAAAAATACTTTAATTTTGTTAATTATGTTATGTGATAATTTTCAAGGAAAAATATTTTTAAAAAAGTTATTTTTTAGAAACATTATTTAAAAGACTTTCCAAGCTAGTTATAAGTTTCCACGGATATTTTTTTTAAATATTATTTTCAAAATTATTTTAATAGTAATTTATATATTTTCAATACCATTTTCATTGAAAAATATTACAAAAAAGTATTAAGTTTTAAAATTTATTTTTTAATTCATAAAGGATATTTTATTCAAGAAATATTATTAATATATCAATCAATGTTATTTTCTATCTAAGATGACTTCTTTTGGTGTCACATATTATTAAAAAGGGTTCTGATCTAAGAATACCATTATTATTAACTACTGAATGGTTTATGTTTTTGTGTAATTATGAGTATAAATCTCACTTCTCATACATGGGTTATATCATTATTTTTTGACAAAAAATGATTATATTAATTTTTAATTATTTCATGAAATGATTATGAAACTTTCACTTTTACTTATGTCATGATATGATGAAAATTTTTATCATACCCATTTCATTTAATGGGTTATGATAAAATGATCATTTTTGATCTTGTGGAATGCATATATATTATTGGATTATGTGATGGGTCTTACTTCTATCAACCTCTAACGCATTGCGAAAATATTTATATCTAGCAGGATAGTCATCGATGGATGGGGGAGCGAACACATACAATTAATGTATTGTACCAATTATGATTGTATTGGGATTGATCCTTGACTACTAATATATGTTTAGAAATTACCATATTCCAATAATATTACCTTGTAAGTGATCCTTGACTATTGTAGAAATAATTTAAAATTTTTATTCATCAAATATAATTACTAGTCTTATTCATAGTTTATTAATTCATAGATTATGCTCTTGATTCCATTATGATTCTTGTTTTATGAAGACCCAATAATTGATACCTGAATCATATATATTAAATTTTATATATAGTTCATGATAGTCACATGTTATACTTATGTTCTGAAACCCTTCTGTTCATGTTTTGATTAAATATGTCCTTTGTTTACGCTTACTAAGAATTTTAGCTCACCGTTTCTTATACTTCCTTTCCCGAGGTTATAAAGATACAAATTATGATGATGTGTCTATGAAGGTTTGAGTTATGATAAACAGTATGTTTTATCTTATAGCTCATTTATGGACCATTAATTATATTTCCATGTTTCTAGAGGCACTAAACTAATACAGTATTTTGGAACGTGTCTGTAGAATGTGTTGTGTATAATGTAAAAATGATGTAATTTCTAGGTATGAGAAGACTATGTCACTATATTTGGTATCAAATAAAAATTTTAGTTATCCTTTATAATCTATGATAAGAAAACCATAGTGATATCCACAACTACATGTCTCCCTATATAAGTCTAATGGTGGGACAATATATAGGAAAATGACATGGAATTTACGTATAGGATAGAGTGTTTTGTGTCTTAGAAATAAATATAAATATATATATATATATATATATGGATAGTACAAGTGGATGTGGCTCTTTAATATATGTACATATAGGTAACAACACTGAATAAACAATATTGACATATAGTCGATAAGGAATTGTAGTACCATAATGTGTCTTACTGCACACCTGGTTTAACACTCCTATGGGATATGATTTGTTTATTCAAAACCAATTCAAAAATAGTCATGGAGGAAATATAATGAAGTTAGATATGAATTAAATGAAATATAAATATAGTGTCATATAATAAATAAGGGGTAATAATTTTTAAATCATATAAGTTATGTTTGAAGATTAAGTTGTTCCTCCTCTATCACTACTATTTCTTATACACTTCATGTTGGGGTTAGTCAATTAAAAATACCTTAAAAACAATGTTATTGATGAATAAAATGAAAAATTGAATAATTTTCCACACAAGTAACTGAATGTTATGGGAGATGGAATGGAAAACCTCATTTCAAATACCATATATTTTTATCAATCCATGGATCATGTTGAGAATCCAGATGATCAAGGGAGGGAACAACTTTTTATTTAATACTTTAAAATACAACATCCATCATCATTATTTGGAATGAATAGTCAACCTATTTATGAGAAATGGATATGTACCACTGATAATATATTTTTTATTTTACATTGTTCAAAAAAGGAAAAGTTTATTTTGGTCACCTATCCTCTGGATGATAAAGAGAATCAGTAGTGGGCCATTATAAAAATATGAGGCAATAACGTTAAATTGATTCCATAGAAAGGGATTATTTTATAAAATTGATTTTAGTTAATAAATTACTCATATTTTTTGAAAAAAAATAAGATCTATGTGTCCTATATATAACATTTTTTACTATAAAATGAATATTATTTTGAAAGGAAAATATAATAACCATATGGAAAATAAAATGATATTTCATTCATCTTCAAAGTGTAAGAAGATACAATAAGATAATTGTTGAAATGGTAATAGAAAATGATTTTTGTATTGAAAGGATGTTTATTGATACGATGATTGCTGATGCGATGGAAAATATTATCAAATTATGAGAATAATGTGAAATCCATAAAAAATTCACCTCCCACACTTCAGTTTATCAATTGAATAGATTTTGAGAATTGTTCTATCAAGTTCCATAATCCATGGACTAATGTGGATGATAAGCCATTATGAAATAATAAAAATAATAATAAATATAAATCTCAATATATCATAATGGATTCAGTGAACCATGAAAATTTGGAAAATTTACCCTCTCCTCATAAGTTTGGAATTTAATGTTTTATTTTTTATTTTTGGGACCAATAAAAATACTATTTTTCATCCTATAGTGAAATTAAAAGTGATTATACACCTAGATTCCTAAATAATTAAATCATAAAATCTCTTTGTAAAAGGTTGATAACATTCCAATGAAAATATTTTTGTATTAGAAAATAGATAACATAACGAACAAATGGGTAACCTTATGTTGAAAATTATAAAGGCTTTATAGTTAATGGATATATTGTTGATTATTAAGAGATTATATATGACATGTGATCTGAATTTTTTATTATGTAATAAAATGAGGAAGCCTACATTATAGATTAAGGATGAGGTTTAATATTTTTGTTTGTATTAGATGTCCAAAATTGTGATATATGAAAACATATATGGATTTCTTGTAGAATTTTTTTCTTAAGGATATTCAAAAATATGTTAAATCATAATAATGGTATTGAAAAGTTATTTAATGGAGCTGTTACATTAAATGATGGAATCCCTTAATAGGAACATGGAATTGAGAATATGGTGTTTAGTTTGTATAAAGATATGTAGGATAAGAATAATGTCAAAATTACCATGGAAATATATTATTGATTTTTTGAAAAGCTGTTTATGCTATCATTGATGGAGTTTATAGAATATGTGGAATTCAATAATATATAAAATAATCATTGGAATAAAAGAGCTTTCATTGATTCCATAACAATATATTGTAATCCAGTTTATTATCATGTTTCATGAGAATTCATAATGAAGTTATTGAAATGTTTTGTATACGAAAACTATAAGCTACATTTTAACACATGGGGGATCAATGTTAAGATGATTTTGAGAAATTTCAAAACCATTATTCTAATGGTATGGATTTTTCATCATTTAAAACAGTTTTAATAATAACCATTTTGTAAATTGATCACTTTGAATATTAAATTTTGTTTTAGAGATTAATGTTTCACAGTATTAATATTTATTAAAATTTGGTTACCTATGTTGACCATTTTTTTGATGATACCAAAATATAAACATAATATATTATTAGTTTATTTATATTTCTTATGATTTCTATATATTCAAGGATAACAAATTCACCATCATTTCCTAGAGTAAGATATGATGTGTAAATTGATCAGGGAACAACTCACGGGTTAGAATAGGCCTATGAAATGGAATTAATTCAAATAAGAATATATGTCCTAGGGAAAAATAAACATCATTAGTAACAGGATATTAGATCAAAAACCTTATCCTAGTACCTTTATTTTTTGATGAATCAAATGATCTCTTAGATCGAAATATATTTATGGTGTTTTGACTGTTATCTTTATATAGATCACCCACTTTCTTATGATTAATGATCTCTATTACTGTTTATAATTAATTAAAATTTTCAAACATCTCCAAATATTCACCTCCATCCCTTGTTTACCTATATGGAAACATAGTTATGAGTTAAATAGGTTAACTATTAAGTTTCCAACATACTATTTTAAATTATGTTTATTATATATTTTTGTAAGGTCTATTACAATAAAAGGAACAGTCAAGTATTAAAATGGGTATGAAAGAGTTGAATTTAAAGGGATAATATCGTATTAATGGGGGTATAATGTCACACCATGAGTTTTTATAAATAATGATTTCAAATAAAAAAAATTTCTGACAGATTCCAATACACATAAAACCTAGTGAAGTGTTATTTTGACACAAGATAATTTTAATCTTGAACTACACAGAGCGATCAGAATATGTTTCATTATAGACAACACTGATCATAGATTTCATTAGACTAAATAATATTTTGGAATTTAATTACATATAATTCCAATTTTCTTTGACATATTTCATTACATGAAAACTAAGTTTTACAGAATTGATATGTACTATTAATATAATTATTTATATATTATTAACTAATATGATAATTATCACATTTCTATTACACTAGAAGTTTTGAATATTATTAAAAAATTATTAAAAGATGGTTTAAAAATTTATATATTATGTGTTATTTGGATACCAATTACATAAAAATAAAAATGTTATCACTTCTAAATTATAAAAATTTTATTTCTAAAAAACTATTTTGTTTATAAAACACGTTTTACCAAAATATATTTAATGAATTTTTTATGAATGATTTTATTGAAATATATATACTATATATTTACTCATTAATTTATCATTCATCAAATTTTTTAACTAGATAATAGATAATAACAAAACAATTTATAGAAATACAAATGAATTTTTATAAAATAAATATACAATCATTTAATGAAGAACTTTTTTTAAAAGAAAAATTTAAAAATGTAAAAAAACAATAATTTAAAAAATAAACTATTATTTTTAAGTAGTAAAAAATTATCTTAGTATGATTTTTTTATTTTCTTATGCTATTTTATTATCTGATGAATAGTGAAAAATAATGATATTTAGTTACAATATGACTACTTATTTGAATTATTTATATTGTTATTTTATAATGTAGATTGGTTTTAATGATTTATAAGATCAATTATACATCTATGAATCCCATTTAGTTCATTTTAATAATTTTCACAGTTAAATTGTATATTAAATCATTTCATACCATTGAAATTTCATATTTAATAACCTTTATTCTTAACATGTCAGCACGATTATTTTTCACTTTACAAATGACAGTTATGATATTTTCTATTTGGAAAAAAGGATTTCATATTTTGGATCAGAATAATTTATATTTTATAATATGATAAAATTAATTTTTAAAAAAATTGAATAGTGAAATCAATTATAGCTAATTATAGAGATTAATGTAAAAAACAAGATTACATAGTAGATAAAATGAAAATCAAATGTAGTAAAATATACCCAAAACGTTTAAAAATAAATTTAATAAACTTGTTTTATACATATAACCATTTCTATATAAATTTATTCATTATTTGAGGAGCATTATGTAAGGGAGTCCTCCTAATAGTTTTTTTGGTATTTACAAAAATGCCACTCCTCCTCCGATATAAAAGGCCACTCGCCCCTTCACTTTTTCAAAGCTCTCAAGACATTTTTATCTCCCAAAAAAATCTAAAATAAAATCAATAGTTTCTTCCACTAAACATACAATTATTACTATATGAATAAATTCATACAAGGAAGTCATTTGGTCCAAACCAATAGGAGATGCATGCGGAAGAGGTAACGTTCATCGATGAATGTTTTTATTTTAGTTCGTTATCAAACCAACTGGTTTATTTTTAAATCATAATTATATAATAAAATTTTTATAATAAACATGTCTATATTTTATAATGTTAAAATATATGACAAAAAAAATATCAAAATTGCATCAAATGGGTTACACAATCATCATTTTTGTGTATGACTAACTATAGGCTTGAAAACCGAAGTCGTTTATTATTACATTAAAAAATATCATTGTTGGTAATGATGATGGGTTTATAGTCAATATAAAATATTAATTATGATATTGTTATTATTTTGGTAAAAAAAATTTATATCACACATATGTACATGATTTACATTTAGTGGGAATACAAGAAACATCATTTGATTGTACGTCAGACTAACTCCTCATTAAGAGATGTGATTCCTTCACCCTGTTATTGGAATGTATTAAGGAGGTTTTTAATAAAAATATATATATAGATACATATATTAAATAAAAATTATTTTTTAATCATATTTAATAATATAAATTTCATTCTTTCAATCTGACAAGAAAAATGTAAACATCGTTAATACGTACGTAAAACCTACCATCTCAATGAATGATGTATTCCATTTTATATTTCAATTACTTATAAACTGTTATTAAATAAAAATATAATTAATACACATATATGGTATTTATATCATATTAATGATCCTAAATAATATTAAATCATCGTTAAATTATAAGGATGAAGATTATAACAAACAAAAACATATACGAAATACAAAGCTGTTATTACTCAAAATGTATCTCTAAAATTGAATAGTTAATAAACAGTAAAAAATTCATTAGAAAATAATATATGGTATTATATCTGTTAATATAGTTCTATAATATATTTTTAATAAAGATATAGTTATTATAATATTGTTTTGAATGTGTACAAGAAGAGTCAAAACAAATGGTAAGGGATTTATGTCTCTCGTTTTAATAATGTGAGACACTTTCTATATTCACAACCTCATTCCCCTATGTGGTGTATATACTACCCATTAATGTAATTTATTAGTCTCCTACTTAATTTTATTATATAAGTTTCCATTTTATTACCTCTATTTTGTGGGGTTTTTGTTAAAACATTGTCTTAGTAGTAAGGCACTTTTTTCACATTTTTCATTATTTTAAGTTTAACATTATGTTATTCACATTTACGAGGTGTATGTACAACCAAATTAACATGTAATATCATAAATATGTTATTACACATAATATTTCTTGTATCATGTAATGATATTCTCTCATAGGTATTATTATTCAATGTTTTCAATGTGGTTAGAGATTATTGTTATAATCACATCATTTAAAGAATTGTTCATCAATATACTTCCATTGATGAAATATTTTGATCCATATATCAAAAACGTTAATTAAGTTTCTTATTATATTTTTATTCATGATATTTTCATGTAAATATATCATTTTCCCACTCTTTTATACTTATGATAATTAAGAAAATGTTTTCAATGAAATTTTACTTTATGTCTCTCATCAGCTAGTAATCTGTCTTATTTAGAAACCATGTTCCCTAAAAATGTTCTCAAAATATTATAAATGTCATTTTCAAGGTAAATTGTATTAATTATTTTGATTTAAAATTAATTTAAAATTATTTATAATTATTTTTTATACATTCTAAAAGTTATTTTCAATGAAAAATATTTTCAAAATTTATTATGATTTAAAAATAAATCATTAATTAAGAAAGGATATTTTAATTAAGAAATGTTATAAATGATTTTTCAATATTGTTTTCCATAAATGATGTCATTCGTTGGTGTCACATATTACTTATTATGGATACCACCCATGAATACAATTCATATTATTTATTGAATGGTTTAAGATTTTATGGAATGATTTTTATGAGACCCATTTCTATTCCATGGGTTTTACTATGTTATATTACTTTAGAAACCCACTTAATTTCACCCGTTATACTTTGATGAAACAATTATGAAACCTATCTATTTACAAAAGTTATAATATAAATTTTTATGATACCATTTCATTTAACCTGTTATGATATGATGATTGTTTATGATCTTGTATTACATATATGTATGTTTTCATAATTTTATGGGTGGGGCCTACAAGTACCCCAAATGAATTGAGTAAATATGTATCTATTGAGATAGTCATGGATGGAATGGTGAGTGAAACCAGTTCATTAAAGGACCTTGTCTGATAATACGTTCTTATGAGTGATCCATGACTTCTAATATGATTTTAGGAGTGACCAGATTCCCATAAGATATCCTAGTAAGTTATCCAAAACTATTGTGTATATCATAATATATTTTTATGATTCCCACAAAATTCCATTTATTATTTCTATGTTATTCTATCATGGATTATTCTCTTCATTACCTTTTGACTTATATCATATGAACTCCAATATTTATTCCAGGTCTCATGTATATGTTCTTTGATATGTTGAGAAAGATATTAAAATGATATAGTTATATTCTCATACCCTTATGGTCATGTCAGGAATATGAATCTCATATATTTACCCTTGCTGAGCATATGAATCAACATTTCCTAAAAGAAGAGATTTTTGTGAATAGTGAAAATTATAGTTGTTAATAAAAAAATTATTTTAATTTAAAGAATTTATAAGGACAATTTTCTATTAAAATGGATAATAAAGTAAAATTTGTTAAATTTTATATTAAATAATAAATTTTAGTTCATTATAATAACTGTTATTTTTATTTTTTATATAAAATTACATTGTACTTATGAACATTTAAACTTTTCCGAAAAGACATTGCCATCACTTCTGAATGTCTCATTTTTAAATAAATCCTTACACTTATGTGAATATAATTTTGTCAAAAGGATTCCATATTAGGAATAATATTAATTTATACTAATTTATATTAAATTTTTTCTAATGTATTTTTATGAAAACAAAAAATTAATTATTATAGTTAAGGTTAAAAATGTAAATAGGGGATGAGGTCAATATAATATAATAAGGGATTAAATGAACTAAAAATATTTTAAAACTAGATACTATGAAATTTTTTTGACTTTAAAGCCTTTATGTTTTCCATAACATCTAAAAAAATTTAATGGAAATTTTTTTGGCACATGTTCTTCTTTTAAAAAAATTATATGTACCTTCACTCCCCCAATTATAAAAGGTCATCAAACTGTTCTATCCAACACACATAAAAACCCATTTTTATAAAAAATTCATACCAAAATAAATTCCTAACATTCATCCTCACACTATATATTAATTTTTATAGTTCATAAATCCTATCTAGAAATGATTTAAGTTAAACACAAAGAGCTTGTTAAAATAAAAATTAATATTTCAAACAATGTTTTTTGGATTTAAATATTCCTCATGATCCATTTAAATTTTATAAAATTATAATAATATAATAACAACAAAATATAAAATTTATTGAGTTATTAATTTAATTTAATAACTTATATCAATCTCCAAATCCATAATATGATAAATGAAACCCTTGATAGTGTGTACGAGAGAATTGCCTCTCGAATCGATGTTTTTTGTTTTAAATTTCTAGATCTCACAAAATAATATAATTTTGGATTTAATTTCTGTATAATATATTTATTATATTATTATTATATTTTAATTATTCTATATACTTTACCTTCTTACCTACTATCTTTTTAGAAAAAATAATATCACAGGCCAATGTAATCTGTTTTTAAATTTTGTTTAAATTAGTTTTATAAAATGATACATCAAATAAATATATATGATAATTTTGAAATATTAATAATTATGGAATTTTTATATCCCATTTTCCTTCTTAAAATAAAATCCATGGGTGATATGATAACGTCGTTAATGTGTAAGATGGACTACCGCCACATGAATCGATGCCATTCACATTTAATAAATGTTTTTTATAGAAGAAAATTATGGTTAATTTAATGAATATATTTTATATATATGATATAAAAATGAATAAATATTTTTAATATACTATTTAATTGTATTTAATTATATCTTTTTAAAAAACTTAAATATTTTTCATGCGTATATATTTCCTACAATCTCCATGAACGATGTAATTACTTTTTAATATATAATATTTATAGATTAATGTAAATAAATATATATTAAATATAAATGACATTTATATAGTTGTAAAAATACTTATATTAAAAAAAGATAAAGAAATAAGAATTATAAAAATGAAAAAACGGGTTACAAGAGTCGAAATCAAGGAAATCTATATTTGTTCCTCTCAATAAAAGGTAAAACATAGATGTTATACTGGAGTAATGGGTGTGACTAACATTCATAGCTCCCTTGATTTCCGGAAAATCAGTAAGGCGATTTGGGTCACGGTAGACATGCATGAAGATGAAATTCACTGAGGCAAGAGTATCAAGGATGTTGCTTCATTATGAGGTGAGTTTCCATTCAAGATGAAACAGACTCATTCAAACTGCTTGACAAATGGCTATTGAGTCACTTTCAAACAAGACATTTGTCCAATTATTTTGAGCGACATCAACCTATTTGATAAAGGCTATCATTTCTGCCTCCAGAGTAGTAGCGTGTCCATATGATCCACGAAATCCTTCCACGCAATCACCATTATGATCCCTAAAGGAAAATCTATAACCAGCAGGCCCTAGGTTCCCTCTTTAAGCACCATTTGAGTTACATTTAATCCATCCTGGAAAACGTGGTGACCAGAAGACTTCAATGGTGCTGTGGGTTTGGGATAATTACCATGCATGTGCATATTTCTCAGAATGATGATGTCACAGAGTCAGTTATCACAACATTCCTCATGCACTATGTTCTCATGTTGAACCATGAACAGAATAGGGGAGATAGATTCCCTATAAGTGAATTTTGTATTATCATGTATAATCTTATCTATTCTTCTCCATGTAATATAGATTACTTCTGAACATTCCACCAAGAAAAGAATGTGGACCTGCATTGATAGGTTTATCTACAAAATATAAAACCTAATGATTGATATTCTTGTCATTTGTAGTGGTTTGAAGCCGAATAGATTTATAATAATGTTATATTTATTATATTGTAGGATCATATGTGTACAATGTATGTTGAGTCATAAGGTAAGGGAATATTGTCCTAGTCTATCTTCTTTGGGAGATATGATATACTATGAACCTCCCTTGTTTTATGATGTGTATATATATCATCATTGATAAACAATAAAATTAATTTATTAGTACTTAGGATATTTTCTATTTTATTTAATCTTATTACATAATTGGCCTTATAATTAAATGTATCCAAAGTAGTACATGTTTTATTGTAAAATCATGTTATTTATCAAGATGGATAATGTATATGCTTCAGATGATAAACATTTTGAAATATATCTTAGGAAAATGATGAATTTTATTCTCCTATGTTTATTTGTCTAGAATACATGTTTTATATTCAATTTATTCTTTTTATGTACTCATGTTTCCAAAGAAAATTAATAGAACAAAACATTATTAATATATTCAGTCAAAAATTCTTTTTTATCCGTTTCCATTTTTTCAAAAAATTGAAAAATGATTTACGTGCCATTTGGGAATTATAAATTTTATTTTACCCTTATTTTATTGTTTAATTTTTTTAAAAAAGATCTCTTAAAGTCATATTAAAAATAAGGATGATTTTTCTTTTTCTTATAATGTCAAAGGATTATTTTTTAACATGTATGATATATCCTCCCATTAAGACCAACCATTGACTTATAAATAAATAAATATACATTTATTTTAATGTTTTAATGTTAATATTCAAAAAAATGATTTCAAAAAAATATATTGGATTTTTATTATTTTTAATTAGTGATTTTTAGATAAATTTTATTTTTATCAAGATATGTTCTCAGTGTCATTCAGAAATCATTGTTCATCTTATATTAGATGATTTGATTTTAATTATTATTTAATGGGGAAATTATTCAATGATACAATCATTATATTTCTATTGATGGTTTTTGTTTATTATGAAATAAATTTTTCTAAAACTCATTTATTTACCATAGGTTATGAAAATATATGATGTTTATGATCTGCATTTCATTTTATGGGGTTTGATATGATGAATATTTAATTATTTGGGGGCATAAAAATGTATGGTTTATTTTTTTTGGTGGGACCTATATCCCCCTATAATGCATTGGGTATGGATTAATGCTCAATGATCTCAGAGGGTACACATAAGGTTATCCCATGCCTAAAATGATGGTACACAAGGTGTTACCCAATCTGGAAGTAGGTACATAGTTGGTTATCCAAACCCTATCATGTATTGAATTTCATTATGGCTATGTTGGACGTATGGATTATTATTGTTATTTTACACAACCATATATGTTATTCTAATTTTATTCTCTCATGGAATATATGCTTCGATACCTGAATTATTAAGGTCTCATTAACAACAAATATTTATGAAATTACTCATTTTTATATTCTATGATTTGAAGGGTATAATTTTTTCGTATTTAATTATCATTTTCTCATATACTTATTATCAACTTATGTTGATATCTCCATTTTTTCCCTTAATAATAATACTTTCTCACCCTTTCTTTTGATTTATTCAATATGTGATGAAGAAAGTTGTTATGTATGATTGATTTAACAACGTTTTTAGTTATGAAGAATCTAGTGGGAGATGATATAGTTCAGTTAAAAACTATATATTTACGTATCCATATTTTCAAAGGAAATTAATATAATTTATTTAGTCATGTATTACATTGTTATATAATGAATATTCATATATTAATATGTCACAATTATATATTAGAAGTTGGGTATCTAGAGTAGCAGGGTCACATTCCTAATTAAAAAATTCTATCTAAACTAGAAAAATGATATTAAATCCTCTAATAAGATAATTACACATAATTAATAATTAAATATATATATGATTAAAAATATTGTCTAATTTATTGTATGATTTGATTTTTTCTCTTCTTTTATGTATACATCTCAATTACCAAGTAATTTGATGTTATTATTTCTTCATGTATAAAAATAATAATTACTTTAGAAATATACACATTTTCATCCTGAAACCTGATGCACTATTCTTGATTTCATGGGTTTTATAATGATTTAATCATATGATTACATCATTTTTCACATTTGGGTTTTCAATTTCGACCATTAATCCCATTTATTTATTAAGCCTTAGGATTCTCTAGAGTTCTAAGTGTTTTAGGTTTTTATTTTGAGGAATATATATTTTTATCTATCGTATTGAAATTTCTCTTTTGGGTTACCTTGAGTTTGTAGTGAAAAATTGGAGTTTTGTGTTAAAATTTGGTGGCACATAATTGATAAATGGTTTTGAAAATCATGTGACCTTTCCCAGGTACATGTATGACCAAGTGTGTTTTTGGACCATTTATAATCCCACGATTAGTATGTATAGTTTATATAATTCGTGATAAAATTATGTGTCTTTCAAATTCATAGAAAGAGAGTGTAAAATTTTTTCCGCATGGTTTGGAAAACCATTCCGGAAAACCATGAACGATGTCAAAGTCATTAAATATTAGAAAATTACATTCGTCTCTACTCAGGATTTAGCACCAAATCCACCAATGATTTCCCCATTTTAGATCTCTATCACTAGGAACCACCCTATTTCCATCTTATATCACTTTCACATCCTTAATTTTGTGAGTTTTGTATATATTCGTTGGAAAATCCTTAATAAAGTCCATCTTCCATCAATTTATTGCTTATTCAAGAGTTCCTCTTCATTATTTGTTTGGGATTTTTTCTTGTGGGTTGGGTGACCTATTTATGTTCAGATATTTTTACTAGGGTTCTATATTGATGTTTTTTGGTTCAATATTTCCTTTATAGAGACTTCTAATGGTGAGTTAGTGGTTTAGAACCAATTTATGGAAAATTCCACAACTGAGGTTTGTGGTTATTTTCTCCAACATTTTTATACGATTTTGATATTCTTGATTGCCTCTACAAATGTGCTCTATGAATTAATTATTTATGGTGAAACATGTTTTGGAAGTGGTTTATGATGCACAAATAATGAAAGTGGAATTTATAAATGAAAATTGTTATGATTTTTGTAAGATTTATGGTAGTGTTTCTTTAAAGTGTTTTATGACTATTGTGGAAGTTACAAAATAGGGTTTTAATGTTACTTACGTTTCAAACATGATTTAATGTTTGTTTTAAATGTGAAATGGATTATTTTGGAATGTTGGATTTTGTTGTGATCCTTAAAATGTGGATTTAGAATTATATATATGATGTAAGTGATGACTTAATGTGAATGTGGTTTTTGTGTGAAATTTAAATTGGAATAGACCATGAAGATTATTGGAATTAATTTTTCTCTCTTTATATGATCTTTTCAAATGGGTTTCATCGGTTTTACATTTGGTGAAAAGGGGTTTTCCAATTGTTTTGTGTTTTTTAAATCTAATGTTTATTATTTATAGAAAAGTATGGTTTCCTATAATGATGTAATAATGTTGTGATTTCCTTGTGAGTTTGTAATTATTTTTATGTATATGTGAAGTGGTATTTAACTTAATGTAAATCAAGGGTATATATGTGGGAGAAAAAGAACTATAATTGTATTGATTCAATAGTGGGATGCCTGAATTCTTCTTGTTTATTGAAAATAGTTTACTTGGGAGAGGAAAAGTTCAGATACCTATAACATGATTGATGATTAAAAAAGTAACTAAATAAGAGAAATGATCAAATACCACTAGGCCCATGTGATCTTCCCTTGTAGTGGATCATTAAAAAAAATCTATTGGTTTTAATTTCTAAACAAATATTCATCGAGGTATGAGTTTTCTAGGGTCCTTATAGAGCTCATTACCCTTATGGATTTTCCCATGGTGTTCTATTTTGACATTATACTTATATGAGATGTATCCATCCACTGATATATGGTGGAAATTGTGTGTGATTATATTTTAAGAGAGACTGTGGAGAATGGTTTTACACAAAAATGATTCCTTGAGAAGAGTTATACCATTAATTTTTTTCTTAAAAATGTTAGAAATAATTTTTAAATAAATTATAATGTTATTTTTTTAATTTAATGTTATAGCAGGGTACCTTTTCTTGTAGGTGAAATCATACTAAGATATGGATCACAATTATAATAGACCATTAGGTATATGTAGACTTTATCATGTATGTCCTAGGTAAAGGGAAAATCTGTCGAGGTGATGTAGTGGATTTGGTTTCTATTACTCCACTTATTGCGGGTGTTGGTGGTGTTGGATTGAGGGTGACCCCACTGTTATTGCATAAGGGTTTGGGGGATATTTTACTGGTTAATCGGTCATTTTACTATTCTGGTTTTTGGTTAAATTTGTAAAACATTAAATCTGGAAACTATTGTACCATGTTTGGTTTATGTTACCCATCATTGAAGTTTCTATTCAGTATAGGTTAGTCATGATTATCAAATTGGGTGAAGTCATTCCCAAAACGTTTTGTTGACACATTTGAACTATTTTCCATCCAAAAAGGGATTGGGGATTCCCTTCAGGCCATGTCAGGGACCTGGTTCGATGATAGGTAGGATGGCACCCATGTTGGGTTTGTGACTTTATTCACATTAGATTTTAAAATTAAATATATTACTTTCTCATTTTATTAAATTTATAGAAGATAAAGTAATGTATTTAAATCTCCCTCTAGCACTTGTTTGGAGAATTTGGATGAATAATACTTGTATGTAAAAATGGATAATTTATCTTTTTATACTTAGCTAATTAATTAATATAAATATATTTTATTTCATTCTTCTAATTATACTCTAATAAATCTGCATGTCACCTTTCTCTTAATATAATAATAAAACTACAATTATTTTAGTGAAATGTATTATATTAAATTATATTATAAAATAAATAAATATTTCTTTATATGAATGATATTATATAATTTTTTTAATTATCAACTTCATCTGAATCATTCCATAAATATTATTAGACCCTGACGAGTAAAATTAAATTTATTCTATAAAATAATGATTTTATTCACATAACTAATAAATAAATAAATAAATGTTATAAAAATTCATATTGAGAATAAATATTATATTTTTTTATATCATGAAAAAATAACTGATAAAATGAATATAACATATTATTTTTAATAAATATTTATATACTGAATAAATACTAAAATAATCTTTTGGATATTTTCCAATGATAAATAGCAAAACATTAAATTTGTCAAACCAGTCTGTTGTACCTTCATCTTAAGATATTACTGAATAATATTCTCATTATATATCTATGTTATAATTAAATTGGGTATTTATTGTAACCTATTTATGAATCAACTATTTTAATTGCGTTATCACATTATTTAGGGAGATGAATAATTAATATCGGTTAATAATATGAAATTTGTAAATACATAAACCGGTAATTAAAAGTAAAAAAAAGTTTATTAAGGAACCAAATCCATCAGAATCCCACACCCAAATTAGACAATTTGTAAACAATTTCAATGTTTTATCTCTCACATGACATTAAAAAATTAATTGGGGTATGGATTTAGCCACCATGATCACCCAATTTAAAATTTCAGAAAACTTATTAAATGAAACTTCATCAACATGAGAAATTTTATTTCATAATATGATATTCCTAAAAAATATTCATAAAACCTTATTATTTATGATACCATAATTTTTACTTTCGATACTATATAATTTAATTATGGTTATTAATTTACTCACTTATGGGTGTTTATTTACAATTGTATGTTTTTTAAATTTTATTATATTTTTTCTATCACACAATTAGTGCATTGTTAGTGCTTATCGTGAAATGACATTTATATGGGGTTTTTAAAGTTTCCAAGGCATTTTTAATAGTAAGAAAGTGATTTATATAACAATGAATGTCAATCATAAAATTTGGATATTATTCATTATGATGGTCTCATTCATGGCTTATTGTTTGGGAAAACCATCTTGAAACCATGTTATACACCCATATTATTAAAAATGAAAATTTTAAAATTAGCCATCCCTTATATTTTACCCCTAACAAAACCTCACCCATAACCCTCTCCCTATAATGTCACATGTCAAAAGGAATACACTATTAGGGCCCTCCTAATTTTCCCCCCATATTCCCAAGGTTTAATCATGTAATTTCTAGAGGAAATCATTTTGATAAAGTCTTTTACCTCTATTCCTTCTTATTATTCTCCATTATTGTTCATTTTTCTATTTCCTATTAATGTGTGGTCCTATTAAAACTCTTATGAGTGATTTTTGGTTTTCATTTAATTTTCTTTGGTCTTTAGGAAATTATATGGATATTTAAATCCCTCTTATTTCTATTGTTGGAGAATTCACAACATCTATTCAAGTCCCTATTAGGTGTTTTAATGATTTGTTTCTCTTTAATATACCATATGTGAATGGGAATTAAAAATTGGATTCCTTAATAATTATTAAGTCATTTTAGATTAATATTTATTAATAAATTTAAATTTCTCTAGTATTTTAATAATTAAATTTTTCCCCGATTGGGATTTTATGGATTTATCCATGATTTCTTTTTACATTCAATGAATAAATTTAATTTTTGGTTGATATAATATTTTTGTTAGTATTTAAAAAGGAATTGATTTTTAATCATTTTATGGGGTTGTAATTTAAATTTCATTTGGATACACATGAGTTAATAGGGGTAATCATTTTGAGTTTCCAGGTCTGATTTGTTTTATTTTGATTATTTTTTTTTTGTGTTATTTTTTAATGATTGATGTTACAAATGCCTCATTCGATGTTTATATATTATTCCCAATTTTATAGTTATATATATATATAAATGTTTAAATATTAATAATTGAAAATTTGAATATGTTCATTCATATATGTTTATTAATATATGTTTATTTCATATGTTTCTAATTTATACAAATGGAACTTTTTAAATTTATGTTCATCATTTGATGTATTTTTCCAAAAAAAATGAAATATGTTTTTTAAAATGATTTTTATTTTATTTAAATAAAATATTGAGCTTACCAGTATTTTTTTAAATGGGCTCATGAAAAATTCCTACTAATCAAGTGTAATTTGAAATGTGAGTTTTAAAATGAAAAACCATTTATATTCATATTGATAAATATAGTATTATATTGATTATGGAATGGATACTGCATATATGGAATTTCTGTGATTGGAACAAGGAAGATAGTAGGTTTTAAGGTAAATGGATAAGTACCACACTAGCTTTGATAGTGTAAAATCTATAGGTCATTACCAGAGTTTATTTGAGGATTCCCAAGATGTGTTTGGTTTATTATGTTAACACAACCTTTTTGTGTTTCATTAGAGATTCATAATTACCATGGGAATCTATATGATAGAAATTTCCCAAAATGAACCATGGATTGTTCTTGTGGTGATCAATGTTTCATGGTTACCACACATATTTTGATGAATGATGATCTGATTGTTGTGTATTTCATGTATTAATTTTTATTGATTGCATATTCATCTAATTAGTGTTTTATTTATCCTTTTTAAAATTTATTTCTTCCATCTTTGTGTTAGTTAATCACCTTGAATTTCCCTTTTTAATACCATTATTAATGTAATATTAATAGGAATTCTAATGGTCATGGTTCACAAGGATAATTTTTCAAAGGGGTTTCTATTTTTATTAATGTTATTTAAAAATGTTTTTTAAATATATATTTCGTAACAGGGGAAATGTATTCCCAGTAATTTTTTATTACATATAGATAATAATAATATATATAAAATTGTTGATCATGGTGTTGTTCACATTATAACTTATTCAAATATATTCTACACCTATATTTCATAAAATATGTTTTGTATTGTTTTGGAAAATAAATGAATGAAACCTATAATGGTTACCTACTGAGTCATTGAGCTCATACCCTTCTTATACCACTATGTGTCAATAGACCGATTTTCCCTTGTAAGTTTTTTCTTTTATTCTCATAATGACTATGATTTTTGACAATGTGTGATCATAGGTAACATATGATACTTTTTTACGGTGTGTTAGTGTTTAATTTATTTAATTTTTACATCTTATTTCTTATTCCTTTCATTAATTTATATTTATTGGGGGTACACTATTTATATAGAGACTAGGTTATGAACCTAAGGGTATATTTTTAAGAAAAATGTATGAGGGTGATAAGAGATAGTTACTTTGTAACTATTATATCATCATAATTTGATTTTTCATTAAATTGAAAATGTATATTATATATTACATACTTGTGTTTTCCGTGGATATTAAACTTAAGGATAACTTATGTTGCATTTCATCTAAAATAATGAAACTATTTAGTTATATTATTAGTGATATATAATCCCATTATATTTATTTATTCCTATGGCACATTTAATTTACTTAGGGAGGGGGTTTTGAGCCTGCCACTCATGTTTGTTTCGCGTAGGTCCAGGTTCCAGTTCATGTGAAATCCCCAACTAGTATGATAAATAATCATCATTAGAAGATATAATATATAACGATTTGGTAGAATTAGAACTTTTACATTAAATTTTTGTCACAACTAGATTTTTTTCATCTAAGATTGGGATTATGTTTTGGATCGTACTCTACTAATTGATTTTGGAGTGTTCAAGAATTAAATTTCAATTTTTTGATTTTCTAGATTAAAATTTTGATTCAGGGGAGTTTAGGGTGGTATTTGGCCTTATTTATTGTTATTATGAAGGTATGAGGTGGAAATGTATAGGTAGAGATTTTGGGAAACCCCTAGTTTCATAACACTATGGGGTCTTTGATGTATGGTTTGTCTCCTAGATATAGTAGAGTTTTGGTTTAAAATGGTGATGTTTGTGGGTCTTTATCTAGGTCCCATGGTTAAATAACATGGTTAGTTAAACAATGTATTCTAAGTATGAAGGGTGAACATGGTTTGGTATCATGATGAAACTAACCTTGCACTCTATCTGTGCATCCCATGTAGCACTAGATAGTATGAAATTACAATGTTTTCACAAAGGCTGTTAGATCGTGTGTGCTTACCATACTACCCACTCGTGAAAGGGAATTTTTGGATCTTCTCCTTACTTTTATGATTATGTTCATCATTTGGACTCTCCCGTATGAACCCTATGTCTAGGAAACCTCCCATTGTGTTTTTAGCTTCTCCAAGCCCCTCCAAGTGGATTTCAAGGTTCTTTCTGGGTGTTCAATCACCCAGTTCCAAATATTTGGGATCCTCCCTATTTATACATTGGTTTATTTTTTTTTCCTTTTATCCTATAACCCTATAGGCCATGATTGGATAATTTTGGTAATTCAGGTAGTTTAAAATAATGGGGTTTTCCACCATTGGGTTCCTTTTAGATGTTTATGCTTCTTTTATTTTTAATATAGTTATTTTTGTTGGGAATCATTGAAGATAATGTGATCCCAGTTAGGCTTCCTTTTGAACTAGTCCATTAAATTTAAGATTCATTAGTTCCATGATTTTATAACCTTCCATGGAAGGTAAATAAGGAAGTAATATTCTTATAATAATTTATTATGATAAAATGAAGTGGGTTTTTATAAAATATTTGATATATGTGATGATTCTTTGTTATTTTGTGCGCAACAATTGTTTTAAAAATTCCCCCGATGACTTTTTTCAAGTGTTAAGGGATTTTTCAATCATGTTTCAACATTTTAAATGTATTTGTGACATGAAAAATTGTGGTTCTTATTTATCAAATTGATTTAAAAATGTTTTATTATTTGAAATTGTTGTACATTTGGTTCTTTGGAAATAGATTGGAATGTGATTGAAATTTGTTGGTTTATTTCTGAAAAAGGATGATTTATAGAAGGGTGTTTGAGGCCCATTTGGTTTTTTTGAAATAAATTGTGTTAATAACTATCCTCAAATAATTATATTTCCATGGTTATGTTTGATGTTTTGGGTACCCATAGTGAGAGTATTCATTATGATCGAATCATTGAAAAGGAATAAGATTAACACTTGGGGTGACTCGGGGGTGATTTGATGTGTGAGATGATTTTGTGTGATATATATATTCTAGTGATTGGATAATCAATTTTAATAGTTTGCTCATCCAATTTTTTCTAAACATGGAAACCTGTCATAAAGATTGAATTTTCCGTGAATGATTTCTAGAGTAGTTTATATGACACAATTTATAATGCCCCTTAGTATGCATTTTTCTCTTATTATAGCATGTGCCCCTCAATTATGACTATGTAGGGTAAAAACTGAACATTTAGGAAGTATAATTTTATTGGGTAAGTCATTCTTCTAGGAAGAGTCATTTTTATAGTTTGTTCTACATTATTCGTGAGATCCTATGATCTCCCATCTTTTTTAGTTAGTTCTCTAAAATGGATGATTGTCATGAATTTTTGGTTGGTTAATATTTTGATCTATTTTTTCCATTTTCATTACTATGTGATCATGGTTATTTCTCTCTTTTTTGGTATTACTATTTGTTAAAATAGATGTGTTGGTTATAAATAGTTTTCTGAAAAGTGATATGGATTGTTTTGAGAAATATTTTTAACTTCCTCTCCCTTTTATTGAAAAATATAGTCTTTTTTCTAAAGTGTTAGTGGTTCCTTCTTGGAAGAAATTTAGTTATAAAGGTAAAATGAAAATTTAATGTGACTGGTTTTTTTAAACGAAATATTTTTGTGAAAAAACTTCTTTGTATATTGTATTTCAAACATGATTTTTATGTTTATTTTATTTAATGTAAGTAAATTTAGAATAAATTATTCAGGAACACATATAATGTTTTATTACATAGGATTATAGTTCATTATTATTCTATGATTATGATGAAGGTTTATGCTATGGTTTGATCACCATGGAAGATGGTTGGTTATGGATTTGAGAATGACCCTTCGGGTCACATGGATATGTTACTTTTTTAAGGTTTATTTTTGGTTTTTAGGTATTGTTTTATATTCCAATTTTTGATATTTTTATTTTATGTATAAATGATGTTCAATATTATAATAATATTTTTATAGGGATGGTCTATTTATTTCAATTTTTAGGTTTATATATATTTGGATAAATCATTCTCTTTGTTATTATATTGATTCTATTAAATGAGTTTCTATAAAATAGTGATTGGAACTTCCCTTTGAGCCATGTACTGGGATGGATTAGGTTTCATATTGGATGGAATCCTATATTGGTTCATTAAAACATGGTGTCATATAAGGTTAGTTCATTAGAGTACCTTTATTTTGGAGTGCCCATTTTTATATGGGATTTCATGGTAGATTGTGTATGACTATCAGAATCTGTACTGTAGGTGTGAGGAGCTTTCTATTATGATCCTTGGGTTACCGTGGGAATTCTGCTAATGTTTGATTTTATTAGGTCTTGTGGTTTTGGGTTTGTTGGAAAATGGAAAAGGTGTGGTATAATGGTCTCAGTGAGCTCACATGGGCTGGAAAAACCATATACTGTCAGAGACATAGTCCTTATGGACTCCATGTACTTGTTTCATGATTTTCATATGACCACCATCATATGCCCAGGTCACCCATAAACACTAGTTTCGTTTTATATTTTATTTTGGTACTTATTGATTCTGGAACAATTTTTAAAAACAATTGATTTGAAATATTGAAAAAATTCATTTTTGGTGGTAATGTTTTGTATTATTGAATGAGGGAAATGAATTTTTTTATTTTTTTAATTAGTTTTAGAAATTTTATTTAATAATGAATTAATATATTGATAAAATGATTCATAATAAAACTATTCTGATGAAATTAGTTTTTAATAAATCAATTATTGGTGAAATGAAATTTTAGGAATATATGGTAATGTTTTGAATGGGATCAATTGTTTTTATTATGATATATGATTTTGTTCTCAGATACTCTTTTGAGTTTCGGGTTATTTAGAATTAAATTTTCAATTTGGGTTGTTTTTATTTAGTTGTAAAGTTTATATGAACATGTAAGGGTTAATCACGAATCCTCTTGAGGCAGAGTCTCTTTTCAATTATTTTTAATCTTTAATGGTATGAGTTTAAGGGTTAGTGAATGCTACAATCCACACTATGTGGTTACTAGGAGAATCACAGTAGAGCATTTTGTGTTTATCTCCATGGGTTCACGACCTATGTACAGTTAGGAAAACCACATTAAAGCCCTGAGAATGGATCTACAATTTCGAAAAGTACAATGATCCCTGGTTGTTGTTGGGTTCCCAATCTATGTTTTCAGACACTATGAGTTCCCAGGTTATCTAGTAAGGGGTGTACGGTTGGTGTATGATATGGTAAATCATACATTTCAACTATGAACAGTGCCCATGTGTCTTAAAAATTCTAAAACATGGGTTGAATGTTATTTTGTGAAAGATTAAATGAAGTTGTGGTCAGACATTGGTATTTTTATGAGTACCTACAGGTGATTATTTGTTTGAAAGGTTGTATATTTGATGGAATTAGTGGATGTGTTCCTAGATTGGCATGATAATATTCATGTGGGAGGCTCTAAAGAATACCATTGTTGATTATGAATTGTTTCAAAATTATATTTATTTTCAAAATGATTCGTAAAGAGAAAAAATTGTGATGTTTTAGTTCTTAATGGTGAAATAGTTTATTATCATGTGTTTTGGGAATGGTGTTTATTTTTAGGGGTTTTGATATTGATAATTATTGTTGAAGTATTCGTTTTAATTGAGTTCTTAGTATTATAATTTCTCAGTGTCCTCCCTCCAATATATTTGACAGATATTCTACATGGGGATATGGTTGGTTCACTATTAGTATATTTTCTTGTTGATCTACCCATATAATTCCTTCTTGAATTTAAGAAGTTTAATCCTTTTCTCTTTTATGGTCAAGAATATTTTCTCAAATATAAAGAGTGCATGTCTATGAAAGACAAAAACATCAGTATCCCTGTGTTCATGATTCAATAAAGGTAAAATTTCCTACCATTATACTTGATGTTAAGATCTCAAAATGGTGGAAATATGTCTTTAAAATAATCTCAATAAAATCTTACATGGGTGTTATTTAAATATTCATTCATCTGAAAACACTTTTATGAGATAATGAATTTATGGAAGGGGGTGGAGATGCGATGCTTATATTAGGGTGATGGGTTAGTGTTAGAGTTCTATCATCTCATTTGATATCTATTTTCATATGATCCATTGTATGTTTTGGATGACTCCTCTAATTATTTTCATTTTAATTATTCTCTTCCCATTGATCTGTAGTCGATGGTGTTAGAGTTAAACTTAATCTTTCTTGATGATGTGGTGAGGAAAGTTGTAGTGTTGATGCTCTGATAAAAAGAGTATTTGAGATGGGAGTCCTTTCTCTATTATCTAGATACAGTGAAAGGATTTATAGTAATAACATTTTAAAGAGGCCTGATGATGTTGGTGTTGGTCCTAAAGTTAATAGGACATCAGACCTTTTATCAACCTCTTATGAGTGAAGTGCCTTGATGAGTAATAGGCTGGGTAATAATTGTTATAATGTGTCATGGTGTCTGAGTAATCAATTTATCTTCCATGAATATGTATTCCAAGGAAATATTAATTGATTCTGTAATGTTTTTTTAGGAACCAACATGGAGCCAAGTCCACCTGTTTGAAGGAAGCCCCTTCCCATTTTCTAAAATATGGTGCAATTTTTTGATCAGTTTAGAGTCTCTTTTTATGAAAGGATTATTTTTTAAATGTTTTTATTTGATAATGATTTATGGGGGGTTTTATATTTTAATTTTTAATTGTGAATGGTTGGTATATTTGAGAACACATATTTTAATGAATTTACGTCTCTACTTCTCATGTGGGGTGAAAGAGGGTAGTGTGTGTCCATATTCTAAGACTCTACTCTGGGGTATGTTGTTTATTGGGGGGAAGTTAATACCACATTGTGTAATGTACCACTAGATCAACCTGGGATCTTGTGTAGCCATTCATGAAACTAAAATAAGGGTTTTTTTGGAGATTATAAGTTCCTAACTTAAGGGAAGTATATGAATCAAACATCAATTCTCCTACCATATTTACAGATGTGACATTTTTCACATAGATAGGAATCTCTAGTGGTGTCTAGAATGTTAAATCATATCTTTTATTGAATTTTGGGGTTCAAGTAGTTTAAATGTCCTGTTTTTTTCTTTTTCAGCATTTTACACTATTTAAAATCTTGGTGGTCTTATCCTAGTGCATGCCTATTTTTTTGAATATAGGGATTAAAATATATAATTTGGTTTTACATGGGTGGTATTCCATTTGGATTTGTTTTGGTTTCAATTGTTCTCATCTAGATATGGTTTCATCTTCTGGAGATGAAGAATCTAGGTATGTTTTTCCTCTTGGTATGTAGTTTCTTTCATTAGGGCCTCCCCTTGTGTTTTAGTGTTGGTCTATGGGGATGTATCAAGGATTTGATCATAAAGATTGTAATATTTTTGTTGAATCCTAAATGTGGGGATTCCTACCATTGATATGGTTGGGTTTCCCATTTCAGTTAGTTCTCATTAATTTCAAATGACAGGGAGTCCATTATTCCCTCCTGTGTTGGTAATATAGTATATCCTTTGGGGTTACATTTCAATTGGTGGTTTCCATAGTTGTTATTGTTTCTAAGTCATTCCATCCGAGTAAACATTGAGATTTTGAAGAAAGACCAATATTATTTTTTGAAGATGTTATAGATTTATTGTTTTGATATAACCCTATATTTTTCAATATTATTTTTGATTTGTTTCAAGTAGAAGTGCATGTTTCGTCTTTGGGATATCTAATGCTCATTTCTATTTTAGGAATCATATTTTTTAATGTGCATTAAACATTGTATTTTATCGATAAACTAGAAATTTTGATGCATTATTGGTTAATAAATTGTATTGTTGGGGATAATTTTCACACTGTTTTCCATATTTTTTTAGATTTTATATTAGTTCATAGGTATTAACTCTAGTTTGGGATGTTATGGATTTAAATTGGGTGTTTTCGGTGTTAATGATCTATGTTTTGAATCCTATAAGATTAGGGAAGTATTTTAGCTTTTTCATTGTTTGATTGAAGTAATGGGAAGGAAATGTATCGATGGTGAGTTTGTGAAACACTTAGTGTCACTTCTTCATGGGGTGTGTTTAATTGATGGTTTATCCCCTTGAGTTAGAAGAGTTTTGTGGTGAAAATAGTAATTTTTGGGGGAACTTATCTAGGTTGTATTATTATGGAACATGGTTAGTTTAACCTTGTATACTATGTGTGTTGGGGTCTCAAGGTTAAACAAACCATACACCATAATTGTGTAGCTCATGAAATAATATACAGTGGGAAATCTCACGGTCTCACTGTTTGTTAAATCGTACTAGTGAATTGTGATGCCCAATCCGGATAAGGAATTTTGGGATTTGATTAAATTTTATGTGGGGTTTTATCTTTTGGACTACCCCATAGAGACCAAATTACTAGGATGCCTCCCGTGGTAATTTAGGTCTTCACAAAGACCGTCCATGTGGAATTCACTGTGTTTCATTGGCGTTCTTCACCCAGATCAAATGGTTAGGGATCTTCTCTCTTTTTCCATTGATTTTATATAATTTTCCATTTTCCGCTAACCATAGTGGTTATGTTTTTCCGATTTGTGTAATTAGGGTTGTGAAAAAGTGGGGGTTTCCCCTTCATGTGCTTCCTTGTTGGTGTTCATAATTATTAGAATCCTCATGGGGTCACTTAATTTGGTTTTTGTTGAAGTTCATGTGATTTGAGATGTGTTTTCCTTTTAATTTTTCCTTTAAATTCAATTTTAATTAGATTCTTTATTTTCACACCATCTTTGGATGTTGAATAGTGATGTACAAATTTTAGAATAATTTTTTTTGAGATCAAGTGATGTTTTATTATAATATTTTTATGTATAAGTTTTGGGAATGTTAAGTTGGGTATAAAAAGTGTTTGATAAATTTACCAGTTGGATTTTTTGAAGTGGTGTGTGATTTTTAAACCATGGTATGGCTTTTAAAATGTATTTTTGATATCCAAAATACTTGTGAATTTTTATCAACATGATTTTTAAATGGATTTTAGATTTCAATGTGGTGTATTTTGGATGTATGATAATGGTTTGGAATGTGATTGGAATGAGTAGATTTATTTTTGAGAATCTATGATTTCTTAAAGGGTGTTTGAGGATCATTTATAACTTTTCTGAAATTGGTTTTGTTGAAACCCCTCCTTGGATAATTCTCTTTCCTTGGTAATGTTTCATATTTTTAGAGGCCTTCACTAAGAGGATCCCTTGAGGTCGAATGGTTGAAAAGGCATAAATTTTTTTCTTCATGGTGACTCCAGGGAGATTTTGATTTTGACTTGATTTTGGGAAACATATATATGTTTCTCTGATTCTATGATCAGTTGGGAATGTTGTCTCACCATATTTATATTCTGAAAATGGAAACCTGGTAGAGTGAGTGAATTTTTAGTGAACAAATTTTGTAATAGTTTAGATTATACAGTAGCTAGTGGCCCTTAATATGGAGTTTTATCTACATTGGGATTGTTCCACTCAGTTTTGACTGGGTAGGGTAAGAGGTATGAGTTAGATAATTATGATGTCATCTGGTAATAAATGGTTTCATGATGATTCACATGTATAATATGTTTTACATTATTCATAAGCTCTTTGGTTCTCCCATGTTTTATGGAACAAAGTTTTCTATAGAGTATGATTGGTTTTCATTGTAGCGTTTTCACTCTTGGGTTATATTTTTTCATTTCCCTTAATATGTTATCATGGTTGTTTCTATCTTGTTTTGGATTCCACTTTGTTAAAAGTGATGTATTGTTTTTAAATGGTTTTATGAAAAATGTTGTAGAAATGTTTTGGTATTGATTTAAATCATCCTCTCCATTTTTGTTAAAATATCATTATTCATCATTAAAGTGTTACTGGTTTTTTCTAGGAAGGCATCATGGTTTTAAAGAATAATTCAAATGGAATATGTTTGGTATTCTTATAATGGAAGAATTGTGTGATAAATTTAGTTCTCAATATTTTATTTAAAACCCTAAATTTATGTTTCTTTTATTCAATGGATGTTTATTTGGAATATATCATCTTTATTACTCTAGTATCGTAGAATGCCTTTTAGGTGTTACCTTTCATTATGATTTATTATAAAGGTAATGTATTTTTACATTGTTTTGATATATTATATAGATACAATTCATTCCTTCTATTGTATGACTATTTTTTGGATTAGAATTAATAAATTCATTGAACAACCATACCTAAATATGTCCAAAAAAATGTTTTATCATATTGATTAGCTCCTATGTGATTTCATATGCACCTTTATATGGAAAATGACTTAGTTTGTATACATATTATTGTATTTAATATTCCTAAAAATAATATAGAAGATTTACATGATTCATAATTAATCTTACTTTTCAAAAAAAAATATAATTACTCGTATTACTATTAAAATACCACTATAATATTTCAATATTTATGAGTTATGAGTCACTACTACACACTATAGTATAATTGATGAAATATTTGTTATGATATTCTATACCACTATCTGAATGGTTTTTTTATATTCATACAATTTTGATTCTAAAAAACACTTTTATATTCCTTTATCTTATCAATGGAATTTCATTTATATCTCAATAAAAAGAAAAGTATATATTTACGAGTTTTATTGGTAAATGTAATGATGTAATAGTATCCCCCTCTAGGTACTACTTTAAATGGTCCAAATATATCTATATATAACAATTATAGAATCATTGATGTCCAATAACAATTACCAATGAATGTATCATTTTTAAATTTTCTTTAAAACAATCATAAAATATATCTAATGGATTTATATAAAATTATTCTAAATTAACTTATTATTATATCTTTATCAAAAGTTAATTTTCTATACTCATAAATCTATAATTCACTAAAAGGTTTTGATATGAGACATGGAGAATTGAATCATTATTGACTACTAATATATTTTTATATAATTTATGTATATATTGATAATTATTTAAATGTGGTATAAAATAATATATGATATGTTTACAATACAACCATCATATATTTATGAATTTAGACGAAAATCCCAAAGTATCTAAAAATGATACGAAAATAATTTTTTATTAATGTCTATCATATAATAAAAATCAGCTAAAATTAACATTTTCAAACATTGAAATATGAAATATTATTCTCTAGTAGATATTGTATCTTGACATGATTCATTAGTGGCTCAAAGACAAAACATTATTTTTTCTATCTTTTTAATTAATCATTGATCATATATTAAAAAAATGTTTGATCTAAAATATATTTCTAATAATAATTTATTAGAAATTAAAATATTACATTAAACAATGAAGACATGTAAATATTACCTTTGTATATTGATAAAATTATCATTTGTATTCTAGTTAAATTTATTTTATTTGAAAAATAAATCTATTCCTCCTGATTTAATTCCCTCATACTATTTTGAATACATATAATAATGTATCTTACACCACTGTGACATTGTCTTTTTCCATTGTCTCTTAGCCTTTCCCTTATTCTTATTTTGTATATAAATTTATGTTTTTATAAATCTATTTTTATCATATTTATAAACCATATAGAAAATATAAATAATTGTTTTATTATTATGATTCATTTAATTTTTTTCAATGAAACTGAAATACATAGGGATAATGTAGAAATAATGAGATTAAATAAAAAAATTATACATAAAAATTTGATTTTTCTATAATTTTTATTTTGATAAACATTATTATTACACATGAACTAACATATAATACATATTCTAAATTTCTTGCGAAGGAAATATTTATGATCACATTTATATCTTACGTCACTCATCTTGAAAAATTTCATTGATATTTGAAAAAATGTTATATTAATCTATCACAAAAACAATATTTCTCAAAAATTTATTGATGAATTTAGGATGTTATAAAATTCAAATGATCCATTCACATGCCTCAAATAATGTATAATTCCACCCATACTAGCCTCTAGTGGTGTCTCAATAGGTTACATGGATTAGAATACCAAAAAAATCATTACTTTGAATAGTATACATGTCAAAACATATAACACTCTTAATAATTTATATCAATAAAGGAATATTAATTTTGATGGAAATATAAACTACAAATCACACCATAACATGGTGGTTTAGACTATATCAAAATCTATGAAGAATTAAATATTTTTTTGTGAGTGTCACCATGTCATGGTGTATTGTATAGATGTTTACATGATTAAGAGAGAACATATATTATAACCCCTTTCTCAAACATTAAGTTTTTGTGAGGGGTTTATTATCATGATATAATTATATTAACATTTAAAAGGGCAAAAAAAAAATTTAAAATGAGATATAATTTATAAAAAATATGTTTTTTAAGTAAAAAAGTTTATATCTTATGAAACATTATGCCTTAATAGCTATTAATTTTGGAATCCAAGTGAAGTACAGTAATTTCTTTTTGAATTGGATTACGGTTTTTTATATTTATATACAATTGTTTTGATAACTCCTCATAAAGAACATATCATTCTCAGTCATTATCTAAAATATTTGTCTAGAAGACCATGATGATGATGGGATCATTCAAAGGTATTGATAGATTCATTCAATATATGGATGTCTTAAGTGGAACTAGACAATTAGATACCTCTCTATGATTTATATAATGATCAATTTAGAGCTATTAAACTAATACATGATCAATAGAGATAAATCAATGTCCTTTCAATATTTATTTTATTTATTTGGATAATAATGTCTTATCCCATGGATTTATAGGTTGTTTTTTTCATTATCCACTATGATTGAATACTTATTAACCAAATTAAATTTTATGATTGATATGAGATCCTAAAACTTTTAATTTGGATTGGTTTATCAAATAAAATATTAAATAAAATAATAACATTTTTTGGAAACTATGATATGTTTACATCAAAACATGTATGGTCTGTTAATATTTCTAGACCATTAAATTCTCTCAAGTAAGCATATTCATAGTCAATTAAATGATTTAAGACCATGTTTCCTAGTGTATTATTACAGTTTGATTGTTGTATTTTTATAATTTTTATCAATCGATTAATTTTTAATAATAACATAACTCCTCTATATTCTTTGTTATTTCTTACTATTAGTTTATTTTATTTATTTGGTTTACTAACAGTCTATGAAATATATATGGAATTTTAGTATTTGATTAATTTTTTATGAGTATTCAATGTAGATACTATATAAAAAAGGTATTACTAGGATGGTTAAAACCATAGAGAATTTTTTTTATTTTGGGATAAAAGATGTTGTTCCTCATACTCATATTATGAAATATAAAATATATAAATTGATTTTAAAATATAAACAAGTTGAAGTATATGAAACAAAACGTACATGGATTAGATATACGATTAAAGTGGATAATAGACTATAAATGGGTCAATAATATGATAATATCTAAATTAAGATTTGAGAATATCACAATCCATGTCATCCTACAAACATATCATATTATATAGAATTAAACCATTCAATATCAATGCATGACATGTAGTTTTTATTATAATAGAACATCACCTTATGAGTAAGTAATTGGATGACATGATTTATATTACATGAGTATTATGATATCATGTTATTATAAATCATGATCCTAATATATAATACAAATAATATTAGAATGGATTCTATGTCATTATTTTACATTTTTTTGATTTGAGAGTTAATGATGATGTTATTTCTTCGTGTTATAAATAAGAAAAACTATCTATAGAATTACTGGGAGGATATGAGGATAAAACCCATGTAATTTTCATATTATACTATGTTTTCTTATCATTTTTATATTATATCATTAAATAATTTATTCATAGTTATTAAATTGTTTTTATTAATTTTTGAATTATAATTAAATTCTAATTATGTTGTTAAAATTTTATTTAATGGGATTTATATAGGGTTGATAGAATTATTATTTATAAGTCCCGTACATTCTTATGAAAATGGTTAAGACTATGTTATAAAAATTTATTTGCTAGATGCAGGGAGAGGATATGTTATTATGAAAAAATATTTATGAGGAGAACTATGAGATTTAATTCTCGATTTTATATTTCCATGCTCTTCCCTGAGGTTACATTTTATACGTAATGTATAATCTAGAGGTATGTAAGAGTACAATTCATGACCGAATACTATTTTTTAACTTAGTAAAAGGATTCATTATGTATCATGTATCATAGTGAACTATAATGTCGGAATTAAATTATCATTGAGGTATGATGTTTGATCTCTAATAGAGGTTATATTTCCAGATATTTAACTGTTCTATATTTTGAAGGATCTCGGTATGATTTTTAGAAAGACAAAAAAGAATAATTATCATATAAATAATGCTAATTATATTACAAAATATATATTATGTATTAAAATGTCAATTTATTGTGGATGTGAAAAAATTAATAAAAATTTATGATATTGTTCCATTACCACGTTATTAAATTGCTATAATTTTTTATAGTTATATTATTCAAATAAATTATATTGAATTTATATGGTACATGTGGCTTTACTAAAGATGAATTATCCTATTACTTCTATAGAGTGTAAAATATCTCTAATTATACCCTTAAAATTCACTTCTATAACTCTTTAGCTTTATACATTATTTGTGACACAACCTATACTAAATTATACACATAGTAATGTCATTTAAAAATGGTTATACAACTATAAAAGTTTTTGGGTTGTTTATTTAACAAAACAAAATAATAATTAATTATTTTGATTTAACCATTGTTAAGTTATGTTTAGGGATTATATTATAATGTTTTAGTTAATTCTACTCACATAAAATGGATTTTTTAGGTATTGTCTACTAGAAATAAATTTTTTTTCCATTCCCATTAAGAGAAAGGATTTGTTCTAAAACCTTATAAAAATATGGCCTTGGAAAACACCCATAATGGAAAACATCTTATAAGTTATCCATTACCTTTCATTGAGAGTTTCAAGAGTTGATATATGATATTTTTGACCTAAACTACAATAAATATTCTAAATTATCTTATTTATAATTTCTTATAAGACATTTCGCTCAAACATTTATGTCACTGTTCTTCTTAAATTATATATATCTTATTTTTTAAAAATTCCACACTCTTATTTGAGTGACTCTATTTATTTTTATGTGTACAATCCACCCCCACATTTACCTAAAAATGTAATTTTCTTACGTTATAATTGGTATCAGATAAAAATTTTGATCAATAATTTCTTATATTCATTGTTGAATTTTTATATATCAATTAATAGAATGAATGTTTTCTCTAGAATGTAATAATTGTTGAGGTATTTGTTTTTATTGTACAGATACATAATAATTTTAAAAAAGAAATATTATTTGAACAAAATTTGATTATATTCTACATACAAAATAGAATCAAGAGAGCATTGGCTCTTTATATGTGGAAACCATAGATACATAATTACAAACTAGCAGAGTAGGATGTTAAATATGATAAAAATTATAAGAAATGGTTATAATTATTCTAAGTCTCCTATTTCATCTTAATTGGGAATGAAATAATATATTAAGGTTTAATAAAAGATAAATATATTTTGGAATCATAAATTCATATGATTTTAAAAATGATTGGGATTATTCCAATCCTAGAACTGAGGTGATATATTTTATTATTTATACGGTGCATAAAGAAATTGAAAAATAGAAAACTATATACAAGAATATGAAAAATGATAATAAGAAGTTGGTGAATGTGAAAAAAAAGATATTTTTAAACTCTAAAATAATAGAGATAAAATGAGATAATTCAAGCTGTAAATGTATGTTTGGAGATATATTTTCCAAGGATGATTAATTGGACAAGGATACATTGAATGTTATAATTGATGATACTATTACGATAAAGAAATAGAATAAAATATCGAATGATTTTAAATCTGTCATTTCTTATCATTTTAATGATAATGTTCTTATTGAAATTGAAGCATATTGTGAACTCTAATGGATAGTAAATGAAGGAATCTTCAAAAATTATATATTAAATATAGTTTTTGTCAAAGGTAATTGTTGATATGCCATTTTCATGTGTAATGTTTGTCAATCCTGTTTTTTTTTGGAAATGTTAATTTCAATGAAATAGAAAAGTTTTTTAATCATTTAATTTTTTAAATGTGGAATACATAGTCATTATGAAATTAACTATTTTGATTATTTTATGAACAACATGATTAAATACGAATTTATTGGAACATTTTCAATTATGTGTAATATTTTAAAATTCCACATAGTCTAGGTTCCTAATAGAATTCTGAAGAATATATAAGGGTTTAGAACACTATATTTTCATAATTGGGTAATTTGATATAGATTTTAAAAGTACCTATACTATTTTTCTCTGGTACCATAGTAATAAATTATATTTATATCCTTTTTTCAAATGAAAATGGTTATTCATGATTATTTTATGGTTTACTATCATTTACAACAACTAAATATAAATATATTTAATTCATTTCATATGTATAATAATTATTTATATATCATTAACAAAGATGGTGCCTCCAAGTTATTTATGATTCTTTTTCAATAGATACATAAATAATAATAATAGTTTACTATAAAATGATTTATATAAGAAGAATAACCTTTTATTACTGGATATATTTTAGAATAGGTTAAATATTTTTTTCAGTAACAGTTGGAATAATTTTTTAATTATTAATGTGTTTAGGTTGATTTTTTAGATTTATGGTATGGTTTTTACTAGTATTCTGTATTTTCATTAGATCAGTGAATGTATATCTTTTTTATGATAATTATTATTGATTATTTGGTAGTGTTTATTATAGTGTAAATATATAGATTAATATATCATACCAACAATTAGTTTTTGTTTTTTAATTTTATGTTGATATTTCATAAATGAATAATTTTTTTTTAAAATTGTAATATTACCATTAATAAGATGGGATGATTGAGTTATGTAATTATCATTAATGGGGATATTTTTGATTTAATTGTTTCCCTTTAGTTAAATAATTATAATAATTTTTCCCTTATTTAATGTGTTTTAATATTTAATTTACCTCTTTACATTCATTGTGATATATATTATTATATTATGTGTTTATTTCTATTATTTTGTCAAATTTATATCAGTTGTGAGTTTTATGTAATGTATATGAATAAGATAATTTAAATTTGATAATGATAATACAAAAATTATTTTTTCTTAAATATTTCTTTATATAGAATGCTACATATATTTTTAGATAATGGAATTCACACCTCACATTTCTGTTATGAAATATCGAATTCCGAAATTCACTTTACAATATCATCAGATTGAGAGATACGACACAACCATTGTAGATATGTGTATTATAATTCAAGATTATCATTGAATTAAACTAGTCTCAATGATATGTATAATTATGTATTATAATTCATGTATATCTGATGAAATATCATACTAACAAAAATAACAAACCTGAATCGATTAACCTTGAGTTGATGTTTAAATTATTACATTGGTACAATATACAATGGATTAAACCTCCTAGAATCGATATGTAAAATATTCATGCAAAATTAGATACATACATGACGTCCTTTTTAAATTGCGTTATATAAACATAAAATTAGAAATTCATTTGATCGTTTATAACAATTCAATGTTTCTTTCCCCATATCTCGGTGGGAGGAAAAAATGAATGGTGATATAAGATTTTTAGTAAGGGTTCCATACAACATGAGTTATCCTAGTTAAATATGGTATAATTAATATGGATAGGTGGAAGATAATTACACATTCAACTTAATTAAAAACTCGATAAAAAAATAAATCCATGGATAATATCAACATTTTAATCACATGGTTAGTAATGAAAATTTTTTAAATTAATGAAATGCATAATTTTATAAATTTATGATCTTACCACTAAGGCATCAATCCAAGACAATAGGAATCATACCCCCAAATCCTTATATCAATATATTTCACAAAACAACAGTCCCATTTTCCTTGAAATTATAATTAAATGAGATAATATATACTATGAAATAACCATTATATTTTATCTAATGATACATATCAATGAATTAAGGGGTTATCTATAATCCTGCATCACAATTCACTTAAACATGTTGAATGAATTTATAATGTATTTAATGGATAATATAATATGTAATCAATAAATATTATAAATTAACAAATAAAAATATTAAATTGAGAATATGAAACATCAAAATTTCCTATGAAAATAAAATTTATTTTTCACTAATCAGCCTTCACCTCATACAATATATAACAATGTGTATGTTCTTTTGTCATCTTTGAGATGTATAATTATAGAAAACAAATATTCAAGGAGGTGATATAATAATATTTGAAAAAATTATTTAGAAACCATAAATATATATATTTTGATGAAAGAATATAAATTTATTAGAAATTATTCTATAATGTAACAGATTCTCATTAAATAATTAGAGAGGAAAACAAATGGGAATCATTTAAAAGAACATTAACTAATTATTTTAATATTTTGTTTTAAAATGAAATTAATCATTTATATCCTCAATTCATGTGTTGTATAGTATACTAATAAAATATTCTTTATAAACTAATATAATCATGAAAGGATACCAGTCTTCTAAAATAATGTTCAGAGGGGATGAAAAATGAATTTAAGTAATTAAAAATCTATTTTCAATTATATAAGATTATAATGCCCATTTATATTAATATAAAAACTAATATATCATATAACAATTTTTAAAATATTTACTTTGAGAACCCATGAAAATTTTCGTGGATGATAAATATATAACAACAATTACTGTGTTGGGAATAGTCGTCCACACTATATATGAAAAAAATAAAATTCTTTTTACTATTTTGTAAAATGTCAAAATTGTAATTTTAAATAAATTTAAAACATTTATATGAATTTAATAGTTAATATAAAAACAAATGTATTCTAACAAATTAAATAATTTTATTTATTAACAAAAATATTGAATAATTTTTAATATCATAATTATGAAATAAGGTTATATTTTCAAAATAAAATTCTTTCAGTATTTGAAGACCAAATAGATAAAAGATTGAAGAAAATCAAAAAAACCCTAGAAATATCTATATGAGTATAAAATATACATATTTTAATAAAATAAAGAGTCCATAGTTTTTCTAATATAATGTTAAACATGAATAATATATTTTTTGAGAGATATAATAAAATAAACCATTATTAAATTAAAAACATTTGAATGAAAACCACATAAAAAGAAAAATCTATATTTAAAGATTAAATAACTCGAATAAAGTGTAATTAACGATATATTATGTCAAAGGGTATATATATATACATCATACAAAATAATTTTGGTGAATAATATTGAATAACTCTCATTAGACTGAAATTGTGATAGAAAACCCATACAATGGTTTCCTTATTGGTACAAAACATCATATACTCTTATTTAATAATAATTTTTGTTAATACATATATATGAACCAATTTCATTATATTCAATTTTATGGTCCTTTTATAATCATTTTCCATCCACTCATTATTTCATTCTAGCTTACTTTAACCACTTATGGTTTTTAATATTCCTCCGAAACTAATTTGGTACATTGACCATAGTCTAAATTATATTAAAATGTTCCCCTAAAATCTATGATGTTATTTTTTTCATGATTATAAATTTTATTCACTATAAAAAATATTATAATCAACCATTCATTTTGGTTATTTAAAAACAAAATAAGATTTCCATTGATGAGGTAGTCCAGTCACACATATGATGACTTCACCATTTTCCTATTGCTTCAAAAAATAGATAATAATTTCATAATTATATGTTAATCATAAATATCATATATACTCAATTAATTTTTTTATTGTGTTCCATGTACAGAGGAATTGAAATATAAATCACATTTCTTCAAGAAGGTGGTAGTCCACATGTATGCGGATGTAGGGTTATAATTTTTCCATAGATGCATGGTTAAGAAGATAGATGATATTTTATCACTACAAAAAACTAATAATAAAATAAATATGATATATATTCCTTAAATATATCATAATAATTTTTATAAAAAGGAGGTGATGGAAACTAAAATACAACCCTTCATGGAGTTGGTAGTCTATATGTACGTCCGAGAAATGCTCTCATTTCCCATTGAATGGAAATAATAAAGAAAACAATTGTAAAATTAAAATAACATAATTTAAATATATTATTTATAAATAAATAATTCATTCAGTATTCATTAAACTAATTTGAAGGATGTATAACTAAAAATATAATAAAATGTAATTGGTTAAGACGTAAACCCCCGTTTAATATCAACAATTTTATTTAGCTTTAGTCATTTGGAAGAGAGGTTAAGGAACACATAGAGGAATAGGAAACATAGTAAAATATATTTTAGTAAGAGCATGGATATTGTTTATGTTTAACACAAAACTCATATGTGTATTTTGAATTATTATATTATATATCATTTTATATGAAATAATACCTGATAATTTCACAATTTTTTAATGTTTTAGTGTCATGAATGAAATTTTAAAAATTAAAAGTCGTAAATACATGAAACATTAATGATAGGAAAAAAATACAATTCATATTTTTTTCAAATTATATTTTTTATATTTTATAATTATTTAAAAATAATTTAAAAATAATAAATAACATTTAAGTTAATTTTAAAAATAGATAATTAAATTTTAAATTAAAAATACAATGAAAGAAATATAATTATAATAAAAAAGTATAAAAATCATGTATAATTTATACATATCTATTTAATTCGTGTAACATCACAATTAATTCGAAAAATATTAATTTTAATGCACTTAAAATAACTCTCGTTATTATTATACTGCATGCATAAGTACTATATTAGCATTTCATAGTCAGTCACTCTAACTATAAGATTAAAAAATATCCAAATATAAATTAACATAATAAATATAACTTATTCAAATTAACAAACCATTTTTTACAACTAATAAAATCTATTAATATCTATGAAATAATATTATAAATTAATAAAAGATAAAGAGTGAAGTTTTTTAATTATCCTTCAATAAAAATAATAAAAATTTTATTATGATAAAAAAATTACACTCAATTTCAATAAATTCCATTATATAATTAGGATTGTCTAAGTAGACTCATACTGTGGAATATAGGCATATGTTTTATAAGATTATGAGGCACTATCCATATATTAAACATTGTTAAATCAATTTTACCATTTAGAGATGTGATAAACTTTAACCATTTCTAATAAATATTATGGATAAAAATTATAATGAACATATTATATAATATTTTCCATTATTATTCTATATATAAAAATCATTTTTAAATACTCAATTTTTCAATATGATAAAATTAATTTTGAATTATTTGTGAAATATGAAATGAAAAAAACATTCTTAAAAACACTCATTTAATCATAATGATGATTTTATAAAAAAAATAAATATATTAATGATTACCATTACTTTGGATTAATTATATTTTATTAATTTATAATTAAATTTTTTAAAGCAAATAAAAAATTAAATTATACAATTGAATTAAATTATTTAATTAAAAGAAGTTACATTTTGTAAAAAATTGGTATTTTTTTATATTCACCCAAAAATGAACCATATTTGAAAAATTTGGAAAAAATACCATAATATAATTATGAAATTGACAAATTTAAAAAATAAATCCATCTTATCAAATTAAATTTCTAAAATAACAAATGTATCTTTATAATTATTTTACAAAATGTACATTCAATACTCTTTTATAGTGAAATGACTCTTTTAATAATAAATTCTTCTTACACTTACATGATTTCATTATTGTCATTAAAAATTGTGTTGTTATTTCCAAATAAAAAATAAAAAAAAATTAATACATAAAACTACTCTGCATATGTTTTGTAACGTGGTTACATCTATTAGTACCCCTATGCCAATTTAATTTATGAAAGTCTTGTTTTAATAAGAATTATATATTATAATAATGTAATTTTATGCTTGATGTTTAATGTATCAAAAAAATCATAAATAGTTATCATAAAATAATATCTTGAGGTGTTACTTTAACCTATCCTTATTGAAATTACATCTTCAAATTTTAATTCATATTTATCATATTATGAAATAATAATTGATTTTTATGAATTTTAAATTCTATGTTATTACTAGAGAAAATTTTTTATCGAAAAAAACTATTTTAAACTATTTGTTTACCTTTATAATATCTCATCTTTTTGATGTTTTTTTAAAGTGTACATTTTTATATAAGTGATACATTCCAAAAAAATATATTACATATTTATATTATATTTATTGAGTTTGGGGAATAGAATAATATACATGATTCCATTCCACTCCATATAAAATATTTCCTCACATAATGTGCTTTGATATGTTTTATACCCCTATTTCATATTATTTTCTAAATGTTGAATGAAAAATTTATTTTTTTCATCGATTAAGAACGAAATTAAAATCATTACAGGTTGTGAGATCCATTAAAGCATATGTTTTTTTTCACAAATGGGTTTCTTAATTATAATTTATTCTATTTTCAATCTTTTGACAGGAAAATTTTATTAAGCATATGTAAAAATAATAGTCAACAAATTATACTTATAATTGAAGGAGTAATATTTTGATCCCCTAAACCCAAATTATAAAACCCATGGTTCGATATTTTAGATCTTATTTAAATACATTATAATCATATATTCACAAAGATTAACTATAATTACATGAAATTCATATAACATACTAAAACAAAGGGTTATGTATAGTGGGGATTCTCTACCATTTATAAGAAACAACACCGAATATTCAATCATTAGATGAAATATTTCCATGAAAAAAAATTCCAAAGACAAACCATTCACCTGAAAGATTTCTCAAATAAATCCTTTAATCTAAAATTCCCCCTTAATTATTCAGAATCTCTTATCATTACATTACTCTCTTTTATTATATATTCTAATGAAATTATAAAATTATTTTGTAACTCTTTGGGGAATTGATTCGAATAGTTACCCATCACCCTATAGTTGATATCAAAGACATCAGTGGGTTATTTAGAGAATTTACATTCACGAGACTTATAAACGTTGTCTCCACACATCAAATAAAATCACATCCCCTTTAGAAATATTCTTGGACGTTTATACATAAAGTTTCAGGTATTGTATGTTCTACAGTACAATTATTATTTTTTATCACATTTCACACTTCATAGATCACAATTTTCCTATACTTCTTTTTATTTCTTTTAAAAATATATGTCCTATTTAATTTATTTTTTATCTTAATCGCATTTGATACCATGTTACCATAATTTGGAACTTAACGTGAATCTAAGGACCTTAAAAATGATCTTCTTAAAACCACAAATAAAATGGGGAATACAAATTTTTTTATTACATATAAAGTATGTGACAAGCCTGGGTAATTTGGTAATTTTGGCCTTATACTCAGTAACACATTCCTCTCCCTTCAACTTAAGATTCAAAAATATTTGCTTCCATATTAACTAATTTTTCGGAGGAAATTACTTCACAATTTATTTCACATTAAAATTTATACATTTCATTATTTTTATCTCTTATCCATTAATAATATTCTAAACTAATGTAATTAAAAAAAGTTCATTTTCAATATTTACCAATTATAGAAATATCATTTTTTGTATTCTTTATCCATTTCTCTACTCCTAATGAATTATTAGTTAAATTATAGGGTGGAAGATTCTTCCACATTAAGCAGTGCAACATCATAACTCTATACTAAGGTGAAAACAATTTCTCTTTATAGAAATGATTATTGGTTACATCCAAATAGAGTAAATCTAATATATTGAAAATATGTCCCATTAAAACACCAATTTTATTAACTTTCTATAGAGAGAAATTTCTAAATTGAAAACATGCATTCATATGATTTACATTCTTTTTTCTAGTAGTTTTCTATGAACAAAAACACAACCATAGATAGCTAATTATCATGAGGAATATTTATCCGTGGATAGAAAATCCCTAAAAAGGTAAATTTTTGGAATATATTAGGATATATATCACAATGTGAATACTAGATATGTTGTTATAAATTCGATATTCCAAGGGTGCCAATAAAATTCCATTGATATTGACTATAACTGCCCTAAATACCATAACCCAAAACCAATGTTTACAATTTTACATTGAAAAAAAACACAAGGTATCCTGTCACGGCCTGTCTCCGAGGCCCTGGGACGTGACTACCCCAAACATGACTTCCATAGGCCAGGCAGGGGCTGGCGACTAGCACTGAAAGCAGTATTCCCTTAAACGGTAAGTCATTTCCATTAAACCTGCAAAACACATAGTCCTAGAACACAAGAAGAAGAAACTGTGTGGTAAACGTATGTAGTAAAAAGGGTTCTAAAAGAAAAGGGGGCCGAGATGCAAGCCCAACTTTAAATGTACATGTACCACTGAAAAAAAATACAACTGAAAAAGGGGAAATAGGTATTGGGCCATCCTTCAAGGATCATACCTGAAGGGTTGGTACAGATAGCCTCCTCAACACTCTATGTCTGTCTGTCTCTTATGTGTCCCGTGAAGTCTGAATCCCGCAAACCTTATCCCAACTGCTCATCGTCTGCACAAGACACACAAAGGATCGGGTGAAGCCCGTGCATGGGTGAGTATAAAAATACACAGTAGGGACCTCGAGACCCCCAAAGGTCTCTCATAATTCCAAAAAAAGGATAATCTCAGTCAGAAATCATAATGGAATAAACACCGCTTAAAATGAGTCTCATCTCAAACCAGGTTTTCAGTGATGTATCAATGTGCCAATGATTAGTCGTGAAGATAGGTAATCTTATTCTGTCAAGAGGCACTGCTTCTGACCATACAAAGTCTGACCCAAACATGTTTGAAAGGTAATACCCCCCTCAATGTCCCACATAGGATATGATCTTCCTAATATCAATAGGTATTTAACCCCAACAATGACCCAAACTATATCAGATCTGCCCAGGATCGGTATATCGCTAAACCATGATGGGCCACACTAAGGCTGGACCTCGTATGGTCGCGAGGTGCGGATCCACATAATACCACTAGGTGTGGATACATATAGGGCCACTAGGTGCTGATACACATGGGAAAAATAGGTGATGATGCACACATGACTGCTAGGTGCTGATCCACACATGACCTCTCTGTACTAACCTCTATATGATCTGTCTCCAACATCCACCTCCCTGCTAGCAATTAGATTCCTCATACATGGTGCACTCGAGATCAGTATAATATACTCTCAAGATATCGGTCATACCTAGACCACCACTTAGCTCTATAAAGAAGTAACCCAAAATACAACCATGTTGTAAGGGTTCCTTTGCGATAGACGGTGCGTCAATCAGATGCTCTGTTTGTGAGTTATAAGCATTTTAACTCTGGGGGACCAGTTGGATTTGGGTTCGATCCAACTTGGTCATACTCCAACTATCTCTAAAACTCAATTAGTGTATTCCAAATAGGATTTTCTCAATCCAACGGTCCCAACACCATAGACGGTTCGTCAAACAGATGCCTAGATCCCAAGTTATGGCCCTTTATGTTTTTTCTGGGCCCGGTGGGGCCCTAGTCCTGTCTGACACTGTCGGACTAAACTGGCCCGACCATAACTAGGCTGGGCCATGGAGGACTTGTCCTGTTGGGCTGAGCTCTAGCCTATCCTGCATGGGCCACCCGACCCATGAAGTACAACCCGCTAAGGGGCGGCCCATCCCGCAAAGGCGGTGTCCCGTTAGGGGGCGGCCCGCTAGTGCAGTGTCCCCATGCAAGGAATAGGCAGTGTCATGTGGGTGCTTCTCGGTCGTCGTCGAACCCTCCAGAGGTGTGGTATTGGCCTCCATAGGGGCTTTGGTTACGTCTTTTGTTCTCCGTGAGGGCACGCCACACCACCTCCACGGCCGGTCGGTGTTGGCCACTCCATGACTATTGTGGCTTTGTACCGTAGACTCCTATTGTGGCGTGCATCGGCCCGCAATAACTTTTGTAACTGGTCAGTGTTTCCGCGCCGCCAGTCTTCCATGGGGGTGTAATATTAGCAATGCGGTAGAGGGTTCGAGACATGTTTTCATGGCCCGCACCCTCCATGTTAGCTCATAAACAAGGGGCCAGATAAAGGGGGTAAAATAAATTCACTAGAATTCAAAACTAGAAATCAAAACCCCTACCAATTAATCAAGTTGGAGAGCCCCCACACTTAAAGGTAGATCATATTCTTCATTCCTGCAACAGGTTCCCAATGATGCCACTCATACACCATCGTTCTGTTTGTGGTTCAGTGTCACCCATCTCCTCCCACTGGTTTCAGTTCCTTCCTCTAAGGGTTATGCGTCTCAGCACTCCTTCAACACTTTTTTTGCTTGGTGAAGTTATGCCGATAACCCTCCCCAAACTCCATATATATTGGAGAGGGGGAGGGTATATAATGACATGGGGAATTAATGGGGGTTCATTAATTAGTAACCCTTAAAATTCCCCAATGATATCATTACGAAAGATTAAAAGGACAATCCGTTTATTGGATTGACACATCGCTGACCCCACACTCTGCTTGTCCATTGGTGGAGATGGAAAGAAATAAAATAATAAATTAATCTAATTCATGTATTTTAAAATAGTCAAAAAACATAACCTTTTCTCCAGACCTACTATGGTCAAAGTAAATCTTCTCTTAAGTGAATCCCGATACTCCAAATTCAATGGTGCCATCATATTTTTAATCCAAGAATTGGATCAAAAATTAGAAAATGCCACTCCCACATTTAATAATGGTACCCTAAAAAAGTTCAATAAATTCATTTCGAGCACTCCGATCAACAGAATAAGGAACTGTCAAATTTTACAGATTAAAAAAAATTTCATATAATTGAAAAATAAATTTACATTAACAATCTGGGTCTTTAAATTCTCCCCATCGTAGGGATTTTTGTCCCCGAAATCCACAACATAGACTAAGAAAAAATGGTGGTACAGAGCATGAATCTTGGCAACCTGCTCCCATGTTCTCTCCTGAAGGTTCTCGTGCTGCCAGTCAACATGCACCAGAGGTATCGACCGCCCATGAAGGACTCCCTCATGTCAATCCTTAATCATCACAGGAACCTCTGTAAACATCTCCCCATCATCCAAGTCAAGATCTCCATGGTCGATGACATGAGATGGGCCATGAACGTATCTCCTCAGTTGGGATACGTGGAATAATTTGTGGACCCACTCCAACTACAGTAGAAGTTCCAAGTGGTATGCTGCATCACTAATCCAATGAAGTATCATAAATGGTCCGATAATCCTTGATGATAACCTTCCACCTCGTCCAAATCGTCGTAGTCCACGCTGAGGGGAGACTCACAAGAATACATGGTCCCCTACTGGAACTCCAAAGGACTCTGTCTCCTATCATCATATGACTTATTTCTACTCTGTGAATTCTTCATCTATTCTTAGATGATCTTCACATTCTCAGCGGTAGCACGTACCAACTCTGGACCCATATGTGCTGACTCCCCTGGGTCTGTCCAGCATAGTGGTGATCTGCAAGGTCGAACGTATAGGGCATTGAATAGTGCTTTACCTATGGTGGAGTGATAACTATTGTTGTAAGAAAATTACACCAAGGGATAATGATCCTCCCAACTATGACGAAAATCATTGACACAAGCACAAATAATGTCCTCCAGCATCTGAATGGTCTGCTCCATCTGACCATCTATTTGAGGATGAATGGAGGTGCTCAAACGTAGCTGAGTCCCGAACTCCTCCTTCAATCCCTTTTACAGTCTAGATGTAAAATGTGGGTCATATTCAGAGACGATCGTCGATGGAACCCCATGAAGTTGCACAATCTCTTGCACGTAGAGGCAACCCAATCCCTCTACTAATCCCTACACTCGGATAGGTGTGATGTTGGAAGAAATGGTTGGTCGGTCAATGATCATCCAGATAGAATCATGTCCCCAAGACGTACGTGGAAGACCTGTCATAAAGTCTGTGGGAATCCCATCCCACTTCCTCTATGGCACCTCTAGTGGCTGAGATAAGCCTACATGAACTTGATGTTTGACCATCACTTGCTGGAATGTGAGGCATCATGAAACAAACTTAACCACTTCCTTCTTTATCCCTAACCACCAGTGTTGGTGCGGGAGATCCTTGGACTTCTTCTCCACACAATGATTTATCTCTAGAAGGTATGTAAGGAACTTCCTAAACACCTCCTACCGTAGCCCGACCAGTACCATGGTACATCCTATGAAGAGGATGACGTTCTCTCCACCTTCATAAAATCCATTAGGTGCATATCCTTAGGATATATGAGCAAGTCGAGCCTCGCAGTTAAATTCCCCAAGCTGCGCCTCCCTGAATCACTAAAGGAGTGGGGGGGTGACTGTTATAGACGGTGGGGATGACGCTCCATTTCTATCTATGAAAGATATCTACAATGAAACTAGCTGCTTTGTCTCCTCACTCATCAAATATAGACCATACCTCCTGCTGAATGCATCTTCTACCACATTCCCATTTATTTGGAGTGTAGACTATCTCAATGTCATAGTCGTTGAGTAACTATATCCATAATCACTGTCTCAGGTTCAGGTCCTTATGATAGAAAATATACAGGAGACTCTTGTGACTAGAGTAGACAATAAAACATTCAGCCATCATATAATGTCGCAACATCTTCTAGGAGAAGACAACTGCTGCTAACTCCAGGTAATGGGTAGCATATTTTTGCTCCTACTGTCTTAGTTGTCATGATGCATAAGCGATCACTGCACGATCCTGCACCTGGAAAGACCCATGTCCCATCCCTGATGCATCCTAGTAGACTACATACCCAATTCTCTCTTCTAGTAGGCTCATGATGGGGGAAATCATCAGTCTGTACCTCAGCTCATAATAACTCGTCTGGAATCTCCCTGTCTACATGAAGGTCTTCCCCTTCTTCTTCAACGATGAAAAGGGTTCCATGACTCTAGAGATGTTATCCATGAATCTAAGGTATTGTGGAGCTATACTCCGGAAACTCCGCACCTTGGTCACACTCCTGGGTGGCTCCCAAGAACGAAAAACCTCTATCATCACTGGATCCACTGCAACTCCAGCCTTTATAATAACGTGCCCCAAAATGTTGACCTCTCGTATCCAGAATTTCCACTTCGAGAGATTACCAAAAACTTGGTGCTCTTAGAGGGTTTGAATGTTTATCTGTAGATGATAATAATTATCCTCCTCTGTCAATGAGTATATCAAGATGTCATCGATGAACACAACCAAAATGTGATTGTGGTACGACTAAAGGATCATGTTCTTGAGTACCATGCCCACCTCTTTGGCATTGGTCATGCCAAAAGGCATAACCAAGTACTCATAGTGGCCATAACGATACCAGAAGTCTGTATTCTACACATCCTCATCTTGTATCCCAAGATGATGATATCCTGGTCTGAGGTCTATCTTTGAAAACCCACATGCTTCCTCCAGCTGATCAAGAAGATAATCAATCAGAAAAAGTGGATAAATTTAATTAAAACTCACCTGGTTCAGGCACCGATAGTCCACATAGATTCTCAAACTCTTATCTTCCTTCATGGAAAATAAAATCTGGGCTTCCCATGGAGAAACACTGAGCCTTAAGAACCTCTTTTCCTACAAGTCCTCCAATTGTAACCGTAACTCACAATGATCTATGAGAGCCATCCGATATGATGATGTAGATATCGACATCGTCTCAAAGAACTGGTCAATGTAAAAGTCTACCTCTCTGGGTTGAGTTAGTCCCATAAAAACATCAGTAAATACTTCGGCATACTGGTCCTCCACTATAGGATTTCTCAGACTCTCAACATCAACTACTCTGTGTGTAAGTCTAGCCAACTAATGAGTAATCAGCTGCACCCTCCTTTGGGTAAGTCCATCCTATACTGAAATGGTTACCTTCTCACCGATGAAGGAAAACCTAGCCCATTCGCGCAGACACACAACACTTTGTGCCAAATATAGTCAATCTGAGCATAGGCTGGGTATATTAGTCCATACCCAAGATGAAATCGTAAGGACTCAACGCCACTACATGGAGATCCCAGCCAAATCTCTCTCCCCCTAGAGTAATATCACATAACTGGCACAGTGGGTAATCATCTAATTAGCTCTCATAGAAATCTCTGGCCATAAGGATCGATCCAACAGCTCCACCAGAATATCCAAGCTCTAAACGAGGGATATGGAAATAAAAGAGTGACTAACACCTATGTCTATAAGAAATGAATCTAAGGTGGAGTAGACACAGATTGTACCTCTAATAATCTTTATAACACCATGGTAGTAGGCCTAATCTACCTATAGCTGAGCTCATCCCTGTCCTCCTGCTCCATGTGGTCGGGGTGGAACACCTAGCGGTGGTGGCGGTAGAACCTCGTATCGCCACCCATTGCCTACTGCATGGCTAGCTCCTCTTCCACATCCGCCACCATCCGAATCTTATATATATTTTTTCTACCTCTTCCTCGGCAGTCCCTCGACTGTCTGATCATCTTCTGTACGACTGGTTGGGCCATCGTGAGCCATGTGACCCAGCCCGCCACACGTGTAACACTGTTTGTCCCTCGCTTGAATTCATATGCCTCGCGAGGCCCGCACCTCCTACCATGTGTCCTGGGGTCATCCACCATAAGGTCGGGTATACTTGGACATCTATTTCATTGGCCTGCTTCCTGCCACTGATGACCCTGCTACTAGAAATCTTGCGGTGGATCTCGTTGTGGGTGCCTGCTCTGCTAGGAAGTTATCAACCAACAGTGCTCGCTCTTGTACCCCATCATGAGTCAGTATGATGAGATATAAAATTGATGCTCTGATCTCTCATTGTAGACCCTGCTCAAAGGTCCGGGACCTAAAGAAGGGGCCTCGTACCATGTCGGTGGAGTAAAACGAGATATCAGTGAACCTCACCGAGTACTGGTCCACTGCTATTCCACCCTACTATAGGTGTCTCATATCATGTATACACACAGAGCGTATGGTAACTGGGATGAACTTAACCCTGAAAAGGCTCTTGAAGTTCACCTAGATAATGGTCACCTCATCATGTATCTAGAACATCATGATACACCATCCCCCTACTTCTGCCTAGAAGGGACTGGATGCTGGGATCCCAATAAGGTTAGTTGGTGTCCCAAAAAAGCATAAAACTCTAACTATAGCCTCCAGCCAGTCCTCAGCCGCCTGTGGGTCCGTAATGCCTCGGAACATTGAAGGCCTCTGCCAATGGAACTCTTGCAAGGTGGTTTGTCAACATGCACCATCTGCTGGTGGGGCTGGTGGAAAAGGCTTCCCAATAGGTATTGGTGCTGCTGGTTCACCACCCATGGTGCTAATGCCTTAAGAAGGCCCTGCACTAAGGCCTCATAACTCGGTAGGCCTTTATCTCATACTCTCTCAGTAATTATGGCTGGCTATCTATGTGGAGACATCATGAATGAAGATAGGTTTGACACAATCAATAAGTTATATCTAGTGATACAACTCAATGAGATCACTAGAAAAACACTTTAGAAACACACACAATCATTGCTTCCTTGTACTAGGTTAGAAATATGAATTCAGGGTCCTAGTGTATGTTTTACTTTAGCTGCAGCCCCAACACTGGACTCCTGGAACTGAAAAACACATTCATAACACATAACACTATTGCCACATTGAAAAGTTCAGGGTCCTAGTTCTTCGGTAGAACATGCTCCTCTAATACAACATTGTCATGACCCGTCCCCCAGGGCCTATGTTGTGACTACGCCAATCCCCCCATCCATAGGCCAGGGGCTGGTGACTAGCACAGAAAGGCCTATTCCCAATAATGGGAAAGCATTTCCATTAAACCTGTACAACACATGGCCTGGGAACACAACAAGAAGAAACTATTAAGTAAACAACTATAGTAAAAATAGTGATAAAAACAAAGGTAGTCGGAATGCAAGAGAAACTTCAAAAGTACAAGTACCACTTAAAGGAAAAATATAATTGGAAAAGGGAAAACAACAACTGAGTCGTTTTCCAATGATCCTACCAGAAGGGTAGGTACAGATCGCCTCCTTAGCACTCCATGTCTGCATATCTCCTCTACGTACCGCATTGTTCTCACTCCCTCAAACCTCATCCCAACTGTTCGTCATTTGCACAAGACACAACAAGGTGTGGGCGGATCCCGTAGAGGGTTGAGAATAACAATACCCAGTAGGGACCTCGAGACCCCCTAGGTCTCTCAAAATTATATAAAGGATAACTGAAAAGCATAATCGCAATCAAAAATCCCAAACCAGTAGACATTGCTAAAAAAGAATCTCATCAGAAACCAGATTTTCAGTGAAGTATAGATGTCCATATGATTGGTAGCAAATCTAGGTAATCTTATTCTGTCAAGAGGCACTGCTTATGACCAAATAGAGTCTGAACCATGTAGTATCGAAATGTACTAACCCCCACAATGACCCACAAAGGATCTGATCTTCCTAGAATCTATATATCGTTGAACCAAAATGGACCCCTCTAAGGCTGGTCCTTGTCAGGTCGCGAGGTGATAATCTACACAGGACTGCTAGGTGCTGATCAAAAAAGGAAAAATTGGTGTTCAACCATATAGGACCGCATTGTACTAACCTCCATATGCTCTGTCTCCAACCTCCGCCTCACTACCAGCCAATGGATTCCTCGCACCCTGTGCGCTCGAGTTCCATAGAATTTTCCATTGAGATATTTTCCATTACTCGACTGCCACTAATATCAATAAATGAGTAACCTAAGGACTGCTATGTCGTAAGGCTTCCAACGCGATAGACAGTGCGTCAATCGGATGCCATGTCTGTGAGTTATAAGCATTTTAGCTCCGAGGGTTGAGTGGGATTTGGGTTCTATCTAACCTGGCTATAATCCAACATTCCCCAAAACTCAAGTGGATTATGCCAAAAAGTATTGTCTCGATCCAGGGGTCTCATAACTGTAGACAGTTCATCAAACAAATTTCCTTTTCCCATGTTTTGGCCCATTATGTTTTTCTGGGCCCGGTGGGGCCTGGGTCCGGTCCAACCCTGTCGGATTGACCCGGCCAGACCTGGTCTAGGTTGGGGCATGGCAGACATAGCCTACTAGGATGAGCTCTGGCATGAACAACAACAGGGAAGCCTAAAAAAGGGGGCCCACAAAGGCGGCCTAATCCATGTTGGACAGGCTACAAAGGGGCGGCCCAGCCAGCAAGTGGGCGACCGCTCATTAGGGAAGTGTCCCAATAGGGCGGAGGCCCAACCTGAGGGGAAGTGTGGCATGTGGTGTGGTCCACACTAACCAGCATGAGGGGTGTTACCCCCATTCTCCTGAACTCCCGAATGGCCAGGAGGACGTTCAGTTTGCGAAGCAATGACACGGCATGGGCGCTTCTCGATCGCCGCAGAACCTGCTGGAAAATCTTGTTCATCCTGCACCACAACTTTGATCGTATCTACTATTCACCTGGTGTGTTTTGGTTGCCTTTCCCCCTACTCATTAGTGGAATGGTTCTTACGCCACCTCCCTTTTCATGAATGAACGTCGTGTGAACTACCTTCTCCAATCGCCGCGGGTGACGTGCCACGACGCTTTGGTCACAGGCGCCCCACGACGGCACGCCACACAACCTCTGCAACCGTCCGGTGCTGACCACTCGGATGATTTATGTGACCTCCTCCTGGGGTGTGCTTTAGCGTAGGACAACTTTCATAGCTGGTTGGTGCTTTCTCACTGGAGTTCTTCTATGGAGGGCATATGATCAGAAAAGTGGTAGAGGGTTGCGGCTGTTTTCATTAGGTTCGCACCCATCACATTATCTCATAATCAAGGTGGAGGATAAAGGGGGTTCTATTAATACACTTTAATTCAAAATAAGAAATCAAAACCCCTACCATGTAAACCCATTGGAGAGAACCCGCGCATGAAGGTGGATCATGTTCTTTGTTCTTGGAACTGATTCCCAACGACTCCACTCATACATCGTCCTTCGGTTGGTGTTTCGGTGACACCTGTCACCTCCGTCTGGGATCAACTCTGTCCTCTAAGCGTTCAGCATCACGACACTCCTTCGCCACTTCGTTAATTGTATAAATTGTGCCAATACCCCTCCCAAAACTCCATATATATAGGATAGGGGAAGTGTTAGTAAAAACGTGGGAAATTAATGGGGGATAATTAAATAGGAACCTTTCAAATTACTCAATGACGTCGTTACTTAAGATTGACAGGTCAATCCATTAATTAGCTTGAAAAATTGTTGGCCATACACTCTGCTTGTCTGTTGGTGGAGAAGGAAGAAAATAAAATAATAAAATAATTTTATTTTATTTATTTTAAAAAAGTCACAAAACACAAATTTTTCCCAGACCTATTATGGTCAAAGTAAAGCCTCCCTTAAGCGAATATTGGCATTGAAGATTCAACGGTGGACTCAGATTTTTTAATTCGAGAACCAGTTCAAATGTTAGAAGATACTGCTCATGCTTTCACTGAACATACCTGAAAAAAGTTCCATAAATTCATTCTGGGATCTCCAAGCCTCATAATCAGGCGCCTTTATTTTTCGCAGACTCTAAATAATTCCATATAATTGATAAAAAAATACATGAAAAATATTGGTCTTTATAGATCACACCACCATGTACTAATCAGTTCAGTAGTAATATATATATATATATATATATATATATATATTAGTTTCACAATATATAGAATGATAAAAATAAATACATGAAAACATTTTTTATACTTTAAGATCATCCACATAATCCATATTCAAATTCCACTTAATGGGAAACGAATAATGAATGATCTTATGTGCTAGTTATGGGTAGTGTATATTGTATGTTTTCATCATAAAATATGGCTTAAAAAATATAAAAATATAGATTTCAAAAGAAAAAGAATAGATAAAAATTATCCTGGGATATTATAAACATAACAATCATGTTGATTATAATTACTGAATTTAAAATGAAATATTTATATACTTCTACACATTCATTATCTTACCATTTATACCTAATTCCATGGAATCATAAAACATTAAATAAAAAATGGTTCCAAAATATATTACTTTCCATTAACACCTCATTATATGACATTATCATTCCATGGGCCAACATACAACGAGAAATACCCATTCATGTCTTTCTCTAGAGTCTTATCATGCATCAAGGTGAAATATGTATCGTTCATAACATAAAACATATATATATCTAATTTGTTTCTAATATATTATATCAAAAATATAATAAATAATAAAAATTAATTATCAGTAAATAATTATATTTATTAAATCAAGATTATGGAAAATAAAAATTTACCCAGTAAATGAAATAACATTCATGGTGACCTTCTTGAAGTGAATACTATATATAAAAACATGTGTTCAATTTAGTCAACAATGTGAGGAATAATGGTAGAGTACATTACTTCAAGTGGATGATTTTATTCCCTATGAAACACTTATGAATATACCATATTTCATTATTTTATGATTCAATCCCATAAGTTTATTATAAATGATGGTTTTAATTAAAATAAATATTTTATAAAATCCGAAATAAAAATATAAGAGAATCGTTAAAAATATAATTCTTTAAATATCATGTCTCATTGATGTTAAAATGAAGATCTAAATTCTTTGGAAACCATCTTCACATGTTTTTTAATATATTTTTAAAATATTTATTTCAAAAAAATATTATCATGAAAAGACAATTTGGTAATAAAATAAAACATTGAGTAGAAGATAAAATATATTTTTTCAACGGGAAATATCTATTCAATTTATTATGAAAATAATAGCATTTTATTTTACTTTAAAAAATAAATATTTACAAAACAATGGCTGAATTATTTTCTTTAAATCACCTCATAAACATGTAAGGAAGATATATAAAAAATAATAGTCATGGAGGTGAAAATACCCATCAACAATACATAAATTAGAATAACATTACATTCATGAATTTTGAAAATGAAAAAATATAATAGTTTGGGAAATTTTAAAAATTATATTTTTAAAAAACTATTGAAAATGACGATGGTAGTATAAAAATAAATTTTCTTATCCCTTAAAACAATATATAAATTTTAAAGAAGAACTTATTGGTAAGAAAATATACTCAAATTATGAAAGTAATTATAGTTATATTTTGATAAAAAATTCATTATGTATTTTAGTAAAAATGAGAGTAAAATCATGATGAAAAAAATAGAAAACAAAAACATTACCTAATGGAATAATAAAATATATAGTGTTTAATAAATTAAATAGTGTGTATTTCATTCGTTGTAAATTTAAACATGAATAATCTCAAAAAAGAGTGAGATTATAAAATAAACCATTACGCCTTCGATAATTTTTTAGTCAAATCCTCTAAAAAGTAAAAATTTGAATTGAATAATTAAATATCTTGAATAAATATTAATTCATTATATAATATGTGATGTTTGTTTCATATAAATTTCATTTAATTTATGAGGAACATAATATAAAATATATATCATTAGAGTGTAGTTGAGACAAAAAAAACCTCACTTTTGGTTCCTGCTGGGACAAACACATTATATTTTCTTACTTGTAAATTTAAATACATTAAATAAGTGTTTAAGAAAAATTTTCATTTATATTACAATTTTAATGTTTTTTAAATAATTTTTAATCTAGTAACTCTATATTGCTTGGTTATATTGACAACTTAGTGTTGTTTGGTCAATTTCTAAAAAATACATTCAGAATTTTGACTATGGTCAAAGGTGTAATGAAATTGTTACATCATATTTAGATGTTTAATTAAATAAATAATTTAAATTTTATTCATTATATGAAATATTATAACTATACATGAATGACGGTAATTGAAAAAAAAAATTCATGTAGATGGTAGTCTGTATGTAAGGATGATGTCATTTTCCATTTCTAATTGTTTGAATGAAAAAAATGTATACCATGAATAATCCTAAAATAATTATATTTAAATAATAAATATCTTATATATTCAATCAATATATTCATATTTTTTTCCAATAAATAGTAAATCAATAACCATTCACATTTCATTTTTTATGTGGTAGTACACACATACACATAATAGGTATTATCATTTACCAATGTATAGAAGGGTAAAAATGTAGATGATATATTCTAATTAAAATAATGATAATTTCATATATATCATATATATTCATTAAATATATCATAATAACAAGACATGAAATCGAGTAATGTAAAATGAAATGCATATATTTTTAGAGACGGTGGTCCTTTGTTATGCACGAGCGATGATTTAATTAACCATTAGATGGAAATGTGGTAGATAATATACAAGAAAAAAATTAAATTAAATAATATTTATGATATTTAATTATTGATTTTATGCTAAATAAAATAGATTTTAAGTAGAAATAATTTGAAATGAACTTCAAAAAATCAGTAAAGTTGTATTCCACCTCTTCGGATACCCTCATTTCAGTTGATGTTAACTACTTTGAAGGAGATGTTTATGGTCCCTCCAAGGATGTTTGAATGTTTTAATGGAAAATTATATTATAAATTTCATGGGGGTTGATGATAAAATTAAAATAAATTATTCCTTTATAATACATATTTTTTTCCCATTTATAGGAAAAACCCAAATGGAATTTATCCATTCCATAATGATACATATATTATATTCAATAGTGATTTTATTTGTGTACTACATATATTGGATATGATTTTTGTTAAAGATTTTCTACAAATATTTTGTTCATTTACATGTCCTCGTATTATTTTCTCTTTCATGGGGTTTTTATGTTGAGATTACCAATGTTTTAAGGGTTATCCATCATAATATTGGTTTATAAAGACATGTTTTTTATGCAATAATTTTTTTAATGAGGTATAAATAAGAACCCTTTGATATTTTAATTCACAAATCTCGTTATTTTCAATATATTTGATGTTATTTGTATATGGGTATTAGAATTCATATGTTACCTGAGCGGTAAAAGTTTTATGTTATAATCTCTTTTAAGAAGGAATATTGGTGACTAAATTTATAAGGATAATCGTAAATGAAAATTCTCTCCAAAATAACATTAATTTTTTTCCTTTTTCTATTTCTAGATATGAAAAAATTTAATTTAATGTTCCACCCATTAGGTACTCAATAGTACGAATGACTTTGTTTAAGAAAAACTAACATTATTTCTTACATTCATCGAAAAATGTTTTCATCCATATCAATGTTTTTATATTAATTATTTTCAAGATTTTTTTTAATATTATCCTATGTTAGTTAAAAAAATTTCCACTAATGTTTTAATTTATATATTATTCCATATGGAATAATTTTATTTTTTTATGAATGAGGTTGTTTTGATAGTGTACAAAAAATTTGAATGGAAGATTTTTTTTTAAGCACATGCTTGAAAAGAATTTTGAACCCTCCAGAATAATAAATTATTTGATGATTCATTACATGTACATAAGTAATTTTCTAAAAGAAATTTATTCCATAATTTTTTGAATATTTTTATTTTAATTATTTAAATTCAATATGAAAAGGGTTTTTTCTTCCCAATATATTCCAATTCATTTTTAATACTTTTTTTATCTATGATGAATTATTTATATGTTGAAATGTTTCATTGGGATATTATTCTTTGACACAATCTATAATTTTTTTCTGATATGTGTATAGTTGTAAATTCAAAATGTTAATGAATATCAATGTATTTTCCATGGATTATGCTATGTTGATTTTTTAGATCATGTGGAATATATATTAATGGATTATGAATATGTGACTGGTGGGCATGATATTATATAAACCATTAATGGATTTGGAAGAAATTAATCTCAAATTATATCATAGGGAACATATGATGTTATCTTAAGACTGAATTGAGGTACACATGAGATTATCCAATGCTTGAAAGAGGCACACATGCTGTTATCCAATGTTTGAAAGAGATTACACATGAATTTATCCCATAACCAAACCAAGTACATTGGTGAATATCCCAAGACTATTTTGTGATGAATATATTAGTGGGTAGATTTTATATAATAATTTTATTATTATGAATATGTGTCACTATATGAAACACTAATATGATTAAAACTTATCACCATGTTATTCTCTCATGGTATACATTTTTTTATTCCATTGTGATTTATATCATATCAACTACCATAAATTATTAAATGAATCATTATTATGAACTTAAAATATATGGGTTTCGCCTTCAATGGTGAATCTCATTTTTTCATACAATAATGATTCTTTTATAATTAAGTGATAATTGATATATACTTTTATAACCCATACTGAGAATCTATACTCACCCATTATTTTCTTATTTCCCACATATGTAGAGAATTTTTGAAGGTATTATATGTCTATGAAGGGTAATAGATATGATGAAATATATGGGAGAATATATCATTAATTTATGTCTAATATTTTAAAGTATTAATGTTTACAAAGTAATAAAAACCATATTGTTATGGAGTGGATTGTAATGATATGAAATTAATATTATTCTGATTATATATAATATATATATATATATGAAATGTATGAAATTTATTACTAAATATTAGCCAATAACTACACAAAAAATCTTACCAAACATACCATTTTCATTAGGATTATGTTATTATATTAATATCACCCTATGAATAATTAATGTGTAAACCAAAAGAGGTATCTCAAAGGAGGGAAATTTGTCCGTACCAAAAAATTAAAATTTATTTCTTCTTATAATTCATTTAAATATGTTGTTATCATTAGAAAATAATTACACAAGTACCATCAATATATTTTGAATTTATTTTGATTAGGTGAAAAATATTTTCCAAATTTTTTCTTCAAAAATAAAATGAAAATATTATTTGTGTCAACGTATGACCTACAATATCCACATTGTGGAGTAATTCGATTTACATGGACACCTTATATGAATATATATAACATTGATACTAATATATATATATATATATATATGTATATGTGAGTATGATATTAATGAAATAATTTTTATTATTTAATTATACAACACCATTTATATCCTTATCTTTCCACTATGTTCCAAATTAGAACTTTTCTTGTGCGTACTCATGGAATACCACCTCCGAGAAGCGATGAAATTCGGTTTTATTAACTACATTTCATGGATGATTTTACATATTCTTGTAATTAACATATATGATATTAATTTCATGATTTAAAATTTCTAGATGATGAAATAATTATCATGATGTAAGGAAATAAAATACCAAAATGTAAGATACATGAAATATGAAATATTTTACACTAAAAAAAGATTATTTTTATTTAGAATTATTCACGGATTAAAGGAGCCCGATCTAGGGAGATTCTTGAAAATGATAAAGAAAGAAACTAGATGGACTATTTTCAATGGATCTGTGGGACTTATTATTTTTTTATTTGATTTATTGTAGGATGGATCCCCCGACAGATAGTATAATGATTCATTAGTAGAATATATGTTTATTTTCCATTAGTTTTTCTGTATATCTATATGTGAAAATTCCAAAGAGCACTACCCTTTTATGAATCTTAAACAATCTTAGAATATTCTTGTTGGACCTTATTTAAGAGTGGAAATCTTGATGAATGAGGATGAATGTTTGATTTCTGCTTCTTGATGGAATTTTACATCCTTCTACAATGATAATTTCTGATGTTTTTTTAAAAAAGGTGGACACTAAAGAGTGATTGAGAGGTGTTATGTGGCCATATATAGGAATTATATAGGATTTCATTCAACGATTGGATGTTTTGTTCTTCCAAATGGGAAAATCCATGGCAATTGGCTGATCTTGTAAATTAATTTTCATCGATAATGGGATCTTCTTATTGAAAATGTATTGAAATTCTATGTGGACTAAACAAAACAATATTCTGAGATTTATATTCAAAAAGTAATTAATGGGGATTTTTTTGAATCTCTGAAACCATGTACTATTAGATTATTATAATGGATTCTTTATTTTAACACATTTGAGGTAAGAAAATCAATTTTGTAAGATTGGGTTTGTAATTTTTTCCTCAATTAGATCTATTGGCACATAAATAGTTTGTTTGATATTGCTTCATCCACTAGAGTTAAAATCAAAATAGATTATGCAATTGAACAGGATAACTTTGGGTACATTTCCCGATTTCTTAGTGATGATTACATTAGCTCAATTTTAAATAAAAAGGTGTTTCCTTCCAATCAGAATATTATCTGAATACTTATGTTGAATATAATAACATACCTCCAATACACTATTATTGAAATGTAATTAGGTATGCTAATAATTCATGTAAAAGTAATCTAAATTTATAGCTCGACCTCATCTACGATCTTTATGCCTATAATTGAAAGAGAGAAGTATATATGAATTATAAATGTTTTGATAATGTTAATAATAATAGAAAAAGGATGAACATTAATCCTATTACTATTATATGAATGATAAAGAATCTATGAATAAACTCATAAATTATGTCTATCCTAGTGTGAATGATACATTTAAAGGAAATTCCTCTTCTTATGTAATGAGCCTAAGTTGGTTGATTTTATGAAAGTCATTTTAGAGGATTTAAAGAGTTTGATATGATCTTAGTAATTCTAAATTTGGTCCTGAATACTCATTCTGAGATTATCCTACATCATAATACATTAGGTAATATGGTGAAATAGATTTGTTTTTGTCCTTTTGCATATTTGGATGTTAAGGGGAGTCAACCTATTAATAATATGGGTGGTGCTCATATACATCATAATATGGAATCTTGGGATGCAATCACGACTGTTGTTTCTTTATAATAAGTTGAATGTGTTCATTATGAAGTATATTTAAATGAGGAGTTTCATTATATATTAAAATTATTATGATTTTGTTCAGTGTGTTATATTAGAGGAAACTTCTACAAAGAGTGATACTTTTGGAAAAGGATTCATATAGTTTATGGCTTCTCATTATTCACGAAAATCCTAAAATGGTGGTGTTTTTAACCATCATGATGTTAAAAAAAGGTTATTTTCATCATGAATTCCAGAATATATTTAATTCCACAAGAATATCAGATAATTGGAAAAATATCACTAGTGATTATGGGGTGAATGATTTCACTCCCATCAAGTATTCGTGTAGAGGTGTCCATGCCTCCTTTAAGGATTATTTTACAAATTAAAAGAATAGGCAGTTGATATTGTGTTTTTCACTCCTACTAATTAAAATAGAATGATACATATCGGCCATTTCTACCTACCATGGTTTGTGTTTACCACATCATCATCTATAGATTCCAAAAAGACCAATATAGAGACCCTTAATATCATCAATCATGGTAATTATAAATTTGAGTCATAAATTTATGATGATTATTATTGTGAAAATTATTTTTCATGAAATGATATTTAAATCTATTGTTTTCTAGGTGAGGGAAAGTCCTTTAGTTTGGCCCTTACCACTTCACTAGTGACTTTTTATTTCATCTTTAATAAATCTAAATAATATTTAGCATTTAGCATAACTTTTTTTTGTAAATAATTTCATAATAATAAATGAGTGTTGAAATTTTATAAGTGGTTCGTATATGTCTTTAAAAGTATGAATATCATTACGGAATGTAGGTATAATGAATTTATATTTATTATACATGATTTTCAAATCACTTTTAACCAATGAAAAATATGAGGTAAGATTTTATTACACAATCACATTATTATTCGAGATTGATTATGATTGTATTTACATTGGACTAATTATATGATATTTACATATTAAACAAAATATATTTTCATATCCTATAGTTATTTAATTTTTTTTCAAGTGTTACATCCGTATCTTACTTCATTGGAAGTCAAAATATGAAAAGAATATGTTTATGGAAAAGCAATATATTTTATCTCCTGGTTTAAGAATAATTTACTTCCATTTTTTTATTACGTACATAGATATAATGATTTTCCCCAATTGTAGAATATCTATTTAATGTCATTTAACCATGTTTTACATTCTATAAAAAAATTCAAAAGAATTTTCTTATAGTTTTCAGAATGCAGAAATATTTTCATAATGCATTTGTGGAATCTTTGTTTTAATGTATACCAAATTAAATTATTTTCCCAACATCATGATCATTATTTAAATTGAAGCTTCCATTATTATTTTAAGGATTTTTTTGAAGTAATATTTGTGATATTATTTAATAAATTATTAGATTTTAAATTATTTTAAAAAAAATTAAAAATGTATTTTACTATTAAATTTTTCTAGTGGTATTTTAAAAATATTTACATAATTTTCAACATACTATGATGATTAATTTTCATTAATATATATATTCTTTAATGATACTATATAACTTATTTCTTTTTATGTCATATTACATTGTTGTTATATTTACTGATTGGGAAAACTTTTCACATCTTATATGATAGTATTTAAATATGAATGTTTATGTTTATTATGTATTTAATTTTCATTCCCCAATTTAATATGCTAAATTAATAATACAATGTTTTTGATAGGATGATCCCATTATGTCCCCTTGATTTATTTATGTGTATCAAAATAAAAATTAGTTTGGGAATTTAGATTATTCATGGCATAGTTATTTTTAATGTCTTAGTACAATTCCCTAATGGTAATATAATGATACCGGAAATTATGAATTATAACATTATCAAACTAGTTATTTGTATTTATGTGATTATTTAGGTTTATTTTTCATATGTGGATTTAGAACTATTTAATGATATATATTTTTTGTAATTTATTTTAAAATTTTATTATTTCTTTATTAATAATGATTTTTTTATACAATGATATTTTTGGTTACATTATTTACCTTATCAAGCATCTATACTCACCTAATATTTTTTTTACTCGAGGTAATAAATATGATATATATGAATGATATCGATGATTAAATATAATAAATAACAATTTTATTACAGAATTTTTGTATTTTGTTTCATGCTATCATATTTAGTGTGATAATAACTTTTATATATATATATATATATATTTATTCTTTGATGACCATTAAACTATTAAATCCATTAAGTAGAAATCTCATTAGTTTTTATCAAATGTTGTAAGATGACAAGTACCTATTGGATAATATAGTTAAGTTGTTACAATTTGTATCAATGAATGTATAGTATATATATATTTAGAAAAAGATTTTGGAAAAAAAAATATTTCATATCGTAAACCTATAACTATCATTGAGGATAAATATATATATAGGATAATATTATATTTTTTTGTAAAGTATATATATATTTTTATTAATATAAAATAAATCCATATTGTTATAATATTTTGGTTGTTACTATGATATATATACACCTCAAGGTTACATCTTTGTATGGAGAAGATTGGTTATTAGTTGAATCATCACCATCAGATAATGAGTGGGCTTAATACAGTACATATAGAAAGATACAATTGAGGGGATATTATTGGGTTGAATCACATGATATTTATTGACTATTTTTAATGTTTTTTAAAATATATGTTTCTACAAATTACAAATAACAAAATTTTAAAAGATAAGTTATGAATAAAAATTCGATTATTGTTATGTATTGCACCAGATTGGGAATAACACTCCATGATTCAAAATGTTATGAGATATTCTAGTATATGTAATTGTTTATAATTAAATAATAATGGAATGAATAAAAAATTCATAAACACCCAAAATAAATGATGGTGTTTTACTTATGAGAATGTCAACAAGAATAGTGTTGCAGTTGCGAGGATTTTGAATATATTAGTAAAGTTACCGTAGGTTAATAATAATAACCTATCTTGTATGGAATATCTTATTTCCATATATAATTTTTCAGTGAATTGTGTCCACTTAATGTGGTCGAATCCTCTAAAATTTAGTAGAACTATAAATATATTTATAACTTAATAGTTGATCGTGTTTCTATATAATATAGTTTTGACATTGAAATATAATGAATGGGATAATTCAATTAGGGATGTTTATTGTTCAAGAGAAGATACAGATAAATTGTGTACATTGTTAAAAATAACTATGAGGATGAAGATATTTATATAATGGAATAGACTCCATCAGGATGTATTTTCGAAAAATTATTTCCTCATTATAAATGAATTTATATGGTAATGAAATTTCCCATGCTATGTCAAATGGATGTGGAATGTGTTACTGAGTATTAGGAAATCATTAAAATATTTTCAAGGCATGTTTTAGCCTATATATATAATCCATATTTTAAGAATTACCATTTATTTTATGGAGTTAACAAAAAACATTGATTGGAAAAAGTTACAAATACAATTTTAGTAGACTATGATATCTATTCATGATACATTAATACTGAGAAAGAATTATATATGTTACATATTTTAAATTAAAATCAATAGAATAAGAGGATGAATGACTACTATGAAAAAAGGAATGATGAAATGTAATGAAGGGAATCATGTAACAGTCCACATGTAATAATGTTGGAAAGAATCATCGTTGTACTTGTTTAAAGGAAATGTTGTTTTCTTTAATAGTATAGGTAAATGACCAGAATTACTTGATGTCAAGGGAATGAATGAATCCACCAATTTATATAATTTAAAACGTAAGAATGTGTGTCTCTATTTTAATGAATTCACCCAGAATCAAGGTATTTAACCATAGTATAAAATAATGAATCAAGTCTATGATTATATAATTAATGTTGATGAAGTGGGAATACATTAATTTGTTATAACATGTACATTGATAATAAATTCGTTATTTATTTTATGATAGATCTATGTAGGATTTTATATTTTAGATTGATTTTGTATCATCCCATTACACTATATGGAATGAATTTTAAATAAACCCAATTTAGAATCAATTTACAATATATCAAGTTGTCTTTATTCTGATGAAAAATAATTCTCTAGTTGAAAAAATTACTATTATACTTATGATTAGACTTAAAAAAATATTTTATTGGGGTAAAATTATTTTATTGGATTTAAGAATTATTATATTTATCATAAAATAATCTATGTTAAACTAGTTGTATTATTATTAGGAAGTTAATGTATTTTATCACTTCTATTAGTGTTATTATTTATGGTTTATGAGTGAATGTATCACTTTTTAAAAAGAAGGATAATTCATCTTGTGTATAATATTTACTTTACATAATAACTATTTTAGATAGTAAAAATATACATTCCCTATTTTTTGATCTTTTGATCACTTAATGGTAGATTTTAGTCTAGCATACAAAAAAATCATTTTTTATGATTTATCATTGGAATATTGGATGAAATGACGTGAATGGTAATTAAAACAGGAAATTAATTGAGGAAATCTTGTTTATGGGTTTAATGAAATTATGTAAATATATTTCATCGAATTCCATGGTATACTAATTACTCCCCTCTTGTAATAGGATCTTGAAAATTAGTATGTTATTCTGCAAACAAGCATTTCTGATGAATTTATGGTATTTTCACCTATCATTAATTTATGATTTTCTGATTTTTTTCATGACAATATTATCTATAATTTTTTTTCAGATTTTTAAGAAATTATATTTCACATAAATATTCATATTCTCCCATCTGACTATGGAAATCCATATCTAGGAACCTTGTTATGGTTTATTTTAGGTAACCATTATTTTTTGATTTTTCTATTTTTAAGGGATATTTTACTATCCCATTGTGTGATGGGTATTTTGAATAAGGTATTTAAAATATTGTACCACTGATTATTAAGATAAAAATTTTGGGGATTCAATTTATATTAGTGTGGGGGAGGGTTAATGTAACAGTTTCAAAATATAGTTTCAAATAATATGTTGTTTTATATTATTCAAAACACACAACACTGAGATTTCAGTGAAGTTTGATATGTAATAAAAAATAATTTAAATTGGAACACTGTAAAATACATGATAAATTAAAGACATGTATATAAGAATCACAATTACGATGAAGATATATAAATGTTTTATGTAATTCATGATATTAAATGTGTACATAATTTTAAGATAGTTTATTTTATTCATCAAAAATATGTTTTTTTAAAATGCAATTCTTTCATTTTGTATGTTGAAATTATTATTAATTTAAAAAAATAATTTAAATTTTATTTTACTACATTTATAAGAATTTCTAAATAATAATAAAAATAGTTTCATTGGGTGATATTGTTTTATAAATATATTTATTTTAATATTTTTACTAATTTTTTTTTGTAACATTGTTTTTTATTTTATTTTAAGAAAATCTATTATGAAATTACAATTTTTTTTTAATTTGATATAAAATGATGATAATTATAATTTAAAAATAATTTTTTTTTTAATTACATATGAATCGAATACAAAATTTACTTTATTGTAATAATATATTCATGATTTAAATGTCATTTTTTCGAAGAACTCTTTTTATGCGCACAATGTTTTTTTAATAAATTAACGAAATCACAATTGACCAAAAATTTCTACGAAATTTATAGAATAAGAATTAAATAAAATTTATCAAAATTTATTTAATATATTTTTAAAATTCATGTATTTTATTTAATTATGGTTTATCCTAAATTCCAGTTTTGAAAAAATAGGGTTCACACTGTTTGGTGTAGTTATTTTAAAGTGTGTTTCTAAAAATAATATATGAATAATATTGAAAAATAAAATAAATATTTATAAAAATATGAATTAATTTAATTTAATAGTTTCACATTATTTTTCAGTAATAATAAAATATAAAAAAGTTAAATTTTAGTAACATAGTTAAATGAAAATATGGTTTATTAGGGCGGGGACGTTAATCTGTATCATATACTTGAAAATGACATATAAACATATATAATTATTATTGGATGAAGATAGTTCTATCATATATTACCCATATTAGACTTTATTGTAAATTTTAATCCAATTTCACATGAATGTGTTACTATATTGTTGAAATGTTTTATGAATTTCCCTATTTGTCATAGCCATCATATATAAAAGGGATCATCCTTTCCAACATCATTCGAAAAAATTGAGAAATACTTATAAAATGTATCAATCCTAAAATATTACAATACCCCTTACCCTCATTATATTTTCCTTTCTATTCTCCAAAGACCATCCTAATAAATATTATGGTGTAATTTGTAGGTGGTCTCTCAAAAAAGAGAAATTATATATTCTGATTTTTCAGGATTATTTATTCATAAAAATCATTTATTTGACTTCTCACCATAATGTAATAATTAATCAATTAACAGAAATAAAAATATATTTAATTTTTTTTTATTTTAAAATCATTTTCAACCCATCTTACATCCAACTAAATACAAAAACAATGCTTGTGCATATGTATAACCTCATGTCTCCATGTATTAGTGTACTTCCTTTTTTATCAACATTTTATTTGGTTGGTTATAATAATGTAAGTAAAGAATATATATTATAATTATGACAATATTATATTTTTTAAATACAATATATCATTTTACTATATACCCTTACACCAATTTAAAATTGATAATTATTTTTGTGTATATGTGTAGACCACCACCACCATGATGTGATGTGGTTCATTTTTCATGTATGAAATTCTATGATTTTTATAAATAGGAATATAATCAATATAAATTATATTTATAACATGTAAAAAAATGTAATGATGAAATAAACACTATCAATAGGAAATGATCAAAACTAGAAAATCGAAACTACTGAACAAAACATTCATAAAAATTTAAACAATTGACATTCATAAAATAATTTTTTAAAAAAAATTAATAATAAACGGTTTTGAAATGATATTAGTTGATCAACTATGATATTATATGTCTGTATATAGTTTTATTATGAACTTATAAAAAAATAAAAAACCATTACACAATATATTAAAGATAACTTATTAGGAAATTTTAACATGAGCTAATGATCTTTTTCATAATATCATTGCTATTGAGGATTTTTTATGTTTAATTTTATGGTGGAGTAATTATGTGATATTTCTATCTTAAAAAACTCATATATTCATAAAAAATGTACATTTATTGGTTTCTAATCTATTAGTTTTATGTTTTCATTCATTTTAACATGAATGTTAAAATATATGTTTTTGTGGAAAATCGACATTATATTTATATTCTGTTGGGACTCTATGTATTCTATATCAATATTTTAAATAATTTTTATACTATTCTCAAAATATGTATTAAATATATTTTTATTTCTATATAATTTATTAAAATTATTTTTTTCTTTTTCCCAATGAGATACTTATCACCAAATGTGATGAAAAGTATTCGTTTTAACATGTACTGTATGAAATTTTTTTCTTAAAGTCATTACTATTCTTGTAAATAAATCCTAATTTATATTTTTTGCCTATTATTTTTAAATAATTTATTTTAATAAAATTCTATAAAATGTTATACTTGAAATATGTGATTTGAAAATGAAATTTTGATTTTCATTATGAAATGATCTATGTATATTTTAAAATTATTTTCTTCTAATTCATCATACATTTATAAATATTATACTTCTCAAGGTACACACAATAGTGACACCAATTTTTTTCTAGGGATTGATCATGATCACTGTTTTATATTTATTTATTATGGAATATAAAAAAATTTCATATTTTATTTCTAGTTATGATTGTGTATATTGATTATGTTTTTAATTTTTAATCACCCCTTTCACATGATGAATTCATCAGACATAGTATGCAATGGGAGTTCCCAATTATAACAACAAAATTCAATGATGGGTATCAGGACAAAAAATATTTTTACAATTTTTTTTGTAAACCTCCCCTTTTTATGTATGATTTCTTGGAACATGGTTTTGATGGTTTGATTATAATGCCAAAAATTAATTAGTGTATCATTATGAAAAACATAATTATTATCCATATGATTATTTATGTTTATTTTTCTACCAGTTATTTAGTCTAATTAATATGATATAATGTATTATGATGAATTTATTATTGTTTTTATATTTCTTATTATTCATTATTTATTTATTCTATAATATACTATGTTTTATTATATCTCTTTCAAAGTATCATAGATAAAAATTTATTAAGTTATAATTTCCCCATGATTCCAAGAATAAATATATAAATTATTTAATATTTTAATAGAAAAAATAATAATAATTTCTTTATAATTTTTTAATTATATTTCATGTTTTCAGAAGTAATGTGAGATTCATCTATTTATCTCGTCTCCCTAATATACTAAACTATTTAATCATATAGGATGTGATAACATTTATTTTTTACTAATATAGAAAAAAACCATTAGATTCAGGTTACTAGAGTAAGGGTGTTATTGATATTATATTGGGATTTTTTCATAAAATGATTTCGAGAAAATAAATTATAGTTTTGTGGATACTAATAGTTATCAATTTTCAACAAAAATACATGAATTTATGAAAATTATAAAAACTTAAATCTAATATTGTTCTGATTTTTGGAAATCACAAATTAAATCATTTTTATTAAATTTATTGTTTAAAGTAAAGAAATCAATCTTTTAATTGAATACAAAAAATATAATTCCAACTAGTTTTCTAGAAAAACATTTCCTTTAAAAATTAACTATTCATAAACATAAATTATTTCAGTGTTATCATTTATAAATAATTACTATTTATTCGTAAATAATCATATTTTTTTATTAAGTGTGCACTTTTAAATATAATTTATCATCTGTTTACTCTCATTGATACCAACCAATCTAATAGTTCAGTTAGGATGGTCATGTTTTAATAATTCTACTACGTTAAATCGGTGTTCATTTATGATAAATTTGAAATCTATCACAATATATCATTAATTAGACACCTAAAAAATAATAGTGAGGAATAATATATATCATGTTAAATAGAAATAATTTTTATAATATTAGTTCGCAATTAGTAGTTTATGTTATAAAATTATTTCACCCTAAGATTTAGAAGTTATAAGATATGACTTATAGTATATTAATATTATAATATAATGTGTTAAGAAATTATGATCCATAAATGAGGTTATGAGAATAGATTAATTGAATCTTCATTATTCATTCACAGGGCAACAACTAGAGAACACATTCTCATGTTCCATCAAAATGTTACAAATATGACAACACTAGGTAGAGTATGAACTTAATAATTTGATATTGATTCAAATATAATATTCATTGTGATACACTATTTTTATTTCATTTATATATTTTTACATGTTTATATTTTTTCTATTAAAGTAACACCAGATTTTTAGTATCCTAATAAATTACAAATAGGAATGATACTATTTTAAGTGGTTGAAATGAATTTTGTGTAGGACCAAGTGAGTTATTTGATTAAAGTATAATATGTTTCTATAAAAAATGAAAATACTAAATTATAAGAAAAATTATTCTATAAAATTTTTGTGGATATTATATAATATTAATTTATTTTTGTGAATAACCATGAGATTAGGTATATGAAACATACAACCATGTGATTCTATGAGGACATATGTTATATTGAAAACATTATCAATATAGAGTTGATCTATCATTACATTATTGAAATATATTTAATGAAGAAATTATATGATACATCAATGATAATACATATTAAATAAATAAAAGAATGAAATTATTTTATTAGTGACTTGTGATGACTAAACTCATGTAATGTTTATATTTCCACAATCAGTTATACTAATTATTTTAGGATGTGGAGATGATTTTTGGAAACATACATATGAATATTGATCATAGATAACATGATCATGTTCTTAGAAAATATTTATATTATATAAGGATAAATCATTGGTTAATTGATATTCATAATATAGGTTGATTCAAAATTAAAATACCATGTTAATGAATTTCAAAAAATTTTATGTGATACATTATTCCATCAACTACTATAGAATTTCTAAGGCATTGCTATTTCTCCAAAATTTAATTTTTTAACTCTAAAAAAAGTTTCAAATATAAATATTTATATTCCATTGGAAAATTTGGTAAATATTTTACTTTTAAATTTTTTTGATAATTTTTCTATGCTTAGTTTTCTTTATTATATGGTCATTCACACATCTCCATACCACCGTCAAAGGTAATGAGTTGGGTTTTTACATATGAGAAAATAAAATTACAAAGATATGATTTAATATAAAAATAATAATAGATTAGGAACATTATCATAAAAATTGATTTAATATTTATATTCAATAGACAACATGTAAAACAATATTACATATAAAAAATGGTTTCTTTATGTACCCTTGAATCTTAATGTTTGGTTTGCAACAATGTAAATGGATTTGTTTGGTCCACACCTATAAAAGGTTATTTTTTTTATTGGTTATCCATGTTATTTTATTTGGTGTTTTAATATTAGGAATTTGAAAGGTTGGATCCATGATATATAAATTTAATTTATTAGATTTTTTATATTTATTATTTACTCAATTCAGACATTGGCTGCTCTGACTGATTTTCTTGAATTATTTATAAAAATTTCCAAATATTTATACAATATTAATACAGTTACAATAATTGTATTTAGGTTCAATTATCATTCATATTTTACTTCCAGATATCTCATGTTACCTACCTGACATTGTATTCATGGGAAATATCTATAGATTTTATCAACTTATGATATATCCTTTTCCTCCAAAATCACCAAGACTTGTCATCTGATCACTTTTTCACACTGATCAACAATATATGGAAAAACCACACTATTATAGATAATGAAACCATTTAAAAATTGTTTGGAGGTCAGAATTTAAATTTTTTATATGGAATATAGTTCTTTATGACCACTACAATGATGACTTGTGTAGTAATGGGTATAAAAATTTAAGTAAATTTTTAAATTTTAACATTTAGACTTGGGGAATTTAAATATAAAATATTTAAATTATAACTTATAGTTTTGTTATATCTCTAAGATATGTTTTTATACACATTATAGAGTTTAAAATTCTAGTAGATAGGTGGATTTTTGGATATATAACCTTTTTATTGGCTTAAAATATCAAGAATTCACTATGTACTTAGGGGACCTCTATAAGGTTTGTAATTTCCATTAAATAAGGGGTCTTCAAAATATATCCCTCCAACTAGATAGTATAACTACACCGGGTGGGAGTTGGGGTACTGGGTACCAATTTCTAGGTGACTTGAAACCCGGTAGAGGATGCAGTAGTTTTTTATTGAGATTAGATTTTCTATTCCATCCTATTATCATTTTCCCCCTTCTAGGGTTCTCCTTATATAGACATCTAAACTATATGTCTAGTGACCCTTTCCTTTATCATTATACTATATTTTTACCTTGAGGATGGAGAATTTATGATCTTTCTTCCTGGAGAATAGAGTAAGTTTTCCCCCATATATCTTTCTCTCTGCATACTCTTCTTTATTCTATAATTTTGGTCCATGTGGATTTATGGATTAGATAAGGATTCCTCTAAATTTTTATGGAGACAAAAAATAATGATATAATTTTTTAGTACAGTGGATATTAGGATATAATGGAGAAATAAATCACCATTTTGGAAAAGATATTTCACAGAGTGAGTTATCTGTATAATTCAACTAAAATCGGTTATAATTTGTAGATTGATTTTGTGTTGTTTCGAAAAAAACTTTTAGATTGATTTATATTGGAGTTAATGAATGAATTTTTTTATTTCAAGAATTTTTTATTGATTTAGTTATTCGAAAATAGTTTTTGGTTATTATTCCTCCTAGGAATAAATTGAAAGATTAATTATAATTTTTTGATTAATTTTTATAAGTATATCATTTAGGGGAGGGGTTTTGGGGATTGGTATTCACTTTATGTTTATGTATTGAGGTTGGATTTTAATGAGTTGTAGTTTGGTGACTTCTATTCACTTTTTATGGGGCACCTTTAATATATCACCACATGATTTATGTAAATATGGGATACACATGTAAATTCTATGGGCTCAGTGTTCTAAAATTCTCTAAAGGATTTGGTAGAATCATGAACTGTGTGATATGATGTGATAAATACTTTTATTAATGATTTTTATTCCTAGGTGTGGTTTGGATATTTTATTGTAATTCATTTTATAACACCCCATAACATAAATAACACATAATTATGAGTATAAAACAATAATCTCAGTTATTTTACATTACCATTATATATTTTTTATAAAGTATAATATAATTAAGAAAAAAACATATAAAATTAGAAACATATACAATGTATATTTATTTTAAAAAATTTGGTTATTAAATTTACGCCCATATTTAATCCAAGTCATTGTTTGTATCATTTTACAAAATTCCTTGTATCAGATATGTTATCCTTTCTATTGTTTATAAATATGTTTTGATCATGTGAAAATGATTAAAAATCACATGATATCCCTAAAAAACATAGTTTGGGATATAGAACTATAGAAAACATGTTATCAATAGAAATAAATAAAAATTCATAAAAAATATGAACATTTTTACAATGATATCAGTGAATATAAAAATATGATAACCACTAGAGAAAATAATTATTTTCATTAATTGAAAATTTTAAAACCCATAGGAAACAAATCAAAACCAAAAAATTTATCTTAATAAATCATATTCAACCCCATATTAGAGTAATTTAAAAAAGATATTTTAGAAGGAGAAACCTAATTAGTTATCTCCAATATTTTTCTTTCTTATACTAATTCATTATCAAATAAATTGAAGAACTATATATTATGCTCACGAATATTAATATATAATTCTCCCATATCATATCATGAATAATTTTTTTTAATGTTAATCATTTTCCCCATAAAATCCTTGAAAAAATAATTTCAGCCTAATTGGAAAAAGTACGTTCCTTTTTCACACAGAAAAATGTGAAATATAAATTCTATTTGAAAATTTTAAAACATAAATAATTCTAGAATAATGGGAAAATTATTTATTTAAAATTAAATTATTTTTAAAAAATATTTATAATGAATTTTGGATATGATTTAATAAAAAAATTTATTGTGGAAACTAGTAAATAATATTTTTTTTTCACTTCATTAGAAATATTCAATAGTGAAAAATTAGGAAAATGTTTACAAAATAAATTTTAAAAAATAATATTGAATGTCAAAATTAGTAGATAAATATATTTGAAATTATTTTTTAACAAATAAGTCCATTTATGAAAACTTTTATAGAATCTAGTTTTTATGTTAATTGGTTTTAAAGGAGAAAATTAATAGAATTTTTTAAGGAAAAGTGCCTAACTTGCGTCTCATATTTCATCATTCATTCCTTAAAACCATTACAATAAAATAATATTTAATATATAATTAGTAAGGAAATTATTTCATGACAATTCCATTAACTGTTTTTAAATTTATTCCATTTATTTCAATGCTTTAATTTTTTACTAAATCTGTTAAGATTACATTGTCTATTTTAAGGACCTTTGGCCCCAAACAATTTGAGTGTATTGAACCCGGTTCAAAGGATAATGGGTAAATTATCTATATAATCATAAAATGTTATAATTAACATTTTTTCACTTTTAAATAGGTATTTTAAATTATTCTTTTATAGAGGTAATGAAAAATTAGATACATCGGTCCTGGAGATGGTAGTCTATACATATGCATGAGCTGTGTTTTAATTTTTTCATTAGATGAAAATGAAATGTAAACGATAAAGTATTAAAATTAATTAATAATAACATTAAAATAAAATTTTAATTTATTCAAAAAATATTTCATTATGACCATCCATGTGATTCAAAAATTGAAAAAATATAGTGGAATCAGTTTATTACGGTAGTACTCCACACATACGAATAAGAAACACAAACATTATCCAAATGATGATATAGTATGAAAATAAATAATATTTTGTGTTTAAATAATAATAATTATTAAATTAAGATCATATATATAAATTAAACACATTTTAAAAAAAATCATTTCAGTGGGGGATGAAATACTGAACACATCATTTCATGGAGGTGGTAGTCTACATGGGCACACGAGTGAAGCATTAATTTCTCATAGGATTTAAAGATGATATAAAATAGTTTTTTCATAAAGATAATAACATTTAAATATACGACATATACTTATTTAATTTTAGTTGGATGGTTATTATATAATTTATGGAGCTAGGAGAAGAAATAAACATAACATAATTCGGTGAAGAATTATAACTACTTTTTGCATATATTCCATTGTACAACACCTTATATCTTCTAGAATAGGTATTTAAATATGACTAGGACCTCAATGATGTCATTAAGATATATGTTACCAGTTTTTGGATATCGTATGGTTGATCTAGTGTGATAAATTGTGAGATAAGATGTTTCAATTTATAAGTTAGATGAGTGTAATCATTTTAAATATTAGGAACTATAATTTTTAATAAATGTATCATTCCTAGAAAGTGGATTGAAATTAGTAAAATTTTGAATTTATACAAATTTAAGGTCTAAATAAACTCAAAAAAATGAATTTTATAAAAGTTATATCTATATTATATACATTATCTCTTTGTTTATCCCCCCTTATTAACCATTTTAACACTTATGATGGTGACTAAGATTTACCATAGTAACTAATAAATATGAACAAAGATGAATTTAAATCACTAAAAATAATATAATTCTGATCCCAAATATATTATCTATTTTTTAGGATTTAATTTTAATATTTTTATTAAATAAAATATTTTCTAATTTTCAAAAATAGAATATGAAACATTTTTTTAGAGAAGTTCATTTTTAAGCATAAAAGTAATTTTAAACCGATAAAAACATTAATGTTGATTGAAATAGAAGTTATTTTATTAATATAGAAAAAAGTTTTATTATTTTAGATAATAAATAAAAATAATCTTGTGATATATTAATTCAAAATAAATTAAAAAATAATTTTTATTCGAATAAAATCATTTCTTAGTTTTCCAAAATGTTAAACATTGGTTTATAAGTTCAATAATATATTTTAAAACTTATTTTATTACCTATAAAATTAATATTTCGAATATTAATTTTTTAAATAAAATTGAATTCAGTATTTGTTCTTGATAATATCATAACAATTAATGCATTTGACTATTCTAATTTTTGTTATTCACACAAAAATTAATTATTTAAAAAAAATCAAAAAAATATATTAAGGATATTTTAGTTTTATGTTGTCAAAAACAATTTCTATTATATTAATTTTAATTTCTATAATTAATTAGTTGATATTTTTAAAGAATCCATTTATTTTCTATAAAATTTATTTAATTAACTAAATCTAATCCATTTAGTGATTAAAATTTTTGTAAAATTATTTATAAAATTATGAATAATATGAGTCGATAAAGTCAAGATATATAAATAATTAAAATTATTCATTTATAAGATCATCGAGGTTGTTACATTATTTCCATACAAATAAATTATTTCTTCATTATTTTATCCATTATATAAATAAGGGGTTTTTTCTCTCATATCATTTTGTACTCCCATGTCGCTTCTTCAATCATGTGAATATTTAATAAAACCATAACCATTTGAGTTAACTCATTTAGAAATGTCTAACAATTTTGATAATGAATATTAAAAACCTTTTCCTCATAAGAATTTTTCTATTTTAACTATACCACTTTGGGTCTCAAAATATGGCATATATCATGTATTTTTTCAATAATGAAGCATGAAACATGTAATTTACGTATGATAAAATAAAATAAAATGAAACTAATTAATAAATTATTCACACATTCCCCATAATTTCATATGGACTATTATTATGTTTATAAAAAATTTCTTTCATACAAAATTACATACTACCATTCTTAGAATGTAATTAAAAAACATGATCTCTTTCCTCTAAAAACATTTTCATATGATAATTCTAAATTATTTTTTAAAACATTGACTACATTAACTGCTAAACGGAAATTGAATGAGTTTATATTGACTGAATTTTATGCCAATATTCATTAAAACACTAAATAATGTATCATGTTAAAATTATAAAATATTTAATGTTGAATTATCGTTTTATATTAAATCATATTCTACATTATTGGATTTACCTAGATGATAATGAATCATGTCATCACAATATTTTAAGTGATCCAACCAATGTCATTGCTGCTTGTTTAATTTTTTTGTGAATACATACTTAGAAGACATATATTATTGGTAAATATTATAAAATTCACCCAATATAGAAGATATCTAAAAAAAATTATAGAAAAAACAAAAAAAAATTATCTAAAGTCCATACACATGTTAAGTATGATCTTAGAGTTTAAATTTCCATGTAATATGAAAATACCAGATCATCATACATAAAAAAGAACAAATTATTTCAATGATGTGCCTCTATAAATATAAAACTCAATATTTTTTGATGGATTTTATAACATATGTTCATAAACCAATTTACATTTAAATTCCTGAATAAATATACCACATTCCATTGTCCAAAATAATTTAACAACATTTTGAGTAAACATTGTAAGTGGGGTAGATAATAGAGAAAAATTGTCAACAAACCATTATTGGTAATCAAGTAATATAGGTAATCGTTGAATATAATTTACATTTATAGGTATTGAAAACTTTTACACCACATTATATTAAGTAAAATATAGTATTATGAAGTCATTATGAACATTGAATGAAATATTTTGTAACCAAAATTCTTATTTACTAAATTTTCCATAAAATGTTTTTAATTCCAAAATAAAAAACTTTATATGTTTCTCATTATGTTCATAAATATTTGAATATACTATAATTTTATTAATAAATACTATAATTAATTTATCCAGACAAATGTAGAAAATTATATTTGTAAGATCCATAAATTAAATGGATGAATTTGGTTACCAAAATGGAATTCCAAATACTCATAATGTTCTTTCCTACTATGAAATATTATCATCAAAATGTTATATACCACCAAATTATTCTAATGGAATCTTGATATTAGGTATATCATAGAATACACCTAGGTAAATTGAATCTATTCTTACATGGAATATCCATTAGGAAATAAATACATATTCCTAACTATAATGTTATTTTGTTCTGAAAATAATCAATTTATCAATGAGCCATCATTATTTTGAAAAAAAATCATCACTCGAAGATAAAGTGTTATGATGGATAAAAACATCATCATGTAACTCTTTTAACAAATTTTTCATTTCATTTAACTCCACTTGAGAAATTCAAGATGTATTATTTTAGAGTTTTATAGCATTGAAAACTAATTAAATGGTAATATCATCTTCTTGATCTAGAACAACACAAAGAAAATCATCTAGAAGTAAATATAAGAGTTCATAAACCATTGGTACATCATAAAGATTAATAATTCCAAATTTTTTAATGACTTTTTATAGATAACTTCCACCACCCATATTTAATTAATTTAAAATTATATTGATATATGATTATGGGTAATAAATCATTCCTATATATAAAATAAAATATACTCTATGAATTGAATTTTAATTATTTTGATCAGTAGTCTATCCAATAATGAAAAAGTAAATGTATATCCATTCATTATTAAAATCAATATCCACTAAGGGTAAGACTATTGGATTTGTAGGAAAAACCATATCATGGATAAATATTTAATTATTCTTATAATTTTTTTAACATTAATAGTTCTTCTAGGATATCATTCAAATATTAATTTTTCCATTTAATGGAGTTTTATATCCATTTTTCATATAAATTCAACAGAAATAAAATATTTTTAGATCAAAAATAAAACATAATACTATAATTATATGTTCAAAAAAGTAATGTACCTATAACAACTTCATTTGAGACTCTAAAGTCATCCAGGGATGTAGAATCAATATTTTCCCAGACCATTCAGCATTTGACATTGATAATTCTTACCTCGAGTAACTAAAATAATATATTTGTTACCATAATGGTATAAATCATTGCAATTAAATAATCACAATATAGAAAAACATCATGTTCTCTCATATCAATTCCAATGTGGACTATTTTTCTTCCAATCAAGGTCCACAATCCCAAACTTAGAACATTAATAACATTTTCTAGATCATATCAACAATTCCTTAGAAATAAATTTTCATCATTTAGTATATTTTGTATGATTACCTATATATTTTATAGTCACATACATTTATATACATTACTAGTATGGGGAATTTTTTTTGATTTTCCCAGTTTACATATGTGTTGAAAATCTAAATCTCATCATTCAAAATGAATTTAAAATTTATTAAAATCATCAAAATTAATGAGATAATAATTATTTTCAAATCATTGGTTTAAAACATGTAAAAATATATCAATATTAATTTCTTGTTCTAGACTGATTCTCAGTTCACATATATACAGTTCAATAAATGATTTTATTAGTGTAAAATGATTCCTCTTCAAATTGATTCAATTCTGTAAATTATTTATCTATTAATTGTCAAAAAAACATTTTGGAAATATTTTATCATAAAAAAGTACTTAAATATTTTCCACTCCATGGTATCATTTTAATTTTTATCATTTGTATTCTTTATTAAATACCTCTAAATATCAGATTTATTTTCCAAATCATAAAGAGAAATTGAAAAAATTCCATTACCTAAACATTTCAAACCAACAAATATCATCTTTGAGGAATTTTTCTGTCCATTATCTTTCAAATTATTTGAAATTTAACCATAATCTGATGGGTTTCATTTAAAAAATTCTCTACTATAGATATATTATTATATATAGAAGTTAGTTTCTCTCAGGAATAGTGTCCATAATTTATATCCTGATTTAATTAAGTTAACATATCCATGAACTAATAAAATATATCATTATCTATTTTATGATGATTTTTTAAAGGAAATATTCATCTTTATACCGTCTCACCTCATTCTCCCTATTTCATATTTTTGAAAAAGTTCTAGAACATACAGTGGATTTTATGATGGAACATGGAAATACTAGAAAACTATGACATGATAATAAAACTATAAATTATAATATCATAAAATATTATTTTACCAACATCTAAACCTCAAAAACAATTTAAACCCTTCCATTAACAACAACTATAAAATCCCATAAAATAAACAACCAATACATATGATTGTACTTATAAATATATCATATTATTATATTCCCATGATCATTTAGGAATATATTATTAGATAATTATGAAAACCATTTTAAAAAAAATAATACATTAACTCACAAAGTATAGTTTTTCCACAAAAATATAACTTTAATTAACACCCTTCTGTCAAACCTATTATTTCCTTAATATGAGTAAAAATAGAAGAAATATTTATATTTATATCATCCATATGTAATTGAAGGATTTTTAAAATGTTTTATAAGTGCATAATGTTCAGTATGTACTATAAAAATAAATGAATTCCACTAATCAAGTAAAAAACATAAAAATCCATAATTTTTTCTTTATCTTTTTCACAATAGGAATTAGAAATTTATATAATTTATAAAAATATTTAAAAATAATCTTTTAGTTTTATAAAAAATATTAAAACATATATAAATCAAAAAAAATATGAAAAAATATTATGGAATAATATTTTAACCATTGTAAAACTTCTTTATAGAAAAGAATCAATAGTGGTAACCTAAATTGTCATATCCAACATTATAAAATTGAAGAAAAAATTGTTAACAAATTCATTTAAGAAATATATCATTGGATCATCCATTATCATATATAATTACTACATACCATATATTGGGGATTATTGATAATCTTACTCTTTTTAATCATAATATCATTGAAAAACTCATTTGAGCACAAAAGAAAATTCACAATACATTTTTCTAAGATATATATAGAAATATAATTTCCCATTAAAAAAATTAATTGAAGAATGCGTTTAAAATAATGGTTTTAAAATATGAAAATATTTATGAAAATATTTATGAGAATATTTATAAAATTAAATGACTTTTACATTGAGAAAAATAATTCATTTCTTAATTTTTTTAAAATATTTTTGGAGTTTAGTAAAAATAGTCTAAAGTGAAATGTATGAAAAATAATGAGATGAATCCTTTTTAATCATATGTAAATAAATTTAAAATTAGTTTAAGGTATATTTTAGAAATCGTTATGGTATAATATAAAAATATTTTAATCATTTAAAATAATTAATACGGTAAAGAATGATTTTTAATGCTGAAAATTAAAACATGTTTTTAAAGAAATACCATTACATTGGGTTTCATCAATCATTATATGTTCTATATATAATTACAATAATATTATTTTAATTTATATATAATTAAAAAAAAATATTTTGTATCCATTATTATTAGTCCATTTTTTCATCTATAACCATGTTTTATTTACTAAGTAAATAATTAAAGTTTTCATCTGGTATATCGAGGTTATTCTGCCCAAAAAAACATCAATGTGTTAACTATGGTCATTGGGGTCATGGTTCCATCATCTCCATAATAAGAATCAAATTATAATTTTTATATTTCTCTACTTTATAATATTATTTTTAAACCATCCATGTAATGTGTTGATGTAAATGAGATACATTATTCAGGGAGGTGGTAGTCCACACATAAGCATAAGAGACATATTAGTTTTCACAATGAATGATAAGAAAATAAAGGGTATATCAGTTTAATATTAAATAATAATATTATAAATATATTTTCTATTTATTAAATCAATCCTTATGGTATAAATTTTAGGTAGAAATGAAAAATTAATTATAGCATTTTGTTGAAGTGGTAGTCCTCATGCACATATGAGTTAAATTATCATTTAAAAATAGACTGTAGAGTGACATGGTAGAAAATATTTTATCATTAAATAATAAAAATTCATTCATTAAAGTTATATATATCCATTGTATCTATATTTATAAGAAACTGTGTGAGGATATTATGAAAAAAAACATATCACATCATGCAAGTGGTAGTTCACACTTAAGCACAAGTAACGATTAAATTTCCCATATGATAGAAAATAGATACAAAATAGTTATTATATAAATATAAAAATATTAAAAAATATAAATAATATGATCACATAATATTAGGATGGATGTAATATGTTTAATAAAGTAATATGAGAAATAATCTGGAATGAATTCGGTTAGCACTTGTACCTCATCCATGGATATATTACATTATATTACACCTTAAGCCATATTGGATTGATATTTTAGAGAGACAAATTACTATACGAAATGGTTATGTGATTTTTTATGGAATGTTTATATATCTTGGTTTGTCTATAGTTCTCAATATATGTTTATAAGTGAAGATGGTAGGTTCCAATTTTTAATTGATAGGAGTGGCACCCCTGTACAAAAATGAAAATTATATTATAATAAATTAATTTCAGCAGTCCATCTTCCCCAATTTAGTAAAATTTAATATATAGTGTAATGTAATGTTAAAATAAACTCAAATAATATAGTTTAATAGTGTTTATGTGATTCTTGAACCTTGAATATTTGTTTAATCCCCCTCTCTAAATATTTTATCACATACTGTGGTTACTATCTTTTAACATGGTATGTTTTCACGAAGAATAAAAATAAAATTGTGATCATAATAAAATTATACATCCATGATCCTAAGTATGGAATCCAATTTTTTATTAAATTTTAAAAAGTGGTTAAAAATATTTATAATATATTTTTGGAAAATTGAAAAATAATTGTTTTTACCAAAATAAAAATTTTAATGAAAAAAATTATTTTACATAAATTCATTTATAATTTTTATTCTCATAGAATAAAATGGATTCATATAAATAAAAGTATAATTATTTTACATTAAAAAAAATATAATATAAATAGAACCTGGTGTAAAATTGATTAGTAGATAAGTAGTGAAAATATGTTTTATTTGAAAGAAAATATTATTCATATTTTTAAAATATAAAGTATAGATTTAGATGTTCTTAATATTATCTTTAAGTGAATTATAGAAAATATAAAATATGTATTTTATCTCTAAAGATCTTTCATAAACTATAAATTCATTTCAGTATCATTATACTAACACATAAATTACTATATTTGTCAAATTAGTTTTTTAACTAGTTACCTAATAAAAAACTATTTCAGAAAAAGACCCAAATAAATTAACTCAGGATATTTTTTGAATAATTATTTAAATAATGAATTATATTTTATAATTTTAATATTCCAAAATTATGAAATATAACTTTTAAATGAAGTTACATAATATATTTGAAAAAATTTATGTTAAATAAGACATATTATTTTTTGATTGAAAAAATAGGTAATATTATATATGTAACAGTAATGAATATTATTGCATTATAATAATAAATTAGAATCATAAAATTTATTTATTTCTAACATTTCAAGGATTTCCTCTATTCTTCTAAGATTTAATGTGAAGATACCTATTGTTATGTTCGACAAACCCCATTTTGTTTTTGAATCATGGGGTGAGTTGCGTTTATCATGGTGTATGCCATACTGAGCCAATAATATACTTCCCAAGTTGTTGGACCTTGTGTTATAGCTATATTAGTGTAAAATATAACTATTTTTTTGATAAATGATATGTTGATAGCTTAAAAAATATGATATTCCATAACTAAGAGGATTATAAATTTTATAATTGATCTAGTGTATCAGTGTATATTGTTAGGATTTAGTCAACTATGTTATTGAGATTAGGGGTAGAGTATTAGAGATACCTAGGTATTCTTAGTAAAAATTAGGATAGTATGTGGGGAATTATCCATCATGAGCATGTATATCTATTGGTAGTGAGATTATGATATTGACTAGAATGGACAATTAGAAGTGATAAATTTTTTTGATCACCTAGTCTCTTGTGTTTTGATACACAATAATAATGTATTAGTTATGGTTATAGAGGTTGATATATTTTTTAATAATCCTTTATGTAATATTCATTTCCAAAGATAATATATGTTTATGGGGTGGATATGTGTTACTTATTGGTGAGACATTTGTTTTGATCATGGACTACTGTATCATGGTAATGAGGCCTATTGGGTAGTAATTATTTATATTTCTAATAGATGTGTTTGTTAATTTTATTTATAGAAGGTTGTGTCAATAAACCAATGTGTTATATTATATCCTATTTCATGGTACGGATCTATGGATTGCTAAGGCCTAAGATGGGTAATGTACATTATGTATTGATGGATTTTATATATTCACAAAGTTTTTCACTGCGATTGATAATGCTATGACTTAGAGACCCTTGGATCATAGTGTAGAGTTACATCAACTAGGTTAACATTGCATTCAATTTATAAGAAAATTTAGGGAGTATGAAATTGTATAATGTTTTTATTCACTGTGGGTGTAACTGTGTTCCTCAATATTCTGATGGATATATTATATATCATTCTATATATTATAAGAATGTTTTGAGGGAAGGACAAAATTACACACTAATATTGGTTTATAGATATTAAATAACCCATATGTATTTTCGTCCAATGTTCTTTGTATATCACTATTCTATGATGTGAATTGTATTTACTCTATATTCCAAGGATTTTAAATGTTACTCTATTTGAGAATGAATTTCCTTTATTCCATAGATTTCATATATTAATCATTTACATGACTGGTTTCAGTATTTTTATTTTATATATTTATTTATTTTCCTCGATATATTTTTGGGATTTGGTGGAAATAATAGATATATTAAAAAAACATTGATTAAATTATGTGGAATATTATTTATTGGAAGCCTTGTTTATGAAAAATTGGAAGATTAGTTTTCTTATATCACATAATTATCATACCTAGGCATCAATACACTTCATAGAGTGACATAATTGGGGAACCCTGGTGGTGGATTCCTATATGGGGGTTTTCTCTCACCCATCACAATCCCATTAGTGCATGTGTTGACCTAGAGGTTTACTTTTAGGTAGTATGTTGTTGGGTACTAAAAAAATGATTCTTAAAGGAATTTGTAAGTGTTTTTTTAAAACATATGATAAATAAAATAAAATTTTGGTCACAATATTTATTTAAAACCCAACATTAAATATTATTGAAAAAATAATAAATACTTGTTCTCCACCTTGAGAACCATATTCTCTGAAGCCCTCCATTACCTCGAAAGCCACATCCCCTTGTGATTTTTGGGCTACCCATCAAGTTTCTTCATTTCATGAAATGTGTTTCTAAAACATCAATTCATTACTATCCCAGTGTTGAGATCCCTTCCTAAAGATGTTTTATCACAATGTATGTTGAAGGTATAATAAAGTTTTAATGAAATCATATTAATTTTAATGTAATTTTTTTTGGAATTCCGTATACATAATCCTTGAACAATAATCTATCTTGGTAAATATTATTCCTAATTGAAATTATAGTTCAAGTTATTTTTTCGTTTAGTGTAGATATATGTAGACGATTTATAATTATTTTAACACTATTCATCCAAGATTCATTTAATTTATGATTATAATAGGGTTTTATTCATTAGAGGCTTATATTTTAGATTTTCTTTTTACTGATTTGTTAGAGTTTTCCCTTGATTGATTTCTAGAATAATAATGATGGAATAATTCCAATGTTTTGGATATATTTCATTTGTTTATTCTATATACTGATTTTTTAATTGGTAATTGATGTAATATAGTCATGGATATGTAGTTGTTTGAATTTATGAGAAGGATAATTTAGTATAAGAATAATGATTTTGATTCAAATATATTATAATTTTTATAAAACATAATTGTATTTACATACCATATTTTTTATATTGAGAAATATATTAATTATATTTCTCTTTAAAAAGAATGAAAACATTATTTCCTAATGAATTCCATGGTTAATTTATTAAAAAAAATTCCAAAAAAGTATTCGTCCACACTTATAGAAATTTTTAATTAGTTAATTTTGACACAAAACTTTAATTTTAGTGGGTTTCCAATAATAACATGTTATTAAATTTTAATCAAAATAAAATATGAAATATATAGTTGTGATTTTATATCTACAATATATAACCATAAAATACATTCTTAATGTTAGAAATATATACCCTCACTATCTTCTGTTAAATCAGATAATGTATTTTGAAAATATATTTCACAATTATAATAATTAATGAATCCTAAATTGGATTATAAGGCCCCATCCTTAAACATTTCTTAATCTAAATGTAAGTCACTAATTTGAATTTAATTTAAATCGATGATCATTCATGTTTGGAGATTTAGAGAATTAGGTCATAAATAATACATAACAACTAGAATATTACTTGTATACCCTTCTACAGACTATCCATTTTTTATAAAACAAAAACTATTTAAAAATAAATATGACATCATTTACTATTTTAACAACATAACATTTCATTGATCCCATCCTTCACTCTATTCTTCATAATGTCTTATGAAAATCATTTCATAACTTGGAATGAGAATAAAATTATCAGTAAGGGATACAGAAGGAGAGAAAATTGTTAGACTTGGGATAACATGAAAACAATGAATACTTTATCATAGTTTAATTATATTCCACTTTAAAAAGTAGTAATTATACTTCACTAAATATAAGATCATTACTCAGCTTTTCTGTAAACAAAATATTACCCTAATGCCCATAGAAATCAAAATATAGTATATAAAGGTTACATGGGACATAAACATATATAAATAGAATAACCATAGAGTTGATTTCCACACACATCACTAAATAGAATAGTAGTACAACCGACTTCCATACTCAAGGAATTTTAGGTTATAATATAACCACCCACCCATGGTTTACCATGGATTCACCCATTTTTTTGATTATTACGTAACCACCTGTCATTGGTTTATCACGTAACAAACGGTCAAATGTCCATGTATCATTATATAATCACAACACATAGAATATTATAAATATCAACATTTCAATAATAAAATTTCAATTGAAATCACAAGAAATCATTAATGTTGTTAAAATAATCAATCCATTTCAAAAAACATTTTCTATTAAAAATACAAAAAAGGGTATATGGAATTAATTTTCCTTTAAAAATACATTACGATTTTTTAAGGATGCCAAATAACAATTACGGTGGTGGAGATTTCATTGTTGACGCAAAAGCTAAAAACCGTAAATTCTTAATTTAGTAAAATGATTCGAAGATAAAATATTCCATTTGAATGAAAGTTAATGTTAAAGGGTTATTTTATACACTATTTAAAATAAAGAGGTGTATATTATAAAAATATTCCTCAATGAATGGATATTGTGATGAAGTCCATTACCTTGAGTCTGATTCATCACGTATGTACCTAATTCTTATTGAATAATATTCTTACATTAATTTCTAGTTTATTAAAATGATTTTTAGTGTTTATTATTATTTTTATATCACTTATTACAACTTTATAATAATTATAAAATTATTTTTGTTAAAATCAGTCATTTTGTCGATATTGGGTACTTGAGTCGAAAATGATCTTATTAGATTTACATATTTTCCATATTGTAAAAGTTATTTTTTCTCTAGGATTGTATTCATGATTTAAATATCATATATATCAAGTATATATGTATTTATAATTTTCCATAACATTTGTAGATAAGAAATGAAATTCACCATTCATGGAGACGATAAGTCGTACGTAGGAATGAACACTATCTTCATTTATTTTTCATATTATATAAATTAAAACAAAATGAGACATAGGTATAATAAAATTATAGTATAATATAATATGATATAAATGTTATGTATACACATTAACTCCATCTCTTATATGTTCCATGTTTGGCATAAACGAGTCAAATCACATTGAGTGGGCGGTAATCTGCACATACTCAAATAAAATTATCATATTTACACATCATGAAATGAATAAAAAAATATTTATATATAAAAATTATAATATCATAGAGAAAAAATAAATATAATAAATATAAAATATAAAATTATTTCCTTCATAATGGCCACCATGAGAGGTGTAGGTGAAAATCGAACAATCATTGTTTCTTGAGGAAGCAGTTCACCGTACGCAGAAATAGAATATTAGTATCCATTAAATGGTTGTGTGTTTAAGTGAAATTATAATCCTTCATGTAATAACATCATAGTATACGGAGGATACTATTTCTGTTATGTAATAATCTAATTAGAATACAATAAGTATTGAATAAGTAATATGTTTTAAATGAATATTTGGTAAGTCACTACCTCTTAAAACGTGTTACACCCTTTGATTTAAGCCAAAAAACAATATTTAATTGCATTATGCCAAGAGTAAGGATTCTATGTGTAGGATAGGGATATTGGGAGAATATTCAGGAAGATTTTGTATTATACCAGAGGCATTATAGGTGTGATTAAATGTGTAGAGTTGATGCCCTTTTATAAGAAGGTGGTGGGGCACTTTAGGAAGGTATTGAAATATTATTTTGTTATCAAATGATTTCCAGAATAAATTGGTAAAGATGTAATTTAATTCAAATATATTAGGATTTTGGGTTGAAAAACTCTCAACCAATTGGTTTTATACAAGTCAATGACACAAATATAACAATAACTTTTATCTTTAACCCTTAGTTAACTAATTCGACTTTTACCATGTCTTCTTGTATATTCATAATATATGGTTAATATAGTTAATATAAATTGACAATAAAACCTCATAGTAGTTAAATAAATACATTTTAAACATCATTTATGTCATTTGGATGAATATTATATATTTATTAAAATTATATCATTGAAAAAAATTGTATTTGTTTTAAAAACTAATTTTTTTCCATTTTTAAAGAACTCACATAATGACTTTTTTAAAAACCCATAACAAAGTTATTATTTAAAAAAACATAATAAATTAAAATATAATAAGTCATAATAATCTATAAAATTCATGTATGGAAGAAAATTTTTCAAAGTAAATATATTTTAATATTTATAATCTCATTTATTTAAATCATTCATGAATATGGTAATCACTACATCATAATTGTGTCGTACAGAATTTTACCTATTCGAAGTATAGAAATTATAAATAAAATAAAATGTTGATCGAAATACTTTTAGATGTATAATGAATAATTATAGTCGAAATTATCTCTTATATGACCCTATATAAATTTTTTTTACTAAAAGATAAATGTTTATGTTACATTTTACATTAATTTAAATTATTTCTTATAAAATGACATTTTCAAATAAAAGAGGCCTCATTGGGTCCACAAATCGACCCAAGGATGCCCTAGTTGTACATATTTCATCCACTAGGATTAGAGCACATGTTAAAGTAGTTTAATATGATTATAACATTGTTTTTGTGCACTTATTTACCAGATCTACCCTTTTACAATTGTAAATAAAATTATTACTAAAGTTACTATTCATAATGTCTAAAATAAGGTACCTATTTAAAAAACTAAGAACTCATGATTCCAAATATGGAATCCATTTTTCCAATTTTAAAACACTAAATTTGTCGTAATTAATTTAAATGTACTTTTCTATGTCAAAACCAAAAAGTGGGTTTTTAGGAAGTAATAAATATCAAAAGATTGACATGTGTATATTTTCAATTAAAATGTGAAATTACATCCAATGAACATAATTAGATTAAATGATAGAACTTTAATCAAATTATTCTTTAAAAAAATTAAGAGGATAATTTATGAATATAAATAATTTATATAAAAATGCAGTTTAGAATTTAAATGCAGTATTTTTCACTATTCATTAAAAGTGAACATTATCAGAAAAATACATAAATTTCATCCAAAGTAAATATTGATGACCCTAATAAAAAAATGACTTTTATTTTTTCAAATAGTACATATAAAAGTGAAAAAACTCTATTTAAAAAGTATTAACCCTCAAAAAGAAGTAAAACGACCTTTTAAAAATATTATAGTATTTCATGCTTAAAATCAGATTCATTATTACTTTAAGCCTCTAAAATTTATTGGACAAATTTAAAGACATTTAATAATAATTTATAATCATATTATATTTAGTTCAATTCCTTCATTCCAATAAAACATCTAGGTGTTAACTACTATTTAAAATAATAAAAATATTATATTATTTTTTGGTATGGCTCAATGTTGTGTGCATGTTATGATTTAAAAGAAACCCATTGTTACATGTTGTCTACGCAATGGATTTTTTTTTCATATTTAATGTAAAATTAATATTTTATTCTTAAATAGTAATATATATGAAAATGTATTATTTTATAAATACATGGGATAATAAATCATTCACCCTTTAGGAAATTGCATCCCTGTAATTTTATTTACTAATTAAATAAGTGGTGGTATTTCTCCCCCATAAAATTTTATGATTCCCACATTGCCTCTTCAACCATATATTTTTTCCACAAAAACATTACCTAATGAATCAATTTATTCTGTAATACATTCTACCCGTGGTCAAGAATATTTACTTTTTGTTCCTCATAAGAATGAATCTACTCCAACTGAACTATCTCTAGAATCAAAACATGAGATGGATCCAGAATCTACTTTATCAACATTGAAACATGAAAAAAATTGTGTACCTGGGATAAAATTGGAGTTAATTACACCATATATGAAACTGATCCATCTATCTCTATGATTTCATTGGGTCCAATTAACCTCAGACTCAACTTTTCCTTTTTACCCAAACAAATCACACTTTTACATGGAGAAATGTTTAGAAAGTCATGATAACCTACCTTGAATGAATGCTCCTTCATCCAATTATATGCAAAATATTTCTTCTTGATATTTGTTTTAATCATGTTCTTATGAAAAAATTTATTCTTTTCTACCATCTATTCTACCAATAATGGTCTGATCAACATCCTTTCACCAACTTCATCCCAAAAATATGGAGTTTGACCCCATATTCCACATAATTCTTCAATCGGTGCCATAATTATACTTGAATGAAAATTTTTATTATAATAAAACTCAACCAAAGAATAATGTTTCTCCCAACATCCCTGGTAATCCATTTAACATGCATATTGAATATCTTCCAAGGCATGAATTGTCAGTTTTGACTACTCATCTAATTGAGAATGAAATGTTATTAGGAAATTTAATTCAGTTCCCAATGACTTCTAAAGGCCTTTACAAATGTTAGGAGTGAACCAGAGAGAATGATCTGAAATAGTGGATATTAGAAATCCATGTAACTTGAATATATCTTTAATATACATTCTAGAATGTTTATCTAGAGATAGTGTATCTAGAATAGAATATTTGTTTAATCGATCAACATTAACCCATATTTCATTGTTACGTTTAGATTTTTTTGGTAACACCACTATGAAATCCATGGAAAAATTTTCCCATTTCCATTGTAGCATTGGAAAAGGATGAAGTATTGATTTTTTTTAATTGTCGCTCTACTTTTACCTAATGTCAAATTAAGCACTTCATATAAAAATCAGCAGTATATCTTTTCCTTCCACACCCCCATAAATACATATGATTATCTCTATACATCTTAGTATTGCTAAGATGGATAGAAAATATAGAACAATTATATTTACATAATAACTCATTCTTCAACAGGGAATCTCAAGGCACACTTAATATCTTTCCAAACCTCAAAACAGATTAATTTCAATTGTTGTATTCAATTAACTTACCTTTCTAAACCAATTAAACATTTTTTTGAAACTCATTTTCTTCTTTATTCACTTTTGTAATTCTATCTACTAAATTTGATATCACTTCCACTAAAACAAAATAGAAAAAATCCATGCACCAACAAAATCTAATTCAATATTCATCAAATCTGAAACCAGTGGTTCTCATTAAAAATGTAGCATGGTTAATGTAGTAGTACACTGTCGAATCAAAGCGTCAGCCACATTATTTTACATTATTGGATGGTAATGGATCCTGAAATCATAATCCTTTATTAATTATAACTACTTCCTATGTCTCATGTTTAATTATTTATATGTGAATATATAATTTTAAATTTTGGGATTTGTATATATTTCAAACATTACGCCATTAAAATGATGCCTCCAAATGTTTAGTGCCAAAACAAAATCATCCATTTCCATATCATTTGTATTATCAATTAGCACATGAATTTTCAACTGACATGAGGAAAGAGAAATTACCTGATCATTTTTCAATAAGAATAAACTGAATCCTTACAATGATTTGTCATTGTAGATAAAAAATTCACCATTCCTGGAAGGAAAGGCTGAAACTAGAGCATTTACCAACCTTCATTCCTGTTCTTGAAAACAATCATCACATTATTTTGTCTAGATGAACTCGACTCCCTAACATATTAGCTTAGTTAGTGTCATGAATAACAAAGAAATTTTTTCAACAAACCTTTTGTAATAACCTTCTAAACCAAGAAAAATATGAATCTTTGTGAAATTGGTAGGTCATAGCCACTCTTCATCAACCAATGTTTTAAATGTGTCTACAGTTATTCCATCTTTTGAAACATTATTTCCATGGAAAGTAATTTTTTGAAACAAAAATTCACTCATACTAAAAATTCCATATTATTTATTTTCTTTTAATATTTGTAAAACAATCCTTATTTTACTTTTAGGTTCCTCTCAAATTTTAAAATAATCCATGATATCATCTATAAAAAAACCAAAAATCGATCTAGAAATTGATTAAAGACTCCATTAATGAGATTCATAAATACATTGTGTGCAATATAAAACCCAAAGGTTACAACTACCAACTCATAATTTTCGTATCTCATTCATAATGTTGTATTTGGAATTCATCCTCTTTCACCTTCAGCTGAATTTAACAAAGCTCAAATCAATCTTCAAAAAATATTGAGCTCCCTGGAGATGATCAAAAAAGTCATTAAAATGAGGAAAATGATAATTATTCTTAAGTGTGATGTTATTCAAGGATCTATAATCAATACACAATATCATAAAACCATCTATCTTTTTCACAAATTTAACTGCATCACCCCATGGTGAGGTGCTAGGTCGAAGGAAACCTTTATCTGGTAATTCTTACAAAAGATTTTTTAATTCCACAAATACTACATGAGCTATTCTATAAGGGGGTTTAGAAATATATTTTACATCAGGAACTAAATCAATTGTAAATTCAACTGCTCTATTGGGAATAATACTAGGCAATTCATCATGAAAATACATCTATGAATTCTTTCACCACTATAATCTCACTAATCAAAACTATTTTATTTTTTTCAACAACATGACCCAGATAACATTTACATACATATGCAATGAATTTTTCATCTACATTATATGTTATCAATGGTATTAAATCATCGAATAAAACCTTATTGGCCATACAATCAATTTTAGCTTGATAAACTAAAATCCAATCCAAACCCCAAATGATATCAAATTCCACTATGGAAAGTTCAAAAATATTTTAGGAATGGCTAACCCAGTAATTATAATTTGAATATTCCTATAAATACTGGTTTAATTAATACTTCCACCCAATGTTTTGACCAAAATTTATATATCACTTTAATGAGGATATATATCCAATTTACATGAATACACTCAAAAATGAAACTACTTGGAGATCCAGTGTCAAATAGAGTATTAGAATATTTTTAATAAATCAATAACATAACTTCCAATCGTTTATTTTATGGTCCTGCATCCATCGTAGTAGTTGAAAATGATTTTTCAATGCCCTTATTCTTTTGATCTTGTTGGTTCCCACCATGGGTAATCAACTATGGGAAAACATTGGCATAATGTACCAACTCATTGGTACTAAAGAATCTTACCACTAGCTTTTTTCCCTTGTCGATCATCTTAATTATAGTAATGAGAAATATTACTAGTCTTACCACATCACTAGGACTTTCCAAACTTTGAGATATGTTCTCAAAGATGCCTCTTACTACACTTCTCACAAGATGGAAATTTAATTTTCTTACCTACAGGCTTCTTTGATGAATTATTTCCCACTATCTGCCAACTTGATCGCTTCATTTGTTTGTTGTAATGGAAAAAATGATCATCATAAACTCCATTTCTACATTCTCATTACATGGAACATGTTTTTTATAACTTTTTAACTCATCAAAAGCTAACACCCTTCAATATTTTGGCTTCAATCCTAAGTAAAAATGATTTATCTTGTTATAAATATATATGATAAAATATGGTATATACCACGAAAAATGGGAGAAATTTTATACATATAGAGCCACCAAATATTCCTCCATTGGTCTCAATTCTAATAATATAATTTCTATCCTAATAAGTACAACCTTTTGAAAATATTTATCAAGGAAAATATTATTACATTCATCCCATTTAAGGGTGTCAATATCTTTCCACCCTATGATATTTTTAATCATTCACTACCACTAATCAACATCACCATAAAAAAGATAAGAAACAAAATTAAACTTTTTATAGTCTGAATAACCCATTACATCAAAAATATTTTCCAATGCTTTAATCCATGCTTCATTTTTCATTGGGTCAAATGATCCTCTAAATGAAGGGGGGAATTGCCTTATGAAATTCTCAATAATCAACATATGCCACTTCGGTAAGTCTAGTTAATATCTTTCAAGGATACGACCAACATTTGTAGCATGAGTCAACTGTTCCACCACTATAAAAAACTATTCAATTCTAATTCTGACTATCTGAGCATACTGATTTGGAAGGTTGTTTTCCTATTGATGTCGTCCCATCATATATTCCTGTATCCTTTGTAGAAAACCATTCTAAACATAGAAATATTTTAGTCAAAACAACACAGAAATCATAAAATTATATATCATATCAATCTTACTATAAATTAATTTATGGATAGTAATTTAACAATATCTTAAATCCGAATGTTTTCTTATCCTACCTTAGATTCATACAACAAGGCCCCTGCCTTAAACATTACTTAATCTAGATATAAGTAAATAATTTCACTTAAATTCACATAAAGGATCTTTTCTGGTTTAGAGCGTAAGAGAATTAGGTCATAATTGAAACATAACAACATGAATATTACAGGTATTCACTTCTACTCACTATAATTTTTTTTATAAAAATACACATTAAAAATAAAAATGACATCATTACTTGTTTTAACATCATAACATTTCCATGATCCCATCCTGGACTCTATTCTTATTTATGTGTTGTGAAAAACATGTTATAATTTCGGATGAGCATAAAAAAGCTCAGTAAGAGATATGTAAGGGATGGATATTGTTAATCATTGGATAAAATGACAATCATGAATAAATTATTATAATGTAATACTTTTCACCTTTACGAAGTTTTAAATATACTTCACTTAATATCAACTCATTACTCACCCATTTTTTAACCAAAATATTACCATAAATCCTATATAATTAAGCATATAACATGTATAGTTAACTTGTAGAATTAACATACATAAATGAAATAACTATACGGTCGACATCCACATATATCACTAAATGGAATAGTCATACAGTCGACTTCCATACCCAATGCATTGGAGGTTATAACATAACCACATGTCTTTGTTTTTTCATAGAACAACCTATCAATTGGTTTATCATGTAACCACTTGTCATTGGTTTATCATGTAATCACCCATCAAATTCCCAAGAATAATTTTTTAATCACAACATATAAATTATTGAAAATATCATCATTTCTTTAATAACATTTCATTTGCAATAACAAGAAATCATTTCAAGATATTGAGATACTCAATCCATTTTAGAACCCATTTTCGATACCAAAATACGTAAAAATGTAATTTGGTATTTATTTACCTTTAAAAAATATTATGTCTTATCGAGGAAGCCAAATAATGATTATGGTGGTGGAGAGGTCATTATCACCACATAAATTAAAAACATTCCTTTTTTCTTTTTGTGAAAAAATAATTAGAAATAATATTCCCTTTGGATGAATGTATAAGTCAATGGGAATTATTATAGACCATGTAAAATAATGAGGTGTATATTATCATAATTTTCCTCAATAAAAGTAGATTCAGAGGAAGTCCCTTACATTGAGTCTGATTCGTCACCTATGTTCCTTGTTCATCCAAAATAATAAACATAAGTTAGTTTATAATTTCTTAATATCTCTTTTATAGTTTATTATTCATTTTATATCACTTATTACCATGTTATTAAAAATAAATAATTATTAATGTTAATATTAGTGGTTTTGTCGGCATTGGGTAATTGAGTCGAAAATGACCTTGATATAATTACAAATTATCCAGGTTGTCAAAAGTAAAATATTTCTAGAATAGTATACATGATTTTAATAACAGATATATTTATTATATAATTATTTATAATATTCCATATCATTTGGAAATAAGAAATAAAATGCACTGTTCATGGACAAGGTATGTTGTAAGTACGCATGAACGCTTCATTCATTTATTTGTCATATTAATGAAATGAAAAATAAATGATAGATAGGTATATTGTAATCACTGTATCATATTACATGATATATATGTTTCAAATTTTCATTCAATCCATCCTTTATACATTCCATGTGTTTAATGAACAAGTCATATCTCTTTGAGGGGGTGGTAGTCTGCACTTCCTCAAATGAAATTATCGTATTTACCTATCATAAAAATCATAAAGGTATGCTTGTAAATAATAATTACAGTATCAAAGAGAAAAAAATATGTATATCATATATAAAAGTAGTTCCATTATAATGGCCACCATGATAGGTAGTAGGGTAGAATCAAACAATCATTATTTTGTGGGGCAGCAGTTTGCCGAACACCAAAACAATATGTTTGTATCCATTAGAAGGAGGTGTGTGTAAGTGTAGTTTAAAGAAATCTCATGAAAAATCATAGTATATTTAGGGCATTTTTTGGTCATGTAATCAAAGAATACAAAAATAATATGGGTTAATGACGTAATGTATTGGAAATTGACATTAGAGAAGATGCTACCTCTTAAAACGGGTATGTCCCGTTGATTTGAGCCAAAATAATTTCTTGATTTTCTTTCTTCCTAAGTTAAGTCTTCAAGTTGGAATAGAGGGATGTTTGGTATCGTATATTGGAAGAGGTTTTACTAGACATGTTTCTTGAGAGGTGTGATTTAATGGGTATAGGTGATTCCCTTTTATAAGAGATATGAGGGGAACTTTAAGAAGGTATTGAAATATTATTTTATTATAAAATATTTTTATATTTCAAATTGTCCCAAAGTTATTTAATTCAAATTTAAGATTTTTTTTGGTAGAAAACAACTGAAGCAGTAGGTTTTAGAAAATTATAGGTCCCAAATGTAATATTATCTTTTGGCTTTAATTCATAGTTAACTAATTTGACTCTTACCATGTCTTCTTATATATTCACACTATATGGTTAATATAGTTTTTAAAATTGCCAATAGTACTAGATTTGGTTAATTAATGATATTTTAAACCATATTTATGTCATTTGGACTAATCATATATACTTTTGGACTATTATATCATCTTAAAATAGAATTTATTTTAAAAAATCATTTGCTTAATGTTTTATACTATTCATATCATAACTTCTTTAAAAATCCATAACAATGTGATTCATTCGAAAAAACATCATTAATTAAAATATAACAAGTAATAATCTTCCATAAAATTCTTGGATTATATAAAAAGTTTCAAAATTAATGTATTTAAATATGTATAATCTCATTTATTTAAATCGTTCATTAATATGGTAATCAATACATCATCATTGTGTCATAAATAATTTTATTTATTTGATATATAAAATTTATAAATAATATACGACGATGTTGGAAATAATTTTATCTTTATAAAGAATATTTATAGATGAATTGATCACTTATATAACCCCATATAATTTTTTTTATAATAAGGTATCTTTTTATCATACCTTTTCCTTTACTTTAAATTAATTCTAATAAAATATCATTTTCACCACAATGTGGATCCCTGGGGTCCCAAAATCGACCTAAGGATGCCCATGGTTGGATATATCTACTCCAATTGGATTAGGACACCACTTACTATAGTTTAATATTTTTACGATATTATTTTTTTACCCTTATTTACCATATTTACCCTTTAACTATAGTAAAACAAATAATTACTGAAGATACTATTCATAATATCTAAAAATTAAAGGTACTTATTTATACAATTTAAACCTCTTGATTCCAAATTTGGATTCCATTTTTATAAATTCAAAAAAAAAGTTGATGTAATTAATATAAATTCAATTCCCGTTGTCAAAACCAAAAATTGGGATTTTAAAAAGTAATAATTATCAAAAGTTTGACAAGTGTTATATTCAATTAAAATGTGATATTACTTCCAATGACCATAATAGGATTAAAAGATAAAATTATAATACAATTATAATTTAAAACAAAATAAAAGGACAATATAATTATATAAATAATTTAGATGAAAAGGATTTTTTAATTAAAATGCATTAATTTTCACTATTCATTAAAAAAAGAACATTATCGGAAATATACCGAAATTTCATCCAAACTAAATTTGGTGTCTTTTTTTCTAGAAAATAATTTTATTTTGTAAAATATAACATATAAAATTGAAAAAAAACTATATATAAAAATGGTTTTCCATCAAAAGGTGGTAAAATGACCTTTTAAAAATATTAGAGTATTTCATTCGTAAAATCAGATTCATTCTTATTTTAAGCCTATAAATTTTATTAGACAAATGTAAATACATTTAACATACATGTATAATAATATTGATGTTAGTTCTTCTCATTCCCAGAAATACAATGTCTTGGTGTTCACTACCATTTAAAATAATAATAATAATATATTAATTTTCGGTATAACTCATTGTTGTGTGCAACGTAGGATTTCAAAAAAACCCATTGTCACATGTTCCGTATGCTATAATTTTTTTTCAAATTTAATGTAACATTAATATTTTATTCATAAATAGTAATAGATATAAAAATTATAATTTTATAAATACCTAGGATGCTACATGATTAGTATCATTATTATGTGGTACTATGTTTTTTAAATTACTTCTAGGTTTTTGATGGGTTTTTTAATTTCTATATATATTAAATTAATTTATAATTTTATCTTTGTTTTCATATTTTAGTTAGTGTAAGGTAGCTAATATCTTATTAGAATTGGTTTTTATTGTATGATTTTATTTTAATATTTCACTAAACATGTGGTTCATGAACTACATAGTGTTAATAATTTATATTCATCCTAAATTATCATTATAAGGATAAGGTTTAGCACATGTAATTTTAAAACAATAATGGTTTTGAATTATTCTATAAAAACTATTTTTTTCAAGATGGAATCATTCTCATATTTTTATAAATTCTAATAGAAATAAGATTTTAAAAATAAAAAAATATAAAATATATTTCAATGATTGATTCAAACAGAACAGTTTATTATTTTATGTATATTTTTAGTTTCACATTAGAAAATATATTTGTTATTCATATTTAAAATCATTTATTATAATTTCTCACATTCCATGATATGTGTTAATGGTGTTTCCAATATTGAAAATAATGAATCTATATTGGGTTAGAGGGACCCATTATATTTACTTTTGTTAGTTTATTATTTTTTATAGATATTTTAGAGAGTTTTAATAATTTATTACCAAGATAATGGGTTTTAAGGATTATTACTTGAGAATTATTATTTTATAAGAATATTTTGTGAACTATAATAGAGAAAATTTATGAAATTAATATATAGTTGTTATATGTCATTAGTAATCCATTCATTAAGTATATTTGGATTAATTTTTTATCATAAAATAGTATATAATTTTATTTAGTTTAATATATTGTAAAAAAAATTATTTATAGATAAAATGTTGATCAAAATACCTAGAATGAAATATCCTTATCGTAAGGGTTTTGTTCTGTTTCTTATTTTTAATTGATAATAAATTTGTTGTTGGTAGAATGAAATTTCATGTACTAAATGTAACTTCATAAGATAGTTGAAAATATGTGAATATTATGAACTCCTAATATTATATAAATTTTATACATAATATGTATGTTCAATATGGTATGGAGAATGAAATGATAATAATTTATTGAGCACCACTATTAATCAACATAATGGGCATGGAAATTTATCTAGAGTGGGGAATTAAATTTAAAAAATAAAACATGTTGCTTTCAACATTGTAGGGTAACATCATAAAAATAGTAAAAGAAATTCATATCTCACAAATGTTAATTATGATACTAACAAATAAAATAGTTTTTTTGGAACCATGGGGAAACGAATTGTGATTTTCACAAAAATATGGATCATGTTGTGGATTTTGTAGAGACTAATGGAAGATAAGATATTATATAGAAAAAATTGTGATAAATTTTTTAGTTGATGTTAAAAATCAAGAGTAGTATAAATGTTTTCCCAATTATTGAAAAAAATTATTTTCAATTAATTTTGTACAATATCAAGTTCATTTGGGAAATTATAGATAATAAAATTTCCATTATATTAGAATATTTTCATGACACATCTCCGGATGATACCATCCATGAGTCAATTTATAACATAATTAATTTCCTAAAAAATTGTTTGAAAATATATAAAAAAATATATCCCTTTCCTAATGGTTGTGGACAATATTTGAAATAGGATTCAAGTATACATGAGTGGAAAATATTTTAATATTTAATATAGAAGTCAACTGTTAATGTTTAATGTTTTAATTAAAATACTATGATGATGAAGAAGAATGGGAATACTCTTGTAATGGGATTTCAACACAACACTTTAAAATATTAATTGAGAGAAAATATTAATTTCATAAAAAAAATTATATGTGCATGAAATAATTTGATTAAAAAAATAAAAAGGATGGGTTAATGCAGCAACTAATATATTAGAAGACATGGAATATATATTATTCATTATATCTAGATTTCTAATAGAATAATAGTAATTTTTAATTACGATTGGGGACTATAGTATCTAACCAATTCATCAATCTGAGTACTAGTCATATATTCATTTAATTGTCTTGGTCCTTTAAAATCGTCCTCTATGGATGTATTTGAAAAAAAGTCATTCATACTTTTGATGATTATTCCAAGAAAAAAAATCATGGAAATGTAATAAATGTGTTGTTTCAACATCTAATTCCACAATTAAATGTGTTATGTAACAATAGTTTTGAGGGATGTGGTACATATAATATAATAATGTTCAAAATGCATGCATCTATAATGTGAACCATTATTGACTTCTCTAGACTAGAGAACTTGTCTTGTTGGTACACTAACATTAGTTTGGAATGTCCTGTTTCTATCATTGGTTTTTATCCTTAATGATTACCATTGAGTAAAAAGTATTTCTTCTTGCCATATCATATTTTTATCAATAAGTCGCATAGAGTTTTTTTAAACAAGAAAAAATTTAATTAAATTAATGATAAGAGAGCACATCCAATGTTATTAATAAGTTCATAATATTGGACTATGTGGTAAATATTAAAGAAAAAATTTGGAAGGACCATCATATGAATTATAGTGGGAAATGTGTTTGATGTACTTAATCTGTTGAACTTTTAATATATCAATGTAATGAAATTATATAATTTTCAAAAATATATATTTGGAATTTAATTTATTACATAGTTATCATGATGTTATATAAATTGATAATAATGTTTATGAAAATTTTATCATCACATAAATTATTGAGCATGGAAAATAGAAAGAATGTTTTAATTCCCTAAAAGACAAAAATGTAATAAATATAAATAAAAATTTATATCTATATGAGAATATAATGTCTTATGAATAATTTTTTCAATGATATATGAGTATTACAGTAAAATTTTAATATTTATTGACTTATAGAATCATAGGATATATCGATTGAAAAATAATGAATCAAATAATTTTATAACTTAATTACAAACATTGATATTGTTTATATTATTACTCAAAAAGGTAAATATAGTGGTACTAGGTATTTTTACCTGATCCAAAACACTATGTGATAAAACACTATAACTAATTAACATTGAAAAATATGAGGAAATAATTTCAATGACACATTTCTAAATGGATATAATTTGTTCCCCCAACATTTTTTCTACTATCATTCTTTTATCCATGAATTTGGTCAAGGATACAAAATTATGTGGCCCTGTAAATTATCAATAGATATATGCAATTGATAAGTTATTTATTTATATTAATTTCATCCAAAACAAACCATTCATTAAAATTAATTACATAAGTAGTTAATTATTGGTCATTAATTCTGTTTTACAAATACATTGGTCATTTTAAATTTTTTTTAAAAGGAGAGAAAATAATGATTTATTTCAAAAGGGTAAATAGAAGATGAGTTACTTATCTTATATTCTGTATACATTTATTGTAATGAAGAAATATTTAATCAATTTATATATGTTCATGATTTCTCAACTCAATATAAACTAGAGTGGAAATTAATAATCATTCATAATATTGACCAATGAGGAGGACCTAAAAAATTATAATTTTATGTTTAGAATTATTATAAGGACATAAATATGTGATAAAAAATATTAAAATAGTTGAACCATTCATTGAAGAGGGAATTTTACATATAAAGATACCCCTGATAAGTCAATAAATAAATGGAAAAAATATAACATAAAATGCTTGTAAATAGATGATTGAAGAGTTTTCACATCATATATGTTCATTAATTCTACATTAAATATATATATTAGTTTAACATATATACAGTGTAAATTTACTAATATATATTAATTTATATAGATCATGTATTTTGATATTGGAGTAAAAATTTTAGAAAATTTGATGTATTTTACTTCTCTTCTACTAATGGGTGGAAAATTATAAGCATATATTATGAATGATTGTCAATATTCAAATATATTTGTTTATGAATAAAGAATAAAACCTCTTAATATTGATATATTTTTATATTCAAAACTTGGATACCTAAGACATTTGATAGATATCCCAAAAATTAATATACCATTTTCTTTTTTAGTTGTTTTCTTAAAATTCAAGTGAATTAATTAAGCTGGGGTTATAAAAACATTTATTTAGAATATAAATATTTGAAATTATACTAAATGATAGATATTGGTGACCATATATATTATGATTCATATATTTTCTCTTCACAATTGAATAACGTATATTATATAGAAGTTGTTATTGATAATGGTTGGAGTTATGATCTTAATATGAAAAAATAATAATTATAATATATGGATACAAAATTGTTATAATTATCTTATGACATATAATATCATCAGAGAATAAAAAATTAACTAATTTATCTGTGAAGATATTGAGAATATTGATCTTGTAAGTGTAGTTGAAGAAGAATAAGTAACAACTAGTCATAAAAATATTACAATTGATGGAGTATATTATTGTATGCACTATAATTATTTATCATATCAACTATATATGTATTATAGTTTTTATTATTCCTAATATTCATATATTATCATATGTAATTTTATTTTTATGCATGAAGTGTTCAAATTTTCAAAACCAAATTTTACAATTGTTTTAAAATATATGTTCTAAAATATATTCTACTTTTTAAATGACTATAATTTAGAGGAAAAATTATTTTCGATAGAACCCAATAGAAACCATATGGTATACCCTAAATCCAGAAATCATCAACCTTTCCTAATAATCCTTTATATAATTTATTTTTAATTCAATATAGATCACTTCCAATGACATATTGAATTCCTTATATACCCCTCCAAATGGAATTTGGAACACCCTGTGTCTCCCACAAAAAATGACATGACACAATTCATATAAATTCCCAATGTTGTGAATGAAATTTTCATGAATAAAAGTAGAATATTTAAACTCTAGTTACCACATGACGATATTGGATGTTCATGATTATAGGTACAATGTTTAATATAAAACAATTTATTTCATTTATGTATATTAATCTATTTTTCTGTTTCATAATAGATACAAAAAATAATTTTTTAGAGAAAACCATTTATATTTAAGAATTGTGGAATATTAATGGGATGATGATAATAGTTGAATTTTTCATTTATGGGGTATAGATATATGATTCTAGAATATTATTATGCCAAATATTAAGCTCATTATCATTTGTTCCATTGAATTTTCCAATTACATATTCATTTTGTTGAATTATTCCTTCTTATTATAATGATGATTTATCTAATTCACTGATAGTGGAAATCATAATATATTATCCATAACATTAGAATTTTATTGTCATTATATAATTAAATTCCAGAAATTTTATGGAATTTTAAATATGATATTCAAAATTACCATATCTAATGATATCCCACACTAATGGTTGTTAATGAAATTTGTTATGAGTTAGAAAGATTTTAAATAAATATTCTGTCATGAGTTCAGAGATATGTCATTGACTATTTAAGAGACTCATGAAATAGTTCATAAAGGTGAAACTCAATATTAGTGGGATGCTTTTCAATAGTTATTTGAATGAAAATAATTTGGTGTTGAATAATATATTTTTATACTGACATCAATAATTATATATGAATACATTTTTTACTGAATTTTAAATTATTTTTTTCTTAATTTTACAAAAATAAAGAATCTTATTTATGGAAACAAACCATTAGTCACAAATCCTAGTTGAAGAGTTTTTTGAGAAATAGATCTACTATGATAATATTTTCACAAATTCAAATATTTATATTTAATCATTATGTGTCTCCCATATTAAAATATTGATATCTATCTTTCTATATAGATATAGAAGTTAGGAAGACATGTTTATAATGAGTATGTTTGGTTATATTTCCATACTAAATATGAAAGAAGTTATATGAATGAAATCACCAAACACATTTGGGTAAAAATTTATATTTCTATTTTTTTCATTCCATATCATATCATGTGTAATTCCACATAATTTTAAGCAAAAAATATATCATAATATTCAATAAATAATAATAAAAATTAAAATAAAAATAGGAATCCCTGATGATGTTTTTAGTAATAAACTGTAATGTTTTTTCAATCCCATTTTCTATAATTATTTTTCAATTATGTGTCTTACATAGTTTTAACCCTTAAAATCACTATTTAAAAAACAATGTAGGGTAATAGTGTTTCAATATGAAACATGTTACTTCCATTTCTTTATCATTAGTAATTATACATTGGTTTTTCAATGTAATTCGATAGTGTATCTCCCATTTTATGTATTTGAGAACACCATGGTTTTTTATTTAAAAATAGTTTTGAAAATCCATGATTTGTTTAAAATTGTAATCATTGTATTTACAAACTTTAACCAAATTATATATTTTTTAATCATTGATCAAAAGTAGTTAGTGGGTTTTATATCCCTAATGAATTTTGTAAATGATGTTTCTTCTAAAAATTTGTTGTTGGAATGGGGTCATTGGAGTTATATGATTTTATAAAAATATTTATTCTTTCGTAGGATTACAAAATAATACGAGTTTTATTATTTATTTTTTCAATGTAATTTTAAATTATCTATTTTGGTTCTTCATTAAAACCATATGAAACTATTTTTATTATTTTTTACCAATCATTTACAAGTGTTAATATTATGTATTTCATAATGAAAAGTGATTTAAATATTCCTGAAACAATTTTTACAACATTATCCTATTATCATATATATTCTCATTTATGAAAGTGGTTAATGTTTTAGTTTTTAATGAATTTTAAATTTTACCAGACATCCTCAAGAATCTACCTATACATAATCCATGACAAGTCCATGCTTTGGACCATGGAATTATTGAATTTTGGAGGTATTATTCATTGAATTGAAGTACATGGTTTTATTTAATAAATAAAAACTAAATATTCTTGTGTAACTAACTATTAGATATAGATAAACATGGTGTTCTGTTTTTTGGTAATATTTTCATATAATTTTTAAGATATTTCATTTACAACTAAAAATATATGAAATGTGGGATTCCAAGACTACGCACTTATTTTAGGCCTCCAAAAAGAATCCTCTTATAAAGGCACATCAGATGTAGGATCATGGTATTATGTGTGGGATGGGTATTGGGACATTACAATCTTAAAAATATTGGGAACACACTGAGGTCATTTTTGATGGGAACTTATATATTAAGTAATAGTTATTTTATACCTTTCTAATCATAGTGGAAATTTATTATGACAAAAAACAGAATTCATATTAAAGGAAAAATATTATTGGAAGATGTTATTCATGTAAAAAATTAGGATGTGAATGAAATCAATCTATAAAATGAATTAGTTGAATTGTATTATAAGACCATATAGTGTATCCCATGTGAGATTACATTTTCATTTAGAGAAGTTAAATATACATATTTATAAATTTCATAATTATTATGAATAAATGGTTTTTTATCATAAGTGAAAATATAAATGTAAATAATAGTTTATTTTTTAAATAAATTACAGTATTTGTCTCATATGATCCGTGTTTATATTGAGATAGAGATTCTTGACACTAATTAAGAAGTAGTCATGACGTTTTATTTTTAAATACATATTTCTGATTTTATCATATAACTTAACATAGTAATTTTAATTTATTATATATTATTATACATATATTTATATGTATCATATTTTGTTCAATGAACCAAAATTATTGATCAATCAAAATTAGGTTATATTATAAATTGTTATTTGATATAGGAATGTTGTCTATGAGGTGTATATTATTTTTGTGGTGACATTTCATTTCCACAAGTGATGATCTCATTTTATAGAGAATTTTATGTTTTTTGATTTTGATCTATTTTACTCATTGGGAAATTATAAGTTGTTATTGGGAATGGTCTATGGTGATTTTAATAATTTGAAATGTAGATCAATTTTGATAATTGTTTACATTATTTATAATATGGAATCATTGATTAAATATCTTGGTATAAAAAGAGAGATACTTGAAATTATTTTCATTAATTTTTTGGGGGATAGGTTTGTTTATGATTCATAAGGTATGAATTCTTTTAATTCAATCTCAAAAACCCTGTAATAAGAATAAAAACTAATATTTGGGTGTTCTTTAATGTTTTATGGATGTTAATTGTGATTTGAGATTATTTAGTTCATTAATATATGTTTTTTATTACTATTAAAAGTTTAATTATTTTATTAAGATGACCGTAATTATAAAAATATCTTATCTAATTTCATATTATAATTACATTATTAATGATTTGATGAAGGTTATTGTTTAATTGTTTAAATAATATTTGTTAATAATATTACAACAACAAAATTTTAATTATTTGTGTTGGGGGATGAAATATGAATATTTTAAATACCGTAATGTGACACCCATCATGTAATTATAATGTATTATTTTTATCTTTATTTATTTACATATTTATTGTAGGAATTTCTCATAGTAATAGGTTCACTAAATCCATTGTTATAGAAACGTTTCATGGAGAATAATCGGAAAAGGGATAGTAATAATGATGTGGATAACTATGTGAGAGTTGTTGTTATAGGTATTTCAGTTGTAATTATTATTTGTGAATGTGTTCCCAAATTATTAGAAGATATCCATAATTAATCCAACTTTTTTGAGGAGACCGTGTTTCCTGTATTGATTACATAAAAGCGCAGCTAAAAAATAAGAGATCATCTAGTCATTAAATTTCATTCCATTCACCATTTTACAAGATAAGTATTGACTTCCCTCTCATTTACTTATCCCCCTTCAAAAACATCATCCCACCATTTCCCTTAGAGATTTATCTCTTTGAATCTTGGTGGTATTATTTTATTTCATTGGGGTTTTCATTAAGGTTTTCTTGATGTTTTTTTCAAATCATTGTCCTTCCCCCTGATTCATCCATTTTTATAAAATATTATACATAATGGAAACCATGTCATGCATTTTGGAAGATTCTTGGGTTATTTATAGGGGATTTAGGTTTCAATTTTTTTTAGGTGTGTCCGATCTTCTCTCACTAGATTAACGTGGTTGAATGAAAAGATGCTAAATATGTGTTTTTTCTAGAGGGCTTCTCTCATTAACGGTTATTTTACATTACATACTATTTATTCTTTACTTACCTTTGTTTTTATTAATAATTTTTTTATATTGTGTTATAAATGATGAATAATAAATTCTTGGGGTGGCACGTGCTGTGTGTTGGAAAATTGAATTTTTTAAAGGGTGATCTTCAAAAGAAAGGGATTTTAATGCATGAAATGTTTTGGATAAAATAACTCAAGGAGTATATTTGGAATTAAATGGATTTATAAAGGGTTTTTTAAAAGTTTTTCTAGGATAATGTTTTTCATTAAAATCATAATGATCATTTTTTATCATGGAACTTCCTATCATTTTTTTCCATTGGATTTTCCGAAACATGGAAGATGTTGGGTGTGTTTGAGGTGACATAGAAACATTCAACCATAGACAAAATCATATAATATATTGAAATGGGTTTTTAAATGATCAAAATATTATTTTCTATAATGGATAAGGTTGATTCCAAAAACATTCATATTAAAACTAGAATATGAAATATTAATACATCATCCATAAACCATGAATGTTATAAAATTATAACATCCACAATCAAAATATTATTTATCCATTCAATAGACTATGATATATTTCATCATAAGATATTTTCCATAATATAACTTAATATCCAATAAATTATTTTGACATAGATGATAATGTTGTTAATTAAATACTTAGAGAAATCATTAAAGAAATAACCATTATATTGAAATTAGATTTTAGAAATTCCATACAATTTAAAAGGGAAATATTTTCCGTGAAAACTGTCTTATATGATTATAAAAGAATATTCAAAATGTTAAGGTTTCAAAAATGTGTAATAAAGTGGAAACACTATATAAGTTAAAAAATATTCTTCTCGTACATTGTCAAAAAATAGAAAACAAAGTACCTCATAATGAAAACAGGAAAATATATTCCTATTTATATAATTGAAAAAGAATAGAAATTTATTTTATCATTTGTAAATGAATAATAATAATTTTTGGAAATACTTATTTTGAGAAACATAAAAATGGAAGATAAATAATTTATAATAAATTTTTATGTGTAAACAATCTCATATAATAATGAGATTTCAAAATTAACCCTTTTATTGTAGATTCTTTTAGTCGATGGTGTGTTAACCTCTAATATAAGGATTAATGGTTGTAATTACATTATAAAAGGACCATATCCATATTAATGATATCATATATGATCCCCTAATATCATTATGTTAATAATATTTCAGTATTACCATTATTTAGGCTGGTAACCACTTCGTTTTCCTATGCATATTTTCTAATGTAATTCATGTGTTTAATGAATAACATGTATTTTATTAAAATAAATAATTATATTACGTTCATAAATATTATATTTACTCATCTTATACATTTTTATGATCGTATTGAATGGTTAACAAGGAAAATTAATCTTATCATGTAATGGAGAAAGTAGGGTGTACGTATGCACAGTCGACGATATCACTCCAATAATGGTTAAACTATATCAAATTGGATGGTATATTAATTATAAAGAAACATTAAAATGTAATATTCATTATTTATATATATTATATTAATCATTATACCCATCCAAAAAAAGTAGTGATAAATACCAAATTACATCACAATTTACAGATCGTAAGCCTTACATATGCATGCATCGAGATATTACGTTTTCATAGGATGAGTAAAAATGAGGAATATGGTTTTATCCTAATAAAAAAACAACTCAGAATTTATTAAATTTAGTATTTATTAACTTATTATTGAATCAATTAAGGAAAATATAGTATAACAAAAACAATATTTTAAATGTTTGATAAAACTATTATATCTTCCCCAGGTATCTCCTTTTGATTTGAAAACAATTAATCCTCAAGTTGGATTTATGCCCAATATATGGAATCTATGATCAATTAAGAAAATTTAGTAGGATAAATTTACAGTGTTTGGAAAATCCAATTGGCAATAGAGTTGTGAATAATAGATAAGGAGGTGTTCCCTTTTATAAGAGAGGGGATGTATACTTTAGTAAACTCTATAACTAATAATTTATTATAAATTTCTTTTCGGTTAAAAATAGCACCAAGGTGAGTTATTTATAAGATAAGATGATTATGGTTTAAAATATCCTCATCCAATAAAATTTTGAAATATTTTTTTATTTTAAAACTTATATTTTTTATTTATCTTTATTAGTCTATTCAATTTGAATTTTAGTAAAAATTATAAAAATATTAAAATAGTATAACGATTTAATTATGTAGTGTCAATTGATCATAAATAGAAACTTTATTAAATTTTAATCCATATAATTAGCAATTATTTATTATTTTAAATATGTTATGATTTTGGAATAATTTAAAAAATTTGTAATTTTTATAAAATAGGAATAGTGTCTATTTTCACACTATTCATTTATATGATTTTAAATAAAATCCTAAAAGAAATATAAATTTGATATTAACAATTGAATATACTCCCAAAAATTCATAGATTACTAGACAATGTGGGGACCACATTGATTATTTCATGATTTTTTATTTTATTATTTAATATCATTTATTTGGTATTTCTATTAATAAAATTATTACGCTTCACTACTATGTCATCATTAATGTCAATTATATAATCCAAAAAAATTATAAATAAATTCTTATGATGTAGTTAATTATTTTATATTTCCATATAATATTTAGGATCTCAGCTATCGCCTAGTGATCTCTATATTAAATTTATTATACTAATAATAAATGGGAGTGTGAAATTTGGTCTCATCCATTGATTTTAATAACATCCATGTCATATTCACAACAATGTGTCCATTAAAAGATTCCATTTGGAACCCTAAATGATAATGTAATAATTTAGTCATCTAATTGTAATTTTATATGTTTAAGGGTAAATTTATTATAATATTTTTACATTTAATTACCCAATATACCCTTACCCACAGTAATAAATAAATTACTAAAGTTACTATTCATAATGCTAAAAAGTAAAAGATACTTATTTACATAATTTGGAACATCTGATTATATAATTGAATACATTTTTCAAAACTACGAACAAAGAATATATAGTAATTAAATTAAAACTAATCCAATTGATGGAACGAGAAAACATGCTTTTGAAAATTAAATTCCATTAATAGATTAACATGTTTTCATATAAAATTTTAATGTGAAAATAATTATAATATAGTACATTAGATTAAATGAAATAAATAATCTAATTATACTTTAAATCCAACCCAAAATATAATTTAACACTATAAATTATTTCGATGAAAAAAATTGTTTTCTAGTAAATATTAATATTTTCCAATTTTCATCAAAATATGAAACTTATCCGAAAGGAACCAAATACAGAACCGAAATAAATTTTGATATTATGATTTAAAATAAGAATTTTATTTTTTTTCAAACCAAATAATAGTGTAATTAATTGGATTTAAAATGGGTTATCCATTAATGGTTGGTAATGTTGCATTTTAGAAAAATATAACCCTGTAATTCAAAAAATTGGATTAATTGTAATCATATTAATATAAGAGAAAATGGATGGATGTAATTTTTTTATTAATTAGATAATAGATAAATTTCATATTTTTGCAATAATATTCATTCATGTGGATGTAACGTATAGGATGCACTTCTCTTGTTAAAATAACAATAATTAATTTTATATATTTTTAAATTTAAGCATGGTGTTGTGTGAACCATATTCTATCAAATAAATTATATTTAAAAAGAGAATTAATTTTAAAATCTTCTGCTCTTACATAATCTCAATAATGGAAATATTTTCTCAAAGATAAAAACCATAAAATTCATCACTTTTTAGGCTTGGGCTTACCACCCATGTACTATTTTTGGGGTTGGGATTACCCCCAATATAACATGTTTTGATGTATGGATAATCCGTCATTTAGAAATTGATCTCATAAAACATTAATCATTACCCTGTCAATTTTAGATATAAAAAAACACAACCGATCACTAGCTTATAATGCTTTCAAATGATTTCCACAATATCATTAAAACATTTATCATTTTGTCAAAGACTAAATTAAGGAAAAGAAAACGTGTTTCATCAATATTTTATCATTATAATGAATAACTATCCATAAGAAGAACATGTGTTTTATTGGAGGAACATATCCCTAGGGAATAATAAATAACATAAAAGGTTGTTATCATGGATATAAAATTCATTTAAAGGATCACTAGAATATTACTTAAGGAAAAAACACTTTTAATTGTGAAATAACTTATTGAAAATCATAAAATTTATAAAACATATAAATCAAACCATTTTTTAAAATAAATGAAGAAATTTGAAAAAAAATATTTAAAATAAACGATTTTTAATTATGGGGGGAAAATAGATTCATTTGGTGTATTTAAAACAAATATTTTTTCACATCTTTTCTAAAAATGACGTCATTTAGAAAATAATAGAATATTAAATGAAAAAACATTTTAATGAAATTATAAAATTAGTAAAATTGTTTTAATAAAATCAGTACAGTAAAATAAAAAACCAAATATAATTATAATTATAATATGGACATGTATGAAAGGAATCTTGAATGAATATAAAAATAATTTCAATTTTCCTTAAAAATTTATTTCGATTTTTTTAGAGAGTGGAACGTGATAGAAAAACATTTGATTCATACATATAACCATATTGTGGGAAATTTTATATAAATTTTTTAGAGTAATGTAATATAATTTAATTATATTAAATTTAAGAGTAAAATATCTCATAAGGAATGATATTATAATGTAAAGAACATTTAATATTAGAATACATTTGATTAATAACCCCCATGAAAGATGTAGAATCAAATGATATTATAAATACATTAAACATAATTTTGCAGAAGATACATTATACTAATAGAAAACTAGATAAAACTAAAAAATTTAGACATTTGTATAACAGAAAATCTTTCTCTAGGATGAAATTTGATAATAAAAATTCTTACCACTACTATAACATTCAAATAAAAAACCATTGGATGAAATATTTTGAGTTTTAACATTTAATACCATGAATAAAGATGTATATATGATATAGAATATCAAAGTGGTAGTACATCTTACACCTAAACATAAATTGTTTTATGACATAAAACATGTTTTAATGAAACAATAATGATATGAAAACCCTTACCTCATGTTTCAATTTAATTTTAAGCAACATATCTCATTATATATTATATTTAAATTAATTATAATTCTATAAAAATCTGTATTCCCTAATTTAAAAACATTATTTTTTAGAACATGACCCAGGCAATCATTCTCAACTTCAAATTAGGGGAGTGAGACTACCCCAAGCCCACCTCCAATAGTCTAGGGGATAGCGACCGGGGCCATGTTGGCGTATCACATTCATGGAAGGATATATCCTATGGTACATTTATACATGAAAATACATCCATCATCATTCTAAATTGTAGAGATAATAATACATTTAAATCAATGACTCATGCATATATCAATCCCATAATTATAGTATAATTAACCCATTGAAATCATGAAATGGAATAAATAAAAGTCCACTAAAAACTGATAAAAGTGTCCAACATACTCCTTAGGAGGGGAATTGTATTAAATCAAACCATTAATATACACCTAAATCTATCTATAATAATACTCTCAACCTACTCTTGGTCCTCCGTGGACCCCGTTAAAAGTCTTGAAATCTACAAATGACATGAAATGTTTGATAAGATCCCATGTAGGAGTGAGTATAAAAGTACCCAGTAGGATCTATAAAAAATAAAAATAAAATGGACAATATAAAATTCAAGAGTCCACTAAGCCCATATCAAAAGGGCATAGAAACCCCAATTTAGTGTGTATAGGAAAACGCCATATTGACCAAAACTCTGTTATACATTAACAATTATCTCATCACTTCCTGAATGAATCCAATAATAAAGCACAAAAAGAATTCATAAACTATAAATCTTAATTACACAACCATATATCACTCAACCTGATTCTACTCAAGGATCCAAGGTATCATTCAAATGGGAGTTCGTACTCCATGATCCATGTTATCCAAGACTGTACTCACATGAGATAACTCGTTCATTGGGTAAGATCGACTATCCCTAATGACACTCATCTAATAGGTTAGACACATAGAGTATCAAAAATCCAACAGAACATCCCCTACACTCACTATGGAATCCATCTATGAGAATAATCTCATTAGATATCCCCATGATGAAATTAATGATATATCCTAGTGGACCATGATAATCAGATAGGGTAACTCGACATGTATCATGGTGGAATCCCTGAAAAAAGATAAAACTCATAAGATCACAACAAAAAATAAGGAACTACTCCTAGGACCACTCAGGGAGACCAAATACACATTATGGAACTCTAGAATATAAAACAATCAGATAGGGGATAACACCTAGGACTGATTAAGAATATATTGAATATTATAAACACTTCAAACCATGACACATTTATAGGGGTTCACACCCATTAATTTTTGGGGATATCACAAACCCAATACAAATCAGTCAAGTAGAGAATTGACTAAATAATTAAACCCTGAAACCTACTGGATATTCCCTCTCTGTGGTTGATCAACACTCATGGATGAGGTTTATACCGAAACCACAAAACCCAATTAGAATAGATGAAATTAAGTTAGATGATTCTAACTCAGTATCATGAAGGTAAACCAAAAACTCTATCTGAGCCTATCCCTTAGAGAGTATCACAATCTGATATAGAGGAAATGACTACACACTACACCATTAATGGGATGGTTATATGGAACACACCAAATTAATAATGGATAAGCATCACAGAAATAATATCCCTACTGGAATCACCTTTAATCTCATATATATCACAAAAAAATGTCACCCTCACATTGTATCAAGGTAAATACACATGACAGGATAATAGAGGTACTTTATCAATGTAATGAAGATAGTGATTCACAAGGGATATATTATTGAGAGGAATACTCAATTTCTTCCTAACAAACAAGACTTGTATATTGTCACTGAGCCATATATGTGTCCCATAACAACACTCTCCATTTATATTAACAAAATAACATTAACATTCAGTTACAAAATGTGTAATATAATTAGATCACCTATGTATTTCCACTCTTACACACATCCAGGATGTAAATTCCTCCGGACACAGTGTGTACATTACGTAAAAAAATCCCTTATTATTTCATCCTCAGTATGTTCGGTTTACCATTCACTTGTATAGGTTCCCAATTCCATGTATATGGTTGCTCCCTCTTTAATTTATATGTTGAGGGTCCTATTTGGGTTACTCTATATGGCTATGTCCCTTTCAAACATTTTTTCATCTCATGTACTCATCCACAAGGACATGCCTCACTACATGGTGTGTACCCCTATTATATGGTATATAGGTCCCAAAAGAAATTCTTCCATAAATGGAATGATTACATAATTTTTTCACATACACTACATGTCCTTGGATATTGATTTATTATTGGTAAATCATTTTTTTCCTATAAAAAATCAACAATTTTAACTAATTTTACACAGATCGCCTCCCCAAGGGATCCCTAAACACTATAATAGTGCTCTAAATCCCTAAAAAATACATATATAGGGACTATGATATAAAGATCATAAATTCACCTACCTCATAGATAAACATTGATGATTTTGGTCCATATCTTCACCCTAAATCTTATTCAACATGATCCTTGAGAAATTTCCATCATGGATAGATTAGTGACACACCCACTCTCTCCCTCGGGGGGATTTCATCTAATGAGTGATCCTCATCTCATATTATATTTGTGGAAACCAAAGGGTTTGAGGGAATATTGTTTTAATTATCCAAATTTCATTCAATTAACCAACCACAATTATTTAATAAACCACCAAGGGTCACCTAGGACATGGATATTCAACTTTACAATCATTATGTCTAGCCTATGGTAAAATCCACAATAATGGAAAAAACATGGTCTTATATTTCTGAAAAATTAATTTTTTTTGATTAATTACCCATTTATTATATTATCGTGTATCCAAGATATTTAATATTTTATATTATTAATATTCTCTCATTGAGGCTCTATGGGACCCATAATTCAACAATGAATCACTAAATGGGTTGGATATATATATATAAATATTCAAATATCATTTCATGAAAAGATAAATTTATTACACTATCGAAAAATTATTTTATTTATATCGCATATAGAGAATGCCTATATACTATTGGGAAAATGAGCATTCAAATAGGCCTCCTACATTATAGAGATATTTATTGGATCCCCATAATGTAAAAAATGTATAGTTGTGTGAACCACTGACCCATGAATGATATCTTATGAACATATAAAAAAATACCATTGTGTACCTCAAAAAAACTCTAAACCCAATTCCTAGCACATTTGGGGATTCTTGATGAATTTATGTGGACCTCCCTCAGATCCTCAGAGTGGCTTTTTATCCCACAACCGAGACAACAAGGGTTTCACGTCAGTTTTGGTTCCCCTTCCACATCCGTCCTAGATCATTCATATTGGTTTCATCTGGGATCATCCTGATGGGGAATGGCATAGAATTAGAGCGGTGTAATTGGGATCGGGCTGGGTTCATCGTAGTCTCTGGCTTCTGCTCTCGGTGAGAACTAAACTTGGCAATCCTCTAGAGTTCTAATCAGCATGGCTTGCCCCTTTGAACGATGAGGTGGCTCATCATAGATTCTCCATGGTTCGATTTATTTTGGTGTGTCTCATACATTCTAGAATTTACAAAGTAGTTCTAGCTTATCGTTTCATCTGGAATGACCAGGTGACGCCTCCGGAAGGCCTCTATTGTGGCTCCACGTCAGATCTATAGTGACTCCGATTGAGGAGGCCTTAGGTTACGACAATGCTATGAGTTTTTGTAGGGTTTTTATTTTTATGGTGTTTTGGTTGTTCTGGTTCATCGTCAGTAGTTCATACCTTACCCTTCCCAATTATTTTCATTCCAACATGACTGCATTTCTTTATAACTCAATGATGGTGAATTTGTGTTTCTGATCAGAGAATATCCATGCGAAGAGCAGCATTTCAGGTTCTTGAAAATTATGATTTCATCATCGGTGGTGATCCCTCAGCATGGTGTTGGTCCATATAGTCCTAGGTGATGATGACATGAACTGACATCCCTTGGAGGTTCTCCCTAGCTTCTGGAGCAGTGGTGGCGGGGGTGTTGCGTAGAGTGCGGCAAGGTTCATCCATGATGGTTGTTGATGGAGGTGGAATTTTCTTGTGAATAATTTGTGTTAGGGAACCCAAAATGTCTAAAACGAATTGCTTCATATGAGGGTTTGGACATGGTTGACTTCATCATTCATTAATTTCCAGATTTGGATGATTCATAGGGTAAGGCACAACTACTAGTACATTGCCCATGCATTTTTTCTCTAGAAAAATTACAATGTAGCATTGCACTGGTGGAGGAGTGACTTATAGATAATGATTATCGGAAGGGGTTTTTTATATAGACATTTTCTGGGATGCAACCCTTGATTTTTGGATTATGATTATGTCTCTTGGTCTTTGATGACATGTAAGGTTTCTCCCCTTTTCCATTCAAAAATGTATTTATCTAGAAATAATAAAAATATTGGGCTTCTGATGATTCAGTCATTCAGATCATTCGGGACTACATCATCCAACAAGTTGTGGACCTATGTCTTTAGTTGTGACACATGGAAGCAAATAAATCATCTTTTCCAATTTCAATAATAATTTCTGAAATAACACAACTATGAAAAAAAAATTATAATCTAGATGAAGGGCCGAAAAACCCAAATGATATCATACTAACCTATCTAAAGATTTACAAATCTATGCACTCATATAGGTAGGAAGTGGGATAACATAGAGATATGACTTCAGATCAATAAGATATTGTCATATCCTAGAAATGATAATGAAAACCACATAAAAAATCAGTCTCCAATACATTTAATCTACCATTCAAACACCTCAATATTAACCTACTATTAGGTAATGTAACATGAGATATCATAGAAACAAACCCACCCATACTTGTACAATAAAACCTGATTTAAATGTATCCAGGTAAAACCATCAATTTAATGGTTTTACTAATTAGGGGAAAAAACCTCATTATTACCTCATATCATTGAGTTACTACTACTATCATCTATCCTACAATGGTTGAAGTACACCATCATTAAATTAATAAAAAATCTTTTGAGGTGAAATTCGGTCACACATGACCTCCCAAAAAAATTTCCCAAGATATACCTCCAAAACTAAATGAAAAAGAGCAGTGATAATAACCACTAAATAGAGATTTACTAGACAAATATTAATAACCAGAGTTAACAACAAAGAGGTCAATTTTTCACCACATTGATAAAAAAAACTAGTAGTTATGAGAATTTTTATGAGAATTTACTACCACATCCACAAAATTGGGTGGACCTCAAGCTAGAAAAACCTCACCCTCAATCAATTCCAAATTCACAACATTATCAGACAGGATAAATGAAAATAAGAGGGCCTTGTGAATATATATCTTATTCAATGGTATATCCCTATAAAGATAGTACTCTCCTATAATGTGTATTATTTATCATTAAGTGTATCACATTAAACATTGCTACTAAGCACGTGAGGGTATTATAGAGACTATGATGAACTGATTAAAATAGGGTTGAGGGATACAGTACAACAGTCTATCATCCACCTCATTGGAAAACATCATAGTTATACCATATTGATCTCACTTGGACATACCATTCCCTCGTTGTTCAAAACTCTAACTGGACCTCGTCTTATTAATCATTGTGGGATCCATCCAATATGTTGAAAAAATATCAGGTAAGTCCATGAGTTCTAGACTATGTAGTGGTTAAACTTTCAATGGGGATGTAACCTCTAAATATTAACATGAAATATTCCCTCACACACCACCACATATATAGAGAATATAATTTTTATTACACCCACTAGTGGATGTGTTATTCTAATCAAATAGAAAACGTCCACTGTATCCATCCCCACATGATCTCATCATAAATTGGAAGGGTTGAATCCAAATAATTGATTGTAAAATTTCTTAGACGTTAAAAACAATTCAACACAAACTGGATGTAACCATCTATGAATGGATGATATACAACCAATCAACATAGAGGAAAACGTTATATGGTATAACATCCAATATAGAAATATTAATTTATTGACTCTATGTATCTCTCTCTCCCCAGTAGTTCACATTAATTTTATGAGTGAATGTACTCCAATTCACTCTGCTAGAGTTTCCAATAATAATGGTTTGGAATATATGCATTGTTAGTATCAGTAGAATTCATGTAATATTTATAGTATCAGATAATTGGCTCAGGAATTTTTTTAATAGTAGTTGAGGTAGTGGATTCACATGCATTAACTCAAACCATATTCATTCTTCCCTGCTATACCATCTTTATTCATAAATATAATCAATTTCCATACACGATGTTGAACAGAACCACTACATGATTTTTCCCCTCAACATACCAAACTGTGCTTAACACAGAAGTCAGATGAACTCATCCACCACACCTTGACACCATCGACTTACAATGACACTGACATACCCAAAAAAACATTTATACGATCTCAATAATTCATACTGAGAGGTTATGTATCCCTATTTAATGAGAGTATAATTCGACATAAACAATCACCATTATCAGTATCCAATGGTTCTCTATGACTATAAAAAATTATCAAGATTGATGTGTCATGAAAAGATTACCTCACACATATCTACTGTATTACAACTGAGAATGTATGATGGAAAATAAACGTACCTCAAATCATCCACAGAACCTATAGATCATAGTCCATCATGGGGTGTACATATTGAAGGCCCCCTTCTCTAGTTTCATAAGTCAGGAACTGAAAATATAGGGGTGGTTGTCTCAACATATCATTCCATCATTTACATCATAACACTTTCCCCACTTTTCATTGATGGTTTTTTCATGAGTAACTCCTCTCTCTTGTTTATATATCTACCAGGGTAGTATATAGATCATATCCCTATCATCATCACAATTATTTTTAGATATCTTGGACCATTACACGTAAAACATCACCTCTCTCATAGTTGAATATAAACCTATTGAGAGACATATTCTAGAGACCCTCTATTGATGAATTGTATCAAGAAGTGTATCACCTGCCTTAATCCCTATTCCATCCATCTGTTACCCAAACTGAGGACTCATCTATTTTTTCCATAGAACCAAAATTTTGATTCTTCATTCCAAGAAAATTATCCAATACCAAGGCTCACTCAAGAACTCTATAAAATATCGGAACACTTTGAGAAACCACTAAATCCATTACATCTTGGAATAATACCTGATCAATTGCCTATGCTTTAAAATATGTTCTTAACAAAAACCATGAGATTAAAAATAAAAAATGATCTATTATGAATAATCTTCCATGGTCCTGATACCTTGCTGAAGCTATAAAATATTTTGGATACCAACCGACCACAACATGGTTGGAATTAACATTTCCCTAAAGAGCCTCTAAAAAAATTCCAAAGATAGAATCACCACATTGTTGTTTGTAGTCACTATAATCAAACTTATCTCTTATTAATACCTTATGAATAATTTCTTCTTTGATATCCATCTGATTAGGAGGTGTTCTCACATGGAAGAAGACATGTATGACTACTTAAAGTTATCCATCAACTTCCCGGGTGTCTACATCACCCATAATCCTTGGAGCTCATTGCCTCTAAAACACATGGAGTAAACCCAGACTAGACACATTATCCTCCTCTATAGCTATAACAACTGAAAAATCAGTGTGTGGTTGTGAAGAATGTATCCCACATGGTGGAACAAACTCAAGTGCATACCATTTCACAAAATATTTATCGCATGGAAGATCTTCATCACAATCCATCCATGGAATCCTATAAGTATTTCATTATGGTTTAATCCTAAAAAATTTCGATGTACATTTGTCAAAGTGTATATCTAAGTTATGGAATCAATAAGGACATGTGTACAACAATATTGTCCTATATAATGATTAAACCATAGGTCCTCTCTAAATAATTACCACATTTAAGGTTTTAATAAGAAATATATCGAATTCCTGGTAAATGAATACATCTACCACCGCAAAAAATGGGTCCTATGGTATGAATTTCAAACTTGTTACATTTTATCACTATCCCCATGAATCCCAAACAAATACCACAACTTGAAAACTCCAAATTCTACTCCTAATGAAAGAAATCATCTGGTAAAACTTTTTCATAACCATACCCACAAGTTTTCTCTTTGAAATTGATAAACTAAGAGTGACATTCCCATGTCCTCCATGAATAAGATAGTGGAGTTCAAACACTACCGAGAATTAATATCACAATCATTAGAGGTATTAGCCTATTGTACATGTTTTTATTTGTAAAAATCCATTTCTATCCTATAGTGAAGATACAATAACACAACTAATACAAAAATACATAAATATATCTATAAAATAATATCAGTACAAAAATATAGTAAAATAATGTGAAGAGAAAAATAAAATCTCACTAGAAACTGATATTGTCATCAAACTAGTTCAATATGAGAGGATTGCAATAAAATGCATCCATGGGTACACATATTGGTCTATCTAGGCCACTCTGATCCACCTAATATGGTTCCTCCTAGTAAATTGATGAATGACCAGTCATCTGGGTAATACACTACATGTGTGGGTAGTTCCCAGGTAAGAATGATTACAACAATACCTAGTAGGAGCAGTGGAAACCAAAAATAATAGGGAGATACGATATGGAAATATTCTGAACAACCCATAGGCAAAGGTTATAGAAAAACTATGAGTGTTTGATCTTGAAAACATGATCACAACCAATCCTCGACAGTACATGACTAGTCAACTCATAATCACCATGCATGTCAATCAAATATGAGACATACTGAATGGACACCTATAATAACAAAAGTATACATGTTAGAGAATTAATGTTTTTGGGTCTCAAATATACATCCTAAAATTGGATTTTATGTGAGGCTCAATGGTATAACTCATCCGGAGTAATCACTCGATGATCCTTTCCATCCCAAATTGAACACAACCTAGTGAAGACACTCATCGGGAAGGCTTAATCATCACCGATATAATTAATTTGAGATATCTTTCTCATCGATTATCACTATGATGATGAGATATCATTGATATCTCAGATGTCATCCATCTGAGGGAACATTCTTATTAAGTATAACCATGAAGAAAGAGACACTGCAACCTACAAGATCATAATATTATGATAGGGAGTCACTCCCATGTCTCATGGGGTACTTTAGAAACGTTATAAAAACATATAATATCTCCAAAAAAAATATTGGATTACTCCCAGGACTAATGGGGGACACAATGAACACAAAATAGAACTATAGATATCATAATTTCCAAATAGGGGATCACACAAAATACTATTAAGGGATACCACATACCCTATAGTGAATCAAAACTACGATACATTTCCAAGGGACCAATCCAAGGGACATTTGGAGATAACACAATCCCAATCAATATCTACCCATCAAACAAGAAATTTTATTACACATGATATCATGAACCAACTGAATCAAACAATTATCTTGGAAATCACCACCCATGTATGAAGTTCAAAACAATACCAAAATTAACACCTAAGAACATTGATTATGTGATAGAGGAACCCACCATAGTCTCACAATAGGAATCCAAAAACTCTATATGAATCAGTCTCAATTAAATTATCACATTGTATACAAGGGATGTGATGCTAAACTATACCCTTAGGCAAATGGAAAAAGGGAAAAAATAACTAATACCTCACATGCATCACTGAAAGAATCACCCTACTAGAGTCACCTAATGTATCATCTAAAATTCCAAATCTATGTCCACAATTGTGTTATATGCATAAAACAATTGATGACAGTCTACACAGAGGCCTCCAACAGAGTTTTAAAGATGAAAATGTGCAAGGGATAATTATTTGAAGGGAATACATGGTGTGTACCCACAGTACACGACATGTCTCTTTGCACCAAACAATAACAATGTCACCTCCTTGTAAAATGAATGTAAATGGAAAATAAATTACATGTACATCTTGTTATTTATCATTTAGCATCACCTTATCACCAAGGAATTTCCGCTCTAGTACACAGTCTAACTAGCCATGTCACCCTACATGGTGAGTACAATTTGTTCAAAATGAATTCAGAATGACATAGCCTAAGACATTATACTTTTTTGTGCCTCTTCACAAGTTTACATTCCCATGTCCAATGTCCCATGACTATGTATCTAGACATGTTATCTAGCACATTTAAGTTGAGGATCTTGGTTATATGACATTGTAAAATTATGTCAAATTTTGACATTGAGCCATCTCATGTCATATGTCACATTTCCAAGCATCCTTACATAGTCTATAGGTATCAAAAGGTCATATTCATCTAATGGGATGAAAAAATAGTGCGTTCTCCTAAAATATGCCTTTTTTAGTGGGAAATCACAATTAACCTCCCTAAACCATTGATTTTGACAAAATTTCTATAAAATGATCCCCTTGGGATCTCTTGAATATTTTTTAGTTCATTAAAAACAAATATGAAAACATATATATTGATAATGAATAGAAATATCATAAATATTCCTACCATGTGGTTAAAATCTGATTCTTTGGTTCTAGATCCGCAAACTAAATCCATTTCACCATGATATTGGAGCAATCTCCATAAAAAATGAGTTCAAAATTTTCCCTCCCTCTCTCTCCCTTGAGTATTCCATTTATCAAAGAGGAATCCCACTATCCTCATACATTAATGTAAACAAAATTGTTAGAAGGGATACTAGGTTTATTATTTAAATTTCTTTTAATTAATAAAACTAAAAAATATAACATCCCAAAAATGGTTAACTATGACATGGAGAAATATTCAAATAATATTATATATATTTATTAAATTAATATTTTTAATAATTCATTAAATTTAAATAAAAAAATGTAGTCCACTATTCATTCCGGTGGTTGTATATAAATATGAGTGAACACTATTTCTATTTTCTACTAAAAAAAGAAAAGAAGTATTAATAATATTTCATCCTCAAAGAATCATATTTTTACAATAAATAGCATATATAAATAGTGAATAATTTATTATAACTAGTGATGAAAGGTTACGAGGAAAATGATTCATATTTTTATGTGAAGGGAGTAGTCTGCACTTACACACAAGAGATACTTTTATTTCATGTTTTAATGAAAATCGGCTATAAAATATTGAACTAGTATCCTAATAACATCTAAATATATTTATTACACTATATTAATCATGTTATGATGGATAAAATATCTATACATGAGTTTGAAGAACAAATAAAAACTATATGTCTTGGGTATGATATAATATTCTTTGATAGAACTACATTGGCTTACACCATATGTGGTGGAATATTAGATTAGGAGAATACTAGTCTCTCTAGTATGAAGGGAATAAATAATGAAAGATTACTATATTCTCCATGACGAGTAAGAAGGCATTAATTTTTGAAATAATGGAGGAGAGGAGGCTCCCTACTATATGTTAGGGGATGTACATCCAAGGTATTACTTAGAATTTTTCAATAATATAAGAACACAATCATGTTTAAGTGGTACCAAATGGAAAATTTTAATAATTTTAATTATTTTATGATCTATATATATATTCAATCGATAAAAACAACACCTGCTTATGTGGAATTATTACCCTTATACAACTTTTTAACTGACTTGTATACACTGTTTTATCCTTAAACGTGATACTAATGTTTTATAATTTTTATTATTAATTATAAAAATCGAGAAATTAATAATTTAATAATCATAAAATTTTGATTCTAAATATATATTTATCTTAATAAAATACAATTTCTATAAGTGGAATTATTATTTTTATAAGCGCATAACATTCAATAGTAACATATGTTTAGAAAAAATGATTTTTGGTGAATCAATATTATTCTATAAGTCATATCCCCCAACAAAATATCAAATGAATGTAAAAATATTTTATTAAATATTTAATATGTAAATTTATTTAAAATCATTAATGAATAATTATTGTTATAATTTATTATTATAAAAAAACCTTGGGCACAAATACTCTATTTTATAAAAAACAATAAATTTAGCATCCAATGATTTTTTCATCATTACTAAAATTTAGATAACTAATATTAGAGTTTTCATTATAAAAAATCTATGGATTTTATTTAAAATTACATTTTAATAGTTATCAATATCATTTTTTAAAACATTCAAATTAACATGTAAAAAATATATTTCATCAAAACATTCCATTAAATAATTAAATTATTATTTTCTAAATTGAGTACTTATTAATATCTTTTATCATACTAAACCATTAAACATATATTTTTAATGTGGTGAATCATTTTCATATGCCTCAATAACAAGTGAATGTTATAAATATATATAATACATTATGAGTTTAATTATACTCTGTGTCATATATAAGGAATAACATCTTATACATCATGTTTATTTTGAAGGAAATAAATATAAAATCATGGTGTGTTACCAAAACAACATTGTGTGATTGTATGTTTTCCGATGTAAGCTGCATGTGTAAAATAAGTGGGATCAAAAAACTTAAGTATGGGTGTGGTCTTAAAAGATTAGTGTTCTGAGTCCTCCTACGATCAATATCCTGAACAGACTCACCACGACAGGGTGCATGTTTTTCAGATTCAAATATCAAAAAGGATTTGATACAACATTGTAGATAGTCCATAATTAAGGATTCCATGAAATGGTGTGATTAATTATATAATAACCATAGTGGGCATAAATACATCATTTAGAATGTCCTTTTTAAATATTGATAGGATTATTGAATTTTTGATATTTTATGTGTACTTACACATCATGATGAATACGTGTGAGATCAAAAAAATCGGATACATAACATATTATTCACTTGATTTACCAAATATTAAACAAATATACCACTTCCACCAACAAGGTATTATGACTCTATCAATTTTAAAAAGGGTTTTAGACATTATTATTTCATATAAAAATAACTTAGTGATGTTACTTCCATCCAAATCTTCTTTTCTATTAATACTAAATTATGAGGATCCTTACCTATTTATCTCTTGTCACCATTTTCATGCGAGACCTTATTTTTCAACCTTGACAAGGTATGTGTCTCAATACAATGGTTATTTCTCTAGGAACAACATTCCATTAATGTGTTTTCATATAGGTTGGATTAAAAATTAGAATGATTTTAAATATATGGGGATTAAATGCTTAATTTATTCATTATGGGCATTGAAAATTGTTGTACTGTGATATTTTCTATAGAAAATAGTTTTATACACTTTATGCATATTGGTAATTTCTAAAAAATGGGTTTGACTCAAAAAAATGGGTTTATCAAGCTTATGAGTGATAAGGATTCACTTATAGAAATGTATAATTAATTTGGGGAAATGGATTAATTGAATTTATTTTTAAATATTTCACATGGACATTATGGGTTAATTGGGTTATGAAGATATAATAAATTTTGTTTATGCTGGGTATCTTTAGGATTTACATTATTCCAAATAGTGTGCCTTAGTAATCATTGTAATGTATTCATAATGTATAGAGCCCATTTGTAATTGGATTTTTTCATGAATGTGTTATTTCTTTATTTTCTCTGCTATGTTAATCATGTGAGCTACCATGGATCATTTTGATTCTTTCTCTCAACATTCATAACTGAATTGTGACATACTCATAGTTTATTTATATATAAAATTATTTAATGAAAAATAAATTATTATTAAATAAATATATTCAAAATATATCAATATATTATTTTGTTTCATTTAAAATGTTTCAACTAATTGTTCCATAGTGAAAAAAATAATATTGGATCATAATTGTATCAAATTGGGAGTATGACTCACACCATATGTGTTCCATTTGTAATATATAAACATAGTTATTTCTGGGATCTCAGTAAAGGGAATGATGTTATGTATCCTAATTACTTCTATTTATTAATGTTACATCCTAGTGGTTTTTGAAGGCGATGACAGATATTCACAAATATACTTGGTGTTAGTTTTTGTGGTGGTTTAATTCCAGGATTTTCCATTTGGTTATTTTTATTTATTTCTTGGGATTTTATACTCCATTTTCAATATAGTTATACGTTTTTTTATATTCTTAAAGATGAGGAATTTCATGTTGTTCTTTCATGGTGAAATCATTCCCCTAGTTTTTGGTATTGATAGTTATGTGCTTGTTGCTATCCCTTGGCTATTGGGATCATTTTTTGGTACTTTTGTTGACGAATATTTGATTAAATGTCATCTAAATGTAGGTTTGGTTTTTATATTATTCTTCTTCAATATAACCCCTTTTGGGTTATCCTCCCCAATTTGGTGGAACTAAATATTAAATTTTCCTCTCACACACACTATTTCCCGAAATTTATCACTTTATTTGGGGATTGTTTTTATTTTTATTCTGGTGAACATAGTTATTTCCACACCCCCATTAAAACCATTTTCTTTTTCTACTTCTTATTGAAATGTTGTTGTGAGTTAATTTTATGATTTACTGAAAATTACACTAGATAATTTCATAAATTGTGGGGCTTCATGGTGAATTAGATATAAGGTTTGTAAAGTGGATGAATATCACCTTATTCTAATAATTTAAATATGAATATTTTTACTTGTGATTTATCAATGTCCTTCTTCCAATTTGGTTATAAATTGATTCCTATTTTGGGATCCATTTCACTAAAATACAGAAACCACACCCCATGGAAAATGAATGACACATAGACCATTGATAATACACTCTTGAAAAAATGCTATGGGGAATATGTGTTAATGTTTCTCTACGTAAGGCTTCATGGGGTGATCATGTCCTGATTTTTGTTTAGGGTTTGGTTTGGTCAGGTATGACCAACATGTTTTGAATATAGATTATGTATTGATTAATGTCTCATGATAATTATTCATGTTGGGTTACAATGTTTTAATTTTGAGTTGGATATGTATGAAAGGATTGGTAAGGGTATGTTATGTTTGTATTTTTTAATTTAATTCTCTATTGGAGTTAAACATATAGATATATTTCTGTCCAAATTCTAGGCTGGTCTATGATTGAAATGTATTTCACATTTTTTATATTTTTACCTAATTATATAGATACATTTTCATATAATGTTTCCTAGAAAACATGGGATTAGGGTGCAGAGGGACACCACTGATGTTCAAATTTATTTTGAATTATATAAAAATCGTCATAGTGTGAGATGATCATTAGTTTATATATTATGTGGGTGAGGATGTATCCCACCATTCCTTGATGTATCTTTTTATATGGTTTTCAAGAGATTTTGGGGGTCTTCTTAATCAAATATTGAATAAATACCTAGGATTGAGGTGAGATTATTGAACCCAATTGTATGATTTTGTCGGGTGAGAAGTTGAAAAATATATTTTTAAGTGGTACCAAGTTACTCTATATTCCCAAGGATTTTTATGTTACACCATTCAATAATTGGTTTTACTTAAAAGGGTTTGGATATGTTTTTCAATTTTAAATTTTGTATTTTATAATATGATTTGACATTGATGTTTTCATTACAAGAAATGGGAGAAGAATGTGGGAAAATGTGTCATAGTGTCCTAGTTAACACTAAATGTCTAAATGTGATTTATTTTATTGTACATCAAAAAATTTCTATGCACCCATACACTGCATATAATGACATATCTATGGAACATCATTATTGGTTCCCTATTTTTTACACATACAACTTTTATTGGTATTTTTTATAATTATAGTACATATGTTTATCTTTCATGTAGTGGTTTGTTATGGTGATATATCTAGTGTAGCTAGATGGATGATAATTGATATTATAAAGGATGCAAGTAATATCCTAACCTATAAATGAGGCGCATTTTTATTTTATTTTTGGATGAATTTAATATAAATGATTATTTCAATTATTCTTGAGAGTATGGAAGTACTAAAATGAATACAGAGGGATTAATAAATATAAAATAGAGATAATGGAGTTATATTTCATGGAATATGTTTAGCATATGATTATTTCCAACTAGTCACCAAGACGATTTAACATGGGTTTGGGGAAGAACTGTCATGAAAAAAAAATATCGGGTGGCCTAGAAAACTTATGACATAATCCCTTACCCATTTCCATCGTCAGAACAACAATGTATAAGCCCTTTACAATCATATGAAAAATACATAACATATATAATGTATCATCCACGATTAGTGAAATATTTTTGAAGCTATGTGTCCTAACCATGGACCTTATTAAAATTTGAGTATTTATCATTTAACCTCACTATCATAAATCATGTCATCCCTACTTTCTTCCTTATTCCCTTCCAATAATCCTAGGATAAAAATGATTATATTCTTCCAATCCCAAGTATAAATATCCTTTGACTCAATGGAATATTATGTGTCTAATGTAGTGAACCAATTCCTAGAGTTAGTCTATGTGTCTATTTCATACTATTTTTTGAAAAAAATTAATACATTGTTATACCATGTACTTCAATTTACCATGATCAATATTCACACTACATTATTAACTTTTGGTGATTGAGTTCATTTTAACATGAATCAATATTTTTGGGTGAATAATTAATTATCTATGAGAATAAGGTATGTGGATTAAAATTTATATCTCCTATACAGTGTATGGTTTTCTTTTATATGATATATGACATACTATGAAAACAAAATGAAAAAATGTTTTCTTTTTAATAATAGAATTTTAGGATTTTAAATAATAATTTTCAATGATCATGGAACCCATTAAATCTATTTATGACTATAAAATAAGACATATGGCCACCCATGGGGTGTGAAAATACAATCAAAATGGTAAAATGGGATGGAAATAATGTAATTGAGTTTTCTTTAATTTAAATCATTTAGAATTATTACAAAAGTTTTTATCATATAAAGGGGGTTGTTTTTACCTTATTATTAATTAAATGGCTCATGATATGATAAAATGTTGAAATAGAAAATAGTTTAAAATTGGTTTTTTGAGTTATTTATTGGTTTTGGAGAACATTGAAATATTATTTTAGGGAATAATTTTAATATGATATTAATATTAAATTGGTTTAATGGTTGTGGTAAAAATAGAATATCATAAAAATGAATTATTAGAAAAGATTCACACTAGTTTATTATTATGTTTAATGGTCATGTATATTGAACCATGATTTTTGGATCATGAATGAATGGATGGAGTTGATGGACATTAATATTCATAACATTTGATGAAAATTGTAAACTTTTTGTTCCACACCCATTGTTCAGGATAATGGTAATTATGTTTCATATTTGTTACTTTCAATTTCTAGACATGAAAGTCAACATGGTTAATTCAAAAAACTGGACATGACATTCCTCATTCTTGGATCGAGAGTCAGTAATGTGATTAGAGAAGTAATGGAATTTGAATTGGGGAAAGTAATTTGGTTTATTCACCATGGTTCATATAATTTAAATGATTAATGAAAAACAATATTTAATTAATGTAATTAGTCCCAATGGTGTATTTTTAAAAATTCGATGTGGACTGAAGTAGGTTTCTTTAGCTTGGGTGACCTAGTTGAACCTAATGGACAATGAATTTAATTAATAACTATTTATTTGGAAACAAGTCAAATTTTTTGTGGTCTATAATGTTTCTATAATTCTATTTCATATACTATTTTTAGAGTTTATATTTCTTTATACACTCTTGGTGGAGCCTTTTGAGTTTTACAAACCCCATTCCTAGATTGCCATTGGTACCCGAGTAGATTTAATAGTTATTTTTATGGATAACAAAAAATTACCCATGATGGATGGAATGTTTGGGAATTTTGATGGTCCAGGGATAATGGGACTAGATAGGTTTCTAGGAACCATTTTATAGATAGGTTGCATGTACCCATTTTTATTACTTTTGATATTTTCTAATATTGTGATATGGAATGTTTATTTTATTTTAATGTGGGAATTTCCCACATTTTTCTATTTCGATATTCATTGTATTGTTATTGATTGATTTTATTTTTAAATATTTCATATATTTACTAGTATTTAGTGAATATAATAACGAGTGTATATTTTATCATGGTTTTAATTTAGAACATATGTATCATTCAGTAGCCTCTTATTAATGTGGAGTCATGTATGAGGTCATGAAATGAATCATTTAATCTAAAATTTTGATTGAGCTAACTCGAAAAGTTATAATTTGGATTCAATAGATATTATTTTATATTTCATTAATATTTTTGAATGGTATACAAGAGACAAATATGTGTCAATCTTTCTTAATTAGATTGTGAATGTGTGTTTCCAACCCATGTTTGGGGGAAAGCAAAAGTTCATAGGTTGGGATTGTGGTTATTGATGTTTTATTCTTATTGTTAAATTATTGTTTCACAATGGGTTAATCAACTTAATATTTTTGTGATTTTATCTGATATTTTACTCATGCACCAACATGGAACGAGAGTTTTGTACTCATATAAATTATAGGAACTGGGGAATTATTGTAACTTGCATCTTATTATGACCATAAAAGGGTTATATTTGAGTTGTGGGAAATTGTATAATTTTATATTTCTTTTGATATTTTATAGAAACATTTTCTAATAAATATTTTTCAACTATTTTAAATTGGAATATGTTAATTCAAATAGTAAAATTTGTGTCAAGTAAAACCCATGAAATTATAGGGTTGTGTTTTAGATTCAGTTAGATGGTGTCCCAAAATAGAGATGGTGGTGGTAATAATGTTGTTTTTGTTATGATTGTAATGATATTTTTTGGGGTAGCATGATATGGATAGTTGTGATCCCCACACCCTCTTTGTATAACATTGAAAATGATATGTTTTGTGCCTTTATTCATGTGTTTTTAATTATAGAGTGATTCCTCCATGATATCATTTTTTACTGGGGAATAGGTTAGAATTGTTGAGAATGCATCTCTGGAAGAAGAACTAGATAAACCATTTGTTTTGGTTTATATTTTGATAGATTAGGTCCATGATAATTTTAATATCTTTATAAATTTTTTGGAGATATATACAGTGCTGACTTTTCCGTGTATGTCTGACATCCCCGAGGAGTTCAAATTAAAACATCCTCTAATGTTCACGAGAGAGGGTTCTCATGAGGTAGTTGAGTTATAGAGCGAGTCTATAAATATGATTATACATCACATGTTTAATCCTTCATATAAAATGATTATGGTTCTTGATTACATGTTTTGGGGGAAAGGGAAGCCCTAGTGGGATATCCTGGTTCATGATGAGTAGTTAGTGGGAATTATTTGGATGAAATTACAGAAAATGTTATTGGACAACTTATACCCAATCTCCCTGGTAAAGGAAAGGGGTATATAGTCTATGAATATTATAAATGGGATATTTCTATGATATATTATTATGGTACTTAATTGAATTTCATTTTTTTATTCATATTATGATAGGTGACAAAGGATACATGAGAAAATTTTACATGGATCGATTTATATGTGAGACCTTGTATCATGTTTATATTATAAATATTATTATGTTTTATAAAGTTGTGAATTAGGATCTTATTTTTTAGGTTAACCTGGTGGAGGAATCATGTGTAAGACATTAGATTTCTATTTTTCGGTTTGTTGGTACACCTTTTGATAATATGAAACATAATTATGAGAAATTTCACCTAGGTGGTGGTGGTAATAGCAGCTGGGGAGATGATTGACTTCATCTGGATGTGTTTATTTGGTTTCCTAATTGTTATGAAATACTATCAACATGTGATGTTAGTTAATTTAAAACCCAAAATACTATAAAGCATGTGGAAGGTTAGGGAATAAATATGTGTTTTAAAAGAACCATTGTCTAAAAGTTAGTGATGGGGTACCTATGATAGTGAAAACACTATAATGAGGTCTTATATCCCATAACTATCTGGTAGAAGGAAGTCTAAGGGTTGTATAAGTTAGACTGGGTGATGTGTTTGTACAAAAATAAGTTCCAATATGAATAGATAATTGTAGTTCATGTGACTCACACATGATGTAATGGCATATGTAAAGGTTAGTTTCAAGAAGTTCATAATATGGAATTCTTTAATGTAGCTTGGTCATTAACTATTGGAGGATTTATATTTTATATATTCTACTAAGTATAAATTTTTTTGGTACAATAGTTTCCAACACTATTATATATATCTTGACATGTGAATTGTTTTAGTCATGCAATTTATTATTGGTTAAGGGTTATGTCGGTGGACACACCTTTGGTGGTGAGGTATGATGAAATTGTTTATTAAAATGGGTGTACAATCTTGGTTAGTGAGTAAAATTAACTTTGTAATTTTTTCATGCTTCATATATTAAGAATTTATTTGATAATTTATCTGGACTTTTTGGTGTCACATCAAGCTAACAGTGATTTTTATAGCAAGATAATGAATTTTTTGTTTTGATTCATGAATCTAAATAAGATATTGGGAGTGAGATACCAGGAAGGAAGTGGTGGTCCCATTACTCCACAAATTGGTGAGATCATAGATAGGGTTGTAAATCTATTTCTCTGAAATTGAAGGGTGTATCATGATGTATTTCATCCAATAGTGGATCAGTTTAAGGACATTTTTTCTAAGGAGTACAAAGATTATCCTCCGAAGAGGGAGTATGAGTTTACTATTGGATTTAGAGCTATTGTTGATATAGATTCCATTACATTCTATCAAATATATCCACTGTAGATTCATTATTTTATGACATGGATGGTGGAATCAAAGGATAAAGGGTTTATTTAGTTGAGTATGTCACAATTGGAAAATCTTGTTCTATTTTCCTTAATAGCTGATAGAGCACTATGACTATGATTAGATTATTTTTATTTTGTTCAAATTGTTGGATATGAATAAATATTACTTATATACATTTTTGTGATATTTTTGGATAGTTGAGTGGATCACCTATATTATTCAAGATTTATTAGATAGTGGGTTATCGTCAACTGAGGGTTTGACAATATGATATAACATGGACAAATTTTAGATGATGTTATGCTTTGACTGATTATTTCATTATGCTGATTAAGCTAACAAACACTCGATATATGATTATTTCTTTGATGAATCAAATATTTTACCTATATTTGGACTAGTTTGTGGTTTTATTTAAGGATTTCATATTGGTGTACTCCCAAACTAAACACGATCATGAAAATATTATTTATAGATTTATAAGTACACTCCAAGAGCATAATGTTTATCCCAAACTATCTAATTTAAATTTCATGATCTTTATGGTAAAAATCGGGGGTCACATAATATAATATTAAGGTGTATCCGTTGACACTGAGAAATTATGAGTGGATGTTTTTTGGGAGTACCCAATTTAGTTTATATTCAATTATTTATAGGTTTAATGATTTATATTGATGGTTCATTATGGAATTTTAATACATAGATTAACCACTCTCATGCCTTACCAGGATGGTAATCAGGTTTGAGTGGTATGAGGCATTCATGATTTATTTATAAGAATTTAATAGGCATTTTCCCATAACACAGATTCAAATCATATCTGAAACTTATAGAAATTATAATATATATTGGATATATACAAGATATGACTGGGGCGAAGTGTTGATTCATGGAGATTGATTTTCAAAAAATTGATTATGGTAGATTATTCCAAATGAATAAAACTATCCTATACATGACCTCATGTTGGTAGTGGTAGTTCATTCATTGATATGATTTTGAAATTATCTCTTAGGTTATATGATTATTTCTGTATATACAATAATACACTTAAGTATATATTTTCTCAACATTATCTAAAAATCTATTAGTAGATATTATTTGATTATATGTAGAATTATTAGATAATGATAGACTATATAGAGAGGAATACAAATAGTGTTGTGGATTATTTACATTTGAAGACACAGACTCTGTAACTTCAAGACACTATTTCTCAATGGATGATAATGAAATTATTTATTGAGATGAATATATGTCTCTATGAGAAGCAGGAATAGATTACACTCATTTATTCATTTATTTATTCTTCTATTCTACGTCGGATCAATATGAGGGTGTATGAGGATTCAATGTTTCTGGAATTGAGGGATAAATTTGATGGTGAGTAACTATGTTTTCATGGGTCCAATAGTTAGTATGAAATTAATCACATCCTTGGACATTTTCATGTGCCTACCAGTATATGGGAGGAGATGATGCTTGGGTTTCATTATTATAAGTGGTTGATTCACACTAGTCTGACATCAAACGTGTTATGATAATAATATATATATTTTTTTACTATGAATGAAGAATGATATTTTAGGTTTTGTGACATGATACTATATATGTAAGGATTTCAAATTTGGGAAACAGTGAATGAATGGGAAACAATAAATGACTGTTATTTTACCTCATGATTAGATAAAGAGTTTCATATAGAAATTTTTACTCATGTGTCTTTGAGTAGAACATACATCTCATTGAAGGAAGGGAAATCAAATCATATTATTTTGGTGTTAGAGAACTTGATTTTAGGAAACATCTTAGATTTTTATGGATCTTGGGAAAATAACTTTTAATTACATAGGGTTGCCAATTAAAACTATTATCAGGAAATTATTGGATTGAAATATGTGAAACCGTATACTGTAGTCCATGGAGATCACCATTTTCCAAGATTGAAGGGGTATAGTCAATGTAGTTGGGAACTACTCTCCTGTAATAGATTTTGGAGTAGGTCTATTTGTTTTCAACAAAAATTAATATAAGAAAGATTATTGGTTTGGCATTGTATTTAGGTATTGATTCTGTTGGTTCCTAGTTATTTTGGATTATTTGATATTGATGAAAGGGTCGATCCAGTGGAATATCAATTATCTCTTCCATAGTGGAATGGTGAAATTAATTTAAAACATTTACCTTTTATATCATTTTAAGTATCACCAAAAACATTTTAATGAATTTTATGTTGACGATTTCAATCATGAAGTTAAAGAATTTTTTTAAAATAGTTTAATTTGTATTTTGGACTACTATGAAAAAATAATCTAGCATAAGATCATTACCATAGATATAGTGTTTTGGAATTATACATGTGTTTTGTAGGAAACATGGGTTATGGAAGATAATATAATGTCCCAGTGGAGAAATGTTTTTTACATTGGAGTCTTATGTATTTTCGATACTGAGGAATAATGAAGATATATTTTATGGTGGGGAGATTTTGAGATCCCAACCCTTAGATGGGGTATATTTATATTTAATGTTTATCTAATATCATTATAAATGATTTGTGGAATGCTACAATAGAGTATAAAATTTATCAAAATCATGCAGATGGTTTTTAAAACCAAAAGAGGTTTAATGTAGTTAGTGTTCATATAAAATACATAGATTAGTGGTTGTGATGACCGTACAACATGACTATGAAGAATGGTTTATAGAAAGCACAGTTATTAATTAATATGTGAGTAGACAAGAAAACCATGAAGAATGGGTCCAAATATATTTTTATCTAATCCACATGGTTCTAAAATTATTTTTCATAGAATATAAATATATTTTTCCCATGCATACCCAGGACATTAGAGTACACACAATTGATTTACAGTTAGGAAAACTCTGCTGCCAAACAATGTGCCTCATTAAAATTTGATTAATTTAAAAACCCCTTGAAATTATATCCTTTCCATGTGAAATTACTCCTCATTAAACCCCCACCTCTGATTGTGTGAACCGAACTATTCCTCCTCTCCAAATGGTAAATATCATTTTATTATATGTATATTGAAGTAAAATCTCCCAAAATTTTAAGCCCAAGATATGTCCATGAGTTTTGATCTTTCTATTTTCAAGAAAATTCACTCCTTCGTTTCCCCCTATTATTATATGGCTCACAATGTAGTTAATCCAAATTTCCATTGATTTTAGGTTATATTTAATAAATGGTAATGGTTGGAAGAGTGATTATTTAAAATAATAATGTACAAGGTCTATGATCTCTCACATATAGTATTTATATTCTTATTACCTATGTGTTATGTGCAATTTTTTAAACATGTAGTGTAATTTATTTCTAATTTAGAATAATATATTGGGCCTTAAAATGGTAATATAAAACTTTTACCGGTTTCTTATAGTATATTGACTACAATATATCTAGACCTATGTCCTCCAATGGGTTGTTCCAATCCTTTAGAAATGGTAAAATGGATTATATATAAACTAAATGACTATCAATTATATTCAACTAGATAGCATTGTTTCATGACTCGTTATCATTGAAAGGGAATTTTTGGAATTTATTTTCAATTAAAATATTTATAAAAAGATAAAGGGATGAAATTATAAATGGTAAAAAGGGACTTTTTAGTTGTTAAATGAATGTTGATAACATTGGATGGTTGATTTCATAAGAAACAGTAAAATGTAATAAATATTAAATGGGTATATAGACATTGGAAATTGTAGAAAATGGTGAATAATTATTTATTGAATAGGTGGTTCTTATATATTTGTTATGTTTAAAGGTCATGTATAGTAAACATTTAATGGTTGATTGTGAATGGATGGTTAGGGATGATGCATACGAAAATAATTAAACTTTGAATAAAGTGATGGACATGAAATTACAGGCCCACTGGTAAGGACAATTTGAATTTTGTTCCATATAATTTTGTTGGAATTTCTATACATGATTCACGATAGAAATGAATTGAAACGTTGGAAATGGAATTCTTATTATTGGATCGAGTGATGACATGAATTTGTTGTCAATGATATAATTTATCATGGCCTTGGTAATTGGACAAATGCACCTCGATGTCAAGAATTTAATTTATTAATGAACACCAATGTAGATATAATGTTGTTAACCACTATGGTGTTTGATTTATATATCCGATGTCGCTTGAAGATAGTATGGTTATCACAGGTGACATGGGGGAACCTAATCGATAATATTGTTAAATGAAAACTAAATAATAAAAAATATTTCTCATTTATTAGATTTTATAATGTTTCTCGTCTTCCACTTCATAATTTTTTTAGAAAATATATTTATTTATTCAACGTTGGATGTGGCCTATTGAGATCTACTTACACCAAACTCATGAAAATGTTTTTATTTGAGTATATTTCATGATGGTAGCCATGGATAATGAAATTAAAAATGTTTTGGATGGATAAATAGGGAAATGGGATAGACCATGGATGAGGGGGCCATACATGATTCTAGTACATGTTTTGGGGATTTTAGTGGTATTTTAAGTTAGATTATTATTAATCATGACATGATTATATCATGGCATGCTTATTGTATTTTTTTATGCATTTACCCATTTTTGTAATTTTTTTATAAGATGTATGCTTATTAGTGGGTTTTATTTCACACTATTTCATTTTATTCCTACTATTTGTTTCTCAAATAATTCATGTATAGTCTCCCAATGTTTTAATTTATAACCTTTGTTCTATTTGGTATCCTTGGAAATATAGTAGGCACACCTAAGGTCATTTATAAAACTTGTTCATCTAATATTTCAAGTGATCATTGGTGGTATTATAAAATGAGACATGAGTTAAGTAGTCATGTATCCAAATTTATTTTGATCTTTACATATAATTTACTTGATCAGTCATGTGGGATATACCTTTGATTGATATATAAATATACTACATGTGTCTATATTGATATGTCATAATGATATTTATTTAATATTAATGGGGTTACATTATCTATAATTCCATTCAATTAATATTATATAACATATTGTATTTATTAATTGATATGTTATTGAACATTTTGATTCTGAGAGTATATTCCCCTTATGCTGGTTATATACTCCCACTACTATTCACAATACTCTCAAATATGAAATGACACACTTGAGGTCATATATAATGTTCATCTTGACAATAATTTAGGTGGGCTAGGTGTAGGTCATTATAACATCAACATATAAAATGATACATTTATTTATTCTATTCAAAATATCAATCAACAAGTGGTTTATGATTTATTTTTATAAATAATATCAACTATAACGTCATATTCCAATAGAACAGCAATGGTTTTATATGTATGGACATTACTGAAAATAGATTAGATATGGTAAATTAGTTATAGATCCTTCCATGATGATTTTATTAAAAAGGATGAATGTGTAGTGGTCAATATGAAAAATAATCAATTTATTTGGAATTTTAAATTAAAATATTTTTTCTAATTTAACAGAATCCATCGTCATCACTTGTAATTTATTTATATGTTTTATATGATTACTGTTAATTTACCTGACAAATTACATAGAAAATGTTAATAAATTTTGACCATGATAGAATAATAAAATTATTTAATTTAAATTATGAATAGTTCATTAATTATTGAATAATGAATATTTATATTAAATTGGCTTATTTAGAAAATATTTCATTTTTTTGTATTGTGTATACATGATATATGGAATGTTTATAGAATTATTATGTATTTCTAAAAATATATTATATTTTGTAATATGAAATAGTTTATATTAAATTCCATGAAACATAATTAAAGGAAGAGTTTAAATTTTAACAGATGTAAAATCTTTTTGTTTATTTATGTTATTGAATGTCCATAAACCTTGTTTATGTTATAAAGTGTTTATTATTTCTATATTAATGAATCTTTCTTAAATTTTTAAGATCATTTATAAATTTGTGAATTATTTATTTATTTTGTTTAATGAAAGATTTATTAATATATATAAGATCATTTATCTTATGAATTATTATATTATTTATTATAAATATATATAAACTACTAATTTACATTAGAAATATTGTGTGAAAGGAGCTATACACAAGGTATGAAAAATTATTTCACATTATACTTCCCTAAAATTGACTTTTCCTTAATATTTCGGTTTAATTCATTGATTGATTATTGTTTATACATATTAAGAGTTGTAATAGTGATGTAATTAAGGTCTCTCTTAATTATTAAACACTAGTTTGTGATAAATTTGGTTAGACTACTCATCGAACAAGCATATTATTCATACTATAAATATTTGGGGTTGAATTTATGTTGCACCGTGCTTAAACCTATATGAATATTGAATAATATTTGATTCTAATCATCTTCATGAAATAGTTTCAAATACATTGTGGATGTGTTTAAATTAAAATGTTTATGTATAATTGTCATTTAATATGGGTTAGTTACACAAGATATGATTTGTATAAATAGTTACACATTATTATGGTTTTAACATATTAATTTTATTTTAGGAGTACATATTCAAAAATAAATCATTAGAATACTGAATACGTATAGGGAATACATGATCTAATATAATGAGATATTAAATTCCCTAGTATTTTAGATTCCTTATAATGTTAACACAAATCAAGACCACAATCATCAAATTGGTAACACATTATAGACATGAGTACCCAAGGGTAATATAATGTAAAGAAATTTGTATTTAAATAGATAGAATCATTAGGATTCTATTATCGAATTGATATTTGGATACACCAACCAAGGAATCCCTAATAATTAGGGTACCCAAAGAATATATTTGAGATAAATCTATATGATTTATTCGAAATAGACTTTCCACTAAACTATAATATATATATATATGATATTATTGGAATGATTTTATAAACGATATAGTTATGTATTATCACTATTATAACATGGATAAGTCATAAAAATGTATGTATCATTTCCCACTAATGAATATCATGATTTTAAAAATAATCATCATTTTACTAGGAGATTATTAAATATATCCTTATTAAATAAATCTCTATAATCATTTAGTATGATAAAAAACAAATATTTTAGATAGTGTTATAATCATCCGCAGACATGAATTTGAGATTAATATTTTAATTGGAGAATATTAATGTTAAAAACATAACTAACTAGTATATAAACTTTATATTACTTCTTAAGAAAGAGTTAAAATTTTATTTACCAGAGAAACCACATCGTGAGCACTCAACCAATGAATATTCCCAAACAATATATATTTAGATAAATATAAAAAGAATTTAAATGATAAATTTTATATCACCACTAATTTTATTTCATCGTTGGTGTCTATGTTGGATATAATGTAAGAACCCGAAATTTTTGATTGATAATTATTTCATGAATTCTGTGTAATATTATTTTGTACCAAATAAAAACTATATCCCTTTAATAATGGATTAAGAATAATTGAAATGTAGATATTGAGTTTTGACTATTATAGAACTATATTTCAATTATTCCCTTTGTTCAATATGACTATTGGAAATAAAACACTTAAGAATATTTTTAATGTCATAAGTATAAATGATGAAGGTAAATTAATGCACAAATAAGATTCATTGTCCTCATCATGATGTGTCATGTGTAACAAAGACCATTTTTTAAAATATGGGAGGCAAGATTAATATTTGGTCTTATCTCTGGACCAATACCATGATGGTCATCAACATGTTAAGCTTTGATGAAATCACAAATAGGAGAGGTTCTAGTTAGTGGAGATTACCACTCAGTCAATGTTAGTCGCACCACCCCATCAGCCTATCACAATCTCACACCTCACTCATAGGTCATATGGGGGAATTATAAGGGGTTATGTGTCAATTAATTTCTTACTTATTGTATAATACCTTTGTATAAATAATATATTTCTTCAACAAATTTGTTTTTTGAGTTTAGTTTATCTTTAAAATATGAACAATTTAAAAAATTCATTTATTGTATATATATTTTACTTTTAAGATGTTATAATTATTATAATAAATTAAAGGGTTATTAATAAAGTTGATTTCAAGGAAATAGTATTATTAAAACATTTTTGTTTAAATTTTAATTATAAAATAATTATATTTTTATTAAAATTGTTAGAACTTTTACTATGTATATTACAATATATTGTATACCGACTATTATTTTTTGGAAATAATGATTTTTTGTAGTTAAAATGAAAATTCACATTTTATAGAATTTTTATGATAAAATAAAAGACATTTTTTTAATTAGAACATCGATCTTTGACTAGGATGATTTTATGAGTATTTTATAAAATATTATTTTTCATAAATAGTAAAAATGCAGTTTTGGTTTGTTGGTTTGTTTATTTACATAATAAAGATATAATAATTAATAAAAAATTATTGTATACTCATTTAGATTGAAATATGATATTAGGAGTCATAATTTGAAAATACAATGGGATACTAACATAGGTGAACCCATGGTTTTTCAAAATCCACTACTGAGGTGTCCAATAAAATTAATTAAAAAACTCCATCTCTTTTTATATAAATACCCACCCATTTATTCATTTAGTATCATTAAAAATTTATTATAAACGACTATATGATAGTTTTACCTTCCAATGAGTCCTCCAATGTAATCCCCAATCAAAACTTCTCTTTACCTTTTAAGGTCTCTTTTTTTTGTGGTTTTTCATTTATATTTCAAAACTATGTTCTTATGTATGTTAAATTATATCTCTATATTGAATTAATATTATTTTATGACTGGGTTTTCCTTGTTCCCTCTCTTTAGTTTTTTCAAAATCCAAGTTTCATAGCTGTTATAAAGATGATTTTACGTCTCAAAATTACTATTTCATTCGCTTGAATTTATTTTATTTTATTTTATGAATACCCAAACCACTTTCTTATCCATGGATTTAAAAATATATTTAAATAAAAATATTTAATTATGTCATTAATATATAATAACCCCTAATTCCTTTTCCATGGATTAAAAATGAAAAAAGGCTCTAGAGTTTTAGAAATTTAAAAAAAACATGATTTTGATATTGAAACCATTTATCTAATTATCCATGATTTATTAATGAAATGATTATTATAATATATGTGGATAATATTATTTAATAAATATGTTGGGTGATCCTTGATTGATATCAAATGCATTGGGTAAAGAATATTATTTGTATAGATGGCATATTTTAAAATAACATTATAAATAACCAAGGAATGTTTTATGACACTTCATTGACAAACATTACAGTTATTATAATGAATGACCATATTAAATGTTTTATCAAAATTTATGTGTTATGATTCAGTTTAAATTTTACTATTATGTGTATCACTCACATTTTCTCAAATCATTACGATATTCTTCAAGTCCTTAAAATATGTTCCAAGATCACTTGTAAATTGATTCCATTGATTTAGCTTACTAGGTTATATACTCACCCTTTCCATTGATTTCTATATCCAGGTTATAAAATGTTGTAATTTTTCTTATGTTGAACATATTATAAAGCCTTTTGAGTGTATTAGAATAATATTTTCTTGTTTTCATGTATTATTTACCTTATATCCAAGACACTAAACATTTAAGATCATCATATTGAAAAATTAAATTTAATGTTATGTAATAAATTTGTGGGATGCCATAATTGGAATTAGAGGATTGGATTGTTATTTTTAGAAATTAATATATGAAGACATTGGGAATAAACCTAGAGGAAATTAAAAATATATGAAAACATCTTGTTATTTTGGTCAAATATTATGTAAGTGGTTTCCAGAAAAAGAATCCCATGTATGGATACAAATATGTGGATGTGGATCTTGCACAAATATATATAATGGTAAACCCGAAAATTACTTATTTTATCTATACTCGAATGTATCTATTGCATGCCAGCAAGACTTTATGCACTCAAGGTTTGAATCTCACGTGAGATATGTTTGGTAAACCACAAGATATTTAGGAACCATTATGAATGATTAATAAAAATTTAACTCTTTTTAGTGAGTAACAAATTTAATAATGGCATTTTATCAAGAAAACTACTCTACAGTTCTACGATTATTAAAAGAGAAACACTTATCACTAAGGCTTTCTTAGTTTATAAAATTACAAAAATAGGAGGAAACATGTAAATGGTAATCACAATGGACAGGGTGATGAAAAAATTCCTATAGAATTCAGAATATAATAATCCATGAGAATTTTGAATCAACTGACAAGAGATAGGAGAAATAACATGATTCAATCCAAGAGATTGGATTCACCATGAAGGGAACTTATTTCTGTTGATTCATTTATGAATAAATGAAAATCAAAATTCAGTGGATCTAACAACCCATTGATTTAGGAATAATTGATTAGATCAATAGAAATGATCTATTTCATACTACTTTAGTTGAAAAAGAGAATTTCTCTCTAAATTTATACCAATTATATGTATAATCTTATTAGTGGTGGAAAATGGTTAAAAACACAAATAAAAAATGGGATATCTATTCTATTGAGTGGGATGTGTTCATAGGAAATTCTTTTATAAATTTCCCCCCGTTTAATGTGAACAAAAGCATAAAAGGAATTACAAGTGATGATGCCAAAGGAAAATTAATATGTGTGAATCTATGAGATGAACTTCAGAATAAATTCATGTTAAAACTATAACTTTTTTCATGGATCCTAATGGGAATTTTGATATATAATATGGTCGACTAAAAAAAGTATGCAAAATAATCTATCAAATCTAGACTATGAATGCTATGAGGAGATCGTGCGATGTTCTATGAATTTTTAACTGGAGTTTGGAGGGATGAAGTAGTCCCATAGTTCAAATGAAAATATTTGATATTTGGATCCAAACTTTTTTATGTGATTTGATAATGGAATAAAAAGGATGTGAGTGAAACATTACATATGAAACAAATATGGGATGCATAATTCCAGTAACTGCTAGATTCAGAGTAGGAAATGTTTCATCCGTGGAAGAGAATGCATTATTACTCAGTACTATCATATTGATGTGATGCCAAAAATTCTTAATAGTAATAAAAAATGGAATATGGTGGATTCCCATCATAAATTATAATACTTCAAGTGTGGACAAATCAGTCTCTATTCCAATCACTATACAAATCTATTATTAATATGTGGAATCACCATCAACCTCAGTACATAACAAGAGATAAATTTTGTTAATTTTCCATCACAAATAATGATGTTGAGGATCCAAATGATGTGCTTAAATATACTCGCTTGGTTTTCTAAAATTTATCAAGTACTTTTTTTGATTATGGTATATTTAATAATATTAGTTTCTCTACGATTTCAATGAAAAAAAGTCAACCCCTATGCATTTTGATGTATTTTTATAAGTTTAGACTCAAGTAGTGATTATCAAAGAATGAACTGTGTATAGAAACTAATGTATTGTCTTTGGAGAGCACAACCTCATCCCATATCTAGTAATCATTCTTGTCATAGTATTCGACATTATTCTATGGATGGATTGGATCTAATATTATAATGCTACTATGAAATGAGAAAGAAATGACATATCTGCATACATGAATGGGAAATATATATATTCAATGTATAGATATCTCGACCTTATATTTTTATAAACCCATCACCTGTATACTTCTTTTTGAAAATTATTGGTGAAGATGAAGAATGAAATGATAGTATACTAATTGATAATCCCCATATTTTTCAAGAATTCATTGATGTATTTCCAATGGAGTTACGTTGACCACCTGTAAAAAAATATGTAAATTTATCCATTGAACATAATCCTAGATCTAGAACAATATCAATGACCCTATATAGAATGAAAAACGCTGACCTAGATGAATTAAAGAAGAGGTCTAGGATCTTTTAGATTATGGGTTTATCTAGACATGTCTTTCTCCTTGGGGAAAACATGTCCTTGTTTTGAAGATAAAGGGTGGATCAATGAGTTTATACACTCATTTTAGAGAACATAACGTGATCAAAGTGATGAACATGTACCCTCTTCCATGAATTACTGATTTATTTGACAAACATTGTGGGGTTCAATTCATATCCATGATTGATCTTCTATTTGGTTATCATAATTTAAGGGTGAATAATGTATATATTCCAAAAACATCCTTATGATCGAGATATTTGAATTATGTGTTTTTTTATGCCCTTTGTATTGACATATTATCTTGATATATTTATATAATTGATGAATATAATCTTTAAACACCCACGTGATAACATTGTGGTAGTTTTTATTTATGATATACTGCTTTATTATAATAGTAATGAGAAGCATGTGGGTGATCTAAGGGTTATGTTGCGATCTATGATGAAGGATATTTTTTTGGAATGTTCAAAAAATGTTTATTTTTGTTATAAGAAGTTTCATTTTTTGGGAACACAATAACCATAAAAAGAATCTCATTTTACCCTGCAAACAAAACGGTTATAGCCAAGTGGACTCATCCTATAGTAGTAAATAAAATATATAATTTCCTTGGATTGGAGGAATGTTATATGAGGTTTTTGAAAAAAAAAATCATCAATTTATAATCCACTACAAAAATTAACTCCAAATCGGTTATGTTCATCTACTCAAAGGAGTATGAATAATGTTTCAAAGAGCTGATGATGAGATTGATTAATGCACCAATGTTAACTCTACACTCTATTGAATATAGAATTGTTATTTATAGTAATTAATATATGATAGGTCTTGGGAGCATCCTCGTGAAAAATGACAATTTTATTTCTTATACATATGGACAGTTGAATCCTCATGAAAATAAATATCTCATGCATTATATAAAGCTAGATATGGTTGTATAATCACTGAATATATTTAGGCACTATCTCTATTGGGATAAAATTGATATATACACAGACAATCAAATATTGAATTAAATTTTAAAACAAATGGAATTGAAAATGAGACATATGAGATTGTTATATCTTCTTAAATATTATTATTATTCATTTCATCATCACCCTAGAAGAGAAAAAAATTTCACTAATGCGTTAATTATTAAATACTCTATTATGCTAATAAAGATGAATATTTAAGGATATAAATTTATCAAAACCTAGTAAAACAGGTCAGGGGAATCATAAGGGAAGGAACGTCATCAACCCTATCCAAAAAAAATTCATAACTATAATTACTATAGAAGATTATGATTTCTCATAGAGAATGTTATTTGTTATAGAATAAGATAGAGGCTATATTGAATTGGATGTTTTTTGAATTCAGTATTGATCAAGAATGTGTACAAAAATTCATAAAACGAAATCAATTCAATATATTACAGAATAATGTCAGAGATTATCGATGAAGCTCAAATCTCTAATATTACTATTCATTGTGGAATCAACAAAATATTTAAGAACCTCCGTGGTCATTATATGTTGGATAACATTAAAATGGGGATATATAAATACCCTACACATTTCCTGGTATTTCAACAAGTGAATACTGAGAAAGAAATTCCAAAATTTGTATTTCAATCAGTACTGATACTGTCATCGAAGTGAGATAATATCACTGTGGACTTTGTCACTTGACTCTCGAGAACATCCAAATGAAATAATTCATTATGGGTTATTTTGGAATATGTCAACAAGATTGTCCATTTGAACACAATACATGATTTTTGTGATGTAATTTGTGTGGCTAGATGGTGTGCCACATTCTATAATTTCTGATTACAATCCTTGTTTTACATAAATATTCTGGGAATGTATTCAACATGTTCGGAATACTAAATTGAATTTAAGTTTTTCATATCACCCTCAAACTGATGGTCAATTTTAATGGACAGATCAGACACTAGTAGACATGATTAGAGCATGGTCATTAAGATTTAATGTTGGATGGGATTTTCATCTCCCATTTGTATAGTTCTCAAAAAATAAAAACAACCATTCATTTTTTCCAATGGCACCCTATGAATCTCTATATTGAAAGGGAATATGAATTCAATATTCTTTTGATGAATCTTGTAAGAGAAAGATTCATGGGCTTGATCCTGTGTAAGATATGATAGAAAAATTTCTTGTCTTATAATAACATAAAAAATATACTAATAGTTGGTAGATGATATAATCAAACAGCAGTCAATGGTAGTTGGATTTTGATGTTGGAGATGACGTCTTCCTTCGAGTTTCACCTAAGAAGAGATTCATGTGGTTTTGGAATAATGGAAAGCTCATCTCCATATACATGGGACCCTATGAAAACATTGACCGCATAGAATTAGTGACCTATTGTACTTCACTTCCTCCAAACCTAGCTCAATATCATCTTGTTTTCCATATATATTTCATGAGGAAGTATATACCTTACCCTTCAAATGTTCTGAATCCATAGGTTGTACGACTAGAACATGAAAACTATTATGATTACTAGCTAGTGGAGATCATGGACCGTAGAGACAGGGTTTTACACAATAAGACTACCCACCTTGTTCGTGTATTCTGGATAAACCAAAAATATTAAGAAGTCACATGGGAACCAGAGGAAATAATAAGGTAGAAGTACCCACACAATTTCTCTTCTATTTTCACGTGTTTTAATTATGGGAATGAAATTTCTTAAGGGGAGGAGAATATAATGAACCTTACTATTTTAATGTTTATATTTTCATGAAATAAGTGTTACAATATTTCTCACACAATAAAATGATTTCCCATTAATAATGAAATGGGTATCATTGAAATGTAATGATTGGATTTCAACCATTTTATGATCATTTCACAATTATGATTGTTGGTTAGTATGACCATTTAAAAAAATATTCTTAATAATAATTTTAGTATTATAAATATAAATTATAATGGTTAATTAGTGCTGAAAGAAGAGTAGATGGCCTAATCCCATAGTGTCATACCTTTAGAAGCCCATTTTTAGAACATGACAGGGAGGCATCATCTTTGGGAATCACTCTTTACTAAGACAAATCCTGGCTTCATCATGTTATTCTTTAATGAAAATTAGAGCAATAGATGATCAAGTTAGTTGATATTACCCCTCTAGAAATGTTAGCTGAACCACACCATGAGCCTATCCATATCACTCACATTAGCCTTATGTTTTACGCGGGGGTTATAAGGGGTGATGATTCAAGGATTTGATTACTTATTTTATAATCCATTTGTATAAATAAAATTGTTGTTTTATCAATTTCTATTTTTTAGTTTTCCTTCAAATAAAAATATGAAGAATTTGATAAATTGATTTTTGGGACCTAAATTTTATATTTCAAAAAAGATATAATTATTATATTAAATAAAAATGTTATTCATATGGTTCATTTAAGTATAATATAATGATTTAATTAATCTAATTAAAATTTAAATGATAAAATATTTTTATTCCAAGTGTCGAAAATAATATTATGAATATTACTATTCATTTTTTATCCATAATTATTTTTAATAAATATTATTTTTCTTGTTAGAAGTAATTTTTTTATAATTGTAGAATTATTACAATTATATAAATTTTAATTTTGAAATTAGAATGATTTTCATATGATAGGATGATATTATGATAATTTTATAAAATAACTTTTTTCCATGACATGTAAAATTACAATTTCAGTTTTTCTGAATGTTTAATAACATAAAAATGATTTAATAATTGATACAAAATTCTGGATGAAATTTTTTGAGTAAAGTAAGATATTAGGTTTTGAAAATGTCTGATACCATGGGCAAGACAATGGTTTTTTCATGTCATGAACCAGGCCGGGTCACCATCCGACCCGGCACCCGACCCGGTCCGCGACATGGCCCGAAGGGCGTTCCCGATCCCCACGGGCTGGCACAAGTTCCCGGGTACCAAGAGTAACAAGTGGGAACGATTTACCCGAAATAAAAGACAAAAAAACAACTAGCAAGATAAATAAACTAAAACTGGAAGTAGACAACCAAACACGCCTTTAAACTACAAACTGGTTTAAAGTCTACAACTTGAACCAATAGCTAAAAAGAAAATACGACAGTGGAAACTAAAACTATGACCCAAATCTTCCAAAAAAGGAGAGTCCACATCAACCCCATTCTGCATGAGAAGACCAACAGCAACCAGAACCACCAACGCTGAGCATGATGTCACAACCTAGAATACACAAGAAACAAAATCTACATACACCCAAAGGTGTATTTAGGGTGTGAGCCAAAAGCCCAGTAGGACATCACCCAATAAAAAGGTTCCATGACACAACATCAAAAAGGAAATTTAATGTGCTTATTCATGTTATACTTTCGAAATGCTCTTAACGAAAACATTTACAAACCAAATGCTAAAGGAAAACACAAAAAAGAACTCATTTTAGAAAAACGATTTTAAAGAGGAAGAGGAAGTTTCATTATGGGCAAATATACACACACACACACACACACATACTCACACACACACATACTCACACACACACACACACACACACAAGTGGTCATCCATATGCCAACGGAAGGAACCACGCCATCGAGGGTAGAGAACTATGGTTAAATCCCCTAAGGCTCATCTAGCTCGAGTGGGACCCTAGAACCTCGTGTCTCGGTGAAGCGTGGCTTAGAAACCACGACCCTCAATAACGTGGCATAGAAGACCATGACCCTCAGAAAATGTGGCTTAGAATGCCACGACCCTCAGTCATCATATGTTTAGTTAGTGTTGTAATCGTCAATCCAGCTAAGTGAGATAGGGACGATACCCATTTGGCTCACTAGCATACTAGTTCTAGTCCTCCTACCTAGATACCCACGGTTTTCCCTTCTGCTCAATCAAGTTTCACATTCACATAATGTATATCGCTTTCACATATCCTGAACCAAAAAAAACAATACACATACATGTAACTGTTTGCATACCCAAACACCACAAAAAACACACACACACACCAAAACCATTTTATAACATAGCTCATATCACTTGCGTGACTTGATAAACTATTTAAACAATTTGAAGAACATTTCAAAATAGAAAAATAAGAGTTTTCACATGAGACATGTCCAATTTCACATGTAAGAATACCTTTAAAAACATAACGCACACATAATTCTGTCAAACACAACTCCCGCGCTCCACATATAATTTAATAAGTGCAATTAACAATTTATAAAACACTTAAAATTATAAATCAAAGGTTTTCACCAGAATGACGAACTCGATTTCATATACGAACGTCACTTTAAAACCAAAGGTGCAGCTTATACAAACTAAAACAAGTTTTCCCATTGTCCAAACAATTTTCAATTAAATTACAATAGTACGCAACATGGAAAACACACCCAAAGTGACTCATTTTCATTGAAAATTTACATTTAATTACACAGAAACCTCAAAGAACTTGAAAACACATTTTGCACCTACCAAACAACCCCGAAAACCTTCCCAACAATATTCCGCATCTCAAACGACACTTAATTAAGCAATTTATCAATTAATAAAACATCACATATGCATACCACAAGGCCTCACATTAAAACACACAAATTTTAAATGCCAGAACCATTTGAAAATCAATTGCACATCCCAACCCTTCTAAAACCTCATTCGCACCCCTAAAAGATACTCAAGGTTCATAATAAAAATTAACACGTCAAAATAGTCTACCTTATATAGAAAAACTCAGTTTAATATCATCCGTACCTCAAGCATTCTTGAAAACACTATTTTTACACCCTAAACAATCAACTATAACGCGCCTGAAAATTTCAATGACACAACGCACATGAAAAACGTTGGTATTTACTTAAAAACAACTCAAATTCATCAATATTCATATCGAAGCACGTCCAAAAATAAAATTTGCATCACGCAATTTATCACTAGAACACATTATAATTTAATTAATGAGCAATTAAATTATCTAAAGATGGTATGGCATGGAACCGCCTACCTTGAACCAAGAATCTTCCGCAGAATGTGCGAAATCACCATTCCACCTCGACCGCACCACAAGCAACCACAAATTGACCCTAAATCAATAATTTGAACCATAAAAATCTAATTAGAACCCAAAATTCAGACCTCATTCTAGGTGAACAACCATGAACTCCACATGAAAAAAAACAATGAAAAGAACTCAACCGGAGGGGAACTGCTCACGTGGGAGGAGGGAAACCTGCCGGTGGGGGAGCTGGAACTAGTGAGGCTGCTGGCCAAAAAGTAGGGTGGTGTGATGGCTGTCGCGTCAGATGGAGGTAGTCCATTATGGGTTGTGGGGCAAGGATCAACGACCAGGGGGTGCGGGTCATCGCGGTGGGAAGAGGACATGCCGGCGGGGTGGTGCGTCGCCAGACGGAGCAGGGGGCGATGGTTCAAGGGATGATGCAGCGAGGTAGGGTTTCGAGGCGGGGGGGTTGGTGCGACGCACAGGGGGTGAGACGGGAGAGAAGGGGAGGAAAAATAGAGGATGGAAAAGAAAAAAAGAGAAGAAAAGAGGAGAAAACAAAATAATAATAAAAATAATAAATATATATGTGAAATAGAACCTAAAAATAATAATAAGAAAATGAAAAATAATATCTTTATTATTGATAACATGTTAATAATTTTATCATAATCATAACTTAATTAACAATTATAACCAAATTAAAATATTAATGAAAACAATAAATAAAATAATAAAAAAATTACCATTCTTATTATCATTAATATAAATATATATATATTTAAAGAATCGGGCAACCGCGCAGTTACCCCGCACGGCCCATAAAATTTTAATAAAATGAAGATGATGAAAATACTAATATCATAATAAAAAAATTATCCTTAATAATGACAATAATAATAATATCTTCAAACAATATTATTTTTATTATCATTAAAATAATTCCTTAAATTTTCATTACACTTCTTATTTCTATTTCATTTCCATTTTATTATTCATTTTATTTTATATGCGTACCTTGAACACCAAGTAGGCCATGATTTTAACCGGGTGAGGTCGCGTGGTGACTCCGACGAGGCCGCGCAGCTTTGACTGCGGTGCGCTGGATGCTGTCAAGGCCAAAACATGCGTTTTATAAAAAAAGAATTCATAAAAAAAAATTATGTCAGGCTTCGACCCAAACTACTTGATACCCAGAAAATTAACGGAATAAAAATAATAAATAAATAAATTAAAATTAAACATGACGGGTGTGACAATTCTCCCCACCATAAAGCTTTCCGTCCTCGGAAAGCCACAACTAGGGCTGAGACCCAAAGAAGAAGTTGTTACCCCACTCAAGTTTAAAGAGGATCCCCAAAATCAACAATATAAAAGAGGCAAAAGCATCGTGATCAGTCAAAGTGATTCAAAGACAACTTCATAAAATGTTTCAAAAGACATCCCGATATGTGTCACCTGCCCCAAAGAGCTAGAATTCCTCCAGTTGACTAATTGAGGAAGGGAACTCTGGCACCCACGGAAACCAACATCACAAGCCGAAACAACTCAACATTATTAAACAAAAACAACATAATTTGGTTAGAATGGTCAAATCACATCCAATAAACACTCTTATCACTTATCACCAATCCATATTTAAAAACAGAAGCATAAGGTCAACAAGAGGAGGCCCAAGGGGCTCCCCACCATTAGGAACTCAGTGACACTCGAAACGAGACTGGAAAACCGACACGGGTAGGTTCGAGCGGACTCCCCACCATTAAAGAAAAGTCTAGCACAGATCCATTCCAGATACATTCTTGTGAGACCCAATGTGGGTCTCCCCACCATTTGAACTAAAGGAAGGTATAGAACATTGAAAATTTCTCAATGGTGACCAAACACCCCACCACAAGGGGCGTGGAGGGAGGGGCCCGACTACCGGGCGTCAAAAGCATGACCCAAGACAAACCATCATTCCTACATTTCTGGATAAGCATTATTCTGATTTGGGATAGATTTACTCAACAAACTCCCATAGAGACCACTAAAATGATTGCATCCAAAGCGACGCAATCCCCAAGACTTTAAGGCAATGAGACGAACACACCTCCACATGGTCGCAAAAACATTATGCAACCAGACGGCTCATTTGGAGCGAAAGAACCTTGGAAAAAATTTAAACTACCTCTACTTTCAACACAGGTGACAGAAATAAAGTTGGGGTCCCATACACTCTCGGGGTTCCTGACCATGCGACAGCTTCACTCCGAGGCCTATGGCTGGAGCCCTGATATTTGAAGCATCTTCTGCCTCACAGTCAGGCATTGAAGACTCCCGCGTGGAGCTTCTCATTTTGGTGCCACACGCATTCATATTGAACCCGAGGCAACACCATCAAACACAACACATTACAGCATCTGACTGATCATACTCGGAACATTCACCAACACCAGAGTTGAAATGGTGCATGTGCATCACACTTTATCACGCTGAATGAGAACACGACACCACCAATCATCACCTGAACCTGACTGTTGCTGTTGAGATAAACTTTACACTAAGAAAGACTTTAAACCATGTCTTGAACAACACGTGATTCCTGTGAATGACCATAATAGCCTCATATGACTGGGTCTGCCAAACTAGTTTCCTAACACGAACCTTTCCTTAAACGAAACAAACCAAAGACCAGAGGTCATTTAGAACGATAGACCGCACCAACAACTTCGAGTTGCTTCCACCTTTTCCCCACTGGAGTCTCCTTTACCGCTTCCAAACAACCGTTGACTATCAAAGAGACCTCATGTTGTAAGACATCACCAAACATGACCCTTGCATCCGATGAAAGTACTACAAAGCCCTTCCATACACTGGTCAACCCTAATAATTTTGAACCGCCTTCAACTTTTCCCGCTAGAATTTCTTTCACCGCTTCCAGGGGGACCTTTAGACACAATGATGTCAACTTCATAACTGACGATTCAGACAACTCAAAAAGACCAAAACTCCCTTCATCTCCGCTCTCATCTGTCATTCCGCTATGAGAGGATCCGCTTAACTGAAGGAAAAAGGAATAGACTTAGCATTGTCACAAAAAAAAGACGAGTCCTTACTTTTGTCAACTGGAGGGTCGGCCAACGACGAACCATATGTGGTTGCACGTCATTTTCACATTAACTCTTTATTGGGGGTGTGCACTAGCCAAGAAAAAATAACCATGGACCCAACCGAACTGGTCCAATGGTCAGGACATACCACAAGCGAACACCAAACGTGCAGGGGAAACCACTACAAGGGCTCCCTGATGTACTTTTCAAAAGAATTAACTAGCTACAGGCTTTCATACCAACTTACAAATAATAATTCAAACTCAGGACACAACCATTCAGAAAAGTCATCAGCTCAAAATGCCTCACATCCGACATTTTCAAAACACAAGGACACGCCACACAAACACTGTTTACTAAAACACCAAATTTCATTTCTTTAACAAAACATTTTGAAAATAAGAAAACCCAGTGGGTTGCACAAACACCAATGGTGTCCCATGAGCCTCACACATGCATGTTCCCGTGCCGCACCGGCACCCACCTCATGCCATCCAGGCACTCATCCTCTGGTGCCATTAACCATTTCATTTTCCCATATACACTCACGCGTGTGGTTGCCCACGAGAACACCAAGGATCAAAATCAAACCATTTCATTTTTCAGAACCAAAACATCCAACCCACACATTTCAAACCTCACAGACCATTTCATTTTTAAAGTGCTTCACTTGAGAACATTTTCCAATACCAAAACATTTTTCCTTAAAAACCAAATATCCACGAATCCAAAACAAAGAGACGAGAAACGACGATGCAAGATAAAAATTGTGTTAGCGGGTGGTTGGATCGTATGGTTGGCAGTCATACGCTAGTCACGCCACCACCATGGAGGGTATTTTAGGATAGCGTCCCCAGCTCCACATGCCTTTCCAGACCCTGCAAGCTCACTGGGACCACATACCTTACACCTTTTCATTTCCCTTAGACAAGATTTTCTACAAGGACCAAAAACTCAGACAAACCACAACATACATTGGTAACTCGAGTCCTACCACGAGGTGTGCTGGCCAGGCACCTTACTCGTAGCCAGGACGTCGAGTCCCGATAACTTCAACTCATGTCCACCGTGACTCTATCCCAAAATAAAATGTCCCAAGAGAGCAAACCTTGCCCTCTGATAACATTTTGTCACGAACCAGGCCGGGTCGCTATCCGACAAGGCACCCGACTTGGTCCGCGACATGGCATGAAGGGCGTTGCCGATACCCATGGGCTGGCACAAGGGCCCAGGTACCAAGAGTAACAAGTGGGAACGATTTACCCAAAATAAAAGATAGAAAAACAACTAGAAAGATAAATGAACTAAAACTGGAAGTAGACAACCAAACACGCCTTTAAACTATATACAGGTTTAAAGTCTACAACTTGAACCAATAGATAAAAAGAAAAGACGACATCGGAAACTAAAAATCTTACCCAAATCTGCCAGATAAGGAGAGGCCACCTCAACCCCATTCTGCATGAGAAGACCAATAGCAACAAGAACCACCAATGCTGAGCACGATGTCATAACCTGGAATACACAAGAAACAAAATCTACATACACCGAAAGGTGTATGTTGGGTTTGAACCAAAAGCCCAGTAGGACATCACCCAATAAATAGGTTCCATGACACAACATCAAAAAGACAATTTAATGTGCTTATTCAAGTTGTACTTTCGAAATGCTCTTAAAGAAAACATTTACAAACCAAATGCTAAAGGAAAACACTAAAAAGAACTCATTTCACAAACACGATTTTAAAGAGGAAGAGCAAGGTTCATTATGGGCACACATACACACACACACTCACACACACACACACACACACGAACACACACAAGTGGTCCTCCATATGCCGACGGAAGGAACCACGCCCTCGAGGGTAGAGAACTATGGGTAAATCCCCTAAGGATCATCTAGCTCGAGTGGGACCCTAGAACCTCATGTCTCAGTGAAACGTGGCTTAGAAAACACGACCCTCAGAAACGTAGCTTAGAAGACCAGGACCCTCAGAAAACGTGGCTTAGAAGGCCACGACCCTCAGTCATCATATGTTTAGTTAGTGTTGTAATCGTCAATCCAGGTATATGAGACAGGGACGATACCCATCCGGCTCACTAGCACAATAGTTCTAGTCTGCCCACCTAGATAACTAGGGTTTTCCCTTGTGCTCAATCAAGTTTCACATTCACATAATGTAAATTACTTTCAAATATCCCCAACAAAACAAAACATTACACATACACGTCACCGTTTTCATACCCAAACACCACAAAAAAAATACATGCACACCGAAACCATTTTATAACATAGTTTAGATCAATTGCGTGACTTGATAAACAATTTAAATAATAAGAAGAACATTTCAAAATAGCACAATAAGTGTTTTCAAATGATACATGTCCAATTTAAAATTTAAGAATACCTTTAAAAAATTAACGCACATATAATTCTGTCAAACACAACTCCCGCACTCCACATATAATTTAATAAGTGCAATTAACAATTTATAAAACACTTAAAATTAGAAAGCAAAGGTTTTCACCAGAACGACCAACTCGATTTCATATACAAACGTCACTTTAAAACCAAAGGTGCAACTTATACAAACTAAAACAAGTTTTCCCATTGTCCAAACAATTTTCAATTAAATTCCAATAGTACGCAACACGGCAAACACACCCAAAGTGACTCATTTTCATTGAAAATTTACATTTAATTACACAGACACCTCAATGAACTTGAAAACAAATTTTGCACAGACCAAACAACTGTGAAAACCTTTCCAACCATATTCCGCCTCTCAAACGACATTTAATTAAGCAATTTCTCAATTAATAAAACATCACATATGCATACCACAACGCCTCACTTTAAAACACACAAATTTTAAATACCATAACCATTTGAAAATCAATTACACATCCCAACCCTTCTAAATCCTCATTCGCACCCCTAAAAGATACTCAAGGTTCATAATAAAAATTAACACATCAAAACAGTTTACCTTTTATTGAAAAACACAGTTTAATATCATCTGTACCTCAAGTGTTCTTGAAAACACAATTTTCACATCCTAAACAATTAACTATAACGCATCTGAAAATTTCAACAACACAACGCACATGAAAAACGTTGGCATTTGCTTAAAAAAAACTCAAATTCATCAATATTCATATCGAAGAAAGTCCAAAAATAAAATTCGCATCACGCAATTTATCACTAGAACACATTATAATTTAATTAATGAGAAATTAAATTATCTAAATATGGTATGGCATGGATCCACCTACCTTGAACAAAGAATCTTCCGCAAAATGTGCGAAATCACCATTGCACCTCGATTGCACAACAAGTAACCACAAATTGACCCTAAATCAAGCAGTTGAACCATAAATATCTAATTAGAACCCTAAAATGGGACCTCATTCTAGCTGAACAACCATGAACTCCACATGAAAAAAAACGAAGAAAAGAACTCAACCGGAGGGGAACTGCTCATGCGGAAGGAGGGAAAGCTGTCGGTGGGGGAGCCGGAACCAGCGAGGCTACTGGAAGGAAAGTAGGGCGGCGCGACGGCTGCCTCGTCAGATAGAGGTCGTCCATTATGGGTCGTGGGGCAAGGAGCAACGACTAGGGGGTGCGGGTCTTTGCGATGGGAAGAGGACATGCCGACGGGGTGGTGCGTTGCCAGACGGAGCAGGGGGTGATGGTTCAGTAGACGATACAGCGAGGTAGGGTTTCGGGGCAGGGGGGTCGGCGCGACGCACAGGGGGTGCGACGGGAGAGAAGGGGAGAAAAAATATAGGAGGGAAAAGAAAAAAAAGGGATGAAAAGAGGAGAAAATAAAATAATAAAAAAAGAATAAATATATATGTGAAATAGAACCTAAGAAAAAATAATAAGAAAATGAAAAATAATAATATTATTATTGATAACATGTTAATAATTTTATCATAATCATAACTTAATTTACAATTATAACCAAATTAACATATTAATTAAAACAATAAAAAAATAAATAAAAAAAAGTAAAAAAAATACCATTATTATTATCATTAATATATATATATAAATATATATATATATATATATATTTAATGAATCGTGCAACCGTGAAGTTACCCCGCACGACCCATAATATTTTAATAAAACAATGATGATGAAAATAATAATATCTTAATAAAAAGAAGTATCCTTAACAACAATAATAATAATAATATCTTCAAACAATATTATTATTATTATCATTAAAATAATTCCTTAAATTTTCATTACACTTCTTATTTCTATTTTATTTCGATTTTATTATTCATTTTATTTTATATGCATACCTTGAACACCAATCAGGCCATGACATTAACCGGGGGAGGTCGCGTGGTGCCTCGGATGAGGCCGCGCAACTTCGACTGTAGTGAACTGGATGATGTCAAGGCCAAAACATGCGTTTAAAAAAAAGAATTCAAAAAAAAATAATGTTGGGCTTCGACCCAAACTATTTGATGCCCAGAAAATTAACGGAATAAAAATAATAAACAAATAAAAATAATTAAACATGACGGGTGTGACATTTCAAATACCACAATCGAGGTTTTTAAGGAAGTTAATAAAAAATCCATTACCTTTTTCTATAAATACCCTCCCATTTTTTTGATTTACATTCATTAAAAATTAATTATATATGAGTATCTAACATTATTTACTCCCAATGAGTAAACCCATGGTTTTCTCAATCCCCTATGGTCTAAATAATTGTGTTTTAGTATTTACTTTCGTGGTAATGGAAATCTCAACTTTCTTTTTTTCCTTTCAAGTTCAATTTTTTTTATTTGATTCAAGTTTCCAATGAATTTTATTCTAACCATTTAATTAGATACCTTTTCTATATAAATATTATCTTAGGATTGGGATACCATTGTACCATTCCTTTTTATTTTTTTATTTGACCGTTTTTTAAACCCATTATGTTGATGATTTTACATCTCAATATATATTTATTTTTTACAGTAATTTATATTTTTTCTTTTTTTGAATACCCAACCAACGTTCTTCCCTAGGGGAATTAAAATATATTTAAAAATAATATATTATTTATGGGATTAATATACATGAAACCCAACTTTATTTTCCTTGGGTTTAAAGTGTTAAAATGATCTTTTTTAATAACTTTGTAAAACACCATAATTTTGATATGAAACATATTTCATTTATTATCCACAAGTTATTTATTAAGTCATTATTATAATCCATGTTTCCCAAATTAATTATATATTTTACATAGTATTATTAAAACCATTCTTTATATTGTTACTATATTGTGTGGAAGAATAACATCACTTTTAGTGGGTGGTAGTCTACACTTCTACAAATGATGTTTTCATATTTACTGAAAATGAAAATCATCAAATATATATTATAAAATAATTTCATATTCATAACTTAATTATAAATATTATATATATAATATATCGATAGTCTTCCACCATAATTCCTAATAATGAAAGGTGGTAAAGGAAAAATAAACGACATTGTTTTGTGAGGCGGGAATATACCGTACATATAAATGGTACGCTCGTTAACCATTTGAATAATTTTTTTGTTAGTGTAGATAGAAAAATTAAAATTAAAATATTATTTATATTTATGATAACTATATTATTATTTAATCATTTAATATTTTTAATTTAGGGGGTAGAAATTGAAAATAAATAGAAAGAGTTTAAGGAACTATGTTACCTCTTAATCATATAACTCTTTTGGTTTACCCCAATGATATTACATGGAATATTTCTACCCAAGGCGAGTCTCCTATGATGAGGTAAATTATTTTCTTTATCCATTTGGGTAGATATTGGTTTATCCAAAGTTGAATAACAGGTGTGAGGAAGGGGAGTGAAGGAGGCCTTTCTATATTGGTGGGGGTGTGACACTCTTGTAAATTTTTGGAAATAGAATTCCACATTCATTTTTTCCATAACAATCAGATCAAATAATGAAAAAATTATAGAAAATATATTTTATGGTTTTTATATTTTCATCCAATGGATTTTTAAAATTCTTATAGGTTTTTTCCCATGGTTTTAAGGTTTAGTCCTTTGGTAAACCAATGTTTCTCTTAATAGTTTCTAATAAGTTTAATCACTTTCACTAATAGTTTCTGTTAAAAACTATTTAAATTTTTATAGATTTTAAATAATTAATACTACTAATATTTAATCCATTTTTTGAAATTCAAATCATAAATTTGGAAGAAAATAATTTAAATTTAATCACATATACGAGACCACAAAGAAGGGTTTTAAAATAAAAATGCTCAATAGATTGATATGTTTTAATACCAAATTTCAAATTGAAATTGGTTCCAATGAAGTTAATTGGATTAATTTATTTATCATTTAATTAATTTGACATTAAAACCAATCAAAAATATAATTTATCACTATAAATAAATTATAATAAATTTATGTTCTGAAATAAAATTCAGTATTTTTCACTATTCATCAAAAAATGAAACTTATCATATAAATACCAAAAAATCCCTCTATAAAAATGTTTATGTACATATGTAAAATATAATGTTTATATTTAAATATAACATATATAAAATTTCCAAAAATTGTATTTAAGATAGGTTCACCGTTAAATGGTGGTAAAAGTTACATTGTTAAAATATTTGGTTATAAATGTAATATTGGGTTTTTTCTTATCTTATGTTTATTGAATTTATTTTATAAATGTCAAAAATATTTTATTGAATGTATAACATATATATTTAATTAATATCATTAACTAATTGTAATTAATTAAATTCATTAGGATAAAAAATATTTCTGAGCATAAAAATATTTTTATATTGAAATATTCAACTTATATTAAATAGTATTTTAAGTTAATTATAACTAATTTCTATCAAATGTATGAGTTTTATATTTTTTTGAACCATATATTATCATTATAAATAAAATAGTATCCATAAACACTTAATTTATAGGATATTTTATATATTATTATATTAATTAATAATATTTTAATAATATATATTTTCTTTTTAAAACATGGTTTTGCATATAATACAAGCCATTAAAGAATGATTTATTGATTGTAACACAAGTTAACACAGTACTAATTGTATTTCAAGATATATTATTGATTGGATTTATATAACATATTAATTATATTTTAAGGTTTTAGACTATTTTATTTAGTTATGTGTCTGGTGTTGTGTGTCATACACACTATTGAATATTATGATCCTTCTTTAGATTTTTAGGGCATTACATTCTCCCCACCTTAATTAAATTGTTTCCTCAAAATTTAATCCCAATCTTAGTGATATAGTTTTTAATTTTTCTTTTGTTTGAAATCCAATTTTTTGATAAGGGTTTTTATGAAATCCTCGAGAAAATATCAAATTGAAAGTGCCAAGGTTACATGGAATAACATATAACTACATCTATAAGTAAGAGAAAATTAGTGAAATGTAGGGATACATACATGGGGGGAATGTGTTAATATTTTTAGGGAGTGATCGTTGTCATCAATCACAAACAATTGAATGATCAATGATATTTTAATAGACTCAAAGTCGTATATTTGGCATTATTTATATGACTATCAGTTTAAAAAGGTATTAGGACAACATTTTTTAAAGATCATTTTCATCCTGATGAAAAATTCCTTTGCTGCCAAAGAATAAAAGGAAATATACAAAAACAATTAATTTTAATTTCATAAGAACTATTACATATTTTAAATGTACTTTTATCACAATCTAATTTATCACAAACATCAAAAAATTGGTATCCAAAAAATTAACATTGATCCATGTAGCCCTAAAATAATCATGGATCATATGGAACATACAAGAGTGAAAATTATATACATTTATCACATACTATTATCGAAGGACAATATGCTTAATTCATCAAAATCCAAACTTAAGTGGCAACACTACCAGATTATAATTAATATTTTTTCATTAAATTGTTTATTTAAAAACAATGAAACATTAATTAGGACATTTTGTAGGTCATTTGTTGGTGTTAAACCTTAATCGTCCATCGGTCATGGGTAAAAATCCTTCAACCTTTCTAGATGTAATCATTTTTACACTACATATTGGATTTCCTTTTATAAAACCATATTAGCATAATTTAAAAAATAAATATCTTGTGGATCCTTGAAATAAGGTTAATCACTAAATAGAGTTTTAAATATTATTTTCAATAGAACATCCAAACTCATATATTTCAGCCATTTATTTACACATAGTTTCTTCCTTGTTTTAGAGTTTATCCTAAGACTATTTTTTAATTATCTATTCAAATGCTTAAAAATGGTTTGTAATGAAAATTTTAATTACCAAATGTATAACCCCCAGTAGTTCCAAACCTAGTATGTAGTGAGTCCCATTATCATTAACGAGGTTACAAAAAGTCAAGCATGGCACATCCTGTAAGAGTTGTTACCCCAAGGTACATCTCTATCAAAACTCACCCACATTAAAAATCTAGACATGGATGTATTACTATAATGACCAATAGAAAATAAAATTTACCAAATTTATAGGGGTATATTATATACTTATTCTCAAATTATACCTTATTATTATGTTCTATAATATATATTTCCTTAAATCTTGTTCTTGAGGTTTATTCTAATATTCCTTTGATACCAACTATAGTGACCCGACCCTAGAAATATTAGAACTGGTGCCTGATACCATTATTGTGGAATAATTACAAGGAATCGCATCTCAAAGTGAAGTGCACTGTGTTGCATTTGTTTTCAATGAGGCATGATGTTGTCTTAGAATGAATGGATGTCAAGATGTGTCAAGATGTGAATGCCAAAGGTTGTGATGGTGTTGGTGAGGAACGGAGAATGGCCATGGTACTAAGAGGCATGTCACTTAGGAGATTCACTAAGTGGCATAGGAGATGTGGTTGAAACATTCTCTAGTGATATCAGATGATTGTAGAACTGATCTTCATGTTTCAATACTTGTATCAAGATGATACTAAGTTACAACACTTGAAGAATGAATGATTATGGAGCATCATTAAATCAGACGATTGTTGAGCTGTTCTTAAAGTTCCAAGAACTTGTATCAATTGGATACAATGTCACAACAATGTTTGAAGACCATGCATTGTATTGACAATGCATGATGTGATGAAGTGATCCATCCACAATCACTAAGTGGATGAAGTGGATTGAAGAAGTCCATGCACTATCACTTAGTGCATGAGAATTAGAAGAAGATCCAATTGATCTCTGATTTGATCAATGAAGCACTTTGAAGAATTTAAGTGATTCAGGAGTTCGGTTGAAGAAGAAGAACCTTCAAGAATTAACTCCTAAGTAATGAGTATATGTTGAGGAGATTTGAGGAATTCTAATGAAGAAGAGAAGGGAAGAAATGAAGAAGAAGAGTAGTGGCATTTGGCATATTCACTTGGTTACTTTGTTTTTATACAAAGTCCTAAGTGTTTTACTTAGAAAAAAAATAGCCACCAAGGAAGGCCAGCCGAGGGTCATCACCCAAGGCTCATGTGGGACTAGAGGTCACCACACCCGTGGGGAACCCTCAGGCCAAGGCAGCATATCCCTGAGGCAGGAAGGTCGGGGCCGTGTATAAGCCCCGAGGCCACGCGGTGATGAAGCCCGCGCAGCGTGAGCGCAAGAGGAGCACGCCCGTGACATGCATAGTGGGCGCATAGCACGCCCGCGAGGAGCAGAGGTGGGCACAAGAGTGCGCCCGTAGAGAGAACACGGTGCGGGGCGGCACCGTGGAGGGGGAAGTACAACTGAGCGTTGAGAGGGAGCGCTAGGTTGATAAGCCGCAGAAAAACCGCTCGCCGTTTCGATGTGGGACGCGGAAAAATCTCCCAGAGCGAATCCTGGCCGTCCGTCTCATCGCGCGCCCGATCTACGCCGCACATCTCATCGCGTCGCTCCCATTCTTATCGCAGCCGTACAAAGAGATGATCTGACGGCTCCAAGGCATCTCCTTCCTCGAGCTCAGCCGAAGGCTCCCCGTGAGCTTCGTTCGAACCAGAGGCATCCCGACGACAGTTTTCGAGTTCCCGGCCACCATTGTCGAAGCCGAAGGCTCCATTGAGCTCGTCTAGACCTACCGAACACGATCATGCAAGAAAATAGGCATGCATGCAAGGTAATGAGGATTTAGAACAAGGCCGAGGAAAAACGAAGTTGCCGAGGCCATGTGGTGTTCGTGTTTTGCATGGGATGGCCAAAACAGAGGTCGTGCATGCGTTCTAAATCGCATGCACGAGGAGGAATGAAAGAGGAAGATAAAGCCGCGTGAAACAACAAAGGAAAACAAGATTTGGAGAAAATCTTGAAGATCCGAAATCTTCGGTGATTTGAGATTTATCCCACGCGGATGTTTTGAGGCGTTTCTCTGCCTATATAAAGAGAGCCTGAGGCGATGGAGAAGCTTTCTGAAGTTCTTGTTGAAGATTTTTGTCCCGTGAGAGCCCTCTGCCTCGCGAAGAAAGAAGCCCCGCACATTCTACTTGCGCGGTTGAGTTCCTTGCACGCAATACCTTTGCGCGACAAGAAGAAGGGGTCCCTGCACGCCTCCCTTGCGTGACAGGAAGGAGCCGAGCCGCACACTTGCGCGCTCAAGGCCATTACCCTCTCTGCCCGCGAACTTACACGGCAGGAGGAGCTTGCACGTCGTTTGTGCCTTGTGCACTTGTGCTTCTGAAGAAAAGGAGAAGAGGCCACTTGACCCTTGCGCGCCACCTGACTTGCACCTTGAGGACTTGCGTGCCTCCTTGAGGTAGGAGAAGACCCGAGGCCATGTGTGTGCACAAAGAGCAACACCAAGTGGTGTGTGCCAAGTGAAGTGGAAGACCACACTTTGAGTGTGTTTAATACGGGCAGTAGATTGTGAAAAGAGGGAGAACCCAAGGCTTAGTGACTTTGTGTGCAAATTGAACAAGTGAAGCCCGTAGCCTTGTGGTTGTTCACACTTGAAGATTAAAAGAGAAAAACAAAGTGTGTGTGCAAAGTGGAAGAGTACAAGAAGGGAAAAAGGCCATAGGCATTTGTGTGTGAAAAAGAACTAAAAGGCCGAACCTAGTGTGTGCACTAAGTGAAGTGAACACACTTAGAAGAAGGAAGAAAGAGGAGACCCTCACACTAAAGTACAACACACTTGTGAGTGTGTAAACAAAAAGAACAAAGTGTGAAGCAGGAAGAAGGTGTGTGTGCTAAAAGTATTTACACCCATTGATGGTTTATTGCACCAAGAGGAGAAAGAAGAGAGTGCATGCATACATGCATGAACGTGCACACGTGAACAAAGCCAAATCTGGTTGTGTGCATTTGAGTTTTCCAAGACTTGAAGATCTTGAAGAAATTGAGAAGGCCATGCAGGCAGTGCATGAGGAAGCAGAGATGGCATGCACTCAGTGCATGAAGTTGTTCTGATGTGAGACTGGACCAGACTGAAGTCAAAGATATTAGTTGTCTGAGTATTCAGTAGTTGGAGAGAAGCCAGGTCATCCTCAGAAGAAGGAGATAAAGCCTGAGCAAGACGACAAGACCTGATCATCACAAGTGATCAGAGGTACAGAGCAAGGCCAGCAGTCTTTATCCCAGACTGCTGAAGATACTTGAAGAAGCTTAAAGAGAAGAAGAGCTACTCGTGTGACTCGAGGAGCCAGGAGAAGACCCTGTGGGACTCAGGGAGAAGAAGTCTTCAGTGGGATTCTGGAGCAGGTCAGTGGGACTCTGGTAACACTGTGGGACGCAGTATAAAGACCCTCCTGTGGGACTCAGGAGAGATACAGTGGGACTCTGTATCGACCATTGTAATACTAACAGATTATAATTGGAGAAACCATGTTGGGGGGTATAACCAACATGGCAAGGACGTAGGCCTTTGGTGCCGAACCTTGTAAATCCTTGTGTCCAGTGCCTTTACATTTACTGCATCATTCGTGGAAAGGTGAGAGATACAAGAAGAGTGGATCGAGGCTTAAACCAGCCATAGAGGTTTAATTGATTAAGAATCAATTAGTAAAAAGTTTTAAAGGATCACTGATTCACCCCCTCCCCCTCTCAGTGATTCACACTGATCTGGGAACTTCACAAAGAACCATAGTCTTTAGTAGTATTGGAAAAATAGAAACAAGCATGAGTATTATATTACAAATAAATAAACTAAATGAAAAATAATTTTCTCATTCAAGGATAGTAACATTATTCAATCAAATATATCCCTATATATCATTATTAGTAAACATCAATGAATCATGGGGAAAGGGAAAATAATATGGGAGAGATTAAATTTTTAGTAATGCTACATTACAGTGGAAGAAATAATGAATAAATTATATTAAATATGGAAAGGTAAAAACCAGACACACATTCCATGTATTCACTTAACTGAGAAATGAGTGAGAAAACAATATAACAAGCCAAATAACTTAAAAACATTCCATTAGAATAAATGGATATGAAAAAGTCAATATGGAATGGGATAAAACTGATAACACATGTCATTTAATAAATGTACTGAGAATTAAATGAATTTATACATATGTTGATGAAAACATTCATGGATAAATAATAATGGATTCTAAATGAAGTAAATACTTAATTACTGGAGTTTATTCCTTAGTCGCATGAGAACCTATATTGTCTAGACCATTCAATATACAGTCTAAATTTATAGATAAAAACCTGTTTCATTTGTGGAAATCATTTTTCTCATGAGAAACTATCGAGGTATTGAGTGGATATATAATTTTTTTGTCCCACCAATGATTTCAAATCCTAATCTTTCACAATATTGAATTATAGAAATAAATAATATTCCTTATCAAATACCCCTATATAATAAATAATATGGATTTGTCAATATTTTCCTTTAAAATAGAATAATTGTTAATGTAAACACCATATGTAAAAATGTTATAGGGTTTAGGAAATAATAATATCTATGTTAAATAATATATATAAATAAGGTAAATTAAATTTCTAATGATCATTGTAAATTGAAAATTTCATGGGTAATAACAAAGGGATCGAGGAAGTGAATGTGAATAATATCCCTAGACAAATAAATAAAAAACCATCTTGAGTATGAAAAACTATAGTATCAACAAAAACTAAACCATGTGGTGTGAAAAAAAAGGGTTATTGTTGTAAATATATAGAAATACAGTAAAAATATCTTCAGAAAAAAAAATTCATTAAAGTATCCTTTTCTTGGGATAACCCATTTTGAAAAAATAATTTCATTGAAAATAAATTTTGAAAACATATTCTTTTGAAATTATCTTACTAAATAAGAAAGGTAATATTTAAGTAAATAATATTGGGTAAATCTGTACATGTCATTCGAGATAAAAAGTAAATTATTATGCATGGTAAAAAGGGTTTAATAATCTTTATTTAGAAAGTGGCAAGAAGATCACATTGAAAACACTTTTAAAAGGAAAAAAGGTTAAAATATTTCTTTAATAAATAAATTTATAAATTTTTTATCCATTTTTTAAAACATTTTAACAAAACATTGTTTCTAGTAGAAAATAGGTTCCCTATCTAAATATGAAAATGAGGTCATGTTTTCTAAAAAACATTTTCTAAACAATTTTAAGTTTTAATGAGTTAGAAAATGGTATAATTACTTGAAAAAGGATATGAATAAACATAGTAATGAAAATTAATGGTTTTATTAAGAAATGATCAAATAAATTTATATGATTGAAATTATAGTGTAAACAGTCCTAAATAATATGATATTTTTAACTAAACCCTTGAAATTAAAATAACATTGATGTGAGAATAGATCACAGACAAGATTATGTGTGGGAAATGTCAATATATATAAAAAATATAAATAAATAAACAGATAGTAAAAACATATTAAAAATAGACTATTAGAATATTAACGATAATGAAGAAGTTATATATCCCAATGAAATGAAATTTGGATATGAAATTATTTTCCTCTTTGAAAATTTTAACTCAAATTTTATTATAAAAAATAAGTCAAATTAGAACTCAAAATTCTATGAATAATGAATGATTAGTGATATTAAATTTCGAAGTTGAACTATGTATGCCGTATATAATAAATTATGTTCACAAAAATAATTTTTTCCTTAAATAATGGAAATGCCATTAGATGATCATTAAAAACAATCTTGAGGAAAATAATCTTAAAAAATTCCAATGTGTTTAATGCCACACTGAAATAATTGAATCATAATCCACATGAAGTAATGAAAATAAATTAAACTTATAATATCATTTGAATAATTATATTAATGATATACCATGTAAAATGGTAGTATATTAACCGTATAATAGTTATTTGTTTTATAATAAAAAATAATTGTCTGTGGAATTTAAATTTACAGGAAATATTGTACCATGTGTTTCCTTTTAGGTGAACATCCTTTTACATCCTATATAATAGTTTCAATATTTTCAATAACATATACCTGTAATATATTCATATTAATGAAACCCTTAATTAACTATTCATAATATCTTTTTATCCATTTGTTAGCCATCATTAATTATTTTATCGATTTCCGGTGTTAATTCCTTTGTTTTTAGTATGTTTTTAATTGTTAATTATTTTTATTATTATGTAGATCATGCTGTAAAAATATATATAATATAAACCATGATTTAATTATCATATATATATGTATCATGTATTTATTTATAATAATCCATCACATTTGGAGACAACCAATAAAATGAACTATTCATAGAGACGATGGGATGTATGTATGCATTAACACTACATTCATTAACTTTTTTTATTAAAAGAATGAAAATTAAATGGTATATATATATATATTAATGTATATTATAATTCCAATATCATATTTATGTAATATATGTTGAATAGGTTTATTAAAAACACCCTTAATATATTCTATGTATAGTGTGAATGAATAAATTCTCTTTGAGGGGGTGGTAGTCCACACTTCCACAAATGATCTTATCGTATTTTTAAAAAATGTAAAGCATAAAGGTTTGAGTTATAAAATATTTTAATAATAATAAATATATTATATATATATATATATATCATATATTACCATAATCTCCATCATAATTCTCAACCATTATAGGTGGTAAAGGAAAAAAAACGACAGTGTTTTGTGATGCAGTAGTTCATCATACACATAAATGGTAAGTTCAATACCCATTTGGCGGATTCGTGTCTAAGTGTATGATGGAACCTTAAAATAAGAACATCTAAATATATTTTAAATAATTATTTTATTATTTAATAATTCAATACTGAGGATTGAGTGGGTAGAATAAGAATGTAAAATGAAAGAGATTAAATAAGGTTGTTATGTTTTAAACTAATTTTCTTCTTAATCATTATAATTAATTTTAATCACATTCAAAAATATTTTTTCTCAAAAACTAAGTTACATTATTTTAAATTATAAATTATTTTTATTTCAAATATTTAATCAATTTTTTTCAAATTCCAACAAAAAAATTGCATAAATTATTTTATATATAATCCTATAGAGGGGACGATAAATAAGATTTGTGAAGTAAAAAATGTTCAAAATATTAATTTGTTTTAATATCCAATTTCATGCTAAATTTGTTAAAATGACTTAAATTGGATTAATTAATGTATAAATTGTCAAATTTGACATTAAAACCAATTAAAATTAATATATATATATATATATATAAAGAAAATTTGTTTTTAAAATAAAATTCTGTATTTTGCACTATTCATCAAAAAATAAAACATCTCTGAAAAAATAAAAATTCACACCCCAACAGAAATAATATGTTTATATTTCAAATATTTAATTTATTATGACATATATGATTTAAATTAGTGCAATAAATTTGATTTGAAATAGGTTCTCCGTGAAAAGGTGGTGAATGTTTCTTTCTAAAAATATTAGTTTTATGTGTAATATTGGGTTAGATATTATCATATGTATATTAAATATATTGTTTTAAGGTTAAAAAATGATTGAAAATATAACATATATATTTAATTAATATCATTATATATTTTTAATTAATTTAATTTATTTCGATAAAATAGATTTATGAGAACAAATATAGTTTTCTATAAAATTATTCCAATAATATTAAAATTTTTCTTATATTTTTTTCAAATTAAGTCAAAAAATAGAATTAGTTTTATATTTTGTAAAAAAAATACTTCATATGTCAGTTAACTTTATTAAAAAATGATTAATTAAATGTATATTATATATATTCTTATATTAAATAATAATATTTGAATATCATATTTTTTCTTCGAAAAATATGTTCTTGGGTGTAATGCTGGCTATCAAAGAAATTATTTATTATGAGTGACACAATCTAACTCAGTATCTCATGCGTATATATAATAAATTAAATTTATTTAAAATATTAATTATATTTTAATGTCATTTTTTCTTTTATTCCCTTATTCACCTGGTGTTGTCTGGAACTCATACTACTGAATACAATGTTCATACTTTTGATTTTCGAGGTGTTACAGTTGGTGTGAAATCCTTATCATCCATCAATCATGGGTTCATTCCGTTTGGACATTCTATGTACAACAATTTATTACCATTCATCAATTTTTTCCATTTTATAAACTATATTAATGTTATTCCTCTAATATTCCAAAAAAATATGATGGACATACATGAAATAATGTTAATCAATAAAAAACCATTAAACTAGAGTTTTTATTATTTTATTTAAAATATATGATACACTTATTTAATTACTTTTATAAAGAAATTGATTATCAAATTTACCATAATTCATATCAACACCCTTAAATATATATATATATATATATATATATATTGTAAATGAATTTTTCCTAAAATAACTTTTCAAATAAAACACTTACTTTCTATAAAATACTCCAAAATTTCCTTAATCATATAAAATATATTAAGTATTATTTATGATATGGAACATATGTTCTACCATAAAATCATAAATAATTATTATATCCATAATAATAATGCTAAAAAAACTAAATTTCATTATAAATTTAATAAAATGATACATTTTTCATGATTCTTATAACCAAAATACCATTAATAAAAATACATCTATTATTATTGAATTACAATTAATACATCAATAAATTTATTTAAACAAATACTTATCCTTATTCTAATTTTTATCCCTTGTCATTCATTTTCATCATCTATTTGAATATTTTATAATTTTTTAATGAAAACTTCAATTATTCCAAGCATATCCCGTAAGAGTGTCAAACCAAGTGCATAATAAGGCTTGTTTTACTGTACCATGTAATAATTGAGTCAATATCGACATTCAATTCACTAATTTATTACCAATTTATACATATGTGCATGAACCACATCCACATATAGTATATGTATAAGTATTTATTGAAAAGAATAACTAAATAATATTAATCATACACAAAAATTATGATTTCTTATATACTTATCATCTAATCCTATCATTGGGTTATATTACATAATCTATGCTTTTCTAAATCGAGTTCCCAAAGGATCTAAAAAAAATTATACCAACTATTACACCCCCACCCCCAGTATCCCAAATCTAGGGCACTATTTAATTACATTTTCATAAGAAACATGGAATTGTATCCAAATTTTCGGAATAGTTTAGTAGACTTAGTAAAATAGATACATATATTATTCACATAATACATTTTAATTAATAAATTATAAAATATTTTTACTCTTTTGATAATGAAATTATTCTATATAGAATATCCTGGCATATCAGTCATAGTAAACATCATGGAATCCTTGGAAAATAAAAAAATATAAGGGTGATCTCAAATTCCAAGGGTTAGGTAAAGTGTAAGAAATATTGAATAAATAATAATAATCAATATAGAAAGGCTATTGAATGAACACACATCTAATTTATATTACTTGGATATAGAAATAGATATAGGAGAATCATTATGGAAAGGTAAATAAATAAATAAACATGCCATATAATCAATAATAAGATAATGAAATGAATCCATATGTATTATCATAGTGAATATCTCCTTGAAAATAATATTATCTAGAATTAATGAAATTATAAATTATATGATTTATTGTACCCTGGGCATGTGATACTATTACTACTAATATATATCTTAAACACAACTTAAAACACATTTAGTGAACACCACATTTAGTTGAGGCTAGAAATCATACTCATAAAATGAGACAACAAATTCATATAGGGTATTATGTTAATTGGTCCCCAACCAATGTATTTCATTTCCAAATCATTTATAAGATGTATAATAATTGATTTAATTAAATAAAAATATTTCTTATATGTGAATACTATTATTTAGTATAGGATACATATTTATTAATATTTCCATAGTCATTCGAATTGAATTTAAATTAAAAATATATTTTTAAAAATGTTATGAAATATATGGAATACAAATATAAATGATAAATAATATGTGTAATTATGTAAATATAATGTCCAATGATCATAGAAAAAGGGAACATTCAATAGAACATCTTCTACTACAATAATGAATCTTTAGAGTGACTCTCAAGAAATTCTTTTATCTGAAGGACCCCAGAACACCCTCAGATGGGGGTGGTAAATCAGGGTGTCCAATTTTTCTTCTCAAGTGATGGATCTTGTTCCCAATTTTGTGGGAACTTGTTTAACTTTTTGGATGGTAATATCCAGTAATTAAAACATTCATAATTAGCAAGAAAATACATCAATTTTATTTGGTTCACCACTTAGTGATAGTCCATGGAAAATACCCCGATAATGTCTCGATTGTAACTCAATCCAGTATTATTCACTAGATATAGAATACAAGATGTCATACATAATCACACAGTTCTATACACCCAACCTTTAAATTTTTTTAGGGATAGCATAATGCATCCCTCTGAAATCTTTTGTCGACTCCCCCTAGCACAATTCTTTGAGAAAATTCTTACTCAGTTTACAAACATGAAGGTCGCTTCCATAGATTTTCACTAAATAATTGGTCTCTGTATATAATGAGACTATGTGTACATTGATGTTTTTAATTGATGCACTTTAAATAAATAATAAAAAACCTGATATTCAAAATATTCTAGAAGCACACATAAGAACATGTGCCCAACCCCGACTCTTATGAGCAAGATTTGGGATTGTTGAGCAAGATGAATTTTGTTCCACCATTTTTTCAAACCACCCTTATCTTTTGACCAACTAAACTAAATATTTCACATGGTATTTTTACACTAAAGTAACACTTTTAGCACAAGTATTTCTTTCTATAACTCTTTTGTGCACAACTCTTTCATGCAGAAGAGGAACCTAATCTTCATTGGAAATTCGTTTTTCCTTAAGAGGGTGTAGTTGCATATTTATAGGACATGATGACCATATGAGTAACATTCTCTCAAAGCTTGAAGAACTCCTTTTTTCGTCTCTTTGGGCATGTAAGTCTCTTCTATGCAACCTAGTCTTTCTCGCACATCTAAATTATTAGGCACATTTTTACTTTTACTTATTTTGATGAGATGATCAATAAAATGCATTACATAATTGTTTTTAAACCACCTTTAATCTTGTCCAAAATTACCATTTTCAAAAACAAATATCCAAATTCTTTAATTTTATTTAAAAAAAATGGCACACTAGGGTCTGATGCAACCATCAATAATATTGTCTTCTTGAATAGTATGATCCTTTTCCTTCCCAACTCTCTAATATTCCTTGTCAATATTAACAAGAAACACAAAACCAATTCCATTTACAGTAAATAAACCACATTATTCCATATTTTTAAAAATGATTATAAAACATCCAAAAGAATATTTTGAATTTTATTAGTGAAATGTATCCTGAGTTAAGTATATTCTTAATTAGGGTTGTTTTTTATCAACAAAAATACAATACGATAATATTTTGAAATATTTTTATAATAAATTTCTTTGAGAATAACTTTTAGTAAAAACATGAATTCCCATAAATTTAAGAATCTATTTTCGTTATAAATAAAACTCTAAAATTTTAAAATTAGCATAAAATAAATGATGGTCAGTTCAGTGGGAAATTCTGTAAATTATATAAAGAATATTTCCATATCATAGTGAAATGGAAATAAATTATCCATGTTATGAAATTGATAAAAGTATTATTTTAGAAAATGTATCTCAAAATAATAAATATTAAAAAATTACTTTTATTAAATCATTTTCAAATTGTTAAAAAAATCATTGTTTAAAATGTCTTTATAACTCATTTTTTGTACGAAATCATATTTTGGACTGAAGAGAGAAAGGTCGTTGGATTTTATTAATAATGTTTTCAATAATTTTGAGTATAAATATTGGAAAAATGGAATTATATTTTTGAAAAAAAAAACCATTAATAAAAAATTGAGAATAAAATTAATTTATTTATAAATCAGTGGTCATATAATTCTATTTTATGTAAATACATGAATACAAAATATCTATTAGAATCATATTATGAAATAAACACTTAAAATGTTAATAATTATGTAGATGAAATTAGTAAATGAATTGATTATTTTTATAAATTATAAATCATCATTAAATATAGAAATAAAATTATATATACTAATAAGTCATTATACACATAATAATTTAATAGCAATGATAATGAATAAATTTTATAATGCGACGAAATGAAATTGAGTTTTCAAATTTATTTTCCACTTGGTAACTTTTGCTCAAATCCCCTGATATAGTATAATTAAAATTTAAACTTCAGATACTATGAGGAAAAAATAATTTAGGATATTACTATCAAAATGTTATTTATAAACACAATATTATGTAATTACAAGAATAACATTATAATATGCCTCAATGAAATCAAATTGATATGAATTCCCTTAACTTATGCTCCTTTTTTTATAAACATGCATTAAAATACTTTAGAGTGGTTTTAAATAGGGTATTAACTTTCAAAATAACCACATAAATATTTATAATATCAAACATGGTCTTTTCAAAATAACTTATAACCTTTCCATCCCTGATAATTTATTATTTTCATTATTTCGAGTGTTTGTTGTATTGTCGTCTAATGTGTTGTTTGTTATGAATGTTCATATTCTTGGACATTTTATATGGTTTTATCATATCCAGAATAAAAATTATATAATAATTATAATATTTTTTCATCATTTTTAATTTCAAAAAAATCATTATTGATGGTTATGAAAAATTATGTATGTTATGATCATTGAAATGGTAGGCCATACGAATGCATTAGTAATGTTTTCATTTTATAATAATAATTTTAGAAAGGATTGAAATAATATATTAACTTTACATAATGATCATTATATCATATATTCCACATCTTATTCTTATTTGTTTCAACCATGTGGTTTGGTGATGAAAATAATTTCACATCTCCTCATGAAGGCGGTAGTACCCACTTACACATATGATGATATCATCTTAACATGAGTGAAATAGAAATAAATAAAAGGATATATATTATGTATTAATAATTATGAATATGTAATTAATATCAAATGAATGAATTTTTTATGACATATATTAATTAAGATTATCTTTATCACATTTCATGTGAAGCATTGGTGAAGGACAAATAACAGCACCTCGTGGAGAGGTAGTCATCCGTACACATGATCAATGTTAGAGAATCTACTAAATATTATAAGGTAAAAAGATATATGTGTTATAATATCTAAATAGGTATAATGAATTTATAAATATCATATATAAACTTTATATCTATCATCATACCCAACTATTAATGGTGTAAATTAAAAAATGAATGACATCAGTTCGCATGGCTGTATACCGCCATACACATTAATGATTATTTTTAACCAATTTGATAAAAGTGGAATAGGATTTAGGTCATTACATTATTATAAATATATCCTAATATATTGAATGTAATTAGTGTAATATATCAACACGGTATAATAAAAATTTAATGAGTTGAAAAAATACGTAAAATAAATTTTCTCACTCTAAAACATTTCATCTTCATCAGGTATCACCCTTAGTATTTCTATAAGGAAATAAAAGGACGAATTTATGAAAAATATGGCCTCTAGAATGATGGTATGGATATTGGAAATTGATTTTGGTAAGTATTTTTCATTAAATAGTTTTTTCAAGGTTTGAATAGAAGAGGAGAGTGGGTGGCCATTTATAAGCTGGCACAATGACATAGTTGTAAAATATTTCAAAGAGTCAATTACACCCTGTTTTTTTCATTTCAAAAAACCCAAATAATGTTTCATTATCTATTTCACATGTTATATGGTCTATTTATGTCTAAAAATGGGTTTTAGAAATTTTTTGGGTCTTTCTTACATCGTATATTATATTTTTAACCACAAAGTAAACATGATTTCACCTTAATCACCGTAATAAATTATGAATGCTTTCAAATATAATTAACTTCAAAAACAAAGTGTACTATTTTAGATAATATAATTTATTCCATTATAGATATGGATTCAATTTTATGAAATTTATTTCCTATTGGTGGTAAAATTTAATTTAGAATTAATATCATAGAGGTAAAGACGACACAGTTTATTAAAGATAAAATGTTCAAATGTTTTCAATTATTTTGTATCAAAGTTAAATATGAAAATTATTCCAATGACCTATGTTGGAATAATATATTTATAATTTATTTTTTTCCATTGAAACCAATATGAAATATAATTTAACATTATAAATTATTTTGATGAAAATAATTTATCAACTAAAATATTATATATTTCACTATTCATTGAAAAATAAAACCTCTCATAAAAATCCCAAAAATGTCACCATAAGAAATTTTTTTGTTGTGATTAAAAAGGTGATATTTATTTTTTCAAATAAATTTTATAAATTTGTCATAAAATTATTTTATATTATGTGTGTAATATAAGACCACATCCTTAAACATTAAATAATATTTATTTGAGACCAGAATTCACATTGAAGATGTTTTCATGTTTACAGTTTTAGAGAATTCATCCATAACAGATACATAACAACTCATATATTACAATGTATGTAATTATACTCACTATCTATTTTTTATAAAACAAAATATTTTATAAAAATGATACATGGTTTATTTTCTTGTTGAATCATCACAATTATTCCCTTGATTGGTTACTCATCTCTATTCTCCCTTAAATCCTATGAAAAAAAATTTAACACTTGTGAGAAGCATAAAAAGCTCAGTAAGGTATACAAAAATAAGGGAGAATTTTAGTCTAGTGTAAACATCTAAAACATAAATACTTTACCAAAATGTAATAGTTTCACCATTAAGAAGTAGGGAATACTCTTTACTGAATATGATCTCATTACTTACCCTTTTTGAAATCAAAATATTACTATAAAACTCAAAAAATTACATATAACATATAAAGGTAACATGGGACTAAATCATACTTAAATGGAATAAACATGAAGTTAACATCTATATATATCAATCTTAAAAATGGAAGATCCAATCAACCGACTTCCATACCCAATGCATTAGAGGTTACAACATAACCATCCATCCTTGGTTTATCAACAAACCACCCATTTTTGGTTTATCATGTAACCACACATCTTTGGTTTCTCATATAACCACCCATCATGGGATTATCACATAACCACATGTCAAATTTCCATGTACTAATATATAATCATAACACATAAAAATTTACAATTATCATAATTTCAATAATAAAATTTCATCTGTAATCACAAGAAATCATTTCAAGATGTTCAAATAGTTGATCGTCTTTTAAAACCATTTGAAACACTTAATAAAGATAATTTGGAATCAAAGTGTCCCATACCACTTTGAAACATTTGAAATAAAGTAACATTTTAAAAAATTCATTTATATATAAATAAATTAAAAACCCATTTTGAAAACATGGACATGAAATAGATTATTTTTGGAAAATAAATCATTAAAACAGTTAAAATGATTTCTTAGTTAAAGAGTTTCTTACAACATGAGAAACTCATGACTATAAATAATTATATTATAACATTAAAAAATGTTAAATATTTTAAGAATATAATATTTCATTATATAACATTTGAAAATGTTTTTATATACACATTATAATATAATAAAGGTGTGTAACATCAAGATATACCTCCAAGAAAAGAGATTGAGATAATGTCCCATACATCGAGTCTGATTCATCACCTGTGTTATTTATCTTCTAGAATAATAAACATAGGTTAATTTGTACTTTATTAATATATTTGTTTACATTTATTATTCGTTTTATATCTCTTATTACCCTTTTATTAAAATTACAAAATTATTTAAGTTCATATCGGGTGTTTGGTTGATATTTAGTTCTTGAGTCGAAATTGAAGTTGGTATGATGTCAACAATACTTGTAGTTTAAAATCCATCATCTATATAATATAAAACATGATATTAATATCCTATATATTACTTATATAAGTATTTATGATAATAATTAAAAATAAACTAAAAACAGAATTCAGGGAGATGGTAAATCGTATGTACGCATGAAAGTTATTTTTGTTTTTGCTGTCATATTGAAATAATGAATCCATCCAACAGCCCGAAGGCATTGAATTTTTTTTATTATATGATAGAGATACCTTTTAAGGGAAGAAGGGGGGAACCCAAATATGTTTCATGGACATAGGAAAAATCATGAACAATGGAAACAACAGTAAAAATCATAAGGAAAAGACTAGACTGTCCCTCCCTATAATTTGATCATGAAGAAGCACTCCACCGTTTCAAGGCTATACGGCATTAAAGTTTCTTCTGTCAAAGCATAGGCCCAAGATGATGACTAATTCCATACTCTCTCCAATAACCAAATCCTAAAAAATCTATAAAGATGAACTAAATGCTATGTGTAATCCTCTAGAGTTCGTTCCATGTAGTGAAAACTGATTACACCTCTTTCCCACCTTCTCAAAACAAAACAACCAGACAAACAACTTAAACTAGTTCACAATTTGATACACCAATTCACTAATTCACCAAATAAACCAAATCAACCTATTCAAAACCATATAATCTTTACTATAAAACTATCGCAATAATCAAAATCTTCCTCCCCCAAGAATCCATCATGAAAACATCTTGTCGCTGCCAAAAACCCCAGTCGCAAAGGTGACACCAATCCAACCCCGAACTCCAGCCAAAGAATGATGTAGACAATAGGTCACAACCCCTTCTACATGGAATATAATTACAACCCCATCACTGAGGAGACCAGGATAAAACCCCACACCTTAGAAGAGTATATCTGAACCCAATGTCATAGGAGAAGGGTTCAAAACCCTAAGAGGATGAATGGAGCTCAACCCTAACCCTCAAATGAATAGGTCATGACCCCGATACCACGCCATGTATCGACCCCACAATGCATCGTATCATGACCCCAAAATACCATTGTAGCATTCCCCAAACATTGTGGAAGTAATAAATCTCACCTCAATGCACCTGGATCAAAACCCCTAATTCGTACTGATCAATACCTCATCCCTGATGCCGCACCAGATCCCGACATTGACACACTAGATCAAAACCCCCTTGCTGCACCGGATCCCAACCTCGACACAACATATCTACACCCTTTCTGCACAAAGAAGGAATACGACCCCAACGCCACACCGAATCTGGACCACATGTCACGGAGGATCCGTAACACCAAAGACAAGACCACCCACCATGCGGAAGAACGGCCCCAAGCCACCAAATGAGAACCCACTTTGCCGCGGAGGAAGCCATTGAACCATGGTATCACTGGGAATAACCAAGGAGGAACAGAAACCAAAAAATTGAGGAGAGGCGGAGATGAGGAAAACCCTTATGTCATTACGCCCCTTATGGGATCATCCTCATTCCTAAAGATCTGCATGTTTAAGAAAATTGAACGAAAGAACATTACATGATATGTATGTAGATATGTATAAATATGTAATATCATTAAAGTATAATTAATATTTAATTTATATCATATATTTATAGAATTTTTTTTTTAACATATTCCATGTTATGTGTGAACAAATCACTTCTTTTTTAGGAGGTGGTAGTCCACACGTCCCCAAATGATGTTATCCTACAAAAAATATCGAATGCATGAAGGTATGTTAAATATAAAACTTCTAGAATATTAAATAGGTTATAATGTAATTATTAAAATATTATCCTACCAAAATAATTTTTTTATAATCACCAATGATGGCAGTAAAAGAAAGATAATGAAAACATTGTTCATAGAGACGACTAACTGACATAACATGGACAAAAATTTCGTTTTATTAAATAAGAGGCTGTGAGAAATGAAATCGATATGAGATAGTTCGTTAGAATTATTAAACTCTAGGATGTGAGTTATTCTTAATTTATAATGAATTTATGGATGAAAGAGGTGAGGGAAATTATAAAAAGAAAAGAAATTAAGAGAGGTGCTTTGAGAAAATTACCTATTGAATGCCCCCTCCTTGAAAGACCCATGAGGAACTTGGATTTGGTATTTTAGTGATTGCATAAGCACATATACATGGGTAGAGTAAGTAAGATTTTATTGGAGAGATATTTGACATCCTATAAAGCATTTTTTTCATAATGTGGAGGTGAGGGTTCTTATTGATACTCGAGGATAGGTTGGTTCATGTGACTTATTTATTGATTATTTTTTATTAAAAACTAACAATATAGAGGTGGAGTTATATTAGAAGACTTTTTATTCTAATTAATTATATAATGGATGTTTATAGTTACCCATAACTCATCATCACATTTAATTTTTTAGTTTTTATGTATGATATGTATTTAACTTATAATTTTAGACTTCATCAAAATTTTACTTTTACTATGGTAAATTGTTTTTTTAAATGGTAAATTTTATTATATAAAAAATAAATGGGCATCAAAACCTAATTTGGATATTATAATTCCAAATATACAATCCATTTTATCTTTTTAAATTCACATAAACGGTAAAATTAAATTTATAATTAATTCCACAAATAAAACTAAAAGAGGGGTTTTAAAGTGAAATGTTCAGAAGTTTAAATGTCAATATATTTAATTTATATCAGAAATTAATTACTTTTAACAAAATATTTTAGAAAATTTTAATTTAATAATCTAATTATACTAAAAAACAATGAAAATGATAATCAAACAATATAAATATATTATATGAAAAATCATTTTTCAATTAAAATGTAGTATTTTTTGTTGTTTAGTAAAATAATAATTTTATATGAAAAATACCAAACCATTATCCAAATTTAATTTTGATGTCCCAATTAAAAATAATAAGTTTATTTTTTCATATAGAACTTATTAATGTGGAAATAAATACGATTTAAAATGGTTTTCCCATCAAAAGGTTGAAAAACTGGATTTTTAGAAAAACACTCATTTTATCTGAAAAATTGTATTTGTTCATATAAAAATTCTAGAAAACATGTAAGATGTATATTAAAAATTATACTGAATTTATGTTTCATTTATATAATCCAATAATAGTGATTTTATTATTTTATATACATAATTATTTGCATTGATATAGTTTTTTATAAAAACGAAATCCATTATATTCAATTTAGTTTTATTTACTATCCTAATTAATTTGGTAACCAATTAATTATTATATAAACATTTGTAAACCATATTTACATAATTAAGTTAATCCTTTTTAGTCCCACCATTTTAATTTAATTTTGATAACTATCATATTAAATAATTATATTAATTTTGTTCCTTTAAGTTAAAAGTGTTGTTTAGTGTATGATATTAAACATAGTGTTTCCTTTTAAAAACCAATGATGTTACGTTATCCCCCCATATTTTCAAATTTATTTCCCAAAAAATTAATTTGGGGTTGGTAACAATGGTATGAATTTTCAAACTGACGTTTATTTTATTCCCATAGTAGAAATAGGATTAACAACACGTCAACATTAAAAGAATGAATTAAAAGTACAAAGGTCACATGAGATAACACATAATAAGGTTACATATAGAAAAACATTGATATTTAAGAGAAGACTAATGATTAGGTTCTAATTAAAAAAAATATAAAACATTGTTAAGATAATGTTAACAATCATAGATATATAAATTTTTAATGGGTTAAACAATCTTCGATATTTTATTAGGAATAGTAAAGAGAAAAAAAATTTATTTAAGATCATTTTTAGAAATTTGAGGAATTCATTTTCAATATTGACAAAGAAAAAATGGAAACATACTTACCTATCATGTATACTTTCATATTTTAATAAATTTACACCATAAACTTATATTTTTTCCCCAAATGCTGAGTATTCAAGATGATTTTTTTTCTCAAGTGGAACACTATAATCAACATATAAGGGATCACATAATCCAAAAATGATTAACTATCTATCCATCCCGTCTTGAAAAATTAACAAAAAAATATTAGGATAAGGGAAAATAATTCCCCCAAAATAATAAACTTGTGTATGATTAAAACTTATTTCAACATCAAAAATTCAAAAAGTAATACCCAATGTAAAAAATATACCATTTGATAAATAAGTTTCCAAATAATTCGTCAAAAAAATCCAAAATAAGACTGAAAAAAAAACATTAAAAGTATTTAATAACATAGTATTCCATGATAAATTATAATGTTTATCTCCAAATAACATCAATCTCTCTTAATGTATCATACCAGAAGTTTAATTTCCAAAGGCACATATTCTACCCCATTGTTTAATCATTTCCATAAATAACCCAAATCACCATAAGTCATAAATAAAAACATAGATTCATCAAAAATAAAATTCCACCATTACACCTAAAATAAAATCCCATAGTATTCTATTTTACTTAGGCATATATGATTCCAAAAATAGTTAAAGTCTTCCAAAATAACATATATCACTAAATTCCCAAATCAATTTATAATTCCCTTGAAATCCTTTGGATAAAAAATAAGTTCCCAAAGTCAACGTCTTCTTTTTTCCATCAAATAATTTATCTAAAAATATAAATTCATACTAACAAGTTATATCATGTAGTAAAATGTTAGGTGATGCACCCTTATCACCCTTCGATTGTGCATTAGATTACTGAGTCCCTTCCAGATATAATCAGTTTTCACCAATCCTATGGGGTTTAGATTGTCTAAAAATATATAATTCTTATGAAATTCCCATGAAATATAAAAATTTCATCAAAAATAACCATAACATATTTTAATCTCAAGTATTATCTCATGCCATTCATTTTGACTCTCAAAATGTAATATCCCATAATTAACTCAGAATCAAAGATCATATAAAACATAAAGGATATTCATATATTTATAATTCTATCCATAAAAGAAAATATAATTCGTACCCAAAAAAATATTTTCAAATAATAGACATTATAGTTATGCATAATTAAAAAAGTATTCCCCCGAAATCTCATCATCAAAATATCATTAATACTTTAAAAAAATGTATCATCCATAGATAAAACATAACTCTTGAATTACTTATATGAAGGATTCTTAATTATTCAACATTATTCATGTTCCCCTAACTTCATTTTTTTCATCTTATTCCTTAAGACTTATTTTATATAAATAAAAATATGAATCAGTTCTTAAGATTCAATAATGTCAAAACATGATTCAAGAAATAATACATACATTTCATTTGTAAATTACAGTTTCCTCATCATCAATTACAATGAAATTAGGTATTGATAAAAATATATTTTTATAGTCTTCCTGATCCCTTTCTTAATCCTTCTTCATTGGAAATCTATTGTCAAAATCACCATACTCCCCACATTTAAAACCCTCTGTTGATAACTTAGAAAGAACATATTTCGTTTTTTTAATTAAACTGAATGCTAGATTCTTCCCTAAAAGGTTTTTAGCTTATGAACTACATTAACACATCTATATCATCTTACCATCCCATTAAAACATTTTCCTATGTGCTTCATTAAAAATTCATGACACATATTTCATTGAATGAATTTTTCAATATGATCTTTGTTACCTGAATTTCCACATGGTTTCATTTCCCTCACATATGGAACAATTATAAAAATCACCATGGTTCATAAGTTTAATCATGTATCATGATATATGGGTTAGAATAACCAAAATATTACTCACTGCATCTCTTATTTCATTTGATTTCTTATTCAAAGAACCAAAACAATTTCATTCACATCCATTGTTACATTAGTGTTTATTGGATAAATCCATTTACTAAAACCAAAAAGTTTAGAGTGATAATATAAATAAAATCATAATATACTATCTTAGGAGGAATATAAAAAAGTAATATATACTTATTCTTGTTATCCAAAACTCATTAAATTTTTTAAAAATAACTATAAATCTTTTAATATGTTAACTATTATAGTTTTATAAAACTTAAAACTTATGCTTAAATAACCCACTAACCTATAATGTTTTAAAAACGGCCTCTAAAACCAACTATAAGTCCCCAGCATTAGAAAAACATTATTAAGAGTTTTGTTAAGAAATCACATTGAGGATCATTTCAGGTTTAGAGTTTTGGATAATTAGGTCATAATTCATACATAACAACTCAAATATTACAAAGCAGACACTTCTACTCAATATGCATTTTTTTGTAAAAAAAACTTTTTACAAATGAAATATGTTGTGTTTTCATGTTGAATCATCACAACTTGTGCCTTCATCCCACCCATGTCGTTATTCTCCCTTATATCTTGTGAAAAAAAATTTAAATCAAAGGATGAGTATAAAAAGCTCCATAAGGGATACCCAAAGAGAGGAAAACTGTAAATGTTGTGGAAATAGGTAAATCATGAATACATTATCATAAAGAAATACATTCATAATTAACAATTAGTAAATACTATTAACTGAATATAAGATCATTTCTTACCCTTTTTAAATCAAAAAATTTCTATAAAACTCATACAAATCACATATAACATATAAAGGAAACATGGGATGTAATATTACTTAATATAATAACCATACAACTAAATTATGCACATATCACCAAAAAATGGAATAGTGATATGGTCAACTTCTATACCCAATTCATTGGAGTTTATAACATAACCAACCATCCTTGGTTTATCACAGAACCACCCATATTTGGTTTATAATGTAACCACATGTCTTTGGTTTATCACATAACCACCCATCTATGGTTTATCAAATTACCACCAATAAAATGTCCAAGTGCCATTATATAATAATAACACATAAAATATTTCAATTATAAATATTTCACTCCTGTAATTTCATTTTCAATGATGTGAACCCATTTTATGATATTGAAATATCTAATCCTCTTTGAAAGCAATTTAAAACATTTAACAAATAAACTTTTGAATATATGTTTTCCATACCAATTTGAATCTTTTAAAGAAATTAAAATTTTAAAACATTAATGTAGTTATAAATAAATTTAAAAAAACCATTTTTAAAACATTTAAATGATATATATGGTTTTAGTGAATAAATTATTAAAATATTTAAAATGATGTTTGGTTAAAGAGTCCATTTCCACATGACAAACACATGAATAAAGATCATGAACAAAAAAATTTAAAAAAACCATTAAATATACTGAGAATATACAAATTAATGATATAATGATTCAAAAGGGTTTTTTTATACACCATATAGGGTAATAAAGGTGTTTAAAATCAACATACGCCATAATGAAAAGAGATATAGATTGTATCCCTTACCATGAGTCCAATTTGTCATGTGTGTTCTTTATCTTCCGGAATAATAAAATGTGGTTAACTTATAATTTTTTAAGATCCTTATTCATTTTTATTATTCATTTTATATCACTTATTACCATGTTATAACAATTAAAAAATTATTTATTTCATATTAGATATTTTGTCACTATTCGATTCTTGAGTCGAAAAGGAACTCAATATGATGTTAATAGTCCATGTGGTAATAATCCCATCATCTATAGAATATAAAGCATGATATATATATATATATCTTTTATTTTCATTATATATTTATTTATAATAATCATTTATGAAAAAATAAAAACAGTGTTCATGTAGATGGTAGGTCGTACCTGTAGGTGAACACTATTTCTGTTTTTCATATTGTATTGAAATAATTAACATTAACTGAAATATAAGTAAATATGTATATATATATATATATATAATAATTATAATAAAATTGATTTTTAATTTATATCATATATTTTAACTAAAACAATCCTTATCACATTCCAAGTGATGGGTGAACTAATGGAATCATTTTTATGAGGTGATACTCCACACGTCCCCAAACGAAGTTATCGTATAACCACAATTTGGAATGCATAAAATTTAGCTTAATATAACATTTAATGATTTTTAAATATGTTATAATATAAATAGTAAATTTTTATTTTACAATAATACTATTTTTATTACCATCCATGATTGCGGAAAATAAAAAACAACAAAATGATTATTCACAGAGGCAATTAACATGCATTTCAGGGACAACAACTCTGTTTCATTGAATAAGAGGAAGTGAGAAATGAAATTGAAATGATATAATATATTATAAACATAAATCATGAATATGTACAGGCTTATGGAGTTATCATTCATTTATGTTTTAAGGAGGTGCAAGAAAGTAGAAAAAGAAGAAATTTGGAGAGGTACATTGACAAAATTACCTATGGAATATCATGTCTTTTAAAGACCCTTAAAGATCATGGATTTTGTATTTTTTATGATACCAGATGAAAAATTACATAGGTAGAGTGAAGAGGAGAGTTTTGGCTAGATTTCTGAGGATCCATAAGTATTTGTGGGTCGAAATGGGCATGTGATCTTGTTATTTATACCTGAGGAGAGGTGGGTTCAAGTGATTAATTTATTGATTATTATTTATTAAAAAATTACCATATAGAGATGGAACTAAATTCTATGAAATTATATTTTATTTAATTTCATATAGTCTTGTTAGGGTTGATAAAAACCTCAAAAACCCATTAAATATTTTGTTATTGTAGTTATGTTATGCTTTTGAATAGTAATTTTAACCATTGTTGAAATTTTACTTTAACTATGGTAAATAATCATTTTACTATTGTAATTTTTTATATATAAAAATAATATTTAACTTAAAACCTATTTTTTACCTACTTATTCCAAAAAATTAATCCATTTTAACTCATTAAATTCATAGAATAGGGAAAATTATATTTAAAATTTATTTCGTAGAAAAACTAAAAAACATGTTTTTGAAGTGAAAAGTTCAAAATATTGATGTGTTTCCATATCTAATTTCATTTTAAAATTAATTACAATGAAAAATAATTATTTAAATGAAAATATATTAGGATAACTATACATTAAACCCAATTAAAACAAAAATATAACAATATAAAAAAATTATATGAAAAAGAAATTTTGAATTAAAGTGCAGTACTTTTCAATATTCATTAAAATAAGAGTTTTATCAAAAAAATACCAAAACTGTATCCAAACTAAATTTTGATATCCTAATTCTAAGGAATATGTTTATTTTTTCAAATATATATTATTAATGGGTCAAATAAATATATTTATAATAAGTTCTCGGTCAAAAGGTATTACAACAACATTTTTAGAAAAAATGTCCTTTTATCCATAAAATTGTATTTGTCTTATAAAAAATCTAAAAAACACATAATATTTATTTTAAAAAATATATTGAATTTATATTTCATTTATATAATCTAAAAATATTTATAGTATTATTTTATAGATATAATTATTCCCATTAAAATAGTTTTTCATAAAAAAACATCCTTTATTTTCAATTTGTTTTTATTTAATTTAGTAATTAATTTCTTAACCAATGAATTATTATGTAAACTTGTGCAATGAATAATTTCATAATTATTTCAATCATTTTAACTACCACCATTATAATGGCCATGTGATAACTATCATATTAAATAATCATACTATGTTTTCCATTTAAACTAAAATTGGTACATCATGTGTGCTATCTAATATAGTGATTCCTTTTAGAAACACAGGATGTTACATAGAAATCATGATGAATCCATATTTATAAAAAATATGTTTTTTCAAAAAAACTTTTCATTTTTTCTTTCAATTATTCTTTTCTTATTTATAATTAATACATAGAAAATAAACATGTGCAAGATAAATATTTTCATATGTTAGATAATCCTATTATTACCCACTATTATGATATATAGGGAATAACAATCACATTAAATAATAATATTATTATTAATATAATATTGTTTAGTAAGATTCTACCTTGAGTGTGATGCATAATTTTAATGAATCTTGTTGTGGCATATATCAGAATCTATACTTAATGTTTCATGCATTTCATGATATGTCATATATTAAAATTATTTAATACAGTAAATATATGATAATGTCTTCAGATGTTATATTACATTATTAAATTCATGTGGTGTGTCATACATGCTATCGAATATGATGTTCTTATTTGAAAATTTTAGGGTGTTACAAAAAAGTGTTCTCAAAATGTGTTGGGAACATTATGTTTACAATGGTTGATTTAAAACTGAAAAATGAATTTTGTTCAATGATTTTTAAGGTATTTTTATGGTATTTCTATTCATAAATAATAATAAATTTAATATTAACATATAATAAATTGGGATTATATTTTAATGATACTTTCCTTATTATTTATCTTGATGGAATATGATCTGTTCATTGGGATATATTATTTTGACACCATTCTTAATATTACATTGACATTTTAATGATTATGTTTATTGATTGGGGAATGTATTAATGTTAATTATACTAGTTTTTTTTAACTTGAATGATTATATTGATTTTATCACACCCATTTAATAGGAGTAATGAATGAAACATTGTATGTGATGGGAATGGACTACTACCACAGTTCGATGCTTTAGAATGTATCACGAGACAATCTAGCATGGTTATTTTGATGAGGCATTACACATTTATGCAAGATATCATGGAATGAGGCCCTGATGTTTGGGTTATGAAATCTAAAACAATTAATTTTCTCATTATTTGTTAATTAATTTATATACATGTGATTATTTGATTAGTTATAATATCCATGGAAAATATCAAGGTCATATGAATATGTATATGGAATTATTTCACCATTATTTATTCTAATAATATTTTTCTCTTGTTACTGGTTAAATGGAATCTATTTTAGTTATTTTCATTCAAATATTGACTTTTAATAATTATTTATGTGAATTTTATGTTTATATCTATTTTGATAAGGAAAATTATTTTTCATTCCTTCGAGATGTGATTCATTGTATCGTATTCCAATGTAATAATGGATCCACTGACTAAGGGATACTGTGTTTGGATTCATTACATGAATGAAACCTATCAACATAAATTAAATATAAATCTATAAATCCAAATACATGATGTAATGTAATATGAAAATTAATACAATGTAATGGAAAAAGGAATATACCAAAATAAAATCCACGGCATTGACCATGATGCTTCAATAACTCCTAAAACAGACCTAAAATTTGTAACTCCCATATTGATCAACAACCATATCTCATGTACATAAAAATATATATATTTAAAGTTTGAGAATGACATGAATACTGAATGTATCCCCCCTAAAACAACTCATAAAAATTGGGAAATAGACATAAAAATTCAAATATAATAAACAAATGAATATAACTCATCACCCAAACATGTATAATATTATCTAAATATCCACACAAGGAGTCACTCATTGGATAAAAAAAGTAATTTATTATTTATTGAATGAATATATATATATATATAAATATATACATATGAATCATGGTTCCATACTTTTGTTTCACTATATGTTTTTCCCACTCATGACCCAATGAAATATATCATTTAATCAACCCATCCATATGTATTCTGACATCTGATCATATCACATAGTATCCTTTCATAAAAAATTCTCATCTTGAAACCTCATCATCTTCATACCCGTACAAATCAGGTGTATTCCAAAGATCCAATATGGACTTTGTAAATGAATTATACATTAATCCATGAAATCCCATGAATTTAAACCCATGAATATTCATTACCAATATGTTTAGATAAAATTATGTTCAATAACTATATCCATTACAACCTAATCATAAATTTACCATGAAATACATATTTTTTACTTCTTGGGTATGAACGTACCCTGCACCATAATCCATTATAACCCAAGATATTCCTACTCATAACTATATCCAGTGGGGTAGTGGGACAGATAGAAAATATAGTAATATATCCTCTCTCAATCTTATATAATAGTGAAAATAACCCCTAAAATATTTTGGTATTTTTTCACCTTCTAAAATGGGTGAGGACGAAAAAGACCTCAGAAATTATAGAGAAATATCTTTCACAACCACACTATGGAGAATTACTTATCCATGTACTCATCTATTAAATCCTTTTTTGAATACCCTTGACTACAACTTTTAATGAATCGATCATAAATGATCATATGAGAATCCAGTTTATAATTAAATAATTGATTATAAAGTAGTTAATAAAATTCCATTTTAATTTCCATAATCAGCAAATTAATCCTTTAAGATAGTGCCATTGGAACTATTAACACAATTCAATTATTCTAAAATATTTCATCATATATTAAAACAAAAATATATTACATTTTAATTTTTCAATAATTATATTTATCATTCATTATCACTTAACTACTTTAGGACTCATCCCAAGCCACAAAATTGAGATACACCTATTGTACATAGGTCAAACTATATCAATCAAATTGAAATTGAAAATATAAATAACATTCAGTCATCTAACCATCCATCAAGTATCATGTAAGATTAAATATCAATGATAAATCCCCACTTTGAACTCATCCTTAAAACCCAATTATAATGTCGACACCATTGATAATAAATTAATATATCTTTTTATAACCAACAATGCTCATCACTAATGTCATGTGCTCTAAAACCACTCATTTTTAATGGCTTCCCATAACATCAATGTTATTAATTAATAAATAAATGCTCTAATTGTCACAATACATGATCAAAATTCATCCAAACATTTATAAAACAAAACCAAATACCACATGTTCGTGACACTACAAAATACATGATTTGTTATCAAAAGGTAGAGATCATTCATCCCCAAACATGTTGTATTTATAAAAAAACCTTTTTAATTACATATTGAATTATTTTTTTTTATTTTTTTTATATAATAAGTAGACATTTATAAAGTAAATAAATAAGAATAAATCTAACATTATCATGCATTATAGAAAACATTACATTCTCAATAGTTTTAACAAGAAATAATAATTAATTATAAGACTATATGACTATCCAAAATTTAATTTATTTATTTTCTAATGTTTATTTACCTATTGAAATTGATCCTTCTAAACAAATAAAAACGAAATACCAACTAAAAAAGGAATACACTATCTTATAAATTTTTAAATGGAAAAAATCTATAAACAATGAAATAATATACGATTATAAGCCAAACCACTTATAAAATTTACACATCCTGATGTATCAATTATATTAAAAATGTAATTATTCCCATTTAAATTATAAAAAATAAAAATATTAAAACAATTATCATCATGGATATATTAACAATTTAATATCACAACATATGATTATTCTTTTCTATTTCACCTTAGTAATTCCCAAAATACTATTAATGACATATCACAAGTCTTGAATTAATAAATAAGTTAGAAAAATCATGTTATACACCTTCTTCTTATGATAATTAAATATCTAAGAAAATATATATATTAAATATTTTAGTGATTTTTTGGCAAATTATTTATTTTTTATGTATGATTTATCATATTAATAATTAAGTGTCGATCATTTTATTCCAATATTATTAGTTTTTTAAGGTTAATCAATCCCATTTAGAGAAAGAAATTATGTCACGGTAAATTCATGATATTATTGAACCAAAACATGGGAGGTTACATTTTCTAGATATTATAGGTCGAACTAAAATAAACAAAAAATTATTCAAATGATCCTAAGAGGAATAGTAGTATACCAGAAAATTGAGAGTAATAAAATACAAAAATTAAAGGAAAAGAAAAATTTATTAACAATTAATTGTTTTGGATCTATCTGGTGTTTTAAAGAACCCTATAAAACTAACAATATATAATTTAACATTAATTAGGTTCCCATTTAATTACCATAAATAACCCATTTAACCCTCTATATTATTAAATAATTCAAAGACAAAATATCATAAATTAATTTATTCTTTAAATTCCGTTTTTTATTAATATATAATTATTTATGTTATACATTTATTTTTATATTAATTACATGTTTTTATGTTATTATAGTAAAAAAATTGAAAACTAGAATTTTATGAAATTTTGAAGTGGCCTGAATATATTGAATGATTGAATTGATTAAGAGTAACGTCATTAAATTATGAAATTTAATAAAATGACCATATGATCAAAACAATAAGTAGTGAGGTCTAAGTGAATGAAAAACCTAAAAAACTATGATGGAATGATGTTTATTAATGGAATGAATTTTCTACATGTATAAAACAATAAGATAGGAGGACTAGAAAAGTGACTAAAACGAACAATTGAGATAGTTTGGAATTCAGAAAACACACAATCCAAAAACATGACCAAAATGACAGACTAGGAGACAAAATGTGTTACAAAAATGATATACATTCATTTCATGAGATTTTATAAAGTCACAAACTAAATTAATGTCCAAAATGATGGAATGTGATGACTGACCATGTGAACAAAATGATCAACCATAAAGAAATACCTCATAACCACACTGAATGACCATGAAGATATTATAGGCACCCTATAGAAACATATAAACCTCGGAACATCATAAAAGTGGGGTTCTATAAAAGTGGGACCCCACATTAGATACATATTTAATAATTCCAATCCTATTGACATTAAAATAAATTATAAAAGAATATAAATGGTTGTGAATAAACATTAAGTAAGATACCTCTCCTGGATATCTCTATACCAACAATTAAACCATCTTATAGAAAAAAAGCACATCATTGTGAAACAATAATAACTGACATTAAAAAAATCTCCAGTTAAAGATACCTATCATAGTCATATACATAAAGATTAATCCCATTAATAAAGTGAATCAATCACAAAAAAGTATAAGGTCAAGAAAATCCTCTCAATAAAAATATCGATAAGAATATTAACCCTCAAAATACCATGATACTGAGTTTACATATGTGACCCCCTTTCATATTAATCTTATTAAAGACATCTCACCTCCAGAAGACATGAAATAATAGATTTACATGACCTCACAACACATTATCCCGATAATATTAAATCTCAAAAGGTAATACCATGATTTTTAGAACATCATCCCTATTTATGTCTATCAAATTGATGATGTTGAAATTGTTAAGATGATATTGTCTATGTTTTGATTCATGGAATATTTAATGAATTCATGTATTCTATGGGTGTAATTTAAACCAATATTTTATGATTCCAAAATCATACAACACCTATGTAGGTCCAGAACACATGGGAGAAAGCGTACTCCCTTAACTTATCCATTATTACCAATGATTAGAAAACACATTCAAAAACATTTTAACTATAAAATAAATTTATATAGTCTTATGGATATGTCCAGTATAGTACTTATGATGTCATAGTGATATCTTCATTCAAAATAAGATCATTTAGTCCTTTTATGTTATACTTTATAAAAAATTTGGTCCATTAATAAAATTATCCAAGAAAATGTTCCCACGCCACTTAGATCAGTATGTTTAGTTAGAATTTCTTTAAAAGTATACAATCCAATAATGGTGTGGCTACTGTTTTTGTAATAAAACTCTACTGAGGATAGGTTCTTTATCCATGATCCTCCAAAATTCCCAATGCACAAACACAAAATATCCTCCAACATTTAAATAATATGATCTATTTGGACCCATATTTATTGATTTAAATATAATATAAGAAATAACTAAGAGATAAAATCACATTGTATACTTATCCACTCTATAAAAGAGAATCAGGAATCCCAATTAGATATTATCATATTCAAAAACTCTTTATGTGTTTAGTTGTAGAGTTATTGTCTTGGTGTCAGGTATAATATACATTGAAATTCATGAAATTTGTAATTGGTGGTATTATTTATACACTAGAAGTTCCCATGTTTATGTTAGTGGTACTATTTATGGATTTGGTTACTATTTCACATAGAGTACAATGTGTCTTGTCACCAACCTATTTCAGCTGGAAAAAGGATTTTAGTCTCAAAGACTATCACTCATCAATTATAGATCAGGCTGCCCACATTTTTGTGATGGTTTTGACAGATTATATTATATTATCACAAAAATAACATTCATTATGTTGATATTTATTTAGGTAGTAATATTAAAAATGAAAAATAAAAAAACTACACACATTATAAATAAAATAATCAATCTAAAACCAGATATAATATCATATATACAACAATATAACTAAAAGGAATAATATAAGTACACAAAGAATATCAACTATAGAAACCATAATGCAATAGAATCTCATTAAAAATGCCTTAAACTAGAAACACACTTTTTACCACTAAACAACTCATACAACCAAAAAAAATAATCTTTATTTATGTAGAATGGTCATAACATGTTTCATCAGTGAGATCACCCTAAAACATCTTATAATATTTTTTGTTGAATCATAATAAATCCATCTGAATAAAAAATGAATATATCACATTACATAAACAAAATTAACATTCTATTCCCATTATCACCATGTGTCACTGAAAAAATAACATTTTAATCTCCTTAGTTTTTATATAATATATTTATACATATGAATGAAGGTACACTGAAACCACTTCCCCAAAAATTCATTAATCTCACACCATAATTCTACACATATTGCACTCTTAAATTTCTTAAGTAATACTGCCACCCATTACATTTAATTATTGCAATTGTTTAATCAATTAAGACCCCTCATTTCAAAATATTTAAAGTCTTGTCAAATATGAAACTTATTTTACAAAAAATATCAACATTTATCCACAATCAAAGAGTACTAGACTCCCTTACATGATTCTCATATACTACAGTAATCTTCATAAATTTTTTTGTTAATATGTTAATGGGTTTATCTACAAATAACTCATAGTGTAAACTAAGGTAATAAATATCTAATATCATATGTAAAAATGATATAATACATGTATAATTATGATATAAAAAAATTTATAAATAAAAATGTATATATCATAAATCATGGAATAAAGAAATGTTCATGAATAAAAACATTGTAGAAATATTATTCAAAAATCATGATCTGTGAAAGTTTAACATCATAATATTTTTTAAATGTGGAGAACAAATTAGCCTAGAAAACTCTAATTTCTAAAGCCACACCATCAGTCCCCCTGCTTATAAGAGAGTAAAATGAACTTAAAAATTATAATATCATGAGATATAAATCCTTATCGACATATTGGAGGGTCATATAAGAGCACACCCAAAATTAATAAAAACATATATATAAATCACATAAAATCAAGAATTAATCACATCATAAATTACACATGGGAAGTACAAAATGATTTAATTATTGATATCACAAAGATAAAATAGAAATTTAATTTTTTTCATGTCATTTTCATCTATATTTTTGTAAATAATTAATTAATATTCAATGTAATAATCATTACATGATGTACCCATGGACTATAAATGAGTATCTACAGATATTAAATTAATTTATAAAAAAATACCATTCAATCGAGATAATAAATAAATTTTTTAATCAAATATATAGTAAATAATTATATGGTTAAATCAAACATTAACGTAATCAATCGTTACATTAAATATATTTGAACACATTTCTATTAATGGAGTGAAAATATATTGTTCATATAATAAATTCAATGGAATAAAAATCATAAACATTCAACGATAAGAAAATTCCAATGGAGTATTGTAGCACTTATTTTAAAAATATTGCATTAAATTATCTATCTAGAGAATTTATATATATGGTATCATTTGAACAATTTTCTTAATCAATACTAACATAATTCAATGTTAAATTAATCAGATAAAAAAATAGTTTTACATTTTTTGAGAAAATACGTTACAAAAATAAAATAATATTATGTTATTGTATTTATTTTAATATATATATATATATTATAAATCATAGTGATAAATAATTTATTTTAGAAACACTAAAAAATAGATATAGTTACTATATAAATTAATAATGGTTCTGTATGGATTTTTTTATATAGAAAAATATTAAAAAGTAATTTTAGAATATATTCTTCAAAATATGATGTTTTAGTTAACTATAAAATGTTATCTTCCATGTTTTGAAGCGAAAAAATTGAAAAATATTTAACATGGAAAAAAACATTAATAATTGATTCATAAATATAGAAAAATGGTTTTATCATAAATATTGGGTGGAAGATGAAAAATGTATTTCAATGGTGATGAATCATTTTCAAATATTTTAAAAGTCAACATTTAATACTCATATAATAAAATTGTACTGGGTATTATATAAGATGATTTGTAATGATAATTATAATGGTAATAGTAAATAATTAACATTAGTGTTCCCAAAGATGGTAAAACATTATCTAGATGGAAAATATGGATATGGAGTGAAAAAATATTATTTAAATAATGGGGTTGATTCTTTTTATAATAAAACTTTTATTGAGGATAATGTTTTATTAAAGAAGGTGATACTGATAAAAAAAGACTTATCCCATCAGATAAAAGAATTTTCTAATGTTTAATAAAAAAAATTAAAGATAATATTATCTTCAAAGATAATAACGAAGTATAAAATATATTACAAAAGTATCAATATTAAGAGTTGTGAAATCTTTGAAAACTAGTGTAACATTCAAATAGAAACCCCCTAAATGATAGAAAGAGAAAGAGAGATTAAAATTGAACAAAAAATACCATAAATGAAGTAGGTTTCATATTTTAATAACTATAATATACACTATATACACTATATTATTAAAATAATGATAATTATACAAATTTTACTAAAGGAATGGAAATTGAGACAAGAAACCATTATTACTTTCTATAATTTTGAGTTAAAAACATTTGAGAGAGTACATATAATTGAAAACTGAATATCAAGAAATGTAATATATTCATGTGAAAAAATAATAAAGTATAATTATATTCATCATAAAAAATAATACATTATGTATTATATGAAATTTTTATCAATGGGATAAAATTGAGATAGAATAGCCTTACTATGGTCTGGATTTTCAATACGCATGCACCTAACATCGTGAATAATCAAATTAATCTCATTATATGGAATATTAAAAAAATAATTAATCAATATTTATTTTTTAAAAAATATTTTTTAGGTTATTCTATTTATTTGTTATTTTATAATTCTTCTATTCTTTATTTTCCATGAAAATTGAATCGATGTCGGTTAATTTCTGTAATTTTAGGGCTTGAGGTTAGAATTTTAATAAATTGGAGAATACATAATATTATAAATTCATAAAAAAATATTCCAAATATTATTTTATTATTAAATTATATTAACTTTATTATATATGTTCCCATATTCATCCATGGTCAGGTTTTATAGAGGATTTCTTATAAATAGTTAAACTGTCCCAAACAATAACACAATATAACAAGATGGTCGAGTAACCTTAAATAATGTTATAATAAAATTATAATATAATGATAATTATATTAAATTAATATTATAATTAATTCAATTATATTTTTTTTGAATACATAATTAAAATAAAAATAAATAAGGAAAAAATATGTTACATTATGGGGTGGTAGACTGCACAATGCACAATTGATGATTTTTTTCTAAGTGGATGAGAAGAAATAAATAATTGGTTTTAAATTAATTTAACTAAAATTATATATACTAATGATATTTATGTCCTTTTATTACTAAGGGAAGTGTGGTTCTGTATGATAATGACTTACTAGAAGAGGATAATGTTAATGTAATACCCAATTTGGTACCTTGAATATTTTTTTTAATGTATACTTTGAAATTATGGTCTTAGTAGATCTTATAGTTACAATAGATCTTAGATAATGTGTAAAAATTATTTAAGTATAATTTTTATGGATTATAGAAGATGTTTACTGGAATATGTTACATTGACATAGAGGGTGAAAAAATGAGTACTTTAGTGAACATGAAAGAATTTTTAATATTGTAATTACACTATCCAGTGGTAAATAGTACAAAGTGAAATAAATAATGTATTTTAGTGTCTGATAAGGTCCATAAAGGCTCTATAAAAAACCTTAATACATTATTCATAAATTTTTTAATGTTCTCTCTACATGTTTTTTAAATTTTACATATTTGGTTTTTAATTGGTAATTAGTTTTTAACCTTTTAGTTTATAATTTATTAAACAAAAGTTATCCAATAAAAACTAATTTTTTTCCATAAGAATAAATATATAACCAACGAAGTATAATACTATTTAAAAATAATAGAAAACAAAATTTTAATTTAACACAATTAATATATACAAATATTTTTTTTGAAAAAAAATGTTGTTTTCAATATGAAGTTTTATTAATATTGTTTAGTATTGATTTGCATTAGAATGGGAGATAGAATTTTAATGTAAATATTTAATAATTATAATAAATTAATTTCCTATAATTTGATAGTTTATTTTATTAAATAAATTCAATCAATATTAATGATTCAATTCCTATAAAATTATAGTTTTATTATTATCATGGTCATTAACCATAATCTTATTAATCAAATATTTATACAAAAAATTGAAATTTAAATATTTAAATAATATTTTCATATCTATCTAAAATTTTGAAATGATTTTTATATATTTTATTTTATATAGGTGTGGAAATAAATTATTAATATAAGCGAATAATAACTATTTTTAAATTAAATTATAACTCAATTTCCAATATATAAAACAAGCAATTTTTAAATTAAACATATTTTTTATTTATTATTTAAATTATTTATTAAGTATATATAATTAAAAATATCATAAACATTTATGTCAATATTGTTTTAAGATAATTCAACAAACGTGACATTTTTTTTGAAAAATCATAATTTTCAGTTTTCAACAAAATATTATTTAAAAAATTCATATAGATTTATCCCAAAATAATTGGTTATGATTAACAAAATATGATTTAAATTTTTAAAAATTAAAATTATAAAATTATAAAATTTACCTTTTAAATAAAATTAAAGCATATAATAGATTTTTTAAAAAAATTTCTTTTTTCATACAATAGGAGTGTTTAAAAATATGTTTTATTATTTTATAATTGATTATAATGATTTTTTCAATGTTTTAATTATTTTTAAAATTCCAATGTCTATTAGGTTATGTATAGTTTTAGTTTGGTGTTGCATATGGTAAAATCTATCCACATGGTGTTTATTTTAGGGAAAAAAATTTAGAGTAAAATTTTGGGTTGTTATATTCAAGCACCTATAAATAAATTTTGTTATAGAATTTTTAATCTTTAATCTTATATTAATGTAGGTGAGAGAATTATAAATGTATTTATAATTTGATAAATAACTCCAAAATTAAAAATATTTACCCTCTTTGTCTATATTCTGTTACTCCTCTATCCTCAAATAATGATTAATCCTTCACAAATCACAAACTCAGGTATGAATATAACCAAATTATATATTCTTGATAATTTTTTTACAATACCATCTGATAGTTTAAGTCATTAAACCTTAGTAAATTCATATATTCCATAAAACAATTTCTCTTCCTTTAACCATCAAATGGTATTAACCACTATTTCACAAGGTCAAAGATTATTGAATATAAATGAAAATATAAAAATTGAGATAAAATTAACCAAAATTTCATGCATATCATTCATATAAAATTAATAATAAAATCATTTTTTATTAAAACTTTCTATTTCATTTTTCACAAAATTGATCATCTTTTTAAATATAATTGTTTTCCTTACCTTAATCATGTGTTGTTTAATATTTATCCCTATATATATTTGACCATGTCATAAAATAACTTTGGTAGGTCATTAATATAATTTAGTATATGTTTTCTAGACCATAAATGAAAAACTAATTTTGATAAATCCAAAAAAACATTACATAATCCTACTAACATTAGGAATATACAAAAATATCATCGATAAATATCAATAATATATAAATATATCATAGAGTCTCAAGATTTAATTTTTATTATGATATCAACATCACTACATTAGGTATCAAAAGGAAAATAATATTTTCCATCACAACATACATATACTCTGATTCTCAACCATTTATGTATATTACATTTTTATTTTATGAAACATAATTTTTTTCTAGATACATGCAATTATAGTCCTTATATTTTCTATTATCTATCCAAAAAATACTGAATTCAAAATTGTTATCATAATATCAAAAAAATGAATGTGATAATATCTGTATTAATACTTTATCCTATGTGACATCCTATTTTTTAATATACAACACATTAAGTTTAAAGTACAACACTATTTTTCCAATCCTTTATTATCCATGGTAAGTTTATTATTATGTCCTCCAATAGAAATTTTTCACATCATAATAACTTCCTTTATATTATCAATATAATTATTTCTTCATATACCGAAAATGGATAATGGTAATATAAATTAAAATGTTACGGAACATAAAAAAAATTATTTGAATGGATGGAATACCTTTCTAAATATTTTGAAATACCCATGTTGAAAAACCACAACATAAAAAATAATACAGATACTCTAATTAACTTTATGTGATTAGAATCATAAGGGTCATATAAAAAAAAACATTTAGAGTTCCCATAAAGATATAAAATCATTAATTGGAATTAAAATATAATCATAGAGGAGAATATCCATTATAAAGAATAGGATTTGTTATTATAGTTGTCAAAAAATAATTTGGGATGTAGTTTTTTTAAAATAATGTGAAATCAATGGAACAAAGTAACAACCCCATAAAAATAAAAATTAACATTGGAAAAAATGGAAGGGTAAAAGGGTTTTAGAATATCATAATCATGTAGAGAATATATGACTCAAGGAAAAAAAATTTAAGACATGAAATTTTTTATGTATTGAGTAATAATTAAAATGAAATCATTATAACGTTAAATAGATTTAAATAGAAATTATAATAAATTAAATTAAAGATAAATATATACTATATAAAATCAAAATTTATGTTCAAAATACAAACATACATCAAAAAAAGAAATTTAATAAAAAAAATATAATATTGAATTACAATAATCGTGATAGAAATAAAATGGGATTGAAAAAAATATATAATAAAATATAAAACAATCAAGGTAATAATAATTAATTTTTATATAGATACCCCATTAAAAATATAACATGGTGTATATTAATAAATGTGTCCCAAGGGATAAATATTGAGTCATGAAATCCAAAATTTGCTTCTGATTCACTCTTCTCATGTGAAACAATTCCTGAATAATCAAATATAGATTATTTTATTATTTAATAAGACCCAATTCAACTATATTTAATTTTTCATGGAATGTATTTTCCATATTTTATAAATTTATAATATAATTTTTTTTCTTATGTTTACTTTTTTGAGGAAATATTTACTCGTTGTAGGTATATTTTGGTAAATTGAGCTATTGAAGATGAGATTTTAATAATAATTAAAATTAATAATATAACCATTTTAAAACTATAGTCCATTCCGGACATTATTTATAACATTTAATCATTTTATTATTATATTTACCATTCTTATACGTGATATTGTTTTATTACATTGTTCATGTTGGTGGTCAAACCAACCTAAACTAGAACACATTATAACTCAATGGGGGTGTATGGTTAATTAATTTATAATATCATTATAATATAATAATAATGATATTATATATTTTTTTTTTGAATAAATCATATATGATGTTATTAATGAATAATAATAATCTATATGAAAACCAAAAAATGTTCCTTTATATAGCCGGTAGTCCGCAGAATGCCCGATTGACATTTTATTGTCCTGATAATTGCATGTGGATTAATAAATATTAGATTTTTCATTTTTATAATAAAAATTTATTACAATATTTATAATTGGGTTATTATATTACAATATATTTTGTTGATTTGGTAGTGAAATATTAAGATTAACTGGCTAAGGATTAAGAAATGCTCACTTTGGTACCTTGACCATTCTCCTAAAAGTCTCCATATAAGTGACGGTATTAATAATAAATACAATGACTATATTATTTAGTTATTATATGGGAATTATACTATGGAAAAATTGGATATTATTTCAATTGTATTTTTAAGGGAATGTGTAACTTCGAGAGGTTGGATGTGATCCCATATTTTATGGGATGATAAGGGTTCTTTTGTGAACCCAAATGAATTTTCAATAATGGAATAAAACTATTAAAGGGTAAAATATTAAACTAATGAAAAATTAAGTATTTTGGGGTATTATAAGGTTGATCAAACCTCCACGTCCATATTTGTAACATGTTTTAACTATGTTTCAATCTTTTTATGACATAATTTTTTTAAATATTACTATTTTGTTTAATACATTGGAATCTTGTTCTTACCCTTGTTTTTAGGATTTTAATAAAAAGAGGAGGTATCCAATTATAAAAAAATTGTGTCTGGGAAACTAAATTCCACCCCCATATAATCTAATTAAATTTACTAATATTTGAAAATTAACATCTAAATTTAAACAATTAATATATATATATAAAGTATTCTGTAGAAAAAATGATATTTCCCCATTATTTATTATGAATATTATTTATTAATGACTATCAATTAAATGTGTGAGAATATATTTCTATACATTTTAATAAATTATATTAAATTAATTTTTTTAGGTTATTAATTTAAATAATTATAACAAAATTGCACAAAATTAAGAAAACAATTCCATTGAAAATAATAATTTTGTGATTATCATAGATTCAAAGTTTAACCAATGTAGTCAATATTTAATGAAAAAAAATAAAATTGAACAAATAAAATAATATAATAATTTTCATCTAAAATGGTAATTATTATTTCTTGATTATATTTCTATATTTAATGAGAACTATTTTAAAATATAAGTGAATGAACATACTTTTTAATAAAAAATATTACTCATGTTTCCAAAAACATGTACACAGATTATGTAAATTGAGAAACATTATTTATAAATGTTATATATTACATATTAAATATATTTACTTCATATAATATAGGTTTAATAAATTAAATTTTCATTATTTTCTAAAGATAAATAAATAAAATATACATTTTTATGAGAAATTGTTATTTTCACTAGTCAGCTATAAATATTTTTTTAGAAGAAAGACAAAATTTACCTTTTACTAAATTTAAAAATATTAATAAAAAAGGTTGTTATTATTTTAGAATTATAATACTAATTTTTGTAAATTTATCTTCTAAATAAAAATATAACATTGAAATAAAAACTACTTTATAAAAAAACCCTTCAAAACATTAGGTATTATTAATATTATTTCATATGCATTTATAATTGATTAGAGTATGTATATTTATCATAAGATTTGTTATTTTTTTAATTTATATTATCAATTATTTCATGGATTGATTTATTTGGAATTTTTATATGGAATAATTGTTCAATATGATTTTTATTTATTGAAAAAAATTATACAGTAAATTACTACGTCGCTATATTCTACCCCCTTAATTAAATTACATCCTAAAAATTTTATTTACAACTCACTAATAAACTTATGGGAGGGTATTGATGAAATATTTACCAGATCATATACAAAACTTAATATTAACTCTAACATACTCTCTTAATATATATTGTTTTATGTATTTTTATTTAAATAACATTAATAATTTATACAATCATATACTCATGTATGAATATACCATAATCATACGTTCTAAAAATTATTTCATTCCCAAAACCAACTAAATATTCAAGACATTAAAAAATGTTAAACAATATATTCTTGAAAATATTAACTCAATCATTAAACACAAAATGCTATTAACCCTCAGTACACAGGTTCAAATACTTGTTAATTTATATCATAATACCCAAAATGAGATAAAAATAAAAAAAATATAGTTGATAACTTCTATGTTAAATAAATAACAAATTATAATGTTTTCAATACTATCCAAGTTATATTTCTCGAAATTAGACACCTTTTTAATCGTTAGGGTTATCTATACAATTATAATGTGTTCTTCCATGGTTATATAGAAATGTATAACCTTGTCATAAATTAATTATGTAATCATTTTTTCAACCATTTAATATAAGACTACAAACTGTTAATGTAAAATTAGAACAGAAAAAATACATTCATTTTTCACTTATCCATCCTTAGTTTTAGAGTATAACATAATACAGTTGATAATTATAACTCAATAGTGAAAATAACTATTTTTTCAAGATATAATTTATATTAATATATAAAACTAATTTCCTTACTAATGAATAAGATAAATACTATTTCCATTATTAAAGGAATATTTTTTCAATTTCAATGATTTAAATATTCACTCTTACTCGATTAAAAGACAATGATTTCTAGATATATACATTTTTAAAATTAATTTTCATTTTCCCATTTGAAAAAAATAATAAAACTAATTTTTTTATGATAATATCTAAAATATTAATATGAAAACATCAAATTGAAGAATTATTCCCCTATGAAACCTTTTTTTAATTTGATATATTCATTTCATTTAATGAAAATATTTGTCGAATTCTTAGTTATCTGTGGTCATTTTAATAATAATTTAACTCATTTTTTTAATTAATATCATATTAAAGTGTGTCGTAATTTTTCATTATAGAGAATTTGAATTAAACATATCATATCCTCGGTGATTTCTATACAATTTATGATGTAAGTGATATTTTTCATACACTATGTGGAAATTGAGTTAATACTATGAACACTCTCTTGAGGTTTATTAACCCAAAATTATTATATGATCATTCCTCCATCCACTTATATTATCTATTTATATATTTTATTTAAAAGAAAACAAAACAATCCAAGAAATATATCTATTTATTTATTTTATCATGCAAATTGTCATATCCATTAGATTTGTTCCTTAGGTTTTTAGTTCTTTTATCCTATCACAATAAAAAATAATTAAATAAAATCTTGAAAAAATAACAACTCATTTGATATAAAATGTGGTGACCCAATCCCATACTATGTGGTCTAGTTCCCAAAAAACATACATTTCCAATTTTAATTTTTTTATTAAGTGATATAATCCATGAAAAAAATGAATAAATTTATCATTAGTATTACATCTCAAAATTATCCAATACAAAAAAAAATGTCATTTTTTTCAATGAAATTAACATAAATTTATATAGGAATCATGTTTTAAAAAAACTATGAACATTTATCCATAATTCAAGAATACTATATTCCCTAATAGAATGAAAATAGGTTACATTAATATTCATAACTTGGGAAATTAAAACATAAGAATTAGTTGATATTAGATGATTATTAGATGTAATGGAAAGTGATAAAAATCAAATTTCCTTAGTGATCATATGATAATAAAATGGGTATAACCATGATACATAATAATGTTACATGAAAAATAGTATAGATCATAAATCTTGGCATAAGGAAATAATAATGAATCACAAAATTGTGGAAACATCATGTAATAATTATTATTAATGAGATTGTAACATCGTGATACCATATTAATGATTCACAGACCCTATTATATGGAACAATAATTTCATGATCCAAACCATCAGTGACAACATTTATGAACATCTAAAACATACTAATGAATACCCATATTCTGATAAATATATTCTTAACCAACACACTAGAGGTTGAAATAATACCCCTCTTTTCATTTATATATACATACATATTCCACTTTAAATGAATCATTCACCCCATCATAATGAAACCATGGGAAACAATTTCGTTTCACTACACATATAATAATGATCCCATTGATTGAGAATGGGTTTCCTATCTTTTTTACAATTTTTTACATAATGAGATAATTCATTATTTCATAAATAATCTTACCATGGAATACCGGTTGAAAAATTAATTTGCATCCAAATATATTCAGTAAATTTAAATTTAAAAAAATCCATAATTGAAATAAATCATACTATATTAAAAATAATTTTGGCAGTCATTTTATTAATTTATAATTTTTCTGAATGAATTTGTTGAGGTTGTGATGATTTTTATGTTGTCTTCACCAATGCCTTGATTATATTTGTATGATGTTAGATGTTAATAATTAAATCATTATAAAATTATTTATTCTTCTTTCATGTGATCATTTATGTTGTTATAGTATCCATGGAAATAATTAATGTTCTTATTATAAGATAAATTACATATTTTTATTATTATTTACACCTTTCATAAAAGAACTTTCTTATTTATTCTATGATCGAAACTACAATACACATTCCCTAAATGGGTATTTAATCTCACCATTATTATGATTCCCTTTAAATAGTAATACAATGTATGATATTTCTAAAAGGTTATTATGTGTGTACAATTTATTAAATGATTTTTAAGAGTTTTTATAGAATGATAAATTCTGGGTATAAAGAGAAAAATTTCCTTTGGTTGAGAAAGATATCACATTTTTTAGGAATTTTTCTATAATTCTATAAATATGTAAACATAATTGGTTATTGGTATTAATATGAATCACTAATTTCTTATAATTTTTAATCAAGGTTAGATAAAATTGGGTAACTTCAATTGGTATTAAATAAATTATGTGAAGATTATTTTTTATTACATGATCCAAGAGTACATGTCTAGGATAATTCTACTTCAGCCCTAAAAATTTGTATTTTCTATAATTTCTAGATACGTATAAATTTTAATCATTGAAAATATGTATTTTATTTAACATGAGGTGCATATTTCATCTATAAAAATAGAGCTATATGATGTGTTATATTTTTACCAAATCATTTTTGATCGATCGAGACATCAATTTCATCCATCATCCTCTGATTTATGAATTTGGGGTGAATAATTATTTTGGGAGTTTTTATTAATGTGTGATTGATTATTATCCTTTGATATATTGTCTAAGTATGCCATGTTATATAGTAAGAAATATGAATCTGATATATTGGTAACTTTATAAGTCATGATTATGTTTTTATCTATGTTATTTAGGAAATTGGGAACATCAAATGTCTACACCTTTTTTACTACTTATGCACGTTGAGACTAGTTTTTTATTTAGATTGGTCCACTACATGGGATTACTATACTATTTTTTGTGATACTCACCCATTTATTGTAACTTTTATATTTTTCATCAACTATCAATGTAAGATAAAAAATCATTGGGGATGGATGATCATGGGACCTAAAGATTGTACTAGATTTAAATAGAAAGTTGAGTGGAGATCATTATGGTGGGAACCATCAACCCATCATTATTTTGGGATGTCGTTTTATGAGAAATATCCGTTAAATTTAATGTTTCCATAATACATAATAAGGTCATTTTATCATCTTACATTATAATATATTACTTATTATTTATTCAATCACAATGTATTGTGGATTTTTATATAAATGAACGTATTATATTTTGTATAATTTATTATTTAATAATAATTAGTGGATATTATCTTATAATAGAAGGTGACATGTCAATTATTTGTATTGTATCTTATTTCTGTGTTAATGCCTTACTTTGGGTCACAAGACACTATCTATGAGGAATTAATATTGGATATTTCACCTACCGATATTTTATAACATGACAAATATGTACAAGTGCGATAAGATATAGAATAGCTTTAGAAACATGTGAAAAATGGTTTTTATAAATATCATGTGTATTAAAAATGATCTCTAGTATCATTTTTCATAATATACTACAATTTAATGGATACTGTGACCAATGATGTTTTTATAATGATTCGTATATATGTTGAATGAATAAGATATTATTAGATGAACTTGATTTGTAATGGGGGGATCATGAATGGTATGCATCCATATTAGGAATTTATAATTTCATTATTGATTTTATTTTTTCCATGGGTTGACTATGTTGGGTGAACTAGTGGAGGTGTTCTAGACATATTTTACATTTTTATGTGTAAAAGGATGAGATATTTCAGAGGATAAAATAGTTATGCATTCTATATATTTTAATGATGCATTGTATATTAGTGGTCTTGATATTGATATGAAATATTGAAAAATAGTGGGATGTTTTGTTATAGATGTAGATAAATATATTCCTGATGACATATCTAGACTTAGATAATTTCATTTCATTGAGGTGTAATTTATTTTCTAATGGATGTTAGATAAATTCATTAAAATATTTCATTTTATCCCTTCGATGTTATATTTTCATTATTATTTTTTGTTCCATATTACATGATATATGTGAACCTATATATTTATTCATGTATAATAGATATATATACGTTATTTCTCTTAGATTATAGAGCCAATAGTTGGGGTCCTAGTTATTTTTGGAAGATGTGGTCATTGTATCATACAAGATGTTTTGTGTGAGATAAGAATCCTTCAATGGAAATTCATCTAAAAATGGGAAATTGTATTCATGATTGGATTTATAATGTTCAAGAAACATCTAAAATACTTAATTAGAAGTAAATAATTCCTCATTATTAGTTTCTATAAGAGGATATTCTACATGTGAATGCACTATAATGTTTCTTAGTTTGGATAAGTATTTTTATTGGAATGTGTATTAGTGAATATTTTCGAAATGAACTATATAGAATAGTGTGATTATTGGGAGAATATTGGTTCTAAGTCTCTAAATGTAATCATTTGTGTTAATCAACTTTATCTATGTGATTCTATAAATTCTTGATGACAGCTTTTTCTATGTATCCATGAATTGTGAGTTTCTTAAATGATTACTGGATGGGATCGACAAAATTAAAATAGATGATGAAAAAAATTATGATGATCATTAGGTGTTAGTTTAATGGCAATGATGAATAAGGGTGTTTATTATTTTATTCTTAATTTTAATTATGATATGTGGTCTAATTTCCTTTCCTTGTTGACCTATGAATATGAGTTGCTCAGGGAATATTTTCCTTATAGTGTAATGTTTTAAGTGACCGATTGAGGTTGAGAGTGATTTCCCAAGAGTGAAAATGATACTATTATTGTCACGAACCAGGCCGGGTCGTCATCCGACCCGGCGCCCGACCCGGTCCGCGGCAAGACCCGAAGGGCGTTCCCGATCCCCACGGGCTGGCACAAGTGCCCGGGTATCAAAACTAACACATGGGAACGATTTTACCCAAAATAAAAGACAGAAAAACAACTAACCAGATAAATAAACTGAAATTAGAAATACACAACAAAACATGCCTTTAAACTATGAACAAGTTTAAAGTCTACAACTTGATGCAATAACTAAAAAGAAAAGACGACAGCAGAAACTAAAACTTATGCTCAAACCTCCCGGCAGAAGAGCGGCCACATCAACATCATTCTGCATGAGAAGACCAACCACAACATGGACCACCATCACTGAGCACGACGCACAACCTGGAATACACAGAAACAAGGTCTACATACACCCAAAGGTGTATGTAGGGTGTGAGCCAAAAGCCCAATAGGACGTCACCCAATAGAAAGGTTCCATGCCACAACATCAAAAAGGCAATTTAATGTGTCTATTCAACAGTTTAATTTAAAAATTCTTTTAAAGAAAACATTTACAAGCTAAATGATAAAAGAAAAACATTAAAAAGAACTCATTTAACAAACATGATTTTTAAAGGGGAAAAGAAATGTTCAATATGGGAACACACACACATCCTCACACACACACACACACCCATACTCACACACACACACACACATACTCACACACACACACACATACTCAAGTGGTCTTCCATATGCCGACGGAAGGCACCACGCCAAAGATGGTAGAGCACTACGGGTAAATCCCCTAAGGTTCATCTAGCTCGAGTGGGACCCTAGAAACCTCGTGTCTCGGTGAAACGTGGCTTAGAAGGCCACAACCCTCAGAAAACGTGGCTTAGAAGGCCACGACCCTCAGAACACGTGGCTTAGAAGGCCACGACCCTCAGATATCATGCTTAGTTAGTGTTGCAATCGTCAATCCAGCTAAGTAAAACAGGGACGACACCCATCCGGTTCACTAGCGCACTAGTTCTAGTCTGCCCACCTAGATACCCAGGGTTTTCCCTTGTACTCAATCAAGTTTCACATTCACATAATTCACCACTTTCACATTTCACAAACCAAGCTTGACATTACACAAAAATTCACCACTTTCATACCAAAACACTATTTCAAAGACACGCACACAAAGGACATGTCTCATTTTACAAAAATACACCATTTTAAAATGAATGCGTATTCAACTCCTTCAAAATACCATTTTCACATCATAAAAATGTACTAAAGAACCATTTGAACTATTAATGAAATTGTTTCAAGAAAACCCAAGAAGACTTTACACCAAAGACCACTTGGTTCTATATAGATGCGTCACTTTAATACTTGATACATGAGGTGACCATATCAAGACTTGTTTTCCATTATTAAAACAATTTTTGAATTTAAATTTCAAAAGTACACAACAAGTCAAACACACCAAATGTGATTCATATACTTTGAAAATGTCTATTTAAATACACAAACATCTAAAGTGACTTGAAAACACCTTTTGCACCTACCAAACATCCCTCAAAACCTTTCAACCATGATTGAAATCCCAAATACCGCTCAAATAAACAATCGCTCAGTTCGCAAAACATATTACATGTATACCATAAAACCTCACTGCAAAACACACAAATCTTCACATAAAAAGAACATTCTAGAATCAATTGAACACTCAACTTTTCTAAAACCTCATTTTCACCATTTGCACAATTTATTAGACACCTTTAAAATTTACCACAACAAGGTCGGAAAAAAAAGACAATTCAAAAGAGAGCGCAATTTTCTTCAGGTACGCATGTCAAACAAATTTATAAAACGCATTTTGTGCCACTTACAAAACACAACCATTCATTTATACAACAACACATGTAAATAATAGAGGCATACTACTTAGGAAATCCAATTTTCATCAAACAAGAATGCCAAAGAATTATAAACATAGATCGCACCGTGAAATTATATCATGGAACATATTAAGTATAACTAAACAAACAAATTAAATTATCTAGATGATGCAAAGGCATGGAACCACCTACCTCAACAGGTGCGTGAAATGACACGGCGCAAAACTCTAGTTGCGCAACGATCGCACCGTATCAAGCCGTCAAATGGGTCCTAAAACAGCAGGCCGTTAAACTGGTTCAATAAAAATTTTAACATAATAATAATTATGATATCAGAATAATAATTGCATAACATAATAATAATAATATAATGATAGCAATAATAATATAACAACATTAATATAATAATTATAATAATTATAACATAAGAATATTAACATAATAATAATAATAATAATAACAATATTGTAATAATAATAATAACATATTAATAATTATATTAATGATATAATAATAATATTAACATATTAATAATAACAATGCTATAATAAATATAATAATCACATAATAAAAATTTTATAATAAAATGTTTACAACATATAAAATAAAATAGAATAACATAATAAATTAAAATAAATAAAAAGGAAAACTAACCTGTGTGGCGGAGTGGATTAAGGAGAAAGAAAAAGAAGATGGAGAAGAGAAGAAGGAGAAGAAGAGAAGGAGAGGGGGGGTGCGCTGGGGTGCGGCACATCCGGGAAGAGGCTAGCGCAGCGGTCGGACAGGCGGTGTGTCGCCGGACGGAACAGGGGGCGGCGGTCCGGGTTCGAGGAGGTGGGAGCGTGATGAGAGGCTGAGGAAACAAGGAGGGAATGCCGCAGCGATGTCCAGCAAAACGGAGGAGGAAAAAAAAGAAGAAGGAGAAGAAGAAGAAAGGGGAGAAGAAGGGGAGTCGGCCGAGAAGGGGTGTGGGTGGCTGGTGCGAGGCGGCGAAGGGGGCGACGGCGGTTGGCAAAAGGGGGGGGGGGTCCGTGGGGCGATCCGAGAAGGCCGGTCAGGATCGGAAGGGGTGCGGTCCGGCGAGGTCGCCGCCGGTGCAGGTTGGACATAGGAGGAGGTTTCGGGATGGGGTGCGGCGCGACGGGGGTAGCGGCGCGAGGTAGGGTTTTTAGGGGGGGAGGGAAGCGCGATACAGGAGGGGAAGGGGAAAGGGATCCGACGGGAGAGAGTGAGGGGAGGGAGAGAAAAGAATAAAAGGAAAAAAAGAACAAAAGAAATCAAAAAAAAACAAAACAAATGGTGATAATATTAATAATACAAATGATAATAATTAACATAATAATAATAAAAGTAAAATTATCAAAACAATAATAATTGTGATAGAATAAAATAGAAATAATAATAATAATAATAATAATAATAATAATATCAAATGAAATTATTACTATTATTTTTATTCAAACATTTTTTTTTCTTTTTATTTCATTAATTAAACATTAGCATGACGTGTGGTGAACCGAGCGGGGCCGCACGGCGACCCAAGCGAGGCCGCGCAGCCTCGACCGCGTTGTGCTGGACGCAAACACGACCAAAACACAAGGGACTCGAAATCCTATGTCGTGTTTCGACTCGAACTACTTGACGCAAAGAAAATTAATAAAATAAATAAATTAGAAACGACAGGTGTGACAATTCTCCCCACCATAAAGCTTTCCGTCCCCGGAAAGCCACAACTAAGGCTGAGGCCAAAAGTAAGAAACGACATCCCCCTTAAGGTTTAAATAGGATCACTATGAAAATGAGTGAAAGGAGGAAAACACATCGTGCTCAGAGGAGGTGACTAAAAAGACAGCCTCAAGAAACTCGTAAAAGACCTTCTGATATGCATCGCCCGCCCCAAAGAGGTGAAACAACTCCAGTTGATTAAACAAGGAAAGGAACTCTCGCACTCATGAGAACCAACTTCACAACACGAAACATAACAAACACCATTGAATGAAGACCACGTCATTTGACTGGAATTAACAAACAAGACCAAACACGTCCAAGGAGCACTCTTATCACCTATCGCCAACTCGTCTTTAGAAACAGAACCAAAAGGTCAACATGGGGAGGCCCGAAGGACTCGCTACCATTAAGAACTCACTGAAGATTGAGATGAGATTGTAAAACCAACAAGGGGAGGTTCAAGCGGACTCCCCGACGTTAAAGAAATTCTAGTACTGATTCATTCTAGAGACATTCGTGTGAGACCCAATTTGGGTCTCCCCACTATTAAGAACCTACCAACGCCCAAGGCGAGAATAGAAAACGAACATGGGGAGGTCCGAGAAAACTCCCCACCATTAAGGAAAGGCCAACACCGATTTATTCCAGAGACCATTGTGTGAGACACATCGTGGGTCTCGCCGCCATCAGAACGAACAGAGGATATAGAACATTGAAAAATCCTCGATGCTGACCAAACACCCCACCACAAGGGGCGGGGAGGGAGGGGCCTAACAACCCGGGCGTCAGAACTATGACCTAAGACCTGACCAACACATCCACATCCTGGGATAAGCATTATAAAATTTTGGGACTGATTTTTCCCCAACAGACTCTCAAGGATCACTAAAAGTGATTGCATCCAATGGGACACAACCCCAAGGACTTTAAGTCAACGAGACGAACAAGCCTCCACATGATCATGAAAACTTTATGCAACCAGATGGTTCGTTTGGAGCAGAACAACCGTAGAAATCAATTTGAGTTGCATTCAATTTCAACACCAATGACAGAAATAAAGTTGGGGTCTCATACCCCCTCGGGGTTCCTGACCACGCGCCAGCTTCACTCCGAGGCCTATGGCTGGAGCCCTGATGTTTGAAGCATCTTCTGCCTCGTAGTCAGGCATGGAAAACTCCCGAACGGAGCTTCTCCTTTTTGATGTCACACGAAATCCTATTGCACCTGAGGATACACCGTCAGACACAACACACCATGACATCCAACTGATCATACACAAAACATTAACCAACATAAGAGCTGCGATGGTGCATGTGCATCACCCTTTGTCACACTGGATGAGAACACGACACCGCAAATCGTCACCGAACATGACCCTTGCGGCTAATGTAAACACTACCAACCATTCAAAACATCGATAAGCACTGACAGCTCTCAATCGCCTTCACCCTTCCCCACTGGAATTTCTTTCGCCGTTTCTAGGGGAAATCTTCAAGCGTAACGACGTCAAATTTCATACTCGACGACTCAGACAACCCAAAGAAACCAAAACTCTGTTCAACTCCCCTTGCATGTCATCTCGCTGCGTGAGGATCCACTTAGTTGTAAAAAGGAGAGGTGGGTTCAATTCTAGAATTCAAAAAGAGAATCCTTCGATCAACTGGAGTGTCGGCCAAAGGGGAATTCCCCGTAGTCGTACTTCAATCACATGCCAATGCTTTGTGGGGGCATACACTAGTCAAGAAAGAAAACTATGGACCCAACCAAACTGGTCCAACAGTCAAGACATACCACAAGCAAACACCAAACATGCAGGGGAAACCACTGCAAGTGCTCCCCGATGTACTCTTCAAAGGAATTTACTAACCACACGCTTACATACCAACTTACAAATAAGAACTCAAACTCGGGACATAACCCATTCAGAAATAATACTCAGTTCAAAACGCCCCACAAACACCGTTTACTAAAACACCAAACATTTTCTTTAGCAAGACATTTTAAAAATAAGCAAAGCCAGTGGGTTACACAAACACCAATGGTGTCTCATGGGCCTCGCACATGCATGTTCTCGTGCCGCACTGGCACCCACCTCATATCCATCAGAGCACTCATCCGCTCGTGCCATTAACCATTTTTTTCCCATATACGCTCATGCATGTGGTTACCCACGAGAACACCAAGGGTCAAAACCAAACCTTTCAACTTTTCAAAACCAAAACATTCATCCCACACTTTTCAAACCTTTCGCGTCATTTTCTTTTTAAAGCCTTTCATTTGAAAACATTTTCCAAGACCCAAACATATTTACCTAAAAACCAAATTCTCACGAATCCAAAACAAAGAGACGAGAAATGACGCAAGAGAAAACTTGTGTCAGAGGGTGACTGGAACGTATGGTTGGCGGCCATACGCCAGTCATGCCACTGCAACGGAGGGCATTCTAGGACAGCGTCCCCGGCTCCACATGGCTTGCCAGACCCTGCGAGCTCACTGGGACCACTGACCTTACCCCTTTTTCATTTCCCATAGACAAGATTAACCGCAATGACGAAAAACACAGACAAAACTCAACACACTTTGGTAACTCGAGTCCCGCCACGAGGTGTGCTGGCCAGTCACATTGCTCGTAGCTAGAACGCTGAGTTCCGACAACCTTAATTTTGGTCCAGTCTGACTCTATCTCAAAAGAGAAAGACCCAAGAGAGCAAACCTTTCCCTCTGATACCATTTTGTCACGAACTAGGCCGGGTCGTCATCCGACCCGGCGCCCGACCCGGTCCGCGGCAAGACCCGAAGGGCGTTCCCGATCCCCACGGGCTGGCACAAGTGCCCGGGTATCAAAACTAACACATGGGAACGATTTTACCCAAAATAAAAGACAGAAAAACAACTAACCAGATAAATAAACTGAAATTAGAAATACACAACAAAACATGCCTTTAAACTATGAACAAGTTTAAAGTCTACAACTTGATGCAATAACTAAAAAAGAAAAGACGACAGCAGAAACTAAAGCTTATGCTCAAACCTCCCGGCAGAAGAGCGGCCACATCAACATCATTCTGCATGAGAAGACCAACCACAACATGGACCACCATCACTGAGCACGACGCACAACCTGGAATACACAGAAACAAGGTCTACATACACCCAAAGGTGTATGTAGGGTGTGAGCCAAAATCCCAATAGGACGTCACCCAATAGAAAGGTTCCATGCCACAACATCAAAAAGGCAATTTAATGTGTCTATTCAACAGTTTAATTTAAAAATTCTTTTAAAGAAAACATTTACAAGCTAAATGATAAAAGAAAAACATTAAAAAGAACTCATTTAACAAACATGATTTTTAAAGGGGAAAAGAAATGTTCAATATGGGAACACACACACATCCTCACACACACACACACACCCATACTCACACACACACACACACATACTCACACACACACACACATACTCAAGTGGTCTTCCATATGCCGACGGAAGGCACCACGCCAAAGATGGTAGAGCACTACGGGTAAATCCCCTAAGGTTCATCTAGCTCGAGTGGGACCCTAGAAACCTCGTGTCTCGGTGAAACGTGGCTTAGAAGGCCACGACCCTCAGAAAACGTGGCTTAGAAGGCCACGACCCTTAGAACACGTGGCTTAGAAGGCCACGACCCTCAGATATCATGTTTAGTTAGTGTTGCAATCGTCAATCCAGCTAAGTGAAACAGGGACGACACCCATCCGGTTCACTAGCGCACTAGTTCTAGTCTGCCCACCTAGATACCCAGGGTTTTCCCTTGTGCTCAATCAAGTTTCACATTCACATAATTCACCACTTTCACATTTCACAAACCAAGCTTGACATTACACAAAAATTCACCACTTTCATACCAAAACACTATTTCAAAGACACGCACACAAAGGACATGTCTCATTTTACAAAAATACACCATTTTAAAATGAATGCGTATTCAACTCCTTCAAAATACCATTTTCACATCATAAAAATGTACCAAAGAACCATTTGAACTATTAATGAAATTGTTTCAAGAAAACCCAAGAAGACTTTACACCAAAGACCACTTGGTTCTATATAGATGCGTCACTTTAATACTTGATACATGAGGTGACCATATCAAGACTTGTTTTCCATTATTAAAACAATTTTTGAATTTAAATTTCAAAAGTACACAACAAGTCAAACACACCAAATGTGATTCATATACTTTGAAAATGTCTATTTAAATACACAAACATCTAAAGTGACTTGAAAACACCTTTCGCACCTACCAAACATCCCTCAAAACCTTTCAACCATGATTGAAATCCCAAATACCGCTCAAATAAACAATCGCTCAGTTCGCAAAACATATTACATGTATACCATAAAACCTCACTGCAAAACACACAAATCTTCACATAAAAAGAACATTCTAGAATCAATTGAACACTCAACTTTTCTAAAACCTCATTTTCACCATTTGCACAATTTATTAGACACCTTTAAAATTTACCACAACAAGGTCAGAAAAAAAAGACAATTCAAAAGAGAGCGCAATTTTCTTCAGGTACGCATGTCAAACAAATTTATAAAACGCATTTTGTGCCACTTACAAAACACAACCATTCATTTATACAACAACACATGTAAATAATAGAGGCATACTACTTAGGAAATCCAATTTTCATCAAACAAGAATGCCAAAGAATTATAAACATAGATCGCACCGTGAAATTATATCATGGAACATATTAAGTATAACTAAACAAACAAATTAAATTATCTAGATGATGCAAAGGCATGGAACCACCTACCTCAACAGGTGCGTGAAATGACACGGCGCAAAACTCCAGTTGCGCAACGATCGCACCGTATCAAGCCGTCAAATGGGTCCTAAAACAGCAGGCCGTTAAACCGGTTCAATAAAAATTTTAACATAATAATAATTATGATATCAGAATAATAATTGCATAACATAATAATAATAATATAATGATAGCAATAATAATATAACAACATTAATATAATAATTATAATAATTATAACATAAGAATATTAACATAATAATAATAATAATAACAATATTGTAATAATAATAATAACATATTAATAATTATATTAATGATATAATAATAATATTAACATATTAATAATAACAATGCTATAATAAATATAATAATCACATAATAAAAATTTTATAATAAAATGTTTACAACATATAAAATAAAATAGAATAACATAATAAATTAAAATAAATAAAAAGGAAAACTAACCTGTGTGGCGGAGTGGATGAAGGAGAAAGAAAAAGAAGATGGAGAAGAGAAGAAGGAGAAGAAGAGAAGGAGAGGGGGGGTGCGCTGGGGTGCGGCACATCCGGGAAGAGGCTAGCGCAGCGGTCGGACAGGCGGTGTGTCGCCGGACGGAACAGGGGGCGGCGGTCTGGGTTCGAGGAGGTGGGAGCGTGATGAGAGGCTGAGGAAACAAGGAGGGAATTCCGCAGCGATGTCCAGCAAAACAGAGGAGGAAAAAAAAAGAAGAAGGAGAAGAAGAAGAAAGGGGAGAAGAAGGGGAGTCGGCTGAGAAGGGGTGCGGGTGGCTGGTGCGAGGCGGCGAAGGGGGCAACGGCGGTTGGCAAAAGGGGGGGGGGGTCCGTGGGGCGATCCGAGAAGGCCGGTCGGGATCGGAAGGGGTGCGGTCCGGAGAGGTCGCCGCCGGTGCAGGTCGGACATAGGAGGAGGTTTCTGGATGGGGTGCGGCGCGACGGGGGTAGCGGCGCGAGGTAGGGTTTTTAGGGGGGGAGGGAAGCGCGATACAGGAGGGGAAGGGGAAAGGGATCCGACGGGAGAGAGTGAGGGGAGGGAGAGAAAAGAATAAAAGGAAAAAAAGAACAAAAGAAATCAAAAAAAACAAAACAAATGGTGATAATATTAATAATACAAATGATAATAATTAACATAATAATAATAAAAGTAAAATTATCAAAACAATAATAATTGTGATAGAATAAAATAGAAATAATAATAATAATAATAATAATAATAATAATATCAAATGAAATTATTACTATTATTTTTATTCAAACATTTTTTTTTTCTTTTTATTTCATTAATTAAACATCAGCATGACGTGCGGTGAACCGAGCGGGGCCGCACGGCGACCCAAGCGAGGCCGCGCAGCCTCGACTGCGTTGTGCTGGACGCAAACACGACCAAAACACAAGGGACTCGAAATCCTATGTCGTGTTTCGACCCGAACTACTTGACGCAAAGAAAATTAATAAAATAAATAAATTAGAAACGACAGGTGTGACAATTATGATGGGATTATTTTTTATGGTTGGGATATCCCTCATATATTAATGAAAATATTAGTGAGATATTTAAATTTTCATAGTTAGAATACATGAGACGATTACATCCTTAGGTAAATTAATGGGGTAGTGGAAAAAAATAAAATTTATCATCTATGAATATACCATTAATCTACATAACCAATTGTTTACTTGTTCTAGGTTTTTATTCCGTTGATTGGTGGTCACTTTGTAGGATATGAAATATAAAATTTTTATTATGGATTTCCACAAGGTGGATCCCATATATAACCTTGTAATGGTGTTATAGAGAAGTAAAAAAAAATTTGGAAAATATAAACGTACATTGATATAGTTCCAATAACATGTTGATATATCATGAAAATACAATATAAATTATTTTTTTATCATAAGATTAAATTTTGGTTCTATTAGTTTTTGGAATATGAGATATAGTTTGGATGGGGTTGTGTGTTTCATCAACCCATTATTCGTTGAATATCAATGATTCTTTAGTTCTATTTGAAATGAAATTTTTTTTATTAACAAATATATTGTCTATGATTCGAAATATTTTCAAAATAAACTTCAGGACATTCACTAAAGGAATTTTGTTTGATTCTATCTCTCGGTTTGGGTGGTAAATGTCGAAATCTTATGAATGAAGGTGTTGATAATGTATCAATTTTTAAGGTTACCAATTCGATGTTTATTTAGAGGCTAGGCAATAAGAAATTTTATTAGTGGATGACTCTTTCAAAGATGATATATTAATGAATGTGTCAATCGGATTACCAATGGGTTTATCTTTTACTATATAAAATTTTTAAGTACTGTGGAGATGTCATTTATTTTTTTCCACCAAATTATACCTTTTATATTCATCTGATATCGACCCTCTTTCAGTGTCTTTGAGATTATAAACACTTATTTAAATTTAAATAATAATATAGGTTGTGTATTTGATAAACCTGTGTAGTTTTTTCTGTAACAATATTAATTTTTTATTATGAAATTAATAAAATGTTAATTTAAAATTATATCAGATAAATATAGGAACACATATGATGAAATTTTGTTTAGAATGAGGTGTTTAACCTAATGTTTCCATTGCGTATTTTTTGGTTGATGTTAAATCATTGTTCTAAGGATGACATATTTATTTATTTCATTGATAATAATTGATAATAATATTATTCTTTCTATTTCACCCTAATTATTCCCTTATATTAATTTTTTAATTTGATATAGTGTTATATGGAGGAGGCTAGGGCCATGGTGGCATATTGGATAATTAACAATCAACACTAAAGATCAAATAATGATTGGATTATCATGAAAAGGGCTAGGGGTTTGTATGACTTATTAATGTAATTTTTAAAATTAATAATCTCAATTATCTTTTATTAATAAAAAAATTATTATTAATAAAATAAAATATTTTATTCTAATAACTATATAGAGCACCATGGAACCTGGTTGTAAAAAATATAACAAGTGGATATTTATTAATTATAGCGATAATATTTGTTTCAAAAAAATTTAATATATAATTCAGAGGGATAAACATTTGCTTCGCAAATTAATAATCTTTTATGTCAATGATAATCCAATAATAATAATAATGATATAAATTTGTTTCAATTTTTTATTTTTTATTTTAGGGATATGTTTTAGATATGCTTTCTGATAGGGGTAGATAATATTCACATAAACATGAATCTATTTAGAATTATAAAAAAGGATTATACCATTCTATAAGTAATATAAATAAAAATATAATGGAACTATATTCAAATAAATCCAATAAATAGATTTAACTTCATACTACATGTAATATTTTTCTATATTAAAAATCTATCTTGAATTGAGGTTCCCTGGTGATGGATGTATGATATAAAATGTATGTTACTATTATCTTATAAAATTCTCAAATATGTTATTGTATTCTATAATTGTTCATGGTTTTTCATTCTCTAGAAATCAATAATATATTGTTTTGGATGGTGGAGCTAGAAATATAGCGATAAATGACATACTAGAGTTGTGGTGGCCATATAATATCTCATTGGATGACACTAAGACAGGTGAAATTTTATGGGGGGATATATATGATCTATTTTTATAGATGTATTATTTTGTTGATCTGAAAATGTTAAAGGAGAATTTTCATCACAATTTTCATGTAGATCATGTTGTACATTTTGAGGTGGATTGGACTCCCTTAGTAAACCATTAAAATGATCCGGTTGTGCATGGGGGGATATTTCAACTATACCCAGAAGAAAATATGGAAATGATGGGACATACATATTATCATCTGAACATCACAGATATATTGTGGGGAGGGGTGGGTAAACTAAATTAATCGTGATATGAGTGGAAAATCACCAACTACTTTATCATATATGAATGATGATGATATAGTTATGGAGTGTGGTATGAACAAGATGAGTTGGATATAGTCATAAAGGTTCTACATAGAACCATTGTATTGAACAATACTTTGTAGGCATGCGGTGGGGTTTGTGAGACCCAATTTTGATGCCAAAAATTCTTATTGACTAATGTGAACCCATAGACCTTATGGAACAAATCATGGGTCATTTGAAAAAAATTAATATATGAAATTATCTTATGGACTACAATTAAATGTGAAAAATTATTATTATGAAATAATAATAATTTTAATATGGGTAATCTAATTGTTAGGAAAAAATAAATAGTGTGAACTACAAATTATTTTTAATAAGTGATTTAACTTAATTAGGGGTTAATTACTAATGAAAAAAAGATAAAATTCCAACGTGAAATGAATGAAAATATAATTTTATGATAACATAGTGATATATTCTAAGGAATGGTATTGATTATATTTAAAGTATTTATTTGAAAAATGTAAAATTTTCAAGAGTGATGTTGAGTTGATAAATAGTAAAATAAAGGGGGATACTAATATGTATAATGAATTATTTGTAATGTGATTTCATAAGACTAATAATTTGAATTTTATTTAAATAATTAATTTGTGCAATGGTTAAATGAATATGAGTTTTGATTTATATATTAATATAAAAATATGGGATTTTATTTTTGTTCAAGTATAAGAAAAATATTCACAAAATATTCTTCTATTTTTTTTAATTGAATAATGAAAATTATGTAAAAAATAAAAGTCAGCTGATGTTATTGAAATCAAATGGTCATTATAAATTTATTTTCAAGAGAATATTCTTATATTAGTTAAGAATATAATTTAAATATAAACAATTATATCAAGCAATAAAATTTCATTTGGTTTATTAATGAAGGTTTGATACATAACTGAATGAGAATAAGAGATGTTGATGTTGATATATATTTTATATTGGTTAAATATTTTTTATAATTAATTAATTGTCCTGATAGTGATTATGGAAAATATTAAGGAACATTTATTTTGTTTCAATTACTCAAGAATGTCTCTTAGAAACAAAAGTAATAAAAATATTCTATAAATGAGAAAAACTGGTCAATTAAGTGAAAAAAAAATTTATTGAATTATATTTCACAACATATGTGTTTAGAATGTATGATTTATAATAGATATATTTGAATATGGATCTCTACATAGTAATTATTTTAAAACTTATTCAAATTTATGTTGATGGTGATGTAGTTGTTTATTATGTGTAATCAATACTATGAGATGTGAGGTTTTTTGTAACCATTTGGTTTTTCAAAAATGATGATATGATATGGTGGATTCCCTCTAAACTCACCCTATATCTAAAATTATAGTCGTACATTAGTGATTATACTCCCTTATCACTCATTGATATTGGTTGGGTCTAACAATTATGTTTTCGTGTATCTAAATCTACTCACTCACTAATATTAGATTAAATAGAAATGGCATTGTAACACCCCAAGGACTTAAAAATAAATTGAAATGCATGAATATTATTTTTAAAGTATATGTTTTTAAATATACTTTAAAATATAATTTTTTCGCTTCTATGATTTAATTTCAAAAGGCTGCTATCCATGGTTGTGATCAGTAGGTTATTTGGAGTCTCATAGAACAAACATGTATTTTGGTAAATAGTTACATACCCTTATTAATAGTAATATAAATATTAATATGAACCTTATGAATAGTAAATCATATTAATATTTTTTTCTCTTAAGTTTATAAGATAATGAGATGTTGATTAATTTTTTAAGGTGTTAAAATATGAGTTATGGATTTAAATTTTTTAATTTTCGAATAAATAATGAATTTATTGAAAAATTAAATTAATAATATTTAGAAATGTGTTTTGAAGATATAAAGTACATATTTTTATTCTACATGTCAATAAATAGTTAGGGATAATTTTTTGTATTTTTTTAAATTCTTGAATTTTTTATGAATGGTAAAATACGATAAATTACAATAAATGTTAATTAATTGTTTCACAGCATCATAAGTGATGCAAGGATGATGTAAGAAAAATTTATTTGGAATCAAATTAAATAATTAATATTTTGGGTTATTGGACTTAATATTATTCATATTCTTGAGCAAAACTATAAAAATAATTATTAAAATAATGTAAAATCACTCCTCTTCAGCAATATAAATAGCACCCTCATTACCATCTTCCTCACACTCCTCTCAAACCATGATAATTGTAAATGTTCTATCAAACACCCTCCCCAAGTCTCTTCCCCACGTCCAAGACCACCTGGTCTTACCAAAATTCCAAAACCAAAGGCCTTTAGGAGGATCTCAAGGATAAGAGATCAAGAGGTAAGAATCCCCTTCCTTTTCATGTGTTTTCTTCTCAATTCCATTCATTTCTTATACTCTACTCCCATAACCTTATCTAGGAGGTACGAAATATCCATAATCATATATGTTCTTTATTTTATCATTTTTATGTAAAAATATCCTTATCTTTCTTCATCTCCTCTCCCTCTTATTCTGAAATTAAAAACACAGTCCGTGATGTGGAAATTTTCCAAAATCGTGGACGATGTGTTTTCAATTTCCATTACATCCATTAAATATGATCATAAAACAATTTTAATGGTTAAAACAGTATTTAAATTGTATTATTTAACCTATTTTATGTTCTGGAATGAAATTTTATGCAAGAAATTAAATTATATAAGGAATCAACTTCATGATTATCTATAAACCACCAAAAATGATCTAAACAAATATAATTAATTTTTTATCTAAATATTCATGATCATATATTTTTAAAAAATATTAATGGTATCATTATATAATTTGTAAAAATATTAATACAATTTCATTCCACTTATGAAATTTCATTTCCATGTGACTGGAAAATCAAATACAAATAGGCCATGGAATTTATATAAAGAACGCACCCAAAATAATGGAAGGAAAAAAATACTAACATATAAAGGGTGAATTGATGTTATAAAATGATAATATAAGGTGTTAAGAACATGAAAATTTTTCTAAAAGATATTAATAATACAATTTGAACCATTATACTGGTGGTTTAAAAATGATTGAAGTAAGACAAACCTGAAGTAATCGAATTCTTAACCCAATTTCAATTCATTGGGTTAACTATATACTTCATTAGTTGTGTGATTTTAAGACCATTTATGTGATTAATTTTTGTGTACATTATCTTCAATTAATTTTATTTATTATATATATACATATTAATGTCGTTCTATTAATTATCATATCAATTATATGATATCAGTATAGGGATTTTCGTTTAAATTTTTCTTCTAATGTTATGTTTTATAAATTCAAATGCCATGTTTTTATGCAATTATTCATGTTTTATGATTATATTATAGTTCATGGGAATTTATTATGATTAAGGGTGGGACCAATGTGTCCCTCCAATGCATTTGGTATGTGTAAGTTGTCGGTGGGTCGTATGGTGACTCCAACTATAACTGCGACGGTTACAAAATAAGATCTCCATGAGGGTTACATTGTAAGGTAGCCGTGACGGTTACAAATTTTAAGGCACCTGAGAGGGTTACATGATTATGTATGTAATTCTAAAAGATTATTTTATGAATCTATTTATTATTTATATATTTTTTGAAATTATCATAAAAATCTCAAGTTTCACAAAGTAATTTTATATGGGTGACAAGTATGTCTTTGTGAAAATGATTTCATACATAACAAGTATTCATGGAAAATTGTTTTCTTTCCTTTTTTTTACATCCCTTACTATGATTTCAATGCTCATATCATGTTTTTAAATTATTTTTATAGGTTATAAGGATGTTTAAGACAAATAAGGAAGCCATGTAAAATGTTATGAAGATTTTTCCAATAAAACATGTTTTATTTGGAATGATTTATATTTTGGAAAAAATGGACACTGTTTGTGGGGTATCCACGTAGTTTAATTTTTGAATGTTATGTATGTGTTATATACCAATTCTCTAAAAAATTTAAATTTAAACTATACCCAATGTGAATGAAGTGAGTTCTTGAATAAAATTCAAGACTATGTAATATAATATGGACTGGTCCTTATAGTTTGTATCAGTGGACGGTTTAGAAAACATTAGGGGTTATGATGATGTTAATAGAGTACCATAAGTGATTTTTATTATATAGTTAATTTGAAATGAAATAGAATTTAATTATTACCATTTTCTTTTGACTATGATATGTTTGTTCAGAATAGTTTTCCATATAATAAATAGGGATGCTAAAGTGGAGTGGCACCGACAGAATGATATCATTCCGAATATGTAGCCCAGAATTGTAGGGATTGGAACTAATTAGTTTTTCAAAGTAATGGATTTGATAACATAGGAAATAAATTTTTGTGGAATCCATTTAAGAGAAAAATTAGAGATACCACAAAAGAACATGATAATAGTAGAACATTTTATGAGGCCACACCCTCTTGAATTCAGTGGATCTTATGAAACAGTAGTAGGTGAAGGATGAATTCATGCCCTTGAAAAGTTATTCGATGTTATGGGATTTTCATTTAATCAAATGGTAAGTCATTCTATTTATCCATTTGAAGGTGAAGCTATTCAGTGGTGTTCAATTGTAAAAAAATATCTTGGATATATAAGACAATGATCATTTGAGTGGGATGAATTTCAAAGTCTTTTCCTTGAAAAATACTTTCATAAGGTGGTGGGAGATAAGATGGCGAAGAAATGTCGCGACCCCCACCCCACAAAGTGTACCCCTCCTGGGTCGTAAATGTGAGATGTGAGATAATGACCCCCCAAGTCCTGCCTCTAGTAGGTCCCGGGTTGGCGACTAGCACAGAGGGTATAATAAACACACAAATGGGAGGCATTACACTCTAAGAGAACACATGCGGAAGAGAGAGATAAGATAGACACCAACCAACTCCAACTCAGAACTAAAATATAAAAGAAAACCAAGTGCACATGTGTAATTTCAAGAAAATGTAATACAACAAAAAGTGGAAAAACTGCAAGTACCCAAAAGAAAGTAAAAACAGCAGCAACCACAAGCCCGAACAGCTCCTGCAACCACAAGCTAGTAAACACCAGCCTGATCTCTAACCTTCTGCAAGTTACCTGAAAAACAGTTCACATATACATAGGGTGAGTATAACAGTATATTCATTAGGATCCTCCCTGAAACCTCTCGTGAAAAAGTAAAGAAAGCATGCTAAAGCACAGTGAACAACAAGTGAAACTAACTCGTCACCAAAATAGGTATACTAAGTTCTGATATTCACCATGTCTACACTCACCATGTAACGTATACAATAATATATCATATAATAAAGAAAATCAAGGGTACCCCGCTATTACTTCCCCACTAGTTTTCCGTTTTTCCCCAACATCGCACGTCCTTAGTATCTCTCACCAAAAAGGCTTTCCCGCTGACACCTAGGCGAAGTACCACAATATGCACCTTGTGCAACAATACAACCACGTCCATACACCAAAGTAACCAGGTATTTTCCGAGATCCACCACATCTCGCATAACGTGTATCATACGTCGGGTATTATAACTAAATCCATCACAGCCCATACACGGAGTAAGGATCCTCAATCCATCATAGCCTATACATGTTACACCTATAGTAGTCCGTAGAAAACTATATCCAGAATATATGTGTGTGAATAACCACAAGATGTTACTACCCTCTACACACATATATGGGGAAAACTAACCAATGTGCCTTCCAGCACCAGTAACTACCAAGAGAAGAGAGCGGGGCTAAAGGGGGTATTCAGCCATCCATCCTCCCCCCATAATGTTGGAGAAACCCCCCCCCCCCCCCTAGGGCTCAGAATCCCCGGGGTGTTAGTTGTCCTTACATACTGGGTGGAGTAGAGTATAGAAACACAAAAAGTATAGAATATACTATAACTCATAACCACACTATAGGCATAACCTAGTCTTAGACCCACTTTAGCTAACGTCTCTCAAACTCCAGGCTGCAAATTCTAAGACTAAGTAACCTATATGCAAACAACCATTTAAAGAGATTTATTACATTACTTCATTCCCTTTTTATCCAATCTACTTTACGTTAATTAATTATTTAAACATTAATTAACCATGAACAGTTCCACATTAAGTTTCATTAGCATCATACCCAAGTCAATATTTCCTTCAAAATTACAACCTCATATTTATGTTCTAGAAACTCTATCCCCATGGGTTGACACCATTTATTCAATTATTCATTATAGAATTACTTTCCCACATTCCTAGGAATTCTAGAAAAACATTCTATGCTACAAAACCCAAGGGGATCAACATGGTGAGTAGATGTACTACCCGTCGGGTCTTTTTCGCTTATAGTAAGATCATATACCCATCCTTACTTGATAAGCTAGACATGGAAAGAACATGGCATAACCCATGTGTCTTTGCCTCATTCGGAAGAAGGATATGTAAAAACAGCTTCCTTGAGCAGTGGGGAAAATTAAAGCAGATAAATAACCAAAAGAAACAGCAAGCATCCAACAATCACATTTGTCCCATTCCATCATCCCCAGTGTCCTCCCCGACACCCAAAATCATAAACCGATGCATATCTCTACTCTAGGCGTCATCTACTACCACAACTAAAAGTCTCCATTCCCCCACAAATCACAACAGCCATCTAGGATCACATCATAGCACAAGCACCAGGAAAACAACATCACATCAATTGGGCTCTTAGACCTTTAACAATCAAGAGGGTAACTCAGCACCCTTTATGGAATTATCAACAATCATTTCATTAATCCATATTGAATTAGCATATTTATTGTTTGTAGGTTCCAAATTTGGGAAACCTAATCAGTAAGCTATCACAAATAATTAAACATGCTTACTACGCCAATTTGATTAACATCAAATTACAACAAGAACTAGATTCGTTTACATGCCTCTTTATCTTTAGCCAAAAAATTATCAATTAATCCCAATTTATTTTCTTTACCAATTTCCATCAAGAAGGAATATCTAAGCAAAGAAATCATTGGTATCGCACTATCTAGGAAAACAAGAGGCAATATCATATGATCGTTATCAATTTATTTATCTGGTTAAAATATTTATTATGTCAATTACATTATCATACAGTGGGATTAAACATTTTATCAATATAGTTTCACGTAAAAGAAAAGAGAAGAAATGAATCCCCTACCTCAAAAAATTCCTCTCGTTCTTTATCCACACAACAGGTCATGATCCTCCTCTCGCGACAAATGCATCCACCTGAGGATGACACAATAATACCGCACCAACCAAGCCCCAAGAAAACCCCCATTATAAGAATATATATTACATGATATAACCTGGGAAGGAGAAATATGAGAAGATGATCCCCAAAGGAACGATGATAAAACATACCTTATATTAAATATTGATCGATACAGCTTGCTTGCATCAAAACAGAGCGGAACCAATCCAAGGAGTAAAGATTGACTGTGCAACTCCTATGGGAAGGATTAAAAGGTTCTTACATCTCATAGATGAGAGAAAAGATGAAGAAAAAGGGAGGAAGATATCTCATCCCTTTTGAGGATTTAATGGGGCAATGTTTCAAGAAACACTTAATTCCCCTTTAAAAGAGGATCACATTAACCCACGCATTTTGGCCAAGATAAAACTTCCCAACCCATAGGAATAATTAATATAGGATTTATAGCCTTTGAATCGGCCTTAAGAGTCCTTAAAATAAGGCTTTAAATGTATTTTACGTGAAAGGAAATGTCAAAGGGGTGAAAATGTAGGATGATGGAAACACTGTAAACCTACCGTTACTGTACACCTACCATTACTATACACCTACCATTACTGTACACCGACCGATAGAGGCACCATTCTAGAAACACTGTACACCCATCGTTACTGTACACCTACCGATACTATACACCTAATGATAGAGGCACCATTCTGGAAACACTGTACACCTACCATTAATGTACACCTACCAATACTGTACACCTAATGATACTGTACACCTACCGATACTGTACACCTACCGATAGTGCTACCAATAGTGCTACCAATAGACCTCACCATTTTGGAAACACTAAACACCTACCATTACTATACACCTACCAATAGAACAGTTCATAAAACAGGAAACACTGTTCACAGAACTGGAAATTTGGCAAAGTGTTGGGGATAGGTCACCTTAACCGCCCAGAACACCTCCAACACCACATTTTCACAAAGTAATGGACCAGAGAGGTCCGGGCCATTACATCAGATACCTCTCAAATAATTCTCATCCTAGAGAATTCAAAACCCACCTAAAGAGAGAAAAAAAGAAACGGGGTCCGAACAGCCACCCATCGAGATACCTCTCAAAAGAGAGAAAGCCACAAAAGCAACAAAATACATTCATAAATAAAACATGAAATGTCTAACCATAATGGGAACATAGTTACATGAAAAGATTTAAACATCAAACAACATTGGGTAGTGAGCACATATATGTGACTCACGTTCCCAGGTACTCTCCTCCATGCCACTGTGTCGCCACAAGACACGAACCAAGGGAATAGAACGCTCGTGCAACACCTTATCTTTGCGATCTTGGATTTCCTTAGGTCGCTCCTCGAAGGTTGCATCATCATCAACATCGATCTCCCCCCAATCTATGATGTGAGAGTCATCATGAAGATAACGATGGAGCTGTAAAACATGAAAAACATCATGTATCTGACTCATCTGTGGGGGAAGTGCTACTCGATACACCACAACTCCAACACAATCTAACACCTCGAAAGGCCCAACAAACCAGGGAGAAAGCTTACTTCCATGACCAAACCTTCGCTGCCCATGATGAGGAGTCACCTTCCAAAACACATGATCCCCAAAATTGAACTCCAATGGTCTCCTCCTTTGATCAGCATATGATTTATGATGATCTTGCACTATCTCCATCCTCTCACAAATCACCTAGACCATCTCTATTATATACTGCACTACTTTTGGTCCGAGAATTTATGACTCTCCCACACCAGTATAGCACAACGGAGAATGGCAAGGCCATCCATAGAAGGCTTCAAACATATCTATACAGATAGTGGAGTGAATACTATTATTGTAAGAAAACTCCACCAAGGTTAAGTGCCTCATCCATGAACCTCCAAAATCATGAATACATGAGCGTAACATTTCTTCAAGAGTTTGGATGGTTCACTCTGTCTGACCATCTGTTTGAGGATGAAAAGCAGTGTTGAGGCATAGTTGATAACCGAAAGCATGTTGGAGACCTCTCCACACCCTGGAGGTAAAATGAGGATCTTAATCACAAATGATCATCCTAGGGACTCCATGAAGCTTCACCACCTCCTCCAGATACTACCTCTACAAAAATTCCACTGAGCTCCACTCCTTGATCTCTATGAAGTGGGCAGATTTTTCTAAACGATCCACTACCACCCAAATCGCATCAATTCCTCCCGGAGCTCGAGGTAAACCAGTAACAAAGACCATTGAGATGTCCTCCCACTTCCACTGAGGAATCTCTAATGGTTGTAGAATACGACCAGGAACACGGTGTTCAGCCTTCACCTTATGGCAGAGTAAACATCGAGAAACAAACTCCGAAACCACACACTTTAGCCCAGGCCACCAAAACTGTCTCCTCAAAGATCAGTACATCTTTTTCACGCGAGGATGTACTTATAAAGGAGAACTATGGAACTATCTGAGAACCGTCTCAAGAATCATCAAGGGGAAAAAATCCTTCCATGATACAACAATCATTGTTGTTCATCTTCCGAACAACCATCAGGGGCCACACCACAATCAACTCAGTCTCTCCAGACCTCCACCTCCAGATATCCCAATTGGGACTCTTCCACCTTCTGCATCAGGGAAGATTGTACCATTATCTAAAAAATACAACCTCTACCCCCAACTTTTCCAATATCAAGATGTAATGCTGACAGTTCTTCCATTACTCTCCAAGAATCACTAGATTCACGCACAACATCACTACGTGACTTTCGACTAAGCGCATCAGCTACAACTTTTTCTTGTCCAGGTGTATATGATATTTCAAAGTCGTATTCCTGTAGGATATCCATCCACCGACGTTTTTATAAGTTCAGGTCACACTGGGAGAAAATATACCTCAAACTCTTATGACCAGTGAAAACCAGAAAGCACTCACCAATGAGGTAATGTATCTACAACTTTCGAGAAAACACCACGGATGACAACTCAAGATCATGGGTGGAATAGTTGCATTCATGGGGATGTACCTACAGAGACCCATAAGTAACAATAGACCTCTTCTTCATGAGAACACAATCTAACCCCAGATGTGAAGCATCATAGAAAACATCAAACCGAACTCCCCCTACTGGAAGGCAAAGGAATGGATCACATACTAACTTCTCCTTTAGATACTCGAAAGCTATCTGAAACTGATTTGTCCAGATGAATTCTTGATCCTTCCTGGTCAAAGCTGTTAGAGGAGTCAAAACTCATGAGAAATTGGCTAAGAACCTCCTGTAGTAGCCTGAGGGACCAAGGAAACTTCTCACCTCTGAAACTGTCTTGGGGGCTGCCCAAGACATAACTACTTCTATCTTCGATGGATCCACAACTACTCCCTGTTGGGACACAACATGCTACAAGAAACGGACTTTTCCAGACCAAAACTCACACTTCGACAACTTCCCAAATAGCTGATGTTGACGAATAACTCTCAAAATGGTTTGAAGATGTTATGTGTGCTCCTCTTCATATTTGGAGTACACAAGGATGTCGTCGATGAAAACTACCATGAACTTGTCTAGGAACTCACAAAACATAGTATTCATCAATCCCATGAATACAACTAGAGCATTCGTCACACCAAATGGAATTACAACGAACACATAATTCCCATGATGACAACGAAAAGCAATCTTCAGGATATCCTCATCCTTCCCACACATCTGATCAAATCCTTACCGCAAGTCAATTATTGAGAACCAACTTTCACCCTTCAGTAGATAAAATAATTCATCAATCCGCGGAAGAGAATAGAAATTCTTTATTGTCACTTTTTTAAGCGATGATAATCTATAGACAACCAAAAACTACCGTCATCCTACTTCACGAACAAAATGGGTATACCCCATGGTGACACACTTGGCCGAACAAAACCGCACTGTAACAGACCATCAAGTTGTATATGTAGCTCTCGTAACTCAGAAGGGCCCATCCTATATGGATACATAGAGATAGGAGACACTCGAGGCTGTAGCTCGATCCCAAACTTGATCTCTCATCAAGGAGGTAATGCTACAACCGCTTCTGGAAAGACATCAGGGTACTCCTCTACGACCCTAGGAAACACCAACTGCTGAACCTCTGATGAACTCAGCATCATCTCAGCCATCAATGGATGATAAGGATGGAATGTGCATATGACCCATCCGAGGGTCTCACTTGCCAACAAACACCACTTTATCTCCATCTGCACCGATAAAAACGGCCTTCTTATTGAAGCAATCCACGATAGCCTACACCGAATACAGCCAATCCATGCTGAGGATGAAATCATATGGTTGTATTCCTAAACATAGGAAATATCCCCAAGAGCGGTGTTTCCCCAACACTAGCTCACAGTCTCTACATACTTCAAACAAGTCAGCTTGACCTCTAACTGGTGTAGTCAATGCCAAGGGCACTGGAAACCTCTCTACCTCAATTCCCAAAGCATGGAAAAGGGTATGTGATATGAATGAGTGTGTCTCTATTGAATCAAACAAAGAAAACACTAAGGTAGAAAACAAGAAAAGGGTACCTCGAATGACGTCTGACTCGCCTGGAGATGGAAACGCTAGAGCATGAAGCTGACCACGATCTCCTCCATAACCTCACTGACCCTAATGATGACCACCTCCATGGAGACGCTCTGCTCTCTGAGGATGGAGAGCATCATGGGGTTGTCCTCTACCTACCCCATCTACCCTCAGCAGATCTAAAGCTGGTGCAACTGGCTGTTGCTGCCTCGGCTAGAACTGCCTCAACAGAAGAATCTGGAGCATAGCGCCTGGTGCATGACGACCGCTCTGAAATGTTGGGAACTCCCACTGCTGATGGCCACGACCACCTTATGAAAAACAAGTTCATGACCCATTTTCATAAGCCTAATAGTTTTTTTCTCTATAAAAATGAGATGTGAAGGGATGGGAACTACCCCCAGCTGAACGGAAACACTTCTGCCATGAAAACCAAGAACCCAGGACCACAGCTCTGCTTCGTGAGGAATCATGGTGATTCCTCTATCGTAAAGATCTGGTCTTAGCCAAAGTCCTCTCGAAAACCTCTGCCCATACTAGCACCTCAAGATATTTTTTTAGCAAAAATGGGGTGACCCAATGCTGGATATCTCGATAATAAGCCTCATCGAAATATCTCGTCCTGGCCTCCTCATCTGGTAACAAGTTCGAAGCATATTGTAAAAGCTTCCTGAAATGGTTTCCAAACTCTAGAAAAATAGAGGTCCCCTATCGAAGCATGGGAAGCTCATGGCGACTGGACTCCTTCATTGTCAAAGAAAGAAAATCGACTATAAACTTGTCTCGGAACTCCTCCCATGAGATCGCTGACACCTCACGATCCCCGAGGAACAAGACCCACCACTTCTTTGCTGCTCCACATAGAATCATCACAACCAAGGACACCCAGTTCTCCTTCTAAGAATGAATCGAACTGAAGCTTATCTCGACCTCCTCTAACCATTCTTCTATGACTGCATCTGAAATGGAGCCCTCGTACTTCTGCAGACTCTAGCACTAAAACTCTCGGAGTTTCTTCCTACAAGTTTCGCCGTCGTCAACTTCTACCCTATGGCGATCTGCTGGAACAGCCAGCTGGACATTTTCTGTGCAAACCTGACGAGGACGTCAGCCTGGAGCCATACCTATAAAATAATAAGAGTTAGAGTTCCTAATACTAGAATATAGAATACTCAACATTAATTAATTAATTGTTTTCTTTTATTCATTTTAGGTTAACCTATCCAAAGGTCTACTCATTCAAATATAGGCACAAAAAAGAATGATGCATGATCCTTTCCTATGTTTCTACCCTACAACTAGTATCACCTTGCTTAGTAGCCATTGTAAAATTAACGGTCTTTACATTATATCAAAGCAGGACCTAAACACCTATATCTGAGCAGGTCTCCAGTGTTTACCTCACGTGTTAAACATGAATTTCATCATTGCTCTACTAACCCATGAAACCTCACCTGTGCCTAACTCCAAACTCCATCCTATCCCTCAACCAAACCTCTTATACCACTATGTCATGACCCCCTCTCCACAATGTGTACCCCCCTAGGTTGACAATGTGAGAAGGAAGATAATGACCCCCGAGTTCCACCTCCACTAGGCCCCGAGATGGCGACTAGCACCGAGGGTATAATAAACACACAAATGGGAGGCATTACCCTCTAAGAGAACACATGTCGAAGAGAGAGATAAGATAGACACCAAACAACTCCAAATCAGAACTGAAATATAAAAGAAACCCAAGTGCACATATGCAATGTCATAAAAAATTACTACAACAGAAATGGTAAAAACTACAATTACCCAAAATAAAGTAAAAATAGCAGCAACCACAAGCCCGAACAGCTCCTGTAACCACAAGCTAGTAAACACCAGCCTGATCTCCAACCTACTCCATGTGACCTGAAAAACAGTTTATATATACATAGGGTGAGTATAAAAGTATACTCAGTAAGATCATCCTTAAAGCCTCTCATGCAAAGGTAAAGAAAGCATGCTAAAGTTCAGTGAACAACAAGTGAAACTAACTCATCACCTAAATATGTATACTAAGTTCCCAACCTCACCATGCATACACTCACCAAGTAACACATACAAGAATATATCATATAATAAATAAAATCAAGGGTACCTGGCCACTACTTCCCCACTGGTTTACCACTTTTCCCCAACTTCGCATGTCTATAGAATCTCTCTCCAAAAAATGCTAGCCCGCAGACACCTGGACGAAGAACCACAATACGCACCTCGTGTAACAAAACCACCACGTACACACACCAATGTAACCAGGTATTTTTTGGGAGCCACCAAATCTTTTATAACGTGTGTCATATGTAGGGTATTATACCTCAAGCCATCACAGCCCATACACCACGTAAGGATCCTCAAGCTATCACAGCCTACACATGTTACACCTATAGTTATCTATAAAAAACTATATCTGAAATATATGTGTGTGAATAACCACAAGCCGTTACATCCCTATACACACATATATTGGGAAAACTAACCAATGTGTCTTCCAGCACCAGTAACTACAAAGAGAAGAGAGCAGGGCCAAAGGGGGTAGTCATCCATCCATCCTCCCAACAGAATGTGGGGGAAAACACCCCCCGAGGGCTCAGAATACCCGGGGTGTCAGTTGCCCTAACTGACAGGGTGGAGTAGCCTATAGAAACACAGAAGGTACAGAATATACTATAACCCACAACTACACTATGGGCATAACCTATTCTTAGACCCACTGCAGATAATGTCTCTCAGACTCTAGGCTACTACTTCTATGATTAGGTATCATATATGCACACAACCATTTAAAGATATTTATTAGATTACCTCATTCCCTTTTTATCAGTTCCACTTTACGTTAATTAATTATTTAAACATTAATTAACCATGAACAGTTCCACATTAAGTTTCATTTGCATCATACCCAACTCAATTGTTCCTTCAAAATTACAACCTCATCATTATGTTCCAATAACTCCTTCCCCATGGGTTAACACCATTTATTAAATTATTTATTATAGAATTACTTTCCCACATTCCCATGAATTCTATAAACCATTCTATGCTACTAAACATAAGGGGCTTAAAACGGTGAGTAGATGTACTACTCGTCTGGTCTTTGCCACTTATAGCAAGAGCATATACCCATCCTTCCTTGAGAAGCTAGACACGAAAAGCACGTGGCATACCACACGTGTCTTTTCCTATTTCAGAAGAAGGATAATTAAGACCAGCTACCTTGAGAAGTGGGGAAAAGTAATGCAGATAAACAACAAAAAGAAATAGCAAGCATCAAACAATCACATCTGTCCCATTTTATCATCCCTAGTGTCCTCCCCGACACCCACATGCATAAACTGATGCATCTCGCCACTCTATGTGTCATCTACTACCACAACCAAAAGCTTCCATGCCCCCACATATCACAATGGCCATCCAGGACCACATCATTGCACAAGAAGCAGTAAAACAGAATCATATCAATAGGTCTCTTGTCCCATTAACAATCAAAAGTGTAACTCAGAACCCTTGAAGTAATTATCAACAATCATTTATTTAATCCATATTGAATTAACAGATTTGTTGTTCGTAGGTTCCAAATTTGGGAAACCTAATCAGTAAGCCATCACAAAAAATTAAACATGATTACTATGCCAATTTGATTTACATCAAATTACAACAAGAATTACATTCTTTTACATGCCTATTTATATTTAGCTAAACAATTATCAATTAATCCAAATTTATATTCTTTACTGATTTCTATCAAGAACGAACAACTAAGCAACGAAAGCCTAGGTATCACACTATCTAGAAAAACAAGAGGTAATAACATATGATCGATATCAATTTATTTATCCAGTTAAAATATTTATTATGTCAATTCCATTGACATCCAGTGGGATTAAACATGCAATCAATACAGTTGCATGTAAAATAAAAGAGAAGAAATGAATCCCCTACATCAAATAGTTCCTCTTGTTCTTTATCCACACAATGGGTCACGATCCTCCTCTCGTGACTACTGCTTCCACCAGAGGATTCCACAGTACGACCGAACCAACCAAACCCCAAGAAAAACCCCATTAGAAGCATAGAGATTCCATTCTATAACATGGGAATGAGAAACATGAGAATATGATCCCAAAAGTAATGATGATAAAACATACCTTATATCAAATATTGATCGATACAGCTTGGTTGCATCAAAACAGAGTGGAACCAATCAGAGGAGTAAAGTTGGATTGTGAAACTCCTATAAGAAGGATTGAAAGGTTCTAGAATCTCATAGCCAAGAACAAAGAGGAAGAAAAAGGGAGGAAGATATCTCATCCCTTTTGAAGATTTAATTGGGCGACAGTTCAAGATACGCTTAATTCCTCATTAAAAGAGGATCGCATTAACCCACACATTTTTACCAAGAAAAACATGTCGAGACATAGGAATAATTAATATAGGATTTATGGACTTTGAATTGGCCTTAAGAGTCCTTAAAATACGGTTTAAATGGATTTTACGTCAAAGGAAACGTCAAAGGGGTGAAACTATAGGAAGCTAGAAACACTGTACACCTACCGTAGTGTACACCTACTGTTACTGTACACCTACCGATAGAGGAACCATTCTGGAAACACTGTGCACCCTCTGTTACTGTACACCTACCGATAATGTACACCTACCGATAGAGGCACCATTCTGGAAACACTGTGCACCTACCGTTAATGTACACCTACCGATACTGTACACCTATCGATACAGTACACCTACTGATAGTGATACCGATAGTGATACCGATAGACCTCACCATTTTGGAAACATTGTACATGTATCGTTACTGTACTCCTACTGATAAAACAGTTCATAAAACTTGAAGCATTATTCACAGGACTAGAAATTTGGAACATTGTTGGGGATAAGTCACCTTGACCTCCCGGAACACCTCCAACACAACATTTTCACAAAATAATGGACCAGAGAGGTCTGGGCCATTACAATAAATGCCTTCAATTGATGAAAAAAGAAGGTTGATTCAATGGTAGTTTATGAAGAAAAATTCACCTAAGTAGAGATGTATGCGCCAAATCTTATTTCGGATCATGATAATAAAATGAACTTCTCTTACTCAGGATGAAATCAATGGTGTCCAAGGGCATTGGACTCCTATTAATTAAAAAGATATGAGAAACTTTTCAAATTTTCTATGATGGAAGAGATATATTTTTTTTTATGATCATGTAAACTTTGACAACATGGGGAAGAAGATATCCATATGGAAATTGATGAGTATGATTCAGTCAATGAAATATGATGGTAAGAAAGTTCAGTTCTTAGTTTGTCAAATGTGTAGCAAAAACCACCATGAGAAATGCCCTAAAAAACTAGAAATTGTTTTCGATGTGGTATGTTTCGGAATATGGCCCGAGATTGTAATGAAAATGATCCTAAGACTATTCCTGATAAGCAAAATGTAAAGTGTTTTAAATGTGGTGGATGGGTAATTATAAAAATGTCTACCCAAATAGGGATCTGAATGATTCGAAGAAGCTAGACTATAAGAATAATGGTGTATCTTGATCCCTCATTACTATGTTAGTAGACGTCGGGCCATCCAATGAAGTTTTATCAGGTACCATGTTTTTTTACTCATATTTTTCTAATTTTTTGCTTGATACTGAGTATATACCTTCCATTATTTATAATCAATTTTCTAGACAATTGTAAATATCACCTCAACAAATGAGACTTAAACATATGGTTAAAACACTAGGGGTACTTATTATAGGAAAGAGGATTTGTAAAAACCTTTCTATTGTGTTCTACTTAAAGACATTACCTTTAAACCTTATAGTTTTCCCCTTAGTTGAGTTTGAGGTCACTCTAAGAATGGATTGGATTTCTGTTTATCATGGTACAATAGACTACAGATCAAAATAAGTTTTTTGAAAGAGTGTCAATTTTTATACAAGAAAGAGACCATACAATTGATAACATATTAGGAAGTTTAGAAACTGTTGAATAATATAAATTAATGATATCTTCCTCATATTTTTTAAAACAAGAAAACTCTTCAGATTAATTATATGGTGGGGGTAAATGAATACCTTGATATTTTTCTTGGATAGTTACCCAGTTTCATACCTTATGTGGAAGTTCAATTCACAATTGACTTAGTACCTGATTCAAAGACAATTTAAAAACCCCCTTATAGAATGGATCAATTAGAACTTATTTAATTGAAATATCAGTTTCAAGAGTTTCTTGATAAAGGATTCATTCATCCTATCACTTCCCTATGCAATGATCTTATTTTGATCATTAAAAAGAAAGATGGTTCCATGATAATTTTCATTGTTTATAGAGACTTGAATAACATCACTATTAAAAACAGGAATCCTTTGACTCATATTGATGACTTGTTTGATCATATCTAGGGAGATCAGTACATATCCAAGATTTAAATGAGATCCGGATACCATCAGCTGAATGTGAAGGAAGATGAAATCTTGAAAATAGTATTTCTTTCTATATATGGGAATTATGAATTATTTGTTATACTGTCTGGGTAAACTAATTCACCTGATATATTCATGGATCTTTGAAATATAATATTTCATTAGTTCTTGTATAATATTTTTTTTGTGTTTACTGATGACATTATTGTATTTTATAAGAGTAAATAAGAGTATAAAAACATTTAAGGGTTGTTTTTTAAACCTTAAAGAAAAATAAACTATATGTTAAATTTAGAATGTTTGATTTTGGGTTGCAAATTTTTTTTATTTGGAACATTGTATGTAAGTCTGGAATAATAGTTGATCCGACCAAAACAGAAGTGGTTGAGGAATGTCCAAGACCTAAAAATGTTATAGAGATTAATATATTTCTTCTATTAGAGTGTTATTACCAATAGTGCATTAAAAACATTTCATGGTTATCTATCCTTATAACTATGTTAACACGAAAAACGGATAAACTTATATGGAGAGAAGAATGTGATGTTTGTTTTTAGGAACATAAGAAGAGAATGGGGAATGCTCCAGTTTTGGCCTTTCCTTCCTGAAATGGTGATTTTTTCATCTACAATGATGCTCTATTGAAGGGACATATTTTTTATCTGATGCAGAATTATGAGGTAATTTCTTATCCTTTAAGACAACTAAAACATCATGATTTAAATTATCCCACACATGATTGGGAATTGTAATCTGGTATTTTTTCTTTGAAAATTTGGTGGCATCATTTAGACAGATCCAAATGTAAAATATATACTAAAAATAAATGTATGAAGTATATATTCACTCCAAAGGAATTAAACATGGGGCAGATAAGATGTATTAAATTGGTAAATTATTATTATTTCAGGATCAATTACAATCCCGAAAAATCAAACAATGTGATAGATGCATTGATTCGAAAACATCACACATCATTAGCCATGTTGTGTTTGGAACATGATCCATTGTTTAATGTTTGACGAATTTTGGCTTATAAATTGTTGGCGTAGGGAATAAATCTGTTTTTTTAGGCTTTAGTGAAATCATCGTTATCACACAGAATTATACAAGTGCAGAAGGAAGACCGTGAGCTACAGAAAAATTTAGAATTGGTAAAAATGGGTAATTTAAATAATATAACGTTGATAATGATTATGTTTTGATATTTGAAAAAATATTTTGCGTGACTTGTGATTACTAGTTGAAGAATAATTTAATATGTAAATCTCATATTTCTCCAATTTCAATTAATCTTGGAAGTACTATGTTTTTCAATGACCATCAGGAGTATTACTGGTGGGATAGAATGAAAATAGATATTTTATAATTTACTTTGAAATGCTTGACATGTCAACAGGTGAAAGTAGAGCGGATGTTACAAAAGAGAATGATTTATCCTTTACTGGTTCTAGAGTGGAAATGGGAAAATATATCCATGGAAATCATTTTGGGAATACCAAAGACCTCTTGAGATAACATTTCAATATAGGTTATTGTTTTCCAACTGATTAAATCTGCACATTTCATTCCTATTCAAGATACATTATCTTTGGATATGCTTTCTCAACTATACCTCAATGATGTTTTTAGGTTACATGGTGTGCCTATTTCTATTGTATCTTACCAGGACCCCAGGTTCAAATCTAATTTTTGGAAGGGCCTTCAGAAGTCATTGGTCATAGAATTTAATTTCAGTACATCTATACATCCTTAATCAGATGGGAAGATATAATGGATGATCCAAATTTGGAGGATTTATATTGAGCTTGTTCAATGGACTATCAGGGATGTTGGGATCAACAACTTTTTTTGTTTAGTTTTCTTATAATATTATATTTCATTCTAGTATACATATAGAACCTTTTGAGTTATTGTATATGAAGCAGTGTCACACTCTAGTTTTCTGGAATGTTTTTGGGGGAAGGAAGTTGTTGGGACCAAAATTAGAAGAGGAAGTGGCTGAGAAAGTTAAGATGATCCAAAAACACATGAGGAATGCTCAGAGTAGGCAGAAAAGTTATAAAGACAACATGAAGAAATTTGTTTCTTTTAAGGTAGGAGATCATTTTTTCTTGTAATTACACCATGGAAAAGTATTATGAATTTTGTTTATGAATGGAAAGAAAAGTGCCCAGTTCATTAGACCTTATGAAATTCTAGGTAAAGTATGTCTAGTCGCTTACCGAGTAGATTTGCCTCTAATTTTATCTCAGGTACACAATGTTTTTCATGTTTCTATGTTGAGAAAGTATGTGCCAGATTGATCTCATGTTTTGATCCGAGAAGTAGTTCAGGTGGATGAGAACCATTCTTATAAAGATAAACTGTTTCATATTCTTGATCGAATAGAAAAATTATTGTGGAATAAAATAATTTACCGGGTAACAGTTTTGTGGAGAATCCACATGGTTGAAGAAGCAATATGAGATTATAAAAATGCTATGAGGGAAAGGTACCCTCACTAGTTTTATAAGTAAATAAAATTACATAGACACAATTTCTTGATGGTGGGGAGAATGTAACACCCCAAGTTTTTTAAAATAAGTTTATATTCATGAAACATTGTTTTACGTATACAGTTACAACTAGCCATAAAAACATAATTTTCTCACTTCTATGATATGAATTTCAAAAAACGATCATCTATAGTTGGGATTGGTTAGTTATTTTGAGTCTGATAGAACCAACTTGTTTCTTAGTGAATAATAACATACCCTTATGAATAGTAATATGAACCATATTAAGGGTAAATCATATTAATATTTCTTTTTCCTACATTTATAAGGTAATGAGATGTTGAATAATATTTCACAGTGTTAAAAAAAGAGTTATAGATTAGAAATTTCTATTTTTGAATAAATTTTGATTTTATTTAAAAATTAACTTAAAAATATCTTGAAATATATTTTCGAAAAATGGAGTTCATTTTTGAATTCTACACATCAAAAAAATTAGGGTGAATGTTTAGGATGTTTCTGAAATTCATGATTTTTTATTGAATAGTAAAATATGATGAATTGCAATAAATTGTAAATACTTGTTTTACTAAATCATATTTGATGAAAGAATAATGTAAGACCACTTTTTTGAACTCAAATGAAATTATTCATATTTAGGGTCACATTAATCATGACTATTCAAAGTCTTGAGGAAAAAATATTAAAAAAATATTAAAATAATTTAAATTCACTCCTCTCCTCTACTATAAATAACACCCACATTCCCCTCATCCTCACACACCTCCCAAGACTCTAAGATTGACTATGTTCTGCCAAATCACCTCACCAAGTCTCTTACCCATGTCCAAGATCTACTGGTCTCACCAAAAGGCCAAAACCAAAGTTCTTAAGGAGGATCTCAAGGAGAAGAGATCAAGAGGTCATGTGTTTTCTTTTAAATTCCATTATATTCTTATACACTCTTCCCTCCAATTATTGAGAAGTAACAAGTGTATAGAATCTTATATATTTTATATGTTATCATTTTCATGTAAAAAATTCATCATTTTTTTCCTCCCCTGTCCCTATTATTCTAAAAATAAATATATCGTCTAGGATGTGCAAATTAACCCAAATCATGGACGATGTGTTTTAAATTTTCATTACATCCTAAAAAGATGATCATAAAACCCATTTAATGGTCCAAAAAAAATTAATATTTTTTATGTAACCTATTTTATGTTTTATTATGAACTTATATGCATGAAATTAAATTATATAATGAAACATGTTCATAATTATCGAGGAACCGCCAAAAAATGATCTAACCAAGTATCATTTTTGTTATATCTAATGTTTCATCATCATATATGATAATAAATGAATTATTGTATAATTATATATTCTGGAAACATATCAATACAATTTTATTCCACTTCTTGAATTTCATTTCCAAACGATAAGAAAACCAAATACAAAATGAACAAGAAAATCATGTAAAGAATGCACTTGAAACAATGGAAGAAACAAAATACTAATTACTAAAGGGTGAAATGATGTTATAAAATGATCATATATTTTGTTATAAACATGAAATTGTTTCTATAGGATATTAATAACACTCTTTTAAACATTATTTAGCAGTTTAAAACAATTTTTATGTAAGATAAACCCGAGATAAGAGAATTCATAACCCAATTTACACTCATTGTGTTAACCTTATACTTCATTAATTATGTGGTTTTAAGATCATTTTTTGTAATGAAGTTTTGTTTCTACTATGTTTTATTGTCTATATCTATAGTTTATACACATATATATATATCGCTATATTGATTCTTATATCAATTATATGATATTAGTATGAGATTTTCTTTTAAAATCTTCTTCTAAAATTCTACATTAGAAAATTAAAAGGAAATGTTGTAATGCAATTATAGATATTGTGAGATTATTTTCTAGTTCATGGGAATTATTTTTGATTAATTTTAGGACCTATATCTCCCTCTAATTCATTGGTTATGTGTAAGTTGGAGGTTTTTCAAATGGTTACTCCAAGTGTAACTGGGATGGATACACAATAAGGTAGTCATGAGGGTTACATTATAAGGTTTCCATGAGGGTTATAAATTATAAGGTATCTGAGAGGGTTACAACATTATTTATTCAATGCCTCAATATTCCTTTATAGTTATATTTATTTTCTATATGTTTTATGGGAATATCATGGAAATCACAGGTTTCACAAAGTAAGTTTGTATGGGTGACAAGTGTGTCTTTTTTAAAATGATTTCATATACTACAAGTATTCATGGACTAGTGTTTTGATTCCTTATTCATATATCTCTATATGATATTTTTGTGCTCATCAAATGTTTGTAAATGGTTTTCATAGTTAATAATGATGTGTAAGACAAAGAAGGAATCCAAGTTAAATGTTATGAAGAATTTTCAATAAAAACAAGTTTTATTTGAAATGTTTTATATTTTTGGAAGAAATGGAAATGATTTTAGGGGTATCCGCACTATATAAATGTGGAAGTATATGTATGTGTTATATCCCAATTATCTAAAACTCAGAACATGAAAATACCATCAATATGAAAGGAGGTGAGTACTTGAAAAAAAACAAGATTATGTAATGTAATAAGGTCAAGTCCTTATAGGCATTTTAAAGAGTTTGTTAGAGATGAGGGAATAAAGGTAGAAATGTATCCCCTATAGTACCTATAATATGATAAAATTATGGTTTGAATGGGTATAAGTGATTATTTCCATCAGGAAAAATGTTATAAGAATGTGATTAAAGATATTTAACATTCGTTGTGGCACCCCTTTCTCACACAAAACATAGGAATTGAGGTGGAAAATGATGAACCAAATAATAAATCCTGTAATGACCCAACCTATAGGCCTTAGTTGTTATTGATATATAGATACTAAAATATATATTAATATTTTCTCTAATATTTTATTATATTGATTTATACATGGAGATGTGTATTTATACTAGTGCATGGACATTTATATGATGCTATATTTTGATATATGTATTTACCACAACCATATAAATGTACATCCTCTATCACATTAGATATATATATGTAGATGTTTATTTATTAAATTACATTCCATTTTGGTCGAGATGTGTATTTCGATCAACATCTCATGATTTTTTCTTCATGGGTGGAAATATTGGTTTTGAATTTTTATGGGATATTTTAAAATTTTATTCTCTTGAATATTTGGCTTAAGTAAGACATATTATTTAGTTAACTTTATGAAATTGTGTTATTGGTAGCTTGATATGGTTCAATTATATTTTTTACTATTTCATTTATGATGTTGGGGATTTAAGTTTATATATTTTCTTAATATTTTTCACATTAAAAATATTTGTTTGTTAGGATTGGTCAAATATATTAGATGACCATACTGAGTATTTTCATACTCTCACCTATATGGTCACTTATACATTTTTCACTTTGTTTCCATTCATACTAACTGATCATAGTGAATAAAAACCATGGTATATGGAGATGGTGGTTGATATAAATATGCAGGGGAGTGAACATTATTCTGCTTGTTGCAAATAGATAATTAGTATTTTAGGACATTATCTATCATGATGTATTAGTCATATATAAATGTTTATATTGAATTGTATAACCTTATAAATTGATGGATATTAATCTACAAGAACATTATATCATGAATTATCTTTGTATATGATAATGTTATTTATTACTAATTTTTTACTTAATGAATGTATGGTTCATATTGGTGTATGAAAGTATGTGAAAAGTTTTTTATAGGTAATGATCATATTGTTTATGCGGATACCACTGTGCATGTTTCTATCCTAGGACATAGTGGATGTGGTATTAGTGATTTCACCTACTATTTCGATAGGGGATGGAATAATTATTACCAAATCATATGGATGATAATGTTTATATTCAATATTAATTTTCTAATTATAATTCAAATTATTTGGTACCTTTAATTAGTCAATAAAAAAATGTTAGAATTAATCAAGATAAATAGAAGAATTCATAATCAAATGTGTGGTCAAAAGATCCTCACATTGAAATCCAGTAATGGTATATTATTTTCAATTATCATAGTTTAAGAATATCATGGTTATTATATGATTTTTCACTTATATTTATATTTTTTGATACAAAAAATGGATTTATCAATGGGGATTAACTAAATAATTATACATATATTAAGGATGATGCTTATTGTTTGAGGTATCGAACATATTTTGGATTTAATTTATTATTAATGTCGTTTTTAAATCATATATGAATTATTGATACACATTCAAAAAAGTTTCCCTATGAGGTGTGGTATAAAACCAAGTCTAAAAGACTATATTATTTTAAAAAGAATGTAGAATGTATTAAAAATGGGGTAACCAAGGGATGATTTCTAATAAATAAATTTAATTGATAATTCCCACGTACTCTATTAAGATTTAGTCAATATAATATGTAATAAACTATATGGAAATATAATTCAAAGTAAATATGTTACTATATGTAAGTATGGGCATCGAGGTTATTTAAACTGTGAAAGATAACAAAAATATAGTGACAATTCATTGTTCCACCAAAGTGTTTTGGTACGTGCAAATAGAAACTCATTGGATGGAATATTTTCAAATAAATATATAGTAATAAATTTAGTTATTAGACCTTTATAAATATAAAAATAGTATATTAAAATTTAGTAGATGAATATCATATAACAAATATGATTTAAGTAAATTTAAAATGATTCAAAGCTCAAATAATATAAAATTTTAATTTTTTTTAATCCATTGATTATTTATATATTTTCTAAAGATGAAATTTGGTTACTTTTTATGGATAACTAAAATAATTTAATTGTAATACATTATATCTGGGAACATATCTAACAGATATAAAATAAAAATGTTATTGAATTTATATGGGTTTTTAGAAATAAATTCAATTATGATAGAAAATTATTGGTAAAAAAATTAGGAATCATATTCAATTGTTATTTATATATTAAAGGAGTATATTTGTTAGAGAATTATTGTATTCTGGAAATAATGGAATTAATAATGTATTATATATCTTCCTCTTCTAAATGAATCTTAAAATCATCTAAATGGATGTCAATTCCACCTTTCGTAATTTGATGTTGGTTAAAGAAACATATATTGTAAAGTTTTTTAGATTCATTCTCATTAATGTTAATGTAAAGGTGTGAAAAATAAAGAATAGGTTATGTATGTTGATGAAATCATTCAGAGTATGTCCCATGTGGAATTATTTTTTCTTGAATAAGTCGGCGCTAAAAATAAATAACTATGAATTTAACATAAATATAAAAAATACACTTGATACATGAATAAGATGTATCATGTATATTGATAATTAAATTTTTAGTGGTTCCAAAAAGGGTTATAAGGATTTACATAGAGTAATAGGGAATTATTTTAAAATATTTATGAGTTATAAACCAAAAAACTTCATAGAATTATAGTTTTTTAATAATCATGTTGTCAATTTTATTTCATTAACAAAATATACAAAATATATATTCAAGGGATGACAAATATATGATAAAAATTAATGTTAAAAACTATTTACAACCCAAATTAATTTTCAAAAGTTATTGGTGGAAATATGGAATATATCATGAATCATGGGATAATATTTATAATATTACTCTGTTGAATGTAAATAATATCTCATAATTGTATTTTTACCATTTATACTAGTGATGACATGAACTAGGACGGTCTTCCCTCAGACTCGAGACAACAAAATGACTCAATACAATGACATAGAGGCACTCTTGATCCTTCAAGGATAGTGAATGGCATGGGGTTTTAATGGTATCACAATGAGAATGATTTTTCCCAACAAAAACAATTAATAAAAAACAATCACAGATCACACAGAATAAATCAATAGAAACTGAACAACACTAAATACAGGAAAATTAACTATCTACAATAATATCTAAATTAAAGAGAAAATAACAAATATAAACAAAACCAAAACAGAAATGACTAGATTTATGAGGGACCTTTTGGTCACAACCATCCACTAAACCAACAACTCTATAGGAAAAACCTGAAAAAAGACTAAACCTGCAAAATAGCTCATGTATTTTTATACTGAGTGGAACAAGTATGTAATGAGAATAAAAAATCTCATTTTTTAAGAACTATATACTACATACATTCAATTTCCAAAAATATTCCATCAACATTAGTTTGAAATGAATTTTGAAAATTATTGTTTTTTCATATTATAATCCAAACACAACATCATGTAATCAACATTAGAAAAAAAATGACACATCATTATTTTTATGAAAATACATTTCCATTTTAAAACATAGTAGTTTCATAACCAAAAACAAAAGAATAATTCGAAATAAGTATTCAAAAACACTATGCTGTAAATAAAGGATGTAGCATAAGAAAGATAATTATTGCAGAATTGATAAAAAAATGGTGCAACAAAATATTACTAACATAAAATTAAGTGATCATGGGTATTTCCCAAACATCGCTCGAATAAATAACTAAATGTACACATGTCAAACTCACCTTCCAGCATATGTTGTATATCCATAGTCAATAACAAACTCTATGGTCTATGGTAGTGTCACTAGTGGAAATGACCCACTATCCTCTTAACAAATCCAAGGGTTTAAATCCATCTAAATTTGATTCGAAAGAAACCACCTCTTAAAACTCTAGATGAATCCCAGGAATCCCATGATAATAGTATAAGTATAATAAGAAGTTCACCACATATATATTATAAATATATATCCCATAGATTCCACCCTGATTTTCTATCAAAAACAATGACACCATCTATGTGATGGCTCTCTCCTTAGAGGGAAAACCATATAGCATCCCATCACACATCAGATCATACAAAAGTTTCAACTTTTCCAACACATCATGTAATGTTAGATATTTTCCATATATTAATTTTAAATATTATAAGGTGTTAATTCAAGTCAATTCTTTGCAATGGCCTGCAATTCTGAGGCCTGGGGTTCCCGAAATAAATGTTTGAAATAAATTAAACTTTTAAGTAGTGTGAAAAAGAATTTCCCCTAAAAAATTGGATTAACATCTAAATTGGTATCAGGATCAAAAATTTGAGGACTCTATTTCATTCATAGTAGTGTCTTTACCTTAGGTAAGGTTTCACTTCGACCGACATGGGTCGAATGCAAAAGTTAATTTTTGGACGTTTTAAATAAAATAATTTAATTCAATAATTTAATTTATTTTAAACATTTTAATGATTAAATTACACGTTTTGTGGTTTTAAATAACAAAATCCGGGGTTAGGCTCATAACCCTAGGAAAATACCATGAATCCTATAGAGTTTTAGAGAGGTGGAACCACCTTGTAGAACTCTTAACGAATGGCGAAGAACAATCAACCTGATGATCTTTTCACAGCAAGGTCAGAGGACCTCATCAATGATGGAAGTGAACACACTATTCATTAATAATTTATTTAGGTGTTGTTATTTAAATTTTTTCTCATTCATGAATTAAAAGATAGATGCATATCAACCCACGAACAGGTTAACCCTTGGATCGCTTGTTCTTGTGAGGGGGATTCTCTTGCGGCTTTTGATTTGGTTGATTGGATTTATGTTTGGTTTAGTTCTTGATCCTTATAATGGTAATGTATCAAGGTTGTAACTAACAATTTTCGAGGTTTTTTCCTCAATTTATTTCCATATTTTCTTTCACTCTTATCCCCATATGTTTTTTCTCCTTGAGGGTATATGAATAAATGATCATTGTGCATTCATTTTTCAGTGCAATGAACCGAAATCGAATATCTAGAATCATGATGACCCATTTTGTCACGAACCAAGCCGGATCATCATCCGACTCGACACCCTAACCGGTCCGCGACATGGCCCGAAGGGCGTTCCCGATCCCCACGGGCTGACAACTAGTGTCGGGCATCAAAACAAACTAGTTGGGAACGGTTTGGCCCATGAAAAAGATAAATAAACATAAACTAAACAAGTAGATAAATAAAGGAAAATAAACTGAACAAAGTGGCAGCAGAAAAAGGAGTAAACAAAGAAACGTGGCATACCTCAGGTGACCCCATGGACCACCACAGTACGACAACCACACTCTCTCCCAAAATCGATCCAAGACTGAAACCTGCAACTGAAAAGTAAAGTAGGCGTGAGCACCGAGATGCTCAGTAGGAAAGCCAAACTATAACCACGTCCTATGCCTCCGCCTTTATTAAGAAACAAAAATATGCCAGTTTGAAAATAATCCATAATAAAATAATGTTTTCCCTTCTTTTCAAATTCAAGTAATGAGTTTTCATTTTTTAAATGAAACATTTCACCTTTACAACATTTTCCAAATAGGTTCCAAGCATGCATTAACATTTCAAAATGAAAAGAAACCAGTTTGGATTGAAATATGGTTTTCACAAACAAGGAAACAAGTATGAAACAGCTGAAAAGAAAGTTACATCGTTAGCAGCATGAAAAAAATGAGCACCATGGGTATTCCCTATAGGCAGCTAGAATAAGTGGGAACCTAAAGACCTCGTACCTCAGTGAAACGTGGCTTAGAAGACCACAACCCTCAGAAAACGTGGCATAGAAGGCCACGGCCCTCAGAAAACGCGGCTTAGAAGACCATGACCCTCAGAAATTCATATTTTTCGTTAGTGTTGTTGCGTCAATCCTGCTAGACAAACCGGGACGAACCCCTGCCGTGTCATCTATCATACTAGTCCTGGTCGCCCACCTAGATACCCGGGTTTCCCATTGTGCTCTATTTCAAAATGGTGGTGAGTTTTCTTTACCAAGCAATCAAACAAGTACGTTACACATTCTTTATCTAGAACTCATACAACCTCTCACAACTGCTCTCCCTACTTAAGCTCATTCCCCCTCTTTACATCACACAATCACGCACAAGCCTTTACACTAGGCACATATATCACAAACCGCTCATAAAACACTTGCATCACATTTTATTTTCAAATTTAGGGGAATGACTCAAAAGAGATTTTCTATTTTCGTAAACCAAATCATAAAGTGCCAAACGGGCCTCAATAGAGGTTTTTCTATTTCATAAAACATTCTTAAGATGCCAAACATGCATAATTACATAAAGGGAACACTTTTTACAATCAACTGGCCAAAAGTCCAAACACCTTTGGAAGTAAACCTTACCAATTCAAAACCACTTAATAAATCAATTTTTTTCAAGAAAAGTCACTTAAGACCAATGTCTTTGAAATACATTTCAATTCTCCCAATACAAGGCATAATAGTTTCTAGAAACCGCAATCAGATTCCATAGCATGTGTATATAGCATAGTGTAAAACATATTTTTAAAACAATCAAAAAATATGAATTTCAAATTAAAAGCTTAGGCATAGGGGACCTACCTCAAACTTGTCGCTATCTGTCAATGGCCACTCGAACTGACACTTGGCGCACACACGCACATGCATTTATACATATATATATATACACCCCTGGCTGCATTTCCTATATTCCCCGCGCTATGAGGGAATATGTGCAAAGAGGGCATATATATGTACATGCCTTACCCTATGAATGTACATGTAGGATTCCTCGACATGCGCGGCCGAACACACTACACATATAATTTAATAAAACAAATAAACACATAAACAATCTATAAAACATTTCAGAAAAACACATCACATTAACGCACCCAGATAAAACAAGATACGATGCACCCCAAGAACCATCCTTTACACACATGGATACCATTTTGAGATAATACACACACCAAAAGAACTCCAAAACACAATCTGCACCTCCTTTACAACTTAACAAATCATTAAAGCATTTTATGAAACAATTATAAATAACAATATGAGACTTTTTTTATCATGAACGCACCCAAAGCCATCTTCAACAACCAAGCGCACATTGAAACCATACCAGGACACTAACTGCAGTCTTTCCACACTTTGATAAACCAACAATACATTTTATAAAATAGTGATAAGAAGCATGACACGGGTTTTCAAATAAAACACATCGTATCTCATATTAAGATACCACTTAAAAATCAAAAGTATAATAAATTGTCTTAAAACTATTTTTGCACCACATAAACAATTAAATATATTAAAGGAACACTTACTATAATATTTTAAGGTATGATTCAATGTTTTACCACAAAACTACACCAAAATAAATTTTTTTTTGAAATCCAACGCACACGACTCCATATAAAAATACACTCTCCACCCTCTGCACATGTTGATAAGCTAACCGCAACATTTATTAAATAACTAACAGCATATTAAATGTTAGTTTTTTTTTTAGTAAGAACACACTTATAACATATAAACATGCTACCAAACAATTAAACGCATATCAAACTTCAATGAAAACTACCTTAGGACCACATAAATTAACTGGACAACTTGTTAAATTAATTAAACTTGCAATTTAATTCATCAAATAATGATTATATGAGAAACAACCTACCTCTGCGTCGATTTCCCCAAAACATTGTTGTGTGACTTTAAACATGGTGAAAAACTTCAATCGCACCTCAATACACACCATAACCAAATCCAATCAAACCCTAAAACAACAATAGGACCAAATAAAATCAAAATCGAACCCAAAAACAAGACATCAAACAAAATTAACAAGATCAGACAAAACCTCATACGAAACCCTAATCGCAAAATGGCATGATGCTTGAAACAATCAAAATAAGTGAAACGCACCTGTGGAAGTGGATCCAGAAACTAATCCATCACAACGAAGAGGTGTTCGAGGTACACTGCCCCAAAAAAAAGTGGCATGAACTTCATCTCACATCAAATTCAATTCAACCAACTTACCTAAACCAAAGTGAGGTGTGCCGGACATGGGAGGGCAGGGCACCGACCAACAGTGCGCAGGGAGGAGGCCAAGCAGGCTCAACGCGAAGGGGAAGGGATGTACGACACGGTTCGGTGCGAGGTGCTGCTGTGCGGCGTGATGCAGGTCGGAACGAAGTTGCTCGGGCGGTGCGAAGGGTGCTTCGTTGGGGCACTGGGGAGAGGCTTCGCCGGAGAGGGAGACTGGCGGCCGCCGGTGGTGTGAGGCAGAAGGGCGGCGTGGGCTCCGTCCGCCTGAGGAGGGAGGCGGCGCAAGAACAGGCTGCGCAGGAGGAGGTCGGGCAAGAGGGTCGGCGCTGGAAAGTCTGTCACGGGAGAGGGAGGCCGGCGGCAGCTGGTGGTGCGAGGCAACAAGGCAGGCCAGGGCAAGGCTAGCCGGTGCGAGGAAGGTCGGGGCGAGGTTTGCCGGCGCGAAGTCGCCCTGGTCCGGTGAGAGGAGGAAGAGTAGCCGGCCTAGGGTTTTTTTGCTGGAGGCGGCATGAACCAGGTGGGGGAAAAAGCATAGTGCGTTGAGGGAGGGAAGAAATGAGAGAAAAAAAATAATGGAAAAAGAAATAAATAAAACATAAAATAAAACAAACTGACAACAAAAATAATCAAAATAATAATACTCAAAATAACTATTAATTAATCTCAATAATTAACCTCAATTTAATCTAATTAATTTTAATAAAGTTAACAATAAAGAATTAATTTAAATACCAAAAGTGATAATGATAATATAAATTATAATAATTATATATATATATTTTCCATTATGCTAGTTAGCCACTCGTGCACCGGGTAGGCCATACGTCAAACTGGCGAAGCCACACAGATTCGTCTGTGCCCTGCCCATGTGCCGGACATTGCGAAGCCAAAAAAAAACGATCGCTTATCAGAGAAAGCGCACAAATTTCAACTTGGACTCAGCACGTAATGAAAACGAGGTTTGAAATAGTTAAAATAATTATAATAATTAAATTTTTGAGATCAGGGTGTGACAATTATCCCCACCACAAAAACATTCTGCCCCCATAAAGTCACCCAGCCAAATGAGGAATCAAACTCGAGTTTGAAATTGAACGGGGCCAACAAAATCACGAACTTAGTATGAATTTTTACTCCATCAGTCACACACGACCAACTCTGAGGGAAACTGAAATGAGAAGAACCATCAAGAAACGATGAGGGTTCTCCCCACCACAAGAACCCGACTAGCACGACCGACATTGAGACTATTAGCATGAACTAACTCTGGAACTGCTAACTTGATCCATGAGGGAAGCGCCACACAGGCCAAACCTCGAAAAAAGGCACGACCAGATTCATGGTGAGTCTCCCCACCATTTAAGAATCGACTAGCTTAAACCAACTAGTATAAACCGACATGAGAACTTCCAATCCCAAACCAGAAACCACTGCGACATGAGAAAACCCACAGAAGAATTCTACCAAAAAATGAACTTAACCATGACTCATCATTTCCACAAGAGATGAGCATCTCCAAAATGAGCATGTACTAAAACAAAATGGGTCACACTTGAGGAGGCGCAACTACTGGAATTACATGAAAACAAGATCACCATGCCTTTTACAACCACAATGGGGTATCTAAAGAACAAAGACCAGAACGAGAAAAAGAGACCTTTATGCCTCTTACAACAAAATAGAACCTTAAAAGATGGGAGAGCTACAGCAGGGAAATTCATACCATCCTGATTTCAGCATTGGAGACAAAAATTAAACCAAGGTTCCCCACACCCAACAATTCCTGACTGCGTGAAAAGCTTCAATCCGAGGCCTGTGGCTGGAGCTCTGATGACTTGAAGCATCTGCTGCCCCGCAGTCAGGAGATGATATTCTCCTGTCAAGACTCATCCTGACGAAGCCGCTAGTGGAGCCTCTCTAAGTTTCCCAAATGGCACACCGATGGAAAGTCTTCGAAGGATGATGACAGTGCGACTTAAAGTACCCAAACCGAGCACACAAGAAGCAAGGGGGGTCGTCCAACTAATAGAATATGGGATTGAAAAGAAGACTTTTCTGAGACAGGATCCTCCGATTCTCCCTTGTCACCAGATGGGGAACCATCCCAAACACCAAAAATAAATGGTCCTGGAACCCTGGACGAAGACCCCACACAAGAGAAACTTTAACTGATTCCAAGACGCTACCTCTGGAGAAAATGGAATCAACCCCTTGGCATATCCCACGTAGGCCTTCACAGCTTGTTGGCCTTACTCGACATCCACTAGTTCTGCCACCTTCCTCGCCTTTACTTCCTCGGGTATAAACCATCGGACGAGCGTCACCTTAAACACCTTCCAAGACGCACCATCATGCAACAATGATGGGATTATTTCCTCCACCAATCCAAAGTTTCACCTTCATACGGACCAGAACCAACACGGACTATCATAGATTTGGGAGTTCCCAATAACCTGAAAACACCCATGAATTCACCATGCCAGTCTACTACCTTTGATAGATCATGATCACCAAGGAATATGAACAAAAACCTAAAATAATTCAATTCCACCACCCCGCTAAGAGTCTGGGTAGAACCAATAACTAGAAGAGGCTCACTAGAAACTTCTGGGACTTTTCTGGGAAGCATACTCAAAACAAGAGGCACGAATCCAAATCAAAGGTTATCATAAATCAAAATTCCACACCACAATCACAGACGAATGCTCAAACTCAAATCACTATTACAACTGCAATTCGGTATGTCAAAACCAAGAACTCACAAAAAAGAATACCCAACACGAAAAGAGAATGCTAAACAATTTCTCACTCACTTTTCTAAACATCTGAAAAACCGTTCTTGGAAACCATTTTTCAACAACCAAAACCACTTAAATATCCACCATTGATATCCCATGAAGTCTCAGACATACATATACAGTTCTAGCTCAAGCACCCATCCACTCACATCATCAATTCCCCCACTTTCCACATGCGCACCTCAATGTATGTGATCACTCATAGGAATACCAAGGGTCAATTCAAGACACTTCTCATTTTCCAAACAGATCATTCAACATAAAGCACAAATCCCCAACCAATTTGAAAAAGTAACTCATCATCAAAGCAATACATTTCCAATTTCCAAAACATTTTTCCAATTCACATTCCAAAAACTGTTAATGAGATTCCAAAAAAACTTCCAAAACGCATCCCATTTTCCCTTTTGAAACCACCTTCACAAAAATCCATTTTCATTTTTGAGATGTACTCACACCAACCAAAATGAAGGTTAAACATAACTCACATTAAAACATCCAAAAATAAGGGACTAGTGGTTACACCAACCCGGTAACATGGCTTAGCATGCCATGCTCCTTGTGAGCATCAACAATAGGAAGCATCTTGAACCGTGCATTCGGGTCGTACATGGGTCGCTACTCCAAGCAGGCTCGTCGCGTAACATCGGATTACTTCCCTTGTCATCCCTCATCCACACAGACCAAGCAAAAGAAAAACTCAAATCTCATACTACCTCTGGAAACTCGAGTATCGGGACGGGCAAGGGTTCATGAAGTCCTTTTCAAACCTACCTCTCGAGTCCCGACACACCTAATCACCAAGCTACTTGACACCCCAAATAACAAGGGCCCCTTTGATACCATTTTTTCATGAACCAAGCCGGATCGTCATCCGACTCGACACCCGACCCGGTCCGTGACATGGCCCGAAGGGCGTTCCCGATCCCCATGGGCTGGAAACTAGTTCCGGGCATCAAAACAAAGAAGTTGGGAACGGTTTGGCCCATGAAAAAGATAAATAAACATAAACTGAACAAGCAGATAAATAAAGGAAAATAAACTGAACAACGTGGCAGCAGAAAAAGGAGTAAACAAAGAAACGTGGCATACCTCAGGTGACCCCATGGATCACTACAGTATGACAACCACACTCTCTCCCAAAAGCGATCTGAGACTGAAACCTGTAACTGATAATTAAAGTAGGAATGAGAACCGAGATGCTCAGTAGGAAAGCCAAAATATAACCACGTCCTATGCCTCCGCCTTTATTAAGAAACACAACTATGCCAGTTTGAAAATAATCCATAATAAAATAATGTTTTCCATTCTTTTAAAATTCAAGTAATGAGTTTGCATTTTTTTTAAATAAAACATTTCACCCTTACTACATTTTCCAAATAGGTTCCAAGAATGCATTAACAATTCAAAATGAAAAGAAACCAGTTTGGATTAAAATATGGTTTTCACAAATAAGGCATCAAGTATGAAACAACTGAAAAGAAAGTTACATCGTTAGCAGCATGACAAAAATGAGCACCATGGGTATTCCCTATAGTAAGCTAGAACAAGTGGGAACCTAAAGACCTCCTACCTCAGTGAAACGTGGCTTAGAAGACCACGACCCTCAGAAAACGAGGCTTAGAAGGCCACGACCCTCAGAAAACGTGGCTTAGAAGACCACGACCCTCAGAAATTCATATGTTTAGTTAGTGTTGTTCCGTCAATCCTGCTAGACAAACCAGGACGAACCCCTGCCGTGTCATCTAGCGTACTAGTCCTGGTCACCCACCTAGATACCCGGGTTTCCCATTGTGCTCTATTTCAAAATGGTGGTTAGTTTTCTTTATCATGCAATCAAACAATTACATTGTACTTTCCTTATCTAGAACTCATACAACCTCTCACAACTGCTCTCCCTACTTAAGTGCATTCCCCCTCTTTACATCACACAATCACGCACAAGACTTTACACTAGGCACATATATCACAAACCGCTCATAAACACTTGCATCACATTTTATTTTCAAATTTAGGGGAATGACTCAAAAAGGATTTTCTATTTTCGCAGACCAAATATTAATGTGCCAAACAAGCCTCAATAGAGGTTTTTCTATTTCATAAAACATTCTTAAGATTCCAAACATGCATAATTACATAAAGGGAACACTTTTTACAATCAACCGGCCAAAAGGCCAAACACCTTTGGAAGTACACCTTACCAATTCAAAACCACTTAAGAAATCAATTTTTTCAAGAAAAGTCACTTAAGACCAACGGCTTTGAAATACATTTCAATTTTCCCAATACAAGGCATAATAGTTTCTAGCAACCGCAATCAGATTCCATATCATGTGTATATAGCATAGTGTAAACCATATTTTTAAAACAATCAAGGAATTATGAATTTCAAATTAAAAGCTTAGGCATAGAGGACCTACCTCAAACTTGTCGCTATCTGTCAATGGCCACTCGAACTGACACTTGGCGCACACACGCACATGCATTTATACATATATATATATATAGACACACCCCTGGCTGCATTTCCCATATTCCCCACGCCATGAGGAAATATGTGGAAAGAGGGAATATATATGTACATGCCTTACCCTATGCATGTACATGTAGGATTCCTCGACACGCGCGGCCCAACGCACTACACATGTAATTTAATAAAACAAATAAACACATAAACAATCTATAAAACATTTTAGAAAAACACATCACATTAACGCACGCAGATAAAACAAGATACGATGCACCCCAAGAACCATATTTACACACATGGATACCATTCTGAGACAATACACACACCAATAGAACTCCAAAAAACTATTTGCAACTCCTTTACAACGTAACAAATCATTAAAACATTTTATGAAACAATTATAAATAACAATATGAGACTTTTTTATCAAGAACACACCCAAAGCCAACTTCAACAATCAAGAGCACATTGAAACCATAACAAAACACTAACTGCAGTCTTTCCACACTTTGATAAACCAACAATTCATTTTATAAAATTGTGATAAGAATCTTGACACAGGTTTTCAAATAAAACACCTCGTATCTCATATTAAGATACCACTTTAAAATCAAAAGTATTACAAATTGTCTTAAATCTATTTTTGCACCACATAAACAATTAAATATATTAATGAAACACTTACTATAACATTTTTAAGGTGTGATTCAATGTTTTACCACAAAACTACACCAAAATAATTATGTTTGAAATCCAACACACACGACTCCATATAAAAATACACTATGCACCCTCTGCACATGTTGATAAGCTAACTGCAACATTTATTAAATCACTAACAACAAATTAAATGTTTGTTTTTTTAGCAAGAACACACTTATAACATATATACATGTTACCAAACAATTAAACACATATAAAAACTTCAATGAAAACTACCTTAGCACCACATAAATTAACTGAACAATTTGTTAAATTAATTAAACTTGCAATTTAATTCATCAAATAATGATTATATGCGAAACCACCTACCTCTGCGTTGATTTCCCCAAAACATTGTTGCGCGACTTCAAACATGGTGCAAAACTTCAATCGCACCTCAATACACACCATAACCAAATCCAATCAAACCCTAAAACAACAATAGGACCAAATAAAATCATAATCGAACCCAAAAACAAGATATCAAACAAAAGTAACAAGATCAGACAAAACCTCATTCGAAACCCTAATCGCAAAACGACAGGATGCATGAAACAATCAAAATAAATGAAACGCACCTATGGAAGTGGATCCAGAAACTAATCCATCACAACGAAGAGGTGTTCGAGGTACACTGCCCCAAAAAAAGTGGCATGAACTTCATCTCACATCAAACGCAATTCAACCAACTTAGCTAAACCAAAGTGAGGCGTGTAGGACATGGGAGGGCAGGGCACCGACCAACAGCATGCAGGGAGGAGGCCAAGCAGGCTTGACGCGAAGGGGAAGGGCTGTACGGAACGGTTCGGTGTGAGGCACTATTGTGCGGCATGATGCAGGTCGGCACGAAGGTGCTCGGGCAGTGCGAAGGGTGATTCGTTGGGGCGCTGGGGCGAGGCTTCTCCGGAGAGGGAGACCGGCGGTGGCCGGTGGTGCGAGGCCGAAGGGCGGTGTGGGATCCGTCCACCTGAGGAGGGAGGCGGCGCAAGAAAAGGCTGCGCAGGAGGAGGTCGGGCAAGAGGGGTCGGCGCTGGAAAGTCTATCACGGGAGAGGGAGGTCGGCGGCGGCCAGTGGTGTGAGGCAACAAGGCAGGCCGGGGCAAGGCTGGCCGGTGCGAGGAAGGTCGGGGTGAGGTTGGCTGGCGCGAAGTCACCCTGGTCCAGTGAGAGGAGGAAGAGTAGCCGACCTAGGGTTTTTTTGCTGGAGGCAGCGTGAACCAGGTGAGGGAAAAATCATAGTGCACCGAGGGAGGGATGAAATGAGAGAAAAAAAAAGAACGGAAAAAGAAATAAATAAAACTTAAAATAAAAAAAACTAAAAAAAATATAATCATAATAATAATACTCAAAATAACTATTAATTAATCTCAATAATTAACCTCAATTTAATCTAATTAATTTTAATAAAGTTAACAGTAACAAATTAATTAAAATACCAAAAATGATAACGATAATATAAATTATAATAATTATATATATATATATTCCATTAGTCTAGTTAGCCACCCGTGCACCGGGCAGGCCATACGTCAAACTGGCGAAGCCACACGGATTCGTCTGTGCCCTGCCCGTGTGCCGGACATTGCGAAGCCAAAAAAAACGATCGCTCGTCAGAGACAAATTTCAACTTGGACTCAGCACGTAATGAAAACGAGGTTTGAAATAGTTAAATTAATTATAATAATTAAATTTTTGAGATCAGGGTGTGACAATTATCCCCACCAAAAAAACTTTCTGCCCCCATAAAGTCACCCAGGCAAACGAGGAATCAAACTCGAGTTTGAAATTGAACGAGGCCAACAAAATCACGAACTCTGTATGAATTTTAACTCCATCAGTCACACCCGACCAACTCTGATTGAAACTGAAAATAGAAGAACCATCAGGAAACGAGGAGGGTTCTCCCAACCACAAGAACCCAACTAGTACAACCGACATTGAGACTCTTAGCATGAACTAACTCTGGAACTGCTAACTTGATCCACGAGGGAAGTGCCACACAGGCCAAACCTCGAAAAAAGGCAGGACAAGATTCATGGTGAGTCTCCCCACTATTTAAGAACCGACTAGCATAAACCAACCAGTATAAACCGACATGAGAACTTCCAATCCCAAACAAGAAACCACTGCGACATGAGAAAACCCACAGAAGAATTCTACCAAAAAGCGAACTTAACCATGACTCATCATTTCCACAAGAGATGAGCATCTCCAAAACGAGCATGTACTAAAACAAAACGGGTCACACTTGAGGAGGTGCAACTACTGGAATTACATGAAAACAAGATCACTATGCCTTTTTACAACCACAGTGGGGTATCTAAAGAACAAAGATCTCAATGAGAAAAAGAGACCTTTACGCCTCTTACAGAAAAATAGAACCTTCAAAGATGGGAGAGCTACAACCGGGAAATTCGAACCGTCCCCATTTCAGCATTGGAGACAAAAATTAAACCAAGGTTCCCCACACCCAACGATTCCTGACTGCCTGAAGAGCTTCACTCTGAGGCCTGTGTCTGGAGCTCTGATGTCTTGAAGCATCTGTTTCCCCATAGTTAGGAGATGATATTCTCCTGTCAAGACTCCTCCTGACAAAGCCGCTAGCGGAGCCTCTCTATGTTTCCCAAATGGAACACCGACGACAAGTCTTCGAAGGATGATGACAATGTGACTTAAAGTACCCAAACCGAGCACACAAGAAGCAAAGGGGGGTCGTCCAACTAATAGAAGATGGGATTGAAAAGAAGACTTGTCCGAGACAGGTTCCTCCGATTCTCCCTCGTCACCGGATGGGGAACCTTCCCAAACACCAAAAAGAAATGGTTCTGGAACCCTGGACGAAGACCCCACACAAGATAATCTTTAACTGATTCCAAGACGCTACCTCTGGATAAAATGGAATCTACCACTTGGCATACCCCACGTAGGCCTTCACAGCTTGTTGGCCTTACTCGACACCCACTAGTTCTGCCACTTTCCTCCCCTTTACTTCCTCGGGTATAAACCATAGGACGAGCATCGCCTTAAACACCTTCCAAGATGCACCATCATGCAACGGCGCTGGGATTATTTCCTCCACCAATCCAAAGTTGCACCTTCAAACGGACCCGAACCAACACGGACTCCCATAACATTGGGAGTTCCCAATAACCTGAAAACACCCACGACTTCACCATGCCAGTCTACTACCTTCGATAGATCATTATCACCATGGAATATGAACAACAACCAAAAATAATTCAATTCCACCACCCCGCTAAGAGTCTAGGTAGAACCAATAACTAGAAGAGGCTCACTAGAAACTTCTCGGACTTTTCTGGGAAGCATACTCAAAACAAGAGGCACGAATCCGAATCAAAAGTTATCATAAATCAAAATTCCACACCACAATCACAAACGAAAGCTCAAACTCAAATCACTATTACAACCACAATTTGGTACATCAAAACCAAGAACTCACGAAAAAGAATACCCAACACGAAAAGAGAACACTAAACAATTTATCACTCACTTTTCTAAACATCTGAAAAACCCTTCTTGGAACATTTTTCAGCAACCAAAACCACTTAAATATCCACCATTGATATACCATGAATTCTCACACATACATATACAGTGCTACCTCAAGCACCCATCCACTCACATCACCAATTCCCCCACTTTCCACATGCGCACCTCAATGTATGTGATCACTCATAGGAATACCAAGGGTCAATTCAAGACACCTCTCATTTTCAAAACAGATCATTCAGCATAAAGCACAAATTCCCAACCAATTTGAAAAAGTAACTCATCATCAATGAAATACATTTCCAATTTCCAAAAAAAAATTCCAATTCACATTCCAAAAAGTGTTAATGAGATTCCAAAACTTCTTCCAAAACACCTCCCATTTTCCCTTTTGAAACCACCTTCACAAAAATCCATTTTCATTTTTGAGATGTACTCACACCAAACAAAATGAAGGTTAAACATAACTCACATTAAAACATCCAAAAATAAGGGACTAGTGGTTACACCAACCCGGTAACATGGCTTAGCAGGCCATGCTCCAAGAAAGCATCAACCACAGGAAGCATCTTGAACCGTGCATTCGGGCCGTACATGGGTCGCTAATCCAAGCAGGCTCGTCGCGTAACATCAGATTACTTCCCTTGTCATCCCTCATCCACACAGACCAAGCAAAAGAAAAACTCAAATCCCATACTACCTCTGGCAACTCGAGTCTCAGGACGGGCAAGGGTTCATGACGTCCTTTCCGCACCTACCTCTCGAGTCCCGAAACACCTAATCACCAAGCTACATGACACCCCAAATAACAAGGGCCCCTTTGATACCATTTTTTCATGACCAAGCCGGATCGTCATCCGACTCGACATCCGACCCGGTCTGCGACATGGCCCGAATGGCGTTCCTGATCCCCATGGGCTAGCAACTAGTGCCAGGCATCAAAACAAACCATTTGGGAACGGTTTGGAATATTAAAAAGATAAATAAACATAAACTGAACAAGCTGATAAATAAAGGAAAATAAACTGAACAACGTGGCAACAGAAAAAGGAGTAAACAAAGAAACGTGGCATACCTCAGGTGACCCCATGGATCACCACAGTACAACAACCACACTCTCTCCCAAAAGTGATCCGAGACTGAAACCTGTAACTGAAAAGTAATGTAGGCGTGAGCACCGAGATGCTCTGTAGGAAAGTCAAAATATAACCACGTTCTATGCCTCCACCTTTATTAAGAAACCCAACTATGCCAGTTTGAAAATAAGCCTTAATAAAATAATGTTTTCCCTTATTTTCAAATTCAAGTAATGAGTTTTCATTTTTTTAAATAAAACATTTCACCCTTTCTACATTTTCCAAATAGGCTCCAAGCATGCATTAACATTTCAAAATGAAAAGAAACCAGTTTGGATTAAAATATGGTTTTCACAAACAAGGCATCAAGTATGAAACAACTGAAAATAAAGTTACATCGTTAGCAGCAGGACAAAAATGAGCACCATGGGTATTCCCTATAGGCAGCTAGAACATGTGGGAACCTAAAGACCTCGTACCTCAGTGAAACGTGGCTTAGAAGACCACGACCCTCAGAAAACGTGGCTTAGAAGTCCACAACCCTCAGAAAATGTGGCTTAGAAGACCACGAACCTTAGAAATTCATATGTTTAGTTAGTGTTGTTGGGTCAATCCTACTAGGCAAACCGGGACAAACCCTTGCCGTGTCATCTAGAATACTAGTCCTGGTCACCCACCTAGATACCCGGGTTTCCCATTGTGCTCTATTTTAAAATGGTGGTGTGTTTTCTTTATCAAGCAATCAACCAAGTACATTACACTTTCTTTATCTAGAACTCATACAACCTCTCACAACTGCTCTCCCTACTTAAGTGCATTCCCCCTCTTTACATCACACAATCACACACACGCCTTTACAATAGGAACATATATCACAAACCGCTCATAAACACTTGCATCACATTTTATTTTCAAATTTAGGGGAATGACTCAAAATGGATTTTCTATTTTCGCAAACCAAATCTTAAAGTTCCAAACGGGCCTCAATAGAGGTTTTTCTATTTCATAAAACATTCTTAAGATGCCAAACATGCATAATTACATAAAGGGAACACTTTTTACAATCAACCGGCCAAAAGGCCAAACACCTTTGGAAGTACACCTTACCAATTCAAAACCACTTAAGAAATCAATTTTTTTCAAGAAAAGTCACTTAAGACCAACGGCTTTGAAATACATTTCAATTTTCCCAATACAAGGCATAATAGTTTCTAGCAACTGCAATCAGATTCCATAGCATGTGTATATAGCATTGTGTAAAACATATTTTTAAAACAATCAAGCAATTATGAATCTCAAATTAAAATCTTAGGCATAGGGGACCTACCTCAAACTTGTCGCTATCTGTCAATGGGCACTCGAACTGACACTTGGCGCACACACGCACATGCATTTATACATATATATTTATACACCCCTGGCTTCATTGCCCATATTCCCCGCGCCATGAGGGAATATGTGCAAGGAGGGCTTATATATGTACATGCCTTACCCTATGCATGTACATGTAGGATTCCTCGACACGTGCAGCCCAACTCACTACACATATAATTTAATAAAACAAATAAACACATAAATAATCTATAAAAAATTTCATAAAAACACATCACATTAACTCACCCAGATAAAACAAGATATGATGCACCCCAAGAACCATCCTTTACACACATGGATACCATTTTGATACAATACACACACCAAAAGAACTCCAAAACAAAATCTGCACTTCCTTTACAACTTAACAAATCATTAAAACATTTTATGAAATAATTATAAATAAGAATATGAGACTTTTTTATCAAGAACGCACCCAAAGACAACTTCAACAACCAAGTGCACATTGAAACCATACCAAAACACTAACTGCAGTCTTTCCACACTTTGATAAACCAACAATACATTTTATAAAATAGTGATAAGAAGCTTGAAACGGGTTTTCAAATAAAACACATCGTATCTCATATTAAGATACCACTTTAAAATCAAAAGTTTAATAAATTGTCTTAAAACTATTTTTTCACCACATAAAAAATTAAATATATTAAAGAAACACTTACTATAACATTTTTAAGGTTTGATTCAATGTTTTACCACAAAACTACACCAAAATAATTTTGTTTGAAATCCAACGCACACGACTCCATATAAAAATACACTCTGCACCCTCTGCACATGTTGATAAGCTAACTGCAACATTTATTAAATCACTAATAGCAGATTAAATATTAGTTTTTTTTAGCAAGAACACACTTATAACATATAAACATGCTACCAAACAATTAAACACATATCAAACTTCAATGAAAACTACCTTACCACCGCATAAATTAACTGAACAATTTGTTAAATTAATTAAACTTGCAACTTAATTCATCAAATAATGATTATATGCGAAACCACATACCTCTGCATCGATTTCCCCAAAACATTGTTGCGTGACTTCAAACATGGTGCAAAACTTCAATCGCACCTTAATACACACCATAACCAAATCCAATCAAACCCTAAAACAACAATAGGAACAAATAAAATCAAAATCGAACCCAAAAACAAGACATCAAACAAAAGAAACAAGATCAGACAAAACCTCATACGAAACCCTAATCGAAAAATGAAAGTATGCATGAAGCAATCAAAATAAGTGATACGCACCTATGGAAGTGGATCCAGAAACTAATCCATCACAACGAAGAGGTGTTTGAGGTACACTGCCCCAAAAAAGTGGCATGAACTTCATCTCACATCAAACACAATTCAACCAACTTAGCTAAACCAAAGTGAGGCGTGTCGGACATGGGAGGGCAGGGCACCGACTAACAACATGCAGGGAGGAGGCCAAGCAGGCTTGACGCAAAGGGGAAGGGTTGTATGACACGGTTCGGTGCGAGGCGCTGCTATGAGGCGTGATGTAGGTCGGAACGAAGGTGCTCGGGTGGTGTGAAGGGTGCTTCGTCGGGGCGCTGGGTCGAGGCTTCGCCGGAGAGGGAGACCAGCGGCGGCTGGTGGTGCGAGGTAGAAGGGCGGCGTGGGCTCCATCCACCAGAGGAGGGAGGCGGCGCAAGAACAGGCTGCGCAGGAGGAGGCCGAGCAAGAGGGGTCGGCGCTGGAAAGTCTGTCATAGGAGAGGGAGGTCAGCGGCGGCCGGTGGTGCGAGTCAACAAGGCAGGCCGGGGCAAGGCTGGCCTGTGCGAGGAAGGTCGGGGCGAGGCTGGCCGGCGTGAAGTTTCCCTGGTCCTGCGAGAGGAGGAAGAGTAGCCAGCCTAGGGTTTTTTTGCTGGAGGTGGCGTGAACCAGGTGAGGGGAAAAGCATAGTGCGCCGAGGGAGGGAAAAAATGAAAGAAAAAAAAGAATTGAAAAAGAAATAAATAAAACTTAAAATAAAACAAACTAAAAACAAATATAATCATAATAATAATACTCAAAATAACTATTAATTAATCTCAATAATTAACCTCAATTTAATCTAATTAATTTTAATAAAATTAACAGTAACAAATTAATTTAAATACCAAAAATGATAACGATAATATATATTATAATAATTATATATATTTTTTTCCATTAGGCTAGTTAGCCACCCGTGCACCGGGCTGGCCATACGTCAAACTGGCGAAGCCACACGGATTCTTCTGTGCCCTGCCCGTGTTCCAGACATTGCGAAGCCAAAAAAACGATCGCTTATCAGAGAAAGCGCACAAATTTCAACTTGGACTCAGCACGTAATGAAAACGAGGTTTGAAATAGTTAAAATAATTATAATAATTAAATTTTTGAGATCGGGGTGTGACAATTCTCCCCCCCACAAAAACGTTCTGCCCCCAGAAAGTCACCCAGCCAAATGAGGAATCAAACTCGAGTTTGAAATTGAATGACGCCAAAAAAATCACGAACTCAGTATGAATTTTTACTTCATTAGTCACACCCGACCAACTATGAGGGAAACTCAAAAGAGAAGAACCATCAAGAAATGGGGAGGGTTCTCCCCACCACAAGAACTCGACTAGCACAACCGACATTGGGAATCTTAGCATGAACTAACTCTAGAACTGCTAAATTGATCCATGAGGGAAGCTCCACACAGGACAAACCTCGAGAAAAGGCAAGACAAGATTCATGGTGAGTCTCCCCACCATTTAAGAACCGACTAGCTTAAACCAACCAGTATAAACCGACATGAGATCTTCCAATCCCAAATGAGAAACCACTGCGACATGAGAAAACCCACAGAAGAATTCTCCCAAAAAATGAACTTAACCATGACTCATCATTTCCACAAGAGATGAGCATCTCAAAAACGAGCATGTACTAAAACAAAACGGGTCACACTTGAGGAGGCGCAACTACTGGAATTACATGAAAACAAGATCACCATGCCTTTTTACAACCACAGTGGGGTATCTAAAGAACAAAGACCGCAACGGGAAAAAGAGACCTTTACGCCTCATACAGCAAAATAGAACCTTCAAAGACGGGAGAGCTACAACAGGGAAATTCAGACCGCCCCGATTTCATCATTGGAGACAAAAATTAAACAAAGGTTCCCCACACCCAACGATTCCGGACTGCGTGAAGAGCTTCACTCCGAGGCCTGTCGCTGGAGTTCTGATGTCTTGAAGCATCTGCTACCCCGCAGTCAGGAGCTGATATTCTCCTGTCAAGACTCCTCCTGACGAAGCCGCTAGCGGAGCCTCTCTAACTTCCCAAATGGAACACCGACGGCAAGTCTTTGAAGGATGATGACAATGCGACTTAAAGTACCCAAACCGAGCACACAAGAAGCAAAGGGGGGTCGTCCAACTAATAGAAGATGGGATTGAAAATAAGACTTGTCCGAGACAGGTTCCTCCGATTCTCCCTCGTCACCGGATGGGGAACCTTCCCGAACACCAAAAAGAAATGGTCCTGGAACCCTGGACGAAGACCACACAGAAGATAAACATTAACTGATTCCAAGACGCTACCTCTGGAGAAAATGGAATCAACCCCTTGGCATATCCCACGCAGGCCTTCACAACTTGTTGGCCTTACTCGACACCCACTCGTTCTGCCACTTTCCTCGCATTTACTTCCTCGGGTATAAACCATCGGACGAGCATCGCCTTAAACACCTTCCAAGACGCACCATCATGCAACGACGCTGGGATTATTTCCTCCACCAATCCAAATTTTCACCTTCAAACGGACGCGAACCAACACGAACTCGCATAGCTTTGGGAGTTCCCAATAACCTGAAAACACCCACGACTTCACCATGCCAGTCTACTACCTTGGATAGATCATGATCACCACGTAATATGAACAACAACCGAAAAGAATTCAATTCCACCACCCCGTTAAGAGTCTGGGTAGAACCAATAACTAGAAGAGGCTCACTAGAAACTTCTGGGACTTTTCTGGGCAGCATACACAAAACAAGAGGCACGAATCCGAATCAAAAGTTATCATAAATCAAAATTCCACACCACAATCACAAACAAAAGCTCAAACTCAAATCACTATTACAACCACAATTCAGTACGTCAAAACCAAGAACTCACAAAAAAGAATAACCAACACGAAAAGAGAACGTTAAACAATTTCTCACTCACTTTTCTAAACATCTGAAAAACCCTTCCTGGAAACCATTTTTCAGCAACCAAAACCACTTCAATATCCACCATTTATATCGCATGAAGTATCACACATACATATACAGTGCTAGCTCAAGCACCCATCCACTCACATCAACAATTCCCCCACTTTCCACATGCGCACCTCAATGTATGTGATCACTCATAGGAATACCAAGGGTCAATGCAAGACACTTCTCATTTTCAAAACAGATCATTTAGCATAAAGCACAAATTCCCAACCAATTTGAAAAAGTAACTCATCATCAAAGAAATACATTTCCAATTTCCAAAACATTTTTCCAATTCACATTCCAAAAAGTGTTAATGAGATTCCAAAACAACTTCCAAAACACCTCCCATTTTCCCTTTTGAAACCACCTTCAGAAAAATCCATTTTCATTTTTGAGATATACTCACACCAACCAAAATGAAGGTTAAACATAACTCACATTAAAACATCCAAAAATAAGGGACTAGTGGTTACACGAACATGGTAACATGGCTTAGCAGGCCATGCTCCAAGCGAGCATCAACCATAGGAAGCATCTTGAACCGTGCATTCGGGTCGTACATGGGTCGCTACTCCAAGCAGGCTCGTCGCGTAACATCGGATTACTTCCCTTGTCATCCCTCATCCACATAGACCATGAAAAAAAAAATCTGAAATCCCATACTACCACTGGAAACTCGAGTCTCGGGACGGGCAAGGGTTCATGACGTCCTTTCCGCACCTACCTCTCGAGTCCCGACACAACTAATCACCAAGCTACTTGACACCCCAAATAACAAGGGCCCCTTTGATACCATTTTTTCATGAACCAAGCCGGATCGTCATCCGACTCGACACCCGACCCGGTCCGTGACATGGCCCGAAGGGCGTTCTCGATCCCCACGGGTTGGCAACTAGTGTCGGGCATCAAAAAAAACTAGTTGGGAACGGTTTGGCCCATGAAAAAGATAAATAAACATAAACTGAACAAGCAGATAAATAAAGGAAAATAAATTGAACAACGTGGCAGCAGAAAAAGGAGTAAACAAAGAAACGTGGCATACCTCATGTGACCCCATGGATCACCACAGTACGACAACCACACTCTGTCCCTAAAACGATTCGAGATTGAAACCTGTAACTGAAAAGTAAAGTAGGCATGAGCACCGGGATGCTCAGTAGGAAATCCAAAATATAACCACGTCCTATGCCTCCGCCTTTATTAAGAAACCCAACCATGCCAGTTTGAAAATAAGCCATAATAAAATAATGTTTTCCCTTCTTTTCAAATTCAAGTAATGAGTTTTCATTTTTTAAATAAAACATTTCACCCTTACTAAATTTTCCAAATAGGTTCCAATCATGCATTGACATTTCAAAATGAAAGGAAACCAGTTTGGATTAAAATATGGTTTTCACAAACAAGGAATCAAGTATGAAACAGCTGAAAAGAAAGTTACATCGTTAGCAGCATGACAAAAATGAGCACCATGGGTATTCCCTATAGGCATCTAGAACAAGTGGGAACCTAAAGACCTCATACCTTAGTGAAACATGGCTTAGAAGACCACGACCCTCAAAAAACGTGGCTTAGAAAGCCACGACCCTCAGAAAACGTGGCTTAGAAGACCACGACCCTCAGAAATTCATATGTTTAGTTAGTGTTGTTGCGTCAATCCTGCTTGAAAAACCGGGACGAACCCCTACCATGTCATCTAGCGTACTAGTCCTGGTCGCCCACCTAGATTCCCAGGTTTCCCATTGTGCTCTATTTCAAAATGGTGGTGAGTTTTCTTTATCAAGCAATAAAACAAGTACATTACACTTTCTTTATCTAGAACTCTTACAAACTCTCAAAACTGCTCTCCCTACTTAAGTGAATTCCCCCTCTTTACATCACACAATAATGCACAAGCCTTTACACTAGGCACATATATCACAAACCGCTCATAAACACTTGCATCACATTTTATTTTAAAATTTAGGGGAATGAATCAAAAGGGATTTTCTATTTTCGCAAACCAAATCTTAAAGTGCCAAACGGGCCTCAATAGAGGTTTTTCTATTTCATAAAACATTCTTAAGATGCCAAACATGCATAATTACATAAAGGGAACACTTTTTACAATCAACCGGCCAAAGGCCAAACACCTTTGAAAGTACACCTTACCAATTCAAAACCACTTATGAAATCAATTTTTTTCAAGAAAAGTCACTTAAGACCAACGCCTTTGAAATACATTTCAATTTTCTTAATATAAGGCATAATAGTTTCTAGCAACCGCAATCAGATTCCATAGCATGTGTATATATCATAGTGTAAAACATATTTTTAATATAATCAAGCAATTATTAATTTCAAATTAAAAGCATAGGCATAGGGGACCTACCTCAAACTTGTCGATATCTGTCAATGGCCACTCGAACCGACAGTTGGCGCACACATGCACATGCATTTATACATATATATATATACACCCCTGGCTGCATTGCCCATATTCCCCGTGCCATGAGGGAATATGTGCAAAGAGGGAATATATATGTACATGCCTTACCCTATGCATGTACTTGTAGGATTCCTCGACACACGCGGCCCAACGCACTACACATATAATTTAATAAAACAAATAAACACATTAACAATCTATAAAACATTTCATAAAAACACATCACATTAACGCACCCAGATAAAACAAGATACGATGCACCCCAAGAACCATCCTTTACACACATTGATACCATTTTGAGACAATAAACACACCAAAAGAACTCCAAAACAGAATTTGCACCTCCTTTACAACTTAACAAATCATTAAAACATTTTATGAAACAATTATAAATAACAATATGATACTTTTTTATCAAGAACGCACCCAAAGCCAACTTCAACAACCAAGCGCACATTGAAACCATACCAAAACACTAACTGCAGTCTTTCCACACTTTGATCAACCAACAATACATTTTATAAAATAGTGATAAGAATCCTGACATGGGTTTTCAAATAAAACACATCGTATCTCATATTAAGATACCACTTTAAAATCAAAAGTATAATTAATTGTCTTAAAACTATTTTTGCACCACATAAACAATAAAATATATTAAAGAAACACATACTATAACATTTTTAAGGTGTGCTTCAATGTTTTACCACAAAAATACACCAAAATAATTTTTGTTTGAAATCCAACGCACACGACTCCATATAAAAATACACTCTGCACCCTCTGCACATGTTGATAAGCTAACTGCAACATTTATTAAATCACTAACAACAGATTAAATGTTATTTTTTTTAGCAAGAACACACTTATAACATATAAACATGCTACCAAACAATTAAACACATATCAAACTTTAAAGAAAACTACCTTATCACCACATAAATTAACTGAACAATTTGTTAAATTAATTAAACTTTCAATTTAATTCATCAAATAATGATTATATGCGAAACCACCTACCTCTACGTCGATTTCCCCAAAACATTGTTGCGTGACTTCAAACATGGTGCAAAACTTCAATCGCACCTCAATACACACCCTAACCAAATCCAATCAAACCGTAAAACAACAATAGGACCAAATAAAATCAAAATCGAACACAAAAACAAGACATCAAACAAAAGTAACAAGATCAGACAAAACCTCATACGAAACCCTAATCTCAAAACGACAGGATGCATGAAACAATCAAAATAAATGAAACGCACCTATGGAAGTGGATCCAAAAACCAATCCATCACAACGAAGAGGTGTTCGAGGTACACTGCCCAAAAAAAAAGTGGCATGAACTTCATCTCACATCAAATGCAATTCAACCAACTTAGATAAACCAAAGTGAGGCGTGTCGGACATGGGAGGGCCTGGCACCGACCAACAGCACGCAAGGAGGTGGCCAAGCAGGCTCGACACGAAGGGGAATGGTTTTACGGCGCGGTTCAGTGCGAGGCACTGTTGTGCGGCGTGATGCAGGTCGGCATGAAGGTGCTTAGGCAGTGCAAAGGGTGCTTCGTCGGGGCGCTGGGGCGAGGCTTCGCCGGAGAGGGAGACCGGCGGCGACCAGTGGAGCGAGGCAGAAGGGCGGCGCAGGCTCCGTCCGCCTGAGGAGGGAGGCGGCGCAAGAACAGGCTGCGCAGGAGGAGGCCGTGCAAGAGGGGTCGGTGCTGGAAAGTCTGTCACGGGAGAGGGAGGCCGGCGGCGGCCGGTGGTGCGAGGCTACAAGGCAGGCCGGCGCAAGGCTGGACGGTGCGAGGAAGGTCGGGGCGAGGTTGGCCGGCGTGAAGTCTCCCTTGTCTAGCGAGAGGAGGAAGAGTAGCCGGCCTAGGGTTTTTTTGCTGTAGGCGGCGTGAACCAGGTGGGGGAAAAAGCATAGTCCACCGAGGGAGGGAAGAAATGAGAGAAAAAAAAGAATAGAAAAATAAATAAATAAAACTTAAAATAAAACAAACTAAAAACAAATATAATCATAATAATAATACTCAAAATAAATATTAATTAATCTCAATAATTAACCTCAATTTAATCTAATTAATTTTAATAAAGTTAACAGTAACAAATTAATTTAAATACCAAAAATGATAATGATAATATAAATTATATTAATTATATATATATTTTTTCCATTAGGCTAGTTAGCCACCCGTGCACCGAGCAGGCCATACGTCAAACTGGCGAAGCCACATGGATTCGTCTGTGCCCTACCCGTGTGCCGGACATTGCGAAGCCAAAAAAACGATCGCTTATCAGAGAAAGCACACAAATTTCAACTTGGACTCAGCACGTAATGAAAGTGAGGTTTGAAATAGTTAAAATAATTATAATAATTAAATTTTTGAGATCGGGGTGTGACACATAGGAAGTGCAATGATGATGTTGGAAGCTGAATCGACACAGTTTGGGAGAAATAATTCTTCATTTGAACATTATGTGGATAATCAAAATGAGTTTTCGGGGAGGATCGAAAACCCGAAACCTCTAAAAACATTAATGGAATGGCGGCATAACTTAGGATCTTAAATTTCGAGGAAAATTAATGGGAGGGATTAAGAATACGAGGATCAACCAAATCACTAGATTAAGAACCTATGATTGTGGATAAACACGATGAATAGGGCGTGTTCTGTGAAGAACACTGTGTATGGGGCCAGCTCAGTGGTGGTTAGGGTTCCGCGTTATAGAAATCAATGACAAGGTATGTGACCCACATCACAAAGAATGTGGGTCTTTAGGTGCCACTGGATGTGTATCTCAGATGATACATGGACATGGTGTGTATTACACATCATTTACTCCACCACATGCTAAGACCAGGAAAGTTATGTGGCTTCCTCCGTGTACCAGTACACTAGTTAGAAGAAATCGGATGAAACTGTGTATAGGTAGATAGCGAACATACACTGAGTGCCCCCTAGATAGTAGGACATGTTTTTATACTCTTTTAAATTTCCTGAATGTCTCTTTTTACATGAAATTCTCTTTACTACATGGGTTGTTTACATAGGATGTACCTGGGGTCAGAGGATACGGTGTGTAACATGACTAAACACCGTGTACTTTCTTGTAAATGTCTTGATATCATTGTCCATTATACCTTGAACAAGTCTAATTTCAGTTAGTTCCCCCTTTTATCGTTCCCCTATAGGTTAGGTATCATTCCAATCCACCGAAGTATGATCCTTTTAGCAGAACATTCTTGATAGTGTCAAAGTCCCTCTAAGAGGCCTAGAGCGGGATCCTCTACCCTTTTATTCCCCTTGGTATAGTTAGGTATCAATGAAAAAAATAAAAAATGACACTTATCCTTTACGTAGTAGGTGAATCTAGAGGAGTTTTGGTATAATCCAAGGCCCTAGCAGTGATCCTCATACCTATACCATGATCTTTCACAGTGTTCTCCCAGAATTAGTGTATCTGTTCTATCTTAAGATCAATCAGTGCATCTATATCTCTCTTGAAACATTCCAACAATCGTTCCTTCTTAGACAGAATTCATTAGAGATATCACACTTGTTGAGGGTGTTCTCCCAGACAATTGCTTCATGGAATCTTCATACTAAAATCCTAGCATGAGTATGTGGGTCATTGTGACATAAATTTAGACCACGAGCCTAAGATTTATGTATATTAGGATGTTTATCTTGTTATATTTTATATATACATATACTATGCAGAGATAATGGTACCTTAATTTTTGTAATGATATTCGGTTTTTAGGAACTCATACTATGTATTGTTATACTCACCCCCGCACGAGCATTGATGTAACATGTTGTGTCTTGTGAAGCTTTGAGGCATTTCGATGAAGTCCAGTGAGGAGCAGGATTGAACTGATATTTGCAATACTCCTTAGAGGACAAGGTGTTCCTACGACTATGATCAGCAATCCCACTACCTATTACTGGCTACAATGTTTCACATTGTATTTTTCAAACTCATACATTTGGTGGGCTTGTTTTCTTGCTCAGTTTATATTCCACACCTCACATCTGGTTGTACATTGTTAGTTGGGTTTAGTTGTATGCATTCATTTTTGTTCATTAGTATTTTTTACATTTCATCATTTCTGGGATTGGATATTTGTGTATGTGTACAATTACATAGGCAATTACTCCCATGTTAGTGATATTCATACTCAGTTCTAGTCAACAGCCCCTATCCTATTAAAGGTGGGCTTGGGGAGTCACGACGTAACCCCCCCCCCCCCCGAACGGTTCATGAAAGTGTGGTATCAGAGATGGTTGGTTCAACCTTTAGACCCAGAGTCTGTGAGATTTTTTAGGGGAAATATTTTTGAGTGTATCATGTAGGATTTCAGTCCAAGGACTCCAGTGTTGGAATGGGTGGCCGATGTATCCATACACCCAGAATCTGATAACCTTCTTTTTCACTCGGTACATGAGAAAACTGGTTAAAGGGAAAAAATAATGGAACACTTATCATATATTAATGAGTTTTGGATTCCATGTCCTTGTTGATTTAGCACTCCAGATATACTCATTGACCATGGTACATCATATTTCTTTATAGGATGCCTCTATGATGCATACTAGATATGATTCAGTAGATCGATCACGAGGATGACCCCCTAAGTGAAGAGGCTTCGATTCAGGGTCCAATTACATAGGTGTTACCTATAGGTGGTGCACTAGTTATGCCACCACTAGTGGAGAAGCACGTGGTACCTAAAGTTATAAAAGATAAGGAGCACATGTAGAGTGCATTCCATGAGTTCCAGAGAAAGAGTCCCCTCATGTTCCAACATGATCCCAACCCTCATGTAGCTGAGGAGTGTCTTGAGGCAATGACCAAATAATTCTGTCTAGTGAGGACATGAACAGACCAGATGGTGATCCTAAGAGCTAGCCTTCTTCATGGTATGGCATGGTGATAGTGGAGTTTGACCACAAAGACCCATCACGAGGAGAATCTTTTGTGGACGGAGTTCAAGAGACTCTTTGGATAGGATTTCACTCCAATTATGCTAAGGTAAGGGCCTATCCAGGTGCTTGTTCAGCTCTAGCATGGTAGTTTGATGGTGGATAACTATTCATCAGGATCTACCAACCTCACCAGTTACTTGACCAACATGGTAAGGAACAATAATTTATAGCTCGTACATTTGAGAGAGGTTTATGATAGGACATCCAAGCTAGTGTCGTGCCACTAAAAATTCTAACTTATAAACGTGTATTCTAGTGATATTTGGTTGTTGAGAGCTTCTTAGCTGAGCAGATAAAACTAGTAGTAGTCTGTAGTAGGTACACATGTGTAGAGTCCTCGGATGTAGGGAGCTGATGCCATCCATAGGGTTTAGGATGTGGGATACATCATAAGAGGAACCAGCAAAATGGATATTCAATCTATAGCTCTTAGGATAGATATATTTTAGCTAAGGAGTGGTTATTCTACTCATGTAAGGGAAAGTAGAATCTTTCTAGAGACTGTCCAACCAATCGATGTGCTAATAGGGAGTTTATGGATGAACTATCAAAGAAGATGAAAAGAGTGGACCACGTAGACCCTCCAGGTGGAAGGCGTGGAAGAGGTACAAGGAGATATGTACGATGTGGAAGATGCATTCAAATACTTCCACCACCACCCCTAGGGGGTCTTCACCAGAACCAAGGAGCTTGGGGAAAGGGGCGGGGGCAACGAAATGTGGTCGAGGCATATGACCCATGGACTCCATGGATAATCTTATGTATGATATGTAGCATTTAAACCTTTTATTTCGTACATATGGACATGGTTTCTAGTCATTATTTCCTCACCACATTTCTTGTGTGAAACACTGAGATTATGGTACATTTGTTGATTAAACATTTACTCATAGATACACCTATGGTAGGAGACAAAATGATCACCCATCTTTTTCGAAATTTTTATTTTACCATTTCAATTGAGAGTTTCAGTTAGAACCACTTATTGGAAGTGTTGAGGCCTTATGCTGTCATTCTTGGTATGGATTGGTTATCTTTAGTCCCTTCCCAGATTGACTGTTTTTTGTGAAGAGTGTGTTTTTTTAGTGACGGAACATGTTTTTCCATTATCGAGGAAAAGGAGACCCATGAAGCATAAGAGGGACTCATAAATAGGAGGTTGGAGCTATTCAGTCATGTTTTTTCTTTCCTTCCCAATAGAGTAGTGTATTTTATGAGATTTCAGTTCCCAATAGTAGTGCAGGAGTACGAGGAAGTATTTCAAAATGATGTTCCAAGACTACCTCCCTACTGAAAGATCAACTTCTGTATCGACATGTACCTCGAGACAACACCAATATCCTCACTAGCATATCTGATGGCTCCGACAGAGATTTTCAAGTTGAGGGTGCAGTTGGATGGTTTTCCTAGAATGGGATTCCTAAGACCCAGTGTTTCACCCTAGGAATCCCTAGTCTTGTTTTCCATGAAGGGAGATGGTTTTTGAGGTTTTGAATGGATTACCAGCACTTGAACTAGATAAACATGAATAACACTTATCCATTGACGAGGATCAAAGTCCTTTTCGATCAGCTGAGAGTGGTATAGTGGTTCATGAAGGTTGGCCTTCAATTATTTTACCACCAGTTACGAGTACAAGATGTGGATATACAAAAGACTACATTAAAGTTTCAATACAAATATTATGAGTACTTAGTGATTCCCTTTGGCATGAAAAATTTCTCTGCAATGTTCCTAGGACTCATGAACCAAATTTTCTAGCCACACATTGACATATTTTTATTAGTCTTCACCACTGAAATCAATGTGTACTCAGAATCATAGGAGGAGCATGTGAGACACCTACAGATGGTTATAGATGTACATTGTCAGAACCACCTTTATGGGAATCTCTTGAAGTTCCAAATATTGATTCATGAGGACCATATATTGGGACATGTCATCTCTATATATGGAGTAGCAGTGGACACAACCAATGTGGAGGCAGTGTTGGTATGGGAGCCACCTAGGAGCATGATGGAGATGCAGAGCTCCAATGGTTTGGAAGGATATGACTTGATATTCATTTTGGATTTCTCCTATATATAAAAATCACATAAATATTTGACCCAAAAAGGACAATCTTTCATATGGATGGAGAAGTACCAATATGCATTCCAAAAGTTGAGGCGGAGTTGGACGAGCACCCTAATCTTGAGATTCCCAGAGGATAGTGTCAATTACATAGTCTTTTTTGATGCATCAAGCAATGGGAATGGCTATGTCCTGACGTAGAGACAAGAAGTGATTTTTTATGGTTCACACAAGATGAGTCCACATGAGTAGAACTATGTCGCCCATGAACTTGAGTTGGAAGCAATAGTCTTCGTGTTGAAGATGTGGTGGATCTACCTGATGGGAGGTCATTTTATCATCTACTCTGACTGCAAGAGCCACAAGTACTTATTCTCATAGGAATATATGAATCTAAGGTAGAGCTGATGTCTAGAGTTCCTCCCGAATTATGACATCATGGTCGTTTATACTCCTGGGAAGGGGAACATGGTGGCAGATGCTCTCAGTAGCTGATCAAGTTCGCAGCTACTAACCCATGCATCGGATTAGTTGGCCTCACTATAGTTATCCTTTTTGGAGGTAGATTATATGTCTTGCCTTCGGTCAATGGTTGTTACCACACCACTCTTGAATTATGATAGGGAGGAACAACTTGTAGATGTCGACTGTGATTCTTTACATTCTTAGTTGTCCACAAGACATTATCCTAATGGATATTCGCATGGTTGGGAGCACTTCATCCATTTCATTGGACGCAAATTTGTACCAACGACATTGCAGGAGGAGGTTTTGAGGAAGTTTCATACATCCCCTATTGTGTTACATCATGGAGTAGCGAAAATGAAGCAGGACCTCTAACTCCAATTCTTTTGGGAAAGGATGAAGAAGGAAGTAGTAGAGTTTGTTTCTCAATGCCTTATTTTCTAGTAAGTAGAAGCTGATAACCATGTTCCATTATGTTTAACTCCACCCATTGAGGTGCCAAAATGGAAGCGGAATGGAATATTGATGGAATTTGTGATGGTTTTACCACAGACGTCTAGGGGCATGATTCTTTCTGGGTGATCATTGACCAACTCAGCAAGTTGACCCACTTCCTAACCATTAGAGAGAAAATTTCAGTAGAGATATTGGGAATAATTTACATTAAAGAGGTATGTGGATTCATGGATTCCCCTCAACCATATTTTCATATCGATATGAACATATCACATCCTAGTTGTGGAAGGGATTGCAGGAGGTGTTTGGGACCCAGTTACGATTGATCTTAGTGTTCAATCCCCAAACATATGCCAAGAAAGAGAGGAAAATTCATGTCCTAGAGGATATTTTGTGGGCCTATATACTTACTTTGGCCACAGTTGGGAGGATCACCTACCGCACGTGGAGTTTTCATACAAAAATAGCTACCACTCCACCATTGGTATGACACTGTTTGTGGTTTTATATGGGAAATTTTTTTGTCACCACGATTCTAGACTGACCCATAGAGTAAGCAATCATGGGTCTAGAGATGATGTGAGATACTGCTGAGAAGTTTCAGATCATTGAGGATCATATGGAGACTACACAGATCCATCATATTTCTTATGATGATAGACAGCGGATGCCTCTATATTTCAAGGAGGGAGACCATATCTTCATTCGGGTCACACCTCAATGAGGGTTCTGGATATTTATCTGGGGCGGCATGTTGTCCCAAAGTTTCATCGTACAATTAAATATACTACACAAAGTTGGTGAGGTGGAATACCTCCTAGATCTACCACCGCAATTGTAATGGGTACATGATGTCTCCACGTATCGTATCTGAGGAGGCACATGCACGATCCGTTGCACGCCATCGACCATGGAGAACTTGACAGTGAAGATGGAGAGACCATTGCTGGGTACCAAGTGGATATCGAAAATTGGTAGACAAGGATCCTTTTTGGGTGAGATATTCCCGTAGTGTGTGTCTAGTGGCAGCACAAGAAACTTTAGGACATCACATGGCAGCAGAAGGTTCAGATTAGTGCCCAGTACCCACATCTCTTTGAGTAACCTTTGTTTTTTCGTTTTGGGGATGTGGAGCCTAAATGTGGGGAGAATATAATTTCCCAGATTCTCTATAAATTATTTTTAAATATTATATGGTATTAATTCAAGAATATTTTTTGTGATGATGTGTAATTCTGAGGTTTGGGGTGTGTAGAATAAATGTTTGAAATAAATTAATCATTTAAATAGAACGCGTGAGAGGTTTTCCAAAAAAAGGGGAATAACTTCTAAAATGGTACCTGAATAAGAAATATAAGGGAAATTTTGTGTTCGGAGTATTGAATTTACCTTAGGAAGGGTCAAACATCGACTAGCACGGGTTGGCTGCAAAAGTTATTTTTTTTATGTTTTAAATGAAATAGAATAAATTAAAAAATTATTTTATTTTCAACATTTTAATGATTCATCAACATTTTATTCCATTTAAAATAACTAGGATCTTGGGTTATTATCATAACCATGGAAATCTCCATGGAATCCTTTGTAGTGTTGGAGAGGATCCCCTATATGGAGTACTCTTGACGAACAACGATGGAAAATAAACTTGAGAATTTTTGCGCAGCCAGGTTGGAGGACCTCATTGATGATGACAGTGAACCCTCTCTTCAGCGATTATCTATGTAGGGTTTCTATTTCAATTTTTTCCCATTCATAAATTAAAAGGAAGACGCAAATTAACCAACAATCAGGTTGACTTACAGATTGCTCGTTCTTGAGGTAGATATTCTAATAGGGTGGTTGATTTTGGGGATTTGATTTATGTTTAGTTTAGTTAATTATCCTTTTAGAATGAATGGATCGTGACTATAATGAAAAATAGATGAGGTTCATTCCTAGAATTGTTTCTCATTTTTCTTTCCCCTTTATCCCCATGTGTTTTACATTCATTGTGGGTATATGAATGACGGATCATTGCACCATCATTTTCCTGGATCAATGATCTGAAATCGGAGATACAACATCATGAAGACTCGGAGGAGGTGCGATGATGATGAACATGGACAAATCAACATGGTTAAGGAGAAATATCTCTTTGTACAGATAATTGAAACACATTTTATGGCCTGATTGAACTCCCAAACATCATGAAACATTGATGGATTTGTGGGGTGATTTCATATCATCAATTTTGAGGTATGAAATGGCTAGATCAAGAATTAGAGGACCAAATGAATCTTCAAAATAACGACATGTTATTCTAGAAAATTGTGATGATCACAGTGTGTTCTCTCAAGAATAGGATGTGTGGGGCCAACTCAGTAGCAGATAGGGTTCCGCATTATAAAAATTTATAAAATGGTGTCTGACCCCTATCACATGGTTTTTGTGGCCTTGTGTGGGACTCGGTGAGTATCTAATACAATACATGGACACAGGGAGGAGTACACATCATGTACTCCACCACAGGGCAAGTCCAGGCATGTTCTGTGGGTTACCACGTCTACCGGTACAAGGTTTGGATGACACAGGTTAAAGAAGTGTACGGTCACATGTCCAGTGTACATGGGGTGGACCCTATATAGTTAGAAATGTAATGTTACACTTTTATATGTCGTGTATATATCTTTTTCAGGATATTCTCTTTATTACCTGATCCGTTGTACATAGGAAATACCCAAGGTCAGAGGACGTGACGTGTGACATGACTACACATCATGTGATTACTTATAAATGGCATGATCTCCTTGTACACTGAACATTGGAAAATACTCTTTTGGGTTAGTTCCTCCTTTTCTCATTCCCCTGAAGGTCAGTAATCTTTTCAATACACATGAGTATAATCCCTTCAGTAAGAAATTCTGTATAGATTCAAAGCCCTTCTGAGAGGCCCGAAGTAACATCCTCTACCCATTCTTGGCCAGAGGTTGAGTATAGGGTTGATGTGACCAATACTACATGATGTTGATTCTATAGTTTGTAGGGGAATCTAGGAGAGTCTTTATATATTCCAAGGCACTAGTAGTGATCCTCATCTATGTATCGTGATCTTTTCCAACTCAAGAGTGAGTTCTCCCAGAATGAGTGTATTTGTTCTCTCTTCAGATTTATCAGTGCATTTATCTATCTCTTGAAACATATTGATGAACACTATGTCTCATATGAATTTCACCATAGATATCAAACTTGTGGAGTGAGTTCTCCAGAATGAGTGATTCTTGGAATATTTGGACTAAATTCCTAGCATGAGTTAGCAGCTCGTTGTGATTAACTGTTTTACTATGGTTCTGGGTTTTGAGTATATCTGGATGTTTCAATTAATATATGTTCTATAGGCACATTCTGTGTAGAGATAATTTTACCATACGTTTTGTATTAAATTTTGGATTTCGAGGTCTCCTACTGAGTATTTTTATACTCAATCCTAGATGGCCTTTCCTTCACGTGTCTTTTCTTGTGCAGACGAGTGGACTTTTGGCTGAGTGCATGGCAGACCATGACCAGACCATGATTTGTGAGATTCCATACAGAAAAATGTGTTCCTATGGACACAATCAGTATTCCCATTACTTATATCATCCTTAAATTATGGAATTTGTAGTTTGAAAGCTCTCTTTATTATTGGGATGGTATTCTGACCCAGTTTATGTTCCACACATTACATTCTATAGTACTCTGTTTGTTGGGATTACATTTATGCATTCATTTTGTTCCTTAGTGGTTTTTACATTTCAGAATTTGTGGGATTCAATATGTTTTCATGTGTAGGGGTTATTGGGAAATTCCTGAAATTTTAGTGATAGTTCTACTTGGTTCTAGTCACCAGCCCTGGCCTATTTGGAGGTGGGCATAGGGAGTCATGGTGCAGGCCTCACTAGGATGGGTCGTGAAACATCAAGCCACATTGAATACAAATTTCTCAAAAATCCATAAGATACCAACAAGAACATTAAAAAAACAATTCAAATCCATTCCCAAAATTATTTCCAAAAAAACAAGGTAAACTACCACTTACAATTAGAAGATTCCAAATGGCCATTTCAAGCCAAAATTGTAATCAACCACAAATCAATTGTTTCGAATGAGCCAAAAATTACGGAGCATGTTTGATAACCAAAATTCACCTCATTAAGGGAATGGGTTACCTAAAAGAGAATATGTAATATGGTAATGGTTCTTTGAAACCCATGATTGATGGTGGACTTCACAATAGGAATCCATTATCATTTGTGTTCCATTCCATACGTGTAGTCCATGCACATATGAATGTGTATTAATATAATATATCAATTTTTGAAATATATGAAATATTAAAGGTTCAATGTAAGGATCATAGAGAGCTTTAAAAACCATTAAAAGAGTCCAATCCTAAGAGCTAAACCCCAAAAAGACATCACAACCACACACAAAACACACTATTCACAAGGAAAACCAAATTATCACAACCTGATTTTGACCTAACCCAAACAACATTAAACAATTTCACATTTAGAGGAAATTTTTTATTATCAAACATCTTATATGAACATATATATATATATATATTTGAATAATTATATGAAATCATTTACTAATATATGTTTACCAAATATATAAAATGAAAGAACCACAACAATTCATGTAAACACATAACAAACATTAGTAATGCATTAGTAAATTAAATATAAAACACATGAATAAAATGTAAATAAATGTATTGGAAATCGATTTAGAAACCAACCTAAATGATGTGTTCACACATAAACTCTAATAGAAAAAGAATAATTATACTCGAGAGACCATCCACACACCATAAAATAAAATATACACAATACAGACATAATCCCCTACCATAGGGTTTTGAAAAGAGAGTAACCACCAAATAAAAAACAGGAAACCCATAGGATAAGATAAGTATATAAAAAATACCAAAAATCAAAGAACAAAATACATATAAATATTGAGGACACAACAATAGAGGGAGGAAAACCGTATTAGAGAAACTTGGGATCCCCCTTCCAGTACCTAGGTCAACTAAGAGGGAAGAGGGATGATTGGTATTAAAAGAGGAGACTGGTAGAATAGGAAATTCCACATTTAATAAACCTAGGAATTTAACTTGATTTGTCTACATTATTTTCCAAAATGGTCAAAAAATGTGGAACCCCAACTGAAGGAGTAGGAAACCTACATTAGTTGGAAACATGGTTTAGGAAACTGTAATCTAACCATGATAGTCAACTATTTTTTATTGAAAGATCCACCATTGAGGTTTTCCATGTGGTTTTTCCTATCCATCCATATGTTGTGTGCCTTTTCCTAGAAACCAAGCACACACCATGAGGTTGTTCTTCACCCTTTCATTGTTTTTCCCATATTGTGTGAAACCTATTCTAGAAAAATAATTCAAGAATAACTTGAACATGATAAAAAATTCATCTTGAACCTGATACACGGTTTCTCCTCTTGGATTGCACACTAACCATGGACATGTCCAAAACACACCCAAGACTTCAAAAACTCGAGAATTTGTTAAGGGGACTCAACCCAAACAACAAAAAAAGATCAAATTTCATGAAAGAAATTAAATAAATAGAATTTCATGTTTTGGGTGTGACAATTCTCCCCACCACAAAAATAATTTCCCCCAAAAATTCACCATGTCGAATTAGAACAATAACAATATTCTGAAATGGGGTTGAAAAAACTAAACCACAATCCTCGGTGAGACCATTATAACTAGACAATTAACACATGAAATTATCTAGAGAAAATCATAACAAGAATAACCACTAAGAAAGAGAAGAAGTGGGTTCTTACAACCACAATAATTTTCAAACACAATTTCCTTGACATGGGAACTCCCAACCTTAAAAAACCTTAATAGAAGGGTAATTGGATGAAAGTAGTTCCAATAAATGTGGATAACTACCCTAAATTCATCCTTCACACAAAAAATATCATCTATAAAATACAAGAATTTTAAATTTGAGAACAATCCACAAATAGATAAGTATTTAATAAAGAACTTTTTATCAATGTCACGCATACAAAAGTCTCAATGACTAAAATTATTAGAGAATGAGACCCGGAAGAATTTATAACAAAACAATGAACCTTCATGAAACAATTATCATATGAAAGTATAAAAAATAGATTTAACTTAAATAGATTAAACTCAGACGTTAGAAAAAAAACTTGTGTCAACAACTGCACCAGACACAACAATTCCTGACTCTGTGGAGAGCTTCACTACGGATCCAATGGCTGGATCCATAGTGCATTAAAGAATTTACTTCCCTAAATTCTTAAAATTCCATGACCTGGAACAGAAATCTTCCTTTAGAAATGATTTTAGATTAACTTCACCAAGTGACCCAAACTAACACAGCATCAACAATCCATCAATGGATTATGACAAGAAGGATTCAAATGCCTGAACCGACCATACTAGAATCACATGAGTGAATGGACCAATGAATTATAAGTCATAAGGAAAAAAAGATACTCCTAAATAATAGGTTCATATAGTACAAATATCTAACCACACATGGAACCCTTATGATCACTATGAAAAACCATTTCATCCACCTCCACCAAATGAACTCCCGGACTAATTCTACTCAAAATTCATTTTCTATGAGTCTCATGAGAAACAAATTCCTAGATGATAGAAAATTATACTTAATATATGAAAAAACCCCAAATTAAGAGAGGATATTTTATCTACCCCTTTGATGCTATATTCGATATGAAAGAAACCAACTCTTCAAAATGATCAATAATGGCCTTCTGCATCTATTGACCCTACTGAATGTCCAAGATCTATTCAAATTTCTTCCCTTTCACCTCCTCATGTATAAATCATTAGATAAAAAACTATTTACTTCCTAAGAAATCCATGATTATAATGATGCAAGAATAATCACATTACACCGATCAAAACAAGGAACTATAGATGATCCAAAAATAACCCACACACTCATACCATCATGAGTACCCAATGACCTAAATAAAACTTATACATTTTCTAGACACTTTAAAGCCTCCAAAGAACCTAAATTACAATAGATAAAGTGATAAACTAAGAATAACAGAACTCTACCACCCAACTAAGAGTCTGTGATGGGTGAAAAAATGGAGATAACTCAATGATAACCTTTAGGAAATTTCTAGGATTCATAAAATAATAATAAACAAACACAAAAACCAAATCAATGTCAACCAAATAATCAACAAAAAAATAATTCCACAAAAACCCATTAACTCAAAAACTTATCAACATTAAAAAACAAAAATACCCTTTTAAAGCCACCATTTTTTCCTTCCTTCAAAAATTTCTTCATCCACGGAAACATTTCAAAGATAAAAAAACACATTTTGTGACTCAATTTTAAATTCCATGTTCCCTTATTAAAATTAAATAAATCATATTCTATAAATTTATTTCCTCATTTTCCAAAATCCATTTTTTAAATAAAAAATCATTCTCAAAATCCAAAATAAAAAAAAGACCTAACTCCCAACGAACATTAGGAGTTTGGAACTACTTTCCATGCATAACTTCACAACATGGTTAGTGTTCCATATCCTAGGAAATGAAAATAAACTAGGAGAGTCATGGATTATGTTATTGGATGTACACGTGGGCCAATAATTCATGTATGTCCATTGTACAACACTAATTCACATTTTTTTATTCAATATCCATGAAAATAAAATAAATGACTCAAGTCCCAGAATAACCATTGAAACGTGAGGTGAAAGACAAGAATGGTTTCATTAATTTCTTCTTGTATGTACCTATTGAGTCACGATAATCCAATTATCCAAACTACCTTATGTCCCAAATAACAATGAAATACTCTAATAATATTTTTTTGACTATCCAGACTGGTATGCCATTGTAATCCACACCCAAACCCACTTAATACATGTACCAAGAGGTGTTCTCAATACTACTGGTCTAGTGACATGTTACAAACATCAAATGTATCATAATTGGAACCATTTCTCCCAATAAAACCCAAAATTAAATCATTGAAACAGAGAAAGTAGCATAAAACAATAATAAATAAAAATCATTAAATACATAAATATGATCAGAATATGTTAATATCTAAAAAAAATAACCTAAAAAATAAAATTCAATCCAAATATGAGAAAATATGATCACCACATAACCTTTTGTTTAACTCTATCCACATAACAAAACCACTCTATCTAAAAACCCTAAAAACCCTAAAATATAAATGCAGATTGAGTTTATTAATGTTGAGCGGTACATGTATGGTGTAAGAATAAAACAACTTAGTAGGTTACCACAATATAATTCATACATTTACATTCCCAAAATATTTTATAAACACTAAATTGAAATATATTTATAAAATAGGGTTTTTTTCATTTTAAAATCCAAACAGACCATAAATAATACACTTTAAAACAACCCACATTACTTTATTTTCTTTCAAATATATTTCCTTTTTAATACATTAATGGTTCACAAAAAGAACACTGATGAAGAATCCAAGATAAGTATTCAAAAACACTATTATTAAAATAATGGAACAAAAAAAAATTATTAAAATACTAATAGATTAAATAAACAGAGAGCATGAAATATGTACAATAAAGAGGTGTGAAATTATGTGAATTTAATAAAAATATATAGAATAAGTCATTGGACGTACTCTGGTCAGACTCAACTACCTTCATATAGTGCGTCTCCATAGTCAATAACTAATTTTCTTCTATAATGTATCCTCACCAATGGAAACTCCCCTCGGACCTCTCAAAAAATCAAGGGGGTACCGACTAGTCTAATCAAGAACAGTCAGTCAGACCTATATGGGATTCCCAAGAATCCCAGGTAAATATTCCAAGGAGGATAATAAGATAATTATAAAATATTTATTAACCTATTTCCCACATATTCCACCATCCTTTCCTTTCCCAAAAACATTACACACTTATGAGATGGCCCTCTCATTGGGGGGAATCGTACAGGTTCTCATGACACATCTAATTATTCAAAAGTCTCAAATTGGTATGAACATCATGTCTTTTCGAAAATAAGTCTTTGAAATCATCCTAAGATACAAACTGGGGCTTAAATCTTACAATACAAATCCTTTACAAAAAATATTTCCAAATAAACTATGTAAAACATCACTTGTGATTAGATGATTCCAAAATACACATTCGATTCAAACTGTTATAAACCATACATCCATGGTTCCAAATGGTCCGAATGTTAAGGATTGTGATTGATAGTCACATTTTAGATAATTTTGGGTATGGCGTGGAGAAACGAAATAGAGGAATATGAAATATGTGTTTTAAAATACGGGGTTTGATGTGAACATCAATTTATGAAGCCATTATAATTTTTGTTCCCTTCCGTATGTACACCCTGTGAACATATCAATGTACTCATGGTTATTGTATCACTTGATGAAACCCCTAAAATAATAAGGGTTAAATTTAATTATCACATGGATCTTTAAATTCCATTACAAGATTCAATGCTTATGAACCATACCACAAAAATACATCACAACCACACACACAAACCACCATTTGTAAGGATAAAAAATTATCTAAACCTAATATTGAAAAAAAAAATCCAATTAAAAAATTTAAAATATAATGGCCAAGTGGAATTTTTTAAAACATCTTACACACACACACACACATATATATATATAATTAAATATACCCTTTGAAAAAATATTTTCACCTAATTTACAAAATAGAGGAACCACAAAAATTCATACCAAAAAATAAAAATCACGAGGAACACATTTATAAAATATCTAGAGAAACTTGAGAATCAAATGGAATGTTTCAGAAAAGAAATCGATGGGTACACATTCCTCAATTATTATCACACGCAATGAAGTCCTCATAGAAGGAATAACTAAGATCAAGAGAAATTTAACACACCCTAAAATTCATAAAATATAATAAAAACATATAACCTTAACCCTAGTGTTCTTTCAAGAGAGTAACACCCAATAGAATCCATGAAACAAAGAGGAGAAGAGAAAGATAGGATAAAAATACCCAAAATCAAGAACATACCAAAAATTCATGAGGAGGAAACCCTGGAGGGATGATAACCAAAGGATATGAACTTAGGAGGCCCCTTCATGTTCCTTGGACAAATAATAGGGAGGATGGTCTGATTGGGGATAAAATATTGTTGGGATAGAATAGTTATTTCCACTTTTAATGAACCTTGGAATGCCCCATGGTTTGTCTGCACGGTTTGAAAAATCATGTGCCAACCCTTCACACCCCATTGGAGGATGAGGACACCTGCATTGGCTAGCTCCACGATTTGGGAAACCATGCACCAAACACGGGACACATCTCTATCATTTTTACAAAGAAACCATACATGCTTATTGAATACATTATCCTAACTATGTACAAGATGTGTGTCGCCTCTCATGTATAACCAACATACCACATAGTTTCACCTTTACCTCACACGGTTTGACCCAAACTCTGCGTCAGTTGTTCCTTTAACATATTTCTAGAAGAACATGAACTGAAAACAACCTTCTCGTTATCCTACCAAATATTTTCTCCTAAAACCATAGAAATTTTTTTTGAATAGTCCAAAACACATCCTAGAGCTCCAAATCCTGAAAATTAACACATAGGACTCATCATGATAGTCAACCAAATCATCCATCATCAATTAACGAATTAAAATGAATTCCATGGTCATGGTGTGAAATTTTATATATCAAATTGATCCAATTGAAATACACATGATGGTAGTAAAATGTGTGGTTTATTATATCAACGGTGTAGTTGACTTTTTCTTGTATTAGTGGTGAAAATTTAGTAATAATTATTTTCATTCTTGGATTTTTATTAGGTTGGTTTGATTAATGATTAAAAACTTTTTATTTAATAGTTGATTCTATCTTTAAAAATATTTTATATCATTGTTATATAGGAATACATTTTATTTTAACAATATTTCTAATGCAAGAGGAGTTAATATTGTAATAAAATGTGCACCAAATTGATTTTGATGGGAAAAATATTAAGGATATTGAAGAAAATGTAAACTCACTTGTCAATATAATTTGTGGTAAAAATAGTTATATTTTTTAATGAAAAAATAAAATGTATATTTATATAATGAATTATTTTGTGAAAAAAATAATTAAATCAAATAAAAGAAAATTAAATTTATAGTGGACTAACAGTAATTTCCGAAAATCGATAATGTGGTGGATGTGTTCATCAAAGCAATTGGAAGTGTATATTTTTAGAGATAATCATAGTGATACTCAATTTTAAATCTTATACATTTATATAATTTATTGGATAAAATCCACATCTCCAAATGATATTTTTTTCAAAAAATATTTCTTGATCAGCATGTTTCTTTTTATTTATTATATGGAATGAAAATAATATGACTATTATTTGAACTTCCTCTAGGTATTTCGTTCTAGGGGGAATATTTTGAATGTTCATCCATATTATAGGAAAATATAAAAAAAAAATCTCAGAAAAAATACAACAACTAATAAACAGGGAGATATAACTTAAAATAGGAAGAAATTGTGGAAGGATGAAATCATGGATATATGTAAAGTAGATAAATAAATAGGAATTTAATTGATAGAGTGTAGGTGATTATAATATTATATAATCCCGATATATTTTAACTAATTATATTAATAATAGAAAATGTGAAATATTGTAAACCAATTGGTATAAACTATGTCATAGTTGAATATTTTTAGTTAACAAATTTATCAAAGTTTTAAATAATGATATTTCATAGATTACTATTACAAAACATTGTTCCACTTCTATTTATCATAATGATCATGACTGATCTAAGAACAAGGAGAATGAATTTTATTTTATATAAATTTTTATGGTATACCAAATCATACATTTTGTGATGTTTTTTAGTTAAAATGAATTAATCAATATATAGGGAAAGTTATTATGTTCTTTTAACAAACACAAAGAAATAAATTATTGAAAAAAATGTTTGTTTTCAATTTTGGAATATTTTTTTTGATAGTTCCATTGAAAAACCTATCATATTAACATAAAAGATCATATATAGATGTTTTATAATGATGAGAGGATGTTAATGGAGTCCCTGTAAGAATAAAAAATTCCAAATCATGTTAAATAATTCCATTTCATAATATATGTTCAATAACATAATAAAATTGATAGAGTGTATATAAAAAATAACCATGTATTTTAAGGAAAATTCAGTGATGTAAGAATACACCACAATAATTAAATAAAATAATTGACTATTTTGTTTCATTAAAGACAATTTTTTAATGTTCTTATCCAATATAGTTATTCAAGAATACGTTTTTGGGTCATGTGTTGTCTTGAAATGTTAACTTCCAAGAGGAATTTATTAAAATACTCTAATAAAATAATTTTTTTTGTTATAAAAATATTTTTTAATTATGGATAAAATAGTATTTGAAGATAACCATAGATGATAAATTTTAAAAATTAAAATAAGAAGAACATTATATGAAATATTATTTAACTAAATAACCATAATTTAATTAAAAAACTATAAATAAAGTAAATTAATTGAAATTAAAGAACACGGTCGTTGATATAGGTTCCTAAGAGAATAAATCTCTATATATCATCTATTTACTTATAATGAATATTCATGTTATTATACCATTAACTTCAAAGAATTTTGTTTAAAGGGGTATGAAGATCTTATTCCTAGAAATAGTAGAACACCATTAGGTACAGTAGGTGTTCACTTTACAATGAATATTCAACAAAGACTCATTTATTAATAATAATAATTGAGACAAAGGGAAATAAAATTTAAAATTTGTATAATTAAACCAATTTTAATTTTATAATAAATTAATATAAATAATTTAAGAATTTTGTAGATACAAATATAATAAAATCACAAATATAAATATTTTCATTTTTAAATGACAGGATCTCTAAAACTGGATGAGTATTATATGTTCATGTATTACTATGAGAAAAAACCAGAGAGAGTTGGGAATATTAAGGTCTATAATTGATTTTTTTCATTTCTGAATAAACTAGTATAGAACTTATATAAACATTATCAAATAAGCATATTATAATGTTTTCCAGGATGTATGGAATTAAGTAACCCAATAAAATCTTACACATTTACAAAAATACTATTATGGAAGAATCCTTTTATTTTTTATACCATACATTTATTTTGATTGCATTTTCCTTCAATGAAACTTTTTAATAAAGTATTATTACAAAATGTCCCTAGGATATAAAATATTTTGTGATGTATTAATGACATATAATTATATTTATAATATGGAAATGCTGATTTTTTATTGATCAAAACAACTATATTTTCATTGATTAATGTTGATTTCCAAGTATATGAACCCACTTAATTAATTAATATTAATGTATAGTAATATTAATAAGATTGATAGAGAGTATGATAATTTAAATTTATAGAAATATGATTTAATATATTTATATCTTCTCCATATTTTGAAGTGTTGAATTATGAATATTATTCTTTTGAGATAAAAAATAAATCAAAAACAAATTTAGTCACACTATTAAATTATTTTATGTAATCATTGAAATTAAAGGGTAAATATGAGTTATGATTATAAAAATAAAGGAATATACTGATGAAATTCAAAGAATAACCCAATAATATCCGCCTTTATAATGATTATAATAAATATTAAATTATAAAAAATTGAAAAATTTCAGAATTTAGAAAAACATTAAAATATAGTTCAATTATCACAACTAGTTAAATGAAACAATATATTCTTATTAATGATCTTCACATTATTTATTTTCAAAAATAAAAAATGGTGAGATAAATAAACCAAATTAAAAAGATGAGATAATTTAATATATATTAGATTGAAAAATTATTATATGGGATGAAACATTCATGACTCGTTAGAGGAGGAGGAGGAAGAACATGTTTATAAAATGACTAATACAAGTATATATCTAGAGGGTAATACAATATTTCAAACAAATTAAAATAACTTGGAGGTTGGAATAATTGTTCAAGTGATTAGTTTAAAGGAGGATAGAGTAGGTTTTCTGAAAAAATTATCAATAATAAGGGATACATATTTACATGGAATGAGTAAGGATTGATTAAAATGTTGATGATGATGGAATAAATAGCTAGTTTAATTTAGTATTGGTTAAGATATGAAGAGTTTGGGGAATTTTGTAAGGATGGAATTTAAGATGCTGTTAATTATGTAATTTATAAATGGTGGTTTGATGGATTAAGATGTGAAAATGGAGTTTCAATTGTGGGTGATGGAAGGCGTAAGGATGAGTATTGGCATATAGGAATGGGACTAGATAATATTGGGATAGTTAAAAAATATAAGGATGTTTTAAATGGTAAGAATTAATAATGGGATGTTTCATTGGAGAATGTGTGGAGTTATTACCTTCTGCATATTCTGTTGAAATGTTTATTTTCACCACCATATTTATTATTTTCTACTCTGAGGGTTAGATAAATATATAGTTTTCTTATTGTTATTATTATTCTTATTCTAATTATTAATATTATTATTATTAATCTTACTATTATTGTTTGTGAAAATAATTGAATTTACACTTTTTTGAGGAAACTGGACTTGAAAAACACGTCATCATATTGATCATCCTTGTTAAATTATATTGGGTATGTTTGAGTCCTATGAGTCTCAAAAGGAGATTTTGATTCTAGGATATAATATCTCAAATCCACAATAATATGGGGATATACTTATGAATAAAACACTTTGAATCTTTGTCCAAAAAATATTCATATATGTAATTATTTAGTCATTATTATGTAGTTCTATGATTTGAGAGGGAGGATACATCATGATTTTTTTATTAATGAAAAATGAGTATTCATAAGAATAATCATCTATGGGGAAGAATCTTCATATTTAGCTTCTAGAAGGTGATGGATTGAATTTATTTGATCATAAAATATATGACATAAAATTTTCCATTAATATTATAAATTAGAGGATGTATAAATAATGTATCATGGATATTCTAATGTATCTATTATAAGGGATGTGGGTATTTCTATATAATTTATAACAACATTAAAATAAGTGAAAAATTTAAAACCATTAGTATTTAAACTGAAATCTATTTTTTCACCTAATTATTTTGGAAAAATATGTGATTAATAGTGTAATAGAAAATCAACAATTCCCTTAATAATTAAACTCAATGTTCTTAAACTAATTATTCAAGGAAATACAAAACATTATACATTTCATGATATAGAAGGACATAATTTTTTGATAGATGTCGTAAAAAATGATGATAAAGAATAATTATTAGAATAGTTTGGCATGATATGGTAGAGGTTTTAAATTGGTGGTTTCATAATTTCTTCCATTAAAATACCCTACTATTCGGATGTAAATATGTGAGTGACCATTAGAACCTACCTCTAATTTTCCACAGGTTGATGACTAGTACCATGGGTATAGAATCACACATATTAGAATAATTAACCTAAAAATATCAATTAAATACAATAAATAATCAATAAAATAATTATAATATAAAAGGCAACAAAAATTATATAATACATGTATTTTTATAAAAGGAAAATAAAACACTAAAATATTATTTTAACTATTATAGTAGTTACACCATGATAAAAATGAGCATAATGAGATAGTACAGTCTAGTTTGATCCCCAACTATCTTTTAAATTATATAACCACACATATGTATAGACCCAAATATAGAGGTGTTGGAAAAACATACACTAGAAAAAAATTCATAAAAAATTCAATGTAACACAACCAATGTGAAAAACAGAAAACACTACCCAAGTATATAAGAACAATACTCAACACGTACATAGTTCAACATCTAGATCCTCCTCCAATAGATCATTTACCCTTGCTTAAAACGTGATTAATAAAGTCAAAACTCAACCAAAAAAATGTAGTGTGTCATCCGAATCCTAGTTGGATACCACCCGAGATTCTCTAAGGGATTCCAAATATAGATTATCCAAAAATGGATTCTGATATTTAAAATAATTATGTTTGGAAATTTAGAATAATATTTAAAAAACATGATATAATGTTTCAAAATGATAGAAAATACTTTTAAAGCATAGGATTTAATTTAAAAGATAAGGAATGTTTCTAAAAGAATGTATTAAATAAAAAATGTTACATAAAATATTTTATGTAAAATCAGCAGGTATGTAGATTAGTTTAGAAGCACTTGCATATATTTATTCACAAATATAAATAACAAGAGATAAAATAGTAATATCCCATTATGTATTGTAGTATTTCATTCTATAAGACCTTATACTATCTATTGGAACTTTGTAATATGTGTGCAGAAATATCCCCCAGAAACTAGCATGAGGAAACTTGTCATCATCCTGTTGGGGATGTGACCCGCAACATATATGTTTTAGAAAATTGTTATTTTATAGAGTGTATCCCAATAACACACCAAATACCTAGAAATTCTATGATCCCTTACACAATCAATGATGGGAAATTTATATTAAGACTTATGAAAATTAAATTAAATCTCATTCATCTATTTCAATGCCAATTTTCCATTTCAAACCAATACATGTTTTATTCAAAAACATTCCTTTTCAAAAGATACACCCACTTAGTTTCTACAAAATCTTTTTAATCCAACTTCATTAATTTTAAATCAATTGAAATCCAATTCCATAATTTCACAATTAATTCACACAATTTAATTCAATAATTTATTTTAAATAATTTTCATCAAATATATAATTTAATTTCAATAATTTCAAATTAACCAATTTACATAAACACACCCCAAATCATTGGAATTGGGGGCTTTAAAGATTATCATGCCAAAACCATTTCAAAAATCACAATTCAGAGGAATTAGGTTTTATTAAATCAATTTAAAGAATTTTTGACCAATTTAATTTAAATTCGATATTGAAATAAATCAGAAAATACAAAGGTAGTAAATTTGGCTAATTGAGATGGAACAACATAACTCATCCCGAAACTCAACACTCACAATTGCACCCATTGATGAGAAAAAAGGTGAATAAGACCTAGATACCCAACCTAAAAATGAGATCCAACATCATAGGGAATATATCCATCATAATCAATATGATATATCAAAATACCAAAACGGGAAAAATAGATAAACACAAAGAAAGAGGGAGAAAACTTACCCAGAAAAACACCACAATGGTAATGATGATCCCAAGACAAACAAAAGGATTCAAAAGAGATGTATGGGTTCAATATCACATAAGGAATGACATAGGTAGAGGAAGTGGAATCTGGAGTATAGGGAAGATAAATAATTAGCTGCACTTCTTGTTAAAAAACATGGTTGGGGTATTACATAATTTGTAATCCCAATACATGTCTTCAACCTTTTAATTTCCATAATGAATGAAAAACGTATCACCTCGAATTAAATTAGGATTCTTAATATTAAAAATTGATCATTAAATCCTTCAAAATGTGAAATGGATAATATTGGAATGTCCCCTCAATGCATGAAGACTTTCATGACATTCAACAAGATCATTACGCATCCTATAATCCTATTACACAGTGTGTAATCCCTCAGAACCTTGTAGAAAATACAAGTTAAAAGTAAATAGACATCAAATATCTGAATTCTCTATTATAGGAATCCTACAAATCAATTATTAACCCTACCCAGTCCAAAATTTGAAATACTATGACACCATTTTAGGTGTGACTATCAAAATGGTATCGGAATGTTAAAACATGCCCACCATAAAAACATTTTATCCCCAAAAATCTTATGAAGAATCTTCTGTGCCAAAAATATGTGGTCACAACTCTCTCATAAATTCCTCAAATTCCCCATTCTCATTATTATCAAAAACATGCTTCCATAGAACTTGAACCAAATGTATTGACCTCCAACTAAGTACCATTGTCTCAAAATCAACTATCCAGACTAGCCACTAAATCAAAGATAAATCAAGTTCAATATAAAGATCATTTTAGTACCAAATGTGATATGTATTAGAGAGATAAATTCTCATCTATGATATATGGGATATGTTTTGTATCGACGTCAGCAGTGGTGGATGATTTAAATGGTAATAAACTTTCTCTAACATCTCAACAACCTCTAAAGATCCCACAAATAATGATAAATCGGTACTTGCCTCCCAAGCCATCGAGGACCCAACTAATGTGAAACCTTCAATAACATATGGTCACTTATTCAAAAATCCATGTCTTTACTGTATATTTAATAATAATACAAATATCGGATCTTTGATGTTAAAATTATCTATCAAAACATTTGAATCATTGTTATCATTTCTCACACCATGCCTTGTCCAATAGAGGAACATTCAGCAAACTCTGACCAACACAACAGATATTTACACATTCAGACATACAAGGCCTAAAAAGGTTCCATTGTGATCACACAATGGTAACTATTCTTTTAATAAAACTCAACCTACCCCAAGTTGTCATACCAAGCCCAACTGAAGTCAAGAACACATGAATGAAACATATACTCAAGAATCTATATAGCTCTTTATATCTGACTGTCCGACTACATAGGATAGGCCATTCCCCAAAAAAAACTAAGATTCTAATGCCTCCTGAAGGCCTATCTGAAAGAGAGAAGTAAACTAAGTGTCCCTATTAGAGACTATAACGGATAGAACTCTATTCAAATTAAAAATCACTTTCACATAGAGATTCCATATCTCCTCAACATTGGTTCTATCTCAAATGGATATAAATTAAGCTGACTTGAGCATCCAATCAATTACAGCAAAAATAAAATTTTTCTTTCTCATTATATGAAGAAACCCAACCATAATTTCCATAGAAATTTAATCTCACTTCCATGTAGGGATATGATGTGGCTAATCTAAACCTGAAGGTTTATGGTGCTCGACTTTGACTAGTTGGCATGTATCATAGTGACAAACAAACTCAGAAATTCCTTGCCTCGTACCAGGACACTGAAATGTAGCTGCATGTTATAGAACATGATATTGGATCTTGGGAAAAAAATCCAATGGTAAATATGGAAATTCTTCCATTATATCCTTTCTTTTTGCTAATGGAACAATAAATAAATTTTGATAGCATAGAACACCCAGTTTGGAGAATGACCACTGGGAAACTGTCTCCCCACTATAAAGAGAGTCTATAATTCTACAAAACATATCATCAAGATACATATCATGTAGAATCATCTTGAGAAGACTATATTGCAAATTAACATTGGCTAAATAAACGTATGCCCCTTTCTATTAAACTCTAATATGTAACTGTGCAAATAGAGTCATCATATTCCACTCTTTTAAATATTATTTCACTACCTGGGTTGTAAGATTCAGGTTCAACACATATGCAATTACATTCCTTTTCCACTAATTATAGGCTATTTCAATATCAAAAGATTTCTGGTACACTACCCAATGCCTCTGGAGAAGATTCAAATCATTTAAGGAGATGATATAACTCAAACTTATGTGGTTTTAATACACCATAATCCTTTCGTGAAAAAGGAAGATCTGCCAACTCTTATGCATGTGTATCACCATTGCATGTTTGGGGTTATGGGTTGGATAATTCATCTCATATGGCCTAAGATAAAGATATCTACAAGAAACTACATGATCTACCTGTATAAGAATGTATCCCAATAGTAATCCTAAAGCATAAAAAATGACCACATTGCCTAGCTTAACTTCTAGAAGTATCAACAACAGTGCAGTTGGGAAAAGACGATTCAAATCAACAAAAGAACTCTAAAATTTATCATTCCTTGCAAAATTCACCCCCATATAAGTTAGACCCATCATCAGAGAATCCAACATTGTGAATTCCTTAATAAAACTAATGTTGTATCCCTATAAGACCAAGAAAATACGAATCTCCGTGACATTTTTTGGTTTCTCCCATGTTATAACACCCTTTAGCTTTTTAGGATCAACTAATATACACAGTTCATACTCTACCTGCCCTAATAATTTCACTTCCTGATTCTAGAAATCACACTTTGAATGCTTGGAATAAAACAGTTGATCTCTCAATAGTCTCAGAACTGTTCCCTAATGTTTCACATGATCCTCCTCAAATTTAAATTTAATGAGGATGTCATACATAAAGACTACCAAAATGATATCCAGATACTCATGGAAAATAATTTTCATCAAATAAATTAAAATTGAATGAGAATTTATAATACCAAAGTGAATAACAAATTAGTCAAAATGGTCATACTTACTCAGAATGGTGGTTTTTTGAATTTCAGATTCATTTATTTAAACTGATGTTAACCATACCGAAGGTTGATCTTTGAAAAATAATTCATTGATTTCAGATAATAAAATAGTTCATCAATATGTGGTAATAGATATACGATATTTACCATAACTTGTTTCATCTTTTGGTAGTCAACACATAAGAAAAGAGAACTGGAATCCTTTATTGTGAATAGAATTGGTGCCGCCCAAGCTGACACAAATTCATTAATTTAAAGCCTTTCTCAAGAAGATCATCCTACTAGGTATTCATCTCATTTATTTCACCAGGTTCCATGTGTTAAGATGGAATTATAATTGGTTAAGTACCATGCATTAATTCAATAGAAATATCAACCTCTCTCCCTAGTGGAAGACCATATAAATACGAATCAAACATGTTGGGAAACTCAACAATGACTGGAGGTAGACCACCCCTCATTGAATCCTATTCCAGATCAAAAGAAAACACTGATGTCCCTTTTCCCAATTCTAGTTAAGAAGGGTTGACAATGCTCGATCATGGGTACCAATATCCTTGAAATAAAAGAGACACACCACTAGGTGTAGTAATGTAGACCCATCAAAGATAGCATTCAATCTGGGATTTATTGGAAATAAACCAATCCACACCGAAAATGACCTCATGATATTTCATGTTTATAACTATAAAATTCTATGATAGCACAAAATCTAAACTAAAGAAGTACAGATATGGGATATGGAGACCCTTCTCTCTCTTCATAACAAGGGTTGTAGTAATATCCTTCGAACATGATAAAATCTCTAAAATAATATTAAGAATATTAATGATATGGGTTGAACAAAATGAATGAGATGCAATGGTATTGAATAGAGAAGTCACTAATTACGATCTTATGATAATGGTACCTCTCACAGTTGATGGAACTATGTCTACTTCCTCTGGAGACTCTTCCACTGTGTGAAGTAGCTTAGTTTAGGATTCCAATGGCTGATCCCTTTTATACGTGAAGCATAAAATTTACCCATTATTTTAGGAGTAGCTGATGATCTCGTTACACTCTAAGCCCTCATATTTCCATGCCATCACCATTGTGCCCCACAATCTCTTACTCGATCCTTCTAGGATGAATGTGACATACTTCGCCCTGATTACAACTGATGTTTTGATGAACTCAAATAGACATCCAATCTTACCCAACCATTACTCAACATGTTGAATATCTATGGAGCCTTTGAAAAGTGGTGTTTTCTATAGAATGAACTCTTGAGAATGATTTCAATGTAAATCCCCATAAGGATCTGTAGCTAAAGCCTGGATTGGTACTCAAGCTAGTACTTGTCCTAGAGCATAGACTGTATGCATGATAACCTTATCTTGATTTAGGTCCATATGGGGATTTTATTACTGTGGTTCAATAGAATCTTCCTCATGGGTTTGATTTTCATGACTTATTAGAGGAATGATGCTACCCAACATCATTTGGTAATGGTAAAACATTACATTAACACTAAAATAGAGTAATAAGAGAAATTAATCTCAACAGAAGGATCAAACAAGATTTAGATTTTACTCTATCCCAATATCAATAGGAAAATTACTAGAAATAATCCACAATAAATCTTTCCCTAACCACCCCTGGTGACATAAGATTCATTACTGTGAGATATTGATAGACACTCGATCTCAATACCTCTTAATTCATGAAAAGATTACAAAAATGCATAATGACTTCAAAATAAAAGCTTAACAAATTCCTGCTGATACAAATTCTTCACAAACCATCCTGACTACCTTGGAAACCCAATAACCAATCCATCCCTGAAATAGGCTAAAGGGCATTCCTGATCCCCATGGGTAGGAAACTAGCACCTGGTGTCATACAATATTCAAGTGGGAATGCATTTTCCACAAAAAAAATAGTGTAATCAGGACATGCAAGTCAATATTCATATAAAAGAAACACTATTTAGAGTAAAGTACTATAATATAACAAGGCATAAAAAATACCATTGTACTATAACCCATATACCAATTCAAAAAAAAAATCCCAACTCCCTAAGGAAAAAACTCACGATTTCCGAGGTTCAAAATCTGGATCCTCTTCCTTGAGATTCTTTCCCATTACTCAAACCAGGAATATAAACTTCTAAAAACACCTGAAGGAAAAAATTTGTGTGTGATCCTAATATCAGTATGATACGACCATGGATTCCAAAACAGATTCCAATTATAAATTACCCAAAATAATATTTCAATATTTCAAATAAATATGTTTTAAAATTTAAAATAATATTTAAAAAAACATGTTATACAGTTTCAAAATGATGGAAAATAATTTCAAATCATAGGCTTCACTTTACAAGAGATTGATTTTTTTAAATAGTGGATTATATATAACAGTGACATAATATATTTTATGTAAAATTATAAGTAATGTAAATCAGTTAAAAATCAATTATTTACATTTATATCTCAAATATAAATCTAAATAGAGAAACATGGTCATTTTTCCATATGTACGATAGTATTTCTATCTATAGGAATCCTCACTATCTAATTGAACTCAACAATATGTGTGCACAGACATCCCCATGATACTGGCTAGAGGAAAATCATCACCCTCTCATCGGGGATGTGACCTGCCACATGTATTTTTTGGAACATTTTAATAGTTCATAGTGTGTCCAATTAACTCACCAACTACATTGGGCATTCTAGTTATCTTACACAATCAATAAATGAGAAATTTATTTTATGATTTCTTAAAATAAAATTAAATCTCATTATTCGAATTCAATACCAAATTTTTTTTAAACCAAAATCAATTTTATTAAAAAACCTGAATTTTTTACAAGATAAAACCATTGGGTTTATATCAAATCATTTTATTCCATTTTCACAAGTTTAAAATCCATTTAGAACCAATTCCATTATTTCACAATTAATTCTGAAAATTATAATCAAAAACGTAATTGAAAACATTTCCATCAAATCCACAATTTAAATTCAATAATTTAAAACAACCAATTTCCATAAACACACCCATGTTCAATGGAATTAGGGTCTTTCTAGGGTCTCATTCAAAAAACATTTTGAACACCCCAATTCACTGGAATTGGATGTTATCAAATAAATTGAAATAATGTTTTGGAAATTAAATATAAATAATCAATTTGAATAAAACAAGAAATACAAAGGTAACCAATTTTTCCAATCAGGAAAAAATCACCTACCTCTTCCCAAAACTCAACACTCTCAATGACACCTATCAATGAGAATGAATGTGAATAAGACCTCAAAACCCAACCTAAAAATTAGATCTAACATCACATGGAAAAGATCCATCACTGTAAAGATGATCTATCAAAATCCCAAAGGGGGGAAAAGAGACGAATACCAAGAATGGGAGATAACACTTACCCAAAAATTACACTGCAAGTGTAATGATGATCCAATTCCAAATGAAAGGATTTAGAAGGGTTGTACAAGTTCAATGTCACATAGAGAATGAATTAGGTCATGGGAGTTGAGTATGGAGCTGAGGGAAAATAAATAATCAGCCACAATTACTTTTTTTAAAAATGTATTTGGGGTATTACACGACATGTAATCCCAATACTTGTCGTGAACCCTTTCATTTTCATAAAATCCAAAAAACACATCACCTAGATGTAAATTGTGTGATCCCAATTGAAAAAACTTATCATTAAATCCTTTATGACAAGAAATGGATAACCACAACGTGTACCCATCACAATAAGAATTCATTTAAAAATTTCATCAGGACCATTATGTGAGTTCTAAAACCGTTACACAACATGTAATCCCTCAGAATCTAATTAAAAAATATAGTTATAGGTTAGAATCTAAAAAATCTCTAATGTCCCAATTATATGAATCCTTTTAATACATTATTAACTATATATAGTCAATTAATGGGAAACCTATGACACTATTTAAGGAATACCTATAAAAATGGTAATAAGATGTTACATTTCCTGATATTCATTATGAACTTCTATGATTTATTCCATGACAATATATCAAGATCTTTGACATGCATGATATAATTTTCAATATTTTTTTTATTAATTCTTATGATTATGATATGATTTGTATCTCCCTTGTTCAATATTAATGAGCATCTAAGATCACACTTTATTAGGTTTTTTTCCCAAGGATATGAAGAATGGTACTATTTCACATGTGTAAAATAACATTCTAGCAATGAATAAATAATTGAGATATAGTTTATATGTTTTATGAATAAGTTATTTATGATTCCATGTTTCTAAAAAAATTAAACCTATGCGGTTCTGTTGTGGTTATGTTATGTTATGTAAATAATTTTATTCTATTTATATGTAATATATATGTATTAAAAGTATTATCTATTATATTTTGTATCAATTTAGGGATAATATAACATTTAGAAACTAGGTTCAAAAAATTGTTGTAAGAATCATAAGGATATGTATAAGTATAGCTTACAATCATTGAGTTTTGGTACCAATCATGTATAACCTATGATAGATCCTAAGGTGTCCTGAATTTAATTTCATAATTAATTTTTCTTTATTATTTGTTTTTCTCACTATTATTAGTGTTTCCATTACATTTAATTTTTTTATTTAGTTAATGGATGAAACCAGAAGGAATTTCTTTAATGTAGAATGGGATAGGAAATTAAATGATTGTCCCAATGAGAACAAAATGTTTTTGCAGCTAGAATGAAAATCATCATTCTATGGTCACACAACATTGTCAATCTATAAATAATTCAAGATTTGAAAAATATCAAAGGGGAAAACTCATTCTATTAATCCCTTCATGAGGTAGCATCCACATGCATTCAGTGGATCTGCGTATCCACTAGAGGATGAAAAGTGGATATGTACTACTAAAAATATATTTCCGTTTCACAAATTTTGAAAACATGATAATTTATTTTTGGAATTCTATAATTTGGAAGGTAATACAGATAAGTGGTTTAATGTCATCAAGAATTTGAGGCAAAGAGATGAAATTAAATCCATTTAATAGAATGAGTTTAGGAAAATATTTTTCAATAAGTACTTTCCTTGTATTCTTCATATAAATATGGAGAATAAGTTCCTTAATCTTAGGTAGAAGGATAAAGAATCTATTAGTAGCTATGACATTTTTTTACAAGACTTGAAAGATACACTTATTGAATTATCATCCATCATGAAATTTTGTTTGATCATTTCTTCACTGGCATAAAACTATGTCTTTAAAGGTAATTATCTATAAAGGACTTCATTAACTATGAGGAAATTATTCAATGTGATCTCATGTTTTTATAGAGACTGGGGTTACATATCAATCTTATGGGATTCATGAAAATAGAAAAAAGGAAATGAAGGGATAATATAAACACCCTAGTGAAAAGAAGATGATATTTTTTTATGATCAAAGTGTGAAAGAAATATGAAGGAAACTATTTTTATGGGACCTATAAATTTATTGTGTGTATAAGGTAAGGTTATCACGAAATTGATTAAAAATTTGATGAGAAAATGATAACTACGCATAAAAATATAGAATAAGATACAAATAATTCCCCTCCCACACTTCAATGTTTCAAGTGAAAGGAAAATGGTAATTATGCTAACCAATGCCCAAATCCAAAGTCTTTCTATGATGATAAATCCTAAAAACCTCTTATGCATAATGAAAATGGAAAATCTCATGTGACCATTACAAGCATTGTTAATTATAATAATGAAGTGGTGAAAGGTACACTTCCCATCCACTCTAAAACAGAAAATGTTTTATTTGATTCTGGACCCACCTATGCTTTTATTTATAATTTATTTTTAATGGTATCTCCATATTACCTATATAATTAGATATTGAGTTAAATATGGAATATCATAATGGGACAATAGTCACATCACATGTTTATAATTTTATGTGGTTGAATTTTGGGGGAAAATACTTCCTAAAAATCTTATGATCTTTACTTTAGTTGAATAAGATGTGATTCTTGGAAGGGATTGGCATTCTCTATGTTAAGATCATATCATTTTAAGATGAAGGGAATTAATGTTTTATATGATGAATGAATCCATGATCATCTATCAATGCAAGGACGAATATGAACTTCTTGTGAAAATTAATTCCATATTATGGGTCGTAAATCCTATTCTTGACGATTATTTATTTCATATGGTTTTGGATAAACTCACCATTAAAGATACACATATTGTATGGGATATTGTTGATGTGTTTACGAAATAATTCCTAGGTCATCCATAAAATTTTAAATATTAGTTTTAAATAGATCTTATAACATTGGATATTCATTTTTCATAGAATCATTGGAGAATAGACCTAATTTAGATGCATTAATTAATGAAGAAAATCCAAGATAATAATGAAAATGCATACATAATCCCTATTGCATCCCCATGGGGGTCTAGCAGTTCTATTTATTATGAATAAATACTGATCAATGAGGCTCTTCATTTATTATCAAGAACATAAAAAGATAAATATCAAGAAAAAATTTCTATATATTTATGACTTAGTTGATCAACTACAAGGATATTAATACAATTTTATAGACTGATCTTCATTCAAGATATCAACAATTGAGTGTTAAGAAGGTGGATATAACCAAGTTGGAATTCCATACAAGGCATGAACATTATGAAATTATCATGATTCCTTTTGGACTTACCAATTCCCCTTATATATTCATTGATTTAATGAAATAGATTTTTAAGATACTATCTTGATCCGTTTGTGGAAGTATGTATAGATGATATTAATGTTTTTTAAAAATGGAATGGAAGAACATTATGATCACTGGAGAATTTTAATAAAAACCTAGAGGAAGGAAAGGCATTATGAAAAATTTACAATGTGTGAATTTTGTCTTCATAAAGATTAATTTTTGTGTTATATAATCTAAATATAGGTTATATTTATTGATCCAATAATGATGAAAGTTATTTAAAATTGTTTTAGTCCAACAAAAGTAACTAATATCTGATGGTTTATAGGTTTGGTTGGATATTATCAATGTTTTTGGAAGAGATATAAAAATTATATAACCCACTAACTATGTTGACTCTAAAATGTGTTATGTTAATTTGGATGTAGAATGTAAAGATATATTGAAGTACTTGAAATTAAGTTTATTTAGTTAAAATCTTCTCACACTACCCTGTAGTGGTGAAATTTGTTAGATCTATTGCGAAACATAAATGAATGGGATGGGATGTGTTTCATAAAAAATGATATCATGATATCTTAAACCTTAAAAAATTGAAAAACCATTGGAAAAATTAACCAACTCATGATTTGGAGTTAGCTGTAGTATCTTATTCATTAAAGATATGGAGGAATTATATTTATATATAAAGGTGCAAGATATATATTGATTTCAAAATTTTAAAGTATATTTTCCCTCAAACAGAGATAAATATGTTCCAAATAATATAGTTCATGTTGATTAAATATTGTGACTTCTCAATAAATTACCACCCTAGAAAATAGAAAAATATGTAACAAGCTTTGAGTATAAAGGACCATGCTAGCCTATCTATGAGGAGGATCACAAAAGATCTAATATTTATAAATTTTCAAAGGATTAATCTTGAAGTCTTAAAGTATGGGGAGAAATATTATTTAGATAATATGATTGTTCAACCACCAATACAAGTGATGTTTAAGGAAGTGTCGAAAGAATAAGTAGATATACAAAAGAAGGTGAGAATGTTCATAAGATTAAAATTTATTTTTATTCAATAACAAGGATCATGGACCATGTTTTTTTCCATCACATACCATATTTCATAAAGGATGTGTGGGATGAGGATCATAGTTCACCATTAACTAGTCATCCAAGAAGCACCATGATGTACAATGACCAGAAAGAGTATTTATGTTTGGATGGAATAAAAATAGGTTTTTCAGAATTTATTTCATGGAGATTGTGTTATTTTAATGTTTATTACGGAAGATAGTAGATTAAGGGAATGTTATAACCATTACCCATACCATAATGGGGATAGGGAAACATTACCATGGGTATTTAAATTGATCTTTCCAAAACATCTGAAAACCATAATGTTATATGGGCTACTATTGATCACCTTACAAAGTCGGGTCACTTCATTATTAATAGAGATTGTTTTTCTATTTTTAATATTCCTATAATATATATTAACTAAGAGGTAATATTTCATGGAGTACAACATTATAATATATCTAGTTAGTATTCATGGTTTTCCTCAATATTCTTGAGAAGTATTCAGAATTCTCTATATATAGAGTTATGTTTGGGCACAACAATCATCCTAAAATAAATTTATAGACCGATAAGAAATTTCAAACTGTAAAACAAATTTAGAGAGATTTATCTACGGATTTTAATTGTGGTTTGGATTAACACCTACCATTGGTGATATTTTATTACAACTACATCATTCACTCTCGTATTCACATGTATACTTTTGAATCTCTCTATATTAAGAAGTTTGTGACCCCAAAATTCTGGAATAAAGTTGGGGAATGAAATCTATTAAAACATGATCTAACTGAGATAATTAAAGATAATGATTGACCCATTAAAAACACATAAGGGCGGAAAATATTTGACAGAAAAAGTTGTGTTAAAAATTATTGAAATGAATTCGTGATTGAATATGGTGAAAATTTATTTTTATAAAAATCTCCATGCATGAGAGTAATGAAATTTGGAAGTAAATTCAAACTATTTTCTATGTATATCTCTTCGTTTTGAAATTCGTTATCATTTTGGAAAGGTAGCTTATCTATTAGCGCTTCCAATGAATCTCAGTCATGTTCATGATGTGTTTCATTTATATATATTAAGAAATTAAATAACTGATCCTTCACATGTTTGAATCCTAGAAGACAAACCACTAGAGTAAGATATTTCTTTTGAAGTACAACTGATATATATTATGGATCGCGGATAAAATGTTCACTGAAACAATCCCACTCATTTGGTTATTGTTTTGTCGAGGAACCACCAATTTGATGAAGCTTCATGAGAACCTATCGATGTGATGAGGAAGGCGTACCCCCAGATGATTGTATAAAAGTGATAATTTTCTAGGGAGAATTTTATTTTAATTGGGATATAATGTAACTCCCAAAATTTTTTGATGAAATATTTCTCTTTATATAATTTTAATTCTCTAATAGTTTTTACTGCACACAATTGTGAGTTTAAATGAATTTTCAGACATTTTTATTATATCCTAGAAATTAAATTGGAAATAATATATAAGAATAAATAATTATTTAAATTAATATAATTCTTCAACTCAATATGAATTTGTTGGTAAGTGATTAGAAAATTATTATACAATTTTAGCGAAATAAATCTATTCTTCAAAAATATGTTTTCTTAAAAATTTGAGTTATAAATATTTTTATGAATTAATATTTTTTATAAGTTATATAAAAATGATCTTAGATAATTAATTTCAATATCTAAAAATTTTCATTAAATTATTTTATTTTGAAAACAATTTATTTTTTATGGAATAAAGAAAATTGTTATTTTTATTGAAAACTATTTTTTCTATTATAGAAATTATAAGTTAAAATTATTTCTTCTACTTTTAAATTTTAATTAGTTAATTTTAATTTAAAATAATAAAATTATAGACTTGTAAATGTATTATATAAAAACATTTATTTTTAAAATAGTTTATGTTTAAAAATAACTGTTTTACGGAAAACATTTTTTCTTTGAATTTTACCGATTTTATTTTAAATTCAATTTTGATAATTTTGTGTTCTAATTGTTAAAATTTGATACCAAATTTAAATTTATAAGGTAAATATTTATAGAATAGTTCACTTATATTTTTGACTAATATGAATAGTAATCTTGATAAATGTTTTACCATGGTAATGGGTAAATGTGGTTATTTAGGTAAATAAAAAAATTTATGACTACAAAATAACCCTAACACATGCCCAATTTTTATTAGGAAAAAATTATCCAACACATAACACAAAATTATCAAAATTATTTTTTTTAATGGAAACATTTCAATGAAAATGAATTCTTTAATATTTAAATCAATGAAAGTTACAAAATATCACTTTAATTATCTTCAATATACCTTATGTGTTCACAAAGGGAAAAATTTATATAATGAATGAATATAAATGTAAATTTTGGACTTACAGAATATTTTTTTCTAAAAAATTACTTTTTGTATTTTTAGGAAGAATAGATGAAATTTTATTATTTATAACAATTAATTTAATAAAAATATAAATATTTCACATTCATGATTGAAATAAAATATCATTTTTAATATTTGGTTACCCAAAAGATATATTCGACTATAAATATTATTATAAAATATAGATGAATTATATTCATTAAATTTTTGTAATTTTAATTATTTGAGAAAAAATAAATGGATTAAATAATTGCCAAGCACTGATGTAGTAAATATTATAATAAGTAAAATATCAATTAACTGTAATTAAAAAAATTAAAATAAATATAATATTATATAATTAATGAGATAAAATATTTTTATAGTTGACCTTTACCTCTTAAAGATATAGGTAAATATTTAGTTTAAAGTAAACTTATTATCGTCATATTTTTAAATGCCCATCAAATGAGCAGTGTAAAATTGACACTACTAAAAATTCATCGAAATAATATTATATTAAATTATTTATAAATCTTAAAACAGACATTAAAATAAAAAATAATTATAATATGGAACAAAAATTCTATAAAGTGTTCATTTATGGTCTAATTTACATCATATAATTAAAAATTACAACATTTCATCATTGAATAATTTGTTAGCTTCGTTAAATTTAAAATAGTTTAACTAAGGGTTAATCAAAATGAAAATTTTAAAAATAATACAAAAGCCTAAATAAATTCTATTGTATGATGATATAAAAACCCTAACTCTTGTTATCATAGGAATTATGTCCTTATGGATTTATTTTTTAATGAGATTTAATTTATTAATAAATAATTCTTTTATAAATTTCAAAGGTTCACCTCGCCTCAATTATAATAGGTTACCCCCTTCTTCACTTCTTCACATAACACTGAGCCTTAAACCATGAACACACCCTGAATACTTCTATTATATAATAACATATAAAAATTATAGAGGATTTTTTCTTCTCAAAATAAGAACTTTATTTTCCCTTGTTGGATTTCTAAATGATGTTCTACAATGAAGAGATAATCATCTTTATCGACTCTTTAAGGATAATTTCGTTTACTTTTTTTCATGTTTTTTTCAATTTTAATTTAATAAAAAAATTATCAACTTTTTGATGTGTTATTATGATTATTTACCAACCATGTCCCCCATATTTTCTATTCTATGGAAAAAATGCATCATGCATGTATACGAACAATTTTTCATCTACATGTCATGGTGTAATCTTTTTTTCATCACCACCTTTTTGGATGGGTATAATGATGGAAATAATATATAAATTTATAAATTATTATAATAAAATTAAAATTATTCAGATAAAATTTATACATCATCCACTCTCTTATACTTTTAACAATAAAGGAATGATACCATCTCCCATGCATACGTAGGGCCTAATATCTCCATGATTCAATATGATTCAATTTAAATATTCACCATTCAAGGATGATTATTTAATTATATTTATTGCATAAATATGATATATATTGCCTAAATATTATTCAATAAATTATTTAACTGTCTTCTATGGACATTATATAAGACTTATACAATAAACCATGAATTTGAAAATAAAGCAGTTAACTACCAAAAAAGGGAAATAATGTTATATTATAAACAAATGGGTGATAGGGTTATATATTAAGAGAATATATATTACCATTAATATAAATATGGTTCTGGTATAAATTAATAAAAATAATTCTACAATTATATTGGACTTTTAGATACATATGACGTAAATCAGACTTAAGGTAATGGTTAATTTCTCAATTTCATTGTTATTTTATATTTTTTATTCATAAGTATCTTATCAGGAATGATTATCTTCCAAGACCATGTTTAATAAAACAATCCATTATACTTTTAAAATAATTCAAAAAAAATTAACATTTTTTAAAAAATTTTGAATCGTAATTAAATGGTTTCAAAGGAATATTTTAATCATTTTCCAAATGAGGTAGATTATGAAATTTCTAGAAAAAGTATGAAAGAAATGTGTTTTTAAATTATACGACATTTATAGTGTTTTATGATATCATGAATACTTAATAACTTAACCCTTCACATACAAGTTATCAATTGTATTTTAATTATAAAAAATTAATTTGAAATTGTGTGACATTTTATGAATAAAAAACATTTTCAATGTGGAATTTATATTTTCTTAATGAGTTAATCCATGTGATATATAATTTTTTTATCAGAGATAAATTATTTTATCTTAAATATTATTTACTAGAAATAATATTCAAGTACATTATCCAAATTAATTTATTTTCGTTTTATGTTAGTATTTATGATACCCATTTCTTTTCTTTGGGTTATGTCATAATGGAATGATATTTATTAGACACATTTTTTATGGGTTATCAGTTGATAAATTATTTATTTCCTTGTGGAAAAATTACATATGGTTATAATTGGGTTATGGTTTGGAACTATGTCTCCTTCCAATTCATTGGGTGTAGATTTATATCTCACGAGATAGACACGGCAGAAAAAAGGAGTAAACTCTGTTCAGAAAAAAATACCAAAACAAGGACTGAACCCAGTCCAGTAATTGAAATTTTCTACTATGATGGTCATTTGAATTAGCATTGACTACTATTAAAATGATTTTCTATGGTTATTTTTTAAAAAAAAACTACTTGTTTAACGTGATTATAGAATTAAATATGTTATTTTATTCATCATGATGTTGAATTATTTATTTGAGGACATGGTATCATGGTAATTGATATATAGGATATAAATTTATGAAATTTAATACAATTATATCCTATTATTATGATATGATTTATATCTACATTTTTTAACCCTTAATAGGATCTAATCTCACCATTTCATATGTGCCTTTTCCCCGTGATATGAATAATTTTTTTTTGAAAGATGTATTGAAAAGAGTTCTCGTAATGATGGAATAAGTGAGAGATGATGTATATGTTTTATTAATCAGTTTTTATGTTTTATTGACTCTAATGAAACTAAACCTATACTTTTATGGATTTTTTTATGTTACCTAATGAATTATATTCTATTTAGATGTAATAAAAATGTGTGAAATGTATGGGTTTTCATAAAAATAATGATTCTATCTGTATTGTTGTTCATCACCTTACAATGTCCACAAATTTAAACAATATTAGTGTAGATATAACTTTTGATAACATCATGTAGATATATATTAATTGTGTTTTGAGACATCATGGTCAACCAATGTTAATTTCCTATAATCACGACCCTCAGTTTACATTGAAATTAATGAATGTTAATTACAAGACTCTTAATATTGAGATACTATTGAAAAATATTTATCATCTGTAGATAGATGGATATATTAAATGAAATATTCAACAATTATTGGACATTATGAGGTTATTATTATATGACATTCAAAGAATATGTGGTTTGTATTTTCCTATGGTGGAATATTAAAAAAAATAAAAGCATTCATTCCCACATTAAAATGGTTCTATATGGTGAATTCTATTTGAAAAGATGTGACACAAAAACCTATTGGGATGTATTTAGTGAAAAGAATATTTTAGGCCGAGAAAATATTAAGGAAATAATGGTGAAAGTAATAAATAATTAGTATTTTTCGAAGAAATCTCAATATAGGAAAAAGTTTTATATGGATAATGTAATTAATGATATATAATTTCAAACATGGTATCAGGTTCTCTGGAATGGATTTCCATAGAAGGGGGATATAATGATTTTAAATAAATTGATACTATCCCCCAGGAATTTCAAATGTTTTCAAATTTCGGAAATAAATAGAGGTATGGCTTACCATTAAGAAATGAAACATATCCTCTATAAAGTACATGATGTTGTCTAAATTTCATTTCTGAGGATGTATATTTGGTACCCATTGAAAGACCTCACATATAACAAAACATAATTGTAAAAGTACATATATTATAATAATGATCCTATATGAATATATTTTAGATACTATAGAACATTTTTTATAATCAGAAGACACGATTGGTGACATAACATTGGTGGAATTGTAAAACAAATGGTAACCATTAAAAACCTTAATAAATTATGATGAGGAACTACTCACACATATTCATGTGGTTAAATTATAAGATTTTTAGGGATTAAATGTTTATCGGAAATAATGTATCATCACAGATTCCACTATAATATGAATGATTTTATCTCTAAAAAACTATAGTATAATGCACATAGATTTATTAAATAATGTGATCATGAATGTAATTGATAAAAAAATTCAATAACATAATAAATTTAATTTTAATAAATTAATTTCATTTTTGAAGTTATTATATAAAATTTTCATTAAGATTATTTTTTCAGAAAAAATTATTTTTTAGTGAATTTAAAAAAAATACCAATTGTTTAAAAAAATGATCACATTGGTGATATTATAATTATGTATTAGTAAGATTAATTTAAATGAAACATTTATTCTAGAAAAAAAATATATATTAAATATGTAATATAATTCTTCTTAAAATATAATTATGGACATATAAATATATGGTTATAATTTTTTAAAATTAATTAATGTTTTTATCATAAAAAATTGTTTTGTTCTCATCATTAAATAATGTATTTAGAAGGTTCCTTTGTGTTTTGGTTTCATTTAAAATAAATTTAATTATTATTTTATTTAAAATTAATAATTTAATCTCTTTGGAATAGATATTATATATAATTATTATGATAAATCATTTTGATGAATAAAACACACATTTTTCTAAAAACAGTTTTTATTTCATTTTGAAAATATATATTTAATTTAATTTATAAAAAATAAAGGATTATAATCTTTAAAAAAATTACAAATTAATTAGTATAATAATTAATATTAGGATATAACAAAAATATAACTCTATGATATAATGAATAATAACCATGTTAAATATTTATCTCAATAATTAAGGGTAAAATTAGATTAAATTGATAAATATAAAGGGGTAAGGCTTCATGATAACAAAAAAAGAATTTTTAAACAATATTGGTTAGTTTTATTTAAAAATTTACCTTTCCATATTAATATGTATGATATTTTGGTTCTACATACCCTAGAAAATGACTTTACATTGTTAAAATATTTTATGTAATTACATGTGTGTCCCTCCCCTCGCATATTAAAGGGCACCTATTACCCACCCATATTAAAAATCATTGATTAGTAAATATTTTTAAATAACTACCAAAATTCATTAGTATCATCCATTAATTCTTTATTGATCTATTTTTCATTACCTAATATTGTTTTAACATGTCTTATGCTTTAATTCAATGGAGTTTTCATAAACAAGATATGATCGTCTTACTTAGATTATTCAATGCTTATTTTTTATTATTCATCATTTAAATCTATTGTATAAATAATAAACTAATTAATCTATAGTAAAAAATATTTTTTTTTATTAAAACTACATAGAAATGATTTCTACCTTCTTTCTATCCTATAGAAAAGGAAATTGTTTCTCATGCATATGCCCGACCTACAGTCTCGACCAAGTGGTATAATTCATTGTTATTATCATATTACAGGGATGGTAAAAAAATAATTGATTATCTATATATAAGATATTCATAATTTACTTGTGAATTTTTAAATATAATATTACAATTATCTTCTTGCAATGCCATTCATTTCAAAATGATAACATTGTATGTGTGTACGTGTGGCCTACCACCTCCATAAAGAGATGCAGATTATTATTCACCTACCAAAATGATGATATGATTTTAAAATTGTTTTTAGTGTATAAAATTTATATATATATGAAATTAATTAATTTTTTTAATATGATGTAACCCTTTCATAAATCCTTTAATAATGTAAAATATATTGATGTTATTTTATAGAAATTGACTGCATAACATTAACTGTTTAACTTAATAAATAATTATTCACCAAATGAGTTTCAAATTATTATATAATTTCCATTTGAAATTATATATAGATAAAAAACTCAAGAGTATGTATTGAATAAATTTAAATTCATTATTCAAGATGACCACACATGTATGACTAATAAAACACCCAATGAAATTAACTTTTATTTAAATCTCATTTCTTTTATGATTTTTTTTGTTCATATTTCATTTCAGAAAATTATATGATCATAATATATTTTCCAGCATTTATATTATTCTCTATATATTTTTTGGGTTTTACATGTTTATAATCCACTTAATCTCTTGATGGATCGTGAATTGATATTTAGGATACACGTTAGAGTTATTATCAATATCTTAAAAAATAAAAAATAAAATTTTTTTACTTTTACTACATGAAAACCCTTTATTACTATCTTATATGATATATTAAATCAAGATACATTTTAAATTTTTCAATTTTTTTTCAAGTAAATATCATTTACTCAATATTAAGGAATTTTTATATAAAATATTATCAAAAGAAAATGTTATTATTCCAATAAAGGAATGATATTTTTAAGTACATTGGTAACTATTTTTATATATGAAGTTACATGGAAAATATTGTTAATGTATTACTTCTATTTTCATTTATAATGACTTTATTTTACTATAATACCATCATTTTTTATGATTTTATTTTCTTCAATCATCCTTTAATGATAGTGGATCATACCTAATTAAGAGGTCATTCATTTTATTATGACCATGTTCTATGTCACTATTTATTTTTCATAGGTCAATATATTTATTATTCAAGTTCATATTAGGGATATTATGAATGAATTAAAAATAATTTATATTAAATTTTTGATGTTTCAATAGTTCAAATTTTCTATATAATATATTAGTTTACGTAATTTTATTAATTATGTTATTTCATTTTTTTAATGAAATGTGAATTTTCCCTATTACTGAATCATTTTGGATTACTGTTGAATTATATAGAATGTTTAGAAAAACAATTATTTTTCTTTCAATAGTTGAGGAATTAAACTGTCATAAAATTTATGTGTGGGAAAATGTTATAGATAACCCTTTGATGCATCAAAATATCTAATTAGATAAGACAGCAGACAAGACATATTCGATGGGTATTTAGTTTACACCTTCACATTTATTGTGAATGATTTTTATATTGAGAGGACAAAATGATAATATTCCGGATTCCATGGTTGAGTCCTTGAAAGAAACTTCGTGAATTTTTTATTTATACATTCCCTTTATTGGAAAATATTATTCCAATATCCATGTGATTTATATATTCATATTATCCATGTGTGTTCCTTAAACTCAGGTTGTTGATTTAAGGACATCTATTTTTATTATGTACTCTACCACATTGATCATTATTCATTTAATCTTTCAAGATTCCCCCATACAGAACCCTTGAAAAACATATAATCTAACCCTTTATTTTTTTACATTCCTAAGGATATTAAGAATCATATTAAAAATGAATTTTAAGGACTCGAGACTATTTCTTATGTTATTTTTTTAATATCCAATATATTGTATAAATAAAAAATTCATTTTTTTCAAAGCCTATAAAACTTATCAATATTATTTACTGTCATCACTTATATCATGTACCAACATAAAAAATAAATATCATGACTTGGTTAATGGTTTCAAGATGTCAAAAAATATAAGAATCCCGTCATTAATCAATCTTTGATATTATTTGATTTTTTTGTAAAAACTCAAATCCCACTATTTGAGATTACCTATAAACACTTTTTTGACACTAATTTTGTTTTCATTATTTTTAAAAATGATATTTAGTCCTTTAAATATTTTAAAACTAGGTTCCATAGATGAAAAGATGAATATTTCATTAGAAGTATTAATGAAGTCTTCAACATGTGAACAAAAATGTGGAATCATGTAAAGAATATATTAATATCCTTTTTTCCTTCAATTTCATCTTTTAGGTTCATTATAATATTTAAGATGATTTTAGTACTCCACCCAATGAAAAAAAAATCCACATATACAAAAATAAAAAGGAGAATTCTTCGATCCCCAATCAAAAGGGATTCTTGAATAGATATTTCACAATAATAAGGAAAATCTATTGTCTTGTGCCAAAAACCTAATAGAAATTAGGTAAATAACTATAAATGACTATTGATTATAAAAAACAAGACCTAAAACAATATAAATGGATGATAACCACTAACATATCCTTCAAAAATGATATTATAATAAAGATAATGAAATTATAAGGAATGAAATATTATTGGATATTATTAATATTTTTCATCTGAATATGAGGTAATAAATATTCCAAATAATGATAAATATACAAAAAAGATAATACACTGAGATATTTAGGTAACGAAGAGAAATAAGTATTAAGAATAAATCCTTGAATTAGTTGGAATTTGTATTAAAACTATAAAATCAAAAAATAACATCAGGACTGTGGTTTTCAGAACGAAATAAAGGCCTAGTTTGGAAACTTTTATACAATGTACAATTGTATTTGATGGTCAAACCATTATATATTTGAATAAATTAATTATTGTAATAATTAATCAATGATGAATATAAATCAATTTAAAAACCATTAGGGATCATATTTTGATACTAACCCCCCCCCCCTTAAAACCCAATGAAACAAATACAAAACCATGAAAACGTGGTAGAAAATATAAAAAAAATAAGAAAATCGGTAAAAACTAATAATTTATGAACCCATACCACCATTGAAGAGTTTTAATAAACTTTATGAAAATAAAAATTACATGAGATTAACCAATATACGATTTCTCTTCAACCCCTCTTCACTATTCTGTAGAAAAAAACCCTCATACAAAAAGTGAAAATCCTAAAACTCGTAGGCTTGTATCTATGAAAAAATGAAAATATCATGTAGTTATCTCAACCATTATAATAGAGTTAAAAATACTTTATAAATAATTTTCTTCATCAACCAAACCATTCAACAACCTCTAACGTATCTGGTGTGATCTTAACTGGTAAATAAAAACAATCTTGAACTAACCATCTCTTCCATTTGAATCTCCCAAATGCATTCCTCAAATAACTTCTACACCCAGAAAAAGATATACTATGGTTTATAAATATATCATATATCTAATTAGATAACCAATAAATGATTCCCATCCTTTAAAATAAAAAGAATACCTAAAATTATGTTCACAAAACAGAAGAACCCCTGAAGATATTTCATTCATGAAAGAACCTCCATAGGAAAAAAAATTAAATTTATATGAAAAGGAATAGAATCAATGATAATACTATAAAATAAGCCATGGATAATAATCAAAAACCATGATTCCAAATATATAAATATACTAAGGTAGAATATATAAGTCATGTTCCCTTGTAAACTACTCTATGCCACCATGCATCCACAATATATAAACCAATGTAATTTCAAGGATAAAAAAATTAGTTCATGATGATGATGAATCTCATCAAATCACTCCATTGTCATTGCATCACCCTTAATATCTAACTAACTCAATTATAAGAAATGGGATTTATCCTATAGATACTGGAAAATCTATAACTACTCAATAATGTTTTAGGTTTGACCTATCAAATGATAGGGTGAAAATTGATTTTTTTTCCCAAATAATCAATAAAACATAAAAATGTTCATTGATCTAAGAAGGGAACATTATTCCATGTCTAATAAATTATATGACACTATAAAGAGAAACCATAAAAAATTCATGATCATAAAAATAAAATTCCAAAACTTATAACCATTTATTAGTATAGAAGTTCAAATGATCATATACTGATATCATCCACTCGATAATCATATAAAACTTATCTGTTTTAATCTAAACCAAACCCAGTCAAAGGATCACCACATCGTCAACTTCAATCCACCACAATGGTGATATATAGGCCACATATACATCAAATTGAATGGATCCATGTTAATTAATAGGTGATACATATTTTTATATAATAACAAAACTATAGGATGGTGAGTTTACTATTAAATTATAAAATCCAAAACACTTGGACATAACATTTCCTCCAACAATTGAATATTTTTATCCTTCAAACTCCCCCCCCCTAAGGATGAAACACAGTTATAATGAATAATTGAGTAACCAAAGAAATATGCAGATACCACTAAACTATAGATGTAACGCAAGGGATACAATATGAAATGATATTTTAAGATATCCATGAAGCTTCCCAATCCCATATTCATACTACCATCCTAATGAATCCATTGAGATTTATATATCAACAGCTAAGAAATTAAATGACTTTATCAATTGATTACCATTCATCCAAATATCATTTTGTGATCTAAATTCTAGAGGATAAACCATGATGAAATTTATCAATATTTTCTCCCAGTTACACTTTATAACAGCCAATTCCTATTTTAATCTACCATGAACATGATTCCCTAAAATCACTAGTTGGCATACCAAATACTAATTTATCAACTCATCCACTGAACATTTTAACCCTGGAGACCGTAACAAACTATTTAAGGATTCATTAATGTTATATTCACAATAAAATACTTCTTGGGGTGATTTAAGAATCTCATGAGAAATAAATCTCACATCACCAAGTGATTGAATTAATACATACCAAATATCAAATAATGATTCCAATTCTATGACCATCACTCTATAGATTCACTAATGATAAAAAAAATCATGAAAAAATATACCATGCAATATTTGAAGTAATCCTCCCCTATATGTTTAGTTATGTTTGAACAAATTTTAATCGGATACAAGATTAATATACCATCAATATCCCCCACATTGTGGAACAATGTCCCATAATCCTTCATCATTCTCCATGTATCTCATAACTCGTGAATAAAATATCCTTGTGAAATTAAAATTATAAAATCATATAATTCATTACCCTTTCAATGATTATAAGAGACCCCAATGATATTTTACAAGATGAAATCCATCCAATTATATTAAAATTATTCAAATCCCACTATGAAAATATATACTTTAATATTTTATGAACTAAAAACACCCCAAATCTCTATTAACTGATGTAATGTATCCACACAATTAGAGAAGAAACAAGTATCATATAGATATTGGGTGGATTAATACTGTGTATGTGTATATAATTATAAATACCCATTATATATAACAAATATATATCTATATAAACACGAAATCCAAAACATATATAATTGGTGTCATATAAATTCTCAGATATGAATAATTGATCAAGAAAATGAATGATAGAGAAATAACTATATTTTATTTCATATACTCAAAATATATATGTAAATTATATTTCTATAAAATTCTTCTTCCACCTTGGTAATAACAATTAACGGTGATGAAATCTATGTGAAATCCAAAATGAACCCCCTATAGTAGCTTATACAACTAATGAGATTGTTTAGATCTATGATATTGTTTGGTTATACTATATCACCTAATTTTTAATTATAGTAATTGAAAATTATATTATAATAATTAAATAAAAAAAAATTACAATTTCAATTCACATAAATTTAAATTCGATAGGATGAATAGTTTTTTAACTACGTGCGTCAAAATAAGCCTAAGTTGAATTTTTGAAATTATCCCTTACAAATAATATTTTATAAATAATTGAAATATAGTTTGTAACTATTCATGTTTTTATTTATAAATAATTATTATAATTTTTATATTTAAAAAATTATTCATAACAAAATTAATTAAAAAAAATTAAATCATTTAGAGGTTAAAGGTCTATTTTTTAAAAAACTGTTTAAAAAGGAAAATTGGTACTCTATTTTAATTAATAAAAAAGCTGAATTATTTTTAAAAAAATTATATATTATATAATTAACTATATGAATTTAAACTCATATAATGGTTTCTACTATTCATATAGTTAATATTTGATCATCTTATGGTTGAAAATTGCATTTTATTGAGAAAAAAAACTTCGATAAGTATTGTGAATTTATTTGAAAATTAAATTATGAAACATATATCAATTGAATTTAATTAGTTGAATTCCATAATTGGAATCAATATAATTTATAATATTTAATAAGTATATCATAATTTTTTTCACTGTAAATATTAAAACTGAAAATATTAATTACTACAATTAAGTGAAAAAATGTGTTTTCTAGGGGTTAATTTAAAGTGATAAAGTTAAATATGAAAAAAAATCTTGTTGAAAGCCAATTATTTCCAGAATATATTCATTGGCCTTATATAATCATGATATAAACAATTTTATATCCACACTTCAAATAAGGTGACATGATTTTACTAAAATAATTTGAAAATTTATAATTTTTCCACACACGTAAATTATAAATGGGGACCTCCTCCACTAACTTATTCAAAAATATCATGATTTTAAGGTCTACTAAAATTGAAAAAAATATTTCACCAATATCCATATCCTTATTATAGTGATGTTTTAATTTCAAAAATACCATCCCTAGGTTTCCTAATATGATATCCAATATAGGATATTCTACGTAAAGGTAATTGACATCAATAAGCTTCTTCTTTTTTCATCTTCTTTTAGAAACTCCAATAATTTCTTAATAATAAGAATATAACTAGAAACTATTATATCACATAATTATTTTTTACTATTATTTTTTAATAATAGATATTAATTTCATTCTCTATCAATTTGGAAACAAAACAATTTCTCATGTGTATGGCGGACTACCTGCTCACAAACCGATGTAATTTTTTTCATTAATGACTCACATAGAAAGTCATAATTATGGATAAAATGAATATATATGATCATTATTAAATATTATTGTTTTTTATATATAACATGTCATCCAATTAATTACCCTTTCACCCAATAAATAATTGATAATGTCACCCATGTATACGTAGGACCTACCTTCTCTATGAAGTGATGTGATTCATTTTACATGAAAAAATCTCAATAATGACTCTAAAAAGATATGAAACTAATAAATATGATATCTATAACTTTAAAAATCACTATTTTTATTGTTTAAAAATATACTTTGGACCATAACAAGATATTTCAATATATAACATGCAGGGGGGACTGTAACAACCCAGGATTTTAAATGATATTTTCTTCATAATAAAATGTGTGTTATGTTATGTAATATTACACAGATAAAAAATGAAATAGAACCAAAAAATATTATATCATTAATAAATATCATAATATTATTTATATAATTAACTAATTATAAGTTAAAAAATTATATTTGAATATAAGTTATAAAATAGAACTTTTAAAATGGAAAAATTTGGATCTCCTCTGTTTGCATGATGAATCACCACCACTGACAAAGATATTGAAATGGGAAAATTATTATTTAACCAATGAAAATCATTGAAAACTAAATTATAACATTGTGAGTAATTTTAGAAAATATTGAGTGAAAGAGAGAAGTGGTATTTATATGACGAAATGTAATCTTAAGAATAGTAATATGGTAGTTTATCAGTATAAGAATTTTCTAGTTGACAATTTGAAAATATACCGATATGTAATAGTATTAAAATTATAATTAGTGTTTATAATTTGTAATAAAAATTTACCACTGCTACATAAATGAGAAAAGATGGCCTCAACTAGTAGATTCATGTCATTTGAAGCCCATATTATAATAATTTTTTTAGTAAAATATATATTTAAGTATGACCAATTTGATAAACTAATCATTGTTATAAAATGAAACATTACTGTATTTTTAAAAAATATATACACTTTTATAATATGATCGGGTAATTTCAGTAATATTTATTTTAAATAATTTAAGAGCACAATTATTTAAATATAAATGATAAAATAATTTTATAATGTTGTGGGAAATTTTTATAATTCTACTGAATTTGACTTTGTCAAAAAAGAAACTATTTTCCATAAATAAGGATATTTTAATTTAAAATTTTATATTTTTTAATTTAGATATTCATTTTAAAATATATATTATATATGTCATCATAACGTCAAAATTAAGATAGGGTGATTTTTTTAAAAAAAATTTAAAATATAATATTTTCCAATTAATAGTAAAAATACAATTTTAGGTTTTTATTTTGATTTATGAAATTGTAATTGTGTAATAATGATGTAATGATTAATTAACCATAATACACAATATAAAATATTTTATTTTATTAATATTAAATATTTTTATAACATTTAATCAATTTTCAAAAAAAAATAGTGACATTCGAAAGTCGAGAATTGTAGGTTTGATTTTAAAAGAATTATTTTCCAGAAAATATATGTTTACATGTATAAAGAAGAATTAATTTTTTTAAATTATAATGGATTAAAATTTAATCAAATATAACTCAAATTTCTAAGATCATGGAAAAGTACATATTTCATAAAATGGTTTTTCATTTCCCAGAACATTGGTTTCCATGACCTATATTTGGAAATTATTAAACCATTCTTCCACTTTTTCAAGATCTACTCATTGATTCATACTAATATCATCAATTAAAATCCATAATATAAAATTTTATACCCATTTATTTTCCAAGGAGTCCCCTAAGGCATCATTAATAAAAAAAATGATTTATTAGAAATTATTCAGGATAATATAAATCTCCACTTCTCTACACCATTTAACTTGAAATTTTGTGGTATGTCTTATAATAATGAACTTTATTTCATTTTTCCTTTATATATTATCCGACTAAAGTAAGAATACTATTTTTCAACGGTATATCCTCAATCCCTCCAATTTTTCACTTTTGTAATCTGTTTTTATACCTACAGTGTTGTCGAATTGGATTCTCTCTTTAACATTTGAAATTTTCATTTATTTTATTTTTAGAAATTTCCATAACTCTTCCATTACAATACATATTCACCTTGATTTAAAATGATTTATTGAAATATGGAAATGTAGATATATAACCCACATTACCTTTTCATGAGATTATAATTATGCTATGATATTTTCTTTAACCATTTTTTTACAGAATGATTTTGATAAAAAACCAATTCATTATTCTAAAAATGTTTTAATGAAATGATTTATTATATTCTATGTGACTCACAATAATTAAGGAATATCTTGGGTTCACCCTAGTAGTTCTCCAATATTTTTTTATAAATAATTATTATTTTTATATTACATTATTTAGGATACCTTGTTTAATAACCTTGGTAATTTTGATTTATAACATCATGATGATAAACAATGGTGATATGATTTTAACTATATCATTTAACTGTTATAGACACATTTTTATGTTATTATAAACATTGATTTTATTATTTTTTGACTCATTGTATCTTTATCATGTAATATTGTTACACCTAATGTACATATTTATTTTCCTCATTTTCACATGATAAATATCTCCTTTTTTTATTTTGTTATTATCTTCATCCTCGCCCCTTTCCCTTGATTCATTTCCCCAATATATGATATTCCTTAAAATTAACTTAGGGGTAACCCATAAAGATGAATTTAATGTTGATTTTGTAGATATTTTATGTTTTCATGTATTATTTTCCTAATTTCCAGGAAACTATACAATAAAATATCATGTGTTTTGTTCCATGTAATGAAAATATTTTGTCATAAAATGGATGGATGTCATAGAAACAAAACTATAAACAAAAGAACAATAGAAGTAATTAAATATTTTTAAAAAATAGGCTATAATATATTATAATTGCATCATCTATGATATTATAAAAATTAAAATGATCCTAGTATAAATTTAAAAAATGTTTAAAACTAATATAGATGATGTTAATTCATGTTTAATTAAATTGATGGGTGATGTATGGGATGTCGTTTCAGTTTTTAATATATTGATTGATATTTGATATTATGAACCTATTCAATTTTATATTGTTTATATAAAAAAATTAGATATATTTAACTTGAATAAATATTTATTCATTATTACTAATTTCTTAAAATATGTTTATTCTTGAATGAGGTTACAATTCAAAAGAAACTAAAGATATAAGGATTTATTTTAGAATATCATTTTCTAGTATTTCCATAATTTTCATTAAAATAATCATATATTAAATATTTCATAAAATGAAATTATTTTTTATATCATATTGATATTGAAGAATTTTCTATATTTCCATAACAATTCTTGTCTCTTTCTTGCTTGAATCGAGAGAAATATTATTTAAATTAAAAACTGGTTCTATTTCCCTTTTTATTAGATATATTTTCCTTCTATGTCTAGATGGCTCAAAAAAATATATAAAAGTACTTATTGTTACTTTAATGATTCATTAAGAATATTTTATGTTAATATTGACTATTTAGTATGTATTAGATTAATATTTATTTATTTCTAAGAAATGCTCATTTTTTATAATATTTACAAAATGTCAAAAATAATGTTTTGAATATATATGATGTTAACAAACCTACCTTCCACTGTAAACATTTTATGAAACTTAGTTTCTTCTATAAATTTTAAATGGTTTCAAAAAAAATACTTAATTAATCCTAGTTTTAATATTTCATTTTTTTTCTCTATTTTTTAAAAAGGATATGTCTTTATTACCAAACCAATATTCTCGATGAACTGATGATCATCTCTCATCATGTAATAATACTCTTTCCATAAATTTCTCTAGAAAATTTACTTTTTCAAGATCATTGGACATTAAATATATTTATAATATATATATTAATTCTATCTTGTATATTATTATTTCCTAAACAATATTCCATCTATACATATGTTGCCTTTCTTTGAATGTTATTTGATAGATTATGGAAATATTAATATTCAAAACTATTTGTTAAATATGGATTTATATTGATAATGAATATTATTTATAAAATAAATTGTTCATTAAATATTAGTATAATGCATTGGATATGATTTTATGAGTGGTACTTCGAATTATATATCTCATTGATTCATTAATAGGCCTCATGAGAGAAATCAGTTTCCCAAAAAAAATGGTATTTTGGAGTATACCTACACATTAAAAAATATTGTGATTGTAAGGTATTAAAGTTATATATATCATAATGTATCAGGTAATGACATACCATATTAATAATTTCTTTCATTCAAACTATATTTATTATTATCCATTAGATTATTAGATTTATATTATATCGGGATTCATTTTATTCCGTTAATATTGATTAAATGGGTTAAGATTTCAGTTATTTCATATGCCAGATTGATTATTATCTATATTCAATAGATATATTTCATAGTAAGAAACCCTTATTGTGCATTTTATCTCACCCTAATTTTTTTACTATTCCATAAGATATGAAAGATAAATCTTTTAATGATTCTAAAGATAGTGAATGTTATAAATTACTATGATTTATATTTTATTACCAATGTAAAATTCTTATCATGTATATATTTGGATTTCATAGGGTACTAAACTTATCATTCCATCTAGATTAGGGAACGTGTATCTTTACGGATGTAATAATGTATCACTGTATACAGGTTACAGTAGTAAAGGGTGTAATAGTTGGTATTACATAATGTATAGAAGAAACCTTAAAAAATATATTCAGGAAAAAATATTTTAGGGAATATGAACCTATTATAGACTTTAAGGATGTGTATAATAGTGGAATAATATTACAAATTAATGGAAAGATATATATTATATGGTTTTTTCTATCAATATACCTCTATATAGATACTACAAGTGGACGTTTTTTTGGGAAAGTCTAATATGAGTGTAATAAACCTAAAAAGAGTTATTTTGAGAATATGTCATCCATAATTTGGGTGCATTGTGAATGGGACCTTTCTACGCACCAAGATTTTAACTATTGGGGGAAATGATTAAGAAAATTAACATATTACTTATAAACAATTATGAAGGAAATGATTTATTTTCCATTTGATGATATTCCCAAAGAAACTTTGTTTATAATTTCAATATTTAAAATTCATCATTTTCCAATTGATGAAAAGTGTTAAAGAAGATTTATAATTATATAGTATTATTTAAAATTCATAATTTCATGTGAGAATAAAGTATATTATATTTCTAAAAATTATCCATGTATAAAAAATTATATCATTATAATTTTCCAATGTATAGATTTAGCATCTTAGAAAACTAATAAAATTTGTGTTGGTGAAAACTGTACAAAAAATAGCCTTCAAAATCATTTAAAATGGCCTTTATGTGCCCTAGATACGTGATAAATATCATAGAAAGATTAAAATCCACATTATTTTATCAGCACGTAAAATCATTGATAAAGGAAAAAATTCATCGTCTCTTTTATTTAATGCTGATAAAGGAGTCTGTAACTAGTGATTATGTAATCATTGATAAATGGTAACATTAACAAAGCATTTAAATGCACCAATAAAGGAACCCTTAATTAATTCATTCAAATACCTTGATAAGGTAACCCTTTATCAGTGCTATTAAATGTGAAAATAAATGGGAATACTACAGTGTGCAGTAATAACACATTGCAGCACCAGAAATATTCTTTGAGTCATACCATGGACAATATATAATGTGTTAATTTTAAAATATTCTTTGAGTCATACCATGGACAATATATAATTGATTGAGTTGTGATTGATTCTTACCTTTTACACAATTTCTTATTTGTGTTCATGAATTATATAAATGAAAAGTAATTAAATATGTATACGATAAAAAAAATATTGGAATTAATTAAGTAATAATAGATAATATGATGTTAAAAAATTATAAATTTTTTCCTTAGTTTTGGTGATGTGATGTGCATTTTAAACTAAAATGACACTTATATATTTAAAAGATGTCATTGGAGTCATACTGGTCAAAACTTTCATCATATTGAGGTGATATTTATTTCTATATGTAAACAATGACATGTGGATCATTCTATTAATTTATCAAATAAATCATAATTTGTTTTCTTAGTTTTGAGTACATATTTTTTTCTTTTTACTTAAATATCATTTTAAACAAGAAATAAGAACATTGATTTATAATGGTTGCATCTTGTTTCGATTTGATGTAATATAGATTCCTATGTATCACATATGAATTATGAATCATTTTACATAATTATAAAGTAAATATGACCACATTTTCTTGGTTTTCAGTGAATGATACATTTTGACCTAAATTTTCAATATTAAAATGATAACTAACTGAGTGTGTCATTCTAGCCAAAATGTGCATCAAATTATTGTGAGGCTGGATCTAACATGTCATAAATGACTTATGGATCATATTGGTCACACCATGAAACCGATAGAGGTTTTACTGATATTAATATGTCCCAAATGAAATATCGGTCATTATACTAAGGTATCAAAACAATCCAAATGTGTTTTCTATATTTTTAGTATGTAACATGACTTTTATACTAAAACATATATTAAAAACGGAGACATGAAAATTGAGTCATATTTTTCTGGTTGTATACCAGTTTGAAATGATTTTGATTATTATATTTCAAAAATGACTTATTTATTATTTTCCAAAATTATAAAGTCAATATGAGTGTGTTTTCTCTGATTTCCTTGAGTGATACACCAGTTTTCTTTTTTTACTAAAATTTCATTTGAACTAGAAACAAACAATTTTATTCATAACTGTCGCATAGTGTGTCGGTTTGACATTTGACTAATTCCTGCATGTTAAAATTTTCTTTTAAATTATTTTACTAAATTATAAAGAAATTTATTATTATTTTTCTTAGTTTTCAATGAGTGATTATTTTCGAACATAACTATCAATTTTAAACTAATTATAAACACTTTTTATTATATCGGGAACCTCATATATCAAATTGAGGTGTATATTATTCCAACACATCAAAATTTAATAATGGATCATTTTCTTAAGGTATCTAAAAAATAAAAATGTGATTTCTTGGTTTTGAGTAAGTTAGTTTTCTATTTGACTAAAATTAATGTCAGTTTTAAATAAAAATATGCACATAGAGTGATATCGATCACATTATGAATCAGGTTGAGGTGGCACTGACTCATACACATCCCAAATGACTTATTGATCGTTTTATTAAAGTGTAAATAAAATCTTAATGTTCTTGATCATTTTTTAGTAAATCACTTTTCTTTTTTACTATAATGTAATTTTAAACTGGAAACATTCAATTTGAGTTATTCATTGCACATCGCGTGTCATTGTGACCTGAGAAAATTTCATACAAATAATAAATGACTTATGAATCATTGTCTTAAATTACTATGATAATCCAAGTTCATTTTCATAGTTTTCTGCGAGTGAATATTTTTAAAATAAATTGTTAATTTTAAACTACTAACAGACACATTGATTCATCCCTAGAACATCATGTATCAAAGTGAGGTGATGAATATTAATACAAGTACAAATTGAGCTATATATAATTTTCATAAAGTATAAAAATAATATGAAGGCATTTTCATGGTTTTGAGTATGTCTATTTTATTTTTTATGAAAATTAATGTTAATATTTTCTAAAAAGAAACACACAGAGTTATACCAGTCATACATCACATTATATTGAGGTTTTTCTAAATACTAAGCAACCCAAATGAATAATGTATCATTTTTCTAAACTATCAGAACAATATGATTGTTTTTTCTTATTTTTGAGTATCTTTGTTGTCTTCATTACTATAATTTTTTTTTTCATTAGAAACACGCACATTGAGTCATATCTGTCACATTTTTTACATGATACTGAATCTTATATGAAAAAATTAATTTTGGATCATTATACTAAATTATCAAGATAATATGAGTGTATTTTCTCAGTTTTTAGTGAGTTATTATTTTGGAACTAAAATTTCAATTCTAAAATGATAACACATACTTTGATTCATACCTGGAACATCAAGTATGATATTGTGTTGAGTTTGATTTTATTCATAAACAAATGAAATATTGAACATTTCTTCAACGTATCAAAACAATCCAAAAGTGATTTCATGTATTTGACTATATCAAATGTCTTTCTTACTAAAATTAATGTCAAATTTAAATTAAAAGACACACCTGAAATCATACTGGTCACACTATTTGATTGATTAAGGTATGGTAACTTCAAAATGTCCCAAATGATAAAGAAATCCTTTTACTAAATTGTAAAATTAATCTAAATTAATTTATTTTATATTTGAGTATGTCACATGAATTTTTTACTAATGTGTAATCTAAAATTTTAAACACGAAATTTTAGTAATAATGATCACATCAAGTATCGGTTTGATATGAGACCAATTTCTACACATCACAAATGACTTATGAATCGTTTTCCTAAATTATCATGACACTCAAAGTATAGTTTATCAGTTTTTAGTGAGTGAAACTATTTTCACAAAAAGGTTAATTTTAAAATGATAAGAGAAATATTGATTCATACATGATAAATCATATACCATATTGAGATAATACTATTTCCTACATGTCATAAATTACTTATGTATTTTTTTCACAAATTATCAACATAATCAAAATTCATTTTCTCGGTTTTAAGTTTCTATGTTGTCTTTTTTATTAAAATTAAGGTCAATTATAATTAAATAACACATATGGAGTCATACCCATAACATCATGAATCTTATTGAGGTTAAAATAATTCTTACATGTTTAGAATTTTTTATTGTGAATTTTCCTAATGTTTCAAAAAATTCAGAATGAGTTTTCATGGTTTTGTGTACAATACTTTTCTTTTTTTCTAAAATGTCATTTTAAACTGGAATCATGAAAATTAAATTACACGAATAACATTGTGTTCTAGATTGATGTGATATTGATTACTAAATTTTATAAATTACATATGAATCATTTTCTAAAATTATTAAAACAATAAAAGTACATTTTATCAGTTTTTAGTGAGCGATACTTTTGAATTAAAATGCCAATTTAAAACTGATAATGGACAGTTTGTGTCATAATTAAAACATAATGTATCATATTACGGTGATTATGATTCCTATATCTCATAAATTATTTGAATATAATTTTCCTAAATAATAAAAATAGTTGGAATGTTTTTTCTTTGTTTTGTGTATGTCAGTTTTCTTTTTTATTAAAATTAATGTCTATTTTAAATAAAAATATGCACTCAGTGAAATAATGTCAAATTGTTTTTCATAATAAGGGTTGGGTGATTCTTAAATATCCTTAATTAATTTTGGATAGTTTTCTTAATATATTTGAACAATTTGAATAATTTTATGTAGTTTTCACTATGTCCCTTTTCTTTTTTTAATAATGGATCAATTTAAACTAAAAACAAGCACTTTGAGTCATTCCATTCCAAAAGTGTGTCTTCATGATAGGATAATGAATAATACTCATAAAAATAAAATTTGAATCATTTTCCTAAATTATTATGACAATCTGAGTGTTTTTTCTTAGATTACTTTCAGGGACACTTTTTGAACTAAAATGTCAAGTTTAAATTGATAAGAGACACATTGAGTCCTAATGGGCACATTCTGTATCAGTTGTTGGTGGTTATTATTTATACCCATAAATAATGTCTAATGGATAATTTTTATACGTTATCAAAATAATCAAATTTTGTTTTTGGATTTTGAGTGTGTGAGTTGTCTTTTTTAATAAAATTAATGGAAATTTTAAATTGAAAGATGCACATAGTGTTATAATTTTCATAATATGAATTTTATTAAGGTGAGGATGATTCCAACACTTCCAAAACATTTATGGATTTATTAATAATGTTTAAGAATGTTATTTCTCATTTCTGAGTATGTTAATTTTTTTCACTAAAATGTAATTCTAATTTGGAAAGAAGCATTTTGAGTCATATCAGACACATCAGGTGTCAGTTTGACATGAGACTGATTCATACACATCGAAAATGACTTATGAGTCATTTTTTGAAATTATAAATTGAATATGAGTATGTTTTATTGATTTTAAAAGAGTGATTCTTTATGAAATAAAATTTAAATTTCAAATTGAGAATAGACACTTTGAGTCAAACTCGTTACATTGTGTATAAGATTGAGTTGATGTTTTTTCTTAAATTTCAAAAAATTTGTATGGATATTTTTACTAATGTATTAAAATAATATGAATCTGTTTTCTGTATTTTGATTATAACGGTTTCCTTTTTTACTAAAAGTAATGTCAATTTTAACTAAAAATATGCAATTGGAGTCATAATGGTCCCACAGTTCATCAAATTAAGATGATACTGATTCCTAAACATCACAAATGCCACATGGATCATTTTCTTAGAGTGTAAAAAATCCAAATTCCTTTTCTTTTTTTTTGATTATGTCACATATCTTTTTAATAAAATTTCCCTTTATATAGAAAACACACACTTTCAGTCATACTGAGCACATATTATGTTGGTTTGATGTGATATTGATTCTAATATGTCAAAATTTTCCTTTTAATTGTTTTACAAAATTATCAAGATTGTTTAAGGATGTTAATATAGTTTTGAGTGGGTTAAACTTCATAAAATAAAATGTCAACTTCCAATAAATAATAGTCACATTGAGTCATATTGGGCACACCATGTATCATATTGTGGTGAATCGAGTTCCCACATGTCAAAAATGACACATGTATTGTTTAAATATTTTATAATTACAATCTAAATGTATTTTCTTGATTTTTAGAATTTCAAATTTCATTTTTACTAAATTTAATGTCAAATTTAAATTAAATGATGCACTTTGAGTGATACCGGTCACACCATGTGTGACCCTGATTTAAAATGAAAATATAGAAAAATATTTCAAGGGTTCTTCATCAGGATATTCTTATCAGTACATCTTATCACCCTAAAAATGATGGATAGACTAAAAGAATAATTAAAATTTTAGAATGCATTTTTAGGTCATTCTTACTTGACTATAATTGTATATGGGATTATTATATACCTTTGTTATTATTTTAATCAAATATAATATTCAATTGAAATATTAAAATGGAATTTTATATAGCATTATAATTGAAGAGATATTTCTCTCTGATTGGTTGGAATGAAGTTGTTGAAATTAAAATTATAGTCCTTGAACTTTTTGAGGAGAAAATTAAAAAATAAAATAGTTTTGAAGATCGTGTTAATGATACACAATGAAGGAAATAATTATAGGATGATTGGTGAAGAAACTATTTGTAATTTCAAGTGTCATATCATATTTTCTTGAATGTGTCTCCACGAAAGGGTGTCAAATTATTCAATAAGAAAAATAAATTGATCCCCATGTACATAAGAACATTTAAAATTATTAAAAATATTGGATATGTGAATTTATATTTTTAAATTCCACTTATTCACTCTAAAATACAATATTTTTTCTATATATCATTATTAATTAAGTACATGTCAAACTAGATGCATGTTCCCACCTCTGAAAAAATAGAATTAAAACAAGATCTGTCATACTGTAAAGTTGAAATCCATATTCACAAAGGTATGTAAAAATTACTAATATATATGGGGAAAAATAGTAAAGGAAATTTAGATATATCATAATATGGATGAAGAAATTTCGAAACCAAATAATGTTATAAAAAATAATGACCATCATTTTCTTAGAATGAAATATCCATGACAATTTTTGAGGAAGAAAAGTTTTTAGGAGGAAAGATTGTAACACCCCAAGTTCAATTATAGTAAGATAAAACTATATTTTAGTAAGTGTATAGTATAACAAAAAAATTTGAATTTCATGGAACTGATATTATAACTGTATATGATCAATATCAATATTTAACTTAATAGTCACAATAATCCTACAATGAAGTTTTGATATTTTACCTTAGAAATAAACATATTTTAATAATAATAACTGATTTATTTAACCATTAAACCTTTATATTATAATAATGTGATATAATATATATAATTAATATTTTATGGACTACTAATTTGATAAAAATAATGATATGGTCATTTTAATATATAAGGGTTATTTTTACGAATTTATTTTTAAAAAGTCAAAATGGATTCAGATGATAATTAATTAAAATGAATAATTATTTAAACGAAATATATATACTCTATAAAAAATTATATGAATTTAATCCCATATAAGTATGAATCCTACTAATATAGTTAATGTTATTGTAAAGCCCCGGAAAATTCAAGTAAAATTTTTCTTAATTTTCTTTGGAATTTTACAAGAACGCAGTTTCTGACGGCGCCTGATTCCGAGTCCCGGTGTGCCCGAAATTAATTTCCGATGTTTGGATCGGGTACGTTCAGTGAACGAGCGAGGGGAAATTTCTATACTTTGACCCGGTGCTCGTAATTGAAATCTGATTGCACCGATGAACTCGCAACGCCGGTAATCGCTTAAGGGAACCTTTACCGTAGTTGCGTTTATGTAGGAGAAGAAGTTAATTTTTGGGGTTTAATTAAAAAAGTGAATAAAATTGTTAAATCAATTTTATTTCATGTTAAGTTGTTAACTTCTCCCATGGGAGGTTGGTGGTGGGCCCACATCCATCCAACTTCCCATGTGTGGATATTTGAAAGGATGGGGCCCACACGAACCCCTCCCCACCACTTCAAATTCCTTAACTTTCCTAACCCCTCTAAACCCCCATTTATGTTTTGATAACTTATCACCTCCTTAATTTTATAACATCTTATGTTAATAACTTATGTGAGTTAAATGTGGGTTTTGAATTTTCAAACTCTTGAAATTAAAAACCTATATTGGGTTAATAAAATAAGTGGGAGGATTATTTTATTTTGGGGTTAGTTGTTCTTGTGGTGGAGACTTGGGAGAAAAAAAGGCTAAGTTTGAAGTCTTCTTCTTCTTCACCATCGATGAAGAATGTGAAGAACACCTCCAACTAAGAACATCTCCGCCGAAGAACACGACGTCTTCTTCCAACGATGTTTTTCCTTCGAACACACCTCGACGACAATGGAATCGATGTTCGTTTTCCACGACGCCCGACTTCCGTGACGCTCGTCATCCGCAATTCGATTGACGTGCACCGTATCTGAATGGAGGTAGGGGGATTAATTTGAGAATGATATTATTCCTTTGGTTGTTCCTTCTAGAACAAAGAACCCAGATCAACTCATCATTAAGTTGATCCGCGAATGTTTTATTTTGCGGGTTGGAAATATTGGTATGATTCTTTTTATTTAAGAGGTTGTAGGGGAATTTATTTTTGGTGTTCTCTTATATTCATAGAAAAGAACGACGAGCGCGGACCAACCAATTCCAGGTTGATCCGTGGATCGTTCGTTCATGCGGATTGATGTTGAAGTTTATTATTTTAATTATTTTTGTTCATGAATTCTATCTTGTCATCCTTCGTGATTTTACAACCAGTTGTTATCGATTAACGAGAGGGGGCCGGACCCCACAAACAAGGCCGACCCTCCTCCATTATTGATATTGTTTCTAATATGGATGGAACGGGATGGCGTGGTGCCGTCGCACCAGGCGAGAATCGCTCGGTAGTATTACGCGACGCTGTCGCGCCATGCCGAGAAGCCGAACAAGAACGCGACGTCGTCGCGCCGCGTCAAAGGAAGTCGAAGGCGCCGCGGCCGGAGCGGAGCCGCGGCGAAGGGGTGCGGTGCCAGCACGCCACGCCGGAGAACCATGAAGATGGCCCATTTTGTTTTGAAATGCGGATTGACAGGCGATGACGAAGTAGGCCGTTTGGGCGTTTGAATCCCTTCGCAGTGAAGATCGGGTCCCGGGAGGACCACTGGAGATGATCGCACACAAAACTGACCACGGGAGCGCGTCTGGTGGCCCGCGGAAACTCCCGTCGGCGCGCCTCGCCGGCGCGGCGGCGCCCGACGCACCGCTGGCAAAACCCGCCGCGGATGAAGCCGCGGCGGCGACTCGGTTCCGCGGCCGCGCGGAATCGGTGGAGGGATGCGGCCCGGCCGCTGCGTCCGCTGGCAAGGCGGCCCCAACCGGGGCTGCGGCATCTCCAGACCGCGGGGGACAGCACCCCGCGGTGCTCGGCGCTCGGCCGCTCGGCCGAACCGAGTCGGGCCGGTCCGACCGGCCGGGCCGCGCCCTGGCCGGACCGGACCGGGTCGGGTCGACCCGGTTCGGCCGCCCCGGAGGGGGGGGTCTGCCCGGGCCCGGACCCCCCGTCTTCGGACCTTTTCGGTCAAATGACCGTAACTTGAGCTATGGGCCTCCGAACGATGCGCTGTCAGCGGAAACGCGATCCTTGGATTGAGACGGTCGTTTCAGTATATCACACTCAAGGTTTCGGATTATTTTGGGTTCGGCCGGGTTGGTTCGTACACGAAACCAACCAGGCCCTCGGAGCAGAAACGCTCATATCTTGAGTTACGGATGTCCGATTGATGTTCCGTCAACTTTGTTGAATTCCTCTAAGTGAGACGGATCTTTTGGCTTACTCCGCTCGAGGTTTGGATACTGTCGGAGTGTGGTCGGGTTGGTTTTAACTTAAAAACCAATCGGGCCCCTGGAACGAGAAAGCCAATAACATCCAGACCGGGCGTCCAATCGACACGCCGTCTGTTGCGTTGCGTTCCTGTTGATGATACGGAACTTTTGGCATCCTTCGCCCGAGTTTTGGATGCAGTTGAGATACGTCCGGGATTGGTTCGCTCACGAAACCAACCGGGCCCCTGGGACGAAAAGGCTAGTAACTCACAGACTGGCCGTTCGATTGACGCGCCTCCTGTTGCGTTGAGACCCCTATGACGAGGCAGTCCTTTGAGATACTTCTTCGAGAGACTTTGAGATACTTGGAGTATTGACCTGAAGCTCATGGAGCGGACCCTCCCAGAGACGAACGTACGGAGTACGGAGACTGTGTAGCCGACTGAGACCTGACGACTGCTTGACCGACTCGACTTGGAGTGAGTCGACTAGCCCAGTGGACGGAGTAATACTTTCTAATGTGCAGACCCATGGCGGACGGAGCACTACCTGTGTGACAGTGCAGACCTGCGCTACTCGTCCGGAGAGTACCTCAGCAGGCTACTAGGGGGTGTGCACTACTATGTTTGGGTAACATACCTCGGCGGGAAGCACTACTGTGTCTGGGTGGCTGACCCGCGGTACTCGACAGGAGGAGTACCTCAGTAGTCTTAGGTTAGTGAGCAGTACCTCGGAGTCGTGACAGGACCACTGTACACTCCAGAGACGGAGCTCTTTAGCAGTTACGGTTTCGATAATGAAAATCCTGGTTTGAGCTGAGACTTTTGACCTTGTGTTTACCTCATGATTGAGATGGGTCACTTGCTAACTTAGGTATATGTATGGGCATATACCTGGGTAGTGGTTATCCGATGATTTCACAATCCTTGTGTTTCCTTATGATTGAGATGGGTTACTTGATAACTTAGGTATATGTATGGGCATATACCTAAATAGAGGTTATCTGTTGAGATCTTCTTTGTATATATCCTTGTTGGTTTAGTGATACCTTGAGGGTCTCGGGGTCCCTACTGAGTATCCTTATACACACCCATGTATGGGCTATGCCCGCACCTCGTTGTGTTGGTTGCAGACGACGGGCAGTGCTGACGGAGGCTGAGTGTTCGAGGACTGGACGGTACCCGGAGGTGGACTACACGACGTGACGACTCACAGAGGAGGTTGACGAACGAGAGCGTGGAGGAGGCTATCTATACCTACCCTTCATGTAGGATCCGTGGTGGACGACCAGGAGCTGCGCTATCTGTACCTACCCTTCAGGTAGGACCCGAGGAGGACGACCCAGGAGCTGCTTCCTTCTTCCAGCTGTTTGTCTTTTTGTTGTTGTACCTTGTTCAGTTGTAGTTGTACTTTATTTTGGGTTTGTATTATGGCCCTTTTACTTTTCAGCATTTCTTTTGTACTTAGTGTTTTTCTTCCGCTTGTACTCTGTGGTACTTGTTTTCTTTTATAAAGGCAATGCCTTCTCAGTTATCGGGATTTTACGCCTTTGGTGCTAGTCGCCAGCCCCTGGCCTATGGAAGGCGGGCTTGGGGTAGTCATGGCACGGGCCCCAAAGACGGGTCGTGACAAATTGGTATCAGAGGAGATCGGTTCTACCGCTGAACTTATAACTCTGATGTTTCTTCTGTGAAGCAATAGTGTTAAGAGTACTGAGTGTGGTTTTCAGTTTAGGGAGTCCAGTGTTGGTGCGGGCGGCCGACGTATCCACACACCAGGACCCTAACAACTGATTTCGGACTTTGTGCACGAAAACACTGATTGCGTGTGTGTTTTCAAAGGTTTCCCCTTAAAACAACTCAAACCAAGTCAGCTCACCAGGTATAATCGTTTGACCGTGTTACGTTGTTTCTTTCAGGATGCCTTTTCTCGGACGACCAGCTAGAGCCCTGAGGGATGTGTGTGCTGACATTCTGTCGAGCGACGAGGCTTCGGTTCAGGGCCCTCTTGCAGTTGAGGCACCAACGGAGGCACCATCGGTACTACTACCTGTTGGGCCACCGATGCCACCAGCCCTAGTAGTAGGCGATGCACGACGCTTGAGCGCGCTGCACGGGTTCCAGCGCCAGAGGCCACCCAGGTTTCGGGGAGAGACGGACCAGCAGGCAGCTGAGGATTGGCTGGAGGCTGGGGTGAGAGTCTTCAGGCTAGTGGGGACGCCGGCTGACTTCATGGTTATCTTTGCTACCATCCTCCTTCAGGCAGCAGCAGGCAGGTGGTGGAGCCACTTGTTTCATTTTTGCGACGGGATGAACTTCGCATGGGAAGACTTAGAGACCTTCTTCAGGGTGGAGTTTGTGCCAGTAGCTCTACACCCCGAGCGTGTACAGGAGCTTCTGCCTTTGCCGCAGGGTTTTAGATCAGTTGCCGAGTCATCTGTGGGCAGTAGACAGATGATGCAGAGGTCCAGGAGGACCAGACCAGCAGTTGGACGATCTCGGGTTTTAGGACCGGTGGTGCGGGGCACCCGGGGTGGGAACAGAGCTAGGCGTGCCAGAAGCAGGTTGTATTACTCATGCGGAGGAAAGGGTCACCTGGCACGTGACTGTCCGAATCCTCGTACGGTTGATCAGTGGGTGTTGGAGGAGCCATCGAGACAGAAGCAGCGGCTGGTGCTTGAGCAACAGCCGAGCAGTGGACAAGGCAGTAGAGCTCCGAGAGCAGGTGGGCAGGAGAGGAACTAGTGTATACGTCCTTTGTACTTCTAGTTCCATGTTGCTTTTGTATTCGTGTCTTTGTACTATGAGTTGCAATAATAAAAAGACACTTATCTTTGTTTGCTTTCCTGTCCTTTTGTTTTGTTGATACTGAGTGGTCCCGGTTAAACTGTTGACTTGACCCTCACTTTCGATATTTCTACTGGAGGGGACCCAGTGACCTCACACTGATGCCGACAGTGTGACTCAACCCTTGGAGGCGAGAGTGACAGTTGGATCTCATAGTAGTTACGTCAAGGCCTTACGACGTCATCCATGGCATGAGTGCATCATTCATGTCAGGATTGACTGTATTAGGAAACGAATGTGGTTCGTCCAGGGGATGAGACCAGGTTTCTCTTATCGGAAAAGAAGAAATCATAGCAGCTCTTGTGAGACTAAAGAAGGTCCGGGTCATCCAAAAGTGGATGAAGACTGAACAGTGCAGTAAGAAACAGGAAACCAGTGCCAGTCTTAGAGACTTGGGCGTGTTAAATGTTAAAGAAGAAGAATATTAAAGGAAAGATGAGTCTACGAAGAAGTAGATGTGGAGGCAGAGCTAGGAGAGTAGCATGAGGTGGTGTACATCCTAGCATGGTACAACCACCCGCCTTAGTTATTCCTGCCAGGCTCAGGGAGCTGGAGGGCGGAGGAAGAGTGCGGCTGCATGCGGTCAAAGAGTGTGACCCAATGGCACTAAAAATGATTCAAGGGACAGTCTGTGTCCACTACTAGCTTCCGTAGTAACATACGTCGATATGAATCATTCCTAGCTTTCACAAATCTTGTCCCAGACCTAGAGTTTCCAGTAAGCCATGGACTTGACCCTCACATCTAGAGATACCTTGGGAGGTGACTCGATAATCACACTTACGCCGACGGTGTGGTCAGACCCTCGAGGCGAGAGTTCCGGTTGGAATCTCTTGGTGGAAGCGTCGAGGCCTTACGATGTTAGTTTAAGTATAGAATGGGCAATAACTGTTCATACTCAAATTGAAGGTATTAGGCAAATGTCAAGATGGTTTTTCCTTGGTTGGCGAAAAGGAAACCCTAGGCAGCACGAGATAAACTCTTTCACATGAGGGTGTGATCGATCAGTCTTGAGTCAGTCAACCATACACTCGTGGCAGAAGCCTTTTTAGTTTCAGTTCTAACAGAAAATGGAGACCTCTAGAGTTCGAGGATGACGATCACGTCCTTATACGGGTCTCACCTCGATGAGGTTTACGGAGAATTGGCCAAGGCGGCAAGTTATCTCCGAGGTGTGGTGGACCTTCTTAAGTCCCCAGCTGGGTAGGCGGGGTGGTTTACCGCTTGACCCATTCACCGCAGTTGCACCAGGTTCACGATGACTTCCACGTATCTCAACTGAAGAGATATGTGCTCGACCCTTCGCATATCATCGACCATGAAGAGCTGGACGATGGCGATGGGGTGTCTTTCACGGAGGTTCCAGTGGGGATCGAGGATCGACAGGAGCAGATCCTACAAGGACGATCGATTCCTCGGGTGCACTTTCTTTGGCAGTACGGAACCTCCAGGTAATCACATGGGAGCGGAAGGCTCAGATGCGTGCTCTGTACCGCTTTTGTGACCCTAGTTTGTGTTGAAGCTTTACGGGGACGTAAATCCCTGAGGTGGGAGTAATGTAAAGACCCGAAAATTTCAAGGAAATTTTTCCTTAATTTTCTTTGGAATTTTACAAGAACGCAGTTTCTGACGGCGCCTGATTCTGAGGCCCGGTGTGCCCGGAATTAATTTCCGAAGTTTGGCTCGGGTACGTTCAGTGAACGAGTGAGCGGGAATTTCTATATTTTGAACCGGTGCTCGGAATTGAAATATGATTGCATCGATGAACACACAACGCCGGTAATCGCTTAAGGGAACCTTTACCGTAGTTGCGTTTGTGCGGGAGAAGAAGTTATTTTTTGGGGTTTAATTAAAAAAGTGAATAAAATTGTTAAATCAATTTTATTTCATGTTAAGTTGTTAACTTCTCCCATGGGAAGTTGGTGGTGGGCCCACATCCATCCAACTTCCCATGTGTGGATATTTGAAAGGGTGGGGCCCACAAGAACCCCTCCCCACCTCTTCAAATTCCTTTACTTTCCTAACCCCTCTAAACCCCCATTTAATTTTTGATAACTTATCACTTCCTTAATTTTATAACATCTTATGTTAATAACTTAAGTGAGTTAAATGTGGGTTTTGAATTTTCAAACTCTTGAAATTCAAAACATATATTGGGTTAATAAAATTAGTGGGAGGATTATTTTATTTTGGGGTTAGTTGTTCTTGTGGTGGAGACTTGGGAGAAAAAAAGGCTAAGGTTGAAGTCTTCTTCTTCTTCACCTTCGACGAAGAACGCGAAGATCACCTCCAATGAAGAACATCTCTGCCGAAGAACGCGACGTCTTCTTCCAACGACGTTTTCCCTTCGAACGCACCTCGACGACAACAGAATCGACGTTCGTTTTCCACAACGCCCGACTTCTGTGATGCTCATCATCCGCAATTCGATTGATGTGCACCATATCTGAATCGAGGTAGGGGGATTAATTTGAGAATGATATTATTCCTTTGGTTGTTCCTTCTAAAACAAAGAACCTAAATCAACTCATCATTAAGTTGATCCGCAAATGTTTTATTTTGCGGGTTGCAAATATTGATATGATTCTTTTTATTTAAGAGGTTGTAGGGGAATTTATTTTTGGTGTTCTCTTATCTTCAGAGAAACGAACGACGAGCACGGACCAACCAATTCCAGGTTGATCCGCGGATCGTTCGTTCATGCGGATTGATGTTGAAGTTTATTGTTTTAATTATTTTTGTTCGTGAATTCTATCTTGTCATCCTTTGTGATTTTACAACCAGTTTTTATCGATTAACGAGAGGGGGCCGGACCGCACAAACACGGCCGACCCTCCTCCATTATTGATATTGTTTCTAATATGGATGGAACGGGATGGCGTGGTGTCGTCGCACCACGCGAGAATCGCTTGGTAGTATTACGTGACGCCGTCGCGCCACGCCGAGAAGCCAAACAAGAACGCGACGCTGTAGCACCACGTCGAAAGAAGTCGAAGGCGCCTCGGCCGGAGCGGAGCCGCGGCGATGGGGCGCGGCGCCAGCACGCCCCGCCGGAGAACCACGAAGACGGCGCATTTCGTTTTGACATGCGTATTGATGGGCGATGAAGAAGCAGGCCGTTTGGGCGTTTGAATCCCTTCGCAGTGAATATCGGGTCCTGGGAGGACCACTGGCGAAGACCGCACACAAAACGGACAACCGGAGCGCGTTCGGTGGCCCGCGGAAACTCCCGCCGGCGCGCCACGCCGGAGCGGCGGTGCCAGCGGTCAGAGGCGGCGGCCGGCAGTGGCGGCGGCGGCGCCCGGCGCGCCGCCGGCAAAAGCCGCCGCGGCTGAAACCGCGGCGGTGACGCGGTTCTGCGGCCGCGCGGAACCGGTGGAGGGATGCGGCCCGACCGCCGCGTCCGCTGGCAAGGCGGCGCCAACTGGGGATGCGGCATCTCGAGACCGCGGGGGAGAACACCCCGCGGCGCTCGGTGCTCGGCCGCTCGGCCGAACCGAGCCAGGACGGTCCGACCGGCCGGGCCGCGCCCTGGCCGTACCAGACCGGGTCGGACCGGGTCGGGTCGACCCGGTTTGGTTCGACCCGGTTCGGCCGACCCCGGGGGGGGGGGGGGGGGGTCGGCCCGGGCCCGGACCCCCCGTCTTCGGACCTATTTCAGTAAAATTCTCGTAACTTGAGCTACGGGCCTTCGAACAACGTTCCGTCAGCGACAACGCGATCCTTGGATCGAGACGGTCGTTTCGGTATATCGCACTCAAGGTTTCGGATTACTTTGAGTTCGGCCAGGTTGGTTCGTACACGAAACCAACCGGGCCCTCGGAGCGGAAACACTCATATCTTGAGCTACGGGCGTCTGATTGACGTGCCGTCAGCTTTGTTGAATTCCTCTAAGTGAGACGGATCTTTTGGCTTACTCCGCTCGAGGTTTGGATACCGTCGGAGTGTGGTCGGGTTGGTTTTAACTTAAAAACCAACCGGGCCCCCGGAACGAGAAATCCAATAACTTCCAGACCGGGCGTCCGATTGACACGCCGTCTGTTGCGTTGCGTTCAAGTTGATGATACGGAACTTTTGGAATCTTTCACCCGAGTTTTGGATGCAGTTGAGATACGGCCAGGATTGGTTCGCTCACGAAACCAACCGGGCCCCTTGGACGAAAAGGCTAGTAACTCACAGATCGGGCGTCCGATTGACGCGCCGTCTGTTGCGTTGAGACCCCTATGACGAGGCGGTCCTTTGAAATACTTCTTCATGGGACTTTGAGATACTTGGAGTATCGACCTGTAGCTCGTGGAGCGGACCCTCCCAGAGACGAGCGTGCGGATTACGGAGACCGTGTAGCCGACTGAGACCTGACGACTGCTTGACCGACTCGACTTGGAGTGAGTCGACTAGCCCAGTGGACGGAGCACTACTTTCTGAGGTGCAGACCCATGGTGGACGGAGCACTACCTGTGTGACAGTGCAGACCCGCATTACTCGTCCGGAGATTACCTCAGCAGGCTACTAGGGGGTGTGCACTACTGTGTTTGGGTGACATACCTCGGTGGGAAGCACTACTGCGTCTGGGTGGCTGACCCGCGGTACTCGACAGGAGGAGTAACTCAGCAATCTTAGGTTAGTGAGCAGTACCTCGGAGTCGTGACAGGACCACTGTACACTCCAGAGACGAAGCTCTTCAGCAGTTACGGTTTCGATAATGAAAATCCTGGTTTGAGCTAAGACTTTTGACCTTGTGTTTACCTCATGATTGAGATAGGTCACTTGCTAACTTAGGTATATGTATGGGCATATACCTGGGTAGTGGTTATCCGTTGATTTCACAATCCTTTTGTTTCCTCATGATTGAGATGGGTTACTTGATAACTTAGGTATATGTGTGGGCATATACCTAAATAGAGTTTATTTGTTGAGATCTTCTTTGTAGTTATCCTTGTTGGTTTAGTGAGACCTTGAGGGTCTCAGGGTCCCTACTGAGTATCGTTATACTCACCCATGCACGGGCTATGCCCGCACCTCGTTGTGTTGGTTCCAGACGACAGGCAGTGCTGAAGGAGGCCGAGTGTTCGAGGACTGGACGGTACCCGGAGGTGGACTACCCGACGTGACGACTCATAGAGGAGGTTGACGGACGAGAGCGTGGAGGAGGCTATCTGTACCTACCCTTCAGGTAGGATCCGTGGTGGACGACCAGGAGTTGCGCTATCTGTACCTACCCTTCAAGTAGGACCCGAGGAGGACGGCCCAAGAGCTGCTTCCTTCTTCCAGCTGTTTCTCTTTTTTCTGTTGTACCTTGTTCAGTTGTAGTTGTACTTTCTTTTGGGTTTTTATTCTGGACATTTTACTTTTCAGCATTTCTTTTGTTCTTAGTTTTTTGCTTCCGCTTGTACTATGTGGTGCTTGTTTTCTTTTATAAAGTCAATACCTTCCCAGTTATCAGGATTTTACGCCTTTGGTTCTAGTCGCCAGCCCCTGGCCTATGGAAGGCGGGCTTGGGGTAGTCACGGCACGGGTCCTGAGGACGGGTCGTGACAGTTAGAACCTCTTATGCTAAAAAAATAAATTTCAAAAAAAAAATGTCTGTCAACTCATTCTGCAGGATTAATTTTAATTTATTACATGAGAAATATAGTAATATAATATTATAAAATAGATTAAATATTTCTATTAATAATAATTGACACTATGTAATAAATTTAATTTAATATTTGGTGATAATTATTAGTAAAAATATTGAAAATTATTTACTATGGTTAAGGTCAAGGCAGTTTTACCATGTTGTAAATCTATATAGGATTGGATTAAAATGACCAAGAAACATTATAAATTATGATTGTTTGGTTTTATATAGGATTAAAATTTTAACCTCTAAAAATTATCCATTTCAGATCCATAATTTTATGAATTTGATGAGGAATTACTATAAAATAGTGAAAACTTATAATTATTCCACTAACTCCAATTTTAAATGAGCACCTCCTCCTCACTTATTGACACACATCATTCAATTTATATCAAACAAACCCACCATAATATCTCCTAAACATTATTATCCACATTATAAGATTGTTTTTCATCCAAAAAATCTAACCCTAGAGTCTGCAATAAGAGTTCCAAATTGTTTTTTTCTAAGCACTGTTACTTTTCTTCACTAAGATATCTATTTTTTACTTATTATTTTTTCACTATAAAACATGTATTAAAAATTTCAATAAAATATCAGTAGAATATACCATATACTAATATATAATTTTTTGATATTAATAATTTATATTCATCACATTCTCTATCAAATGGGAACGAAATCCATCGCAAGTTTGTACGATGAACTACCAACTAGTTTAATGATGTAATTGTTTTCATCACTAACACAAATTTATAGTAATAATGATGGAACCAAGGAACAATTACGGTAATAATTACATAATATTGATTATAAAATTTTAATATATCATCTACTGTCTTACCATGTCACCCATTAATTAAATGATAATGTCGTGTGTATGTATGCCTTATCATCTCAAGGAAGCAATGTGATTTATTTTCCTCATCGAAATCACAATAATGATTCTAACCTAGTATCTAATGAAAAAATCTGATAAATATATCTGTACTATTATTATGGATATGATGTAACTATATCCTTTTTATAATATGTATAACACCAATTCAAAAACATGTATGAGACAAAAAATATGTTAACACCTGAAAAAATGTTAATAATGAAATATTATTAATGAATTGGTGATAATATGTAATAAGAAGAACATGCACTATATTGTAAATATTTATAGGACATGGGTATAAATTAAGAAGATTTTAAGGAATCTTATTTTAATGAAAATTCATCTAAAATAATGTGTGATGTAAGTGATTTCACCTCAATTTAAATTGTATTGAGACATATTTGACATTATACACTGATTCAGTAAAATGTGGTGTATATACTGCCCAATTAAAATATTTAAAATAAAAATCAATTTCTTAATTATGATCAATGTTTTATTTTCTATTTTTTCATTTTTTATAATATAAATGTATCCAAATATATAAGGATAAATTTTACAATCACATTTTTTTTGAATTTCCATATATTTTATTAAATGAGTGTTATAATCGTAACATTATAAAGTACATCTATTTTATTGTACTTTTTATATTTAATGAGTTTCAATATGGTCTTCCAAATATTCCTATAATTTTCAATTGAATCAAGAAAAGAAATATTTAAAATAAAAAATGTATTATTTATCTTTCAATTGGATATATTTTTCCCTCATGTCAATATTTTTCAATTTTTTTACAAAATCCATCATTATTAATTGTATGATTTATGTTGAAAAATCTATGTTATCATTATAATTTTAAAAGTTATTAATATAATTTTTCTAATGTTTTGAAAATTGGGGTTTTTTAATTAATTAATAAAAATTAAAAATATATTGTTTTTAACATATATAACAATAAATTGAATTTTCATCGCTATAATTTTTGTTTTTGATATTTAACTTATTCTACACCATTTAAATATTCTTATAAAATCATTAATCATTTCCTATTTAAAAATTTAAATTACATTTTTTTCAAGGCACAAGATATTTTTACAAAACCTATATTTCCAATGAAATGATGGTCATCTCTTGTCGGTTATTAAATTTTTTCCAATTAACATTCTAATAAAACTTTATTTTTCTTATGATCATTAGAAATTACATTATTATTAAATATTCATATTCATTTTATCATTAATATTATTATTACCTAAAACATATAACATCTCTATATATTGTGTTTTATATTGACTGTTATCTTATTGACTGGAGAAATATTGATTTTTTTAATCTTTATTTAATATAGCTATTTACTGATAAGGAATTTTATAAAAAATTATATTAATCATTAAATATAGAGGAATAAATTTAAAATGCAGTTATAATTTTGTCATAGAATTATTTAGCCCCTACATGATTTAGCAAGACTTTTTTAATTAATTATTTATCCAAAATCAATTTTTTATTATTGTTTATCAAATATTAAATTAAATTTTCTTATTGAAAGGTCTTGATATTTTTGATATATTGATGTTTGAGATCATAGTGACCAATAAAATTAATTTAATATATTGATAAATTAGTAATTATTATGCATGAAAATATTAAATTTGTATTATTCTTGAATACATTTCATGCTCATGTTATTTTTAAAATGGAATGTCTTTTAATATATTTACCTAATAATATGGATTGTGCCTAATTACTAATGATATATTGTGTTTTATGTATCCCTTAAAAATCATTTGATTTGACCTTTATTCTATTTCCATTCTCTTGGATATGAAGATTACTTTTATGAATGAGTTTCTTTATAAATATTGTTTTATATTACCATGTTTTTACTATATTACTAATGTAAATAGGTATCATGTATGTATCAGTATATATAAGACCACTAAACTAATATGTCATTCAAGATAAGAACCCTTGTACTTATTCCAATTCAGTAATGTAGATATTTTCTCTATGTTAATATTGTTTTGGTTTTTAAATATTCCTAGTAAATAACTATCATAATAAATAAAGGAACAGCCATCACATCCCTATGTGGCCCAAAATTTACAATAAAATGAACCTCTCTAATCTAGAAAATTCTACTTTGGAGAGTCCCATATAACTTGCGATGTAATATGAAATTTTTACTGATACATATATTTTCAAAATTAATATCCACTAATTTAGAGTAAATGAGGATTTCATCCAAGAAGAATATCATTTACTAGTCTATAAACACTGTTAATTATGAGTTTACTAATCAAATGAAAATAGTTATAGAGTTAGAGAAACTGGAAAATAAAATAATGATTTTTGAGTTCCCATAATGATATCATGAAGAATAATTCATGATATAACATCTGTAAACCTCACGTAATTATATATATATACTATCAATAAGTTATTGCAAACTAGATTACTATATTAACATAATTAAATAGATTATAATTTTATAAAAGAGGATTATAAATCTTCACACTTACCTGGATCAACCACATGTAGACTATATAAAACCTCAAATAACCAATAACTTTTGTAAAGAATTACAGTGGAGCACTATAAGGATGAAAATAGTCTTATTGAGGCTTATATTTACGAAATTATAAATCTAAATACAAAGTTATTATAACTCATATGGTTCTAGAAGACAAAAATTCATTACTAATGAAGAGAAATCATGTTATTCCACTATTTAAAATTCAAGGTCACATTTAGGGTGTATTGTCAAACCGCATATAGGGAAGAAATTTATAAACTCCTTGAAAACTAATGGGAACCAAACCACATAAACATCAACCTGTCATGAAAAAAAAACAACCATTGAGAGAAAATAGTTTCCAAACACAAGTGACCCATCATGTCATATCATATTATAATAAACACAATTCATTATCCTTCCATGCCAAATAGAAAGATAAAATCTATTATAAATTAATTATTGAATACATATAATACAACCAATCCTTTCCATGAATGACACCATATGGTTATATCTATTGTAAGAAGAAATATACTAGTGTATAATGGATCTCTATCATCAGATCAAAATGTCAAAACACATCAATCATATAATACTAACCATAAACTAGTGTAGACATCACTGATGGAACTATAATTATCTCAACCTAGAGTCCCAAATATATAATTTTGTGAGGCTATATAGATTAATAAAAAGTTACAATGTAAAACCACGCATATCCTATTGAATAAAACCAATATATGGTTCCAATATTTATATATATCCTTCTATTAATTGTTATCTCCAATGCTTGATACTTACCACACCCCGCAATTGTACATAGAAATCCCTAGTAAACACCAACTCTATGACTAAAATAAATTCTATATATCTATGAATAGGAAGAACAACATGGTTTTACACTTTATAAACTATCTCTTATCATATAACACAAATATTATTGATTATGTTCTTATATGGCCTAAAAAAATTAATTATGGATACACTTGTAGGTGAACACCTTCACTATACTGAAAATAGAGAATATCTAGGCACAAGTACTATAATTTTCCAAATATTATAAATGAATATAAAAATGGAAAAAAAACTTATAGTAGAGACATGATGATGAACAAAAGTTGAGATACAAATTGTTGGATACTAATAAGGTCTCTCTATCAGTGGAAACCTTGATTTATTTGATATGATACCCTCCATCTATAGATATAATATGAGGATAGTTTTAATAAATAAATTTCTTTTATGATATATTCTATGTGTAAATCAATACAAATACATTTTCCTTTTATAAAACCATATGAAATATTGTTTAGGTAAATGGGGATACATGATGGTAAATAATTATATATATAGAGTCGTCAATATTCTATTCCCAAGACAACATATTAGAGAGAAGATAAATACCATAAATAATTTTTCCCATGAATCATATTTCACTCCATTAGATTCCACAATACCCTATATATTATCGAGAAAATACGACCACTTATTTCTCCCATCATTAAAGAATAAAACTGATTATGAATCTACATCCACAAATAATCCATTGATATCAATAACTCCCCTAAATATCAAAAAAACCACCAATAACATGAATACCCTATAAATTATCATATATAAAACATTATATATCATTTATAACTCTGAAAATTTATTCTAAAATAATAACAAGCTTTATTTCATTCATAACCTACAACAGTAATCTTTTAGAAAATAGTAATATATGATATAGTACTATTTTTTAGATGTTGACATTATAACATATAAAAATAAATGGGGGATATGAATATATGTAATGAAATGATGAAATATATATAAATTTTTACTCAACAAAAAATATATATTAATTTATAATACATTAGTATTCAATATTTAGTAATGTAGATTTATATTTTTAAAATTTATTTTCTTCAAAAAAAATAATTATTTCATTTTGTGAATGGATACAATAATTAATTTTTACAAATTTAGAAATTATATAATTCTTTAAATCATCATATCAAACTTATATTGAGAATAAATTTTTTATTTGTCTAAAAAGTTTAATTTCTCACACAATAGTGAAAAATAAGAATTATATAGAAAATTATCTCTTCCATAAAAGTGTTTCCAAAGCCTCATTTTATTATGAATATATTTTTAAATTAATTTAGTTATATTTTATTATATATATTACCATAAATATATTTTTTGTTGACATAATACTTAATTATTTGATCTAATTAGTTAATATGTAAAATTATTTTTTATAGAAAATCTTATTTGACATGATTTTATGGAATATTTTAAATAGAAATTCTTCAAAAAATAAAAAATTAACATGAAAAAATTTATTTCATATGTGGAATAAAAATATATATGTATTATTTAATTATTTTAGTTACACTTTTGTTCATAATTAATAAAAAATAATTAACCTTTGTTTGGAGTGGTTAACCTTGGAATGGGTTAATCATGGTTTAAACTAATATATAGTGGGGATCTTTAAACATAAAATTGTCTAAATATAAATTTAACTCAATATTGAGTTCCTGTCTCATCTACTAATTTAAATTGATTATTTGTTTCAAAAAAAATATTTAATAAAAATTTAATCATTTTAAATATTTTAAGAAAATTCGAAATGTGTCTTACCCCCCACCAATAAAAGGACACCCACACTGCTTTTTTCTCCAAACATAATAATCCTATTAAATTTATAAATACCTTCCCAAATATTTTCCTAATAATACCTAATGACATATATGTGTTAACTTATCATAATACCATCCACTCAAGGATTATTGTGTTATCTAAAGTTGATTTCCCATTGAGGATTTATAGTTCTCAAGATATCACTTTCCTTTTTTTTATTCTTTGAACTTATCTATACCTACTATATCCATAATAACATGATGAATATAGTGTCATAAATATATATATGTGTTATTTTAATGAAGAAAAAACCATTTTTCACTTATTTTCCACCTAATGGTAAATAAATGTATCACTTGTTTTCATTTGTTGGCAACCACCTCCACATAGTGATGTGAATGTTTTTAATTAACCACTTCACATGGATATATATAACGATTTATTAAATAAATTTATATGATACTCATGGTGTAATAATAATTCTATACTGATGTAATGTTATTTATCTTTCATTCCTTATATTCATTAGAAAATGAAAACAATGTTGATGTGTGCGTACTGATTATAGTCTCTATAAATGATTTAATAATTATTTATATTAATATATATATATTAATGATGAATGTGAAAATGTAAATAAATAATAATTACTTCAATCATGCCATTAATTACATCCTGTAGATTATGGGACCATGATTAATTTATAAGCACACAAATTTCTCAATTGAATCATTCATTAAATATGAAACAATTATCACCCGGAAAAGGAAATTTTGATAACAAATTGTAAATAAATGGTTGTTGAATTTTAATAATTAGATGATAAATGATATTATAAGTATTTATATTTTATTTTTATATAAATGTAATAAATGTTATTTTTTTATGTTGGAAGTAAAAGTTTTTACGATGAATTTCATATATTATGTAGGGGTTCTTAATCTCTTTATTTTTTCACTGATAAAAGTTTGATGTTATAAACCTTTTTATGTTTATGATGAGTAAATAATTCTATTTTTAAATTTTATATCACTAATCATATCATTTTAATGATATCTAAGGTTTAATTTTATAATATTATTTCAAATGTCTTATGAATCAAATGTTACCAAAGAGGGAATGGTAATTTTTTTTATCTCAATTTTTATTTGGACGAATTATATTAAAATTTAAATTAGGTGGGTTGAATTATTTAAACAATCTAATGGAAAAAAATATATTATTATCCTCTTTTTAATTCTTATGTTTTCATGTTTTCTTTTAATTTTCCACTCATTGTTACTCAAAAATATCATAAAAAATGTTTTTAAGGAAAAAATTCTCTTAACGGTTGGGAATATTTCTCTTCTATTTCCATATTTTTAATGATATAATAATGAATTTTCATTTCATGGTCCATTGATTTTTCAATTCATTGTCAAATATTTTTTATATTTCGATAAATATTTTAAAGGTAATATTCTAACCATTTCCTAAATGAGCTACTTTTTACCCTTTTACTAATTTTTGAAAAAAATATATTCTTTTAACATATATGATATGAGTTCATTTTGACAAAATAATATCTATTATATTAATTGAATATTACCTTACATGATTTCATGATTATTTTTATATAAAATAGATTCCCACTACTGGTAATTGAGTTATTTTCGATGGGGTCTTATAGAAAATGCCTTATTGTTGATAATGGATTCAGAATAAGTAGCTTTTACATTGGACTGAATCAAAATACTTTAAAATTTTAATATAAATTAAATTTAATAAAAAAATATTAATAATAGTTGTAAAAGAATAATAATAAAATAATATAAAATAATAATAATAATAACAATATATATATAATATTAATATAATAATAACATTTATATTAATAAAATAATATTAAAAAAAATTAATAATAATAATAATAATAAAACAAATAATTATAAAATAATAAAAACCTCAATATTTGAAAAAATCAAAATAAAAATTAATAATATTAATAATAATAAATAAACAAATAAAAACATAAATAAATAACAATGTATTAATCTAATATAAACACAATATTCACAATAATGTAAAAAAGAGACTATATAGAAATGGAAATATATAATATTACACAAAATAAATTATATCCCAATGATTATTAGAAAAAGTAAATACCTCACTAAGGGGGTCTTCTGGAGTAGATAGAGGAGATGGTGGAGGCAAATCCATCCCTAATCCATGATTTAGACGTAAATGTACTCAATCATGTGCTCTTCCTACTACTACTAACATTGATACATCACCTCCTACTCTTGTTGGTGATGTCGATGAAGCTCTTCCTACTCCATACGCATACTCTCTATAAGCTCACCCAGAACTCAAAACTGCTCTTGATACTGTGAAACAAATGATGATGGCTCTCCATGAGCTCATCCTGAGGTGCATGCCTATATTGCAGAGGCACCATAATAACTCACAGGAAACAATCGTGAGTCGATACCAACATATCGGGCTTTCTCGAAGGCATACTGGGTCACCTGGATCCATGCTGCCTCATCAAATCCTATTGCACTGGCCTGATCATCTGTCTCATCCTGACACTTAGTCTATTTCTGAGATTTTGAGCTCTCTTATGACCCGTTCAATTGAAATTTAAAATTTAATTATTTGAATTATTATTTGGAGTTAATTTTAAAACTCAAAAAGAAATTATACTAACCACAATTCGACGATGGCAATCATCTTTGATCTCTACCGTGATAGGGTTGTTGCACATCCACCTATAGATGTTTAACTATGTAATAGTGGGCTTTTCGACTACATATATATATAATAAAAATTTGCATTTAAAGATATATAAATAAATTAAAAAGGTACTTACCATATGTTCCCTATGCGTACTAAATATACGACTGTGAGCTCAATTTTTCACCAATGTCTCCCATAGTTTGGTCAACCTATTGATGATATCCTCTAAAAACAACCACTCATCCAGTTTGAGCATCATCCATCCCAAACCTAATATGAAATTTCATCAAGTTAGGGGGCGTAATAAGACTCATAAAACTCTCTGACTCATACTTTTCTCTTTCATTCCCTTCTCAAATTGTGCAAATATTGAAGGCAATGATTGTGTATATAACCCTCCCATGCCTACCATATGGATATTGAATTTCTCTTGACCATTCAAATTATTGACTTTCTCTTGACCATTCAAATTATTTTAATCAATGACCTCTATCACCATCTATCATTATTTGGGAATTATTGTTTTCTTCCTTGACCATATCTTCACATCCCATCTATATTTCACTATATAGAAACCAATTTATGTGATTATTATAAATTAAATTTTTAAATCTAAGTGTCTCTTATCTATAGTATTTTTTTAGAAACACTTATCATACATTGAGAGCTCAATAATTGAATTTTAAAATGTCAAAATCCAGATTATTGAGATCAATATTATATTATGTGGATGCAATTTATTTATGGGGGTAGAATTTGACACTTCCAGATTTTAAAATAGTAACTACATGTTTGATAGAATTTATGAAATGATACAGCAATATTAGAAGAAAAAATAACACCCTAATAATTTACGATATATTTATTTTTAAATAAATTCAATCTCTTTGGTAGATTATGAGGCATGAAATGTGTGACATCCCAGACCTGGATGCCACTTAACGTGTGCCCCGAGCCCGGTGGGCCACATTGCCTCATGAGCTTCTTCCTAAATGTTGGAGGTTTCTGACTCACAATGATGGAAAAAGGTGTTTCTATGGGAAGACCATTCCCTCATTAGTAGAGTGTAGCACAACGGAAGGAATAAAAATGAATAGTAAACATTAGAAAAAATATAAATAAATAGTTGAATCAAATTGATGCAACGAATAATGGAATATAACCATAACTGTATCAACCGGAACAATGATGATGGAATGTCATGTCAATAGGAAACTAGAAAAAATCTATACAAGACAGAAGGCATAACATGTTCCACTATGTAAAAGAAAATAAAGGATACTCAAAGCATATCGAGATCCTACTCAGTCATCTGGTATCAAGATCCATCCTATCAGCATGAAATCATGTGTTGGAAGATGTATGATTCCCTTTTTCAATAATTATAACCATGAAATCTACTTTGGGTACCAAATGGTGACAGTAGAGGGTGTGAGATAAATCTATATGGGCCACCACCAATGGTGTCTATAACATCTGGCATGTGTAATAGAATATATAAGTGTGCAGGTAGGTATACATAAAGTAAAGAAAGTTGTACAATATAACTAAATACCCAAGAACCTTCTTTATCCCTCAATTAGTGTTTGATCTTATAACTAGTTCATTAATTATTTAATTACCATTTAATGTTAATAGGTCATGTGAGGCATATCCAACACTGACATCACCTAATGATAGTATAAGTAGTGAAGGTCCAAAGACGTAACATGGAAACCTTGAAATGATATCCGGTGAGGCAGATTTAGAGTAATAACCAAGGAAATGTAAATCTTATGGAATGAAAATTTATTAGTATCTGATTCTATCTAAGGGGTAAGAGTGTGATCCAAAAATAATAATCTAAGGCATTCCACAATAAAGAATCTATAGATTCCAAGGTGATAAACCAATTTAAAACATGGCTATAAAAAGATAGTTCCCTATAGGCTTTCACTATAGTACCTACTAATCAATTCTATATACAAGGAGTGTATCTGAGGTATCCTATAATAATTAAAAAGACCTTACAGTAGTATACCAGTCATCTAAGGAATAGATAAGAACCAAAGTCTAGGTGGGTATCAAACTACGAAAACTTCATCCTTGAAACAGAATGGGGTTCTCGACACCCAAGGTATTCTCCTCTCAGAATCCAAGGTGAGACCGAGTTAGTCCATTCCTTTTTGATATTATAATCATGTAATCATTCATTATCTTTAAGCCTTGTATCCCATTAGTTTGGATAGGCTAAGTTGCATTGCATCCATTCATTTTAGATTCCAAGCATTGTCTTTAATTAGTGTGGATAGTACAAGTATCATTGGAACCATTTAATCATGTATTAATTAACCATTAATTTATATTCAATTTTTGAGGTTCACTCCTCTACCTTCCCTCAATATTTCATGGGGTGATACAGACATGTAACCTTTATTTAAACTCATTTGATAAGGCCAATTTATATACTTAGTATACATTCCATTTCACATTTCACATTTTATAATCAATTTGATGCATTTACCTTAGGAGGGTCAATTATTGAGAATACATGGTACATGCCATTATGAAATTCTCATTTATCATAAGCCATTTATTATGGAAATTATCACCTTTATAAAGGTTGAGAAAAGACACACCCGAACGGTGGCTCAAACATGCTGAAACACTAAAAATAAAATTATGGCATAACCTTCGACATGAGGAATATTTTGTTGTAGATGTAACCGCTAACAACTAATCAAATATTTGGAAACAACAAAACCATATGATTCAAACAAGTATAATCATGGCATGTAAATTTAAGAAATAGCTTCTAATGATACTGGTGGGCACCACATAAATATTCCAAAAAACAACCAACTTTAGGGATAAGTTATAGACCACCCACCATAGGGTTATAAGACTCTTCGGCTCAGGTATCGACCCTGATTTTCCTCGAATCGAAGTAGATATAAAAAATGATTAAAGACACTCACATGATGATATCTTGGTCGATAGAAAAAGATAAGAAGAATGACTAAAGAGGGCATGAGTACATACCATTGCGCACCCAACGTGATGAACGAAAGCTCGATCAGATTCTCGATGAAAGAGATCGCTTGATCCCTAGATTTGGCCTTCAAAAAGAATCTAATTGGTGAAAATGGATGAAAATATTGTTGGTTCTTGGATTAGGGAAGAAGGACTGTATTAATAGATCATTAATGGAAAAACTGGATATTTACCCCAAAAAATTAGCATGTGCACAGTTTGTTCACAGGGTTTGTCAAACCATGCACAAATAGTTCGAGATAGCTCTACCTAAATGGTTTGGCCACATTGTCTGATAAAAACATGTGCAATATAAGCATAGGTACCTGGGGGGAGATCGTTCGCATGGTTAGGACGCATGTCCATGCACCAACAGTGTGAGGTGGTTCTTTCCGAAAAAACACAATCTAGATAGTTTTCAAAACCATGCATAATTCCACAGGGTTTACTATAAACCATGCGCCATGCTATTTTTCCCCAAAAATATGGGTTTTGGGATCAAGAAAAGCCACATAAACCCTTGTAACCTTTACTAACTCAATAGACTTCCACATTAGGTCCAAAGTAAATATTTAGACCGAAAATTAAAGGATACATACCTGATTCAAAAACTTGGATCTTTCATTCTTCTCCCTTTAAAATAACTTTCCCATGAGTTCTCCTTCAAAGGGTAAAGAAACACTTTCTAAGAAGAACTCTGGACACTAAGCTCATACATCATCTTTCCTTTCCTAAGCCTCGTCATGTACTCGTCCTAGTTCATATTGCACTTGTATGAGAGGTACAGACTTTCCTTAGAGAGCCTTCTTGCTTCAGTCCACAATGCATACTGGATATTTTCCTCAAAGGTAGTATGGGAATCTAACTCAACTTCCTCAAGATAAAAGTTATGAGATAGGTATGTACGATATTGGAAAATCTATGAGACATTAATGATATCGTGCATGGCATGGTACCTTTGAGGTAGTAGCAACCAATAGGCTATTGGACTGACTCTCTCTAGAATTTCAAATCGCCCAACATAATGAGGTGATAGATTTCCCTTCTTTCTTAACTATCTATTCCCTAGCCTGGTCCATACTCAAAGAAAAATAGAATCCCTATCCTTGAACTCAAGAATTCATTGATGGCAATCAAGAAAATATTTCTGTCTAGACTGAGCAGTAGTCATACACATTCTAATCAGTTAGAACTATTTTGAAATCTCTTGAACAAGATGAGGACCTGTTAGGGCTACCTCACCTGCCTCTAGCCAGCAAAAGGGTGAACAGCATGGCCTACCATATAAGGCCTCAAAAGGAGGCATCTAAATCATCACCTAAAAATTGTTATTATTAGAGAACTCAATGAGAGGGACATGCTTCCCCAAAGAAATGGAGAAATCAAGGACACATGATCAGATCATATCCTATAGAACCTGTATGGACTGTTCTGATTATCCATTGATTTATGGGTGAAATGTTGTGCTTAGAGTCACCTAAGTTCCCATGGATTTCTAAAAGCCTTTCCAGAAAAATGATGTGAAACGAGCATCCCTATTTGAAATGATAGTACTCGGAACCCCTTGTAGTGGTATGATATCACAGACATACAGTCTTTCCAACTCATCAACTAATAAATTATCCTATATAAGAATTAAATGGTATGATTTATTTAGTTAGTCAATGACTACCCAAATAGAATCGCTTCCCCATATTGACCTTGGTAAGATGACTACTAAATCCATAGAAACATATTATCATTTACATTACAAGACTATAAGAGACTATAAAAAGCATGCAGGTCTATGGTGCTCTGCCTCTACCTGCTGATAGGTGGAACACTTAGTGATGAAGCTAGCAATCTTAAATTTTATTCTAGGCCACCAATACCGGCATCACATATCTTGATACATCTTTTAGATTTTGGGATGAACGGCCCACTAAGAATCATGGGACTCTTTCATCAACTCATATCTCATATCTGTAAGAACTCAAATACTTCCACATAGACACAGGACATCCTCTCTGTCCAAAGACCAATCCGAATATGGTTTATCTCCTGATTTAATCTCATAGAGAACAAAACATTCCGGATTTGAAAACTACCTACTCTTCATCTTCTCCATGAGGGAAGAAGAAACTATTAAGACTGATCATTATAGACATGAAAATATAGATGATATTTATAAAGTAGGTCTATTAACTTCCATTCCTCACTAGATTCCTGTACGAACTACGTTTTATTTTTTCGACTATGTGCATCTGCAGCTATATTTCCTTTTCCAGGCATATTGGCAAGCTCAAAATAATGGATATGTAGATATTCAACCCATCTCCACAATCTAAAAATCAAGTCATGTAGAGAAAATATATACTTGAAGCTACATTGATTTGTATACACCGCAAATCTCTCACACACAAAATAATGTCTTCGACAAAATAAGGCATGGACAATTACTGCTAGCTTGAGTCCATGCATAGGGTAATTTCTCTCATGAGGCCTCGACTTCCAAGATCCATACACAATGAATTTGTGTTCCTTCCTCAACACTTCTCCTATGCCAATTCCTAATGCATCTCAAAAGACAATATAACTTTTACCTGTTTCTAGAGGAATTGGAATAGGTACTGATTCAAGCCTCCCGTTCAGCTCCTCAAAGGATTTCTCACATTATTCTAACCATGTGAACTTGACACACTTCTTTTTAAGAATAGTAAGAGGTGAAGAAAGACAAGAAAAGTCTTGTATGAAATGCATGTAATATCCATCATTCCCAAGGAAACACCTGATATTAAACACGTTTTTGGGATGCTCCTCGAAAACTAAAACGCTATCCCTTTGAAGGTCAATAGATACTCCTAATTCAAAAATAATAGGACCGAATAAGTATACCTTTTCTATCTAGATGTCGCATTTATCAATCTTGTCATAAAATTGATGCTCTCTCTATGTAGTCTAAACGATATCTTGATGTTTGCATTGATCATTATGAGTGATGGAATACACCAAGATGTCGTCTACAAAGACCACAATAAAATGTTCCAAATTGGGGTGGAAAACCATATTCATAAAATCCATGAAAATAGTAGGCACATTTATAAGACTGAATGAAAAAATAAGATACTCATACAATTCATACCTTCTACAGAATGTTTTACGAGGTCTAACCAATGGTCTGACACACATCTGATGGTAACTCGATCTCAGGTCAATCTTGGAGAACACCTTTGCTCCTCGGAGCTGGTCAAAGATATCATCTATTCGAGGAAGTAGATATCGGTTCATGACCATAAGCTATTTCAACCTTATATAATCATCACATAGAAGAGGAGTTTCATCTTCCTTATTAGGGAAAAGCATGGGTGAACCACAAGAGGATATACTAGGCCAGATAAATCATTTGGAATATAGGTCTTTTATCTCTGCTTGAGTTCATAAATCCTAGTAGGTGCTATCCTATACGGATTAATTGACACCAGATCTGCTCCTAGAACAAGCTCAATTGTAAACTATACCTATTTCTTAGGAGGTAAGACAAAAAATTCATCAAGAAATACTTCCCTGAAATGATCAACTAATGGAGGAAAATTAGTATGAATAAAACCCTGATCCTTTAAGAAAATATTTGAAATATGGGTGGTCACATCACCTAGCCCATGATGCTTCATTCCAGCTCTCCCATCCTAGACATCCCACTCACCATTGAAAAGATAAATTTTTTCTTTTGGTGATGTAGAAGAATCCCTTCAGTGATAGAAATATACAAAGTCATGATAGTATGCTAACCATTCCATCCCAAGAATGACATTGAATCCCATCATCTCATGAACAAAGACATTTCACAAGAAAGGGTTACTTCTTACCTCAAAGGGAAAATCCCTACACTCGCATATTCCCTCTATCTATATTCCCAATGGATTATTGAGGGTCATTACACCATAGTGATATTATATCTCTCATCTGATACTATCCATGATCGATACATAAATAAAATAGTTTGAATCATTTGTATCAAACAAAGAAGAGATAAAAGTAGAGGCTACTAGAATAGTACATCATACTGTAGATGGTCATGTAGCCTGATCCTCCGGTATCGGCTATAAATCATGCAACTGACCTGATCAATAGCCCTATAAAACAGATAGACTACCATGATCATAATGACTCATCTAGAATTGTTGGTGATCAGGGTTCAGACTACCATTTCCATGACCTCGTCCTAACATAAACCTACTGGTGTTATTCCAACTCTCCACATATTGTAGCATAAAATAACTCACTCCTGTGGGTAGAGAAGATGCTAATCCTTTTCCACTTAAATCTTGTGGAAAGGTCTTATAGAAAGTAGTAAGATGACTCATACAGATGAAATACCGACACTCAATAGGGCCTCTGTCACATTAGGGATTCTTATATTCTGGTCTTCCACAATGATGATACACCATAGAGCTATCAAACTAAATAATCTGGCTACCACTACCCAAAAAAATCAAAGGAACGTTTCCTTCCTTCAGAATAACTACTCACCTGACGTTGCACTAATTCTTGAAACCCAATACTTGTGTCTACCCTAAGTTTACATTAATTGATATGTGAATAATCAGTTATTGTAGAAAATTTAGGAATGATAAAGACACTTCCCTAAGTTTTTATGTCATACTAGAACCCATCATCAAAATGTTTAGCACACAAAATCTCATCACCGTCTTGAAGTGGTGAAATGAACTGTAAATCAGTGGAATGTGATGAATATTCCATAACTAATAGAGAACACAGGTAGATATGAATGTACACTCTGACCCTATCTTCTCTCAGTGCATGAGGAAATAACTGATCATAGAAGGAAGTCTATAAATAAAGCCATAACATGCCCTGATGATAACCAGCATGGGTAACCACATTCCACCAATTCTTTGTTGAATCCTGAATCATGTATTTAAAAATCATGAATCTCGTCTCTAGAGGAGTTCCCAGATGTTCAACAAAAGACAACATGGCTTCTAACCACGACTTAGCATCCTGAGAACTGCCATCCCCTGATTAAGTAGTAGGATGCTACTGCTGGAACTTGTGGGTCAGATCATCCATCGTAGGTGCAAACCATAGAGAACCTTTCATGGACGGAATCATATGTAAGGAACTATCACGAACGTGGGAGTCAATGTTCGGATCATGTAGAGTAAGTTGTGCCTTATGTGTCACTCCTAGGGGTAAGTATAACACCCCAAGCTTCCATATTATGCTTTTCTTTGAATAATACAGTAGCGTGTGTTGTACGCAACATCGAGTTCTAACACACACCACGATCAATCAAAGTAGCCATTATGAATCGTAATACCAAGTTTTTGAATGTTTATAAATTTTATCTCACAAAATGGACTTCATTTTTGGATTCAGAATATCGAAATTAGGCTAGGGTAAAATTTTGGTACTTTTCGGATAACTTTCGTATTTTGATGAATAGTGAAAATTACTAAATTTAAATTAAAAACAACTTTTTTAATCGAAATAATTTATATTGATAAATTATGAATTTGAGTGGGTTTAAAGTATATTTTGAATATATTTTTTCCATTTAATAAAATTTTGGTCATTGTACATAATTTCACAATTAAACCGGACATAAACAAGTGTCAATCTTTTGATAGTTATTATCTCTTAAAAACACGCTATTTGTTTTGATGACGGGAATTAATTTTTAGATTAATTAATGCAACTGATATGTTTTGAATTTTGTAAAATAGACATAATTTTTGAAAATCATAATATCAAATATATCTGAGGACTAATTTTTGGTATTTTTCTGGGAACTTTCATTTTTTGATGAATAGTGAAACCACTAAGTGGTAGTTAAAAAACTGAATTTTTCATAAAACATAATTTTACCATTTCTGTGAGTGGAATTTCGAAAATCATAGAGACATGGTTAATATCAAAGATTAAAATGTGGTTCAATGAGATAAAAATAATTTTTGGTGAATAGTAACTTTTTACTTTTATTTACCACGGCAAAAAGTAAATAGGGTAATTAAGGGTAAAAATGATATTATTATTACCCTAACACATGTCTTAATTCTATTGGATAAGTTTAATTCGATAAAAAACAAACTTAGGAATAAAATATGACCCTTTAGGTACACTTGGATTAGATTAGGACATTTATTATTATTTAATTCAAAGAAGAGTTAAAAGAGTTAAAATCAAAGTTTAATAACTAAAACATTTTTAGTATAGGGTTATACATAAGATAAATTAGATTATAAATATTCATTAGAAATATAAATATATTTCCTACATAATGGTATTTTAAATATAATTTCTATACATTAAATAATTAAATTTATTTATGACACAATGATGATGTAGTAATTACCTTATTAATGAAAAAATCAAAGAAATGGTAATATAAATATTAAAATAAATATAATTTCAAAGTTTTTATGACATCCAAGAATTTTCTAGGTGACTATGACATGTTAGGGATGATTAACTGTATCATGTTCTATGTAATCAAGATGTGATGACTTTCAAAAAAACAAAATACCAAATAGTGTCAAAATTGACATAAAAGAGTTTTTAAAAAATATATTATATTATTAATTGATATTAAATTCCTAAAAATCTAAGGCTCGGCCAAAGGACTTGTATCATGATAGTTGTATCATTAATGGACCACTTGGAGGTCTCTTGGATGTATATAATAAGTTTATTAACCATATAATATAAAAATACAAAGAGACATTGTAAAAGTGATACTAATTAACTAAGAGTTAATTACTTAAAGATAAGGTTAATATAGTGACCCAAACCTGTCTAAATTCTATTGGTTGAGTAGTTTTCGACCCATACCCACCTTAACCTTTAAATCATCCACTTTTGATCCATTAGAAACCGAATATTAATTTATTATAAATTAATACTTTATGTTTTTTCTAAAGAGCCCCTCCTCCCCCTTATAAAAGGACCCAACTTCTAACCAATTCTTCACACCTTCAAAGCCTTTTGGATCTGCCAACCCCTGCCAAAATACTCTCTCAACTTTCCTCACTAAAACATACAGGACATAGTTTTATCAGAAAGCTAACCTAAGGATCCCTTTTGATCAAATCAAAAGGAAGAACCCGAAGAAGAGGTAATGTTTTCACCACCCTCTTTCAAGTTCCTTTCTTCATCAACTTCTTCTTTCTTTTTTATTTCTATTCTATAATAATAACTACAGTAACTCCTATATACTGTGATGTTATTATAAATATGCTACAACCATATTCAGTATTCTATCCATCCTTTTAATGACATGTCACCATACGTGCGTATGTACGACTTACCGTCTCCACGTCGCGGTGTAATTGTTTTTCAATACATTATTATTTGGATGGGTATAATAATGATGTGTATTTGATGTAAATAATAAATATAACATTATAAGGATTGTGTATATATGATATAACATCCAATTATATATTATTTTAATATCAAAATAAATGATATTATCGCTCGTGCGTACGTACGGATTACCGTCTCCACGACGCGATGAGATTCATTTCCAAGTTCACCATTAATCGACGATTATAAAAATATATATTACTAATAAGTATGTAATATATGACATAATAATTCTACTGGAGATATATATATATTTATATATATAAGTATTTATGTAGTTACATATATCTTATTCACTTAATTCCGTTCAATACTATATGAAAACAGAAACAGCGTTTATGTGTACGTATGAACTACCGTCTCCATAAACGGTGTTTTTCATTTCATATATATGTCAATTATGCAAATTTATATTCTAAATATATATGATATATTTATCATGTTTTATATTCTGGAAGTATTTAAATCATGATCTAAGTGATACAACCAAGAGTAACAAGTTAAAACACATATGATAAAGAAAGCGATTATTACCCGAAATGTTAATTTAACATGGAAATGATTATTAAATGGGTAAAATAAAGTCATAAATGAATCACGTATGATATCATAAATATTAATATGGTACTGGTATAATTTAATAACATAATACGATCTTCGTACAGGAGGTTAAACGTACCCTCGACTAAAGGAAAGTGCAAGGTAAGGGCTTTTCCTCTCACTCCTTATTCCCGTGAGATTCATGCCATATTTCCACTATTACCTTTTTGTAGTGTATGTACTGCACATAATTGTATTATTCATGTAATACAGTTTAATTTATGTGTATTTACTTATTCATTGTATGATACCTCTTTCACGGGGTGTATGTTTCGTAAGTTACCAAATTGGTAAGGGTTAATTTCACAATCTCTTTATTATATGAGGTTGTTGTTTTTACGTTAGTATTTACTGGGACATATTTATTATCCATTTACATGTTTTATGAAAGAGTTTTCAAAGGGATTCTTTTAGGGGACTTTTTACTAAAATATCATTTCAAATGTTTTAAATATTTATTCTTCTTAATCTTTCTCATTAATGTCCATGTCTTCATAATGGTTTTTAAGAATTTATTTATATAGACATGAATGTTTTTAAAATGTTAATTCCTTTCAAAAGTTTCAAAGTGGTATGGGACACCTTGATTCAAAAATGTATTTAAATGACTTCTTTTCTTAATTTTGTGACTTTTAATTGTTTTCATGGAAAATGGGTTTTTTTCTCAATGAGTTTTACAAATCAATCTTATCTATGTCAAAATTATTTAATGGATTTTAAACTTGTTTTGAATTTGATTTATCATGATACAAATCTTCCATATTGTGTTGAAGGTTTTGTGATATATTTGACTATGGATGTGTTATTTTTATACCATTCATGGTTTATGGGTAATGTATTTACATTTCTCATGCTAGTTTTAATACAAATTTTTATGTTATATTTCACCCTCTTCTTAAGATGAATGAGTTGGACTAGTATGTTCCAGGTTGGGGACCGGTAAAAGTAAGCCCTCCGGGTTGGTGTCCGGTTATTAGAGGCACTCCGGGTGGGTGTCCGGTTATTAGAGGCACTCCGGGTTGGTGTTCGGTTATTAGAGGCACTCTGGGTTGGGTTCCAGTTATAGTTATCCCCTAGGCCTTGGCACGAGGCCTTGATAAAGAAATTAAAATTCATCATTATGCATTCCATCATTATGAAAGTGGTTAGTGATATTTCATGTGATTATTATATTAGTAGAATATCCATGTGAATAAGTAAATAGATTTATTTAATTTTATTTCTGCCATATTATGCTGAAGTTCAAGTTTAAAAGGCTTTGTTTTAGTTTTATACATTGCCTTAAATTTTTATTCTTATTTTTGAAAGTTTTCGTTGTATTTCTTACCCTTACTGAGTGTTTGAGAACACCCCTTTTCTATGTTTTATTTTTTCCAGGATTCCAAGATGTGTATTGTGATTGATATGCATGGTTAATCCAAGGGAATGATGGTGTTCATAGAGGATTATTTATCTTGTTTTGTATGTTATAAAGTGTAATGTAACATTCATGTATGTAATCTATTTTCCAAGACTTCTAAACTGATCAGTCCTTCAGGACATGATTCCTTGTAATAATTCCAATGTATTAAAATAATGCACCAACTCTGGGTAACTGGGGTCGGGGCGTTACATAAGACTGGAGGCTTAGATCCCACCATGTCTGGAGCATGATCATCACCACCTTCTAGGTGAACAAAACGAGGATGTCGTGGTGGTTTTGGTCTAACAATTCCATGAACACGCCTTTCATCATGTTTAGAATCATAATATATCATCACTAGAAGAATCTAAATGTAAGAAAACTAACTACCCAAGGCATACTACCCCAACAATCTTTTTAGACAACCAGGTATCGGTAAGTGTCAAGAATAAGTTTCATGTTATTTAGTAGTTAATTACCAGGTTCACTCCTTTACATTTCATAAACATGAAAAGGTGGGATAATGATGTGCAACATATTCATTTTATATTTTAGTATTAACTTTATAATGGATGTCAATTTCTGATTAATCAATGCCCATACACCAATCACCAGAAAAAACACCCATTTATTTATTGTATAATGGATCGACTTGGTAAATCGCTCATACCAACCCATGAGGGAACATACACCTACTGAAGTGAGAAAGGAATCACTCAACTGAATCCAAAGTAATAAATTTACAAGAAATTATCACAACATCACACACCAATCATAGGCATATCAATCAAGGAAAATTGGTGAAATAAACCTATATGGAATGGGAATATGCATGACATGTGAATTCTTGGTTACTATAATTATGCACGTAGAAATGATCCTTGACCTGATATCATTTTTATAAGGAAGAAATAAATTTTTAAAAAGAGTAATAATCAAAAACACTACACGACATTCTCTTCACCCAGTGGTGAAATAATATCAACTTTAATAGGCAAAAGAAGAAAAACAATTATAATTTAGGCAACATGGTTTTTACACCGAACATGGGTTCATGATGCCCGATCATGTCTTATGAAAAAATCCCAAGTGTTCATATTCTCCAGTCTATTGTCTAAAAATATTAAGGCAATAAAAGAAACCCCTTTGATCCCACATTGTGACATCTCAGACTCAGATGCCACTTAATGGGTGCCCTGAGCCCAGTGGGCCAATGGACTCAAGCGAATCATCCAAAATGCCAGAGGCTACCGACTAGAAATGAGGGCCTAGGGTGTGTCTATGGGAAGAATATTCCCTCATTAGTCGAGTGTAGCATAGTGGAAGGAATATAAATGAATAGTAAAAAGCGGAAGCGATATAAATAAACGGCAGAAAAAAACTGATGAAATAGGTAATCAAGAATAACCATGATTGTATCAATTTGAGTAGTGATGTTTTAATGTCATGTCACTAGGAAAATGGATAACATGGATACAAGATATAAGGCATAACAATTTCCATAAAGTAAAAGAAAACAAAGGCTACTCCAAGATTCCTGAGATCCTACTTTGATCATCTGCTACCAAGTTCCATCCTATCGGCGGGAAATCAAGAATTGAAAGTTGTTTGCTTCTATTTATGAAAACATGTAACCATATAATCTACTCCAGGAACCAAATGATTCATGTAGAGGGTGTGAGATAAATCTCAGTGGGCCACCACCAAAAGGTTCTATAAAATCTGGCTCGTGTAATGGAATATAACAGTGTTCATGCATGCATATATAAAGTTAACCAAGAAGTACAATTTAAATAAATACCCATGTACCTTTTTCATCTATCGGCTGGTGTTTGAACCTGAAACTGGTTCATTAATTAATTAATTATAATTTAATTTTAAAATTTCATGTTATTCATAGACAACACTGACATCCCCTTGTGATAGTATAAGTACTGAAGGTCCCAATACGTAATAAGGCAACCAGAAAATGATATCCAATGAAGGAGTTCCTGGGTAATAACCAAGGAAACCTAAATATCATGGAATGTTAACTCAGCAGTATCTAAGTCTAGCTAAGGTTTAAGAGTGTAATCCAAGGAGCATAATCCATTTCATTCCACAATAAGGAACCTATCGAATACAAGGTGATCGATAAAGGTAAAATGGAGATAAGAAAACACAGGGCCCTATGGGACTTCACCAAGGCACCTACTAGTCCATCCTAGATCCAAGGAGTGTATCTGAGTTTTCTTATAATAATGATAAGGACCCTACAATAGTATACTAGGAATCCAAGGAATAGACAAGAACTGAATTCTATGTGGGTATCAACCTAACCAAACAACATCCTTGAATCAGAATGGGGTTCCCGAGACCCAAGGTATTCTACCCTCAAAATCCAAGGCAAGATCAAGTTAGTGTATTCCTTTTTTATATTATAATCATGTAATAATTAAATTGGTTTAATCCTTGTCACCCATTAGTTTGGATAGGTCATTTATCATTGACACCATTTATTTATTGGTCCAATCCTTATCTTCCATTTGTGTGGATAGGCCAAGTAGTATTGAAACCATTTAATAAATTCTTAATTAAAAATTATCATATATTCAATTGTTGAGGTTCACTATACTTCCTTTTATCAATATCTCCTAGGGAACTACAGACATGTATCCTTTATTCCAACTCATTTGATATGTCCATGTTATATACTTATTATGCTTACCATTTCACATTTCACATTTTATATTTTATTTGAAGCACATACCATAGGTGGGTCAAGTGTTGATCATACAAGGTACTTGACATTGTGCAATTCTCATTAATCTTAATCCATTTATTATGGAAATGATCACCTTTAGAAAGTTCAAGCAAAGGCACACCCAAACAGTGGCTCAAACATGCCGAAACACTAAAACCCCAATTATGACATAACCTTCGACATGATGTGGATTGAGTTGTGGGTGTAATCTCTAATAACTAATCACATATTTGGAAAGAAAATAATCATACAATTCCAACAAGTATAATCATGGAATGTAAATTTAGGAAATGGCTTCCAACAAAACCGGTGGGCCCCACACAAATATTTCAAAAACAACCAACATTAGGGATAAGTTATAGACCACCCACCCTGGGGTTGTAAAACTCTCCATTTTCGGTATCAGCCCTTGATTTTCCTTGAAATGGACTAGATATTACAAAGGGTGAAAAGTCTCATATGAATATATCTAGTTCGGGAGAAAAAGTGTAGGAGAATGGATAAATAGGACTTGAGTACTTACTGTTAGGCATCTTACATGATAAATAGAAGCTTGATCAGATGATGAACAAAAGAAATCTCTTGATCCCTAGATTTGGCCTCCAAAAAGCTCCAAATAGATAAAAATGGAGGAAAATCCTGATGGTTCTTGAATTAGGGAAGTAGGGTTGGCTTAATAGATCCTTAAGGGAAAAATTGGAAATTTACCCAGAAAAATTAGCTGGAACACGGTTTGTCTGCATGATTTGTCAATTTGTGCACAAACTGTGCAAGAAATATTTTACCAAATGGTTTGGATGCATGGTTTAATAATACCATGTGCAAGCCATGCATATGTACCTGGGGATAAAATGGTGTTTTCACAGTTATTCTGCACATTCGTGTGCCAACCGTGTGATGTGGATCTGTCCGAAAAAAACACAGTCTGCGTAGTTTTCCAAACCATGCAGAATTCTGCACGGTTTACTCTAAACCATGCAGCCAACCTTTTTCCCCAAAAGGATGGGTTTTAGGCTCTGAACAAGTAACATACACCCTCAGAACCTTTACTAACTCAATAAGAATTTACATTATGTCCAATGTATATCTTTAGACCAAAAATTAAAGGATTTATACCTGAGTAATGAATCGGTTTCTTATATTCTTCCCCCATTAAAAGAACTCACCCCTGAGTTCCTCTTCCAAATATAAAGAAACGCTATCTAAGAACAACTCTGTCCACTGAGAATGTACATTGGCTTCTCTCTCCCAAATCTAGTCTTGTACTCAGTCATGCTTCCATAGAACCAGTATGAGAGGGATAGAATTTCCTCATAGAGCCTCTATACTTTGGTCAACGATGCATATTAGATATTCCTCAATGTATAAATCAACATATAACTCATATTTATTGAGAATAGAGGTATGAGAAGTGTCATCATGATATTGGAAAATCCGTGAGACATGAAAGACGTCATGCATGACATTGTACCCTTGATGTTGTAGCAACTGATAGGCTACTGGTCAGACACTCTCTAAAATTTCAAACGACCTAACGTAACATGAAAATATCTTTCCTTTATTTATTAACCACCAATTCCCTAGCTTGGGTGATTCCCGATGTAAAACATGATCCCCAACCTTAAAATCAAGATGTAATCAATAACGATTTTCATAAGATTTCATTCTAGACGGAGCAGTAGTCAAAGGCTTTCTGATCAGCTGGACATGATCAAAAGTCTTCTGAACAAGATAATTACCTAGTAGGGATACCTTGCCTGCCTCTATTCAACACTAGGATGAACAACATGGCCAACCATATATGGGATCAACATGAGACATCTGAATCGTCACCTGAAAAGTTTTATTACAATAAAACTCAATCAGATGGATATGATTCTCCAAAGAACATCTGAAATCATGGAAACATGCTCGAAGCATATCCTCTTGAACCTATATTTTCTATTCTGATTTTCCATCAGTCTAAGGGTGAAATCTTGTGCTTAGAAGAACATGATTCCCCATATGTTTCTATAATCCTTTCCTGAACCATGAAGTGAAAGAAGCATCCCTAACTGAAACGATAGTATGTGGAACCCCATGTAGTCGTATGATCTCATGGACATATAGTCTCCTAACTCATCAACTGATAAATTCTCCCGTATAGGAATGAAGTTGGATGATTTCGTTAGTCAGTCAATGACTACCCAGATAACATTGCTACCCCTTTCCAACCTAGGTAATCTAACTACAAACTCCATTTCAAAATCTTCCCATTTCCATTCTGGGAATCGAAGTGGATGTAACAATCTGGCATGTCTCTAGTTCTCTACCTTCACCTACTGATAGGTGGAACACTTAGTGACAAAGCTTGCAATGAGATATTTTATTCTATACCACTAATACTAGTGTTTCTTATCTTGATACATATTCAAGATTCCTGGATGAACTGCCCACTAAGAAGAATGGGACTCTATCATCAACTCCTATCTCATATCTTCAAGAACCCAGATATGTTCAAGTTGATGCATGATGTCATCTCTGTCCACGGAGCTATCTGGAGGTGGGTTATCTCCCGATATACTCTCAAGGAGAACTAAACCTTCAGGGTTTGAATACTGACTACTATTAACCTTCTCAAGGAAGGAGTAGGTAACTATTAATATACAGAGGTAAAACTATACTTGAGGAATAGACAATTATTGCTTTCTCAAGGTCGTGTGTTGGGTAATTTTTCTTGTGTGGTCTTAACTGCCAAGATATGTATGCAATGACATTGTCTTTCAGCGACAAAACTGCTCCTAGGGAAATTCTGGATGCATCATAGAAGACGATATAACCTTTACATGGTTTTGGAAGAATCCGAATAACTATCGATATAGGCCTACCATTCAACTCCTGAAATAATTTGTCACAATCTTCTGACCACGTGAACTTGAAGCCCTTATTTGTAAGACCAGTAAGAATTAAAAAACGTAAATAAAAGTTTTTTATTAAACACTTATAATATCCATCAATACCTTGGAAACTCTTGATATCAAAAAATGTTTTGGGCTACTCCTAGGAAACTATCGCACTAACCTTTTCTAGTTCAAAAGATACTCTTTATTTTGAAATAATATAACCCGATAAGTGGACCTTGTCGATCAAGAGGTTTCATTTAGAAATATTGGAATAAATATGATTGTCTCATAGTGTACTCAGAATGACATCAAGATGTTTTTCATGGTCGTCAAGAGTTCGAGAATACACCAAGATGTCATCCACAAAGTCCAAAATAAAAGAGAGAAAATAGGGGTGGAAACATTATTCATCAAATCTATGAAAACCGAAGGTGTGTTCATAAGAGGGAACAACATAACAATATCATCATATAGACAATACCATCTATGGAAAGATGTATGAGGTATGTCTAATGGTCAGACTCGTATCTAATGACAACCCAATCTCAGGTCAATCTTAGAGAACACCTTTTTTACTCAGAGCTGGTCAAGGAGATCATCTATTAAAGGAAGTGGATAATGGTTCTTGATTGTAATTTAGTTCAACATTCTTTAATCCATGAAAAGAAGAATATTTCCACCTACCTTCTTAGAAAAAATCAAAGGTGAACCCTAAGAGGATGTACTAGGCCGAATAAATCCTTTGGATTCTAGGTCCTCTATTTTTTTCTTGAGTTCTTGAAGCTTGGTATGTGCCATCCTATATGGGGTAAAGGACACTAGAGCTTCTCCTATAACAAGATCAATTGTATGCACTACCTCTCTCTTAGGAGGTAAGATAGTAAATTCATCAGGAAAGACTTCCCTTAAACAATAAACTACTAGAGGGTAATTAGTTTGAAAAAACCCCTAATATTCTATGAAAAGATTTGAAATTTGGGTAGTCACTTCACCTATACCATGATGCTTTGGTCCAGATCTCATTGCTTGGACATCCCACTCACCATTGAAAAGATTACTAGTATGTTCTGGTGATGAAAAATAAACCCTGCAGAGATAGTAGTCTACAAAGGCATGATAGTGGACTAACCAGCCCATCTTGAGAATGACATCAATGCCTGACATCTCAAGAACAAAGAGATTCTACAAGAAAGAGAAACTTCCTACCTCAAGGGGACAGTCCCTACACTAGCTTATTCCCTCTGTTTGTATTACCAAAAGTGTATTATGGGACACTACACCATTGTGATACTATATCTCTAGTCTGAGAATTTCCATAATAGATATAGAAATTAATGATTTTGAAGCATTTGTATCAAACAAGTAAAAGAAATTTTTAGAGGCTAATAGAATAGTACCTCATAATATTGAAGGTCTCGTAGCCTGATCCTTATGTATCAGATGTAAAACATGCAACTAACCTGATCCACGGACCTTTGCAATAGATAGAAAACCACGATCATGAATGATCTACTGGCATTGCTGGTGATCATGGGTTTGACTGCCACATCCATGACCTTTTCCTCATCCAGATCATCTAGTTCTATTCCAAATCCCTGCCTATTATAGCCCAAAATAACTCTCCCTTGTAGGTAAAGAAGATACTTATTCTTTTCCACATAAAGATGGTCGAAAGGTCTTGCAGAAATGTTGAAGATGACCCATATGACAATAATCTAGACACTGAATAGTGTATTTGTCACATTGAGGCTTCTTACTCACTTTTCTTCTACACTAATGACACACCACATAGCTATGAAATTTTATCCTCTGGCTTTCACTGTCCTAATGAAAAACCTCAAAGGAATGTTTACTGCCTCTGAAAGAACTACTGGCCTAACATGGCACTAATCTTTTAAACCTGGTACATGTGTCGTCCTTTAGGTTACGTTGAGTTTTAAGGGCCTGATCAACTATTTTATAGTACATAGGAAGGTGAAATACATTTACCTAAGTTTAGATGGTGTACTAGATCCCATCCTCAAAATGTCTAGAACGAAATTTCTCATCCCTGGCTAGAAGTGGTGAAAATAACTCTAAATCAGTGAAACATGCTGAGGATTCCATAACTAACATAGAACCCTACTCGAGATGCATGAATTCCCTAGATCTGTCATCTCTCAGTGCCTGAGAAAGGAACAGATCATATAAGGCATCCTGAAAATCAATCCATAACATGCCATGATGACAACTGGTCTGTGTAACCTCATCCCACCAAAAATTGGATGAATCCCAAAGCATGTATATAGAAAAATTGACTCTTCACTTTTGAGGAATTTAAAGAGGCTCAAAGATAGAAAAAATGGCCTCCAGTCAAGACTCAACAGCCTGATAACCTCCATCCTCTGAAAAAGTGGGAGGATACTACAACTGGAACTCGCGTGTCAAATCAGCCATTGTAGGTTCAACCCATAGAGAACCTTTCCTAGAATACATTAAATGTAAAAAACTATCACGGACATGTTTATCAATTCCCAGATCATGTACAATAGTCAGTTCCTAATGTGGCACTCCTGGAGAAAAGAATGGAGGCTCAGGGCCTACCATAAATGGAGCATGATTGTCACCACCTTCAAAAAAACAACATGAGGACGTTGTGGTGTCATTAGTCTAAAAATTCCAAGCACATGCCTCATAAAAAGCATAGAATCATACGATATCTTAACTAATGGAAAATGACTGTAGGAAAATTCACAACCCAATGCATAAAACCCAAACTACCCGCTTAGACGGCTAGGTTTCATTAAGTGCTCAAGTATAAGTCTCATGTCATTTTGTAGTTAATTAACAGGTTCAGTCATTTACCATTCATAAACACAAAAAGGAGGGATAAACATGTTCAACCAGATTTCAGGATTCACTTTATAATTGATATCCATTTCCTATAAATCATTTCCATACACCTATCACCAGAAATGGTACCCATTTATTTATAGTATAATAGCATGACTCGGTAAATCAGTCATCCAAGTCCATGAGGGCCCATACACCTAATGAATTTAGATAGTAAATCACTGAATCAAAGATATAGTAATACATGTACAAGAAAATATAACAACATCACTCAAAAATCACAAGCGTATCAAGAAATGAGCTGTAGTGAAATGCACCTATATGGCATGGCTATATGAATGACATGTGAATTCTAGGTTCCTATGATGATGCTTGTAGAAATGCTCCTTGCCCTCATATCATTGGTATAAGGATAAAATAAATTCTCAAACAGGGTAATAATCAATAACACCACATGACATGTGTGTCACCCAATGGTGAAATAATATCAACTATAATAGGCAAAAGTTTAACAACAATTTTAATGTAGGAAGCATGGTTTTTTACAATGAACATGGGTTCGCGACACCCAATAATGGATTATAACCAAGTCCCAATAGTTCCTATTCTCTAATATATTGTCTCCAAATAGTAAGGGAAGAAAAGAAACCCCTTTGATACCACTTTGTGATGTTCTGGACTCGAATGCCACTTAATGGGTTCCCCGAGCCCTATGGGCCACATGGACTCAAGTGCAACTTCCCAAATGTCAGGGGATTTATACTAGTAGTGAGGTCTACGTTGTGTCCTTGGGAAGAGTATTCCCTCATTATTAGAGTGTAGAACAACATAAGGTATACAAATGAATAGTAAATATTAGAAGAAATATAAATAAATAGCGGAAGCAAACTCATGAAATGGATAAATGAGAATAACCATAACTTATCAACTAGAACAATGATGATGTAATTTCATGTCCATTGGAAACATGAAAAAGTGGATAAAAGACAACAGGAATAACATGTTCCAAAATGTAAAAGAAAACAAAGGCTACTCTAATCATCCCAAGATCCTACATGGTCATCTGCTATCAAGTACCATCCTATCAGCACATAATAATGTGTTGGAAGCTGTATGATTCCCTTTTTCAATACCTAAACCATGTAATCTACTCTAGGTACCAAATGGTGACCAGAGAGGGTGTGAGATAAATCTCAGTACACCAGCACCAATGGTGTCTATAACATCCATCATGTGTAATGGTATAAAGCAGTGTGCATGTAGGCATATATAAAGTAAAGAAATAAGTACTATATAACTAAATACAAAAGTACTTGTTTCAGACCTCAGTTGGTGTATAAACATGCAACTAGTTCATTAATTTATTTATTACCTTTTAATGTTAATAGGTCATGTGATTCATATCCAGGAATGATATCACCACATTATAGTTTCTGTTGTGAAGGTCCCAATATGTAACAAGACAACCTGAAAATGATATACAGTGAGGGAGTTGCATAGTAATAACCAAGGTAACCTAATTCTATTGGAATGCTAACTCAGTATTATGTGAGTCATGCTAAGGGGTAAGTGTTTATTCCAAGGAGCGTAATCCATGTCATTCCACAATAAGGCACCTACCTAGTCCAAGGTGATCGACCAAGTTAAAACAGGGGTAACAAAGACATGACCCAATGGGCATTCACCAGGGAACCTACTAGTCAATTATAGATGAAAGGAGTGTATCTGAGGTATCCTGTAATAATTAAAAGGACCCTATGGTAGTATACTAGGCATCCGAGGAATAGACAAGAACTGATTTCTAGGTGGGTATCAACCTAATAAAACTACATCCTTGAATTAGAATGGGGTTCTTAAGACCTAAGGAATTATGCTCTCAGAATCCAAGGAGAGATCGATTCATTCCTTTTGTTTTTAAAATTGTAATCATGTAATAATTCATTAAGTTCAATCCTTGTCACCCAATAGTTTGGATAGGACATGTAGAATTGAAACCTTTTATTTATCGGACCAATCCTTATCTTCCATTAGTATGGATAGGCCAAGTAGCATTGCAACCATTTAATCAAGTCTTAATTAACCATTAAGTTATATTAAATTTTTTACATTCACTCCTCTACCTTATATAAATATCACATGGGGTGCAAAGAACTTGTAACCTTTTTTAAAACTCATTTGATAATTCCATGTTATATACTTATTATACTTTCCATTTCACATTTTACATTTCACATTTTATAATTGATTTGAAGCACTTAACATAGGTGGTCCAAGTGTTGATCATACATGGTACATGCCATTAATAAATTCTCATTAATCACAAGCCATTTATTATGGAAATTATCAATTTTATAAAGGTTAAGAAAAGGCACACCCAAACGGTGGATCAAACGTTCCGAAACACTAAAAACCCAATTATTGAATAACCTTCGAAATGAGACAGACTGAGTAGTTGGTGTAACCACTAAAAACTAATCACATATTTTTAAAGAGCATAAATATATGATTCCAACAATTATAATAATGACATGTAAACTTAATAAATGGCTTCAAACAAAATTGGCAGGGGCCAAATGGATATTCCAAAAAAAAAATTGTTAGGGATAAGTTATAGACTATCCACCGTAGGGTTGTATTACTCCCATCCTCTGGTATCAGCTCTTGATTTTCCTAGGATTAGAGTAGATCTAAGAAAAGGTAAAAATTTCTCACATGAAGATATCTAGATTGAGAGAAAAGGAGAAACATAATAGCTAAATAAGACCAGAGTACTTACTGTTGTACATCCAACGTGATGAATGGAAGCTTGATTAGATTCTAGACGAATGACATCTCTTGATCCATACATTTGGAATTCAAAAACATCAAAATGGGAGAAAATCGAGTAAAATCCCAATAGTTCTCAGATTGGGGAGAGAGTGTTGGCTTAACAGATAATTAAGGGAAGAGTATAAATTTAGCTAGAAAATATTTCTTCTGCACGGTCTTTCAAACCGTGCAAGATGGCTCTGCCTAAATAGTTTGGCCGCACTGTTTGATCAAACTGTGTGAAATCCATGTATGGGTACCTATGGAAAAAATGGTTTTCTCATAGTTAGTCTGTATGGCTATGCGTCAACCATGCAAGGTGGCTTTGTCCAAAAAAACACAATCCACACAATTTGTGAAACCATGTGGAATTCCTCACAATTTACTCTAAACTGTGCACCATGCCCGTTTCCCCCAAAAAGATGGGTTCCAGGAAATGAAAAATTCCTAAACACCCTCAGAACCATTACTAACACAGTATGCATCCACATTTGGTCCAATGTTAATATTTAGAATGAAAATTAAAGGATCCATACCTGAGTGAAAAACCATGTTCTTACAAAATGATTGTATAAAATGAAAGGCCACACTCTATTAAAATATAATTATATAAACATGTCCATTATAACCTAGTCATTAAGTTTGGCGTTATGCATTGGAATTAATATGTTATTTAAATTATACATTTAATAAATGTATAAAATAATTTCAATAGATGTGTATTTTTAATAAAAACACAAATAACTTTTCGAAAGGGAAATAATTGTTTTCTAAAAAATTGATTTTTTCTAAATGGAGGATTTTTCCCACATTGCATTCAATAGTTTAAAATAATTATTATAAATTTTAGAATATTTATATGAAAAATATAAATCATTTTTAAAATCTATATATCAATATTATATTTTGTTTATATTTTTTGAATTTTCCAAAAAAAATATTAATTTCTTGATAAATACTTGAAAATATTAAATGTTAATTGAAATATAACTTTTTATTTATATTTTTTATAAAGTATATTTATATTTTAAATTGGTTTAAAATTAATATTAGTTCAATTATATTACTATTTAACTAATTAATGCCATTTTTATGAATTTCATATTGAATACTCATATTAAAACATTACGTACGAATTGGAAGGTTCTCTTCGGAAGCCCTATATTTCATCACATTTTTCTGTTTAATTTGAAAATGGATTCTTTCACTTCTACGAATATAATTTCTAAAAATGGTTTATATATTTTTAATCAAAATTATTTATATTATCTATTAAATTTAAATTAATTATTTTCCATTGGGAATACTTAAAATAGTAAAAATTAATTACTACTATTAAGATAAAAATGGTCTTATTTATGGTTAAACTAAAACTATAAGGGTTAAATGACATACCAAATTGTCCAAAAACAATTTTATGGCCATTTATGAACCCCAAAATATATATGTTTCAAACATTTTCCATTTTGGATGAATTTTTTCATGATAAAAACGTGCATGTATTTGATTATTTTTAAAAATATATGGTGTGTCCTCTCATCCACTTATAAAAGGTCAATCGCTCGCCTCTGAAGTTCCCAGTCAGGATCCAAGTATCACTGAGAGGGGGAGGGGTTGAATCAGTGATATATTTTTCTTTTATGTTTCCTTATTTTTGAAACAAACTTCTCCTCATGTTAAAGAGTTTTTTCCCTGATGAACACACACAACCACAAGAACACAAGATTTACAAGGTTCACCACTCAACAAGAGTAGCATCGTCCTTAGTATGGTACGGAAACAATCCAGTACCACACAATAAACTAGAAAATAATCATTTGATATGGAATACAATGAGTAGGATGTACCCTTACACTCGCGTAGCACTTGGAAAAAAATCCTAAAGTGTGTGTTCACCCTCTTAGCACAAATATGAAATTACAGTATTTCAGTGCTTCTTTACAATTGAATAGGTGTATTCTACAAAGTACAAATCTTCACTTTCTTAACCAGAAGCCGGTAAGAACTATCTTACACACAACCGAATATGTTCAAAGACCCCAAATTTTTCACGCAACCTTCTTGGTGGTATGAACATAAATTTAAAACCTTGTGTGAAAAAAACACCTTTTTCTGTGAAAAATATTTTCGCGCAACTCTTATATTCGGCACAACACTTCCTTTTTCGCGCAACCCTTCTTTTTCATGCAGCACTTCACTATTTCACGCAACACTTCTTGTAACGACCCAAAGTTTTTCAATGGAAATTCCCTTCTTATAAATATGTCATAAAATAACATGAAAACACAAAATAATGAACTAATAAGTGATAAGTGACCTTTAAACATAATTTTGTCCCACCTATGTTTGGAATTTTGAAAATCCAACATACACTGTTGTGTTCAAGATGATTTTTGATGTCTAATGAAACAAAAATAATTTTTGGTGAATAGTAATGTACCCTTAGGAATAATAACACACCCTTATGAATAGTTATTTAACCCTTATGAATAGTAAATAGTCAAACATAATAGTAACATTACCTATGAATAATAAAATAAAATTTAGACATCTTAGAAAGTGACAATTTGACCGTAGTAAACGTTTTGGTAACTTGTAAGTCATAAAAAATTATTTATAATTAATTAATTAATTTAAAAGAATATTTATTTCTCTAAAATGTATTCATAAATTATTTAATCAATGTCGTATAGTTTTTAGATAATTTTATAAGACCCTACGTAATTTTTGAAAGCACTATAAAATCAGTTTTAATTTAAAAAACTTTTTTTTAAGTAAATTATGATTTTAATTAAATATTAAATTAATAATATTTAGAAAATTATTTTTGAAAAACGGACTTAATTTTTATATTCTACATGTCGTAAAATGGTTGGGGTAATTTTTTGGGATTTTTTGAAGATACTTGAATTTTTGATGAATAGTAAAATGTCGTAATTTACAAAATAAGCTAAATAAGCTAATTATAGGGTCATGTGTGATGTTATGCTGATGTAAGCCCACATGGTTCGAGATTAAATTATAAAATTACTATTCTTTGTCGTTCAAGACTCACTATTCCTTGTCTTGTTGGGAAATAATAAACTAATGGATTTTATATTAAGGAAACCCCTCTCCCCTCCACTATAAAAGTCACCCTTCACACCCTCATTTCCTCGCACCTCTCAAGCTCCATGCCTTCTCTAAACTCTACCCAAACACCTTCCCTATCCCCCCCACGTCCAAGAGCTTCTGGTCTCATCAAAAGACCAAGCTTAGGCTCTTAAGGAGGTTCTCAAGAGAAGGATTCAAGAGGTAATTTCTCCCCCTCTTCTCCTTTAATTTCCTTTCAAGTTCAAGTTCATTTCTTGATCTCTCCCCACCTATCTTCATCCAAATTGTAATTTAACTCTATTATTATTCATATACTGTAATTTTATGATTCTAATGGGATATTATATCATCCAACCCCCTTTACCTCTTCTTTTTATTTTATTAAAGAGAACGTTGTTCGTGAGGTGTTAATTTATCACCTTCAAGAACGACATGATTTCTTCTTCCATTTCTACATTCATATATGGTCATGAAACCATTTTTATGGTTGAACCATAATATTTTATGTGTATTATGTTCTATTTAATGTTCATGAAATAACCTATGGACATATTACTAAGTGATAAGTTAAAACAAGTTCGTTGTGATCCAAGAACCGCCCAAATTGACCCAAATAACCATCATTTAATTCTTATCTAATGATTCATCCACATGGATATCATATAATTAATTATCTAATAACTAAATCTCATGTAACATCATTAATGACATGTAATATCATTTCTGGATGTTTACTCATTTTCTACCCAAACTTCAATTTAAGAATACAAGTGAACCACCAAAGAAAAACCAAAAAAACGAACATCCCCGAACAATGTTTTAAAACTCTATAAGTAATACAATGGAAAATAATATTACATAATGAAACCATAATGAACTATATTAATTAACACATGGTTTTGGATTTCTAATTGATGAATATAATGTCATTATACATGGCATTAAAGAGAAGAAAGAATTATGGTACATCGTAAGGGGAAATTCCCGAACCCAACTTTCATCCATTGGGTTATCCCTCTTTCACTACATTTTTGATATAGTTACTAAATAAATATCATTTTTTCATAATTATCTTACCTTTTCTGGGATATACATTTTTTTTACTAAAGTTAATGTCATCAAGATGTTTTCCAAAAGAACTATTCTTTTAAAAACTCATCTTTTACCTCTCATACAAGGTTGATGGTTCTTGTATCTAGTATATTGTTCCCTCTTTCTTTTGGGAACCCAAAGTTTATGAATGTGTTATTATGAGATGAAACCCATTCCATTTCATGGGTTATTTATGTTCAGTTATTTTATTGTGGCATTCATGATAAATGATAATGTTATAATGTGACGGGTGAGCCCGGAATTATATAGCGCTCCAATGCATTTGGTAAAGTGATGAATCTCATGAGTAAATGTGAAATGATGTGTGAAAAAGATGCTTTCTTGGTTCATAAGTATGTGTGTTAGTTAACCACTAAGACATGATGTTTCATTTTTATTCATTTCCACATTTCAAGTATTTTATTTGTGCTCCTCTCATGTTCATGATCTTTTGCCTATGTTATGATTATGCTCACCCCATGATATATTGTTCCTATATATCCTCTTACAGGGATTCTATTTCACCCCTTTTGATTTATATCCTCAAGTGGCTACATGTACTAACGATAATACAAGTTCCAATAAGAAGCTAAATAAGAATAAATTAAATAAATGTTTATGCTAGATGTTGTATTTGTTATGTGTGGTCCTAGTTTGTCCAAGAAACTATGGCTTTGGATCCTCTTTGTCTAATACTATTATGTTGTTTATCTTTGAAATGATGTAATGGTAATTTATGAAAAGGCCTGGTCACTATAGTCTTTATCAGAGGCAAGGTTTAGTTAATTTGGGAATTAGGATTAGTGAACCCTAGAGAAAACCTCTAGTATGAGACTAAGTAAAAATATGCACACAATAATATTTACCAAGGGATCCCATATGTTATTTTTTGGTATAATTTTTTAAATTAATATGTTATTCATGACATGTTTACTTATGTTTTTTATAACCTTTTCTATTTTAGAAAATGGTGGGAATAAAGATAAATCAGGCCAACAACTCATGTGAGGGCCAATGCAACGTTTTCCCAAACGACATCCCTAATGATTTGGGAGGTGGAGTTATAAACTTCATGGATATGCTTACCCAATTATCTCAGGTTATGAATAATAACCATAATAATGGGTAACGTCCTCCTTCACCAAAGAGGGAGAAACTGGATATTTAATGTTTTATGCGACAATGACCACCGACGTTTTTTGGATCTTGTGATCCACTAGTTGCGGAATAGTGTGTCAACTCCATGGAGTAGATCTTTTCTGTGCATCACTATTCTGAGACAGAGAATGTGACTCTAGCTGTCTATCGCCTAGATGGAGAATCTGATCAATGGTGGGCTTTGATTAAGAACACCAAACCAAGGGAGTAAATTGAATAGATGGAATGAGAAGACTTTATGATAATGTTTCTTATTAATTATTTCCCACGAACTCCTAGAATGAAGATTAAGAGAGAATTCATAGAGCTCAAGAAAAAAGATCGAGAATCTATCACAACCTATGAAGCAAATTTCACAAGGCTCGCAAGGTATTCTTCGGGTTTTGTTATCAACAATGATAGAAAAATTGATAGATTCTTTAGTGGATTAAAATCACACCTTCTAAAGGCTCTTACAATTCGAGAATTTGGGAGTCATAAAGAAGTTTTTCGGTGTGCTCTCAAAGTGGAGATGTAGTTTGGATAATGGTACCATGGCTATGGGGATAAGAAATGAAAGATGGATTTTCAAGCCGGTGTATCTAGTGACAAAGTTGGGAAGAAAAATCAATGACCCACATGCCAAAAATGAGGGAAGTTGCACCATGGGAACTACCTCAAAGGGACCGGGAAATGCTTCAAGTGTGGGAAAGAAGGACACCATGCTCAAGAGTATTGAAAAGACTCAAAAAGGAAGGATAATGTATCCGATGAAAGGAGAGAACCACTCATTGTTCAATACTACAACTGTAAGTAGCTAAGGAACTGTGCAAACCAGTGCACTAAACCTCTAGTTCTTGAGGGTAATCAGCGTCAGCAGCCACCAAAGCCAAAGGAACAAGGGAAGGCTTATTCCATCACTAATGCAGAGGTGGATCATGATAATGAAGCCATACAAGGTACACTTCCTATTCACTCAATAATGGAAAAAGTCTTATTTGATTCTGGTTCTACGCATTCCATTATATCTTGCAAGTTTGCTATAACTATATAATCGAAGCCCCGAAACCTTGAAGTAGAGATATCTATAAAAACACAAAGTGGTGAAATCATTGAAACCCAAGTGTTTGACTCTTATCCTGTTGGTGTATGTGGGAAGATTCTTCTAGAAAATCTAGTAAAACTTACCTTGGTGGAATTTTACGCTATAATGTGAATGGACTCGCTCTCATTATATAAAGTGCATATCAACTGTCAGGAAATGGAAATATCATTTCATATTCTAAACCATCCCATCCTCCTTTACAAATTCATAGAAGATCATGAATCTCCTTTGAAAAATCCTTCAATGGTGTGGGTGTTGATTCCATATGAAGAAGCATACCTCTCCCAAATGGTTGAGTTGAAGTAAAGTTCCAACCTTGAGGAAATGCCCATCATGAGGGAATACTACAATGTATTTCTCGAAGAGTTACCCAGAATTACCCCGGATCGTGAGGTAGATTTCTCAATTGAAATCATACCCGGAGCTACTCCTATCTCGAAGTGCCCCTATAGGATGGCTTCTATCGAACTGGAGGAGTTAAAGAAGCAGATGCAAGAGCAACTAGACAAAGGTTTCATACGCCCTAGTGCATCACCTTGGGGTGCACCAGTGGTCTTTGTGATGAAAAAGGATGGAACCATGCGGTTGTGTATCGATTATTGGGAACTCAACAAAATTACCATAAAGAATAAGTATCCTCTCCCAAGGATTGATGACTTGTTCAACCAATTAAGAGAAGCTAAATACTTCTCAAATGTGGATATTTGTTCTGGATATCATCGAGTAAAGGTGAAGAAGGAAGATATTCAGAAGACTGTCTTCCGTAAAAAGTATGGGAACTATGAGTTTTTGGTGAAGCCCTTTGGACTTACTAATGCCCCTAAAATCTTCATGGATTTTATGAATAGAGTCTTTATACATTACCTCTACAAATATGTGATTGTTTTTATCGAGTATATTCTAATCTACTCCAAGAGAAGGAGGAACATGAAGAATATCTACAACTTGTGTTTGCGACATTGAGAAAGGAGAAGTTGTACGCCAAGTTCAGCAAGTGTGACTTTTGGATGAATCAAGTCACATTCCTGGGACATGTGATCACAAGTGAGGGAATTTCTGTGGATCCTTCAAAGACAATGGCGATTGAGGAATGGCCTAAGCCCTCTAGTGTCAAATAAATCCGTAGTTTTCTTGGATTAGCTGGGTACTACCGATGTTTTGTGAGAAACTTCTCATGATTGTGAAGCCCGCTAACTAAGTTAACAAGGAAAGGGGTAAATTATGTATGGATGGAAGAATGTGAGGGAAGCTTCAAGGAGTTAAAGAGAAGGCTGATCACTGCCCCTGTACTCACACTACCGAAAAGTGGAGAATTTTTTTTGATATACAGCGAATCATCAATGAAAGGCTTGGGTTGTGTACACATGAAAAATGATAATGTGATAGCCTATGCCTCACGACAGTTCAAGATCCATGAGCAGAACTACCCGACGCATGATCTAGAGCTGACAGCCATGATTTTTGCCTTGAAAATCTGGCGGCACTACCTTTATGGCGAGAAGTGTGACATAAACACCGACCACAAGAGCCTAAATTATATATTCACACAAAAGGATCTCAACATGCGTCAAAGGAGATGGTTAGAGCTAATCAAGAATTACGATTTCTCTATTTACTATCATCCTAGAAAAGGTAGACAAGGTAGCTGATGCTCTAAGAAGAAAAGAACATGCTACTCTATCCATGTTGCGGATTGAGAAAGACCATGTCTTCATGGATATGCAAAGAATTGATTTGGAAATCATAATGGCAGGGGATACTTCCTACCATTAACAAATGATTGCGCAACCATCCATCCAGATGAATATTAAGGAAGCACAAAGGGATTATGTGGAGATAAAAAAGATGGTGAATGCAGTAAAGGAAGGGAAGCTTCAAGAGTTCCATATCGACGATGATGGTGTGATTCGGTTTGGAACGCGGCTTTGTGTGCCTTTATCACCATGGATAAAGAAGGAGCTATTGGATAATGCACATAGCTCAACTTTCTCTATCCATCCTAGGAGAACCAAGATGTATCGTGATCTCTGAGAACACTTTGGGTGGGATAACATGAAGAATGAGATTGCAGAATATATATCAAGGTGCTTGGTATGTTAGCAAGTTAAAGCTGAGCGACAAAAGTCCATAGTTATGATGCAGCCATTTCCTATACCCATGTGGAAATGGTAAAATGTTACTATGGACTTTGTCATTGGTTTCCCGAATATGTCAAAGGGAAATAATGTGATATGGGTTGTGGTTGACCGGCTCATCAAGACTGCCCATTTTATTGCTATTCGAGAAGACCTATCGCTTGAACAACATGCAATGATGTATGTGAAGGAAGTAGTGAGACTGCACGGTGTTCCACTCTCAATTATCTTTGATCGTGATCCAAGGTTCACATCTAAATTATGGAGGAGCCTTCAACATGCTTTGAGTACTGAATTAAATTTCCGCACGGTCTATCACCCACAAACCGATGGCCAATCTGAAAGGACTATTCAGGCGCATGAAGATATGCTAAGATCCATCTCTCTTGAATTAAAATGTGGTTGGGATCATCATCTCCCATTGGTTGATTTCTCATACAACAATAGCTTCCACTCGAGTATCCAGATGGATCCATATGAAGCTCTGTATGGAAAGCGATGTAAAACTCTAACCTGTTGGGATGATGTTGGAGAAAGAAAGCTACTTCGGCCCGATCTTGTTCAAGTGATTACAGAGAAGGTTCAAGTCATCCAGAAACACATCAAAGCTACTCAATTTCGGAAAAAGATCTATGATGACAACCGTCGAAGGGACATGGAGTTAAACGTTGGAGATAAAGTCTTCCTTCAAATATCTCCATGAAAGAGAGTCGTGCGATTCGGGAAAAAAGGGAAGCTATGTCCAAGGTATATTGGCCCCTTTCAGATCCTTGACCTCATAGGAGTTGTGGCCTATCATCTTGCACTTCCACCGAATATGGATCATGTTCATGATGTGTTTCATGTATCACTACTGAGAAAGTATATACCAGACCCCTCACATGTACTAATCTCAGAGGTGGTGCTGCTGGAAGATGACCTCTCCTATATGGAGCAGCCAGTAAAGTTTCTGGATCGAAGAGATAAGGTTCTACGCAACAAGACAACCCATATTGTCAAAGTGTTGTTGATGAACCATAAGTTTGAGCAAGCAACTTGGGATCCAGAAGAGGCAATGAAGGAGAAGTACCCTCACCTGTTTGTGTAAAGTGAAATTTCATGGGCAAAATTTCTTAAGGGGGGAAGAATGTAACTACCCAATGTTTTTCAATGGAAATTACCTTCTTATAAATATGTCATAAAATAACATGAAAACAATAAATAATGAACTAATAAGTGATAAGTGACCTTTAAACATAAGTTTGTCACTCCTATGTTTGGAATTTTAAAAATCTCACATAGATGGTTGTGTTCAAGATGATTTTTGGAGTCTAATGAAACAAAAATAATTTTTGGTGAATAGTAATATACACTTAGGAATAGTAACATACCCTTATGAATAGTAATATTACCATTTTTTATAGTAAATCATCCAACATAATAGTAACATTACCTATGAATAATAAAATAAAATTTAGACATCTAAGAAAGTGACAATTTGACCTTAGTAAACGTTTTGGTATTTTGTAAGTCATAAATAATTAATTATAATTAATTAATTAATTTAAAAGAATATTTATTTCCCTAAAATGTATTCATAAATTATTTAATCAATTTTCTATAGTTTTTAGATAATTTTATAAGACCCTGCGTAATTTTTTAATGCACTATAAAATCAGTTTTAATCTTAAAAATTGTTTTTTATGTAAATTATGATTTTAATTAAATATTAAATTAATAATATTTAGAAAATTATTTTTGGAAAATGAAATTAATTTTTGGATTCTACATGCCGATAAATGGTTGGGGTAAATTTTTGGGATTTTTCTGAGATACTTGAATTTTTTATGAATAGTGAAATACCGTATTTTAAAAAATAAGCTAAATAAGCTAATTATAGGTTCATGTGTGATGTTATACTGATGTAATCCCACTTGGTTCGAAATTAGATTATAACATTAGTATTATTGGTCGTTCAAGACTCACCATTCCTTGTCTTGTGGGGAAATAATAAACTAATGAATTTTATATTAAGGAAACCCCTCTCCCCTCCACTATAAAAGCCACCCTTCACACCCTCATTTCCTCACACCTCTCAAGCTCCAAGTCTTCTCTAAACTCTGCCCAAACACATTCCCTATCCCCTCCCTTGCGTCCAAAATCTTTTGGTGTCATCAAAAGACCAAGATTATTCTCTTAAAGAGGTTCTCAAGAGAAGGATTCAAGAGGTAATTTCCCTCCCTCTTCTCCTTTGATTTCCTTTCAAGTTCAAGTTCATTTCTTGATCTATCTACACCTATCTTAATCCAAATTGTATTGTAACTCCCGTATTATACATATAATGTAATTTTAGTATTCTAATGGTATATTGAATCATCAAACCCCCTTTCCATCTTCCTTTTATTTTATTAAACAGATCGTTGTTCGTGAGGTGTTAATTAATCACCTTTAAGAACGACATGCTTTCTTCTTCCATTTCAACCTTCAGATCTGGTCATGAACCCATTTGTATGGTTGAACCAGAATATGTTATGTGTATTATGTTCTATTTAAATTTCTTTAAATATCCTATGAACATATTACTAAGTGATAAGTTAAAACAACTTCGTTGTGATCCAAAAACCGCCCAAATTGACCCAAATAACCACCATTTAATTCTTATCTAATGATTCATCCACATGGATCTAATATAATTAATTATAAAATCATTCAAGATCCTGTAATATAATTAATTACATGTAATATCATTTCTGTATGTTTACTCATGTTCTACCCAAACTTCAATTTAAGAATATAGGTGAACCACCCAAGAAAAACCATAAAAACGAACATTGTCGAACAATGTTTTTAAACTCTATAAGTCATCCAAAGAAACATAATATGACATAATGAAACATGAATGAACAATATTAATGTACACATGTTTATGGATTTCAAATTAATGAATATAATGTCATTTTACATGACATTAAAGAGAAGGAAGCGTTCGGGTACAAGGTAAGGGGAAATTCACGAACCCAACTTTCATCCTTCGAGTTCTCCCTCTTTCACTACATTTTTGATATGCTTAATACTTAAATATCATTTGTTCACAATTATCTTCAATTTTCTGGGATATAAATGTTTTCTACTAAAGTTTATGTCAATCAATATGTTTTCCAAATGAACTTTTCTTTTAGGAACAGACCTTTTACCTCTCATACAAGGTTGATGGTTCTTGTATCTTGTATGTCGTTTCCTCTTTTTTTGGAACCCAAATTTTATGAATGTGTTATTATGAGATGAAAATCATTCATTTTCATGGGTTAGTTATGTTTATTTTTGTTATTGTTGCATGCATGATAAATTATAATTTTATGATGTGACGGGTGCGCCCGGAATTATATAGAGCTCTAATGCATTGGGTAAAGTGATGAAACTCATGAGTAAATGTGAAATTATGTCTGAACAATATTCTAGCTTGGTTCAAAAGTATGTGTGTTAGTTAACCACTAAGACATGATTTTTCATTTTTATGCATTTCCACATTTCAAGTCTTTTATTTGTTCTCCTCTCATGTTCATGATCTTTTTCCTATGATATGATTATGCTCACCACATGATATATTATTCCTATCTATCCTCTTACTGGGCTTCTAGATCACCCCTTTTGATGTATATCTTTAGGAGGGTACATGTACTCAGGAGATGACAAGTGCCAATAAGAAGCTAAAGAAGATGAAATTAAATAAATTTTTATGCTAGATGTTTTATTTGTTATGTGTGGTCCTAGTTTTCCCAAGAAACTAAGCCTTTGGATCCTCTTTGTGTAATACTATTATGTTTTTTATCATTGAAATGATGTAATAGTAATGTAAGAAAAGGCTGGGTCGCTATACTTCTTCTTTCATGCACTACTCAATACTTCAATTTTATCCATGCGCCAGAGCTTGGGATTTGTATAAGTGTCTTTCCTTAACAAATGAGAGGGGGTCACCGCATATTTTTAGGCATTTTTTACACTTCACATAAAACCCCTTCATGTGTGTAAAACTTCCTCTTATGCGTAAAACTATCTATCACTTCGTTATATTATGCACACCATTCTTTATTTTCACGCACCACCTAGATTTTTTTCGAACATCATGAATTTTCCATTTTTCATCATTCTAAAAATTAAGCCTCTCTTGCGCGTAAAACACCAAACCCACATTTTGTGCACAACCAATTTTTACGCTCAGAAGTCTGATGTTCCACGCACATTGCATGACATATCCAATTTTTCGTGAACCTCTTTCATTTTTCGTTTTTCAACTTTCTAATCACAATACACCAATTGCATGAAAAATTCCACATCTCATTCAATATTGTGTGCAAACCATGTGTTTCCCGCGACCACGTTTTTGTCCACTTTCCCAATTTTTTGTGCAGCCCATGCCTCTTCCATATTTCTTCATTATGATCTTCAAACACCACATGCGTGAACAATTCTAAACTGCGTTCCATATTGAACGCAAAACCAATCTTGCGTGCAGTCTTGTTTTTCCCGCACTCTGCCCAATTTTTCACGCAGTCCATGCCTTTGTCTCTTTTGATGTTTGGATCATGGAACTCTACTTGCATGCAACATAAAAATCCATATTCAAGCTTTCATGCAACATCATTAGCCAAAAACACATTTCTCCATCTCCCAATTTTTAGGCCTAAAAATTTGGCACACTGGAAAACAGTTCCACATTAAAACATTCTTTTATACTGCCCCCAGATCATCCATTATTTTTCAAGATTCTCTTCACTATATTAAATATCCATTATTCATATCTCATCATGAACTCCACTATCTTGATATATTTCTTTTGATATACCAGATTTAGCATCGTCAGAATTCAGTTGGAAGTACTGAAACTTCCCAATATTCCAGCAGCATTATTCCTTCCAAGACAAACTGTATATAACTGGCAGCATCTTTACTCCCCTTTCCTTCATAAGGATTTCATCCCAATTTCTCATAACTTATGATATTTTTAAAATACAAATCAGAAAATCATCGTCTGATTTTCCATACTCTTTACAAAGTGATTTGATTTATCTTATTTGACAACAAAAGACAACCCTACCCTTCTTACTTCCTTCTCCATCCAACTTGGTCCCAATAGCCTCCCATCTTTATACTCCCATAACCCATTGGTTCCACCAAAGCATGGCCAACTATAATCCTTAAATCCATACCCACATATTACATTCATTAATAGGTTATAAATATAACTTATCAAGGATTTAGTTAAATCCTAATAAGGTTTCTCGAAGAAGTGGTAATGTTTTTTACTATGCGTTTACATTTCAAAAATTATTATAACTCCTTATATTATTATTCAACTATTAAAAAATAATAACATCAATATTTTAACATGATGTCCCATCTTATTTGGCTTGCGAGGAGGTGTGTAGGTGTTACTAGCCTTAAGTGACATCCTAAAGACACCACGGGATGGAAATAAATTCCATGAGCCTCTTAATAAGATGGTGGATGATTTTATAATGGAATATAGAACAACGAAACCACAAGAAAAAAATAAAAAATTATAAAATTAATTATTAAAAAATAGAAATACAAAAACAATACAAAAAATTTTTTAGAGTACAAGTCGAAAACACAAACCAAAAAAACTAAATGACACAAGAGGCAACCAACATCAACTCCCAATAATATATAAGATCAAAATCAACATTCCATTCTCAATGTATCATGATTAATCACTAAAGAACTTGGATACCTTTCCTTTACTTGTATATCAATAGATAAATCTTCAAGAATACCAATGTTCCCAAGGCATGGGTGAGTATGAATATTACTATAATTTCCCGAAATTACTTCTCTAATCACACAACTAGGACAGAAAATATTAGAAAATTTATATAATATAATATTAATAAATTTAAAATAGTTTATATAAAATAAAAAACATTTTTCCAAGATAAAAAATTCCCATGGAATGAAAATAAACATTTAATAAAATTATCAAATTCATTTGATATACCTTATATGGTTATATTTCCCCTTGGATTCATAGATCTACCCTATTTAGGGGGTTCAAACAAATAGATAAGTGTGTTAGTTTATTCATTGACTATTCTACATGAATCACTAAGAATTAATAAATTTCATTGATTATTGATGTTGATGAGATATCACATGTGATATTCTTAAAGGATGATCTTAGGCATGCCATCTTCACTAAAGTGAATATCTTCCAATTACCAACTATTTCTAAGATCATAAACGAGCTCTTATAATGATGTGAATCACAAGGAATCTGATTGGTCGAGGAACATTGGGTCAATTATGAGGCATGTTAATAGTTCATCATGCTACAGGAAGCATAACCTTAACATCTTTCTAAAAATAGTGGACTCTGGAGTATCGTCACCTATAGCTTCGTTTTATTAGATTAGTTTGCATGGTAGGGGAATGTGAATCCTTCATGTATTTGGAACCTAATGTGGTGTCATTCATGTGGCTGAATGGGTTAACATCAAAGGTTCATTTCAGAACATTACACTACTTTCTTATGGAATATGACCCATACCATCCCTATCATTAGGAGTAAGATCAATGACTCATCATCAGGTGGGATGTTGAAGTTTCATAAACACAATATTCCAATGAGGATGTCATGGTTAAGGTAGCGATAATTTTGAAATTCATCACCTGCAGATTGGACCATCTTAGGGTAGTCCTGTTATATCTTAAGACTTTGGATTAGGAAACTTCCACACATTATAGTAGATACCTATGGAGTAGAGTAAAAAACTATCTACTATAGAAGGTACAATTCTAGTAGCCTCTATTATCTTGTCTTATTTTTTTAATATAGGTCCTTGCACTCTTTTATTTATATATCCATCATGTAGTGTCACGGGATTGAAATTATGTACTTTTTTTGTTATGATGAAATTTTAAGCACCTTTGGATGTAATGTCAAAGGGTTTATACTAATATAAGTAATACCCTATTGATATTGGAATTCATCATTTTTAAATGATTTCCATTATCCTTGCGAAGAAATTGTTTATATCACCCTTGGGATGGGTTAGATTACGAATTTCATTCCCACATTGATTGTTATCACTGAAGGGTCACATTCATATCACCTAAGGGAATTGGAAAATTAAAAAATAGAAAATGGGATTTCTAGGATAGTTTGGTAGTACAAAGCATTGTTGGATTGTACTAGTGACAACCAAGACAACCAACCTTTTATTGGTTGATCAAAATGGGATTTTTAGATAATTTCCACTAGTGTCGGATAGTTATGGGGATGTTTTCTTTGATTAATTCTCTTTTATATCTCCCGAGAGAATGGTAGAGTTTATAATCAAGTTCATTCATAGAGAAGCTCCATTATCAATTAATCCATATAGGATTTAACCTACCGAGATCTAGGATATTAATATATAGTTAGAGGACTTAGAATATAAGGTTTTTATCTAACTGAATACTTTTTATTAGGGTTTACCTATCCTATTCAATAATAAATAAGATGGAACCCCCCCCCCCCCCACAATATTTAATAGATTATAGATGGTTATGGCACCTTACTATAATTAAACTAAATCCTTTTTTCAAATAGATGATCCCTTTAGCTAGATATAAGGTTCTAGAGTGTTCTCAAATATCAACCTACGATTACGTAATTATTAGGTGAAATATAAGCCTTTATAAATAAAATATATATCCTTATAAATTAAATATAGTTTATATGAGTACTTGGTAATGTCAATTGGTTTTACTAAAGCATCTGATGTTTTTATGGACATGATGAATTTGGTTTTACACATATACTTGGATTCCTTCATTGTGGTTTTTTGGTCTATAACTTGGTGTATTATCATACTTGAAGAAAACATTCCAAACATCTTGGGATTGTATTGAGTCCACTAGGAGAGCATCATTTATATGATAATATCATTGTGTTCAACTTCTGGATCAACAAGGTTTACTTTATGGGTCATATTATCATGGAATTATGAGTCTCATTTAACCTAGATATGCTAAGTGTTGTCATTTCATGTAAGAAACTGGAGAAATTGTTTGACATATTGATTTTTCCATGGTTGTATGGATATTATTGATGTTTTATGTAGGACTTACCAAGAATTATGGAACCTCATACAATTCCAAAAAAGAAGGGTTTGAATTTTTTGATGTCCTAAGTGTTTCATGAGACCATTCATGAGCTAAATGGTATACTTAATTCAACAATAATCACAACCCTTCTAGATCCTAGAATATTCAATTTAGTGTTTTTATGAATTAGGAATAAGTTTGTTGAATTAATAAGGAAGATCGATTAATTTCATAAAGGTATCACTAGTTGGAACCTTATGATCATAATTACCTAAAACATGACCTCGAGCTTGCAGAAGTCATGTATGAATTGTATTTATGGAGGTACTATCTTACAAGAGAGTTATTTTTGGTTTTTATGGAAAAACATAGTGTCAAATATATCATTACACAACATAACATCAATCTCATATAGTGAATCTTGGTCAAATACTTTCTAACATTATCTTTTTAGATTTCCAATATGCATGGAAAAGGTAAATGTGGTAGCTAATATTTTAAGATGGAAAAATTAGGCATAATACATTCCATATGCTACTGATGAATTGAAATTTAGGGGCATATTTTCTAAATTTCATTTGAAGTTTCAATTGATTCACAAATATCATTTTCATTAATTTTTAATAGTTACTTATTAAATCAGTGATATGGAGAAGAAAATGAAGTCTCTATAACATAAATGTTTAGTCTGATGAGAAATTATATTAGGTATGGACCTATAACTGGATTGGTGAGTCAATGAAGACAATATATTTCTTCTGAATAGGTGTATCTAGGTTCCAAAGACATTATTAAGGAATTGACATGACAATACCATCATCCTCAGTGTGCATTAGACCCATGTATCTCCATTTCGTATCATGATATGTGCCACCTATATTGGTTGTGTTGAATGAAATTATAGATAGAGGGTTTTATCACCAGTAATTCCAACTATTTGAATGTGAATGAATAACACCTACGACACCCTAGATTATTAGAACCCTCACTAGTCTAAGAATGTAAATGGGATAACACCATGACATATTTTTTGTCTTATATACCAAGGTTGTCTTGAGGTAGAGACATGATTTGGGTAATCTTGGATCAACTGATGAAGGTGTACCACTTCCCACCTATCCAGGAGACTTTCTGAGTTGATAATATATGAATACCATATGTTTTTGGGATTATAATACTACATAAGGTACCTTATAATATCATTTCAGATAAGGATGATTATTTCACATTGATGTTATGTAGGTGTTATTGAAAGAATTAGGTACAAAGGTAGTTCTATTCACTACATTTAACCCTCAAATCAATGTTTAGTCGGCACAGACTATATAGGTGTTAGAGGGAATAATCTAATCTTGCATCCTTGATTTCATAAGTACATTATAGAAACTCATTCACCTCATCTATTTTTCCTGAAATTATATAATTTAGAAAAATAAATAAAAATATATTCGTATGAGGCTTTATATGGTAGGTTATATTTTTCACCTATGTGCCATCCAATTATAGTAGAGGATTTGAAACGAGGTCCCCATATTATTAAGATGAATTTAAAATTATGTTCAGTTTATATAAATGTGAAAGGATACATATTAGTCATGATAGAAATCATATTTTAATCACCATTAATGACTTATTGTGTTCCAGTTTGGGATCATGTTTTCTTTAGTGTATCGGCCAAGCTTAGGTATAAGTTGATATGGAGGGAAGAGAATATTTTTCCTTATTTGTATTGAAATTTTAGATCTTTTATAGAGTCATCAAGTATCCTATTAGTTAATTTTAATTCAGTGGTACCATTCTATGCATGATTTATTACACCTTTCATAGCTTCACCATTACCATGTCAACTCATATTAAACATCAAATCCTAAAGTTGTAGAATTGGATTATGATTATTTTTTTGAGTAGTATCATATTTTTTGTATGTATCATAGAATAAATTATCTTAAAATAATTCTTATTCCTTTGGTATATGTGTTATGGAAACACGATCGTGTACAAAATGAGACACAGGAGATATATATATATATGCAGTGTATAGTGTTACTTTAAGACAGTGTTTTAGAACCCTTGTAAGGTAAAATTAGGCATGATTTCATTGTATAAGACTATATGAATCCATTTTATCTTTTAGGTATGGACCATTTAATTTTCATTTAGAAAATTTTATTTATTAGGACCCAACCTACGCTTCTCGGATCATCATGTAAAAATACTGTGTATTTTTTAAATAGACACAAGAATACATAGACCATTCATATTACAATACTTTTTATAGCCTATGTATTTCATAATAAGATACATTCCTTACAACTATAAAAAATTAAATTAAATTGACAACATTTCCTCATGTGCACTGCATTCTCAATTGAATAAATTTAATAAAGGAATTCTACTAAACCTATGAATATTAATTTTAAAAAAATTGAATATCATAATTTCATATTAAAGAGTTTTCTAAAATTAAAGTGAAAATTACATTTGTAAAATATATTCCTAAAATATTATAATACATAGAAAATAATTATACTTTGAAAATTCTTTCATAATAATATTGTGATTTTTGGAAAAACATTAAGAAATATTTTTAAAAAAGACATGCGGCCACTTGATACATTGATGGATGTCCAGGCCTATCCACTATCTAGAGGGATGGGTTCACTCACTAGTCTATCATGTTTCCAATTTCCAAGTGGAAATTTTAATAAATTTTTTGAAATTTCTATATATATTTACGCACTCATTTTTCATCAAATTTATTATTTTAAAAACATAATCATTAATTAAATACTCATAAAAACATTTATTTATATGTATATATATATATAACACCACTGTAAATCACTTTTTAAACATGCTAAAACAAAATATCATCATACATAGATTTTTTATTTTTACATGGTAGGTTAATTAATCATATTTGTTCTAAATTTTTCATTTATAATATCCTTAAAATACATTATTGAAGGTAGTACCGATAAATGGAATGTTTATTCAATTCAAATTCTTACATGTATATAATTATATATTAAAATATACATATTCTAAAGTATGAAAAGTCATGAATAATCATTGACGTAGTGGTGTAATCATGATAATGAATGTAAAAAATGATGAAATGATTATATTACATAAAAGTGTGGAATTATTAAGAATTATTTTATGAAATAAATAATAATTTATTCAAATATATAAATAAGAATCATTAATTATGAACTTGATAAAAATACATATATGTATTTGAATAAAAATATATTTGAATATATATATATATATATATATGTACCACAACGAAGTTGTAATATATAAGTATAATTAATTCATATTAAAAAACTGATAATTATAATCACTTTAATTATATATACATATTGGATAATTATTTAAAAAGTATTTACCTTACTAATAAGTATTTATTGATTAAATAATCATAACATAAAAACATCACATACAACAATCTCTTTATTCATTGAGTATGATGTTCATAAATTCATAGGGAGTCAAAAAATATTATTTGAAGATGAGATGGCATGAAATCAAATTCAAAAACATATGTCTTACGTACATTTAAAATAAAAAATATTATAATTTAAATGATAAATAAATTGATCACTATACAAACATAAGAAATAAATATTATGAAAAATAAATATTTTCCATCAATAAATAAAATTTACTTTACATAAAAATAAACATGGAACATATGAAAACCATATTTTCATATGGTAAATTTGTTCCTAAAAATGAAAATAAACATCAAGAAAATACCCTTATAGAATCTAGTATAAATTGAGAACCATAATTGGAAAATAAATTTAATATAACCCTTACTTTCTTTTACAGATGAAAAATGATGAAGATTCTCTTTACTTTGGACACACTATCACCCTCCCTCAAGACTGGAATATTTTTTCCTATGCATAATGAAAGGTATAATTATTTTATATGCATAACATTCACTTTTTACAATCTGATACCAATATATATAAACTATCTTAATTACAATTCTTCGGATGAGAGGATATTATCCAAGATCCCAAACAATGACCGATATAATATTTTAGTGAACTATAGGTATACATATGATTAAAAAAAATAATTGATATATGAAAATTATCATTTATATAATCATCTCAAGAAATATCAATATAAATTCCACCTAAAACATTAAAAACCCAAAATTTAAAATGACCAAAACAAGATATCAGGATGGATAAGAAAAAGAGGATAAATCTATTGAGAAACAATTTAACATCTATTTCTACTCAAAAATCAACCCAATAATCAACAAAAGGAATATAGAAAGATGATCATGAAATAATAATCATTCAAGAAAATAGTGATCGAGGTAGTAAAATTAACATACGAATAAATGAAAACACGTGTAGAAATATAGTTTGTCAATAAAGAAAGTAGATTCAGACACCTATAATAGAAAATGAAAACATACCACACAATCATTTGAGATCAAAAACCCTAGGTATGGATACTGACCTTGCTCAACACTATGGTTTAACCCCGACACCGATCGACCATCTTCTGTCAAAAATCAAACTCCCTATGCTTGAATCAAACCCTAATCAATGGCCATAGCTCATCCTCCCTTGGTTGAAACTCCTGGTGCTCGAACTGCATCAGGAATGACTCGAATGCCATCAAAATCTCGACGGATGTGCTCTATTGATTTCTCCCTCCTCTACTTGGGGGTAACCTAAAAACCTCTATTTATTTTTCAAAAACCTTTTTAATATTCATTTTTATTTTAAATATTTATTATTTTTGTTATCATCATTAATTTAATTTATATAATTTATGTTATATTAAAATTTAAAAAATTTATAATTTCATAAAACAAAAAATTCTATAAAAAATATATATAATTCGAAAAAAAATATTCAAAATAAAACATTTATTTTAAAAAAATGCACAATTCATAAATTTATATTTTATAATAAAACATATTACACCATTATTAATATCAATGTTTAGTTATTTGAAATAAAATATATAACCTTAAAATTTTAATACAATATAAATATTTATAATGACCTTTTTATAATATTATATATGTATCAAATAATAATTATATTAAATTAATTTCACAAAAAAAAATTCAAATTTTAATATTAGATCTTATAATACAAGAAAAATTTATATTTTTAATGTATTAAAATTCTAATTACTATAATTAAATGTATTTCTAAATTATTAAATGTATTTATTAAGAAAATCATATTTTATCAACAAATATGTCCATGTGATGTTTTTTAAATTAACCCATGTATTTTTTTGTTAAAATAATTAACATAACATAACAATATTTTATAATAATATTTTTTATATCATGGAAAGATAAATAACTTTTTTAGGTATACAACTAAATTATTTCATTCAAATTATAATTTTATAAAGTTCTGTTAAATAGGTTTCCTTAAAATAATTGAATATATTCAAAACATATAACTATGAAATAAAGAAATTTTTATTTATGTTTTATATAAGAACATAAATCTATTTATAAATTAATTAATTTATAAAAATACAGTTTTAATTTCTGATGATGTTATATTCTTCTCCCCTTAAAATATTACACCCAAACATTTCATTCATCGAACATATGAAAATTCATAATTTCCATCTTTGGAATTAAGAAAAAATAGTTTTAATATATTTCAAAACTCTATCAAAAAGAAAACATATAATCTGTAATATTTTATTGACCTCCCTTCTTATACTAATTGTAAATACCGGAACTCGTGGTTCTGGGTTTAAAATTTAAAAATATTGAGTATTTTTTATAGTAGGAAAAATGAAAAAACCCAAATCATTTACATTCAAGGGCCTTTTATGGTCTATGTTTTTTAGAATTATTTTCATTCCTTACAACTATAAAAAATAAAATAAAAGAAAATAAAGTTTCTTCATGCATGCTACCTCCTCAAACAAGTACATATCATAATGGAATTTCACTAAACCTGTGAAAAATAAACTTTTAACAAAGGGTAATCATAATTTCCTAGTAATAATTTTTCTAAAATTATAGTAAAAAATAATATTTGTAAATTCCTTTAAAAAATATTACAATACATTGAAAATTATTATACATTTAAAATTATTTAAAAATAATCAATTTATATTTTTAAAAATATTTAGAATCATTTTGAAAACTAAACCATATGGCCACATGAAACATTGAAGGATGTCTAGGCCTACCTATATTCTTGAGGGATGGATTCACTCCCGAATCCCTCACATGTTTAAAATGCAAAAGTGAAAGAAAATCATTTTGAGCTATCCATATAAGTATATATATATATATATTCATTTTTCACTGGAGTTTTTATTTTAAAAACATAATCATGCATTAAATACTTAAGAAAAATATTATTTATTTTTATATTAATAATCCTTCATTTTTTAAAATAGTTATTAGAATTCATACAACCAAATCTCATTACACTTATATTTTTAATATTTACATAGTATATTAATTAATCATCCATGTACTAAAATTTTCATTTATAATCTCATAAATATCCATTTTGGAAGGTTATATCAATAACTGAAAATTATATTCAATTCAAATTCATTTGTGTATAAGAATATGTAAATTTAAATAAATTAATATATATATATATATATATTTATGTATGAAGTGTCATAAATAATCATTGACATGTGAACATACTGATGATTAATAATTAAAAAAATGGAGACATTATTCCATTAAAAAATATTATGGAATTATTTACTTTTACATTCATAAATAAATAATACATCTGTTCAGTTATATAAATAATAATCAATAATTTATTAATGAATAATTATGAACCAAATAATAATACATATACATATTAAAATAAAATGAAATATATATATATACACAGCATGGAATTTGTAACAAATAAGATGAATGAATTCAAATTGATAAAACATTGATAATTATAAACCCTTTCAATGTATATATATACAGGATAATTATTTCAAAAATGCATCCATTACAAAAAAAATATTTAAGGATGAAAACATCAATACAAAAAGACTCCACTTAAAAAAATATCTTTCTTCCATGAGTAGGAAGTTTATAAATTCATAGAGAGATATAAAAATATTATTTTTAGCATGGATGGCATGAAATCAAATTAAAATACATATCCTTTACATTTAATCATAAGACAAAAATTATATACTTTACTAAATAAATATATTGATCCATTTCTAAAAATAAGAATGAAATATTCGGAAAAATAAATATTTCCCTTCATTAAATAAAATTTACATTACATAAACATATACATGAAACATAAATTTTTAAAACAAAAAACCAGATTTTCGTTTAGTAAATTAGTTTCCTTAAAATTAAAATAAAAAAAGAGAACACCCTAGAAATATTTAGTATAAATTAAAACCCATAATCTGAAATTAAATTTAATATCATCCCTAAATTATTTTATAGAGGAAAATATTAGAGATCCTATTTTATTCAGACACACTCTCTCCCTCCGTTTGAACTGACAGATTGTGTCATTTACACAATTAAATGTATAAGGCTCTTATATCCATAACCTTCACATCAGACACACTGATAAAAATATATATATAATTGGGTAAATCAAATTATGTGGAAGAGATGATATTCTCAAAGATATCAAACAATGATAGAAAATGGTATACAGTACAATATAGTTATAAAATTATTTAACAAATTTATTGGGAAAACTAAATGAGAACTTATATATTCATCACAAGAAAAATCGATATAGAGAATGCGTAAAATATTGACAAAAAACAATTTAATATAACCAAAATAGGATATCTGAATCTATTGAAAATAAAAAAAATGTCCAAATACTACAATAAACAATTTAACATATATTAAAAATCCAATAGAAATCCAATATTTTAAGAAAAATCAGTATATTATGCTCAAGAGGTAAATTATAAATAATCAGGCTGACAGTGATCGAGATAGAAAAATGAACAAACAAACAGATGATGATAGATTTTAAATATATGTTATCAGTGAAGAATGTATATTTAGACACCTATAATAGAAAAAGAAACCCTACCTCACAAGTATCCTACATATAAATGCTTATGTATGGATTCTAACCTTGCTTGATACTATAGCCGAACCCCAATGCCACTCGTCCCACATACAATGGAAACCAAAATCCCGAGGATTGAATCGATCCCTCAAATGAATCCATAGAATAATCTCTCTATGTCACAACTGTCAGTGATCAACCTCCATTAGGGACATCATAAATGCTATAGACATCTCTATCGTCATTTTATCACAGTGATTCCCTCAAATACTTGAGGCTAACTGGAAAAATTGCTCTAGGTTTTTCTCCATTTATTTTTTATATTCATTTTTTATTTTAAACATTTATTATTATTGTTTTCATCATTAATTTAATTTATTTAATTGAATTTGTATTAAATTTTATATAATTTATAATTTCATAAAATTCAAATTTTAATAAAACAAATCTATAATCCGAAGATAATATTCATAATAAACCATTTATTATTAAAATTTTATAACTCATAGATTTATATTTTATAATAAAACATATTACTTTAATATGAATATTCAGATATTTGTTATTTCAAATAAATTATATCACCATAAAATTTTAATTTCACTTAAAAAAAATTTCATTTTAATATTAAAACTTGTAATAAATGAAAATAATAATTTTTTTAATGAACTCTAATTTTGATATTCGTATGTAAATGTATTTCTTAATAAATATTTATTTATTAATAAAAATATGTTTTATCAAAAAATATCACAATGTTATGTATTTGTACATCTATTTATGAATTTTTTATAGTTAAAAAAATTAACATAAAAAATTAATATATTACATTGATATTATTATTATCATATAAAAATAAATTAATTTTTAAAGGTAAAATTAAATAATTTCCATCAAATTATAATTTAAAACAATAAATTTATATAGCTTGTGTTATAATTTTGATTGGCTTCCATGCAACACGAAATTTATCTTACACCACACAAAAAACATATCTACGCTTGAGGTATAGGAAACACCATATTTATCTTGTGTTAAACACAATTCTAAATTCATTTCATAATTTGTGTTACACACAAGACTGAGTTTTACCAAACCACTATATACTATTAATATTGTCATTAAAATATAATTATAACTAAAACAAGTCTATTGGAATGGATGTTCTAAATAATATTAAATAAATTGTGAAAATATTATTTACAAAAGTATAAAAAATTAAATCATTTGGCTATCAATTATTTGAATTTAGTGTAAGAACTTTATATAAATAAAGTAGTTAATTTTCTAAGAAAACTATTTTCCCATGTACATATATCATTTTATACCAATTAATAAATAAAACCCTATTGATGAATGTTTTTTGTAAAATTTATACATATATAATCAATTTTTTTTGACACTCATCCAATCAATTTGATAAGAATATGATAAGAATAAATAAAATTTTATGAATAAAAGGATATATTTTTCAAAAAGGTAATTTAACCACATTTTAATAGTGAACGAATTTTAAATCTAAGTTATGATGCTTTCTTAAAAAAATATTTTTGGAATAATAATACCAAAATTTTCTTTGGGTGAATTTTTTGTAGTTTAAGGAGAAGTAACATTTTTTAATTAATCCTCGAAAATACTGAATTTTAATTCAAAACATAATCATAGTATAATTTAATTTTTTTGTTAAATTTTAATTTAATTTTAATTTAAAGAATAAATTGATAAATTTTACATAAATAAATCTAATTTAGGTCATTTTAAACAATATCTCATTCAAATTGGATATAAACACATTTCAAACATTTAATCATTTTTTATTAAAACCCTATTGTAACAACATGTATACGATATTAATTTTAAAAGAAATTATAAAAATTATGTGATTATAATTTGGAAAAATTAATTCTATATTTTAAATAATAATTATTTATAATTTATAATATTTTCAACTTGTTTTATTACAAAAAATTTGGGATTAACGTAAAAACAAGATTACCTAGTGGCTAAACATAAATTTCAATATCCATAAAACATAAAAACAAGTATAAAATACAATTTATGGACATATTTAAAATTATTAAACTATTTTATAGAAATAGAAAAAATATTTATGGCATGTGTTTTAAGGGAGATGTTTCAATACAGTTTTCTTTTTTATATTTATAAGAATGGCACTCCTCCCCCACTATAAACGGAAACTCACCCCCACTCTTCTTTATACCTCTGGAACCCTTTGGCTCAGCCAAACCCAAACCAAATACCCTACCATATTCCCTACCTTTATACTAGAGGCCTCACTTTAGAACAAAATTTAATCAAGGAATCCCTTCGGTGAAAACCAAAAGGAGTTAAACAAAGAAAAGGTAACTTCTTTCACAGTCTCTTTTGTTTTATTTTCATTATCTACCTCATCAACTAATATTTTTATATGATTATATAAAAAATTAATTTTTATCATTATACTATGATTTATTATTCAAATGATTCAACCTAAACCTATATGCACTTCAATTAAACGGGTAACAAACTTACTGTTTATGTGTACGGAGGAATACCGCATCATGAAACAATGTCATTCATTGTTATTTTGCTGCCTCTAATGGTTGGGGATTATTATGGGAATACTATTTTAATATTTTATATATGATATTTTTCGGATTTATTTGGTATTTTTTAATTATTATATAATATGTACCATCATCTTTTCATTTTATGTAAGTGTGAAAACTTTTTTTGGATGTGTGCATTATAGCCTTTCAATGCAATATGATTAATTCCCATATAACATGGAACGTATCATGTAAGGGTTTAGTAAAATTATATGATAAATAAGAAATAATTATTTTACTTTGTGTATATTATATAATTATATATATACATAAATTTCATTTAATTAGTATAATTCAAAACATTAATTAAATTGAAACTACATTCCTGTGTCTGTACAACAAACCATCCACATGAACGACGTATTTAATGTTATATTAATGCCTTATATAGATTATTATGAACATTTATATATTATATATATATAGAGAGAGATTTTATCATCCTTTAAGATATTGAAATATTTAATTCATGATTTAATTAATAGGGTCATAAATAATAAGTCAAAAAATATATGGAAAACAATGATGATATTACCCGAATGTGACATTAACATTGAATTTTAATAATCAGGTAATATAAAGTCGTAATAAAATAATATATTTTATTATATATAATAATATAGTCAATGTTTGATTTATAATTAAGTTTTATTTGTTATATATGAGGTTTGAAAGAGTACGACGAGAGTAAAGACATAAGGTATTAGTTTTCTCATCTCAATTTTATTTCGGTTATATGTATTTCTTATTAGAAAATAATTACATTTTTGTAGTGTATAAAATGAACATGAATATATTCTATTATTCTTATCCTTAAATTTATGGGTATTTACATTTAAATTTTATGATATCTAATTAATGCGGTTTATGGTTCAAATTTTTCTAAACGAATAAAGTAATTTTGTCTCAATTTTCCTTCTTCGAGACACTTGCCATGTTATGCACATATGTTCTTCTACGAGGTGTATACACATACCTTTCACATGTTATATCATGAATCTTCTTCCTTCGATGATATTTTATTATTTATTTAGTGTTTTCTTAATGGGTATTTGGATTCAATGTCACCATAGTGTTAAGAGTTTATTTCTACAATCTCATTATTTATCAAGATTTTTTATGGTAAATTTTCTATTTATGAAGTATTACGTACCATATATCAATAAAATTAAAAAAAAATATGATCCTATTTTTATTCATGATATATTCATGTGATGGTACTATTTTTCCACTATTTGGTACTTAGTATAATTAACGATGTGTATTTTAGAAAATGTGACATTATATATCTCTTCAGCCAGAAATATCTGTTCTTTAAAACTCATGTATTCTTAAAAAAATAATTCAAAATTTGTACTATTTACCTACTATTATATTTAAAAGACATTTTACCCATGTTTTCCTTTTAAATGGGTTTTTATAAGAACTATTTTTCTCTTTTTCTGATTAGAGAACTCTTCTAAAATTTTATGGTGCAAAAGGAATTTTTAATGTACATATTTATCCCCCTTCATGGCCATAATTTAATTATAACATCTTTTTAATGTTTAAAATATTAAATTTTTATGAAAATTTATTTTCCAATTATTCTGGATATTCATTTTTTTTACTGTGGTTTTAAAAGAAAAATAATTTCAAAAACGTTTATCTTCAAGAAGTGTTTTAAATGATATTCAAAGTCTATTTTAAATTTTTTTGTGCTTATTTTATAAATATTCACTGAACTAGTTATTCAAAAAAAATTCCAAGGATAATTTATAGTCATTCATTGGAAACTTTCTTCAAAATGTTTTTTATTTTTATTTAGATATTTTTATAGAAATGGGTTTTCTAAATGTATTCATGTAATTTTAAAAGTTTTCATAGAAAAGTGTTATCAATTTTTGTAATCATATTTTATATGTTTTCAAGGAAAATTATTTTGAAATTGTATTCAATAGTCCTTTATATTATATAAATGTTATTTTCATTGATTTTTTAAAAATGTTTTATGTTTTAAAAACTATATTTTTTTCATAGAAGAAAATATATTTTTCTCACGAAATTATTTTAAAATATTTCATAAAAATTGTTTTTCATCTAATATGACATTAATTAATGTTACTTAGGAATAAATACGATTTTATATAAGGGTTCTAGCCACATTATTTCTCTGAATGTTTTATTTATTTATGGAAGAGAATTTATGAGACGCATTTCTCTCTCAATGGTTATATGTTTGTAAAACCTATTTATCTCTCACTGGTTATATGTTTATGAAAACCATTTCACAATAATGGGGTTTATTCTTATGAAACCCCAATTTTTCACATATTATTATTTGGTGAAATTATTATGAAACCGTTCTATTCTCTATAAGTTATGATATGATTTCATTTTTGTGACACCAATTTCATTTCAGAACTTATGATATGATCAACTTTTATGATCTAGTGGAACACATATGTATAATTTAATTATGATATGGGTGGGACTAATATATCACTAAAATTCATTAGGTAAGTATTTATATCTCATGAGATAAACATAGTAGGAATAGTGAATGAAATCATTTCAGTAATGGACATTTTCTACACAGTTGGTCTTAGGAGTGAACCATGAAAACTATGATGGTAATGGGAGTGATCCATGATTGCCAAGATGGTATGGGGATTGAAACTATACTACTAGTATTTACTTAGATTGATACCTTCACTACTATGAAAATAATTTTATATGCTTATGTGTCTTCCACAATTAAATTTTTTATTCCTAAGTTAGAATTTTATGGATTATGCTCTTGATTACCTTATGATTTATTTTTTAGGAACAACTAATCATTATTAAATGATTAATGTATATGACCTTTGATATGTATGGTATGATATTCTAATGATATAACCATGATCTTAGAACCTTATGCTCTTGAATATGCATACATATCATCCATTTTTACCCTCATGAAGCATCATAGATCCCCCATTTTTATGATTCCTTTCCCCGGGTTATGAAATTATTTATTATGTATGATGTTTGTAATAATGGAATTATTATAGAAGATCCCTGTAGGGGACAATTAACCTCACTTATTTAACACTTTTATGGTTATATGATTCCAAATTTTATAAAATAATAGGTTTAGTGGGCATCTATTGGTGTAATGTATTAAGTATTCCCCAAAAATGATGTATTGTTAATGTATATTATGTGAATATATCTATAGTTTGTATCAGATAAAATTATTAGTCAGCCATTAGAAACTATGATGAGAAAAATTTAGTGATATCTCTAGGAATATTTAGAATGATATGCTTTGGTATGACTATAATTGTAAGTCTAAGGTGTCATATAATTAAAAGAATGTGCTGTATTTTAGTCATCCTATAAGATACTTGTAGTGTTTATTTGGTTTTACACTTTGATAAGTTCTACTCACACTATGCTTTGTGGTTTTACTCATTGTAAGGAACCTATAGAAACTGGGTTAACATTGAATGTGATAGAAAATTTACTGATGAGTAGTCATGTGGGATTATCACTAGTGTGACGGATGTTGTGATCATGCAAAATCTGTTTTCATGTCTCATGATTAACAATGTTTACCATAACCAACTCTTAGACTCATCAAGTAAGGTAAGTAAGGAATTTATTGATTGTTTATGTAATGGATATAATATAGGAAAGAATATTTAGATTCATTATTTTTTAGAATGTGGAAAGAATCACCCATGTGAATGACTTAGAGTAACAACAAAATGTTTTGATTCAGGAAAGTAAGGACACATACCAAGTAACTACAATGAAAAAATGAAGAGTTTAGTTAACACAATGGATGTGAATATTATCCTCCATAATAAATCATCAATAGTTAAATGATTTTATTTTGGAACACATGGTTATTATGAAAATTGATACCCCGTGTAGAAATCTAGTGAAGAAAATCAGAAAGGTGATTTTAGTAATGGTTATATTACTGACGATTAAGAGAGTATAGGTGAAATGTGAATGGAAAGTTGTATTAGGTAATTCAAAGGGGTATCCTTGTTAATGAATTAATGATGAAGTGGAATAGACAACGTTTTTAGGTATTTGGATTCAATAATTATGTTATATTAATGGGGAAATATATAACGATTTTTCAGTTTAGGTTTTTTTATAAAGGATTAACATGAATAAGTTGAAAGGTAATGATGGGATAGAAATTTGATTTAATGTAATGGTGAAATTTTTAAATGGGTAATATGACCCTAAAATATGCTTTTGATGTTGATATAATGGTGTTTTCTTAATGATATATAGGATATTAATGAGTAAATTTGGTGGTATTGATTACCTTAGAACTGACTAAGGATTAGTTTAAAAGGAATTCTATGTTATAATGGATTATGTTTACGACTATATGGATTTAATGAATATATCCATAAGAAATAATTAATGTTTTCAATAAATATGTATGGTAATTTGGGTCATTTTAATGATTCAAGAAAATACATGATAATGGTATTCACATGTTTAGAATCCTACAACCAAGAAATATCTTACTATATATTAGGGATCAATGTTTTCACTGATTTAGTTAATGTATTTAATAATGTTTTTTATTTTTTCATTATTTAGTGTTACAATTTTTAACATTTAAGGAATGGATGATGATAAAAATCAGATTTGGTTTCAGAGATTCAGGTATAATCACACCATACGAGGATTTAAACCTATTGGAAAACTTGTGCTATCATTTTTTTTTATTCTAACTAAAGACATATGGAATTACTTATTATCAATAATGAAAAATTCGCCTTCATATTTTAGAAAAAGGGATAATGTAAAAAATTATCAAGGCACAAAAACGGGTGATATTGTGATGAAATCAAGGAAATGTATATTCTCAGAAAAATTCTACAACTTTAGGAAAAACTGACTTGAAATAAAAAAATTTCCTATTATCAACATTTGTGAAGATATCAATGGTATATTTCATGATTCTTTAGTTTAATTTTTTATGATTATTAACTTTATATGGATCACCTGCATTCTTTTAATTAGTGATATTTATCAATATCTAATGTTATTTATACTTTTCTTTCATTTATGGGTTATCAATTTTAAAAAAATTTCTATTAAGAAACATAGTTATGAACGTTTCCAACATTAAATATTTAAAAGAAGGTTTAGTATACCTTTTTAAGATGCGGGTTTCTATTAAAGGAACCTTAAATTATTAAACCCCTGATAGCTCAGAAGTATTTTGAGGGTGAAATTCATTGGGGGTAGAAAGTAAAACCCTAATATTAATGATTTTTTAAAGTTAATTTAAGCTTATTGATATTTTTTATTTCTCACAACACTAAATTTATCTTTTGTTATAATTTTGGATTGATTTTCATGCAACACCAAGTTATGATTTCACTACACAAATCTTTTATATTAGTTTGTGGTACACGTGACATAATTTTTGGCTTGTGTTACACACAATGTCGATTTCTTTTGATGGATTTTGTTATAATCAAAGCCTTGTTTTGCCTAACTAAAATATTCTATTAATAATAATATTAAAATATTTTTATAGATACCATATTTCCATTTGAATGGATGTTATGAATAAGATTATCTAAAATTTGAAAATACTATCTACATATGTATATAAAATGAATCATTTGGTAATCAATTACTACAAGTGACTGTAATAACTATTTTAAAATAATGAATTTAATTTTTTAAGAGATCTAATTTAAAATTTACAATGTCAATTTTACCTTAATAAAATAAACAAACCATTTTTTATAGATGTTTTTAATAAAATATATATATTCAATAAATTGATTTGGAAACCATCTAATTGATTGGATAGAAATTAAATAAGTATATATAGAATATTTTAAATAATTATATGTATTTTTTAACAAGATTATTTTATCACCTTTTAATGGAATATTCATTGTAAATATAAATTTTTGAATTTTTGAAATTTTTATTACAAAATATAAATAACATTTTTGAAATTGGAATTTAAAATTTTATATTGGTTGAATTTTTTATATTTCTCTTAGAGGATTCATTTTTTGATGAATAAAAAAATATACTACATTTTAATTTAGAACTACATTTTTATCTAAATTAATTACATAGTTAAATTATATTTTATTTTTTCTAAAGATCAATTGTATAATATTTAATCTAATTCAGGAAATTCTACCCAATTTTTCATTGAAATTTGATATAAAAAAATAAAACCTTTTAAAATTTTGTCTCTTAAAAAAACATGTTGCCACGACACATAAATGTGATTAATTTTAAATTACATTCTTCCAATTTTATGATTATAATTTTGGATAATGGATTCCATATTTGGAATTAATATTATATATTTTTTTGAATATGTTCAACATTGTTTTTGACCAATAATATTTGAACAATTAATTAAAATTAATTTAATAGATTAATGTAAAAACTAGATTACATAGTGGTTAAACATTAATTAAAGTGTAAAAATTACCTAAAACCATTTCAAAAATCAATTATATAGTCATTTTTCGACCAATGCCCCTATTTGATGAAAAATTAAAAATTATTTGAGTAACATTATGTAAGGTAGACCTCTCAATATTGTTTTCCTTTTTATATTTACGAGAATTTCACTCCTCCTCCACTATAAAAGTGCAATCACCCACTCACTTATTCACACCTCTCAATCCCATTAGAATGTCCAAAAAATAAAAAAATCACCTCATAACATATCTCCCATCATTATAGATTCATCACTTTTGACATAAATTTATTCATGAAAAATCTTTGTTGAAAAACAAAAGGATTCACCCAATGAAGATGTAACATCCTTCCAAAATCTCTTTTGTTTACTTTTCATTCTCCACCTCTCAAATTATATTAATAAATGATTATATAATAACATAAGTATTATAAATATAATATTTTTTTTTAATTATAAGGGTTTGAACTACACTTAGACACACTTCTATCAAATGGTTAATGAACTTATCGTATATGTGTATGAAGAACAACCTTCACGTGAAATGATGTCTTTCATATTTCTTTTATCACATGTCATGTTTAGAATTTTGATGTAAATACTATATTTAGATGTTATATATGATATTAAAAATGTATATATTTTAATTTAATTATTATATAACACAATAAATCGTGCTTTATTATTTTTTTTAAATATGAATACTTCGTTTGCTGACGATTTTAGTACCACCTCCTCAAATTGATTTGATTCATTCAGACATGACATGGAATGTCATAATGATTGTTTTAAAGAACATATATCATATTTAGGGAATAATTATTTTTTTAAAATATATAAAATATGTATACATATATTCCATTTACTTTATTTCTCATAAAAATATACTTAAATGGAAAAAGCGTTCATGCATATGTATGACCTAGTGTCACCATTAACGATGTATTTTAATTTCTTTTTATAAACATTATAGATTAATATAAAAAAATTTATAATAAATATATATTATATTTATATGATGTTTTAAATTCTAGAAATATTTAAATAATGATATAATTAACATGATAATGAATAATAATAGAATTCATATATGAAAAACAAAGAGGATATTACCCGAAACGTAATATTAATGTGGAATTGAAAAAAATGTGTAATATAAAATCCATAATGAAAAAATATATGTTAGTATATATAATAATATGGATCAATGTTATATATTTAATAAAATTATATTTATTATAAACAAGTATTGAACAACTATAATGAGATTCATGACATGATGTAAGGGTTTTCTCATATGACATTTATTTCTGTGTGATTAATGCCTTATTAATCACTCATTTTATCTATGTGGTGTATATAATTAAAGTGAATATATACTATTATTGATTTGCTTAATTTTTTTGGGGTTTAATTTTACATTTTATGAACACTCTTTCATGGGGTTTACGGTTCATAAGATACCAAATTGGTAAATTAAGTATTTCTCAATTTTACTTATATGAGAAATAACACTTGTTATGAACCTAAATTCATAAATGAGGTGTATATGATGAAGTTTGACATGTTATATCTTGTGTATTATTATTTTCATGGTATTTTTGGATTCTTATAATTTTATTCATTCATAGGGATTATGATTCAATGTTACCATAGTGGTTACAGATTATTACTACAATATCACCATTTATTGGGATTGATTATTATTATTCTTAAATTGATGAAATCATGTGATCCATTTATCATGAAATATCATAAATTTTATTCTCATATGGTTATTAATTATGTATTCATGTAATAATACCATTTTCTTCTCATTGGTACTTAAGATAATTATGTAATTATTTTTAATAAAATATAGTTTTATCTCTCTCCTCTGTCAAAAATATGTGTTCCTTTAAATGGTTTTTTAGAAAAATAAATTATAAAATTTTCTTCTATTATATAATGATATTTAAAATATAATTTTACAAATGTTTTACCTTTAAAAATTTTATTTATAAAGAATATTATATTAATGATATGATAGAAGAACTTTTATAAACATTTTACAAAACAAAAGAAATATTCAGAATGTTTGGATTTATCCTCCATCTTGACCATCCATTTATTGATGCTTCCATCAAAATATTACAATATTAATTATTTTTCAAAAAACTGAATATTCTGGAAATTTATTTTATTAATTTATTTATTTAATTAAAAATGTTTTCAAATTTTATTTATGTTAAATATGTGTTTAAAATGAGTTTTAATATAATCCTATAAAATATTTTCATTTTTATTTTAAAAAATTCATGGAAAAAGGTTATAAATTGTTTTTTCAACAATTATTTTCATGTTTTCAATGTAAATAGTTTTCAAAATGATTTGAAGATTATTTTATAAGTTTTCAAGGAAAATTGTTTTCAAAATTTATTAGAATATTCTTTGATAAGTTTTCATGAAAAATGATTTTGAAATTTTTTTCTAGTTTCCTTTATAATTTTCCTAGTTTATTTTCATTGAAAATGGTTTTCAAAATGGTTTTTGTTTCAAAAAGTACCTTTTTTTAAAGGAGATTTGATATTTTCCTCATGATTTTTTGAATTATTTATCAAAAATTATAATCTATATAATATTAAATTCATTGGTGTTACGGATTCCTCATTATTATTTGATATAAGGGTACCATTAATATTATTTATTTTAATGTTTTTTGTATTTATTACATGGAGTTGATGAAACTTGTTTCTGTTTAATGGGTTATATGATTATGAAACCAGTTTCACATTCACATACTAAATATTTTTGAAACTTGTTTCATCATCTTTGGTAATATCCTTTTGAACCTAATACTTTTCATGGTTTATACATTTATGAAATTATAAATAAAAATTTCTCTTTTCCACATGTTATGATATAATTACAAATTTATGATTCCCATTTCATTTCATGGGTTTCCTGATATAATGAATTTTTATGATCTAGTGTTGAAAATCTAACATCCCAAGTAATTATAGAATAATAGTTTTTAATATTTTTTAATAATTATGAATTAGAATGAAATTTACATTAAAAATGAACCTATGTCTGATAGCATACCCGATACACAACAATATATTTCTCTGAAATCATACATTTCACATAAGAGTCAGTAATACTAAAAAATAATATATTATTATTTTATATTGTAGTTATCACATATAATTTAGAAGGTAAGGAACGAAAGATATTAACTAAATTATGAAAATATGGTTTACACATGTTTATAAAATGATTCAAGGGTTATAAAATTATTTATAAATGAAAATATAATGAAATTGAATATAAAGGATGTGTTTTTCCGAAAAAACTATTTAAATGCAAATAAGAAAGTTTATAAAATAATAAAATTACTCTTTATGGAATTTTTAATGTAATATATATGTAATATATTAAATTTAATTTTAAAAATTTATCTAATATGTTTTTTAGACATAATATAAAAACAAATTAAATTTTAGGGATAAAAGAAGTTTTAAAAAAAGAAGTTTTGTCCCCTCTTGGTGGAGGACCAATTTGATATCTTTTTTCACATATTTATAAGATATATTTTATAAAATAAACTTCTTCTTTAGAATTCGGTCATCCAAATTTACATTAATTTAATTATGATATATTTTTTGATTAAATTCGTTTTTTAACAAATAGTGAAAAACACTGCATTTTAATTCAAAACTGATTTTTCATATAAATTATTTATATAGTTATATATTAATTTTAATTGGTTATAATTTGTAATTATATTAATTTTTTATCATTTAATCTAATTCAGTTCATTGTAAGAAATTTCATATTAAAATTGAATAGAACAGCTATGTGAACTTTTGAACGTTTTAATTAAAAATCCATTTTAGTCCTTCCAAAAAATAGGTTTATTATTAAATTTAATCAATCCACATCTATGATTTGAATTCTCAAAAACTAAAATACATGGTTATTATCAGTATGAAAAATTTGGTCCGATAAGATCAAAATATTTTTTGGTGAATAGTAACTGTAGTGTTTTATTTACCATGGTTAAAGGTAAATATTGTAATTAAAGGTTAAAATCATTTTATAATAACTTAAAACTACCATAAAAATTGTTATAATTTTTTTATAAGTTATTATCTTCCGAAATAATCATTTGGTCTAAATTCTGGCCATTTGGACGCCACTTGGATGTGATTATGAAACTTATAACATTTTAATTAATATAAAAAGAAATATATCATTATCATGTCACTCATAACTATAAAAATTTGAATATTGGGTTATATAAGTGATATATTTGACTTTTAATAGTTATTAAAAATCTATAAATATTACCTAAATCAGGGTAATTTATTTATAATTTTATAAAAATAAATAATTCAATTTAATTATGACACAAAGATGATGTAATAATAAAATTATTAAAGAAAAATCAAATAAATGTTATTAAAAATATTAAAATAAATATAATTTTAAACATTTCACACCATCCACTAATTTTATGAATGATTATGAAATGTTAGGATTTAGTTAATAAAGTTTTTTTAAGGAATAAAGTTCTTGTGATTTTTTTAAAAATTCATCTAATGAATAGTGTCAAAATTGACATAATTCATAATTAAATTGTAAAATATCTAATTAAGTGATATAAAGTTTATAAAATACCAATAATCATATATATTGTTTATATAACTCTTATAATTTCGTTAATACTCATTAATTAGTCATTTGGAATAATTTGGTAGTAATTTTAACCTTTTATATGTATATTACTTGATAAAATGGATAGAGTTAAAAGGGGTTAAACAAAACGATACGAATTAAAAAAACTAAAACTTTTCTCATTTTAATTTTAGGATTATATTTATACCCATAATCATCTATATTATAACTAAATTATTTTTTACCCATTTGGATTTGATATTGAATTTATGTTACTTTTACGCTTTTAATAATTCAAAGGGTTCCCCTCCCATCTCGTATAAAAAGGAAACCATTTCTCTATATTATTGACAAGTCCAAAACCTTTTTTTGGGAAAATATCTATGAAAAACCTCCCAAGAATCCCTACACACATTCTTGAGTCCCTAGTTAAGGCATAACACCCTCTTTAGAGGCGTTAAGGTGTTCTTCAAAGGTGATCATCTGAAGAATAGGTATCATTTTCTTTAAGAATTTATATTTTATTTCTTATACCACTTCTTTAAAATGTTATTAATGCTAGATGAAATAAAAACTCCAATATAAAAAATATTATTTTCTCCTATTGTGTAAATATCATAACCTAAATATTATCTACATCAATCAAATGTGAAAATAATTAATAGTTCATGCGTACGTGTGAACTATCACCTCAAAAAACCAATATAATTCATTTTTCATAACCTTATATAATGACAAGTTATAATAATAAAACTAATGTTAATATGGGATATTCATGAAATATTAATCATTATATTATAATAATATATTAATTATTTTCTTACCTTCCATTCACATAAAAATTATAATGTCGTTCATTCTTACTTGTGAACTACCACCTCTACGCAACAATGTGACTCATTTTTTTCATTATATCACTCTTATGATATATATATATATATGTATATTAAAATTATTAATATGATATTAATTATGTAATGATAATTTTTGAAAGATAAAATAATACATAACTTCTTTTTCATAATGATCAATGAAAAATGGAAAATGATACTCATGTGTACGTACGACCTCCCGTCTCCATGATTAGAACATTCTTAATTTTTCATACCATAAATAAATAAATTTGTTTAAAAGTATAATTTATGTATAAATGAGATTATTATTTAATGAATACTATTCTGCAGATGAATTACTTATGACTACATGGACTATTGACATCGTACCATGTTCATTTTCGACACAAGTACTAAATGTTTACAAAAAGTCATACGTGAACTTAAATCATTATTTAATTGTTATAGAATGGTAATAAGTGTCATTAAAGGAATAATTCACAAGAAAAATGTTCTCAAGAAAGTATAAATTAACCTATGTTTATAATTTTGGAATATAATGAACATATGAGATAATTCAGACTCGAGGTAAGGGACTTCATCTAAATCTCATTTCATTGAGGCATATTTGGATGTTATACACCACCTACATTTATATTTTGTATAAAACCCCAATTTGGATTTTAATTCATTAAAATGTTTTCAAAAGGAATATTTTTATAATAAGTATTTAAATTTTCATACAAAATGAAAAAATGAATGTTTTTTTCATATTTGGCAACAAAAACTTCTATGGCACCATAATCATTATTTGATATCTTACTTCCTCTATAAGCCTTAATATTTTTTATAAGAAAATAATTCCCTTAATCCATATTTGGTGTTTTGGTATTGAAAATGATTTGAAAGTAGATTGTCTATTTTAATATCTTGAAATTTTTTCATGTGATTGAAAATTAAATTTTATGAGTGAAATGTTTATAATTGAAATATTTGATGTGTTATAATGGTATTTGGACATTTGATGGGTGGTTACATGATAAACCAAATATGATGGTTTATATAATAAATCAAAGATAGGTGGTTCCATGATATACTAAGGATGGTTGGTTACGTTATAACCTACAATGCATTGGGTATGGCAGTCGTTCATATGTCTATTACATTTAGTGAAAATGTGTGGAAGTTGACGGTATAGTTATTCTATTTATGTATGATAATGGACCATGTTTATATGTTTTATATGACTTTATATGATATTTAAGAAAATATTTTGATTTAAAAAGGGTAATAATGTAGCTTATATTTGGTGTTTTTTATTCTCTACTTCATAAAGATGAAAAGAATTACATTGTGATAATGTATTCATGGTTTAAATGTTTTTATAAACACTAATAGTGTCCCTTATTTGTATATCCCTTACGAATCTTTTTATGACCATCCTATTTTTTGAATTTTTTTTAAAGGATTCAAAGAAGAAAAGAGTCAGGAATGGGATCATTCAAATGTTACAAAGTTTATACATGGAACAAAATGATGATTCATTTTAATTTTTTTTATGAAAAGAATGGATAGTGAGTAGAAGTGTCTAATTTTTAATAATTGCGCTATTTTGAAAATGTTATGGCTTAATTATCTAAAACTCTTTACCTAAAAATATCCTCAATGTGAATTTTTGATATAACTCAACGATATGTAATATTAAAGGATGGGGCCTTATGGTTGGTATTATAGGTCAGTTTAGATAACATTAGTTTTTAGGGTGTTATTTAAGAATTAGTGGAAAGTTATATGTAACCATAATGGTTAGCATATTAGAAATATTCATAGTTATTTTAGAGAAATTGAATGAGTTTACAATAACATGAATAAGTATATCTTAGTGTATATCTTCTTTATAAGATATTATATGATGATTTTATTGATATAACCACACTAAACGTTTTGGTATTAGTAAATATATGGATCTATATATCACTAATGTAAAAATTGATGTAAAATAAAATGTGGTGGTTCTCTGAATAAACAACAGAATGAAATTGGAGCTGTAATGAGAACTCCCATGGTTATTCTAAACCAACTATCAGGAGTCATGAGTAACAACTGAACCTTGGTGAGTTTTATAATGCATCATATATGAGAGAAATTAATCCCTAGGTATGTTCAATAAATAATCATAAAGTAACGTATACTCAATGATATATGTGTCAAGGATGTGGAAGCAAACACCAAGGAAAATGTTTTAAAGGGATGGGTATATGTTATATATGTGCTAATGAAGGTCATAAAGTAATAAAATTCAGGAATGATTTTGGGAAGTTATTAATTTAATGTTTTAAATGTGGGGAGTATGGTCATTATGAAAATAGATGTCCTATAAAGAAGGTTCAGGAATGGGATCATCAAGACTATACAAAAATATGTTTATCAATACCGGATTCCATTCTAATTGAAGTTGAGGAAACTGAAAATGACCTATGAATAGTATGGATTATTTCTTGTCTCATGTTTTGAAATTATTTAATATTAGGAAATGATTCATGTTTTCATTTTTAGGAAAGAATTATTGAGGAATATTTTGGAAAAGCATGGTTAATATATCATGAAGAACCCCAAATGATTAGGAAGTCTACATGTAATGGATTCAAGAGTTATTGTAGATTACAAGATTATGAAATTCTCAAATGTATTAGTTAGATTTTAATGATGGGAAAACATTTGAATACTTTTTTCTGTTATGTGTATCATATATGTTTGTTATGTAGAAATGTTATTTAATGAACAATTATAATTTCTTTTGTGGGCGTAATTACAAAGGTATAGATAACCATTATGTTTTATATGATTATAAATTTTTAGGTAATTATGGGTTATTAATTTTAGAGATTGTTATAAAAAAATATATATTTTTGGAAAAGGACTAACTTTAGATCATGTGACAGCCTAAAAAATCAGACAAGGCCATGAGAATCGAACCCACAACCGAAGGGCGATAAGGGTACATCGCCTACCACTAACCTATGTGAATTCACTTATTAGTATGACTTGTTTTAATCAATTTGATGGAAAATGAGTAATATGATTTTGGGAACTTATTTTTTATCAAATTTATATCCTTGGTATATGAAAATGATTTGGAGATTTAGTGATAAATTTCGTTTTATAATATATTCACTATTTTCAGAACCCTATATGCCTAAGGAAAATATAATACTATGGGTATTTATTTGAGGAGTAATGGTTGAATTTTATTTTGGAAAAATCTTGGTTGTTATTGCGGACATACAAAGATTCAGGTTATTTTTCAAAATGATTATATTATATTATAGAATATGTGATTGTGAAAATTACATTTTTCTTATGAGATATTAAGAGTGGTTGATGTTATTTGTAGTTAAATTTTAGAATTTATCATGGAATAATATTTGATTTAATTCTTCTAATTTTTATGATTTAATCATAGTTATGATATTTTTTAAGGATTTTAAGGTTAGTTATTTATCGAATGGTCTTTGTTGAAATTTTAGTATTACATTTTAATTTTGGATATTGAAAGTTGTATTTATTATTCCAATGTTTATTATATTTGGGGAATTATATTATATTTGGTTTGGGTTAATGTTTCAAGATATGATGAATATATAGGTAATATTTTAGGGATTATTTTATTATCTAGAAGTTTATTATAGTGTTTCAGTCATAAAAAAGTCATTTAAAATACTCATCATTTGGAGAAAAAGATGATTTTTGTGGCTGAATTTTGTCAACGAATGAAAATCTACATGTCAAGTAAGTATTTTTTTCTTATGATCTTATTATAGGTTGTAAATTAATTCCACAAATCAATGAAAACGATCTTAAAACAAAAAAAATCTGTTTAATTTTCCTACTATGAACTCAAATTCCCTTTAACCCATCACCATTTTCTGGTTTTCTGATAGATAACATTCTTCTGATCATGTTTTCTATCACTCTCCATTACAACATAGTGGTTAGGTTTTATTCAATATCCATGTCTTCTTACATGTAATCCTAGTATGTGTTATCTAGTTAGACCATTGTAATTTACTTTCTTTCTTTTAAATTGTATTTTTATTGCCTCTTTTTCTGATGTTGGATTTCAATGATATAATTTTGATAAGTGAATCCTTAGTAACAGAGCTCAAATTTAAAATATATGAGGATATAATTTCCAAAATGTAGGAAGGATGTAACATCCTAGGTAATTATATAATAATAATTTTTCATATTTTTTAGTAATTAAAAATTAGATAGTAATTTTACTTTAAAAGGATTTTATGTCTGATAGCATACCCAATACTCAAAAATTGGTTTCTCTGGAATAATATGTCGCACAAAAGACTGATTTATACCAAAAAATAATATATTATTATTTTAATTTTTAGTTATCGCATATCCATTAGTGTGTCTGGAATGAATTATATAAACTAAATGATGAAAATAGGATTTACACATGTTTATATGATGTGTCATTTTTGAACTCATGCTTGTACTCTGGTATGATAAGAATGCTATTATTCATAAAAATTACTCACTTAGCTTACATGCAGGTCAGATGCGGATCCTCACTTCTATTCATGAAGCTCCTTCGATGCAAAATGGATTTTACAACAAACATGGTGAAGGACTTCGGGACTCTTCGTCGTCTTGGGTTAATGGTATTTATCCTCAACCTATACAAACTTTTGAAGTGTTTTGGAAAGCTCCACTCCAAGGATGGATAAAAGTTAATGTTGAAAGTGCTTCTAAAGGAAACACGGTCCCTTCAGGTGGAGGCACCATTTTTAGGAATCACTCCATGAAGATTATTGGATACTTTTATGGATCTTGTGGCATCTCCTCGGCTTTGGAGGCTGAAATGATGAGCGTGATCTATGCTATATCCTTCGCTATGCAACATGGTTGGAACAATATCTAGATTTAAAGTGACTCAATTACTATCATCCAGGACATTCGGAATGGTGTGGTGCACCTTGTGTGGCCTCTTAAAACATGCTGGATGGACTGTCTTTATTCGCTCATGGAATTCAACTACATTATTATGAATCCTTTTGTGAAGAAAACAAGGTGGCAGATGGTCTTGAAAACATGGGAGTCATCTAGGTCACCACGTGGTTGGAGGAACATCTAGTTGAATTACTACCCCATTATTATAGAGAATAAAAAATAATATCATCTTTTAGACTCATGTAATTCCTTATTTTAATAATAAATTATGTTCTTTGGTCTTTGACCAAGGAACCACATTTTAAGAAAATGACATAAATAAATTAAATTTTCTGGATAAAAGAAGTGTTTTCCAATAAAGGAATTTTTGCCTCCTTTTTATGGAGAACCCATTTTAAATCTTATTTTGACAATTTTATTAGATCGATTTTACAAAATAATCTTCCTAATAGGAATCAAGATATCACAATTTACATTTGTTTATTTTTTTTATTTTTATTTTTATTTTTAATGAATAGTGGAAAACACTTCATTTTAATTCAAAAATTCCTTTTTATCTAGTTATATTTTACCATTAATTGGATTTAAAGTTTAATTAGATTATTTTTATATAATTTAAACCAATTTATTTTATATGAATTCATTTTAAATTGAAATTTAATAGAAAAACTCTGTGAACTAGTGAACGTTTTACTTAAAAAACTTGTTTCTCATTCCAGCAAGGATATTAATTTTAAATTTAATTTTTCCACTTCAATGAATTATGTTTCCAAACACTGCCATACATGGTTTTCATGAGTATGAAATATGTGGACCAATGTTATAAAAATATTTTTTTTGTGAATAGTAACTATAGTATTTTATTTACCACAGTTAAAGTTAAATAGGGTTGTTAAAGGTAAAAAAATATTAAAATAACATGAAACAACTCTAAAAATTTTCATAATATTATTTTATGAGTTATTATTGACTAATAGAATACTTGGGTATAAATTTTGGCCATTATAAGCTACTTTGGTGTGATTATGACACTTATGAAATTTTATTTAATGTGAAGAGAAATATGTCATAATAATTTCAATCATAACTATCACAATTTTAATATGGGGTTATATAAGTGATATCTTATACTATGAATATTAATTTGAAAGATGAAAATATTACCTATATGATGTAAATTTATTTATAATTTTTGATAATTAAATAATTAAATTTAATTATGAAACAATGTTAATATAGTAATAGAATTATTAAAGAAAGAGTCACATAAATAATATTAATAATTTTAAAATAAATATAATTTGAATTATTTTATTCCATTACCAATTTTATGGAGGATTAATAAATTTTAGGATTGTGTTAATGTATTTTTTTCAAGTAATCAAGTTGTTATGCTTTCTAACAAAAAATTCATTTAATGAATATTGTCAAAATTGACATAATTCATAACATAAATTATAAAATAACTTATTAATTGATATAAAATTTATAAAAATATTTGATTTAGAAAAAAAAATAAATCTATAAATGTCATAAATGACATAGTAATGGGTCTTTTGGAATGATTTGGTAATTATGATTACCTTCTAGGTGTAGATTACAAGACAAAATGATAAGAGTTAAAAGCGGTTAAAAAAAATAAGGATTAAAAAAATAATACAATTTTTCTAATATTCATTGGATGATATTTACACAAAAAATAATCGTATCTTCAAACAAAATGTGTTTGTACCCATTTGGAATCTAATTATAATTTATATTAATTTAATAATTTTAATAATTCCATGGGTGCCCCTCACCACTGCTACAAAATAAAAATCATTCCTGTCTATTACTAACATTTAAAAAAAATTCTAACAAGATCTACCCAAACCCCATCATATAATACCTCCCAACATTATTGATGCATAATTTTAGTTAGAACAACCACCTTATAGGTGTTATAGTGTTCTTCAATGGTGATCAATCAAAGAAGATGTATCATTTTCTTTACGTATTTCATTTTTTATTCTTCTTCCACATCTTTCAAATATTATTCTAACTATATGAAATATTAAATAGAGTATACTCAATATAATTATATTTTATTTATTTAAAATTTTCACCTAAATCAATCTCCACTTCCATCAAATGTTAATTGAATTAATCGTTTGTGCGTATGTGTAAACTATCACCCTCACGAACTGATATAATTCATTTTTCATAACCATATCTCATGACTTGTTATAATAATGTAATTAATGTTCATATGTGATATTAATGACATATTAATTATTATAATATAATAATATATTAATTACTTTCTTACGTTCTATGCGCAAAAAATGATAACATCGTTCATGCGTACGTGTGATCTATCACCTCCACGAAGCAATGTGACTCGTTTTTATTTAATATATAAAATTTATGATAAATATATTAAAATATATTTGTATTATCTATATTATATTAATGATTTCATGATCATTATAGAAATATAAAATAATACTTAACTTATTTCCAAAACGATCGATGAAAAATGGAAAATGTTACTCATGTATACATACAACCTAACGTCTCCATGATTACAACAATGTTAATTTTTTATACCATAAATAAATATTTTTATTTAAATATATAATTCATTTATGGAATATATTATTATGTCATTAATATTATTCTTTATATTAGGGTATTATGACAACAAATACTATTAACATCAAACCAAGATCATATTCGAATTAAGTACACGATATCGACAAAACATCCTACCTTAAATTAAATAATTATGAAATTATTATAACATCGTAATAAGTGACATAAAATGAATAATTAACCTGAAAGTGTTGTCATGTAATTATAAATTAACATAATTTTATTATTTAGGAATATAAAGAACATATGAGATGATTTAGACTTGAGGAAAGGGTCTTCATATTAATATCCTTTGATTGAGGCATATTTTGATGTTTTAAACCACCTTATTTTATAAGGTGTATAATAAACCCCATTTAATTTTAATTCATTCAAACGATTTCAAAAGTAATATTTATATATTAATAGGTTTACTTCATTTAAAAAATTAATAAATTAATGTCTTTATATTATATTTGGCGACAATGACTTCTCTACCACCATAACCATTTTTAATATTTGGAATCATCTATAAGCCTTAATGTTTTTAAAAGGAAAAAAATCCATTATTCCATTATTGGGTCTTTTTGTATTGAAAATGGTTTGGAAAGTAGATTAAATATTTCAATATCTTCAAAATATTTCATGTGATTTAAAATGAAATTTTTTGAGTGAAAATTTCATAACTACAATCTATTTTGTGTTATGATGGTATATGAACATTTGACGGGTGGTTACGTGAGAAACCAAAGACGATTGGTTACATGATAACCCAAGGATGAATGGTTTCTTGATAACCCAAGGGATGTGTGGTTTTGTTATAACCTCCAATGAATTGTGTATGGAAGTCAGTAGTATGGCAATTTAATTTAGTGATAAGTGTGGAATTCAACTGTATGGTTATTCAATTTATGTATGATTATGGCCCAATATACCTATAAATTTTATTTATTGCTTCCTATGGGTTTTATAGAAATATTATGAATAAAAAAAGTGTAGCCAATGAGCTTATATTTTGTGATGTGTATTTACTACTTCATAAAGATGAAAAGTATTACTTTTTGATTTGATATTCATGGTTTTCATGTATTCAAAAAACTAAAATTTTTCCATCTTTGTGTATCCCATACAAATATTTTTATGCTAATCCCAAGTTTTGAAATGTTTTTCATAATATTTAAAAAAATAATAGAGTCGTGGATAGGATCATGGAAAAGTTATGAAGTATAAAAATGAAATGAATCCATGTTTATTTGTAAATGTTTTTTAATCCAAAAAAATACATACTGAGTATAAGTGTATAAATTTTAATATTTGTGTTTTTATGTATTAGTTATGGCCTAATTCTCAAAAAATCTAAACCTGAAGTGATCCAAAATGCCAATTCTTGACTTAACACAATATTATTTAAGGATTAGGGTTGTTTCCCTATAACATATATGTATGATTTAATTATGATATGGTTGGGATATATATGTCCCTCAAATGAATTAGGTAATGATTTATATATCATGAGATACAAAAGGATGGAATGGGGAGTGTATCCAGTTCAATAAAGGACATTTTCTGGTAATATTGTCTTGGGAGAGATCCTTGACTACTCAGATAGTCATGGGATTAAACCATTACAACCAAGATTGTATGGTGTTTGAACCCATAGTACTAATATGTCCTGGGTAGTGACCCCTTAGCTACTATGAATGTCATTTTATATGTTTATGTCTTTTCCAAAATTTCAAGTCTTATTCCTAGGTTATGATTTCATAGATTATACTATTGATTCCCTTTTCATTCATGTCTTATGATCTTCAAATATTTATGTCGTGATCCATTTTTATTATTTTTGACATGTAGTGAAAGAACATATATTGTTTTGATCATGATATCATATCCTTATGCTCTTAATTATGCTTGTATATCTCTATTAATTACCCTTTCTGAGGATCTAAGCTCACCCCATTTAGGTTTTCATTCCCCAGGTTATTAACATATGTATTATGTATGATTTATCTAAAAATGGTTATATTAATGAATAACAATGTGATAGATAGTATATTTCACTTATTTACCGTTGTTTCTATTTCCAAGATTCAAAATGCACTAAACTATTACATTTTTTTGTTGTCTATTTGAGTAATGTATTATTATTTTTTTGAGAAATGGAGAAATGTTAATGTATATTAAGAAAGGATCATTATATTACTCCTCCAACCATGTGGGAAATTTTTTTGGATAGTAGTTGGAGTATAGTTGGAATATGGTTTGGAAAACCCTCCAGCCAAACTATGCACCTCTTAAAAATTGGTTGTGTTTTCCTTTTTTACCTTAATTATTTAAAAGGGTTTAAACTTATTTCTTTTTCCTCTCTATTGGAATTAAATCCACCTAATACTCCCATTAATTCATCCACAATACTCCTCTCCTAGGATTTAATCTTTTTTCTTCATCCAAAGTCAAATTGAGCCACTTTATGTCATTTTTGATAGTCATTGAGAAGAACTCCATTCCTTAGTATTCTTTCATCATTTTTCCCTAAAAAAGAAATTATGTTTTTGAGAACTCATAAGCCCTTTTTTAGGAAATAATTTTATTCATATATTTTCATTTGATCCAAAAAAACTAAGGGATGATACTAAATAAGTACTTTTATACAAGAATAAGGTATGTGGTATGTGACTTATACCTAAATTTCTTCCTATGTATAAATTTTATCTGTTGGACACATACGGTTTTCAGTAGGTTTTTTCATTAAATTCATCTTCCCTATTTTAAATCAAATAAATTAGAAACTAAGGTTCTAATTACACTAATTAACATTGATGGATGTTGAGACCTAAATGTAAACTACCCAAAGTTAGTTGAATGATTAGTTATATATTTCAATAAAAAAATTCATAACTAAGTCATTGTTCAGCTGGGATTTACATTCCTTTGGTAAGTTAATTGTCTCATAATAATTATTAAATATGTAATTCATTAAATGGTAATTATATGTATTGATATAACTAATCCCAAATCGTTATAATTAAGTTGATAATTTCCTTTATGTCTATAATTCAACTTTTCACATATGATTAAAGGTAATGGAATAAACATAATCAATTGAAAATGGGATAAGTAATACATTTCCTATGTTGACATATGTGTATAAAGGAAATGATGATAAGGTTACTACTATATATTGACCCTTTTAATCATTATAGTAATGGTCATACTTTATCACACTTTGGATTCAATAGGAAATTCAGTGACCACTCTGAGGATTCCATCAAGATTCATTGAGTCGATTGTCGTGCGATATATCCCTGATGGAATTTTATCCTTGAATTATTATGTGAATGACTAAAAAATTCACTGATGATTCACCAAACTATTTTATGGTTATTTTAATTCCTTGGATAAACTCCTTGGAATCATCTTGATGTCTACGGACATACAGTTCCATGGATTCACCCCATTGGGCCAAGTCATTCTTAGAATGGGATTTATATGGATATTCTATATGGACCCAGTTATAATATTTTATAAACGAATTCATTTTTTGTACCCCTAATTTTACAAACTAAACCTTATATCTAGATAACATTAGTTACTTATATGAGTTTGTTTGACCCATTAGGTCATGTATTCCTTGATTTCTCCTCGGTTCACCTTTAATTTTTATCATAACTATTATTCAATGTTAACCAGTATATTATAATTTTAATATACTATCTAATAATTAAATTAATATATTTTTAGAGACAAAAACAATTGATGATGCAATTATGGGTCTTTTCATTTCCAATGTTTTACTTTTAGATATTCTTGTATATGGTATAATTTATACTCACAAACTGGATTTTTATAAATGTTGTTGATTGTGGCCTATTAAGATATTTCTTATACCCTATCTTGGAAATAGATCATACCTAGGTATATTATATTATTTCAGGTTTGTAAAATGGAAAGCATCATGGGTTGGACACAGAACTACTTACTTTAGTATGGGTTCTTGGTAACAGGTGACTGATCCACTTCTCAAGGTACATGGTTAATTTTTGACATTTTTTATTCTTTTATATAGCATTTATTGTTCTTTATTGAGACATCCATGTATATATATTTTCTATTTTTTATAGAAATTACAAGATATTTTTATATGATACTATTTACATAATTTGATGATAACTCATTCCTTTGATGTTTTTTCCTATTTCTGCTCCCTTATTTAGTATTTTTGGGCTTCTGCTATTTACACACCTATCATTAGCATTGTGTTCCAATATAAACTGAGGGAATATTCTCCCAATAGAAACACTTTGGGCCCTCTGTATAATTTGTTATACTCTAGCTTATGTTGAGGCATTCCTGAGTCTATGTCTCCAACTGGGTTGGGTTACTCAAGAGTGAACCAGGACCAAGACGTCACATTTTCAATGCACTATGATATGAAGAAAGGTTGTAAGAATAATATTCCAATGATATCTTATAGAAGTAATGATATTAATGTGAGATAATATAGATTTTAATTAAATAGAGGATTATGAATCCATGTTTCCAGTGTCACTAAACATATATAGTTCTAGTGTGGATTGTAATGATATGTATTGAATATTAATCCAAAATTATCTAATATTTAGGTTTTTTATACTCTGTTCATGTTACAGTGTTACTTATTCACATTAATCTGTTTAAAATGAAAAATCTTGATCCTCTAACAAATTAATTGAATTTTAATCATACAATATCATCTCATAATTTCCCATGTTGAGATTTTGCAAATCTAACATCATCTTCTTCCACAAATCAACCTCCACAACTAGGGAAAACATTATATGGTCTACCAAACCATCCTTTCAACCCATAATAGAATAAGATACACATGTATGGTGAAAAAATGACTATCTTTAGAATTTATAACAAGGAACCACATTTTCTAAAAACAAGGAATCCAATTATGATAAATTAAATTTAGATTCAATACAATATTCCTAGAATCACCACAATCTAATCACTTTAAATAACATGCACAATGGATGTACCACGCCAATGAATCTACCATAAAAATTAGAGTTATTTCTATTATAAAATCTAATAAAATTATGTTACGTCCATTAAATAATAGGGGGTCAAATTTTGAGTTATACCTAGTCTCCCTTACTATTAATCAAGATAAACTCAATTGATATTATCATCATACTAAACCCATGTAGTCTCGCCAATTCATAAATCCAAAATCCATCTTATAAATCAAATATGTATTTAAAAACACTTTTTAACATCCATTTCCCACTAAAAACGCATTCTATGAATTAAATGAAAATTGTAATGATAGATGAAGACCACGTCAAATAAGACATGGGTTTAAGGCTAGCACCAATGATATAAAATCAAATATTTGAGAGAAATTTCCTTAAAAATACAATAACAAATAAAAAATTTCATCATTAAAAATAATAAAATATGAAAACATAAAAATATTCAATAATACATTAAATGTAATATAAGGAAAATAAAACTCAAAAATTAAAATGAAACCCCTACTAAAGTAACATCACATTCACCAACGAGCATTATAAGTTATTATGGCTGAACCTAGTCACCAACTCCATCTTATAGTCATATAAAAACACATAAATAAACAAAAACATATAGGGGTGAGCCTAACATTATAATCAATAGAATCCACCCCAAAACCTCTCATAAAAATGATGACGAAACATACTAATGCATCATAGAATAACTAATAGAACCAAATGATCACCTATGAATAATTATCTATCACCTAGCCTCAATAGGTAGAAATAAAACCATATATCACCATAATATATATATATATATATATTAAAAAGGTTCCCCATAATGATATATAATTTATACTAGTAACTATCATGACCCGAAAATATATATCCATTTGATCTCATCCCCTATATATCCATATATCCACATCATTACCACAACCACATATCCATAGGAACTTTCCATATTCCATAACCACGTCATAAAATAACAACATATACATTACATATCATCACATAAAATTCATGTAACACGTTTCTAAAACACCAATGTAACATGAACAGGAAGGAAATCAACCTTGTGACATCCTCCTATAATGTAAACCCCCCATATTTCATACCACCCTGACAAACACCACATCAAATAAACAAATATTATATCAAAATATAATAGATTATATTTATTTTATCATAATCTAATGATATATCAACATTTATATTCCTATAATAGGTAATGGGAAGGAAGAATAAATAATATATTCGTTTCCTATATAAACTAAATGTTGGGGAAAACATAGGAACTCATGAAAATATATGGGTATAATTGTGGTTGGATGACTGAGGTGGTGGATCATATTAAATAATAATAAAATGAAATACATATGATAAGACACACATGTATATACATAGGGTTAAATCACTATCCAAAACACCTTAATTGATTCTAATTTCAAATTTCACTTCATACCAACAAATATAAACAATAAAAACAATTTAAACAATTTTCTAGGACCCAATATAGTTCCACCAAAAATAAAATAGTCACAAAAATACATAAAATCCCCAATTTATCACATCATATGTAAATTCATGATATACCATTATTGGCCATAAAATATTCATATGAAAATATTTAATGTGAATCCATTCATTAATCATTATTCATAGTTTATTCCAACTATACCATGGTTAATTTAAATATAAAACAAAATAAATATCATTTTCACATTCCATCAATTAATATTTCCAAAAAATATTTGACACATAAACACATTATAATTTATTTTATTCCCTAATTTTTTTATTAATTTTATTATCAAATAATTTTATTTAATAAATACAATAAAAACTATTTCAAGACTTAAAAATAACACATTACACATCAAAAACTCCCATTCGGAAAACATTACAACCATTTCATAACCATGCCCTTTCATTACAATCCATATATTCCACTGATACAACAGTCATGCCACATTATATCATCCATCCACAAAAACCATCCAATAACACAAAACAAAAACATTGATGACCTCATATATGACAATAAATAATGAATTTAAAATTATCTCATCACATAATCTAGTCCTTTAAATAACTCTTTTTCGTTATTATATCATAATTTTATATACCATGTGACAAAATAGGTCGTTATGGTTAAGTAAATTTTGTGGGGGAAATTAATTAGGTAAAATTTAAAGAATATTTTTATATTATTAAATTATAAAATAAAGTCTTTTTGGATTTGAGTAAAAATTGTGTGTTTTATAACAAAGAAATTTTCATTATTTTTATTTATGTATGAAAAACAAGATTTGGTTGGGGTGTTTGGAAGGAAAGTGTGTAGAAATGACTGAAAAGTTTCCCACCCCTCACATATCTACCACTCTCTCCCATTCATCACCTTTATATATATTTTTTAAATTATTTATTCAATATTACCATGTATATTTTTTGAAATGATGCACTTCAATAAAATGTTATTTGTATAAATGAGAGGATGGTAAAAACACAGATAGTTTTCATAGGTATTGAAGTATTTTATCTGGAATTAATTAAATTGGAAATGTTTTTTATTTTTTTCATAGATAGTATTTCTTTTGATTTGGAATTCAATTCAAAATTCATTTTAGTGGTTGCATAACATCATGGTTTAAAGATTAGTGGATTGAGGTAGTTTTTTACTTATACGAATAATTTAATATAAAATGATGATTTTTCATTTAATTTTAAATCCAAATTGAATTTATTAAATGTTATTCCATATATACTTATTTATCATGTCATAAATATAATGTCTTCCTACCATGTTTATATTTGACTTAATGAGTATTCCCATATGTTATTTTTCTTAGAAATAGTTTTTATTTGATCAATTCATCACATCAATGTGTGTCAAAATTAATTAAGTGATTCTTTCTAATTATGGTACTAATAAAAAGTGTATTTTAGTTAATGATAAATTTTAGTTGATGGATAACAATATTTTTTCAAAAGAGGATTTAGAAATGTAGTGGCGAATTTCTTTCCTATAATTTTCTTATTCTATGAGGATTTTTTGGGACCACTTATTTATTTTTATTTGATACTTTTATTTGGATGTGGCCAGGAAGAATTTATAAAATAAGGAAATATCTTAAAAGGATTTTGAATAATTTTTTTATTTTTTTATTCTCAAAGAAATTAAATCAAAAAATTTCATCCATAATAATGTTTCTAATTGACTTCCTGGAATTTTATGTGAATGAGGTTTGATCAATAAATTTTAGTTTTTTGTATAATTTAATATGGTTTTTTTTTTGAAAATATATATGGCAATTGTTGATTTAAATAATTTTGGTGAAATGTTTCTCAAATAGTCTTTTTAAAAATTTTATAATTTATAAATTTTTTTCCACATGGAGAAATCATGTTTTTTAACATGTTCAGTTTGTTTCCCAAAAAGTGAAAGTATACTTCATATTCCCACTTGTTTATGGTGTTTCATTAAAAGATAAATTATACTACTTCTTGAAAAAAGTTTAGTGTGTTGTCTAAATAGTGATGAGATATAAAATATATTAACGAGTTTAGTATGTTTCCTTAAATATTGATATAATATTATTTAATTACACATGATCAATGTGTCACCATAACAAGGAGATGTAATATAGCATCCCGCCTTTTTATCACATAAAATTTCATTACATTATACAAAACTGAGGATCTTTAAGGTTTAGTGTCTTGGAAACCAGGAACTTAAAACATGAAAACATAAAACATTCTTCTTAAACACTTGAAAGGCTTCTACTCATGTTCATCCTAGGTTAATTACTACATCTCATAACCTGGGGACATACATCAAATGAAAGGGTGAGCAGAAGGCCCAGTAAGGGAAACAAGGGAAACATTTAACATGTGAACTTGCGATACATCAACTATGTCATGAACAAGAACTTTAAGGCATGATAAAAAAATCATGTGGCATATCATAATAAAAATAAACTTTTTCATAACTTTAAGATGTGGCTACATCATTTAACATATAAAATCATGAACATATCACCAAGGTCCATCCCCAAGGTGTCATTTGAAAATTACCAAGGTTATTCACCAAGGTATCTTGAAAATTGTATTCTCTAGTGGTTACATCATTACCCAATGCATTGGAGCGCTATCAGGGTGCATCGTTAAATTTGCCTTTATTATCATGTGAGACAAATATATCATCATCAAACATTTCATAAATAACCCATATAGCATAAAATAAATGGTTTTCATTTCATAATCACAACGTTTTAAAAACTGCTTTAAAGACATGATCTTTACGTCACTTTAAAACCCACATAAAAGGAAGGTGGGTATCAGGTATGTAAATCCCAGAATTTAAAATAGAACATTTTGGTATATATGTGAATACCCCTTTAGAAGAAAAAGCTTGTAGTATTCACTTAATAATATAAAATAACTTTATAAAAAGAGAGAGACATTTTGAGACGGAAATTCTGCAGCATAACGGCTATGTTACGAGGTTTTAGAAGACATTAAAAAGAGAGGGAAAATGGGTCAAACTTTCATAAATGACCCATAAAACAGTAGATAGACAGAATAAGAAGGATACATGATCATGGTAATGAAATTTCACGGACATACCATTTGAAATGAAAAACATGGAAGGAAGACAAAAAATGGATTTCTCTTATGAAAGTCCGGCAGCCTAACGGCGTTACTTAAACTTCAACAAAAATGATTTGAAAAGATAAAATAGGGTCTCTCATCATGTGAAAATAAGAGTTCAGTATGATAGATATAGAGATAATTCCCCAACATAATTAAAAAGGAACTTGAAAGACTTGACATGAAAGTAGAACTTTGAAAAGAATGAGAAGGGTGAAAGACTCCCCTAAAACATTCGGCAGCCTAACGGTGCCACTTAAAACATCAAAATACTGAATTGAAGAGATCAAATGGGGTCTCTCATCATATGTTCATAAAAGATCAGTATGATAAATTTAGAGATCATACCCCAACATAATAAAAAGGAACATGAAATACTTTACATGAAAATAGATCTTGAAAAATGAGAAGGGAGAAAGAATCCGTTACAAAAATTTCGGCAGCCTAACGGCGCCATTTAAAACTTCATAAAACGAAATAATGAGAGTAAGAGGGGATCTCTCATTATATGAACATGAAAAGGGCAGTAAGATTAGTATAAAAGAACATCCTCCAACATAAGAACATGGATAATAAAAGGAATGACATAAAACAGATTACTTGAAATGAAAGAGAGAGGTCGAATCCCTTACCTTAAAACGTAACTCTTAAAACTCAAAGGTTGGGACCTTGAGGGCTTGGGGGAACCTTAGGAGGACTCCTTGGGAGGTAATGAGACCAGAACTTTGTTGGAGGAGAGTGGGGAGTCGAAAGGATGAGAGGATTTCTTGGTATTTATAGGGAAAGTGAGGGGACAAGGCATTAATGGCCAAGGGGCACCTCAAAAGTGGTTTTCTTAAAAGCATGGGCCCTCCCATGGTACTTCCCATGGAGTTAGGCCACATGGGGCCCCCAATACAATAATTCATCACCTTTGGCTGGCCATCCTTTAAAATATCTCATGACATCATCATGAAACAGTAATGAGATCATTAAACATACCGAAACCCTAAAACTGTATTTTTACTATTCACTGAAAATTCAACTTTCTCAGAAAAATCCCAAAATTTCACCATAACCAAATATCAATGCTCTGATTTCAAAAATGAACCCCATTTTATAAAAATAATTTTTTAAATATTTTTACTTTAATTTTTAAATAAATACACTATTCACCGAAAATTCATTTTTTCAGAAAAATCCCCAAAAATTACCATATCATAATATCGACGCTCTGAGTTCAAAAATGAAATCAATTTTATAAAAACAATTTTCTAAATATTTTTAATAAATTTTTTAATTAAAAAACACTATTCACCCGAAAAAACTAATACTTGAATAATAATTTATAAAACCGTTATTTAACCATTTTATTGAATCACATTACTTAATCAAGGTGCCTAGATTATATTAATACTTTCTTTAAGTGAGATTAATAATCCATTTGGACACATTACTAATCCTAATCATAAAATCACTATTCATAATTTACTATTCATCAAAAATCAAGTTGATCTTATTAGACTCTAAATTTTGTACTGAACATAATTGTAGAAGACCATTTTTTGAAAATCATTACACACTTTTAATTATTTAAGGTTTACATAAACATTTTTAAAATATCCTTTTTCTAAAATTTATCAAAAATATGCATACTATATTTATTCGGTCATTTAAAAATTCATAAACTTCATCATAATAAGAAATCCCAAATTTTTATTTAAAACAAAGGATTACACAAGGCAGTTACGGTCTCCTTACATATCCCCTTATCACACCAGTATAGGACCTAAGTGTAAGGTGTGCTAAGGTGAGAGAATCTGAGGGAGGCTCGACTAACATCGCACAAGTAGTAATTTCTATCATTTTGAACATCTCGCAGAGGCGATTTCGTTCTAGCTTCACACGATGAAGTTTGGCTTGGGTTTGGTCCAGAGCAAATCCCAATGGTGCTACCTCCTTCCCAAGTCCTGTTAGATGGGCTTCGATCGGTCCAAGACTACTGGTTGAGGCCATCGAATCTTCTTTCTATAATAATTAACCAAGATTACTTGTATTTAGAAAAAATAATCAAAACTTTTAGTTTCCAGCGGTCATATTGACCAATGGTAATATAACCGTCTAAACCCAACGGTCTCATTTTAATTATAATCATGTTATCAAATGAAACATTTTTGTTGGGTATAAAAATAAATAAAATAACACATAAATTGGGAAACAAGATTTATTCTAAATTTCGGGTCGTTACATTCTTCCCCCCTTAAGAAATTGCGTCCTCGCAATTTTTAAAATTGGGTTTTGAAATTTCATTGAAAGTACCACATCGGAAAAGGAGTCAGTAAAATTATTACTTTAAAAGAAACAAAGGAAAGTACAAAGGTCACCCGAGTTAACCCACACTAGGATTCCATGTAGGAAAACATGGACATGGAAGAAAAACAAAGGGTCAAGTTCTGGGGGAGAGTGATAGAGAACATGGTTAGGAGAAAGTTAACCATAAGAAAATCCCAAACTTATGATGTGTGTAAACGGTATTTGATTACCTAGTAGGAAATGTAAACCAACAACATTTTTGTTTTAAGTTCCTTTTCATAATTTTGAAGAATTCATTTACAACATAAAACAAAAACATAAGAAAATATACCTATCTTCATGTAGAGTTTCATCCTTTAATAAGTTTCTACCCAAAACTAATCTTTTCTCCAAGCTATGAGCATTCAAAACTACTTGGTCTCATCAAAACACAAGAATCATCTTCATAATCCACAAAAGATTAACTATCTATTTCTTATATCTTTAAACATTATCCCAAAAACAGAAAGGGTAAGGTAAAACAACTCTTCAAAAAAAATAAAGAATTCCATAATAATGGAAACTACTTTTAAATCTTCAAAGTTCCATGGTACTACCCAAAGTTAATCATAGACCATTCCATAAATAACGGTCCTTAAGATTCCTCAAAATAAACCAAACTAAGATTGAAACCCAAATACAAGAAGGATTTGATAACGTAGTCTTCCAAAATAAACTTCATTGTTCATCTCCAAACAACATCAAACACTCCTAACATCTTATAACAAAAGTAGCTATCCTAAACATATTTTACCCAAGATAGGTTAATCATTCCCATATGTAAACTAAATTACTATAAGTCCACCTTAAATTCATCGATTCTTCAAAATATAAGTCAACCTTACTCCTCAATGAAAATACCGTAGTAATATATTTACCTCGATCATATAGGGTCCCCAAAATAGTGAACGTCTTCCAAAATAATAATCATCTTTTAATCCCCTAATCATCTCTTTCATATTAATACGGAAATCGTCGCATTTCCTATCACATTGGTTGTTGGGACATGTTCTTCCATTTCCCACCATTAACTAAGAATAGAAAGTATAATTAGGGGATTAAATAATTAGCTAATAATCATGAAAAGGAACTTAAAGCATAAAAGGATAACTTGTAGAAGAAAAGTATACCCTAACTTGTGATCCCCTAGGTTCTCATCTAGGTTATCCATGATCATATATTCTTGTGTGAATCTTTATTTTATTTTATCTTTGTTCCTTTAACAATGGTTCATACTAAGCTTATGAATTTACCAAAGCATATCCCCCGGGAGTGTCATAACCAAGAGTGCAGCAAGGCCCATTGTCGTGTACCAGTTCCCGTTTGAGTCTAGCTCAAAGCGGTGTTTTCGGGTTTTACCCCTATGTAAATCTGTGCCAGAGCCACCTCTACCTGCTCGTATCCAGACAAGGATGTATTTGCTTGGCAACCCATTACTCATTACTCACCAAAATACAGGAAGATTTCCTATATATAATCTTTTCTATAGGATTCTTCCTAAAGTTTTCATATCCTAATTTCCACAAATAACTAAACCATCCTTTGATACCAACTATATCATCCCGCCTTTTATCACATAAACTTTCATTACATTATACAAAACTGAGGATCTTTAAGGTTTAGTGTCTTGGAAACCAGGAACTTAAAACATGAAAACATAAAACATTCTTCTTAAACACTTGAAGGGCTTCTCCTCATGTTCATCCTAGGTTCATTATTGCATCTCATAACCTGGGGACATACATCAAATGAAAGGGTGAGCAGAAGGCCCAGTAAGGGAAACAAGGGAAACATTTAACATGTGAACTTGCGATATATCAACTATGTCATGAACAAGAACTTTAAGGCATGATAAAAAAAATCATGTGGCATATCATAATAAAAATAACATTTTTAATAACTTTAAGATGTTGCTACATCATTTAACATAGAAAATCATGAACATATCACCAAGGTACATCCCCAAGGTGTCATTTGAAAATTACCAAGGTTATTCACCAAGGTATCGTGAAAATTTTAATCTCTAGTGGTTACATCATTACCCAATGCATTGCAACGCTATCAGGGCGCACCCTTAAATTTTCCTTTATTATCATGTGAGCCACATATATCATCATCAAAGATTTCATAAATAACCCATATAGCATAAAATAAATGGGTTTCATTTCATAATCACAACGTTTTAAAAACTGCTTTAAAGACATGATCTTTACGTCACTTTAAAACCCACTGAAAAGGAAGGTGGGTTTCATGTATGTAAATCCCAGAATTTAAAATAGAACATTTTGGTATATATGTGAATACCCCTTAAGAATAAATATCTTTGATTATTCACTTAATAATATAAAAGAACTTTAGAAAAATAGAGAGACATTTTGAGACGGAAATTCTGCAGCATAACGGCTATGTTAGGAGGTTTTAGACGACATTAAAAAGAGAGGGAAAATGGGTCAAACATTCATAAATGACCCATAAAATAGTAGATGGACAGAATAAGAAGGATAAATGATCATGGTAATGAAATTTCAAGGACATAACATTTGAAATGAAAAACATGGAAGGAAGACAAAAATTAGATTTCTCTTATGAAAGTTCGGCAGCCTAACGGCGTTACTTAAACTTCAACAAAAATGATTTGAAAAGATAAAATAGGGTCTCTCAACATGTGAACATAAGAGTTCAATATGATAGATATAGAGATAATTCCCCAATATAATTAAAAAGGAACTTGAAAGACTTGACATGAAAGTAGAACTTTGAAAAGAATGAGAAGGGTGAAAGAATCCCCTAAAAAATTCGGCAGCCTAACAGCGCCAATTAAAACTTCAAAATACTGAATTGAAGAGATAAAATGGGGTCTATCATCATATAATCATAAAATATCAGTATGATAAATTTATAGATCATACCCCAACATAATAAAAAGGAACTTGAAATACTGTACATGAAAATAGATCTTGAAAAATGAGAAGGGAGAAAGAATCAGTTACAAAAATTTTGGCAGCCTAACGACACCACTTAAAACTTCATAAAACGAAATAATGAGAGTAAGAGGGGATCTCTCATTATATGAACATGAAAAGGGACGTAACAGGAGTATAAAATAACATCCTCAAACATAAGAACATGGAGCATAAAAGGAATGACATAAAAGAGATTACTTGAAATGAAAGAGAGAGGTCGAATCCCTTACCTTAAAACGTAACTCTTAAAACTCAAAGGTTGGGACCTTGAGGGCTTGGGGGAACCTTGGGATGACTCCTTGGGAGGTAATGAGACCATAACTTCGTTGGGGGGGAGTGGGGAGTCCAAAGGATGAGAGGATTTCTTGGTATTTATAGGGAAAGTGAGGGGACAAGGCATTAATGGCCAAGGGACACCTCAAAAGTGGTTTTCTCAAAAGCATGGGCCCTCCCATGGTACTTTCCATGGATTTAGGACACATGGGGACCCTAATACAATAATTCATCACCATTGGCTAGCCATACCTTAAAATATCTCATGACATAATCATGACAAAGTTATGAGATCATTAAACATATTGAAACCCTAAAACTGTATTTTTACTATTCACTAAAAATTCAACTTTCTCAGAAAAATCCCAAAATTTCATCTTAACCAAATATCAATGCTCTGATTTCAAAAATGAACTCCATTTTATAAAAATAATTTTTTAAATATTTTTAATTTAATTTTTAAATAAATACACTATTCACCAAAAATTCATTTTTTCAGAGAAATCCCCAAAAATTACCATAACATAATATCGACGCTCTGAGTTCAAAAATGAAATCCATTTTATAAAAATAATTTTCTAAATATTTTTAATTATATTTTTAATTAAAAAACACTATTCACCTGAAAAAACTAATACTTGATTAATAATTTATGAAACCGTTATTTAACCATTTTATTGAATCACATTACTTAATCAAGGTGCCTTGATTATATTAACACTTTCTTTAAGTGATATTACTAATCCATTTGGACACATTACTAATCCTAATCATAAAATAACTATTCATAATTTACTATTCATCAAAAATCAAGTTGATCTTATTATACTCTAAATTTCGTACTGAACATAATTGTAGAAGACCATTTTTTAAAAATCATTACACATTTTTAATTATTTAAGGTTTACATAAACATTTTTAAAATATCTTTTTTCTAAAATTTATCAAAAATATGAATACTATATTTATCCGGTCATTTAAAAATTCATTAACTTCATCATAAGAAGAAATCCCAATGTTTATTTAAAACAAAGGATTACACAAGGCAGTTACGGTCTCCTTACATAGCCCCTTATCACACCAGCATAGGACCTAAGTGTAAGGTGTGCTAAGGTGAGATAATCTGAGGGAGGCTCAGCTAACATCGCACGAGTAGTAATTTCTATTAGTTTGAACTTCTCGCAGAGGCGATTCCGTTCTAGCTTCACACGATGAAGTTTGGCTTGGGTTTGGTCCAGAGCAAAGCCCAGTGGTGCTACCTCCTTCCCAAGTTCTGTTAGATGGGCTTCGATCGGTCCAAGACTACTGGGTGAGGCCATCGAATCATCTTTCTATAATAATAAACCAAGATTACTTGTATTTAGAGACAATAATCAAAACATTTATTTTCCAGCGGTCATATTGACCAATGGTCATATAACCGTCTAAACCCAATGGTCTCATTTTAATTATAATCATGTTATCAAATGAAACATTTTTGTTGAGTATAAAAATAAATAAAATAACACATAAAATTAGGAAACAAGATTTATTCAAAATTTCGGGTCGTTACATGTAATATTTCTAGTTAATATTGGTCTCTATATAAGGGATGAAATATGACTATTTTGTATAGTTATAGATTCATATTAACATTGGGATATCTAATAACATAACCTTAGTGAACCCACTATGTATCATAAGTCGTTTTTTTAATATGTTTGTTTTTATAAATTTTCTATATATTATTATATTGTTTTTCAAATATTTATTCTCAATGTGTGATTTATTTTCCTCCATTTTATACTCTATCTTATACTTGATTGGATGATATTACTATTACATTTATTAGATATATTCATTTATTCTCAGTTGTATATATTTTCATAATTTTTTTTGGTGCTAACATTTTAAATGTTTTTTTATGCCCATGTTTTTCATTATTTATAACACAATAATATTTCATTATAAAATATTTTTATTGAAATTTGGAGCTGATAATAAATATTGGCTTATTTTCCATCAAATTTTACTAGTTACTATTTTTTGAAATATGGTTTCTAAATTTCTTCATTACATAAAATGGAATTCCCTTGAAAAAAGTATGTGAATATGATATATTTAATAGAAATTTCATTTACCTTGAATATATATACATTTTGAAAAGGATTCATGTCAGTTGTTTAAAATTTAATTTATTTTTATGGTAGTATAATAATAAAAATTGAACGTGATTAAAAATGATTAATAATTTAACACTTATACATGGAGTGTAGTTATGTTTCCAACTATGTATTTTTTCTCAAACCTATATACATTTTAGGATTGATTATGGCATAAAAGTTGGTTATTGAGTTTTTAATGGTTTATGGTGATGGAGTTGTCAATGAGTAGATGCTGATTTTTGACAATCATGGTTGAGTCATTTTGGACTTTTTATCATATTATTATAATCCTATTTACAAATTATTGCATTTCATAAATATTGTTTTAGTCTATTTTAGTTTTTATCCATTTTTCTATTGAATTTTATCGGTGTTATCCAAAAATTAATTTTTATTCTTACTGGGATTATTTTTGTCTTGATTCATTTCGCATGGTTATGAATTTTTTAGTATCATTTTATTAATGAAACATGTTATATGGATAATGTGATCATCTAACCTTTTTTTTGTTATCCAAAAATTCTTAGTCAATTACCAATGTTATTCTTTTTTACATAGGGGAGTCCATTCCTATTTGACTTAGTATGTTACCAAGGAAATAGTTTATAACCCATGGAGATTTGGGGGGGACTCATTAATATTCAAGTACTATCATAGGTTCTTAAACTAATGCTGACCCAGGATGGTTCTAAAAAATCATATCAATGTTTGGATTTATTTATTTTTATTCGAGAAATGAAGGTAGAGAATATATAAGATTGTTAAAACTCAATAAGTACACAAAAAAATTGTTTTGAAAACACATTTAGTAATAAAACAAAAGATTTTAGAGGATGCCAAGAAAGTGTAATTCTAGTTTCAGGTCTAATTTTTCCTTCTTTATCAGTACTGTTCCATCTTTGAGATAATTTTTATGATGACCCCATAATATTTATGGTCATGGTACATGGGCTACAAACTATTCACTCGTGAAATTTATTTGGGAAGGATGTGGTTTTGCTAATTGTTTCCTATTTAAGTAAATTATTATCTTCTTTATTGATATTACCGAAGGAAATTGATTGAAATTAATGATGTTCATATAATATCATGTTCCTTTAACCCTAGTTTTTTTGAAATTTATGATGAATTGTGATGATTTTATAAGGGTATTTTTTCGTTCAATTATGTTTAGCCTCGATTCTTATGTTATAACCCTTGGTTATTTTTTTATACATAAAAATATCGAAATATTTTTTTTTAAAATTTATAAGTGTTCTAATGTGAAAACGAGTGGTCCATTATATTATTTGTTGGATTTAAATTGATTATTTACATTAATAAAATGTTTCATAACATAAAAAATATTATTAATGTGGTATTTTTATTTGAATGTCAAAATTTGATAATACTTGGTATTTAAATTAGTGGTTTTTCATTATTATCAATTTTAAAATGTTTTAAATTGGATGAGAAATGTTTTCACTAAACATGAAAAATATTTAAAGTCATATTTTTTTATTGATAAATGGTCTGGGAATTAGAACCATTATTTTTATATGTGAACTACCATCTATGTTTAATTTATGGATATAAAATGATTTTTTGTGGTAGGAGCCTGTAAATTAAATAACATGACTAACATCAATTTAGTCAATGCTCGATAAGTTTCGTAGCTTGAGTCAAATAACTAATTCTAGTGGAAAACAAAATAGAATGATGTTTTTGGTTCATCTTATACATCGGTATGTTTGAAATAACGATCATTTATATTTTTATCATTAATATGATTTGAAGTGATTAGTTTTTTTTCATAATGATTTCACTATAAATACAATAATGTTTATATGACTAGTTATTGACATGAGTTTCTATGATTTTATGTTTTTATAAAATTATATTTTTTAAGTGAGTAATAACATTATATTGGGTATTGAAAAGGGAATTTTATTTCTATTATGGATATTTTTATTTTTTATTATTATAAGATATTTAATAAATATTTTCACTTTAATATAATTCTTTTGGGTTATTCTATCGTATACTTTAAAATAATTAAAATATTTTTCTTTAATGGAATATAAATTATACATTAGGTTTTTCTACATCACATTTCTAATAGAGATATTTTATATGTATAAAATAATTTATATTATCATGGTTAAAATAATTTTATTATGTATCATGATTAAGAGAATATTTTCATTTTAGTTTCTTCCTTTGTTTTTGATTTTCTTTCTCTCTTGAGGAGTTTTCATTGTTCTAGTCAACATTTTGGCCATATTTGGGTTTAAAGTATGGAGAATTTTTCTTAGTAGGGAGAATACTACCTATGTATAAAGTATTGTGGAAGAGGTTTATGGTTCTTGGAGAAAATATCACTACAATATAAATTATAACTTTTCAGTTATGTTTCCCCCAATAGAATTCTGGATGAATTTTTTGGGAATGGAATGTTTTTATTGTAGATAGGTTGTAAAGAACCAATTTATTATAGGTTGGTTAATTTTATTGAAAATGTGAATGAATTATATTTAAATAATATTTTTATAAAATTTAAAATATTAATTTCAGTCTAATTAAGTTTTTATAGTTGATTGGTTTTTAATTTTAACACTATAACATTATTAGCCTTTACTAGCAGTTTTTTTTGCGACAGTTTAATAAACCACAACTAAATGTTTTTTAAATAAATTAGCAGCAATTTTTAATAAATCACCACAAAACGTGTTTTTTACAGTTGTGAAACATCTACCCCCAACTCCCCAGGCACCCCAACCCCCTTGACCCCCACAACCCCACGAAATGCTGGGACCTCGGTGAACCGCGTGACCACGGTGACCCCCCGAAGCCCTCACCGAGCCTTGATACCCCTCATTGTGCCTCTCTGCCCATCGCAACCCCTCGAAGCCCAAGGAACCCATGACCCCGGTGACCCCTGCAACCCTGATGACCCACTTAATCTAATGATGTGTCTCACTGCCCCTCGCTACACCTCTCCTTCCATCGCTTCCCCTAACCGCGCCTCGTGGCCCCATCACCTTCTCTATTTTCTAAATTATTTCTAAAAACATTAAATGTGATGTAACATAATTTCATATGTTTAAAATTTTTTAGATGTTTTTTTAAAGTGGATTGTTAAAAGAAATAATATGTTTTAATGGGTTGTGAAATGATATTGATTATAAACCAACAACATTATTGATATAGATACAATTTATGTTATACTTATATAAATTGCATTCCAAATCATATGATATGATACAGTTATGGTTCCCATCAGAAGGAATAATATGATCATGTTATTAGTCTTTATATCTTTATTATATTCCATATCATGTATTTTATATGGATTTATCTATAGTTCAGTCATTTAAACATTTAGTTATTTTTTACAATGATATTTTTGGGATCATAATGAATGTTTAATGTGTCAAACAATCATACTCATATTGTAATGATAGTTCGCAAGGGAACTATATGAGTAATAAATAAATTTGGGATTAAATATATATTGTTTAATTTTATGAATTTCTTATAAATTAAGAATTTATATATGTTAATGTGAATGAATCTTTATTATCCCTCTCAAAACAAAAAAAATATATGTAGTAATGAAATCAAAATCATACTAGAAAAAATATGTTGACAAGTTTTTTCACTAAATTAGAAGAATACAAAATTTGGATGATGCTAATATGTAATGAGCAATGTTATATATGCATGAGAAAGAATATTATAGTATATCGATTAGGTTACATTAATCATTAGAATTTTTTGGGAGTCCCACCCATTTATATCAGCACCACTCTTGCAATACATTATTATCTCATGGTTTCATTTAATTTTTGTGATATTAAAGTTGAATAAGAAACAAAATTGTTAACATATTGGTTTTTAACATATAGTAAATGGATATATTAATGGAATTAATTATAAAATATGAGTAGGATGTAAATAAAAAATGTATATGTATTTATATAACCACCAAATAATTTAAAATCAACCGTGGATACAAAAACAAATCCTCGTCAATATTATAACTCTTATTTTTTTTTATACAGATGTTTTTTATCTCTATATTCTTTTATAGATATTTTTTATTTTCATGATTTGGTTTTCTTATGGGTGGGTTCACTATTTACCATATGTATTTATATATAAAAACCTTATTTAACATATTTATATATATTTTTAACTAGTATATGTGAATCTCATTCTCTGTTTAGTAATAGTTATATGTTTTAATTTTTTTTAAAATTTTGTAGGAACATTGTGATATACATGGATAAAATATGGAACACATTGTCGAAGAACACACCTTAGTATACTAAGGATTTGAAGGAGTTTTTATATTTTCCAATTTACAATTGATCTATTTAAGGAAGAATAATATTTCCATGTCCTAAATGTAAATATAGAATATGGTTGAAGAGAGATGACGTTTGTGAACATTTAATATTGAAGCGATCCTCTACTCCATATTTTTGTTGGATTTGGAACGGGGAATTGAACATTACAGAAAGATTTAGCACAGATGTCAATCCATAGAATGAGATCCCAACATCATCGATAATGGAAAATGAAATACAAAACCATATAAATGATGCATTCGTAATTGCAATGCCCCTCTATCAATATCAAAACATATCAAAACCACCAGATTAGGGTGCTACAAATAGTAATGTGAACAGTGATGTGTTTGAGATTGTAGGAAAACCAGATCAAGATTGTAAAATATCATTGGATCCTCCTCTTCATTTTGTGGAGACTTATATAATAGAAAACATCACTAAAGAAAATATGTTTAATAGTTTAGTTGATGATGGAAATCAAGATTTGTATTGTGGATGTTTGAAATATTCCAAACTTTCTTTTCTACTGTAGTTTTACCATATCAAATGTCTATATGGAACTAAAAATAAGGAAATGTATATGATATTGGAATTGTTTCATGATTCATTTTCTGAATCAAAAATCTCTGAGTATTTTTATGATATGAAAAAAGTTGTTAATAGGCACGGTCTGAATTTAAAAAAATTACATGTGTGTCTCAATGAATGTATGATTTATTAGAGAGAGGATTTAAGTAAATATTATTGAAAAATGATCATATTCTAGATGGTATTCAATGGGTGATGTTGGAAGTTGAATCAAAATATTATCATGAAGAAGAAAAAAAGGAACACACATACAAAGTTTTTCATCACTTTCCTTTAAATCCTTGATTGAAAAGATAACTCATGTCATCAAAAACTACCAAACACATGATGTATAATTATATAGATAATAATAATGATGGGTTAATGCGACATCCAGGATATTCACAATCATGGAAGACATTTGATTCATTACATCCATATTTCTCAGCTGATCCTAGGAATGTTCAACTGCGATTGGATACTGATGGATTTAACCAAATTGGAACTTTGAGTACCAGTTATAGAATTTGGCCAATTGTTTTGATGCCTTGAAATATGCCTTCATGGATGTGTATGAAACAAACATATTTTATCATTTTTATAATTATTCCTAGAAAAAAATGATTTTAAATTATATTGATGTATACTTTCATCATTTAAGTGATGAATTACTGGAGTTATAGAGAAACGAGGTTGAGAAATATTATACTTCTCCTAAACCAATGTTCAAAATGCACGTTAATTTAATGTTGACCATTTGTGACTTCCTTGGATGTGAGAATTTATCTAGTTTGAACACTTATGTGGGATTTTGTTATCATGTTTGTAACATTGATTTTGAGCCCAAACGCCTACCTCACATTTGAAAATGGTTCTTCATATTCCATCAAATATTTCTTGATTCATATCATAGATTTTTGTTGAACATGTCAAAATTTGATGATTTCATTGATCATAGACCACCTCTAATGTTGTTAACTAGTTATGCAGTATTGGATCAACTTGGAAATGTTGAAATAGAATTTTGAATAGTTTAGTATTTTAATGATAATGGGAAACAAGTTCTAAGTGCATCTTTATATGAAATTGGAATGCAACAATAGAAGAAAAAAAGTATATTCTTTAAAATTCTATATTGGGAATTTAATTTTTTGCGGCATAATCTTGATGTGATACATATTGAGAATAATGTATACGCTAATTTGATCTTCACATTTCTTAATAAGCTTGGAAATTATAAGTATCATATCAATGCTGATAAATACTTACATGTAATGAATAAAAAACATGATCTCTGGCCAGACGAGAATGAAAAGTATGCTTTAGAAATTTTTGCAATGAAAAATAGGGATACATATACATTTTGTCAAATTTTAAACCATGTGAAGGTATCTTATTGGTATTCATGGAACATATTTAGGTGTGTTGACTTAAATATTTGTAGGTTACATGGATTGAAAATTCATGATTTATATATTTTGTTACAATAGTTACTACCATTGGAATTGCGTACATTATTACCTGAAAAAGATGCTAATGTTGTAATCCAATTCTGTACATTTTTCAGAAAACTATGTGAGAAACATCTATATCCATTTGATCTTTACAACCTTCTGGAGAGGTCTTTATTGAAACTTTTGTAATGGAGATGGTATTTCCTCCGTTATTTTTTACTATCATGTTTCATTTAACTATGCATTCGGTTGAGGAAGAAAAATTAGGAGCCTCTGTACATTATCGATGGACGTATCCAATTTAGAGGTACTTTAATTATATGTTTTTTAGTTATGTAAACAATTACTGACCCTTAATTAAATGCATTAGTTTTTTTTATTTTATTTCACATATATATTGGGCATTTGAAATCATACGTGAGAAATAAAGCTCAACCAGAAGGCTATATTACCGAAGACTATTTGGAAGATGAGTTTCTTAACTTTTGTTCAAGATACTTGAATGATATTGAGACAATATTTAATTTAGTTGTACATGTTGATGACACGTTGAATCAATCTCAAAAACATGGGAAATCCAAAATATTTCTTTCTATATGTCGATCAGTTGGGAAGACCTAAAATGTTACACTGATAGAAATGGAATTATTACAGGCACATAGATATGTTCTTCTAAATAGTGAAATTGCAGATCCATTAATTAAAGAGTTGAGGATACATAAAAAGATAAATGGGAGGCCAAACATGAAATGGGAAAATTCTAATGAAAAGCTGTTAATCTATATCTTGTAGAATTGTTTGAACGATGTGTAAGTTCATAAATATTGCAAAAAATACATATATTATATGGAAAATATATTTTGTAAATATAATAATGTATATTTCTTTATTTAGATCATGAATACTGATACTCGAGCATAGTTTTCAGAATATTTGAATTTTCTTTCTCAATGGCCTCTAAAACAAGTTAGAATGTTCTATGATTACAATATAAATGGCATTAAATTTCGTATAGTCGATCAAGGAGGGGACTTGAAAACACATAATATTGGTATATTTTCATTTTATTAAGTAGGATTATATGGAAATCTTACTATAATATTGAATTAAAATATCACCTGCATTTTTAAGTTGTTTTATTCAAATCTAATTGTGTTGATATTATCAGAGGTTTTAAAAGAGATTCCTTACAATTTACTTCTGTGAACGTCTCTCAATTAATGGATGTTGGTGATCATGAACTTCATGATCTATATATCTTATCATTAGAAGAGAAAATGGTACATTATTTGAATGATTTTCTCGATAAAGGGTGGAGTTTAGTTGCTCAAGTAAAACAAATAGATTTTTCTGATGGGTGATGAAGTGGAAGATTTGACCTCTGACATTGAATCTCATCAACATCAAGAAGTATACTTTTTTGTCTATCATGATACTGAAGATATTAGCCTAGAAAGTATGGATGAAGTGGATGAAGAAATGGAGTATTAAACCACCATGATTGAAGGGGAAAATGATTGTATATAGACTAATGCATTCATTTAGAAACCACTTATTTCATTTGTGTAATCTTTCATTATCATTTCTATGTATATTTTTTTAGTATTGTGCATATGTTATTATTTTTAAATTTTTTCTGTGTATGTTTTTTAAATATATGTTCTCAACATAATTTTTTATTAAATGGAAGGAATTCCAAGGAGGAAGTGTTATACTATTTCATCGACCACTACAATAGATGATGATCCATATATCTCCCTCCCTTCAGCATATGAGCCACTATCCATTTTCCCCCACACACTATCTCCCACTGCACCATCTCTCACACCCTATGTGAGAATCCCTTCATTAGATCAGTCAATGCCTCCCCCTTCAGGATCCTCAGTAGTTTGGGAGTGGCATGCCACTTCTAGTTCCTCGCAAGGATACTAGAGGTTGGAAATTATAGTAACAATTTTTAATATGAATAAATGTATTGTAATTTTTTTATAATAACTGTTTATTCATTAAATATGGAATCAATGAAAGCATGGAGAAACATATAAAATGTTCAGATATATGGAATATTTTCAGAGAGAAGATATTTGTCCCATTTAATTCATATGGGGTCCCTATAGATGGCGTCATAGGATTACTTAGCCAGATTCTAGGCTAGCTGGCCGTGAAGCCGGTTTCCCTTCTTATTTTGTATGATGATTGGATTTATATGCCTTCAACATGGAAAAATTATGTTTTTGATTCCCAACTAAAGTAATTTTATTACATTATGGTGTAATTGAATTTCATGTTATTAAAATACAATATTTTGAATATGATTTCTACGTACAGATGTTTTTACAATTTACGGTTGCTGATATGCTGGCATGAAATTGGAAATTGAAAAATCTGGTCAAGAAATTGAAATAATTTAAATGGACATTGTGTAGTGATGTCAACAATACTTCATTGACCTCACAACAGATGTATGACAAGCTATATGACGGGGTACCCCAAGATAAACAGAATGTTTTTTATTATAGACATCACGATGAGAAGCATATGGAATTTAAATATATATTATTATATTAATATCATTTTATTTTTATACATGTATATGAAGAGGATATGACATTGAATACATTAGTATAAAATTTTATTATATTTATTTCCGGATCTTTCAAGGAAGAATTCATATAGCCAAGCTAAGCAATTCATCCCTCACACGGCATGGTCAACGAGTTTTTCTAAAAGATGAATAGTTCTGGTAATATTTTCATCAGTTTAAATATTTATAATAAAAATATTGTCTATTTAATATATTAAATTTTTTATTTATCTTTTTTAATGCAGTCACACAGTTTAGGGCACCAAGAATCCCGAACCGAATTGTGGTTTAATGTACACAAAAAATCTGATGGATGTTTTTTTAATGAGCCTTCCAAAGAAGTAGGGTTATTAACTCATTATTCAATATAATAACTTATTATCAGTTTTTACTATGTTAATTTATATTTATTATAATATTACTAATATTTTATTTATTGCTAAAAATTAATGAAATATGGGATTCCAATCCAGTTTAGTCCTACTCAGTCTCCCTGGATGACCCAGTTGCTAATGTTCTTGGAAAGTAGCATCATGGTACAGTGCACGAGATGGGTTTGGGACATGTACCATCTGAGGTATTTGGCATGACACTAGGGATTGTAGTTGTATCTACTTCTAGTTATATTTATTCCATAACTCTAGATACGTAGAGAGATATTGTTTCTCTATGAAACAATGTTCAAGAACAGGGGGATCAGGTGGCTGGTTTGCAGAATGCATTGATTGATTTATATCAGAAGATGACTGGATCTTCCCCTAGTGGAATTTCATAGACTAGTTGTGAGAAGGTAAATCCCAAATATTCAAAATCATTTAGTTTGAAAATATTTATGTGTTTTATTCTTAAATATAAATATGCAACAGTATTTAATTTTCAATATAATGTTCTTACAGGGGGTAGCAGGAATTAGAGATGGAGGTGGAGAGGGTGATGAGATGGGTTCATCATCGGATAGTGATTAGTTGTATTTTTGATATGGGGGAAAATATAGTAAAAGTAGGTTTGTATATGTATCATGTGTGGCATAGAGTTTCCACCAAACATTTACATGACCTAACAATTTCTTAATTTCTCATGTTTCCTTTTATGTATTATAAACCCACTCTTCCATATACACTAGGAATTTAGAATCCTTATGTTGTATTAATGGATATTAAAATTTATGAATAATATAATAATGGGTAAAAATATCTAGGTTATTATATCTATTGTGTAGATGATCAGGAGAAGGTTAGGTGCTATTTCTAAAGTCATTAAAATGACTTCAGGTATATTTACAGCCTTCATCGACTTCCCACATGAAATATTCTATGTTTCTTTACTGTCATGAATAATGTTTTATGATTAATTTTTCCAAAATTTATTAGTTTTGTTACCCAAGGATGAATGATAAACTTTTTTGTTGATTTTCTTGAAAATATATAGTATTGTAACTCCCTTCAAATTTTTTTTCGTGGATAGACCATCTTTCTTAAAATTTTATAGTATTCTCTTCCCATGTTTTATAGTTGTCATGTGATCACTCCCACTTATGATTTCCTCTTATTCAAAATTTTTTTGATATGAATTTACAAATATCTGTTGAACAATTGAGTGTCTTCATCCTATTAAGGTAGAGGGATTTTCTACATCATTAGTAGAAGAATAAACTACCATCACTTATCCTTATAAACTATAAAAAACATATATATCATTCTATTGTGGAAAAAAATCTTCTATAATCAATTGTGGAATCTTTCTAATTTTCCTCTTCTCTTTATTTTACATATTTATCAATGTTATAGAAGAAAATAAATTTTGATCAAAGTCAATTCATTCTTATCTAAAACGAAAATTCATCATAAATAATGAAAGAATATTAAAATATTTAAAAGGGAATAAACTTCCAACAAATAACCCAATTATATATGAACCTCTACTCTAATACCAATTTATAGGATCCAAGGAGGGATATGGTCAATACTGAGAGGGGGTTAAATTAGTGTTGGAATCCAATTAATAATTTTTTATTCCAATTAAATTTTACATTGTCACATTTAGGTGAGTGATTCTATTATTCTCTCACTAACTTTATATTTTTTTATTTCAATAAACATTACCCAATACACACACTCAATAAACACAAATATTTACAAGTTTCACCTTTCAAAACAAAAGGCTAGTCCTTTCCATGATCTAGAATTTCACCATGATTATATGATCCACCAGCGTCATGTTGTAACATCCCAGGTAAATAATGAGTAAGACATTTTCATATTTATTAATATTTGTAAATTAAATATTAATTTTACTTTAAAAGGAATACTATGTTCGATAGCATACCCAATACGCAACAACGGGTTTCTTTGAAATCTTACGTGTCACACAACGTTGGGTCATACCAAAAAATAATAATATAATATTATTTTAAATAGTAGTTAATGCCTTGCCGTTTTAATGGTTGGAATGAATAGAACTAACTACAATATGATTATACATGTTTGTTAAATGCTTTTACATTTATCCAATAAATTCTAGAGCCTTAAAATAAGAAAGAATCTAATTTTAAGCATAAATACTCTAATATTCTTTAAAAGGTCGATTTTCCACCTTTTAATGTATAACCCTATTTAAATGAATTTTTGTTCACTTTAATATGTTACATTTTACAAAATAAAATTATTATTTAGAATTGGGACAACTAATTTTACTTTGGGTAAAATTTTGGTATTTTTCTAATAATATCCATTTTTTGATGAATAGTGAAACCACTTAGTAGTAGTTAAAAAACTAACTTTTCCATTTAAATGAATTTAAACCACTTATATTAATTTAATTTTGAAAATTTGAGATACATGTTTGTTATTAGTAATATGAATGTGGTTCAATAAGATGAAAGTTTTTGTTGGTGAATAGTAACTTTTGACTTTTATTTACCACGGTTAATGGTAAATTGGGTAATTCAAGGTAAAAAGAATATTATAATAATAAAAAATTACCTTAACACTTGTGTTAACCTTATTTTTTGAGTCATGGCCAACCATGGGCATCCTTGGGACAATTTAGGGACCCCATGGAGCCACTTAAGAGTGATAATGACACTTTTTTTAATTAACTTAAAGTAAATGCAAAAATGACAAAAACAAATATATTTTAAATATTAATTTTTACACGGGGTTATATAAGTTATATTTTAGAACATAAATATTAATTTTAAATATAAAAATATTTCATACATAATGGTATTTTTCTATATTTTTTGGACACCAAATAAATTAAATTTTTTATGACACAAAAATGATGTAGTATTTACCTCATTAATAAATGACTTAAATAAATAATATTATAAATATTAAAATAACATACAAAACCTGTCCAATTATTATAGGATGAATTTATTTTAACCATGAGTCATCATATCTTTGATCTTAATTATTTTTTGACCTTTTGAAACCGAATATAAGTTTATAATAAAATAACATTTTCAAACTTCCCTAAAGAGCCCCTCCTCTCCCTTATAAAAGGACACCACTTATAAACAATTCATCATACCTCTCAAGCCCCTTGGATCATCTAAACCCTACCCAAATAACCTCTAAATATCCCTATCTTTCTCCAATAATCCTTACCTTAAGCATAAGGAACTTCAAGAAGTCCTTTTGGTTCAAACCAAATGGAGTTATCCGAATTAAAGGTAACGATTTATCTTAAATTCTTTTCATTTATTTTACTTATCCAACCCCTAAAATCTTTTTATTACTTTCTTTAATAACAAAAAAAGTATCATAAATATAATTTTATGTTTTTATTAGAATTATTAGAACTACACTTACACACACCTTCATCTAATTGGTAAAGAACATACTATTTCTGTGGATGGAAAACTAACGACTCACGAAACGATGCTCGTTCAATTATCACCTACCACCTATCATGGTGGCCACTAAGATGGAAATGTATTTATATATAATATATAATATCTTTATTTTTTCTTTATGCTTCTGTATTTTTAATTTATATCATACCTTTATGGTTTCCATTATGGGTAAACATGATAATTTCATTTGAGGAAATGCGGACTACTGCCCCCTCAAAGTGATATGACTCGTTCATACCATACCTGGGATGTATAAAGAATGTATTTAATGAAGTTATATATTATAATATACTGGAATTATAATATACCTATTTATCATTAATTTTTCATTCCTTTAAAATATGAAATAGAAATGAAAGTAGTGTTCATGCGTATGCACGACATAGCGTCTCCATGAACGGTGCATTTCATTTCTTATCTCCAAATGTTATGTACTATAATAAATAAATATATATAAAAGATATATATTATATATATGATATCTAAATATGGGATATAATTCGGGATATAGTGTAATTTTTGACCACATGAACAAATTGTAATTATAACAAGTTCATTTTTTACTCAAGTTCCGAACATCGACAAAATGTCAAATACGAACTCAAATAATTAAGTAATTTTTATTTAAAGTTAACAAGTGATATAAAAGGAATAATAAATTTGAAAAAGGTTCTTAATCAAGTATAAATTAACTTAAGTTTATTATTCTGGAAGAACAAGGAACAAACAAGTCAAGTTGGACATGAGGTAAGGGGTTTCTTATCTCACTTTTAATTCCGTGAGATTTCCATTGTTAGCCACTAATTTATTTCATGTGGTGTATTAAGTACTGCCATTTTATATATATTATAATGATAATATTTATATTCTTGTTATTATATGAATATTTTTGTGGTTGTTAACTTTTGTTCAAACGAATCGATTTACTACAACGTGGTAATGGATTTTCATCTCACTTTTTATTCCCGTGAGATTCCTGCTATATTTGCCACTATATCATTTTATGTGGTGTATGTACTGCCCATGAGTGTATTAATTGTCTAATATACTCCAATTTATGGGTATTTACATCTTCATTTTATGATCTTTCTTTCATGGGTTGTATGTTTCATAAGTTACCGAATTGGTAAGGGAACCTTTTAACCCAATTTCCATTCCTTGGGTAAATCTTATAATTCTTAATTATTTCATGCTATAATTATGTGTGGAATCACTATTTAATTATTTATGTTTTAATTTCCACTCCCCTTTATGTGGATATAATTTTGATACACATAATCACTCTATTGATAAATTATCAAGTCATCAATATTAATTTGATAAGATTAATTTTAACTCAATTTCCATTCATTGAGTTAAACATCTAAGTCATTGGTTTTGTCTTAAAAAGAACATGTGTGAATTTGTTATGATTTATTTACACTGAATATCCAATAATATTGAGAGTACTTATATTTTTCACACATTATTATGTAAATTATTTATCCTTAATCTAAGGATACAATTTTTATAAGCGATTTTGTCTCAATTTACATTTCATTGAGACATCATTGTCATTATGCACCAATTCACTTTTATACGATGTATATACTATCCTTTGTCATATTATATCATGAATACCTTTATTCTCATGATAATATTAAGTTCTTATTAAATTTTATTCCTCAATTATTTGTATTCAAGCATCTCTCATTTTGTTAAAAACTCTTTAACTAAAATATCATTTTAAATGTTTATAATATTTATTCTTTTAAATATTTCTCATTTGTGTCCATGTTTTAAAAATTCTTTTTAGGATTTATTTATATATAAATTAATGTTTTCAAATTATAATTCATTTAAAAGATTAAAATTTGTATGTGTCACTTTGATTCAAAAATCTCTTTATTAAATTTTTTAAATGGTTTTGAAAATGATTTGATAAAGCATTGTTTATTTAAATATCTTGATTTGATATATTGTGATTAGATTGTGGAAATGTTATCTTTCCTTTATGATTGTGTTATGTGTCATGAATATGTTATGGTTATTGGGCATTTTTTGTGTATATGGGTGGTTCTGTGATAATCCTAGGGTGGGTGAGCTCGAGATAGATCTCCAATGCATTGGGTAAAATGAAAAAGGTAAATGTTAATGATTCTCCTAAGAGATTTGGGGAATATACTGTGATGGGTATTCCAAATCTGACTCCCCTTGTAGCTGTGATAGCTACAATTTAATAATGTTATGAATTCCATAAGTTACCTTTATGATTTATGATTTGTGTGTGTTGTTAATAAATCTTATGATTTCATAAGGTATGTTATTATTGAAAAGTATTGTTTCATTGATTTGTATTTAATGATGGGATATTGTTTTCCTTCCTTATTTAATAACCCTTATTGAGCTTTTTATGCTCATCCCACATTTTTGAAATGTTTTCCAGAGGACTTAAATATGAATAGGGTCAAAGATGGGATCAAGGTAAAGTCATGTTGTCTTAAACATTTAACTAGACATGTTTCTATTTAAGATTTTTTATTTTATGAAAGAAATGGATACTAAGTAGTAGTGTCAACATCTACTTTTCAAGTTGATATGTAATAGTATTAGCCTAATTCTCTAAAACTCTAAACCTAAAAAGAACCTCAATGTGAATTATTCATTTAATTTTGGATTATGTAATTTTTAAGGCTGGGCCCTTATAGTTGGCATCGAAGGTTGATTTAGATAAGTTTAGAGGTTAGGGTGTTATTTAAGAATAAGTGACATAACAATAATGTTTATCATGTTAGAAAGAGTCATGGTTGTTTTAGATAAATCCAATGGGTTTAAGATAAAAAGAATAAGTATATCTTAGTGTTTACCCTCCTCATAAGATAATATATGATGATTTTATGAATAAACCCACACTGACCTTTTTTGTTTTAGTAAATGGTTGGATCTAGCTGGAACCAACGTAACAATAGATGTGAAAGAAACTGTAGTGGTTTTCTTAATGAGATACCGCATGAAATGGGAGCTACAATGAGAACTCTTGTGGTTAAAATATGTTATGGTTTTTTTGAGGAATTTATCTCATTTATTGGAATGTTATAAAATTATATTATTTTAGAAAAAGGATAACCTGCAGGAAGGGTGAAAACCTGTCGCATCCGGCAAGGCTATAGGAATAAATCCCACAACCAAAGGGTGACAAGGGCGCATCGATTACCACTAGCCTACGTGAAGTCCCTGGTTAGTATAAATAATTATTATTATTTAGATAAATTATTTTATGGATCAAGAATAAGTTGATCTTATGTTTTATCAAATGGATATCCTTATTATAAAAATGATTTTATGATTAAGTGATAAATTTTATTTTGGAAGACGTTCTCTCTTTTGGGGAATAGTATATACCTAAGGAAAATAGAATACTATGGGATTTAATTTGTGGAGTAATGGTTGAAATATTATTTTTGGAGGAATATATGTTTTATTTTGGAAATATGGCAATTCAGGTTATTTATGGAAATGATTAACCTATTATACAGAATATGTGATTAGGTTAATTACACTTCAGTATGAGACTTTAAGATTAGTCAATGTTTTTAGAGATAAATGTTAATATTTTTATAGAAGACTACGTGATCAAATCCTTTTGAAATTTTGGGTTTCAATCATAGTTTTGGTTACATTAAATAATTTATGGACCATTGTTTATTGAATGGTCTTTGTTCAACTTTGGGTATTGTTACAAAAAATTTGGAGATTAAGGGTAGTTTTTATTTATGTAAAATTTTATCCTTTTGGGGGATTATTTGATATTTTACTAAATGTTTTGGTTTTGGTTGATTTCTAAAGATAGGGGAAATATATAGTTAATATTTTTTGGATTATGTGATACTCTAGAAGTTTATTCTAGCACATTTAATGTGACCAAGTCAGTTTGAATACTCGTCATTTGGAGAAAAGATGCGTTTGTGGTAGAAATTTATTAATGGATGAAAGTCTACATGACAAGTATGTATGTTTCCTTATGTTTTTCGTTAATCTCATAAATAAATTCATCAAATTTATGAAAAGTAAATTAAAACAAAAACTTTTTCTGTTAAATTTTCCGATTGGGGAATCAAAGACTGTTTAAACCATTACATGTTTGTGATTTTCCAGTGGTTAACTTTCTCCGAACCTTGTTTTCTTTCACACTCCATCAGAACTCAATGGTTTGTTTTCTCTTCCATATACAAGTTTTCTTACATGAAATCCTTGTATGGGATTATCTTGGGTGACCTTTGTACTTATCTTTCTTTCTTATAAAGTGATATATTTATTGAATCTTTTTCTGATGTGGGACTTTCAATTATGTTTTCAAGCCCAGTTTTAAAATTGCGAGGATGCAATTTCCAAAAGGGGGAAGTATGTAACATCAAAGGTAAATAATGAGTAATGTAACATCCCAGGTAAATAATGAGTAAGACCTTTTCATATTTATTAATATTTTTGAATTAAATATTAATTTTACTTTAAATGGTATGATGTGTTTGATAGCGTACCCGATACGCAACAACGATTTTCTTTGATATCTTATGTTTCACACAATGTTGGGTCATACTGAAAAATAATAATATAATATTATTTTAAATTGTAATTAATGCCTAGACGTTGTAATGGAGGGAATGAACGAACTAACTGCAATATGATTATACATGTTTGTTAAATGTTTTTAAATTTATCCAATAAATTCTAGAGCCTTAAAATAAGAAAGAATCTAATTTTAAGCATAAATACTCTAATATTCCTTAAAAGGTCGATTTACATCCTTTTAATGGTGAACCCTCTTTAAATCTAGTTTTGGACACTTTTATATGTTCCATTTTACAAAATAAAATTTTCTTTAGAATTGGGACATCAAAATTTACTTTGGGTAAAATTTTGGTATTTTTATGATAAAATTCATTTTTTAATGAATAGTGAAACCACTTAGTAGTAATTAAAAATACTATATTTTTCATTTAAATGAAATTTTACTGCTTATTTGAATTGAATTTTGAAAATTGTACATATATGGTTTTTACTAGTAAGAAAAATGTGGTTCAATAAGATGAAAATAATTTTTTGGTGAATAGTAACTTTCGACTTTTATTTACCGCAGTTAAAGGTAAATAGGGTAATTTAAGCTAAAAATTATATTATAATAATAAAAAATTGCCTTAACACTTTTCCTAAGCTTATTTGTTGACTCATGTCTAACCATGGTCATCCTTGGGTCAATTTTAGGACCCCATGGATCCACTTAAGAGTGATAATGACACTTTATTTTAATTAACTTTAAGTAAAGGAAAAAATGACAAACAAATATCTTTTAGTAAATTAATTTTTACATGGGGTTATATAAGTTATCTTTTAGACTATAAATATTAATTGGAAAGATAAAACTATTTCCTACATCTTGGTATTTTTGTTTATTTTTAGACATCAAATAAATTACATTATTTATGACACAAAAATGATGCAGTATTTACCTCATTAATAAATGATTTAAATAAAAAAGATTATAAATATTAAAATAACATCAAAAACTCGTCCAATTTTTATTGGATGAATTTAATTCGACCATTAGTCATCTTATATTTTATCTTAATGAGTTTTGGACCATTTGAAACTGAAGATAAGTTTATAATAAAATCACATTTTCAAACATTCCTAAAGAGCCCCTGTTCTCCCTTATAAAATGACAAAAATTATAACCCATTCCTCACACCTCTCAAGCCCATTGGATCATATAAAACCTACCCAAATAGGCTCTCAATATTCTTATCTTTCTCCTAGAATACATACCTTAGGCATAAGGCACTTCATGAATTCCTTTTGGTTCAAAACAATGAGAGTTACCCGAATTAAAGGTAACGGTTTCTCTTAAATTATTTTCTTTTATTTTACTTCTCCAATCCCTAAACTCCTTTTATTCCTTTATTTTATAAAAAAACGATTATAACCAATATACTAGGATGTTTTTATGAGAATTATTCTAACTACACTTACAAACACCTCCATCTAATGGGTAAAGAACATACAATTTCTATGGATGGAAAACTAACGCCTCACGAAATGATGATTGTCCAATTATCTCCCACTTCCTATCATGGTGTCGATTAAGATAGAAATGTATTTATATATGATATATATTATGTTTATGTTTTTTTATGCTTCTGTATTTTTCATTTATATCATACCTTTATGGTTTCCATTATGGGTAAACGTGATAATTTCATTTGAGGAAGTGCAGACTACCGCCCCCTCAAAGTGATGTGACTCATTCATTCCATACATGGGATGTATAAAGGATGTATTTAATGAAATTATATATGTTAATATACTGGAATTATAATATACCTATGTATCATTATGTTTTCATTCCATTAAAATACGAAATAGAAATGAAAGTAGCGTTCATGCGTACGTACGGCTAACCATCTCCATGAATGGTGCATTTCATTTCTCATCTACAAATGTTACGTACTATTATAAATACATATATATAATAGATATATATTATATATATTATATCTAAATAATGGATATAATTTTATATATAATGTACTTTTTGACCACATGAACAAATTGTGATTATAAAAAATTCATTTTTCACTCAAGTTCCGAACATCGACAAAATGTCCAATACGAACTCAAATAATTAACTAATTGTTATTTCAAAGTAACAAGTGATATAAAAGTAATAATAAAATTGTAAAAGGTTCTTAATAAATTAGAAATTAAATTATGTTTATTATTCATGAAGAACAAGAAACAAAAAAGTCATGTTGGACATGAGGTAAGGGGTTTCTTATCTCACTTTTAATTCCGAGAGATTTCCTTTGTTTTCCACTAATTTATTGAATGTGGTGTATTGTGTACTGTCATTTTATATATTTTATCATGATCATATTTATATTCATGTTATTCTGTGAATCATTTGGTGGTTTTTAAATTTTGTTCATATGACTCGATTTATTACAACGTGGTAAGGGATTTATCATCTCACTTTTTTTTCTCATGAGATTCTTGCTATATTTGCCACTATTTATTTTTGTGTGGTGTATGTACTACCCATGAGTGAATTAATTTTATAATATACTTCAATTTATTGGTATTTACATCTTCATTTTATGATCCTTCTTTCATAGGTTTTATGTTTCGTATGTTACCAAATCATTAAGGGAACCTTTTAACCCAATTTCCATTCCTTGGGTTAATCATCTAATTATTAATTTTGTCATGATATGATTATGTGTGGAATTAATATTTATTTATTTATGTTGTAATTTCCACTCCCCTTTTTTTGGATATAATTTTGATACACATAATCACTCCATTGATAAATTCTCAAGTCATCGATATGAACTTGATAAGTGTAATTTTAACTCAATTTCTATTCGTTGAGTTAAACATCCAAGTCATTAGTTTTGTATTAAAAAGAACATGTGTGAATTTCCTATGATTTATTTACACTGAATATCCAATCATATTGAGTGTATTTATATTTTTCACACATTATTATATATCTGATTTGTCTTTAATCTAAGGATATAGTTTTTATAAGCGATTTCGTCTCAATTTACATTTCATTGAGACATCATTGTCATTATGTACCAATTCACTTTTATACGATGTATATACTGTCCTCTTGAATATTATATCATGAATACCATTATTCTCATGATATTATTAATTTCTTATTAAATTTTATTCCTCAATTATTTGTATTCAAGCATCTCTCGTTTTGTTAAAAACTCTTTAACAAAAATATCATTTTAAATGTTTAAAAGATTTATTCTTCTAAATATTTTTCGTTAATGTACATGTTTGAAAAATGGTTTTTAGGATTTATTTATATGGAAATTAATGTTTTCAAATGATAATTTATTTAAAAACTTTAATGTGGCGTGGAAAACTTTGATTCAAAAATCAATTTATTAAAAGTTTTAAATGTTTTTGAAAATGATTTATTAAAGAATTGTTTATTTCAATATCTTGATTTGATATATTGTGATTGGAATGTGGAGATGTTATCTTTCCTTTGTGATTGTGTTATGTGTCATAAATGTTTTTATGGTTATTGGGAATTTTTATGTATATGTGTGGTTCTGTGATAACCCTAGGGTGGGTGAGCCCGAGATAGCTCTTCAATGCACTGGGTAACGTGACAGAGGTAAACGTTAATTTTTATCCTAAGATATTTAGGGAATATACTGTGATGGTATTCCAAATGTGACTCCCTCTATAGCTCTGACAGCTACAATGTAAGTATGTTATGAATTCCATAAGTTACCATTATGATTTATGATTTGTGTGTATTATTCATAAAACTTTTGATTTCGTAAGGTATATTATGATTGAAAAGTATGGTTTCATTGATTTGTATTTAACGATGGGATGATTTTTTCTTTCCTTATTTTATAACCCTTAATGATATTTTTATTCTCATCCAAAGTTTTTGAAATGTTTTCCAGAGGACTTAAAGATGAATAGGGTCAAGGATGGGATCAAGTAAAAGTCATGTTGTCCTAAACATGGAATTAGACAAGTTTCTTTTTAATATTTTTTATTTTATGAAAAAAATGGATACTAAGTAGTAGTGTCTACATGTAATTTTCAAGTTGATATGTAATAGTTATGGCCTAATTATCTAAAACTCTAAACCTGAATATATACTTAATGTGAATTATTCATTTAATTCGGGATTATGTAATGTTTAAGGTCGGGTCCTTATACATGCTATGAATTAAATAGTGAAAATTTTATATATGTATACATATATAGGGCATTCCACACTCGATATCATCCCACTAGATCATTATATTTTCATCCTAATAGTTTCATAATTGTATAGAAAACAAAAAAATATCCCTTTACGATAACAACATGATACAGGTATTGAAAATGGGTAGAATGAAAATTTTGTGCAAGGTTTCCCAATTTTTTCTCATGATTTGTGCAAACACCCTCCATATTCAGTGGAATGAGAATAATTGGCAAAAATTATGGATAACCATGTAGAAAAACTTTTCACCTCATTAAACATGCTAGAAATTACAAAATTCCCCTCTGTCCTTATTTCTTTTTACCCTTTCATTATTTCCCTTTCATTTACTCAAGGGGGAACCCACCCATGATCCTTTTATCCTATCATCTCATAGGGTTGGATTCATCCCCATTATCTAGTGTTTAATTAAACCTCTTTCAAGTGACTTTTATATCACTCAATGGGTCTTGGAATATTCCTTCCTTCTATTAACATTTATCTCTTCTCTAGATGAATGTTTTTATTGAAACTAAATTCTCCATATTATTAGGGTATTCATCTATGTCTAGAAATTCTCTCTATATGGATAGAAAAATGCCTTTATATTGGTCATTCTAGACATCCATGGTATTTGGTAGGTGGTATATATCATTTCCCTTAGAGTCATGATGTTTTATAAATTATGTCACTGTGATTTCTAGCAGGACTTCCATGCAGAAACTTGTGAATGTGTTATTTAATTTGTTGAAAATAGTTCATTAGGATTAGTATCCATTGTTTATTAAATTTTCCTTGTTAAGGACCATGAACCTAAATTTTGAACTTCACATAAAAGTATAATCCTTGAATGACTTAATATAATTAGTTTTTTTCTAATAAAACCCCATGTTAACTGTATTGTTTTCTAAACTATCAAAGTGAAGTTCAAATGAATTGTAGGAGGATGGGAAAACAACCTACGTATGACTTACTGACCGAACCCACTTTTAGTTTTATTAAGAGAACTAGATATTCTCATATGGAATGCATTCTAGTATAGCCTACCGCATACCTTTGCATGTATGGTGTGAACTTACATGGGTGGTCCACAAGAACCTATTACTTTTATTCTATTCTCAAAAACCATTAATTATGGATTTGACTACCTAATTAATTAAATGAAATGGTATTAGTTATGTATTGATTACTACATGTCCCTTATGAATTTATAATTTAAATGGCTTATGGGCGTGAACCTCAATATATCCACTTGATTTATCAGATGGAATACTCTACACATGGCATAATTTGTATTTAAATTTAAAGAAAATAAATGTATTAGTTAAACCTTGAAAGGCAGTTGTTTTACTCTTTTGGGAATACTAAGGATAGGCTCATATGTTTTTGATACTTTGTATGGAATGGATGATACATTTTATATCATGGATGATCACATTTTTCGGGTTACTTAGCTTTATATGAGTAACACTGGTTCCCAAGGGGGAACACATTGATGGGATTGGTGGAAATATTATTACACCACAAAATGAGTGATACTCAGATAAGCCTATGTGTATTTTAAAGTGATTTTTATTATGAAAATTTTGCTTTCCTTGCATTCTTTTAGATGAATAATGTATGTGCATGTGAAATTGGAACGGTTTTTTTAGGGCACCGGTACTAGGGCTGTTGAGTCAACTATTTTTTTGTAAATCTAGATTTAGTGGTAGATTAAACCAATGATAAGTAAATGGATCATATTTAGTGATGGTTAAAACCACTACTATAATTTGGTATTTTACTATTGGCGACAGTTATAACCACAATAATGTACGATAATTTAGCAGTGGTTAAAATATCTGCTACATATTTTTCATCTTCCATTATCATTTTGCAGCAGTTATCTTGGTTTTAGCGGTGGTTTTCCCAAAGAAAATGAAATTATTTTTTAGCAGCAGTGTAAACCACAGCAAAAAAAAATTTCCACTTGGAAAACGGCTGCTAAAACCACAAAAAAAACCACTACCAAATGCGTTCACTACGATAATTACCATAAACTGAAGCTAAATTGAAGAAGTGATCACGTATTATATGATGACACACAATTTTTTAGTAGTTTTTTTTAACTACCAAAATTAGGTGATTTTATTATAGTGTAATGATTTTGTTATTATTTATATTTAGGATTTGTTGAAAAAAAATTGAAGATGTATTTGATTTATGTATAATTATTCACATAAATTTTATCATAGTTTATATGTTTTACTAATTTTGTAATAATTTGATGATATTATTATAAATAATTGGAAATTTAATTAGTTATGATAATAAATAGAAAAGGTTTATATTAGGGGGTGAGTTGTATATGCGCTATCCATAATTTGAAAAGGAGAGAAAAGAGTTTAAAAAACCAATGTGAAGGGTAAATTTTATACAATCTAGAAATCATAGTGAAATAATAAGGATAAAATGGTCTATAAATAAAAAAAATTAAATCCATGACATTTTTATCATAAGTGATGATTTATTTGTCACAAATTTAATTTAGATTTATTTTTTTGTTATAGATATAGGAGGTCATGTTTCTTGTGATTGAGGGTTTGATATGTATCAACTCAAATTGGTCTAATAACTCTTTAGTTGAAAGTATATAAAATTAAGGTAATATATATATAAATTTTTATATTTAAAATAGTGATTTCTCATGTAATTTTAATTCAATGCATAATTTAGTAAAGTTTCTTCAATATGAAACTATTTATACTTACCTAATTCAATTGATTTTTATCCATAAATCTTTTTGATGTATAGAGTTATTTATTTTTTTATTATGATCAAACCATATTTCTATATAAATAGATCATTAAGGAAGTGTCTGTTTAATTTAGTTAAGGGTTTCATCCAAATAATGTTAGTGATAAAAATGGAATTTTGGTTCAAGATAATTTTAATTGGAGGGAAACTATTTTTTCATAATATTTTTTGTAAACTATATAAGGACACATTTTTCTAAAATATTATTCTTCTTTGATGATTTTTTGGGATTCCTTATTGATTCTTGTTGGATATTTTAATTAGTATGTGGTCAGGTAGAAATCATAATTGAATGTTGTATCAGTAAAAGAAATTAAATTTTTATTTTATGGTTTTACTTTTTTGATATATAAAATAAAAATATTTCTTTCTTGAAGATGTTTGGAAAGGTCAAATATTCATTTAATGTTATGGAATTTATATTGAGTCCCTTTGGTTTCTTTAATAATATTAATAATATTATTTAAAAAAAATCATTTCTGTTTGGAAATTAAATTATGTATGTGAAACATTTTCGTAATGGTCCTTTGGGAAAGGGAAAGATTATAAAAATTTTATTATATATAAAGAAATATATCTTTGTTCCACTAGTTTATTATGTGTCCTGGATCAAGAAATTATAATTCATCTTCCCACTTGTTCATTGTTTATCTTAACAATTGATGATATACTACATCTTCCTATTATATCAGTAAGATACCAGACTAGTGATGTTATACTACAACATTGAAGTAGTTAACTGTATTTCCCTAACTATTGATGTAATCTCATTTCATTCCACCAGTTCAATATGTCTTGTTAACCTCTGAATTAATAATGGTATCTATTATTGGACTCTGGATAATTTCTATCATACAACCATTTCATATAGTTATGGATTTATATTATCACAATGATCTCTGATACTTCAACCTTAGTGACTCTACGGTTTATCACATGCTACTTGTTTTTGATATGTTTATTTTCTGGCATTAATAAATTTTCTTAGTTTGGTAGTCTTTTATCCATTCCAAGTTTACATTATTACTATCTATCTTTGATTATCTACCTTCTACATGATTATATTTCATTATTAGTTTCAATTATTCTATATAGTGGTTTATTCTAATTTTTTTATATTTTTATTCTACTTGTTTTGAAATGAATATATTACTATTCATCATCAACCGGCTTTACTTTAATTTTCAAATAAATATTATATCCTTCTATTACATAATTTATTAAATTTTAAATAGATAATAAATATTGGGTTATTTTTCTGTAAATTTAATATTTTAGTATTTTAAAAATATGGTTTTGAGATTGTAACTTTTCATCAAACATCATTCCTTTGGGAACTATTTTAGAACATAAATTTAATTATATGGATGAATTATATTTTTAAATATAATTAAATATTTGAAATATTATCATGTTAAATATTTTAAAATAAAAATAGATGGATTACTTATATATATTAATTTTAAAGCTATGATTCAAGGAATTTACTTTTTAATGTTTACTCATGGGGTGTGTGGATGATACCTAATGGTATCTTTTTCTCATGCCAATATACATTTTAGGTCTTCATTGGTTGTAGTAGTGGGACCATCAATTATAATTTAAATATAGTTATCATAGTGGAAATAATGGTATAAAATTTCTTGACACTTGGAGGTTAGTGGTTATGGTCGTTGTTTTATTATGTGATTTTATTCCATTTTTACATGTTGCCAATTTGATTATATATTTTTGGAATAATTTAGTTTTATTTATTTTTGAATCAATGCAAATTATTTTTTTAACAAAAATAGTCATTATTATTACTCAGTTTTGTTTTTAGTTCATGTATTATAATATATTATTATTCCTTGTATGGTCTCAGTTTAAAAATGAAACTATTTTTTTGGATGATTGTTTCACTTCGATAATGGTCAAGAAAGAAATTTTGGTAAATGTTTTGTGTTATTATTATATTATCTGGAATTATTTCTATCAGATGTATCAATTTATGCTCATAAATTGGTTTCTAATCCATAAGGATATGGATTTTCCCTTGGGCCTTTCCAAAAATATGTGCAAGTACTAGGTCAAATGGTATATTTAACAACTCGTGGTTTTAGAATAAATTTACTCTTAAAATTTTATTATCTCAAAAACATGTTCTATATACTAGACTAAACTAAAAGGATCCACAATATATTAAATAAAAAATATACTAGATTAATGAAACCTCAAGTCTATAAAAATAGTTTAATGAATTAAAAATTTATAAAAAATAAAATTAGTAAAAGTTAATGTTTTGAAGGACCATTTCTCAATAAAAGTATATTAAAATATTATATAATAATTTTTTAAACATCAATTTCAAAATTTTAAATATTATTTTTTTTAAAAAAATCTTTCTTTTTGGATTAACCAGGTCATTATTATCTTTAGTTTAATTTTGAAGAGTTTTCAAAAACAATTATTTTTTAATTAAATGGAAAAGAATTCCTATTTTTCAAATGTCATCACAATGATTAAATTATATTAATAAAATAATGGATTAAATTATTTTGCGAACTCTTTTATTTAACAAATATTTATAAATTAAAATAAACAATTTAAAAATACTATCTTGAATTTATAAAACCCATGATTAGGGTTTATAAAAAAGAAGTAATATTTTTTCCTAGAAACTATTTCTATTCTATTACAGTAATAATTAGTTTCCATAACATGAAAAAATATTTTTTATAAATTTTAGATAAAAATTATCATATTTTTTAATAATGACAATTTAATTTTTTGGTATAAATATATGATTATAATGATTTACGTTAATTACACAATAATGTTAAAATTATTATTTTCAAAGAATAGGTTTGTTAACAATCAATTATTTTTATCATTACAAATAAATTATTTCCTTATAAATAATGAAAACAATATCATATTTATACCAATATATTCATACATATACAAACATTCTAATTTTAATAAATACTAAATATTATAAGAACACTTAATTGAAAAAACATCAATATTCTACTAAATCCTTTTTCTACATTTTAATTTTATTAATTTAAAATTTAATACTATAATATTTAGAGTTTAAATGAGTATATTTAGTTCCAAATTTTTTTTCTATAACATTAAAATTTATAAATAAGTGTTACCTTATATTTATAATAAAACATGAACTACTAACATAAAAACTTGTTACCAATGTAAAAACCAAAAATTTAAAACCTAAAAACAAGTAGTATAAACCATGAAACGTGTTTTAAAATTTCTGGTACATGATTTAAAGGCCTTACCTCACCCTATAATCCATTTTTTCTAACATTTCAAACCATTGAACAAGAATATCTACGTTTCATTATTGAAAAATAACGGGTATTCAAAAAATTCCATTTTCGTCACATATAAATGGTGATCACATCCACCCTATAAAATATAAACATACACTTAATGATTTTCATAAAACCCAAACTACATTTTTATTATTATAATTATCTTTTTGGATCAAAATCCCCTTTTCATCATGTTTTATTCAAATACCTTCATTTACAAGGATATTTTCATGAGGATGTTCATGGTCCCAACAAGTGCATTACATAATCCATAACCATTTATTGATAATTTTTTCTTCTAAACGTATCATGAAAATAGTAATATAATGAAATACATAACATTATAATATATAGGTGTTATTATATTGATGAATAAAGCAATATTTATTCATTCACATCCACTTATAAAACATAATAAAGGTAGTCGTGTGTTTGTATAGACTACCAACTCCAAAGAGAGGAAAATTCTATCTTTTCATAACAACCTCAATTATATATCTATAATGATTGAATTAATTATTAAACATGATATATAATGTATAAATATGATTTCTAAGATTAATCTTTTATTAGACCTTTATTATCTCTGGTTTATTTGGAAATAAAAATGTTAAAAATGTGTTGCAGATAATACCGCCTCCATGAAGTAAGTTGTCAAATTTTTTATTTAGTACTTTATTATTTGTGAAATTATCATCAAATATTATATAAAACATTAATAAAATAATATATATATCATTATGATAATGAGATGATGATATTATACCAAAATAAAATAGTTTTATAATCATAATCATCGATTAATTCAAGAATAGTCTGGAATAGTATGGTTTAACAACCTATGCAACAGGAAAATAAGAATATATTCATAGTTATATATAGATGAAATATATAAACATATAAAACTCATATCATTATATAACATTTACTGTTATACCAAAGCCATAACTCTCTCTAGGTCAGCCTATAGACTTGGTCTACAAAAAAAGTGGCTAGAAGCCATCCTGTATAAACTGTTATATGAAAATTTGGTTGTAGGTAGATTTGACATCCAAAAAAATTATACAATAAGAAAAAACTTATATAAGATATTATAGGGAAAGGATTATGTCCTTTTTTCCAAAATATTGGTATTCGTGATGATTCCAAATGGCTACAACCACAGTTTCAAATCACCCTAGAAATATGCCTCAACTATACCGTAGTTTTAATAATACATGGTATAGGATTCCCTAGTATTCCCCAAGGTCATTATTTATAAAAAATCATCGAAATATGCCACCCGTGAATCTCTTATGACCATAGTATTGAAAATCAATGGTAATATGCCTCCATATAATTCCATATTCCCATGGTTTCTAATAATATGTGAAATAAAATAATGGGAAAATATATATTTATATTTTTTAAAAAGATTAAAATTTATGATTATATATTATATTATATTCTTATAAATGTTTATAAATATATACTCCCTTATAGTGTATTTGAGTGTAGTGGTAATGTTAGCAGAGAATTACATAAAAGGTCTCATGTTCAAAACATTATAGTTTTATATAATTATTCTATGTCTAAAGCCAAAATATATTAATCCATGGAAATTAGTGTCATTGGAATATAGTTTTTATCATATGGTCTCAGTCCATGTGGATCATAGCTATAGGACACCTAACACTTTGGTTCCAAAACATTTTTGTAGCATAGACCCTATTGCAATGATGATAGGGTACATAATCAGTGTAAACTGTAGAGTTAAGATATGACCATAATTTTTTACCATATTGTATCGGTATAACATCCCAAGATTCCATGGTATGCTTCTCTTTGAATAATATAATATATTGCGTTGTATATAGCTTCGAGTTCTAGCACACCACAACCAATCAAACTAGCTGTTTAAAAAGGAGTTATGAATAGTAATACCCACTTTTTGAAATTTTATAAATTTTATTTATCAAAATGGACTTCATTTTTTGATTCAGAATATTAAAATTATCATTGGGTGAATTTTTGGTATTTTTCTGATAACATTTAATTCTTGATGAATAGTGAAAAACATTGTGTTATTGTTTAAAACCAACTTTTTATTTAAATAATTATTATTTTTATTTAAATTTATTTTAAAGTAAAAATAGATAAATAATACCTATACTAGTCCAATGTAATTCATTAGAGTCTTTTTATAATAATATTAGATATATATTATTTTATTGAACTATTTAATGTCTTTTACCCACCATCTAGGCACATTTCCAAATTTGAATTAAACATAATTTTACCTCTTCTATAAACTGAATTTCAAAAATCTGACAGACACGGTTTTCATCAATAATTAAAATGTGGTTCAATAAGATGAAAATAATTTCTGGTGAATAGTAACTTTTAAATATTATTTACCACAGTTAAAAGTAAATATTGTAGTTAAAGGTAAAATGATATTATAATTACACTAACGCGTGTACTATATCTATTGGATAAGTTTGTTTTTACCAAATTCAACCTTAGGAAAAAAATAAGATCCTTTTTATCCACTAGTATTAGATTAGGACATTTATTATATTTTATTTAAAGAAGAGTTAAAAGTGTTAATTTCAAATTTTAATAACTAAACCATTTTTAATATAGGGTTATACATAAGATAAATTAGACTATAATTATTAATTAGAAATATAAAAGGATTTATTATATCATAGTATTTTATTTTTAATTTTTAGACTTTAAATAATTAAATTTATTTATGACAAATTGATGATACAGTATTTACCATATTAATGAATGTTTAAAATAATTGATCTTATAAATATTAAAATAAATGTAAATTGAAACTTTTAATGCCATGAAAGAATTTTATAGGTGAATATGACATATAATGGTTGATTAAATGAATTTTTAAGATGTAATCAAGTTGATATGACTTAAAAAAACAAATACTAAATAGTATCAAAATTGACATAAATGAGTTTTTAAAACAAATTCTATTTTATTACATGATATAATAATACGAAAAATCTAATATTAGGCTAATGTACTTTTATAATATTATATATTTTATTAATTAACCACTTTAGGTTTTCTTGGAATTTAATATTAACTATATTAACCATTTATTATAAAAAATATATGAAGACATGGAAAAAGTTAAAATATTTAACTAAGAGTTAAATCTAAAAGATAAGGTTAATATGGTGACCTAAACTTGCCTAAAACATATTGGTTTAAATGATTTAGACCCATACCCAACTTATCCTCTAAATAAATCCATTTGGAGCTATTATAATCCAAAAATTATTTTATAATAAATTAATATTTCAAGCTCTTACTAAACTACCCCTCAACTCTCTTACAAAAGGGTACTTCCCCTTTAATCAAATTCACACCTCCAAAGACTTTTGGCTCAGCCAAACCCTACCCAATTCTCCTACCAACTACATTAACTTTATCCTAGAGTACTTAAATTTATCATAAACCCATCCTAAGGATCCCTTTATATTCAAATCAAAAGAAATAACCCGAAGAAGAGGTAATTATTTTATCACCTCTTTCAAAGTTATTTTCTTCTTCCACTTCCAATTTATTTGGTGTTTACATAATAAAATAATAACTCTAGTACCTTATACATAATAATATGTTATTATAAATATGGTACAATCATATTCATTATTCTATTCAACCTATTAATGACAAAGACACCAAATGTGTGTACGTGCGACTTACCATCTCCACGTTGTGGTGTAGTTTGTTATTCAACAATTAATTTTTTAGATGGGTATAATAATGAGTATAAATGATGTAAATACTGAATATAACATGTTAATTATTCTGTATATATAATATACCATCCAATTACATACAATTTTACCATCAATATAATGATATTATCACTCGTGCATACGTACGGCTTACCATCTCCACGACGCGATGAGATTTCGTTCCCCATTTTAACCATTCAAGAATAATTGTCATTTTATGATTAAAAACACTGTTTAATAACATAATATCATTCTATATAGGAACCTAATATATCCTATCCATAACAAACATGACTTATGTAACAAAACTTATGAAGAAAAATGAATTAGGAAACACCTGAAACAATGATACTGCTGAAATATTATTAACAAATCAATATTATAGGATCATATATGATATCATATTTATGTATTTGTTAATTTAATAATTTAATAACAATTATTTAACCATTATAAATGAGGATAACTTACCCTAGACTAAATAAAAGTAAAAGGTAAGGGTTAATTTTACTATCTCCCCATTATCCGAAGTTGTTTATACGTAAGTATCTTCTGGGACTTCGTTATCATCCACATATGTGTTTCATAAAAAAGTATTTTTTAAAACAAATCATAGAATATATATTAAAGTCATTTATACCCTTTTTTGAATTTTTATAAATGGTTTTGAAAGGAATATTTCTGACATTTTCCAAATAGGGTACTTTATGAATTTTTCGAAAAATTAAGGAATGAATGTTTTTTAACTTATATGGTGGGTGTGGCTATTTTCTGTCATTATAACACCCATGAAAATTTCCTTAAAAGTTTATATTAATATTATCAAAATAGATTTTTTTCTTTTATAATTATGTGACTTTTAAATGATTTCAAAGTAGAAAGATATATTTCTATCGAATAATTTTTGGATTGATTTCATCTATGTCAACATCTATTGTTGGATTTTATTTTTAATTGAAGTTGATTTATTATGATACTATAGTATATATTGTATTGATAGTTTTACGATATGTTTGACTATGGATGTGATATTTTTATTGCATTCACGGTTTATGGTTAAATAAATAACATTTCATATATTAGTTTAATACGAATTTTTATGTTATGTTTCACCCTTTTCATATGAGGAATACATTGGATGTAGTAAGAGATAGGTGGGGCCCTCTATATCCCCTCGATGCATCAGTAGGTATCATTATAAAACTAGTGTCTTGGAATAAGGCCTTGAAAAAAAATATTTGTACACTTGGCACGATGACTTGACTATGAGGTTATGATATCCGACATTATGCATTCCATCAATATGAGATTAGATATTGATATTACATGTGATTATTCATCTAGTAGAATATCCGCGGGAATAATAAAATGGAATTATTTGATTTATATTTTCCATATTATTCTTAAGAAAATGTTTAATAGGATTGTGTTTTAGTCTGATACATTGGAATAAATGTTTATGATTATTTATGATAGTTTCCACAATATTATTATCCTAACTGAGCATCTAAGCTCTCCCCTTTATTATGTTTTATTTTTCCTAGGATGTGAAGAAGTATGTTATGATTTAACTACAGGGATAGAATAAGGGGTATTAGTGTGTTCAAGGGATACACAAAGTTTGTTTTTCATTTCATAATCTAATGTAAAACTTATTTATATATTTATTACTTCCAAGGAATCTAAACTGATCGGTCATTCGGTAATTGATCTCATGTGATCATGCCAATGTTATGTAATAATGCATCGACCCGGGGTAGCTGGGGTTGGGGCATTATAGTTGGTATCAGAGAAATTTTAGGACAAATATTGGAAACTAGATTTAGAAAAAACACTGATTAGAGAATATTATACTAAGATAGACTTTGAGGATTAGTATATAAGAACATCCAAAAAATTTGGTAATGTATATATTATTTGGGTTTTCCAAGAAATACATCCATTTCTGGAAACTACATGTGCATGTGGTTCTTTAATATATGTTCCTAGGAGTGAAAACTCTAACAAGGAGTTTCGGGCTTGACCTAGTGTATCCTAGTACATGACAATGGGCCTTACGGCGCACCGGGTTTAAAACACCTAGGGGATATACTTAGGATAATTCACATTTTTTTGAAAAACCATTATGAAGTAATTATGAGTTAATACTTCTCCAAAGAAAACTTTTTTATGATTTTGGATTTATGAATACACTATTAATTTTATGTTAAGTATTTTACAAGTTTGGAATTATGCATTGTGACTCATAAACAAATCTTGTGTATGAAATTATTTATAAATGGCGCCTAGTGGAAGAAATTGAAACCATATCAACGCACGTGATACATGTAGGGATTTCCCTCCTATTCAAGATAATTATAGTGTAGTTGGTGATGAAACTATCACTGAACATCTTATAACCATACTGGGGCAACTCGCTCAGGTTATGAATAAAAACCTTACCCGTATAGAGTACATTGATCCAGAATGTGGGGGATCAATGTTAGACTGCTTCGTGAGGAAAAAACTACCAACATTCAATGGGCATACAAATCTATTTGTAGCTGAGGAATGGATAAGTTACTTTGAGAAAATATTTAATGATTTGGGGAGTAATGAAAGGGAATAAGTCATCATGGCTGTTTATCGCATCTCAGGAGATGCAGATCAATAGTGTTCATTAATTCAAAACACAAAGGACGATTAAGAAGTATAAAATATGGAATGGAGAAAGTTTAAAGATATTTTCTTAGAAAAATACTTTCCTTTTAAACATCGATATGATATGGAAAGGAAATTTCTGAGTTTGAGGAAAAAGTAGAATGATAATGTCGAAAAGTATGAGGAGAACTTTACAAGGTTAACAAAGCATGTTGTAGACTATATACGTAACCCAATAAGTATGATTGATTGATTATTTTATGGGTTAAAACCATTTATCCCTTGAGAATTAGTCTCACAATCCTTCTCATTATACAATTATATATTCTTATGTGCTATCAACATAGAAAATTAATTCTTTAATTCTTATGACTTTAAAAAGAATCAATAGAAGAAGAGATCTACTTAACACTCTAAAAAAGGAAAGAAGGGGAAAAGGGAGAAGTTGAATTTCCATCCTGTAGTGATTGTGGGATGAAACATCCTAGTACATGCCTAAAGGGGATGGGAGTTTGTTACAAGTGTGTAGAAAAAGGCCACCAAAATCTTGATTGCAAGGGGAAGAAAGAGGCTTTTGATGTTCAATACTAAAATTGTAATGAAATGGGGCATTATGAAAATGAATTTCCTAAGCGTCAAGGAAACATACCTCAGAAAAGGAAAAGGGAGGAAGGCCAATCTTATGTGATCACTACTGCTGAGGATGGATTTCTTAATGATGTGGTGGAAGTTACATTAATCATTTCCTCAAAATTAGATAGTTATTTATTTGATTCTAGGTCATTGGATTCATTCACATCCTCCCATTTATTCCAAAAAATTATGTTTTTTCAATTTGACTTAATGAGGGATTTTTATTTCAAAACTCTTAAGGTAAGTATCATAGAAACAAAGGTTTTTCAATAAGTTACCATTATGGAATATAGGAGTTCTTTATCATCTAATCTTGTTGTTATACCCATGATTGAATTTGATATAATCCTCAGTATGGATTGGTTTTCAAACCATTATGTGAAAATTTATTGTAAGAAGAAGGAGGTTTCAATTTTTTATGATGATAAGGAATCCCTTATCTTTATAGAAGAAACATCACCATCTGATTCTCATCTATATCCACACCCAGTAGCTCTACTAAATTGAATTATTAGGGAGGAAGGGAGTGAAATAACAATGGGTGAGGACAGGAATGTTCAAATAGAGGATGCACCTGTTGTTCAAGAATATGTTGATGTGTTTCCAGAGGATTTACTTGGACATCCTCTAGAATAGGAAATTGAGTTTTCCATTGACTTCATTCCTGGTTCAAGGACCATATCAAATACCCTTTATAGAATGGCCATTGTGTAATTAGTTGAACTAAAGAAAAAACTAGAGGAATTGTGTAATAAAATATTTCTTCACCCAGGTGTTTTTCCATGGGGATCCCCGGTTCTTTTTGTTAAGAAAAAGGATGGATCTATGAGGTTGTGTATTGAATACTGGGATGTCAATTCTATAAAAAAAGAACTTGTATCAGCTACATCACCTTGATGATTTATTTGATCAACTTTATGGAGCTCAATATTTTCAAAGATTGGCCTTCGATCGGGATACCATCAGTTGTGTGTGAAGAAGGAAGAAATTCCGAAGATAGAATTTCAAACCATGTATGGGCATTAGAAATTTATAGTAATTCCTTTTGAACTCACTAATTCTCCCATTATTTCATGGATATAATGAATAGAGTTTTCATGGAAAATATTGATGGCTTTATAGTGGTATTTATAGATGATATATTGGTATATTCCAAAAACAATGAAGATCATGAAAATAACTTGCGCACTATTCTAAAAACTGTTAGAATAAATGAATTATTTGGGATGTTAAATAAGTGTGAATTCAGGCTTTAGAAGATTTATTTTATGGTCCATATTGTATCTGAGGATAAAATCATTGTTGATCCTTCAAAGAAAAGATAAATCCAAGAATTTCCAGCACCGATGAGTATAACTGAGGTATAAAGTTTTATTGGTTTAGCAGGTTATTGATGATGTTTTGTGCATAATTTTCCCAATTGGCTAACTCATTAACCAAGATCAAATATAAAGGGTTTAAATTTTTTTGGACAAAATAGTGTGAAGAATGTTATGAATAATTGAAGAGAAGATTATTCAATGCTCCTATCTTGACTCTACCATCAGGGGAAAAGGATTTGTGTTCGTGATATACCTGATCTGAAAAGGGAATTGTTGGATGATTCTTATAGCTCTAATTTCTCTATACAGCCTAGTAGAACTATGATTTATAGATATTTGAAGGAACATTTTTTGTGGGACAACATGAAGAGGGATAATTCTAATTATTTGTCAAGATGTATGGTTTGTCAATAGGTGAAGGATGGAAGTCAACATCCTAGAGAATTCATGAATCCTCTTCCCATACATGAGTGGAAATGGGATGATATTACAATGGAATTTTTCATGGATAAAACAAAGACTCCTATAAGGAATGATGCAATATGGGTCCTTATCGATCGTCTTACCACGTTATCACATTTGCTTGCTATAATAGAAGATTTACCACTTTAATGTTTATTAATACTATATATTAATGAAGTTGTAATACGTCATGGTGTACCACTATCGATTGTTTCTAATCGTGATCCCCATCTTACATCAAGATTCTAGAAAACTCATCAGAAACCCCTGGATACTAAACTTCGTTTGAGCAATGCCTACCACCCTCAAACATATGGACAATCAGAACAGACTATTCAAACCTAAGAAGGTATTCTGAGATCTTTCTCACTTGACTTTCATGGTATGTGGGATCAGTATTTACCTCCATTAGAATGTTTCTATAACAATAGCTACCATTCAAGTATTCATATGGAACCATATGAAGCGTTATATGGAAATAGATTCAACACACCAACCTCATGGGATGATGTTGGTGAAATAAAACTCATAGTCCTAAAAATTTTAGAGGAAACAATGTAAAAGGAAAAGATTATCCAACCCCACATCAAAGAATCTAAAAGTAGGAAAATGATTTATGTCGATAATAGAAGGAAGGATTTGGATTTTCAAGTAGGTGATCATGTTTTCTTGAAGGTATATCTATGGAATGGTGTTATATTGTTCATTAAGAAATGTAAATTAAGTCCTAAGTACATCATACCTTTAGAAATTCTAGAAAGTATTAGAGTTATAACTTACTGTTTGGCAATGCCGCCAAGTCTCTCTAAAGTTCATGATGTGTTCCACATATCACTGTTGAGAAAATACATACCTGACCTAATGCATGTACTCACCTATGAAGAAAAATAAATGGAACCTGGTCTGTCTTATGGTGAAGATCCTATAAGGATTATTGATACCATATAACAATTTTTGAGAAACCGGATGACTCATCAGGTAAAAGTTCTTTGGAGAAACCATAAAATGGAAGAGGCAACGTGGGAAACTGAGGAACTTATGATGAAGAACCACTCAAATATTTTTATATAGTAATATTCTAGAAATTTAGAGGAAAATATTATTTAAAAGAGGAAAAATGTAACACCCCACGCTTCTACGGTACACTTCTCTTTGAATAATACAATACCTTGCGACGTACGCATCTTTGAGTTCTAGCACACCACGACCAATAAAATTAACCGTTTAAAAAGTAGTTATGAATAGTAATACCCATTTTTGAAATTTTATAAATTTTATTTTTCAAAAAAACATCATTTTTGGATTCATAATATCAAAATTAGCTTAGGGTGATTTTTTAGTATTTTTCTAAAAACATTCAATATTTGATGAATAGTGAAAAACACATTGTTGTTCTTTAAAACCGAATTTTTATTTAAATAATTATTTTTTTATTTAAATTTATTTTAAATTTAAAATAGATACATAATACCTATATTATTCTAATATAATTAATTGGATTCTTTTTATAATAAAATTAGATATATAAAATTTTATTGAACTATTTAACATCTTTTAACAACCTTCTAGGTACATTTCCAAATTATTATAAAACGTAATTTTACATCATTAGTGAACTGAATTTAAAAAATATGATAGATACGGTTGCCATTATTATGTAAAATATGGTTCAATAGGATGAAAATTATTTTTGGTGAATAATAACTTTTAAATTTTATTAAACACAATTAAAAGTAAATTGGGTAATTAATGGTAAATTGATATCATAATTACCCAAAAACAAGTACAAATTCTATTGGATATTTTTTTCGATGAAAATACACCTAATAACAAAAATATGATCCTTTTGGATCCCCATTGATTAGATTATTACATTTATTATATTTTATTTAAAGAATAGATAAAAGTGTTAAATTCAAATTTTAATAAAAAATTATTTTTAATATAGGGTTATACAGCAGATAAATTAGACTATAAATATTAATTAGAAAGCTAAGAATATTTCATACATCATATTATTTTATTTTTAATTTTTAGACATTAAATAATTAAATTTATTTATGGAACAATGATGATGCAGTAATCACCTTATTAATGAAAGATTAAAATAATTTATATTATAAATATTAAAATAAATGTATATTGAAACTTTTGATGCCATACACTACTTATATAGGTGAATATGAAAAGTTATAGTTGATTATATTTATTTTTTTGACGTAATCAAGTTATGACTTTCACAAAAAACAAATACTAAATAGTGTCAAAATTGACATAAATGAGTTTTTAATACAAATACTATTTTCTTAAATGATATAATATTCCTAAAAAAATTACATTCAGCCAAATAACATAGATAATGTTATATATGTCATTAAATAACCACTTTAGGTTCTCTTGGTATTTTATAGTAACTATATTAGTATAAAAAACACAAGAATACATTATAAAAGTTAAACTATTTAACTAAGAGTTAAATATAAAATATAATGTTAAAATGGTGATCTAAACTTTTCTAAAACCTATTAGTTGATATTATTTCAACCCATAACCACCTTAGACTCAAAATAAATCCTTTTGGAGCTATTATAAACTGAAAATGATTTTATACTAAATTAATATTTCTAGCTCTTCCAAAAGTTCCCCTCACCTCTTTTAAAAAAAGGTACTCCCCCTTCACTCAAATTCACACATCTAAAGGCTTTTGGCTCAACCAACACATTCCCAAATCACATACCATGTAACATCACTTTATCCTAGAGGCCATAATTCAATTTTAAATCCACCTTAAGGATTCCTTTTGATTCAAATAAAAAGTAAGAACCCAAAGAAGAGGTAATTATTTTATCGCCTCTTTCAAAGTTATTTTCTTCTTGCACTTCCTATTTATTTGTTGTTTCCATAATAAAATAATAACTCCAGTGCCTTATATATACATAAATGTTATTATAATTATGGTACAACCATAATCATTATTTTATCCATCCTATAAATGAAAAAGTTACCATACGTGCGTATGTACGACTTACCGTCTCCACGTCGTGGTGTAGTTTGTCATTCAACACTTCATTATTTGGATGGGTATAATAATTAGTATAATTTATATAAATATTAAATATACCATTTTAATTATTCTATATATATAATATATCATCTAATTACATACAATTTCATCATCAATAGAATGATATTGTCGCTCGTGGTTACGTACGGCTTACCGTCTCTATGAAGCGATGAGATTTCGTCCCCCATTGTAACCATTCAAGAATAATTTTCTTTTTATGATTAAAAATAATGCTTGGTAAATTAATATAATTTTGTATATGAATAAAATTCATCCTATCCATAATGAACATTACTTACATAAAAAAACATATGGAGTAAAATGAATCAGTTAACACCCGAAATAATGATACTACTGAAATATTATTAACAAATCAATATTAGAGGATAATATATGATATCATATTTATGTGTGTGGTTATTTTATAACTTAATAAAAATGATTCCACCATTATAAAAAATATTAACATACCCTCGACTAAGGAAAGGTAAAAGGTAAGGGTTAATTTTACAATCTCTTCATTATCTGTGGTTGTTTATACGCAAGTATCTAATTGGACTTCCTTATCATCTACATTTTTGTTTCTTAAAAATGTATTTTAAAACATTTTTATTATTTACTAGACTATGGGTTAAAGTTTTTTATATCCTTGTTTTAATTTTTCTATAATTTTTTGAAAGTAATATTTCCTTCATTTTCCAATTAAGGTACTTTATGACCTTTTTGACAAATTAAGGAAATATTTTTTTTAACTTATACGGAGGGTGCGGTTATTTTCTACCATTATAACACCTTTGAAGCTTCCCATTAAAGATTTTATGAATATTTTAAAAATAAATGGTTTTATTTATAATTATGGTACTTTTAAATGATTTCAATGTCAAAAAAGAGATATTTCTCTCAAATAATTTTTGGATTGATTTCATCTATGTCAAAATCTATTATTGGATATTATGTTTAATTGAAGTTGATTTATTATGATACAATATTACATATTGTATTGATATTTTTAAAATATTTTTGACTGTGGATGTGCTATTTTTATGTCATTTATGGATTATGGTTAAAGTGTTAACATTTCGTATGTGAGTTTAATATGAATGTTTATGTTATGTTTAACCCTTTTCATATGAGGAATGCATTGGACATAGTGAGTGAATGGTGGGGCCCACTATAGCCCCTCAATGCATCATTAGGTCTCATTAGACAAAATAGAGTCTTGGCACAAGGCCTTGCGAATATTTTTATTTTTATTCTTGGAACGAGGCCTTGACTGTGAGGTTATGATGTTCAGCATTATGCATTCCATAATTATGAGATTAGTTGTTGATATTACATGTGATTATTTGTATAGTTGAATATCTATTTAAATAAGTAAATGGAATTGTTTGAATTATATTTTCCATATTATGCGGAAGATTATGTTTAAAATTCTTGAGTTTTAGTCTAATACATTGGCTTAAATGTTTATTCTTATTTATGATAGTTTCTGTTATATTGTTATCCTTACTAAGCATCTGAGCTCACCACATTCTTATGTTTTATTTTTCCCTATATATGAAGAAGTATATTACGATTGACCTGTTGGGATATGCTAAGGTATGTGACTGTTTTAAAAAGAGACACAAAGTTTATTTTTCATTTCAAAATTCCATGTAAAAATTATGTATGTATCTAGTACTTCTAAGGCTACTAAACTGATCGGCCTTTCGAGACTTGATCTCTTGTGATCATGCCAATGTTATGTAATAATGCACTGACTCTGGGTAATAGGGTTTGGGGATTTACAGTGGGTCCAAACCATGGCCTTAATCTTTGAACACAATTTTTAATATAATATTATATTCCTATTGATTTTCAATAGTAATTTTTGTGTAATAATAAATAATAAGTTTTAGTTTTAGTTTCTTATTTTTTGAATAAAAATAAAAATATGAGAACCTAATTCATTTACGTATAAAAATGAAAAAATTAATTTACAAAAATAATTTTAAATAATGTTTTATATGGTGTTTTATGTATTTTTCAATTTTTTTTAATAATTTTCTAATATTATTAGAATTATTTTAAAATTTATTTAGTTTTGATTAAAAAATGTTTAAATAATGAGATTCACTGTGTATGTAAAACCCATATAATTAAATTATAAAAAAAATTAATATATTTTTTGGAAGGGTGATGTAATGTAATAATTCATGTAATTAAAATAAACATAGTATAATAAAAAATTGGGGATGTTATGCCCTCTTGTTTTTTTAAAAAGTATCAATGCATTTTGTAAAGGTATTGTTAAATTTTAATTTTTGTTCTTAATGATGTATATTGTATTTCTTATGATTAAGACATTGATTTGTATCACATAATAATGGTGGAATAAAATCTAAGATGTTAGTTCATTTAATTGAGGTATTTTCTCTACAATATTTTATTGGTAAATATTGTTTTTTGGGTCATTATTATTTGATATTGGGAATATTTTTTCAACAGATAATAAAAATATTATAGAGACACTTTTTTTTGAAAAAAATATTGTTTTTTTATTATTGTTTTGGATTCCATACATTTTTTGTTTTATATTTGGATTTTATGTGGCAGGGTAGAGTTTATAAATGAATTTTGTAACTTGAAAGGTTTTTAAATATTTTTTATGGTTCTATTTTTCAAAGAACTAAAATCAAAATTATTTTTATTGAATACTTTTTCAATGTTCGGGTAGGAAATTAATGAAAAGTAATTTAGAATGATCCTCTTAGTTTTTTTATAAATATATTGTTATTTTTTAAAAAATAAATATTTGATTAGGAATTGAATGATTTTTTCACGTTTTCTTCAATGTATATATTGAAATGGTTAAGATTAAATAAAAATTATCATATATTTATAAATAAATCATATTTTCACTACATTTGTGTGTTACCTGACTCATTCTATTATTCTATATATTCCCACTAGTTTATTAGTTTTATGACTAGTGATCATATAATATATATTCCAACAAGTTCAGTGGGATTATTGTCAAGTGATGTTATTTTTATTCATTCCACTAGTTGATTTTGTTTCTAATACCCCATATTTTTATGGGTAAATTAATCCTTGAGTTTTTGTATTTTCTTATTATTTTGGGCGTTCATATTCTAAGAATTGGTGGTCGTGTTTCTTTTATGGCTATAGAGACTTTTTTGGGAAAAGAACTATTGTTCTAGGATTCAGTTTTTAAATTAACAGAGTTGAATTATATATATTTTAAAGGATTTGGAGGGTTCCTGGTGGGTTTGGATTGCTTAAAATGTGTTTTTAGTTATTCTAAAGAATCTTGGTTGTTATCTTGTTGTGGTTCACATTCACATTGTAATTTGGTTACATGAAGTGAACTTATTTATGAGAAGATTCCATCAAATGAATCAATGATTGAAATTTTTAGACGTTATGAAACTAATTAACATCATGAAAATGGTCTATTTATATTAATTAATTCTTAGGTAACTCATTTTTAGTGTATTTCATCAGTCATTAAATTTATGACATTAAAGGAAGTCAATTCATGATTTTTTTGGATTATTATATTTTCCCTTGTTTCACATATGATTTATTTTCACATCATCATGCAACATTATTTCTTGGACACAAGGGGGATTGAAAGCAATTAATTAGTGATTCCTTCCATTTAAGATATCACTATTTAGTTATTGATCTTTGGTTATTTCCATCAATTTTATTTTCTCCATCACTTTATTATCCTTCAATATAATTGTTTGAAATCTTATTATTTATTCAACGTGGATGTTGATCATGATTTTTCAGTGATCTATAATTTCTGGTTGATCTTCATCACCTTCATTTCTCCATTAGTGTTCCCTGGTGATGGTGTTTGTTTGGTCATATAATAGTGGTTTGTGGTCTAAAACATATCTACTTTTTCAGATATAAATAACAATTTTATACAAAATATGTGCAGTCGTGGTGGAACAACACACAGATGAACTAATTAATTGGATGTAACCTTTTGATAAATAATTATATTCTATTAGACCATCAATCATATTATATTTACTCCAAGGCATAGATATTGATAGCTGAGGCACATGAATATTATGATGTCCTTGATCATTGTTGGGATATGATCTTCTTACATTATATCCCTATGAAAAATTTTGTGAAATTTATTTATTGATTGATAAATTTAGTGCTTAGAAGACCACGAGTTTTGTAATGGTCACTTGAGATGTCATCACAATAAATAAAACTGATTAATTGGAATTCTAATTAACTTTGGTCCTAAAACACAGTGAAATAAGTTTGATATAATTATAATAATAATTGTAAAAGCAAATTAATGAAATATAATCAGTTAGATAGCTGATAATATATTAAATTGATCATTATGTCTGATGATGATATATCTGATATGTGTGTTATTATCCATGGGGTTTTTCTTGTGTTTATTTTGTTGTTATGTTACACTGATGAGATTTATTCCTGAGGGTGAGATGATTTGCGGCATGTTGAGGTTTACTAGATATGACATAGGATTTTTTTGACTCCTGAGGGAAAGGTGCCTGATTTCGTACTTCATATGGGCTAGACAAACTAGTAATGGATCCCTGGGGTCATAGTATATGGTTATATTGGATTGCTGAGGACTAGTTGAATAATATCTAGTTTCTCAAGGGATGAAGTCTTAATCTCTTATGGTAAGTGTGCATTTGGTTAATATGATGATTTTTGTGATTCATAATCATTTGCATAACCTTATTCTAATTGGGAGATACTTCCTCATGTAGAAGGATGCTTCGATGGATAGAGATATATAGAAAGGGTGATAAAGAACGTTGGACTAGCACTAGGTGTACCCTCAAAACATGATGGTCAATAGGTTTGTTTCATGTGTAGTGTAAATTGAATCAATTAATAACCATATTATCGATATATTTCATGAACTATATTTCTTGGCCCAAATTTGATCATAAATTTTGGAATAAACCTATTGTGTTATAATCACACCCTATATGAAGAGGCATTTTCTACATATAGAGATTTTATGGATGAGAGTTTCAATAAGGGAAAGGGATGATGTTATTGATTTTTAGTCTATTTGATGGGTTGAATAAAAGAGATGGGATTGACATGGAATTTTGGATCATGGTCTTCAAAATCATTATTTAGATATTTATAATTTTTTATTATTATGGAATCTTCCATGTCATTTAATAAAATTAGATTTTTCAATACATTATTCTATTAAAATTTGGTTTTATTTAGTTTTAACTTTTTCCACTTTGGTTTCCTGTTTAATTATACTTAATATATCTACTATATTTGTTGCCCTGGTTTAGTTTTATATATGATATAATTTAACTCTGTATATGGGGTTATAGACTCTCTACTATGATTTGTACACAACTACTACAAGTCAAAAGCCTCTGAAATATTAGGAGGTGAACCAAAGGTCATTTAGGAAACCGATTCGATAACATGATAGATCACTGAGACAATGACAATAAAAAGTGGTATCAGAGGTGGTTTCATTTCAATTTCCATACAATTTTGAAATTTTATAATGGAGACTAGGATGTTTCAGAACATTGTAATGAGCTTGTTCATGTGATTATCTATCTAAAGTACGAGGAAAAATTTTTGTTCCATGGGATGAAATTCTTTCATTTTGTTCAATTGTTATGATATGATGTTATTGTAACTTTGGTGATTCATATATTAATTTAATGTTATAGTTATTGAGATTTATACTATTGTCCTAGTATATAACATTATGAGTATGCATAAAACATTATATCCCCATAGATATATATATATTTTTATATATTTTCTACAAGAATTTTTTATGATAGGTACATATTATTTCATGTGATAATTTTCATATATAAAATTTCAAGTTATATTATATTTTTATATATTAAATGAAATGAAATAACTAATGTGTCCAACCATTTCTGTTATTAATATATGTTTTGGGAGACCATGAGAATGTGGTTCTCCATTATTATAACATTTTTTGGTTGACCTTGATAATATTTAGTGATTTAAGTAGTTTATTTACCTTGCCGAAAACTTTTATCCTAATCAACTAAAAATGAGCGTTAGGAGAGTGGAAAATAGAATGCTCTTAATGAACATGAATTGGATATTCCTATATATTTTTATGATCATATGTATGTTGAGCATTGATAAATATTCCTAATGGACATGTGATCTATGGAATGGGATGCTATTCACACAATACAATTTATTTCAGAGATGATGATATAGTTTTTCATATAAAAACATCCTATGTTCACTAGGGAGTGATGTTCCTATGATCCTATGTTCTAGATTTTCTTAGTCCAAATGGTCATAAAGCATCTTGAGAAACATACAAATAAGAGGTTTAATCTTAATTCTTACCTTCTTTATGGACCATCCAAGTGTTAGTGGGACGTTCTATAAAAAGACAAGAAGTAAGAGGAGTTGTCCTGGAATGAGAATGGTGTATTATATCTTATCCACGTCAATTTGGGGACACTGAGAGATGATAAGTATTGAGATTTTATAAATCTAACAAAGTTGGGAAGGTCATTGATTGAATAAAAATTACCCTTCATTGACCATCAACTCTTTTCTCCAACCTTAACAGTTGATGAGTTCACTAGGGACATACATTCCCATGAGGGGATTTTCTATAAAATCAAGTAAATTTTGAATGAATTTTTATTAAGAAACCCTGAAAACATGATGAATCAAGATCTTATCATGTGAGGTAACATAATAGAGGCCACATATGGTGGAAATAATTTTTTATCAAGGTGAAAAATGAAATATTATTTTAGTATGAATAAGTGTTTCTATAGTAGTTTACACTAGGGTTATAGTGGGAAGAGTAGTGAAGGGTGTGGAATTCCACCTCCAATACATATCACTATGAGGTGATATTAGTGTGGAATGTTGGGCCAATTGTGATCACTGTATCCTCACCCCATAGTGGAGTTCCCTGTTTTTTTGTAGGTTGGGTCATCATTAGAACATTATAGGAACTATATGTTGTAGAGAAGTGGTATGGGATAAGGATATGAACCTGATTATACATGGAACATAGAAACCACATAAGATATTTGTATCTCGAGTTATACTATATATTCTAGATGAGGTAGGGGATATGGAACACCGGTGCAGGTGTTCCAATACTACTAAGAGGTAATAATGTATGATATTTCAACTAAATCCAAATGTAGAGAGAATTTCCAGTTTCATGAAATGTATTCTACTCTTACTAGATTTAATGCATGAACTTCTATTGTTAAATATATAATTCCTATATTATCTACCATTTTTTTATTTTATTTTACACTTGAGAATCACATTCTTTTCTATATTCTATTTTCTCAAATTGTTTGGGATTGGATATTCAGAGAAAATATGATGTCCTAACCATCAACACACCATTAGGAGTGATGTCAGAGTGTATCAAGTACTTTAAGTTGTGTTCTCTTCAAATTAGTGGCTATCATTTCCTTTGGTTACTTTTTGTTCTTGAAATTATAGGATTTTATTTAATTGAAGGTATAAAATATCTAAATCTATACTGGGATCATATTAGTAGTTATCAAATGAGTGATTCCTTTCTACATTAAAATGTGGGAGCTATACCCAACATAGTGAGTGGGATATTTAGGGTGGTCATCAGGAAGAATTCATTGCAAATTGTTTTGTCTCACATCTCATATTGAAAACCTATTTCTGTATGATAGAGAAATGAAACATGAATCTTTTTCTCCGGTTGTGGAATTTATTCATGATTTCTGTCAAGATTAATTATATCTCTTACTACCTAAGATGGGGATTCAGTTCAGGATTCAATTTCAATCCCACCATATAGGATGGAGGTGGTACAGCTTTGTGAGTTGAAAGTTTAGTTAGAAAATATGGAATATAAAGGTTTCATAAAACCTAGTATAACTATGTTGGGTTCTCCTATTCATTCAGCAGGAAGGTTGGTAGGATGTTTCACTTTTGTGTTTATTATGGAAGACTATACTATCTAATAGTCAAGAACTAGTATCCACATCCACACATTGATGATATATTTTACTAGATCAGAGGTTTTGATATTTCCACTAACATCTACTGAGTTTTGGGTACCACCATTTAATGGTGAGACCATTTTATATACCCTAAACTACTTTTAAGAGTAGTTATGGATTATATGGGTTCAGAATGTTGAAATTCATTTTGAAAAACACAATAGTGGTACTCAGGGACATGAAGATTCATATCAAAAAACCTTTACTATATTATATTGGGATATTTTTCATTTATGATATCGTAGTGTAATCGTAGTATTTATATGATCATTACCATCATATTAGAATCTTATTTAGTAAATTGATAGATCAACATAATTAATATAAAAATTCTAAATGCTCTTTTGTAATTGATAATAGTCAACTATTGGGTCATTTCATCTCATAATATGGAGTGTCCACAGACTCAGAGTGGATTTGAGCCGTGGTATCATAGAAGTTTCCAAAGAATGTCATCATGATTAAGATCTTTCTAGGGTTGGGAGAATATTAGTGGCATATAATCCAGGAAATCACCAATATGTTATCACTAAGGTTTGGAATGATGAAGAATGGAGTTTTTTCGTTATATCCTTATGAGAGATATTTATGTCTTGAATAGAAAGATGTCCTCGGCACCGATCCTCACCTTAAATATATCATGTATAGAATATACCATGTATTTTGATTCATATAGTGATAAACTCATTGATAATTTCATATAGGATGATTGAGTTGTTTCTTATCGATCCAGATAACTCTGACAGGCTGAGTAAAATTATCTTACTCATGAACAAGAGTATGTAGTTGTGGTAAACACCTTCTGATGAGTGAGACTCTCTTTTGGGAAATAGAATTTCAAGGTACATGAAACACAAGATACTCATGAACATATTTTTATAGCGATACCTGAATCATATTAATATGAGGTGGATTGATTATATGTTTTTTTTTACTTAATGATATATAACACACTAGGAAAGGGAAACATCATTTCTAACACATTTATCCAAAAGCTATAGACAGAGGTGTTGTGGGAGTTATACTTTGTGTACCGGGTGGCTACACCCTTTGAAGAATTGTATATATACGTTTAGGTTTCCTATGGATGAGTAGCTCAAACTTAAAAATTGTTAATAACATGCATTGAGAATGAATAAAGATAGAGTATTAATCAAATAGAGAGGTCATATCTCTAAGGGAAAATATATTTGATGTGGAGTCACTAATTGGATTTTCCCTTAGTAATAATAATTTTCATCACATCTACAAACTAGTATGGGTTCTTATGGGATTTTCTGATGAGATTATGATACTTTTTCATTCCTTCTTGATAGGTGGTACATCTAAGGATCAAAAAAATGTATCGGAGTGTCCAACAATAGTACTAGTGGTGAAGAATAAAAAAGGATGTTTCAATCTTCATACAGAGATGTTTCAAATTTTAGCTGGTTAAATCATTACACTATAGGCTATTTGGGATGTTACATCCTCTTCCCATTATAGAGTGGAAGTATGATGATTCCACTATGGATTTTTTGATAGGATTAACTATGAAACATTGTAGGAATGATTCATTATGTGTGATTTTGTATAGAATGATATAGGTATCCCACTTCTTGCATAATAGTGAGACCTTCATCATTAATTATTTGGGTAGTCCTTACATGTTTAAAATTGTTAGGATACATGGTTTTTTAGGGATTATTTTTTTTATTGAGATCTTCACTTCACCTCTTGTTTTTCAATGGAACTTAATAAGGTTCTATAATTATAGGTTCTTATGAGTAAAACCTATCATCCTTTGAATGATATCCAATTTGAATGGATGAATCAAATTATAGAGGATATGTTACAAGAAAATTAATTTATTTTTAGTGTGTTATGGGAGAAGATTTTGGAACTCTATAGTTTACCTATGATAATATTTTCTAAGGATCTATTCACATGAAACCATTTTATTCCTTATATGACAAGTCATATCAATAAAATTGTTGATGGGTAGAGGGTAAAAATAAAACTATTGTTGGGAGTAGTATCATTTATTAGATGATTGAGAAGGATTAGTTTATTAGAAAGAATTTGGTGACCATTTAGAGAAAACAAAACTATTATGTTAAACATATAATATGGCCTCAAGAGATTCATTTTCTTCATCATGTTTTCCATAATATGTCACATTAGCTAGGTAAGAATCATATCAAGAAATTTGGAAGGCTTAAGGACATGTTTTTTTAGCCAATTTTATATAGTGGGGATGATTATTCCTATAAAATATTGATTAGATATTATAGAGAGATATAGTTCCATGAATGATGGATTTCAGGTATTGTAGATTTTTTGATTCAATAATAACCCTTCCCATGTGATATACATTGATGATAATAGCTTGGTGTAGATACATACTTTCAAGAACATCTGATATTGATTGTTTAGTTTAGTCATAAGTATCATTAGGTAAAGTATATAACTCTAGTGCGAGTGTATTGATAGTATGGTTATGTTCAAACGGAGACCTGGGATAGGGAGGCTAATTTGTTATCATAGTGGCCAGATTTGATCACTAAGACCCCACAATGATGCTTGGAGTAGCTCAGGTAAGAGTTGTTAAATGTTGGGGTGGTTATATGATCCCATATTTTTTTGGGTATGTCTATCTTTGTGTTTTTTATGAATCTTAATTTTATTGAGTTATTCTTATTTTAATCCTTATTTTTCAATATTCTTTTAGGGAAGGAGATAAATTCTTGGGAAATGATCTATAGTTTAGGGATGTATTTTTACTTGAATTAATGGTGTCTTGGAATAAATGTGTCAAACAAATTCGAGTTTAATCATTAGGTTTATAAATGTTCTAATGTGGTTTGTATTTTTATAAAAAAATATGAAATAGATATATATTTGGGAAACATTCATGTCTTGAAAATTTTATACGACATGAACATGTTTCTAAGATGTTTCTGTGAACTAGATTAGAGAATGAAAATATTCCATGAAATTGGTTGACATCAGGAAAATGGTAAATTTATTGTAACTAAACTCATGCTAATGTGCTTATCGATATATGTAGTTTGTTGTAAAATTCAATATGTGGATGGGGTTTACATTGTTAATATTTAAGGATCAACATTTTTATCAATGGCGCACATATAATTTATTTTCTCTTTTGGGTGTGGCATTCTCTCACGAATACTTGGGATACTCTAGGAGATTATTTGGTTATATTTTCCCTTCATTGAAATATTTGTCTAGGGTTTAATATATGATGGATTCATTTTATTTGGTTTTATCCTAACTAATGATATCCTCTACTACAACGTTGTAATGTACTTTCAGTTGATTAATTAGGTTACTGATTTTGATGTTTTAGAATCTCGGTTTGCTTTTTGATACACTTTTCCACCATTTATAAATTGGAATTCATTATCGAGGGTGTTTCCTTGATCATGTAATAAAGGTGGGGGCCTAAAATATATCCATGCTTAGATTTAATTATCATTGGTATATAAAATGTATGTGATTGCGCCAACATGGATTTCACATGACACGACTAATTAGATAATACTTATTGATTTATAATTATTTCCAATTATACTATCTGTTGGATTATATGGGGTCTATGACATGGAGTTATAGACATATGGAAACCAGAATGGTCTAATAGTTGTGATCCATGTTCTTCTTTGTCAGCATTAAATTAGAGGCCTATGATATGTCTGAAAAACTAATTTATTGCAAGAAAAATTTAGGAATTGGAATAAAATAATTTTTGTAATGGTTTCTTGAGATGGAATCACATTGGATAAAGTCGATTAATTTCTATACTAATAAACTAATCTCTGAAATTATGGTGAAATAGTTTTGATAGATTTATGATGATGATTAAAAACCTATATTAATGAATTATATTTGTTTAGACCGATGATAATTTGATAAATAAGTCATTGTTTCATATTATGATATATCTAGTATTTGTGTTATTAGCCTTATGATTTTTTTAAATATAATTTTTTTATATGAAAATGATGTGATTTATTCATGAGGGTTGGAAAATTTTAGTAATGATGATGTTCTACTGATACAAAACATGATTATGTTGATTTTAAAGGGTAGAGGAATTATTTCAAATAGTTGGTGGGATAGACGCATTAGTATTGGATGCCTAAGGACTGAGTATATGATTATATCATATGTCTAGGGACTATATGAATAGACTTTGGAAACCAAAAGGTTAGATTCTAGATATATTATGAGTTGATTCCATTTTTTAGTTTGATTTATTATGGGATTCAACCTTAATGGGAGAATCTACCACTAATTGGGTGATCTTTCCCATAGATTGAGGATCCTTACCATGATAGAGATATCTAGCTAGGTGATGGTGAATATTTTTTGATCTTGGGTGTCATCCCAAAAATATAGATTCAATAGGTTTATTTCATGTGAAATATTAGTTGAATAAATTAAAACCCTAGTTTTCACATTATTTCATGCTCTATATTTCATATACTGAGTTATTTTTGGCATGGTGATGTTGAATCACTATGTTTAACACACACCATTAATGATATTTCATTTTTTACCACAAAACAGTTAATGGATGCATGATTGGACAAGTAAAGGGGACCATATTGTTTTTTTATCTTTCTAGATGGGTTAGATCTTAGAGAATAGACGGGAATGGGATTCAAAACTATGGTCTTTAGTGTCTTAATTTGAGTCTAGATAGTATTTTATTGATATTAAATTAAACATAACATATAGTCACATTAATTATGACATTATATGGGTCATTAATATTTGGTTTTTTTTATCATCATTTATCTTTCTATTGGATATTATACTGATTATTCATTTTTTTCTTAATTTGACATTTATTTATTTCCACTATATTGTACCCTTGTATCATGTGTAATATCATCACCACTATGTTCAATACACTCCCACAACTATTTTCCAACCTCTAGAATATAGAGTGGTTATCTAGAGGCCACATAGCCAACCTGATCGGTCGCTTGACAGATCATCAGGTTGGAGACATTACAATACTTCCCTGACTAGTGATGTAATATATATTTCATTGATTAGTTCAAAAAAATTTCATTACCATTGAAGTAATATTTTCTGGTATTATTGGTCTCTAGCTGGTACATGGTATACAACTATTGCATATAGTTATGGATTCATATTTTCATGAGTATCATGTATACCATAACCTTAGTGACTCTAGTGTGCATTCCATATTTTGTGATTTAGAGAATTTTTTTACATTTATATATATACTTAAATTTTCCATCATAGATTGATTCTTAATTGATGTTATTACTATTTTTTGATTATTTATCATCTAAATGAAAATATTTTTGTTTTCATTTATTTTATATCGTATATATTATCATTTGATTATATTATGGTACTAGTTATTTTTAATTTAATCTATCATATTTTCATTATACTTAGGGTTATAATTTAATTTAAAAGGAATAAATTTATATTTTTTTGTTTCTTCCTCCTGAAATATTAATTATATAATAAAAAGTGGGATATTTTCAATTACATTTAAAATTTTATGATTTTAGAAATAATTTTTTGAAATTAATGTTTTAAAAATATTATTCTTTGAAAAAAGTTCTAAAACATGAATATATATATATATATATGAAGGAATATTTGATATTGGATATAATAAAACTTTTGAATGATAACATGTTATATGTTATTAATTTAATATTAATGCCTTACTTTTATAGTTTTATTTTCAAACGACCATAGAATGGATTAAAAATTTAATGGTTAAAGATAGGGGTAAGGATGACACCTATTGGGAATTTTTTATCATAGAAATATATATATATTTCCAGATACTTTTGGGTATAATGGAAGTTCCATGATTTTTTATTTTTGTATTCTAATTATAGTGAGGTGAAATAGAGCATGATTATTGACACTTAATGATTTTTGTTTTTGGTCTTTGTTTATGTTCATATATTATTCATATTTGGACATTATTACATTTCAATTATAATGTTATCACATATTTTGTTTATGGATTATTGTATTAAATCAGGTTATATTAATATTTATATTTTTCTTCTAGATTATTGGGTATTGTTTTTAGTTCAAGAGTTTTATCTCATTCAATTTCCTTGCTTGGTCTCATTTTATTAATGAGAATATTTATTTTTTTACATGATCATTAATCTTATTAAAGATCCAAGAAATATTTCTATGTGGTTGTTTTTTTAGTCCTATAATTTAGGGTAAAATTATTCCCACTTGTATCACATTAATTTTCATGAACTACTTTTCAATCCCTGGGGATTTGGACATTTCCTCTATCATTTCCAAATAAAGAATAGGTACTCATGCTAATAGTATCTGTAATAACTTAAGATTTCAAAATAAATTTTCCCATAAATACAATTTATCAAAAAAAAATTCACATGAAACTCCAAAATAAAATAATTTTGGAATAAAATATAATAATGTTATAAAAATAATAAAACCTAGAAGAGATAAATATGTATTAACTTATTATAAATACATAAAAAGGTATTAAGAAAACACCATGATTTTAAGAACACCATTTCAATAAAATAACATTTCAATTATTAAACATATTATCATTTAAAATTTGAATATATTAATTTAAATATTTAAATTCTAGGAAATTAAATTCATTTTGTTATTAAAAATATAAAAATGATATTCTGATGAAATTTTTATATTTTTCTTAAAAAACTAATTTTTAGATAAATAGTAGAAAACACTGATTTTTATAATATAATAAATTTTACGACATTGTCATAAAAAATAAAGAATTAATTCTTTTGAGAAAAATTTTATATTAAAAAATTTTTTAATTAAATCTACTCGTATAAAAATAATTTTGAAATTTATATAACCCATGTTTAACATTTTCAAAACATAAGTAATATTACACTCTATAGAATATATTTATTCTATTGTATTTAGAATTAGTTTTATTCACTTCTAAATGTTAAAACTAAAAAAAATAATTAACATTTTTATAAATAACATCATATTATTAGATAATTTAAATTTAAATTTTATTCGTAAAAATATAATTAATATGATTAATGTTAATTATAATGATAATGATAAAACTAATATTTTCAAATAATTATTTTATTAAAAATTTATAATTTTTATCAAAGGAAATAAATTAATCCCCTAGAAATAATTCCAAAAATATAAATTTGAAAAATATATGACAATATATTTACACTCATTCAATTCGTAATCATTAATAAATATATTTTAGTACACTTAATAGTAAATACAAAATTTTTCTACATAAGTGTTTTTTTATATACTAATATTTAAAATCTATAAGATAATTTTTTGTTATTAAGAATTTTATTCATGATATATGGAATCATTATTTAGGTTTATAACATCAAAATTTTGTTATAATAGTAACCTTATAATTTTATTAAAATATCAACTACTATGATAAGTACTGGTTACAATGATAAAAATGGTAAAATGTAAAAAACATGTGGAATAGTGCTTCAAAGATGATTAAAACATATGGGAAAATGAGTGGTAGAAGCACTATAGACATAATCTCACCCCATAGTCAACAATTTCTCCCATTAGGAAACATTGGCCCTTGAATAGTTTCATTCCAATATTGAAAACTAATGGGTGTTCATAAGAGTGCACTTTACATCAGTTATATATGGGGATGACTTTCATCCTCTAAAAGACACACATAGTAATGAAAATTTCCTTCAAACTCTTCCTAATTTATATTTCCTAGAAGTAACTTGTATTACCAAAATCTCTTTCATACCATAACTTTTCATATTCCCTTCAATTATAAGGAAAAATTCAAATGGAAGTTCAAGGTGCCATGTGAGCTTTACATAATCCTTAACCTTTTCATCTTAATAATTCCCATCAAACATACCCTAAACATAGTAACATATCATCCTTAATATCATTAATATACTAATTTTTTATTATATTTATGTAAAAAATTAATTCATTCCTTCCAAAACACAAATAAAATCAAAAGAATAATGATCATGTATTTGTAAAGAATATCGCCTCCAAGAATCAATGTATTCCATTTTTCAACACCACATATATTACCTAGTTACACTGATGGAACTGAAGAATAAATGTGAAATATATAATAAAAGTTTTATTTTTACTATCTCAATAATAATCCACCTTCATTACCTATTATTTGTTGGGAAATGAACACGTAATAAATGCATTTTGTGCACTGATATCTCTATAAAGTAACATGTCCCATTTTATATCTAATTCATTAATATATGTTAAAATATATTCTAATATTATTCTTTAATATATAAAAAACTACATAATATCATTAAGAATAATAAATAATATTATTCCAATATAAACCATTTTGTAATAATAATCATTCATTGGTTATGGTATGTTCATGTTTGGGTCGGTAACAACCATGAAACTTGATATAAAACTATATCTTGGATGTTTCTAAAAAAGATAAATAATAACATTTTTAACAAACTAACCCAAATACCCTCTCAATCTTGTATTCACCCCAATATATTACACACTTGAATGGAATTATAGATCCCCACAGGTTGGAGACTACAACACAAGCATCAAACAATAAACAAAGTGAGTGATTTTCCCAACATAAATCAACAATATGAAATATATATACACTTAAAAAGGAGAAAAAAAGAAATATATAAATATATTCCAAAATAGATTTCGAACACTAGAAGATATACACTAAAAAAGGTTGAAAAAATCTCCTAGAGGGAAGTCCAAACATAAAGTACTTCAAAATCAATCATATACTCTAACATCTCCATGTGATAATAAGGGAAACCTCCCACTCTCTCACCACCAGCTATTCATAACCCAATGAACTGAAACCCACTTATCCTTACTATGGCTCCTTGTCTTTCCCAATAATGGATAAAATAACTAGGTCTACACATCATCGATGGGGTATGAAGGATGTGAGCTAATAGGATAAGTAGGGTCCCACCCAGGAGTTCCACATCATGTTTGTGAAAATAATCCAAGCATGTTCCACTATATAGAAAAACAATAATGATATAAATTTAATGTATTAAATATCAAATGTATGGAAAAACAATTTAATTTTCCCATTTTCCACATTTATAAATAAATAAGGTAAATCATTTTCAAATAATTTCATAAACATATATAAAATAGATATATTATTTCAAAACAATGTAAGAATTACATATCATATCAAATATTTGGATGTATAATTAAATGTTACAATGAAAAAATAATCACAAATCGACCATGATGCATAGTTAACATCACTCCATGGATCACACTAGCCTAGGATATCTAGGGAACTCACACCAAACACCGAAATCACCTATACATCAATACACTAGATATATGAATCATGTATAGGATTTGAGGAATGCAACATCAAGTGAGACCCTAATGGGTATAACAAATCCATATAACTATAGGACTAGTGATCAGAGAAATGCCCCTTGAAAAATACCCCCTAGTTTATGAGACATATTGATATACCTTCCACAATAGTACCCAAAGATTCCCATGTGATCTATTTTCTAAACCTGTTCATCAAAACATTTCATTATTTCATTCCTTGAAAAAAAATTCAAAAAATGATATCACAATGATTTGAAAAAAAATCATTTACCAAAATAAGGGGAAAACAATCATTTATAAAAACACATTTCAACACACACATAAAAAATAATTGATATTAATCCAATTTATTTAATAAAAAATTATCATAAAAGGAGTAGTGTAGTTCATCAACACAGGCATGAGACGAAACCTATGGCCTCAATACTTGGTTTTCACACACCCAAAATGGGATTCACTTATATGAAATAATGAAAACAATAATGGAGGCCTTAAAATCAATATAAAAATATTAAAATTGAAAAATTGATAAAAATTATTAGAGAAGAAGAAGAAACAACACATACCTCACGAATTCACACCCTCTTCACTACAAAAAAGAATGGAAATGGCCATAAGAATAAGATAACACAACATATATAGAATGGGATCTAGTGAAATATCCCAAAAAAGTCAACAAATCTGATAAATAAATGCAATTGTGCAACCTTGGACAAATAAATGATGAATCCGAAGAGATTACTCTCTTTGAGAGACATAGTCCAACTGAAAAGGTAATCAATTTCCAAATGAATCAAATTGGATTGATTGAAGACTTCCAAAATCAATAAATAAGGGCTCCAGGTCAATTTCAAGGAGATATATAGAAGAATGAATGAAAAATATGTTGACGCAACACCCTAAAAGATGAAATCCCCATTGGTATACAATGTGTAACCCCTTTAAAAATCATATATTCCACAATGCGCAAGGATTCAAAAAACCTATCCCATTTTAATTAAAATAAAATCTTTTACAATTACACATCTTGTAACTATTACATCATTTTTACTCCTTTCACACTATATACATATTCTCAAAATTGTTTTTGGAGGACAATTATATGTCATGTAACCTTTCAAAATGTCATGTATGATCCTAGAAAATAGTAGAAAACTATATATTCTTATGAAAATAACCTCAATCCAACATGGTTATTCTATAGAAATGGGAATAACTCCCTAAACATATTAAAACATTTATACACAAACTCTATTAATTTAAACAACGCACGTCCCCGATAATTAGGTCATTTTGATGAAGAATTTTTTTTATCCCGAAGAGTCCCATGATGCACCCAATTAAAGAGGAAAACAATAAAATATATTGAATGTACCTTAAAGTAGGACATATGATGTTAGAAGCTCCCTACTATATGAATTTACATCCCCAATAAGTCTTGTTTATGAATGAAGTTTGATAATGTGGTGAGGTCACTACTGACTCATCAGTAACTAGTGATCCCAAGTTTCATGAGAATCATATTTGTGCCACTATATCACTTTGAACAAAAAAAATATAATTAACCCTCAAGACTCTCAATTGATTGTAAATGATTTCAACAAGTTATTTAACAATGGAACCATTTGTCTCTAACTAAATATCTTCCAAAATAAGAACATGAGAGGGATAAGGATAGGTTTTTATGAGTTGTGAGGTGTGGAAAACATTACTAATTCATGTAAATTGATCGATAATGCAAATAGATAAACATATCATCCAAGACTCTAAATGACCTCAAACGTTCTAAAATATCTCAGAGCCAATATTCCTTATTTTTCAAATTGAAAGTGACCCATCTGAGGAGGAATATTCCAGAAATACCATTCACATATAGAAACAACCAAAGGACAACATCATTGTTCTACCTAATATCTCTTCTGACTCTGCATTGTAACTAGATTTTGATGTGTAACTTTATTAATCATAGATCTCTCCTGAACCAAACTCAATCCCACCAAATAATCATAGCCTACATATTACAAATAAACAAGTGGTTTTGATGGGAAACCATACAATGACTCTAAATCAGAAGTTTTGATAGACATATGATAATGTTTTTAATAAGAAAACTCTACCGATCTTAAAAGGCTGTCCCACGATCCACTGAAATCCAAGATACTGACACATAGAATATATCCTAGAATATAAATATGAAACATTATCTAACCATCTATATGTGGATTATTTTATTTACTCAATTTGGAATGAGTCCCTATCACCTCCTGAAGAATCCTCCAGAATCCTGATGTTCACATATGATACTTGTGTGAAATAATTGTAGAAGAAACCCCATGTAACCAGAAAATTTCATACATATATAGCTAAACGATATCCTCAATAATAGTGATTTCATTGATCATAATGAAATGATATGAATTTTTCTACTATTCAATCACCACCTGTAAATAATTTCCCCCTTGGGGAGTCTATTTAACCCAACATATAAATCCATTAATACTTCATTTCATTTCTAAATCAGACCTGGAAGAGTCTAGGGAAAACCAGAATTTTTAAAATTCTCTACCTTTATCTTTTGGAATTTGTAATAGTGGGACACATAATTAGTAATTTCATGATTAATAACCACCAAATATAATCATAGTCTCATCATAATATGTTTTCTTAAATCCCTTATGAATTTTTCCTCAGTAAATATAAAAACCAAAAAAAAACGGATCTCCCTACATGTGCAAGGAAGACAAAATGACCCTCAAAAATGTGATTAAGATTTGAAGAGTTAAACAAACTATAAATGTTATTCCCACCATATAAGGTTTATTCAATTCCTCTATACTCAACTTCCTACTATTGAATGTACAAAATATAATCAATGAGAGATGATTATTAATAAACACTAGTTAGATTCAGACCAATATCACCCCCCTAATAATATATATGTAAATGAGAAAAAAATCGTTATATGGTTCAATTAATCCTTCATTTCTAAAAAAATTATGATGAAACATTCCTACCAAGAGTGTCTCTAATGAAATTCCACGTCCCTAGGGTGTAGGTGATATCGAACTCAAATGTCTATAGGTATTCCACCAACCTCCTCTATCTAAGGTTCATATACATAAAAGAAAATATATATTTCAATTCGATAGATTCATAATAGACTTTAAAACTTTCTCTAAGAAGATGATGCTTCCAATAATTAATTGCATTCATATCTAAGACAATCTCAACATCTTGAGGGGGTAATTCTTGTAATGCAGTCAAAGATGATGAGATCCTTAAGCCACCACATGATCATCCTACATGATCACACAACCCAAACTAATTATTTTGAATCATAGAAAACCACATACCCCTTTCTATGATCAATTAAAATCAGAATAGGACCCGATGTCATATGTATTTTCATCCCTCTAAAAGAAGACTATAACTTTCCATCCAATGAAAATTTCACCCCTTTTCGAGTAAGAGTAGTTAAAGGTGATATCAACATGAGAAAATCCTTGTTTAACCACCTATATTAAATAAAAAGTTGTAGGATGATCATAATCTTAAAGATATCATGTTTTTCTTACAATGACAAAAAAACATTTATCTTCTCATGATCAACTAATAATATTTTCTTAGAAATCAAATTCCTAAAGAATTTTATTTTTTGAATCAAGAAGATGAATTTCATAATCATTCCATACTAACCGTGACACCACATGATTTACAAAACCAAACTCATATGGTACTCATGGTCATTTATGGATCTCGAATAAACCAAAATATCATCTATAAGCACTACTATAAAATTGCAGAGAGACTTATGAAATATATGATTCATCAAAGCCATTAAAACTAAAAGAGGATAGTCATACCAAAAAAATATCACGATATTAATAATTTACAAACCAAATCCTAAAATTCATCTTTGATATATGACACTCCAGGAAAGATATATGATTATAATTTAGTCTAATATAAACATTAAATAACCATGTTCTCCCTAAAACTAGAAACAAATTTATTGACATTTAGAAAAGAATATTTTGTCTTTATCATTAACTGATTTAACTTTAGGGAGTCCACACATAATAAAATTCAACCATATACCTTCCCAAAAAAGAGAACATGGGCTTCCCATGTGGAAATGATAGGGTGAAAAAACACCTCTCCACGAGATCATCCAACCAAATCTTGGGATTTTTCTGCTCTGTTGAATCCATACAATTAGAATGTATTGATTTAATCTTGATACCTAGGACTAGGTCAAATGTATCTTATACCTACCTATTTAGAGAAATCCTAGAAAAAAATACGGGATAAAAATTATTAAATACAAAACAACAGTTTAATGATATACAAAAGAAGGAAAATCACATGCCACAACTACTATAGTAGACAAAAAAACTTCTGAGATTTGGGCAGGAAGGTCCTGCATGACTATACCTCATATCCCACTCTCCCTAAAAAACTCAAGAGCTCCATTAAACCACATGAAATGATACATTCTTATGATATAAATCTTCCCTATTAATATGATCATTAATCCATCACATTCTAGTGATAAGTTCAAATTGTTCAATGTCACAAACAATAAAATCTATAATTAACCATTCATCAGCTATCGATAGAGCACAACAAGGGCCCCAAAACCCCTACTCTTTCATCTTCCCAAGAGGTGTTTCTTTCTCCATAAAAAATCAAATGTTTTCCATTGGAAGATTACTCATATCAACAAAAATACCAGATATAAATTACTAGGAGGAACCAGAATCAGATAAAGAAACTTCTATAGAGGATGAAATAAAGATGGTACCGCTCACTATAACATGGCCCCCATATACATTTGATGAAAAATCATCTACCACATGAAGTTTCTTCAATCCATATGCATGTGTATAGAACTATGTTATCTTTAAAGGATCTAATAGTTTCTAGTGGCCTTTGGAGCCTACAATCCTTTAAAATAACAACGTGTAGACATAACCTGACAAAAAAATTGTTTTTGATGATAACATCCACAAATATTACAAAATGTGGGAGTTGAATGAATGGTACACCATGTTTATCCATTATTTCCACAATGATAGGAGGTTGGAGGCATGATACTAGATATAAAAGGAGGTTCTGAAGAGGCATGGTTCTGGGAACCGACTCCACCAACCTTGAGATTATCCTAGAGTATCCTATTTTTTGATAGCTCACAACTCAACCTTCCACTAGGTAAAAGAAAAAGGGTATAACATCTAACCTTTTCTATCATATTTTTTTCATCCATTATATCCCAATGAACTATCTCTTTATAGGTTGAAATATTCAATATAAATACCTATTATCAAATATCTAATTGAGAACTATGCAAGTAATTATGGTATTTTACCTGGAAATTCTTTACATATTACGTTGAAAAATGAACTACATCTGAAAATGAATTGGTGTACCCCAATACAGAAGGACCTCCCTGTTAAAAAGGGAATAACTCTAAAGATGTGTCCAATATCAATAAATCTGGATAAAACTTATATAAGTAAATTTTCTTAAAATCCTTCCAATTTTATCACACAGACCTATACACCAGTACCATGGAGTCCCAAAGATACTTGTTGGGAACCTTGTGTATAAACGTTTCACACTTCACTTTGAAACTATCAATTGCAACTAATAAATTAAATATTTTATCTGTTTTTTCAATCACATCCCTGCCTCAAGAGGTTCATTCATAACATTAAATAATATTTACTTATCATGCAATGTCTCCTATGATCAATCTCTTTATCCTAAATGACCTTGATATACCTCAAAAAATTCATTTTGAGAATTCAGTACATTATTATCAACAACATGAACTACCTACAGAATAGCCTTAGTGATGTTCTAATCCATTGGAGGATTCCCTTGAGGAGCATCAATTGTTCCATCCTAAGGAATCACAGAACACATCTCAATGGTATACTCCTACACACCAAATCAAAAGAAATGATCGGATACAAAATAATCATTATTCAACCAAGATAACTGATTAAAAAACTAAGATTAATGTAATGTCCGGGACCGACTGACCACTAAAATGATTGGCAGACCAATCACTACAAGGCCTCAACCATGCCTCCCAGAATTCCAGAGGATGCTGACATGAATCAAGGTTCTAATAGTGGTATGTTTGGGAGACTATACCCTCAAGGTCAGAGTAACACAACTGAATATCAAGAATAAATCAAAAGAAAAAATAGAGAATAGCATATGTAGTAGTAAATTACAATATAAAAAATTATAACATAAATACAATAACAAAAATAAAATGGCACAATCCATTATAAAAAGTGAGTACATGTAAAAATATGCAACTAAATCAAGTGGAAACACAAATATTAAAGTAAAATTTATTATAAAAAAATAAATAGAGGAATGGAAAATAATCCCTAGGGGTGGCCTCTACTATCATAATAATAACAAACCCAATATTATGATCCTTAATCTTAGGTACAAGTATGAAAATAGAATAAAAAAACTAGGGTTCCTGATCCTATAACTAAGGAGTTCTGTTTAGGTACCCCAATGCAATAGTGGCCAAAAGTGTGTCTAAGATATAATCAGTGGGACACCACTAACAATTTATAATGAATAATATAACTTATTAATATAAAATAAGTAGTGTGTAATTAACCAAAAGTAAATTATCAAGGATAAATAGACAAATAAATATGTCAGGCTCTTGTTCCTCAAGGACACGTAACCCGACTGTACCTAATTTGGCCTAAACTGGAAAATATGATATAATGGTAACATGTACAACGAGATAAGGGGATGGTGATAATAAATGTCTCATAAATAGGTGTAGTGAGACAGAACGAACAAAATTATGTGATTTGTATTGGATTATGCATACCTTGGATAATATATATCCATTTTAGCTCTTCTAATATATGTAATTACTAACATTAAATATGAAGAATCATGGGACTGTCCTAGAATATTCTTGATAAGGAACCCATGTATCACACATGGAGACCCACAATGAGAATTTTCATTATAGTACATCAATGGTGATCCCTGAATAGTCCCACTACTATCACTCTCGACAAAATTCAAGGCAACCTTTTAACCAATACCTAGTATCTCATGTAGGTGGCCAAGTATCACTCATGTCATGGGAAAACCATTTCAGTGATGATACCTTCCAAGGCATCTCAATATGGAATAAGTATCACTCACAATGAGGTAATAAGAAACATAGTGATCCCATCCTAGAAAACCAAGATCACCCCTATCATATGCACAATTTGTCTGTGAAGCTGTAAATTCATGATGAAACCTTCCATGGAGTACCGTGAAAGAAAACCATGTATCACTCACAACTTCTATAATTAATTTATTTAAATAAATTAGTAAAATAAGTGATCCAATATAGAAATCATTAGTTCACATGAAACTGAACACATTTAGAGGTATACGCCCATTTTCCGTGTATTTTTTTGAGGGAAAATGATCCACATAAATAGTTAATCAACCTAACATTCCAAAAATTATAATTAATAATTATAGAACTATAACACCCCAATATTACATGGTATGCTTATTTTTAAATAATTCAATGTCTTGCGTTGTTCGCAACCCCAAGTTCAAGCACAACATGACCTATCAAAGTAGCCGATTAAAAAGAATATATGAATACAAAAACCCACATTTTGAAATTTTCTAAACATTATTTTTCAAAATAAAACACATTTTTTAATTAATAATATCAAAATAATCTTAGGGAGAAATTTTGGTAATTTTCTAAAAAGTATCATTTTTTGATGAATAGTAAGAAATACTGCATTTTAATTCAAAACTGCATTTACATCTAATTTATTAATATTGTTAGATTGTATTTTTAATTGGTTTTAAAGTTTAATTGGTTTATATTTTATAATTTAATAAAATTATGGTCATTTTATGTAATTTCTCATTTAAATTGTACATAAATACATGTCAATCTTTTGATAGATATTACTTCTTAAAAACCCGCTTTTTGGTTTAGACAATAAGAATTAATTTTAAATTAATTACTCCAAATTCTTTGTTTTGAATTTTGAAAAATGGATTCCATATTTGTAATAATAAGTTCTAAATTGTATAAATAGGTACCTTTTATTTTTGGACATTATGAATAGTAACTTCAGAAATTATTTTATATACTATGGTTAAAGGGTAAATCTAGTAAATAAGAGAAAAAATAATAATATAATAATATGAAACTACCCCAACACATGTCCTAATAATATTGGATGATATATTTACTACCATGGTATTCCTTGGGACAATTTTTCAACCCCATGGTGCCACTTGGATTTGAAAATAACATTTTATAAGAATTAATTTAAAGTATAGATAATATAACATAAACATGTATCTTTTAATAAAACAATTGTTATATGGGGTTATATAATTGATCTCTTCGACTATAAATATTCATTAAAAATATAAGAATATTTCCCACATCCTGATATTTTATTTATAAATTTTAGTCATTAAATAAATAAATTTAATTATGAAATAATGATGATGCAGTAATTACTTCAATAATAAAGGATTCAAATAAATGATTTTATAAATGATAAAATAAATGTAATTTGGTTATTTTTATGTCATCAACGAATTTTATGGATTATATTGACATATTGTATTTTAGTTAGTGACTTTTTTTTGAAGTAATCAGGTTATTATGAATTTTTAAAAAAGTAAAGTATAAATAGGGTCCAAAATTGAAATAATTCATAACATAAAACATAAAATAGTTTATTAAATAATATTAAATTACTAAAAATGTAAGATTTTTCCAAATGCTTAATAAAATTCCAAATATATAATAAATTACTTTTTGGGTCTTTTTACATGATATGGTAATTACATTAACCCATAATGTGTAAATAACAAGATATCACGGTAAGATTTAAAAGGGTAAAATAAGGGTTAAAACAAAAATACAAGGATAAAAAAATATTAAAAACATGTCAAAATATTATTTAATGATGTTATTATAACTAAAATTATATTATATTTGAATTTAATTAGTTTTGGACCATTTTTAATTCAACTTGAATTTATAATAAATTAATATTTCTAGAATTTCTTAAATTCCCCCTCATCCCTCTTATAAAAGGGCACCACCTCTGCCCACTTATTCAGACCTCCAAAGCCCTTTGGCTCGGCCAACCCCTGCCCAAATCTCCTAAAATATTCCCTAGATTCATCCTATATTTCACCCATAAAGAGTCATTTTGTGCAAATCAAAATGAGACACCATAAGAAGATGTAATCGTTTTATCCCTTCTTTCAAAGTTCATTTCATCTATTACTTCCTATTACTAAGTTGATACGATAACAAAATAACAACACCAAATATAATATATGATGAGATTTTGTTATTATTATGGTGAAACCATATCCCTATTTTACCCATCCTATGAAAAACAATATCATCATTAGTGCGTACATAGGGCTTACCGTCTCCAAGCCGTGATGCAAACTATTTTTCATCTATATGTTATTTTGATGGGTATAATGATAAATACAAATGACTTAAATAATAAATATTATATTATATTATTTCTTTACAATTCATATTCAATCCAAATCAGAACCATTAAACCATTAAGGAAATGATATCATCGCTCATGCGTACGTACGGCTTACCATTCCCACGATGCGATGAGGGTCATCGTCCACATTCACCATCCAAGAATAATTATAAAGATATATATTATAAATAATTATAAAATATTTTAAATAATAATTCTATTGGAATAATATATATATATATATGTACATATATTTTATTCACTTACTTCCATTCATACTATAAGAAAATGGAAACAACATGCATGCATAAGTACGACCTACCATCTCCATAAACAATATTTTCCTATCTATTATATATATTTATATTATGAATATATATGATATATAAATCATATTACACATTTGGGAAGTTAAAAAATCATGATCTATGTAATATTATTTAGGATAACAAGTCAAAACGCATATGATAAACAAAGCGATTATTACCCAAAATGTGGAATTAACATGGAATTATTAATAAACATGTTATATAAATTCTTAAAAAATTATATATGATATCATGAATATTGTTATTATAATATAAGTTAATAATACCATTATATATGAGTTCAGGACTAATACAGAGAGTATCAAATTTAATGTAAGGGATTTTGTCTCAATTTCATTTCATCAAGGCATATTGTAATGGTGTGCACCTAGTTCCTTTATATGGTGTATATTGTACCTTTTGACTTGTAAAAGCATGAATCTAATTATTTTCATGATATTATATTATTTCCTTCATGGTAATTATTTATAGATCCATATTACTCATTCAGTATGCTTATTTGACAAGGCATATTATTAATTTTGGTTATTCAATATCAGAAATACTTTGGACTGGAAAATGATGGGTGGATCCCAGAATTTATATAGGTACTTGTTTAATTGACATGGTATCATGAGACAAATAAATTTTATAAATGGGTTTTTACCCTTAGTTATAAACCATATTTTGAAAGGTCTTTATGGTAATAGTCTTTCTAGAGACATGACATCCTTAAATAAAGTATTTCCCTAGTTTATTTTCACTTATTATTTATCTATGAGATTTTTTGTTGGTATATCAATGAATGTAGTTCATTATTAGTTTATTGATTTATGTTATATGTTTTGGTTTCTCACTTTCCATATAATTTCTTATTTATCTAGTTTTGTAAATGGAAATTGTTCTTATATATTTACCTTTCCATATAGATTGATTATTTCTTCCATTATATATACCCTTACGGATAATTTGAGCTCAAACATGTTATGTTTCTCTCCTCAATTTATGAATAAGATAAATTTGATTAATCTTTCAAGGATGTTGTCTATTTCATTTATTGGGTGGCATGTCTTATTTTTTTCCCAATGTACAATGGGTATCATGTATGTAATCTGGATTTATATGACAGCTAAACTATATGGTACATCGGGATTTTTTTCCTTGTAATAATGTCAATGAAATATAATAATGCACTGGCTTTATGTTATCTGGGGTTGGGGAATTACAATTGGTATCAGGGGGAGTTTAGAAACAACCTTAGAAACTATATTTTTTGAACATATATTAGGGAACATATCCAAATATAGACATTGGGGATACACATATGATAATTCACCCAAATGATGTATAAATTTTTGATTTCTTTTGACTGTTTTACCGTATTTTAAAATCATAATTTTATGAGATAATACAATGTGTTTTATTATATATAGAGGAACCTGGAAGGATGAATGGTATCAATACTCGAGGAAATTTCACGGGTTTCTATGCAAAGGAAACCAATACAACTAGTATTGCAATAGATAAAAATATGGAGATATTATGGAAAATTAGTACGGATATGACAAACAACCTTTCCTGAATGGAATAGCCCTTTCCACATATGGAATATCCTGTGTTGGATCACTTTATGTGACAATATTCACAATAATTTAGTAGGACAACTAATCCAATTATAGGTGAGCAGTGGATTAAGTCTATGGAAATGATATTTATAGAAGTTGGATGTAGTGAAATAGAAAAGGTTACTTTTGAAGTTTATTGTCTCAATGTTGTTGTTGATCAATGGTGGAAATTGATAAAAAAAATACTATAAATGAAGAAGAAATAGAACTTATGGAATGGATATCTTTTAAGGATACATTATTCAACAAATACTTTCCTCATGATCAACAAATTGAGATGAAGATAATGTTCATTAGATTAAATAAAAATAATGAATATAGTGTTGTATATTATGAAGCTAACTTTACAAGGTTATCCAGGTTTTCTAATGATTATATAAACTACGCATAGGGCAAGATCGATCACTTATTTGGAGATCTTAATCCAAATATTCGAAGGGCACTGGTTTCACAAATTTTTTCATCATATGATGAAATAGTTTTGTGTTCCATCAAGAAAAAGATGTAATTTTCTATGATCAATATATTTAAAGGAAAACATGAAAAGAAGAGGTCATATGGGAACCATAAAAATTGGAATGCATCAAAGAAGAAAAAGGACTTTGACAAAAATTTATTTTCTGAAAACTGTGGGAAAAACCACATTGGGAAATGTTTGAAGGGATTGGGAGTTTGTTTTAAGTTTAGAGATAAGGGACAACAATCTCTTGAATGAGAAGGGAATAAAAAATCGATGATTTCTAATTCTAAAATCATAGTGATATGGGACACTATGAAAATGAATTCCCTAGAGGTCAATGTAATCTACCACAGAAGAGGGCAAGGGGAGATTCCCAAGCTTTTACAATCACAACTGTTGAGGTTGAAGTTCCTAATGATGTGGCGGTAGGTACTTCAACTATTCCCTAAAATTTTTATAAATATTTATTTGAGTCTAGATCATCACATTCCTTTATATCTTCCTAGTTTTCATTAAAATTTAGATATTCCCAATTCAGCATGAAAATGGAATTGTTAGTTAAAACTCTTAGAGGGAACTTTATTGCAACAAAAATGTGTAGATCAATTCCTATTTTGGAATATAAATATTCTCTAATTGATAATTTTTTTATCTTACCTATGGTTGATTTTTATATAATCCTCAGTATGGATTGGATTTCAAAATATTATGCAAAAAATATATTGCAAGAAGAAGTATGTTTTGATCTTTGAGGAAGATGTAGAAATCATTATCTTTAGAGAAGAAACTTCATCACCTGATTCTAATCAAAATACACCCCCATTATCCTTACCGAATGATTTTATTGAGGATGAATATAAATCAATATGTAGTGATTAAGGATGTAATCATAAAATTGTGGACATATCTATTATAAACGAATGCATTTATGTTTTTCTTGAAGATTTACCTAGACACCCCCAGAGAGTGAAGTTGAGTTTTGTATTAATTTAATCCCTGATACAAGGAAAATATTAAAAACTACCTATTGAATGGCCAGTGTGAAATTAGTAGAGCTAAAAAACAACTTGAAGAGTTGGGTCAAAAGGGACTTATCAGCCCTATAGTTTCTCTATGGGGAGACACTGTTGTACTTTTCAAGAAGATATATGGATCCATGAGGCTTTGTATTGATTATAGGGAAATAAATGTTAATACAATAAAGAACAAGTATCCTCTAACCTGTATCGGTGATTTATTTGATAAACTTCAAAGAGATCAATTATTTTCAAAGATTGATCTTTGTTTTGGATATCATCAATTATGAGGGAAGACGGATGAAATTCTGAAGATATCTTTTCGGAGGAGGTATGGTCATTATGAATATAAATTAATGCCTTTTGGATTGACTAATGCACCCTCATTTTTTATGGATCTCATGAATAGGGTATTCAAAGAATATATTGATGATTTTTTTGTGGTATTCATTGATAATATTTTGATATATTCTAACATCTATGAAGACCATGAGTGTCACTGGCGAATCATTCTTGAGACTCTCATGAGAGAAGGATTATATGGTAAACTTATCAAGTGTGAATCCTGTCTTTGGGAAATTTCGTTCCACGACCACATAGTCTCCAAGAATGGAATCTATGTTGATCCTTCAAATACAAATGCAATTCAAGAATAGAAAGCACGGACATGTATAACTGAGGTACATAGTTTTATTTGTTTATCAGGTTTTTATCAGCATTTTGTCCAGAATTTCACCCTATTAGCTAACCCTTTAACCAAGCTCACACGTAAAGGGGTTAAATTCATTTTAACAAAAGAGTTTGAATAATGTTTTGATTAATTGAATATAATATTAGTCAGTGCTTCTATCTTGACTTTACCATCTTGGAATGATGTGTTTGTTATTTATAGCAATGCATCAAGTAAATTACTTGGTTGTGTCCTTATGCAGAATGATTGGGTTATTTCATTTTCATCAAGGCAATTAAAAACCCATGAACAAAACTATCCACCTCATAATATTGAGTTAGAAGTAGTAATAATTTCTCTAAAGATATGGTGACACTATCTATATAGTGAAAAATGTGAGATATATTACTACTTATAACTCAATATTTTTCATTTAATCCAATGATGGTAATTGGAATTAATTTCACATTTAAATTGTATATAAACACATGTCAATATTTTGATAGATATTACTTATTAAAAACCAACTTTTTGGTTTTGACAACGGTTGTTAACTTTAAATAATAACTGCAACTTCTATGTTTTAAATTTGGAAAAATTAATTCTATATTTGGAATCAAAATTTCAAAATTGTGTAAATAGGTACCTTTTATTTTTTTACATTATGAATAGTAATTTCGTTAATTATTTTATTTACCATGGTTAAATGGCAAATCTGATAAATAAGAGTAAAAAATAAGATTATAAAAATATTAATGTACCCTAACACATTTCCTAATCCTATTGGAGGAGATATGTCCGACCATGGGCTTCACTAAGTTGATTTTTTGACCCCATGGAGCCACTTGGGTATTAAAATTACATTTTATAAGAATTAATTTAATGTATAGAAAATATAACATAAACATGTATCTTTTACTAAAACAATTTTTATATGGGGAAATATAATTGATCTCTTTGGCTATAAATAGTAATTATAAAGATAAAAATATTTCTTATATAATTATATTTTATTTATATTATTTATAAATTAAATAACTAAATATAATTATGACATAATGATGATGCAGTAATTGCTTCAATAATAATGGATTCAAATAAATGAAATTATAAATGTTAAAATAAATGTAGCTTGGTTATTTTGATGTCATACAATAATTTTTTGGTTGATATTTACATATTATCTTTTTCTTAATGCCTTTGGTTCGAATTATTCCTGTTGTTATGAATTTTTAAAAAAGTCATGTATGAATAGTGTCCAAAATTGTCATAATTCATAACTTAAAAAATAAAATAGTTTATTAAATAATATTAAATTCATAATAAATATATGATTATTCCAAATAGTTAATTCAAGTCCAGATATTTAATAAATGGATTTTCTTGGTCTTTTGAAATGATATGGTAATTACATTATCCCACAATTTGTAAATAATATGATATCACAGTAAGATTATAAAGGGTAAAATAAAGGTTAAACCCAAAAGATAAGGATAATAAAATATTAAAAAATTGTCTAAAAATTATTTTATGCTGGTTATTCAAACCAAAATCAACTTGTCTTAGAATTAAATGAGTTTTAGACCATTTTTAATCGAAATTTAATTTATAATAAATTAATATTTCTAGACTTTCCTAATGTTCCCCTCCTCTCTATTATAACAGGGCACCATATCTACCCACTTATTCACACCTCCAAAGACTATTTTCTCAGCCAAACCCGGACAAAATATCTTCCCAACTTCCCCCGCTTCATCTTATAGGCTACCCTTTAGGCAGAAAATCAACTTAAGGATTCATTTTGAGCAAATAAAAAGAAGACACCTGAAGAAGAGGTAATCGTTTTATCTCATTTTTCAAAGTTCATATCTTCGTATGCTTCCTCTTAATAAGTTGTTACCACACTAAAATAATAACTCCAAAATAAACCATAAGATGATATGTTTATATGATTATGGTACAACCATATTCCTCTTTTACCCATCCTATGAAAAACAATATCACCATGTGTGTGTACGTACGGTTTACCATCTCTACATTATAGTGTAAATTGTTTTTCATCTATAATTTATTTTCATGGGTATAATGATGAATAAAAATGATTTAAATAATAAATATAAAATTAAATTATCTCTTTACAATTCATATTCATTCCAAAACGATACCATTAAACCATTAAGGAAATGATATCGTCGCTAGTACGTACGTACACCTTACCATCTCCACAATGCGATGAGACTCATCTTCCACGTTCACCATCCATGAATGATTATAAAGATATATATTAGGAATAATAATTAAATATATGAAATAATAATTCTACTAGAATAATATATATATATATACAAATATGTCATTCACTTATGTAAAGACCCAGAAATTCTGTGGAATTTTTTTTATTAAATTCATGGGATTTTTAAGAGTCTGCAAATATTTACGGAGCTTGATTCTAAGGCATGGAGTGCCCAGAATCAATTTCTGTAGTTTTGTTTAGGTATGTTCAGTAAACACACGAGAAAGATTTTATATCTTTTAAACCGGTGCTCGGAACTGAAATCTGAGGGCACCGTTGAACTCGCAGCGTCGGTGATTGCTTAGTGAGACCTTCATCGCAGTTGCGTTTTAACGAGAATAGAAGCTAGATTTTGGGGGTTTTTAATTAAGTTAAATAAAAATAAGAGTTAGCTTATTTTTATTTCTTTGTGGTTAAACCCTCTAAGAGGAGGTTAGTGGTGGGGCCCACCCGCACATAACCTTCCTTGGGAGGATATTCTTGGTGGGGCCCACACGGGCTTTAAACCCCCTCTAACCCCCTATTTAGGTGGGATGAAACTCCTCACCTTCCCCCTTTAATTTAATGTACCAACCCTCACCATTAATTAATTAAATTCTTTATTTTAATTAATTGGAACCCATTTGAATTCTTTTGAATTCTTTCCAACCATTAAAATAATAGTTGGTCTATTATTTTTTTTGGTTTGAAATCCATTTGGTTGAAGCTTAGGAAGGACATGGAGAACTCCATCCTTCCAATGAAGAATGCCACTCACCAACGAAGAACTATGAAGACCTTTATCTTTCCTCAGTCGTGCCAAATGAGAAAGAGCTGACTGCGAAGAACTCCGACGGCGCTTCTTCCTCGGTCTCAACCACGGACGCTTTTTGACGTCAATGAATCGCCATCAGCTCTTTTTTCCGAAATTGTCAACGAACGACAAATACAAGGTAGGGGATTCTACGTTTGAATTTGTTTCCGTCTTTCAACGCACAAATCTTGGATTGGTTTTTCCAATTGTTATCACCATGACGTGGAGGGCTCGGACCCCAAGAACACAAGCCGACCCTCCCCCTTTGGTTGTTCTTTTTTTTTACGACGGAGGCGGACCACGAAGAAGCCAGCGGCACAAGGCCCCCGATCTGCCACAAGGGCACGGCACTACCATACCATGTTGAGGACTGGGTCGCGACCAGCATGGGCCATGGTGGAGCAAGGCGGTCAGCCTGGCCGCCGAAGGGGCACGGCGCTGTCGCGCCGCGTAGAGAAGCAGGGTGTCGTGGTCAGGTCGGGCCACGGTAGAGGATCGGAACTACGGTGCCATCGCGCCGTGACGGAGGAGCCAGGGGTGGCCAGCGTCGGGCCAGCCACCAGTGACGCGGAACTGGCTGGTCGCTTGTCCACCCAGACAAGGTGGGACCCCTCGGGTGCCTCGGGTCACCGAACCGACGCCTAGCGCCAGTTCCATTGGAAGTTGGGGGGTGAGACACCCTCCCCCCCACCCCACGGTGTGGCCAGCCAGGCCAATCCACCCATGCGGGTCGGGCCGCACCATCGGTTCGGGTCGGACCCGCAGACCGGTTCGGACCCGCGGACAGGGTCGGACCCCAGTCCGGACCCATTTAACCCGAAATCATGTTTTCATCCGTATCTTGGGCTACGTGTGTTCGATCGAAGAACCTTCTGTGGAGACTAAAATCTTAGAACGAGACGGTACTTTTGGCATACCCTACTTGAGGTTTGGACATAGTTGGAGTATGGTCGGGTTGGTTTGAACCTAAAAACTAACTGGTCCCCTGGAACGGAAATGCCAATAACTCACAGATCGGGCGTCCAATTGACGCGTCGTCTGTCGTGTTGGATTCCTTATGATGAGATGGAACTAAGAGATACATCAACTCAAGACATCGTGGTAGTTGTTGTATCAACACTGGGCTCAAGGAGCGGACCCTCTCGGAATCGAGCGTGCTGTGTGGGGGAACCCTATGGATGGCTGAGACTGAGATGATAGGATCCTACATGGACCTACTACTGTACCAGGATCCTCCATGGGTTCCATGGTGACGATACTATACCAGGATCCTCCATGGGTTTGAGAGTGAAGATAATGGACCGAGATCCTCTGTGGGTTCTATAGTGATGTCTTCTGTTCCGGGATCCTTCGTGGGTTTGACATCGCTGATACTGTTCCAGGATCCTACATGGGTTCGACAGAGGAGATGATTCAGTGGCCACAACTAATCATCTCTACCCCTACATGAGTTTTATACCTGTGTGAGATGAGTCTTGACTTTCAGTTGTTTTCATTGAGATGATTTACTTTACTTCCTTTGTGGAATGGGTTCTGCTTGGGCTTGAGTGTTGGAGCCGGATTGTGACTGGAAACTTAGGTATATGTATGGTCATATACCTAAGTAGGGATGGTTGATACTTTGTGATTGTACCCTACTACTGTTTTTTATCCTTAGTGGATTATGGGATAACTTTGGGGGTCTCTCGTTCCCTTACTAGGTATTGTTATACTCACCCCTGCACGGGCTTCGCCCGCACCTTGTTGTGTTCAATGCAGACGACGGTCAACAGCGATCAAGGCTGACGGTGATGGATGGGAGGCTGCTCAGAGCTGGACTAGAAGTGATGTACCTTAGGGACGAGTTGTTTGAGATCTATACCTACCCTTCAGGTAGGATTCCCCAGTGGACGATCCAAGATCTTTTATCCCTTTTTACTTATAATTGTACTTGTTGTTCAGTTGGGTTTGTATACTGGCCCACTTACTTTCAGCACACCTTTCTATTCTATATTAGTAATTGTTTCTTCTACTACATGTGTACAGACTGTGTGTGTTACATTTTTAAAGGAAATGTCTTCCCTTTTTATCAGGTATTCGCCTTTGGTGCTAGTTGTCATCCCCTGGCCTATGGAAGGCGGGCTTGGGGTAGTCACGACACGGGCCCCAAGACGAGTCGTGAAAAATTGGTATCATAGGAGTCGGTTCTACCATTTAACTTGGACTTTGATTATTTTAATGGCATAAGTGTTAAGTTTTTTGGGTGTGGTTATCAGTTTAGGGAAACCGGTGTTGGTGCGGTGGCCGACGTATCCATACACTAGGACTCTGACTTCTGACTTCTGACTCAGTGCACGAAAATAGTGATTGTGAGTGTGTTTCCATTGAAAATTTTTCTTTGTGATTACTTTGTGTCAGCTCACCAGGTATATTGTTTTGACCGTGGGTCACCTGTTTCTTTTCAGGATGGCTCCACGTAGGCATCCAGCTAGGGTTCTAAGTTTTGTATGAGATGGTAGACCACCAAGCGACGAGTCCTCAGTGCAGGGCCCCATCACAGCGGAGGTACTAGTGGTACCACTAACCGCTGGGCCACTGATATCACCAGCTCCAGTAGTAGAGAGTGCATGTAGTCTGAGTGTGTTTCACGAGTTCCAGTGCCATAGGACGCCCAGGTTCATGGGAGAGACGGACCCACATGCAGCTAAGGATTGGCTAGAGGCTGTTGTGAGAGTTTTCAGATTGGTAGGGACACCAGCCGACCTCATGGTGATCCTTGTTACGAGTCTCCTGCAGGCAGCAGCAGGCAGATGGTGGAACCTGATGCTTCAGATGTATGACGAGGCATCACTACTCTAGACAGACATCGAGAGCCTATTCCAGGTGAATTTTTTGCAAGCCACCCTTCGTGCGGTGCGGATACATGAGTTACTGCATCTACAGTAGGGTAGCATGACGGTAGCTCAGTACTCAGTGAGGTTCACCGACCTCTCGCGCTACTCCACGGATACTGTACAGGGCCCATTATTTAGGGCTCGGACCTTCAATCACTGACTCATGCATGAGATTAGGGCTTCGATGATCTCCCTCAGCATTCCGATACAGGAGGGGGTGCTGGAGCGATCCCTTCTTGTGGAGAGTTTTCTTGCTGAGCAGTCACCAGCAGCGAGACCCACCATAGGGTGACATGTAGTGGAGTCTTCCGCATGCGGCAGTAGAAAGATGTCATAGAGGTGCAAGTGGACCAGGCCATCAGGTGGGAAACCCAAGGATACTGGTTCGGTTGCGCGGGGCACACGAGACAGAGCCAGCCATACGAGGAGTAGGCAGTGTTATGCATGCGGCAGGTAGGGTCACATGGCTTGTGACTGCCCAACCTTCCATGCAAATGAGCAGAAGACAGTAGAGGTACCTCCCCAGCAGAGGCAGAGGATCAACTGTGGAGGTCCATTGGGAGCAGGCAGACATGGCAGAGGAGTTGTCCGACCAGTAGGTGGTGGATGACATTTTGAGGTTCTACCACCACCACCACCAGGAGGTCCATCCCGACCACAGGGAGCTGGCAGACAGTGGCGGTATCAATTCCAGTCCGTCAAAGCCTATGACCAGGGTGCACCTAAGATGATTTTAGGTACTATATGTGTCTACTCCACCCTTTTTGTAGTACTTATAAACACAGGTATGAGTCATTCTTTTATTGTTGTTTCCCTCGTTCGGAGCTCGGAGATTCCGACAGAGTCGTTGGCTCGATCCTTACAACTAGAGACTCCTACGGAAGTAGACTCAATGATTACGCACTGGTGCCAGTAGTGTGAGCTTACTCTAGGAGGTGAGAGCTTCATTAGGGATCTCCCCATAGCGGCGTCGAGGTCTTATGGCGTCATCTTGGGTATGGACTGGTTATCCATAGTTCATGCACAGATTGACTGCATTAGGTGGAAAGTGCGGTGTGTCCACGAGGATGAGATGAGGTTCACCTTCATCGGTGAGAAGGGAGACTTAGCAGCATGGGATGGACTTACCTAGAGGAAGGGTAGCTGATCACACATCAGTTGGATAGCATCATTCTCGGAGCGGTTGATGTGTGGAGTCCAAGTTTTCCTATTGTGGTGGATTAGTACACGGATATATTCCCTGATGATGTACCAGGACTACCTCCTCATAGAGAGGTAGACTTTTAAATTGACATGTACCCTGGGACGACACCGATATCCACTCTAGCATATCAGATGGCTCCCGCGGAGCTTCGTGAGCTGCGGGTAAAACTGGGGGAATTACAGGGGAATGGATTTATCTGACCCAGTGTTTCACCCTGGGCATCCCCGTTTTTGTTTTCCAAGAAGGCGGATGGGAGCTTGCGTCTTTATGTTGATTATCGGTGCCTAAACCAGGTGACCGTGAAGAACAAGTACCCACTCCAAACGATTAAATACCTCTTTGATCAGCTGAAGGGAGCGCATTGGTTCTCTAAGATAGATCTATGGTCGGGCTATCACCAGCTCATAGTATGGGATGAGGATGTGAAGAATACGGCCTTCAGATGCTGGTATGGCCACTAAGAGATCTTGGTTATGCCATTTGGTTTAACCAATGCACCAGCTATGTTCATGGTACTCATCAACAGGATCTTTCAACCATACCTTGATCGTTTTGTGGTAGTCTCCATCAATGACATTCTGATCTACTTAGCTAGTAAGGAGGAGCACGCCTACTATTTGCGGGTAGTACTGGACACACTCTGAGAGCATCAGCTTTATGGTAAGATCTTGAAGTACAAGTTATGGATCTGAGAGGTACAATTTCTAGTACATGTCATCTCAGAAGATATATTTGTAGTGGATCTAGTGAAGATCGAGGCAGTTCTGGCTTGGGAGCCACCCAGGAGTGTGATGGAGGTACGGAGTTTTCTCAGTCTGGATGGGTACTATCGAAGATTTGTTCCAGACTTCTCCAGAGTTGTAGCACCACTATCATCCATGACGAATAAGGGGAAACCCATTGTGTGTTATAAGAGATATCAACAGAGCTTTCAAAATCTGAGGCAGAGGATGACTAGTGCCCCTTTCTTGAGGATTCCAGAGGAGGGTGTAGGGTACGTAGTTTACTACGACGCATCAGGGACCAGACTTGGGTGTGTCCTGATATAGGAGTGAGCAGTAATCGCATATGGTTCTCATTAGCTAAGACAACATGAGCAGAACTATTCCACTCATGACTTGAAGCTATCAGTAGTGGTCTTTTCCTTGAAGATGTGGTGGCACTATCTGATGGGTGAGGGTTTTACAGTCTACTCTGACCACCAGAGTCTCAAGTATATCTTCTCGCAGAAGGACCTGAACCTGAGACAACGGCATTGTCTTGAGTTCCTCTAGCACTATGACTTCGAGATAGTCTATACGCCTCGGAAGGGGAACATTCTAGCAGATGCTCTCAGTAGGATATCTGGTATTCAGCTGCTAGGAGAGGCGACAGAGTATCTAGATTCCTTACAAATATCCTTTGTGGATAGGGATGGAGCAGCCTATCTACAGTTTCTTACAATCACTCCTACACTTCTTCTGCGAGTCAGGGTGGTGCAGCATAGGGATGTTGACTGCGAGGCTCGACGTGCAGAGATATCCACAGGTTAGGCACCTGATGGATTTTCTGTAGGTGGGGATCACGTCATTCTCTTCAGGGAACGTACCATGGTAAAAGTGTCACTTCGAGTGGAAGTGTTGAGTGAGTTTCACATGTCGCCTCTAGCGGTACATCTAGGTGTTGAAAACATGTACCAGGACCTCTGACGACAATACTGGTGGCCAAGTATGAAGAAGGCAGTAGCAGAGTTTGTCTCACGATGCCTCACTTGTCAGCAAGTGAAGGCGGAGCACCAGGCTCCAACAGGTTTATTTCATCCCTTAGAGGTCCTAGAGTGGAATTGGGACAGGATATCCATGGATTTCTTTATGGGACTTCCATGTACATCCATAGGTCACGGCTCTATCTGGGTGATTGTCGACTGACTCACTAAGTCGGCCCGCTTCCTACCGATTAGAGAGAAGGGTTCAGTAGAGATCTTGGGACGCCTCTACGTACATGAGATCGTACGGCTTCATGGTGTTCCATTAACGATCGTCTCCAATTGAGATGCTCGTTTCACTTCCCGAATATGGAAGGGGTTACAGGAGGCATTCAGGACGCATCTTCGCTTGAGCACCGCCTTCCATCCTCAGATGGATGGTTCGACTAAGAGGACCATTCAGACTCTCAAGGACATGCTTCGTGCATGTGTCCTCGACTTTGGTTGCAGCTGGGAGGATCACTTACCCGTGGTAGAGTTTTCGTACACCAACAGCTACCACTCCACCACTGGTTTGGAACATTTTGAGGCATTGTATGGACGACCTTGCAGATCACCTCCGTGCTGGACTAACCCAGGGGATTCAGCACTCATGGGACTAGAGGTGGTGCAGGCTACGATGGAGAAGCTGTAGATCATCCAAGAGTGGATGAAGACTGCACAAAGCAGGCAGAAGTCCTATGCGGATAGGAGATGGAGACCTCTGGAGTTCGAGGATGGTGACTATGTCTTCCTACGAGTCTCACCTTGATGAGGTTTATAGAGATTTGGACGAGGCGACAAGTTGTCTCCATGATTCATCGGACCTTCCCAGGTCCTTAGCAGAGTAGGTGAGGTGGCTTCCCTCTTAGCTCTTCCACCTCAATTTCACTGAGTGCACGAAGTCTTCCACGTATCTCTGCTGAGGAGATATGTGCACGACCCTTCCCACATCATCGACCATGGAGAGTTGGACATCTATGACGAGGGGACATTCACGGAGGTTCTGGTGGAGATTGAGGATCGAAAGGAGCGGTTCCTATGTGGACTATCGATACCTCAGGTGCGCATTTTCTGGAAGCACGGGAACCTCTAGAAGCCCACATGGGAGCATGAGTCTCAGATGCGTGCTTAGTACCCCCATTTGTTCCCTTAGTTTGAGTTGAAGCTTACGGGGACGTAAAGCCCTGAGGTAGGGATAATGTAAATACCCTAAAATTCCGTGGAAATTTTTTTTCTTAAATTAATGGGATTTTTATGAGTCCATGAAAATTTACGGTGCTTGATTCTGAGGCCCGGTGTGCCCGGAATCAATTTATGAATTTTTGTTTGGGTACGTTCAGTAAATGTACAAGCATGATTTTATATCTTTTAAACCGGTGCTCAGAACTGAAATCTGAGGTCACTATTGAACTCGCAGCGTCGGTGATTGCTTAGTGAGACCTTCACCTTAGTTGTGTTCTAACGAGAATGGATGTTAGATTTTGGGGGTTTTAAATTAAGTTAAATAAAAATAAGAGTTAGCTTATTTTTATTTCTTGGGGGTTAAAACCTCCAAGAGGAGGTTAGTGGTGGGGCCCACCCACACATAACCTCCCTTGGGAGGATATTCTTGGTGGGGGCCACACAGGCTTTAAACCCCCTCTAACCCCCCATTTATGTGGGATGAAACTCTTCACCTTCCCCTTTTAATTTATTGTGTCAACCCTCGCCATTAATTAATTAAACTATTTCTTTTAATTAATTGTAACCCATTTGAATTATTTTGAATTCTTTCCAACCATTAACATAATAGTTAGTATATTATTATTTTTTTGGTTGGAAATCCATTTGGTAGAGGCTTAGGAAGGACTTGGAGAACTCCATCCTTCCAATGAAGAACACCACTCACCAACGAAGAACGACGAACACCTTCATCATTCCTCAGATGTGCCGAATGAGAAAGAGCCGACCGCAAAGAATGCCGACGACACTTCTTCCTCGGTCTCCTACCACAGACGCTTTCCGACGTCAACAAATCGATGTCCACTCTTTTTTCTGACATTATCAATGAATGAAAAATACAAAGTAGGGGATTTTATGTTTGAAATTGTTTCCATCCTTCTACTCACAAATCTTGGATTGGTTTTTCCAATTGTTATCGCCATGACGTGGAGGGATCGGACCGCATGAACATGGACCGACCCTCCCCCTTTGGTTTTTCTTGTTTTTTGATGATGGAAGCAGACCGTGAAGAAGCCAGCGGTGCAAGGCCGTCGGGCTGCCACAAGGCTGCGGCACTGCCGTTCCATGAGGAGGACTGGGTCATGGCAAGTGCAGGCCATGGTGGTGCAAGGCGTCCAGTCGGGCCATCGGAGGGGCGTGACGACATCGCGCCGCGTGGAGAAGCAGGGGTCCACGGCCAGGCCAGGCCGCGGCGGAGGTGGCGCGGTACCTTCGAGTCGTGCGGTTTACAGCAGGGAGTCGCGGCCAGGGTGGGCCTCGATGGAGGAGCCGAACTACAGCGTCGTCGCACCGCAGTAGAGGAGCCAGGGGCGGCCGGCGTTGGGCCGGCCTCCGGTGATGCGGAACCGGTTGGCCCCTCGGCCAGCCGGACAAGGCGGGACCCCTTGGGTCCTATGGGTCACTGAACCGGCGCCTAGAGTTGGTTCCTTCAGAAGTCGGGGGGGCGCACCCCCCCCCCCTTCCCCACGGCGTAGCCAGCTGATCGCATTTTCGAGCGCATCAAATTAGTTGTTTAATTTTGACTAGAATTTCGGCAGTATAGCAGCAACCCTAGTTCGTCTCTCGACAGAGCCTTAGTTCATTAACTTAAAAAGAGGGTTCTGATTATGAAAGTAGAAGGTGAATTAGGTTTTGTGAAACTTGGGGGTTTTATGATTAATGATGCAAATAGAAAATTAAATCGATAAAACACAGTAAAAATGAACAAGATTGATTAAGCGTGATCAACCCGGGGAAGTCTCGTGATGCTCATCCTTCATCGCTTCAAGGGATGGGATTATGATCTTTTAATCCCTGGTTTGTAACACCTAGAACTAGAATGTTACTGAGTTTATACTAGGATACCTTCTAGGGTTCAGTCGAAAACACATAACAATTCACTGGACACCGCCGATGATTGGGTGATTTGTGTTCGACATCATAACTGAATCTCACCAAGGAAACACATGAAGAATTCGATGTGCTCTCCAGGTTTGCATGTTATTTCATTGTGATACCATGACATAAATGTACATGGCCTTGATAGAGCTTGTGTGAGTTCTATTGACCAATATTAATCACCCAAGCACCGCAATTGAAAGGGGGAAAAGAAAGTGGTGAACGGTGTCTGAAACATTATAGCATTCCGCCATTTTATAACATAAACTTTCATTTCATTACTCAAAAATGAGGATCTTTATGGTTTAGTGTCTTGGAAACCAGGAACAGAAAATATGAAAACATAAAACATTCTTCTTAAACACTTGAAAGGCTTCTCCTCATGTTCATCATAGGTTCATTACTGCATCTCATAACCTGGGGACATACATCAAAAGAAAGGGTGAGCAGAAGGCCTAGTAAGGGAACCAAGATAAACATTTTACATGTGAACTTGAAATACTTCAATAAGGTCATGAAAAGAACTTTAAGGCATGAGAAATAAATCATGAGATATATCATAATAAAAATAAAATTTGTCATAACTTTAATATGTGGCTACATCATTTAACATAGACAATAATGAACATATCACCAAGGTCCATCCCCAAGGTGTCATTTGAAAATTACCAAGGTTATTCACCAAGATATCGTGAAAATTGTAATCTCTAGTGGTTACATCATTACCCAATGCATTGGAGCGCTATCAGGGCACACCCTTAAATTTTCATTTATTATCATGTGAGCCACATATATCATCATCAAATATTTCATAAATAACCCATATAGCATAAAATAAATGGGTTTCATTTCAAAATCATAATGTTTTAAAAACTGCTTTAAAGACATGATCTTTACGTCACTTTAAACCCACGGAAGGGGAGAGCGGGTCTCATGTATGTAAATCCCAGAATTTAAAATAGAAAAATTTGATATATATTTGAATACCCCTGTAGAAATAAGATCTTTGAGTATTCACTTTATAACATAAAATAATTTTGAGAAAAGAGAGAGGCATTTTGAGACGAAAATTCTGCAGCATAACGACTATGTTTCTGGGTTTTAGAAAACATTGAAAAGAGAGGGGACAAGGGTCCAACATTCATAAATGACCCATAAAACAGTAGAGGTGAAGAATAAGAAGGATATATGAACATGGAAATGAAATTTGAAGGAAATACCATTTGAAATGAACAACATGGAAGGAAGGCAAAAATTAGATTTCTCTTATGAAAATTCGGCAGCCTAACGACGCCACTTAAACTTCAAAAAAAATGATTTGAAAAGATCAAATAGGGTCTCTCATCATGTGAACATAAGAGGTCATTATGATAGATATAGAGATCATACCCCAACATAAAAAAAGGAATTTGAAATACTTGACATGAAAGTAGAACTTTGAAAAGAATGAGAAGGGTGAAAGAATCCCCTTAAAATTTCGGCAGCCTAACGGCGTCACTTAAGATTCAAAAAAATGAATTGACAAGATCAAATAGGGTCTCTCATAATATGAACATAAGAGTTTAGTATGATATATATAGATATAATACCCCAACATAATAAAAATGAACTTGAAAGACTTGACAAGAAAGTAGAACTTGAAAATGAGAAGGGTGAAAGAATCCGTTACAAAAATTTCGGCAGCCTAACAGCGCCACTTAAACATTCATAAAATGAAATGATTAGAGTAAGAGAGGGTATCTCATCATATTAACATAAAAAGGAAAGTATAATGAATATAAAATAACATCCTCCAACATAAGAACATGTAGCATAAAATAAATGACATAAAAGAGATCACTTTAAAAGAAAGAGAGAGGTCGGATCCCTTACCTTAAAACGTAACTCTTAAAACTCAAAGGTTGGGACCTTGAGGGCTTGAGGGCACCTTGGGAGGACTACTTGGGAGTTAAGGAGACCATAAACTCCATGAGGATGTTTTTGGAGTCGGAAAGATAAGAGGAGGGCTTGGTATTTATAGGGAAAGTGAGGGGACAAGGCATTAATGGCCAAGGGACACCTCAAAAGTGGTTTTCTCAAAAGCATGGGCCCTCCCATGGTACTTCCCATAGAGTTAGGGCACATGGGGACCCCAACACAATAATTCATCATCTTTAATCGACCATCCCATAAAATATCTCATGATATCATCATGACACAGTTATGATGTCATTAAACATACCGAAACCCTAAAACTGTATTTTTACTATTCACTGAAAATTCAACTTTCTCAGAAAAATCCCAAAATTTCACATTAACCAAATATCAATGCTCTGATTTCAAAAATTAACTCTATTTTATAAAAATAATTTTCTAAATATTTGTAATTCATTTTTTAAATAAACACACTATTCACTGAAAATTCATTTTTTTCAGAAAAATCCCCAAAAATTACCTTAACATAATATCGATGCTCTGAGTTCCAAAATGAAATCCATTTTATAAAAATAATTTTCTAAATATTTTTAATTTAATTTTTAATTAAAAAACACTATTCACCCGAAAAAAACTAATACTTGAATAATAATTTATGAAACTGTTATTTACCCATTTTATTGAATCTCATTACTTAATCTAGGTGTCTAAATTATATTAAAACTTTCTTTGAGTGAAATTACTAATCCATTTGGTCACATTACTAATACTATGCATAAAATCACTATTCATAATTTACTATTCATCAAAAATCACGTTGATCTTATTAGACTCGAAATTTTGTACTGAACATAATTGTAGAAGGCCATTTTTTGAAGATCATTACACATTTTTATTTTTATAAGGTTTACATAAACATTTTTAAAATATCATTTCTCTAAAATTCATAAAAAATGTGCATACTATATTTATCAGGACATTTGAAAATTCATAAACTTCATCATAAGAATAAATCCCAAATTTTATTTAAAACAAAGGATTACACAAGGCAGTAACGGTCACCTTACATAGCCCCTTATCACACCAGCATAGGACCTAAGTGTAAGGTGTGCTAAGGTGATAGAATCCGAGGGAGGCTCGACCAACATCGCACGAGTAGTAATTTCTATCAGTTTGAACTTCTCGCGAAGGCGATCCCGTTCTAGCTTCACACGATGAAGTTCAGCTTGGGTTTGGTCCAGAGCAAAGCCCAGTGGTGCTACCTCCTTCCCAAGTTCTGTTAGATGGGCTTCGATCGGTCCAAGACTACTGGGTGAGGGCATCGAATCTTCTTTCTATACTAATTAACCAAGATTGCTTGTATTTAGAGACAATAGTCAAAACGTTTAGTTTCCAGCAGGCATATTGACCAATGGTCAAATAACAGTCAAAACCCAACAGTCTCATTTTAATTATACTCATGTTATCAAATGAAACATTTTTGTTGAGTATAAAAATAAAATAAAATAACACATAAATTTAGGAAACAAGATTTATTTAAAATTTCGAGTCGTTACAATCTTCCTCCCTTATGAAATTGCGTCCTCGCAATTTTTAAAATTGGGTTTTGAAATTTCATTGAAAGTCCCACATCGGAAAAGGAGTCAGTAAAAATATTACTTTAAAAGAAAGAAAGGGATGTACAACGGTCACTCGACTTGACCCACACTAGGATTCCATGTAGGAAAACATGGACATGGAGGAGAAAACAAAGGGTCAAGTTATGAGGGAGAGTGATAGAGAACCTGATTAGGAGAAATTTAAGCATAAGAAAATCCCAAACTTATGATGTGTGTAAACGGTCTTTGATTACCTAGTAGGAAACGTAAACCAACAACATTTTTGTTTTACATTTCTTTTCATAATTTTGAGGAATTCATCTACTTCATAAAACAAAAACATAAGAAAATATACCTACCTTCATGTAGATTTTCATTCTTTAAAAACTTTCTACCCAAAAATAATCTTTTCTCCAAATGATGAGCATTCAAAAACACTTGGTCTCATCAAAACACAAGAATCATCTTCTGGAGAATCACATAATCCACAAAAGATTAACCATCTATTTCATCTATCTTTAAACATTATCCCAAAAACAGAAAGGGTAAGGTAAAACAACTCTTCAAAAAGAAATAATCCCATAGGAATGGAAACTACTTTTAAATCATCAAAGTTCCATGGTACTACCCAGAGTTCAACATAGACCATTCCGTAAATAACTGTCCTTAAAAATACTCAAAATAAACCAAACTAAGATTGAAACCCAAATACAAGAAGGATTTGATAACATAGTCTTCCAAGGTAAACATTATCATTCATCTCCAAACAACATCAACCACTCCTACCATCTTATAACAAAAGTAACTAACCTGAACATATATACCCCAAGATAGGTTAATCATTTCCATAAGTAACCTAAATTACTATAAGTCCGCCTTAAATTCATCGATTCTTCAAAATATAAGTTAACCTTACTCCTCAATGAAAATACCGTAGTAATCTATTTACCTCGATCATATAGAGTCCCCAAAATAGTGAACGTCTTCCAAAATAATAATCATCTTTTAATCCCCTAATCATCTCTGTCATATTAATACGGAAATCATAGCATTTCCTATCACATTGGTTGTTGGGACATGTTCTTCCATTTCCCACCATTAACTAAGAAGATAAAGTATAATTAGGGGCTTAAATACTTCGCCAATAATCATGAAAAGGAAACTTTAAGCATAAAAGGATAAACTTGTAGAATAAAAGTATATCCTAACTTGTGATCCCCTATTTTCCAATCTAGGTTATCCATGATCATATATTCTTATGTGAATCTTTATTTTATTTTATCTTTGTTCTTTTAATAATGGTCCATACTAAGCTTTTGAATTTACCAAAGCATATCCCCCGGGAGTGTCATAACCAAGACTACAGCAAGGCCCGTTGTCGTGTACCAGTTCCCATTTGATTCTAGCTCAAAGTGGTGTTTTCTGGTTTTACCCCTATGTAAATCTATGCCAGATCCACCTCTACCTGCTCGTATCTAGACAGGGATGTATTTTCTTGGCAACCCCTTACTCAATACTCACCAAAATATCTAGAAGATTTCCTATATTTAAACTTTTCTATAGGGTTCATTCTAAAGTTTTCATATCCTAATTTCCACAAATAACTAAACCATCCTTTGAAACCAACTATAGCATCCCTCCTTTTTATAACATAAACTTTCATTTCATTACACAAAACAGAGGATCTTTAAGGTTTAGTGTCTTGGAAACTAGGAACATAAAACATGAAAACATAAAACATTCTTCTTAAACACTTGAAAGGATTCTCCTCATGTTCATCCTAGGTTCATTACTGCATCTCATAACCTGGGTACATACATCAAAAGAAAAGGTGAGCAGAAGTCCCAGTAAGGGAAACAAGAGAAACATTTTACATGTGAACTTGAAATACTTCAATAAGGTCATGAAAAGAACTTTAAGGCACGAGAAATACATCATGAGATATATAATAATAAAAATAAATTTTTTCATAACTTTAAGATGTGGCTAAGTCATTTAACATAGAAAATAATGAACATATCACCAAGGTCCACCCCCAAGGTGTCATTTGAAAATTACCAAGGTTATTCACCATGATATCGTGAAAATTGTAATCTATAGTGGTTACATCATTACCCAATTCATTGGAGCGCTATCAGGGTGTACCCTTAAATTTTCCTTTATTATCATGTGAGCCACATATTTCATCATCGAATATTTCATAAATAACCCATATAGCGTAAAATAAATGGGTTTCATTTCATAATCATAACGTTTTAAAAACTGCTTTAAAGACATGATATTTACGTCACTTTAAACCCACGGAAGGGGAGAGCAGGTCTCATGTATGTAAATCCCAGAATTTAAAATAGAACATTTTGATATATATGTGAATACCCCTATAGAAATAAGAGCTTTGAGTATTCACTTTATAACATACAATAATTTTGATAAAAGAGAGAGGCATTTTGAGACGAAAATTCTATAGCATAACGACTATATTTTGGGGTTTTAGAAAACATTGAAAAGAGAGGGGACATGGGTCCTACATTCATAAATGACCCATAAAACAGTAGAGGGGAAGAATAAGAAGGATATATGAACATGGTAATTAAATTTTAAGGAAATACCATTTGAAATGAAAAACATGGAAGGAAGGAAAAAATTAGATTTCTCTTACGAAAATTCGGCAGCCTAACGGCGTCACTTAAACTTCAACAAAAATGATTTGAAAAGATCAAATAGAGTCTCTCATCATGTGAACATAAGAGTTAATTATTATAGATATATAGATAATACCCCAACATAAAAAAAGGAATTTTAAATACTTGAAATGAAAGTAGAACTTTGAAAAGAATGAGAAGGGTGAAATAATCCCCTTAAAAATTCGGCAGCCTAACGACGTCACTTAAGCTTCAAAAAAATGAATTGACAAGATCAAATAGGGTCTCTCATCATATGAAAATAATAGTTCAGTATGATAGATATAGATATCATACCCCAACAAAATAAAAATGAACTTGAAAGACTTGACAAGAAAATAGAACTTGAAAATGAGAAGGGTGAAAAAATCCGTTACAAAAATTTCAGCAGCCTAACGGCGCCACTTAAACATTCATAAAATTAAATGATGAGAGTAAGAGGGGGTATCTCATCATATGAAAATAAAAAGGACATTATAATTAATATAAAATAATATCCTCCAACATAAGAACATGGAGCATAAAAGAAATGACATAAAAGAGATCACTTGAAAAGAAAGAGAGAGGTCGGATCCCTTACCTTAAAACGTAACTCTTAAAACTCAATGGATGGGACCTTGAGGGCTTGGGGGAGCCTTGGGAGGAATCATTGGGAGGTAAGGAGACCATAACTTCTTTGAGGATTTTTTTGGAGTCAAAAAGATGGGAGGAGGGCTTGGTATTTATCGGGAAAGTGAGGGGACAAGGCATTAATGGCCAAGGGACACCTCAAAAGTTGTTTTCTCAAAAGCATGGGCCCTCCCATGGTACTTCCCATAGAGTTAGGCCACATGGGGACCCCCACACAATAATTCATCCTCTTTAGTTTACCATCCCTTAAAATATCTCATGACATCATCATGACAGAGTTATGAAGTCATTAAACATACCGAAACCCTAAAACTGTATTTTTACTATTCACTAAAAATTCAACTTTCTCAGAAAAATCCCAAAATTTCACATTAACCAAATATCAGTGCTCTGATTTCAAAAATGAACTCTATTTTATAAAAATAATTTTCTAAATATTTTTAATTCATTTTTTAAATAAACACACTATTCACCGAAAATTCATTTTTTTCAGAAAAATCCCCAAAAATTAACTTAACATAATATCGATGCTCTGAGTTCAAAAATGAAATCCATTTTATAAAAATAATTTTCTATATATTTTTAATTTAATTTTTAATAATATTCACCCGAAAAAAACTAATTCTTGAATAATAATTTATGAAACTGTTATTTACAAATTTTATTGAATCTCATTACTTAATCTAGGTGTCTAAATTATATTAAAACTTTCTTTGAGTGAAATTATTAATTCATTTGGTCACAATACTAATCCTATGCGTAAAATCACTATTCATAATTTATTATTCATCAAAAATCAAGTTGATCTTATTAGACTCAAAATTTCGTACTGAACATAATTGTAGAAGGCCATTTTTTGAAGATCATTACACATTTTTATTTATTTAAGGTTTACATAAACATTTTTAAAATATCCTTTCTCTAAAATTCATCAAAAATATGCATACTATATTTATCCGGACATTTGAAAATTCATAAACTTCATCATAAGAAGAAATCCTAAATTTTATTTAAAACAAAGGATTACACAAGGCAGTTACGGTCTCCTTACATAGCCCCTTATCACACTAGCATAGGACCTAAGTGTAAGGTGTGCTAAGGTGAGAGAATCCGAGGGACGCTCGGACAACATCGCACGAGTAGTAATTTCTATCAGATTGAACTTCTCGCGAAGGCGATCCCGTTCTAGCTTCACACGATAATGTTCAGCTTGGGTTTGGTCCAGAGAAAAGCCCAGTGGTGCTACCTCCTTCCCATGTTATTTTAGATGGGATTCGATCGGTCCAAGACTACTGGGTGAGGCCATCGAATCTTCTTTCTATATTAATTAACCAAGATTGCTTGTATTTAGAGACAATAGTCACAACATTTAGTTTCCAGCGGTCATATTGACCAATGGTCAAATAACAGTCAAAAACCAACATTCTCATTTTAATTATACTCATGTAATCAAATGAAACATTTTTGTTGAGTATAAAAATAAAATAAAATAACACATATATTTAGGAAACAAAATTTATTTAAAATTTCGGGTCGTTTTAAACACCACATGAATGGGTACCCCCGAACATGATCATATGAGTTGAGCATGACATACCAGTACATAAATCAATAAAATAAGAATAGAGGATGAGAAAAAACAACATACAACTTAGAATTAAAAAGTTCATTCAAATTAATAAAACTTTGAAGCTCGGGATTACATCACATTCCTCCCCGGGTGATCACAAGGGGTTTAGAAACCCATGGGAGGGGAAGAAGAAGATGATGTTGAAGTAGCACCTCCCATAGCCTCCAGAACCTCTAGGGATGTTGAGAAGACTCCTTGGAGACTCCAAAATGGCAGCACCTTGCCTCTTGGCCGAACTTGCAAACGGGGAGCCCAAGGTGCCATTTTATAAGAAAATTGGAAGGTGGTTTTAGGCACACAGATTTCTTCAATCCACTTGTACCACGCGTTTTGGCCTTCAGAAAGTCCTATCTCACTTTGGAGAAAATATAAAAGTTGTATCCCTACCCCTTTCCTATCTCCACCGAACTTTTGTCACATGTTGGACAACTACAGCTCATGATATTGATAAAATACAGAACACCACATTTGACTTGGTCCAAATTCGGTGGCTTGGACAGATCAGTTCGGATGTGCCCCATAGAAGCCAAATTATCATTTGGTTCCTTAATATGAAATGTAGAATATTATGTTTTGGATAGTCCCAAAATTTTCAGCCCATTTGGATTCACGGATTTTGTTTACTATTCAAAACAGTAGACAGATTTCCATGGATCCATGCAATTTTGGCCCATTTTTCTTCCACTTCATAAAAGGCCCTCCAAATCACCTCCACCTACATTGAAACAATAAAACCAAGTAACATTTCCCATTATAATATTTATTAACATTAATTTATTTATTCAAACATGAAGTGAATTTTATTATTATATTTGGAATATTCATTACAAAACTAGTTTAAAACTGCGGTGTACGGGTGGAATAAAATAGTGAATCGTGGTATGATCACACCCCCACACCTAAACATTTGCACTCCTGGGAAAATTCAAATATCCAAATACAATAATTCATATATATATATTTCCAACATCCTGAAGATTTATCATTTGAGGAAATTTTATTTAAAGTAAAGTGATCAATGCACGAACCACACCAAGGAGTTCTTCCTAGTGAAAATAGAAAAAGAAGTCTCATAAATCATATCATAGTGAAATTCAAAAAGATTCATGATACCCAATTGGGAAAGGAATTCAGAAGTAAACCATGACACTAAATCTCCATGTGTGTGTGTGAAAACCATTCCATGCTATTCTTTCCACTTTCTATCCAATAAATATATGTTATTTTAACATTTTTTAGCTTAAATGTTTTTGTCACTGAACCTGTCCTACATCCTTTGCAATAATATTTCAAGACCCACTCATTTAAGCATTCCCAGAAGTCAAACCATAAGCTCCTGACCTAGATATCCCCATATGTTTCACATTTCATCACTCCCTTCATTTATTATAATTTTTTTTTGAAGTTTCAATTGGAACAAATCTCACACTCATCTCTCGACCCTTGTTTGATCTCCTCGCGACACTAATTGAAATAGTTATAACAAGATCAAAGGTTGAGGAAGAGTGGTTTTTGACCTGCCCAAGACAAAAAAAAATTTGAGGGCGTACAATAGTCGGACATTAGGTACACACGCATAGGTCAGTCTGGTACAGTAATGAAACAGACCGGATAAGGAACGAACGTATGGAAATATCATTTAAAGCTAAAAAAATATTAAACCAACATATATTTACCTTATATTAAGTAAGAAATAATCACACTTTGTGGTTTGGTTCAAAAATTTTTGGAGATATTAGTGACACATTTTTTCAAAAAACTACTCACACAAAGGGCATCAATCATCTCAAAGGTTTCACATAGATACGACCATTTATATCATTGAAAGAAAACCAATTCACTAAAAAAAATCACTCATTGATGGTAAACTCATACACAAATTCTTTTTAGCCTTCATTATGGTATTTTTACTTTCCCCACTTTATGGTCGTCAAATCATGGAACTTAGAAATTATTGATGGGGAAAAATGAAAATACCATAAAGAAGGCCAAAAAGTAAAAACAAAGGGAGAAAACAATGAAAAATCCTAACTAACCCAGGAATGTATCCACCCCCCCCCCCCACACCTAGAATGTGCAGTGTCCTCACTAAAATAATTGAAAATGTTAGAGGGAAGGATAAAACCTGGTGTGTTTTATTGGTATGATGCATCGAGAAGGTGGATTTCTTCTACCGGATTCTTTGGAAAATCCTCATAGAAGTGTTTAAGTCGCTGCCCATTGACGCTAAGACTTCATCCACTCTGCTCATGCAAAACCAGGGTGGAGCTTAAGCTTGGAATTGTACATGAGGACCTTCTCACCAATATGTAAATTCTGCTGGTGAATCATGCTATCATGAATAGACTTTGTCTTCTCTTTATATATTTGGGATTTTTCATATGCATCACGTTAAATTTCTTCCAACTCTTGAATCTGCAGCTTTCTTTCCTCACCTGCATCTGAAAGGTTCATATTACATTGTTTAACAGCCCAATATGAACGGTGTTCTACCTCCACTGGGAGGTGACAAGATTTTCCAAACACAATCCTATATGGTGACATTCCGATCGGTGTTTTAAAAGCAGTACGGTACGCCCAAAGTGCATCATCCAAGCGCAAACTCCAATCTTTCCTATTGGGTTGTACAGTTTTCTCCAAGATTCGCTTAACTTCCCAATTTGAAATTTCTTCTTGTCTGTTAGTTTGGGGATGATATGAAGTGGAGACTTTATGAACAACCTCATACTTATGAAGCATGTTTTTCATGTTACGATTGCAAAAATGTAAATTCTGATCACTAATGATGAATCTTGGTAGACCAAACCTACTGAAAATCTGGGACCTCACAAAATCAACAACCACTCGAGATTCATCGGTCCTGGTGGCCTTTTCTTCCACCCATTTAGATACATAGTCAACATCCAATAATATGTACACAAAGGCAAATGAATTTGGAAAAGTCCCCATGAAGTCAATGCCCCATGCATCGAAGATCTCACAAAATAACATGGGTTGTTGGGGCATTTCATTCCTCTGGGAGATATTCCCTGTGAATTGACAACGACTACATGACTTGCAAAATCTATGGGCATCCCTATACAATGTTGGCCAATAAATTCCTAAGTCAAGGACCTTTCGAGCTGTACGTTGAGAGATGAAGTGGCCCCCACAGGCCAAAGGGTGGTAGAAGGTCAAAATAGAGGTGAACTCATGGTCAGGGACACACCGACAAACTACTTGGTCACTACAAATTCTCCACAAGTATGGGTCATCCCAAATGTACCAACGAGAATCATGCTTATCTCTCTGGGATTGTGATGTGCTAAAATCAGGGGGGAACCTAGATGTTCCTAGAAAATTCACAATTTCCGCATACCAGGGGGTAAGGTCCACAACATCACAAAGGTTCTCATGAGGGAAGAATTCTCCAATGGGTAAGGGTGAGTCAACATGATGGTCCAATGGTGGGGAAATCCTACTAATGTGGTCAGCTACAACATTCTCCACCCCTCTCTTATCTCTAATCTCAAGGTCAAACTCTTGGAGGAGGAGCATCCACCGAATGAGGCGGGGCTTGGCTTCAGGTTTCTTTAGGAGGAAACGAAGGTCATCATGGTAAGAAAACACAATCACTTTTGACCCAAGAAGATATGAACGGAATTTTTCCAAGGCAAACACAACAGAAAGGAGTTCTTTTTCTGTGGTTGTGTAGTTTACCTGGGTAGGATCAAGGGTACGCGAGGCATACACAATGACATGAGGATCCTTTTCAACCCTTTGTGATAAAACTGCCCCAACTGCAAAGTTAGAGGCATCGCACATAAGCTCGAAGGGTAGATCCCACCTAGGTGTTTGGATTATGAGAGGTGATGTGAGACTCTTTTTTAGTGAATTGAATGCATCCTCAGAATTTTTATCAAACACAAACTCAGAATCCTTTTGTAATAACTGAGACAAGGGAAGTGCGATCTTACTAAATTCTTTAATGAATCGTCGGTAAAAACCAGCATGACCCAAGAAAGACCACACCTCACGAACACATCTTGGAAATGGAAGGGATGAAATTAATTCAATTTTAGATTTATCAACCTGAATTCCCTTATTTGAAATGATATGCCCAAGAACTATCCCCTGCTCAACCATGAAATGACATTTTTCATAATTCAAAACAAGATCTTTTTCAATGCAGCGGCGGAGGGCAGAACCTAGGTTTTTCAAACAGTCATCAAAAGAATAACCATAAACCGTGAAATCATCCATAAAGACTTCCATACAACTCTCAAGGTACTCAGAAAAAATTCTCAACATACATCGCTGAAAAGTACTAGGAGCATTACATAGACCGAATGGAATCCTTCTGTATGAAAATGTGCCAAATGTACAGGTAAATGTTGTCGTTTCTTGATCCTCAGGGGCTATATGGATTTGGAAATAACCCAAATAGCCATCAAGGAAACAATAATGAGACTTACCAGCTAATCGTTCTAACATTTGGTCAATGAAAGGTAAAGGAAAGTGGTCCTTCCCGCGTTGCTTGATTCAGTCGACGGTAGTCAATACAGACTCGCCCACTGTTTTGCACATGTGTTGGAACCAATTCATTCCTTTCATTTGACACAACTATTACTCCAATTTTTCTAGGCACAATTTTCACTGGGATAACCCATTTATTATCAGATATAGGATAAATGATCCATGCAGCAAGTAATTTACTGACTTCTAATTTTACCACTTCAAGGAGAGTGGGATTCAACCGGCGTTGAGATTGTCTTACGGGTTTAGCCTCATCATCCAAAAGTATATGGTGCATAAAAATAGATGGGATAATCCCAGGAATATCAGCCAATGTCCATCCTATTTCCTTTTTACACTCTCTCAAAGTTTGAGCAGTTTCAATTCCTATTGTGGAGAGAGGTTATTGGAAATAATGAAGGGCAATCGGTCAATACCCTCAAGATATGCATATTTTAAATTAGAAGGAAGTTGTTTAAGTTCAAACACTGGTTGTTTCTGGATTGAGGGAGGGGATTTAGGGGGAGTGAGGTCTATGAAACTATATATCTTCTCATGTTTATTCTCAAAGGAAAGAGAATCTATTGAAATGAGATTTGCAAAATCCTCGACAGTCATGGGTACCTCAGAATAAACACACTCATCAATTAAAGCACAAAATTTACAATTTTCTGAACCCACACAATATTCAAAAGAAGAAACAAATCTCAAATCATCCAAGGGTGAAGAAAACAAAAAAGAATCAGAGTTTGGGTTGAGGAGAGAATTGTGTGTGTGTGCATCGTTTGAGAGCACTTCCATCGAATAGACAGGAAGATTGGAGTGCTCTTCAACAGGGTGTTTCATAGCCTCAAGGATGTTAAAACTTACCTTTTCTCCTCCGAATTACATGGACAATGTACCATTGTGAACATTGATGATCGTCTTTGTTATTTTGGGGAATGGCCTCCCAAGTATGAGAGGGGCATGTCCTTGGGTTCGAGTATCTTCCATCTCAAAAATGTAGAAATCAGTGGGGAAGATGAGATTCTTCACTCTATCAAGGAAATCCTCAATCAATCCTTTTGGATGCGTTGCACTCCGGTTGGCATGTTGCATGATAATTCATGTTGGTTGAATCTCTCCAACCTGTAGAGAAGTATATACGGAGTGAGGCATCACATTAATGGAAGCACCTAAATCTAGCATAGCATCAGAAAAGAAGGTCTCCCCTATGGTACACGGTATCGTGAATGTGCCCGAATCCTTTCATTTAGTTGGCATTGTTGGTTGAATCAAGGCCGAGACATTCCTACCCAGGTTGACTCTCTCATTCCCCTTCAACCTCCTTCTATGGGTGCAAATCTCTTTAATAAATTTGGCATAACGAGGAATTTGCTTGACTGCATCCAACAATGGAATATTAACTTGAACTTTTTAAATGCATCCATTATTTCATTTTCAATCTCATTATCAAAGTTTTTCTTAGATTTAGAGAGTCTTTTATGTAAATGAAGAGGAATTGATTGTTCATTTGAATCATCAATGATAATTTGATTGCCCTTTTTGTTTTTTTTTCATTACATGAAATTTTTGAGGGTTGGGAAGGAGTGTTTTCAAGAGGGGGACATACCTGTTTCATAGAATCAGTAGAAGGAGAAGCTTCTTTACCCCTACAAATTGTAATTACACATACATTACCTTTATCCTTCGGATTGGAAATGGGTTGGGATGGTAGTTGTCCAAAACCTTGCATCTTAAGCTCACCGATGGTGTTCGCCAATTGTCCCACTTGAGTTCGTAGGTCTTGAATTGCCGATTGTGTGGTCTGTTGGAACTGAAGGTTCTGGGTTTCCATTTGTTTCACCATGTCCTCGAGGCTTGGTTCATATTTGGGAGGAGGTGGAGGATGATTGTTTTGAGAAGTTGAAGGATAAGAAGGTTTCATACCTTGGCCTTGTTGATACCAATTCTGCATCGGGTAGCTTGAGTTTCCTCCTTTTCGGTATTGTGGTTTTGCTTGCCACCCAAAGTTTGGATTTGGCCGGAATGGTTCTGTTGGATCGAATAGTCGATATAAAAGTCTATTAGATGGAACAATACAAGAGGGGGGGTGAATTGTAGGTTTAAAAACCTTTGTGTTTTAGTAACAAAGAGATTAGTTTAAATGAACTTAAACTAATACTAATACAAACACCCACAATTGTATTGAATGTAAAAGGTATGATGTATTGTAATACTAATGTAATGCAAAACAATTGTATTCAAGGTGAACACAATAATCAGAGTAATACAGATATGAATGATTCTACCTTAAAGCGTATAGAACCAATCAAAACAATATGTAATAGAATGATTGTAATTGAAACAATTACAATTGAATAAGGAAGAAAGGAAACAATACAAATCCCTTTCTAATACAACAGCGGAAATGTAAAAGTAATACAATTATTTTAACCCAAAGAGAAGGGTTATCCTTTCACCTAGGATAAAAGGTCTGTCTCACCAACACCTTGGTGAGCCCTCGATACGATGATCGGCTCGTCTGTCTGCCTATCCCCGGCAGCCCTCGATACGATGATCGGCTCGTCTGTCTGCCTATCCCTGGCAGCCCTCGATACGATGATCGGCTCGTCTGTCTGCCTATCCCCGGCAGCCCTCGATTTTGCAGGTAATCGGCACCTCTGTCTTTCAATTACTTGAAAGCCCTCGATACGATGATCGGACGCACAAGGCTGATGAGAGAAGTCACAGTGTCTCTCTCTATAATCTTCGTAGTTCACAGAGTCTCTTTGTTCATCAGTATATTCTCAGCTTCAAATGACCTCCTATTTATAGGCCTCGGGTTCCAACAGTCATATTGCCTCCAACGGTCATATTGAAACAGAAAGCACGACATCGTTTTGATTAGTATATAACTAACTCAACGACATCGTTTCGTTAGGATAAGAGATATATAGAAATGTAAAACATGAGTACGATTCATATGCAGAGAGAGTTTTTGACAAAGTACCAAAACAAATAATGATTATCTGAATAGCAAAGTCAGTACGATACGATTGACAGAGTCAGTACGATACGTTTGACAGAGTCAGTACGATACGTTTGACAGAGTCAGTACGATACGTTTTGGTCAGTACGATCAACATCGTACGATACGATAAACATGATAAAAGACAATTTGTTATTTACAAACATATGATAGAATACATTTGAGATTTCCAAAACATGACATAGAATATATTTGTGATTTCCAAAACATGACATAGAATATATTTGTGATTTCCAAAACATGACATAGAATATATTTGTGATTTCCAAAACATGATGTAAAAGCCAAAAGAGGACTTTTGACTTAACAGGTTCTTGCTTGAAGGGAGGCGCTTGTTGGAATGGATGCCCTGAGAACACAGCTGCACACGACTCAGATGAATCTTGAAGTTGTGGGCACTGGTCATAAAAATGAGTGTTATCAGAACAAATCCCACAATGTAATGGAATAGAAGTAGAGAGTGAGTTACCTTGTGCTTGAGATAATTGCCTTAGAAGGGTATGCATCTTATCAAGTTTAGTATATACCATTTGTTCTAGGTCTGAATGACTTACCTCATGAACTCCTCGGGTTGGTTCAATAGCTCGTGTACCAAATTGTTGAGCATTTTGAGCCATGTTGGCTATTAAGTCACGAGCGGCAGAAGGAGTTTTATCAACTAGGGCATCACCAGCTGTAGCATCAATCATTCCACGATCCATAGGGATAAGTCCCTCATAGAAGTATTGAATTAAAAGTTGTTCACTAATCTGGTGGTGGGGGAATCTTGAGCAAAGTCTCATGAATATCTCCCCGTATTCATGAAGGGTCTTTCCTTGTGATTGCCTAATTCCACAGATTTCTTTCTTAATTGATGCAGTTTGGGAGGCAGGGAAGAACTTCTCTAGAAAAAGTCTTTTTAGGTCATTCCATCCCCCAATTCTGGAAGCAAAATAGTATAGCCAATCTTTGGCTACACCATCAAGGCAGAAAGGGAAGGCCCTAAACTTAATGAGGTCCTCAGACACATTTTGGGGTTTCATGGTGGAGCACACTATGTGAAACTCCTTTAGATGTTTGTGAGGGTCCTCTCCGGGAAGACCATGGAATTTTGGAAGGAGATGGATGAGGCCTGATCTTAGCTCAAAATTGGCCGCTTCCTCAGGATATTGGATGTACGCAGGTTGGTACTCCACATCCGGGGTGGTTAGTTCTTTTAATGTTCTGTTATTTGCAGCCATGATCTCTGGGGTTTTATTTGGTTCAATTTTGGATTGGTTTAGGACCACTTGAGGTTCCACAAGGGGTTACACAATGTTACTTGATTTACCTTCTCTATATGCCTTGATTTGTGTGTGAAGTGACTTTTCAATTTCAGGATCAAATTCAAGTAGTGTTCCTTTACCAGATCTTGTCATGCAACAATGATGTCCAGTTTGATTGATTGATTGTTTTTTGTGTTTTTTTATTTAAGATGGATAAAAGAGAAACATAAGAAGGGTTAAAGAAGAATAGAATTTTATACTATATAATTAGAGAGGGAGATGTGGAAGAAGAGAGAGAGAGAGAGAGATAAAGAACACACCAAAAAAAAGACAAAACCCAAAAAAAAAACAATCAAATGGGGGTGGGGTATTTAAAGGATTGATAATTAAGAAGTAAAATAAATAAATAAAATGAAATAAATAATGAAAGAAAAAAATGATCTTGGCTTCCCGGAAACGGTGCCAAAATATGATCGCGTTGTCGAGCGCGTCAAATTAGTTGTTTAATTTTTACTAGAATTTCTACAGTATAACAGCAACCCTAGTTTGTCTCTTGACAGAGCCTTACATCATTAATTTAAAAAAAGGGTTCTTATTATTAAATTAGAAGGTGAATTAGGTTTTTTGAAACTTTTGGGTTTTATGATTAATGATGAAAATAGAAAATGAAAGCGATAAAACAAAGTAGAAATGAACAAGATTGATTAAGTGTGATCAACTCAGGGACGTCTCGTGATGCTCATCCTTTATCGCTTCAAGGGATGGGGTTATGATATTTTAATACCTAGTTTTTAACAACTAGAACTAGAATGTTACTAAATTTATACTAGGATACCTCCTAGGGTTCAGTCGAAAACACATAACGATTCACCGGACACCGCCGATGATTGGGTGATTTGTGTTCGAAATCATAACCGAAACTCACCAAGGAAACACATGAAGAATTCGATGTGATCTCCAGGTTTGAATGTTATTTTATTTTGATACCATGACATAAATTTACATGGCCTTGACAGAGCTTGTGTGAGTTCTATTGACCAATATGAATCACACAAGCACCGCAATTAAAAGGGGGAAAATAAAGTGGTGAACGGTGTGTGAAACATCACATGAATGGGTACCCCCAAACATGATCATATGAGTTGAGCATGACATACCAGTACATAACTCAATAAAATAAGAATATAGGATGAGTAAAAACACCATGAAACCTGGAATTAAAAAGATCATTCAAATTAATACAACTTTGAAGCTCGGGATTACATCACATTCCTCCCCGGGTGATCACAAGGGGTTTAGAAACCCATGGGAGGGGAAGAAGAAGATGATGTTGAAGTAGCACCTCCCACAGCCTCTAGAACCTCTAGGGATGTTGAGAAGACTCGTTGGAGACTCCAAAATGGAAGAACCTTGCCTTTTGTCCGAACTTGAAAATAGGGAGCCCAAGGTGCCATTTTATAGGAAAATTGGAAGGTGGTTTTAGGCACACAGATTTCTTCAATCCACTTGTACCACGCGTTTCGGCCTTCAGAAAGTCTTATCTCGCTTTGGAAAATTATAAAAGTTTTATCCCTACCTCTTTCCTATCTCTAACGAATGTTTGGCACACTTTGGACAACTACAGATCAAGATATTGATAAAATACAGAAAATCGCATTTGACTTGGTCCAAATTTGGTGGCTTGGACAGATCAGTTTGGATGGGCCCCATAGTAGCCGAATTAGCATTGGGTTCCTTGATATGAAATGTCGAATAATAAGTTTTGGACAGGAATACAAAATTTCATCCCATTTGGATGCACTAATTTCGTGTACGATGCAAAACAGTAGACAGATGTCCATGGATCCATGCAATTTTGGCCCATTTTTCTTCCACTTCATCAAAGGCCCTCCAAATCACCTCCACCTACACTGAAACAATAAAAACAAGTAACATTTCCCATTATAATATTTATTAAAATTAATTGATTTATTCAAACATGAAGTGAAATTTATTATTATATTTGGAATATTCATTACAAAACTAGTTTAAAACTACGGTGTAAGGGTGGAATAAAACAGTGAATCGTGGTACGATCACCAGCCTAGCAACGCAGGCTAGCCAGCCAGGCCACACGGGCCAGCTAGCCGGGTCGGGTTTCCCATTCGGGTCAGGCCGCCTTCAGGTCGGGCCGCCACCCTGGGTTGGGCCGCCCTTTCAGGCCGGGATGCCCCCTCGGGTCGGGCCACCATTGGTCTGGGCCACCCCATCGGGTCGGGTCGGACCCGCGGACCGGGTCAGACCCCAGTCGGGACCCGTTTAACCCGAAATCACGTTTTCATCCGTATCTTGGGCTACGATTGTCCGATTGATGAACCGTCTATGAAGACAGAAATCTTAGAGCAAGACGATACTTTTGGCATACCCTACATGAGGTTTGGACACAGATGGGGTACGTTCGGGTTGGTTTGAACCTAAAAACCAACAGGGCCCCTTGAACAAAAATGCCAATAACTCACAGATCGGGCGTCCGATTGACGCGTCATCTGTCGCGTTGGGTTCCTTATGATGAGATGTAACTACGAGATACATAAAATCAATACTTTTTGGTAGTTGACGTATCGACACTTGGCTCGAGGAGCAGACCCTCCCGGAATAGTGTGTGCTGTGTGCGGGGACCCTATGGCTGGTTGTGACTGAGATTATAGGATCCTATGTGGGCCTACTACTGTACTAGGATCCTCCATGGGTTCGACAATGAAGATACTATACCAGGATCCTTCGTGGGTTCGACAATGACGATACTGTACCAGGATCCTCCGTGGGTTTGACAGTGATAAATTCTGTACTGGGATCCTCCATGGGTTCAACAGCGCTGATACTGTTCCAGGATCCTATGTGGGTTTGACAGAGGAGATGATTTAGTGGACACAACTAATCATCTCTACCCCCTATATGATTTGTATACCTGTGTGATCTGAGACTTCACTTTCAGTTGTTGTTATCGAGATGATTGACTTTATTTCCTTTGTGGAATGGGTTGTGCTTGGACTCGAGTGTTAGAGCCAGACTGTGACTGGTAACTTAGTTATATGTATGGGCATATACCTAAGTAGGGATGGTTGATACTTTGTGATTGTACCCTACTACTGTGGTTTATCCTTAGTGGAATATGGGAGACCTTTGGGGGTCTCGGGGTCCCTTACTGAGTATTGTTATAATCACCTCTGCACGGGCTTCTCCCACACCTTGTTGTGTTCTGTGCAAACAACGTTCAGCAGTCATCAAGGCTGAGGGTGACAGACGGGAGGCTGCTCGGAGCTAGACTAGGCGGGATGTACCTCAGGGACGAGTTGTTCTAGATTTGTACCTACCCTTCATCTAGGATTCCCCAGTGTACGATCCATGAGTTGTGTTCCCTTTTTACTTGTACTTGTACTTTTTGTTCAGTTGTGTTGGTATACTGGCCCACTTACTTTCAGCACACCTTTCTTTTCTATATTAGTACTTATTGCTTCTACTTCTTGTGTTCAGAATGTGTGTGTTATAGGTTTAAAGGAAATGCCTTCCCTTTTTTATGAGGGATTCTCCTTTGGTTCTAGTCGCCATCCACTGGCCTATGGAATGTGGGCTTGGGGTAGTCACTGCATGGACCCTCAGACGGGTTGTGACAACTTACTTCTATTCATACGATAAGAAAACGGAAACAACGTTCATGCATATGTACGGCCTATCATCTCCATGAACAGTGAATTCCTATCTATTATATATATATATATTATGAATATATATGATATATAAATCATATTACAAATCTTGGAAGTAAGTAAATCTTGATCAATATAATATGATCAAGAATAACAAGTCAAAACACGTACGATAAATGAAGCAATTATTTCCCAAAATGTTTCATTAATTTTGAATTATTAATAAACGGGTAATATAAAATCATAAAAAATCATATATAATATCATAAATAATAATATTATTCTAATATAAGTTAATAATACAATCATATAAGTTTTTTGGACAAATACAGATAGTATCATACTTAAGGTAAGGGATTTCGTCTCAACTTTATTTCATTACGGCATATTATAATGCTATACACATAGTTCCTTTGTAATGGTGTATATTATACCTATTAACTTGTTATATCATGAATCTCATTATTTTAATTATCATATATTATTTCATTTAGTGGAATTATTGATAGATCCATATTCCTCATTCAATAAGCTTATTTGATAAGTTATATTATTTATTTTGGTTATTCAATATGAGAAATAATTTGGACTGGAAATGATGGGTGGATCCTGGACTATATATAGATCCTTGATGCATCGATAGGTTATCATGATATGGATAAGTTGGAAAATTGGGTTTATTCCCTTAGTTTTAAAAAATCTTGTGAAAGTTCTTGACAGTAACAGGTTTTCATGTTCCTGATACATGACATCCTTAAATAAGGTATTTCCCTCATTTAATTTCAGTTATTATTTATCCATGAGATTTTGTGTCGGAATATCTATGGAAGTATTTCATTCTTATTTTATTGATTTGTGGAATATGTTTAAGTTTCTTACTTTTCATATTATTTGTTCCTTATCTAGATTTGTAAATGGAAAGTGTTCTCATATATTTACCTTTCCTTATTGATTGATTATTGCTTCTGTTGTACATACCCATACTGAGAATTTGAACTCACCCTTATTATGTTTATCTCCCTATGTTATGAATAATATAACCTTGATTAAGCTTTCAGGGATGTAGATTATTTCATTTATTGTGTAGCATATCTTATTTTGTTTTCCCAATGTATTATGGGTATCATGTATGTAATCTAGATTTCCATGACTGCTAAACTATACATTCCATTGGGTTTTGTTTCCTTGTAATAATTTCAACTAAATGTAATAATGAACTGGCTTTAGGTTTTCTGGGGTCGAGGCATTACAAGAACATTCGATCATAAATCTATGGAAGTAATAAAATATATAAAATTATCCAATTGAAGAAAATACACATTAAGAGAGTGTTTTTGAGAGAAAACATGACATTATTATAAAAAATTCATTAAATTCAATTCAATAATAGGGTAATAAGAAAACCATATCAATGGTACTATAAAATGGGTAGGGTATCATTTCAAAAAATAATAATGAAGTCCACTCAAAAGGGTGAATTATACATATAGAAGACACCATTCATCTTGAGATACATAACCAAAATACCCTATGGTAGTTTCATAGAGGAGGTAATATCCCCCAACCCATAAAGAGAGATCCAAATTTATATCAAGGTGGTCTATGCATTTTAATTTGAGAAAAAATATTATTTTTATGAGACATTGATTATGTTTGGTGTGCAACACAGAAAAACATTATATAAAATAAGGAAAACATGAGGGAAAAAATATATACGAACTACCATATACCATAGATTACCCACACATACAATATCGAGGTTTGATTTGTTATAGTTTTAGTGAATTTTTAGAAACATACATCCACCCTATAAAATAAGTAAAATGATCTCACACAAAAATAGCATAGTTTGAGGGACGATAAATGAAGTATGGATGAATGAGGAACAAGGATTGTACCAAGGGGAATCCATAAAGACCATTGATACATTAATCCTACAATGGATATTGGAAAAACCCAACATGCATAGAGGAGGAGGAAGGGTGGATATTGAATGGGAGATGGGGGGCTTCATGCAGCTATGAAGAAATTAGGGGGAAGATATGGTTTAAAATTTTTGTTCATTAAGGGCATATCTGTAAATTCACCCAATAGATTGGAGTGCGTAGTTTTCCCACAATATTTGAAAATCATGCACCAACGGTGTGATGAGGAACAAACCATGGAGAACCATGAATAGTTATGGCACATTGTTTCCCTAACTGTACTAAATCCCACTATCAAAAACCTGAAATTTGTCACATGGCCTTTAGGGCCCTCCTCCATGGTTTGAAAAAACTATGAGGCACTTCGAGTTCCTCAAGATCAGGCCCCATGGTTTCCCCTAGGGCTTCATGGTTTCAGGAAAACCATGAACCCTAAATATTTCCCTCAAAGTTTGTGGTTTATGGGGTACAAAACTCCCAAAACATGACGGAACACCCAATGGAACCCTTATTAATTGAAAAACATATAAAAACCATATTGAATTTTTATAACACTCTGAATTCCATTTCAATTCTTGTTTTAGAAAATAGACCATCAACCACATTATAAAATTCAAATCCCACTAGAATTTTATCAGGTCAAAAAACATGGGATACTAAAATATCCCCTCTATATAAATTCTAATCCATGATAACCCTTCATGAAAATAATAGAACATAACTCAACATACTTGGGTTAGTAATCCTTATTCAAATGGACACATTTCATTTCCAAATTTCTAATGCACCTCTCAGTGTCACTGTAACATCTGGTACATGAGTTGTACAACCTTAGGCCAAATTTTCTTTTCCTGAACAACAACATTGAGACAAATATTTCAATTTATGAACTAAACAGATACATGATCTGCACATCATATCACATAACAACCAAGACTATGGTTCGATAACTATATATTTTGGGGTTTTAGATCCAATTTCAAAATGGGAATTCTCTACTATCATAATTGTTTTACAAAATGTGCCTATATCATTCCGATGATGCTCAAGATATGAGACACAAATTGATATGAGGTTTGATTTGATACCGTCCTTATTTAATGAAACTGAAGAGAGATAGTTCAAGCCACTACCGGGTAACCATTCTTGAAATTCTATGCTTAGAAATTTGGCCTACAAATAAATCTAATCTTAATGTACATAAATAAAGGTGGATTGGGATTTTCTCAGTGCACACTTACTATAGTCCATAACTAGCTTCAGTTGAAATTTATATCCAAAAAACCCACTTTATATTATGGTTAACTGACATGACCATGGGCATATACCCTATCCAAGACACTTGGATCAATATCACTTTTTTAAATAACTCATCCAAGCTCGTCTATAATTTAGGGTAACCTCGGAATACTCAACATGAGTTCAAGTATAACTTCCAAGGAAAATCTCAAATTCATTTCAAAGGATGGACATTGTTACCAAGATGGATTTCCACATACCATGAACACATACTGATCCCAAAGTGGCATCGCCTAATGATCAAGTAATAAAGGGAAATAGCTGGTGTCCATGAGTCTGTGCAATGTGGTCCCACTTGGGAACTCAAGTATCACTCATAAATAACAATTACACTATAAAAAAACATTTCCAACTTGAAACTATGAAATACTCCAGCAATCCAGCCAAAAAAAATTAAATTTAGCACATCATATAATCAACACTCTGTCGATGTGCCCAAAATATGTCAAGATAGGGGACATGATCATATCTAAACATGGGTACACTATGACAATTTAAAGAACTTAAAAAATGTACTATACATAATTCCACTAAGACATAAATGAATTGTCTAGTGAGGATCTAAAACATTCATAACTAACAATGTAAGGTAAATGATAGTCAAACAACCATTGGTCGAGTCCATCAATAATGTTTAGCTACATCTTCCAAAGCATCCCCACTACCCGACCACAGTTCCTTCACAACCTGAAGAAACCTACAATCACTCATGCCCAACTATGGAAGTCCAAACCCGACTGACATTGTTTTCAAAGATTGTGTACATAGAAAAGTACCATAACATCATGATATATCATAAAAACTGGTTCAAAACAAATATTATCTTCCACAAGGCATTCAAAAGTATAAAGTTCCATTCCTAATAGTCCTTCTTGGTTGTTTCCCTCATCCTAAAAGAACACATTTAACCATGATTGACGTGACGGTCCCTAGCTTAGTAGTGACCTTGTTTTTAGATTTATATAGAGATGGGTATCATTATTTTCCACATGCTCCATTGATTAATGACTATGGTCCATATAAGTGTCCATCATGATTTATCAAGAGTCAAACTGAAATACATTCAAAAACATCAAATAAATAGTGATAGATTAGATTCACAAATATAATTACATGTGATGCTTCTATGATTCATGTACCCATACATCAAGGAATTAGGCATAAAATCCAAACAACTGACTAGTTTGGTAAAATATTGATCCTCTTTAAAACTTCATCCTGAGCATTGGGAAGAATTAGGGACTTTTCTAACATGTAACCCTCCAAAATTTTGGACTATTTTATTTTATTATTTTATTGTATTTGGATATTCTTGTGTAGGTTCAGGTTGAGACCCAGTTTTAATATTTCAGTGTTTCTGAGAAATGGGGTTTTTGGTCTCAATAGTAGTTGGCACACGACCTATGAACAGTTAAGGGTAATCGTGATCCCTCTCCCAGGTTACCATGCATATTTTTTGGGTCTAAAAGTAAGTCACATAGGTTCAACATAGTTTAGTAAACCATTCAGAAACCATGTGAGAGGTTATGTCTATTTGGATAGTGGTTACCACATGGTTTGTGAACAGTTTGAAAAAATGTGCGGCCAAACTGTGTGAGTTGTACATGTTTTAAAATTCTTGAAATTTATATTTTATCATCCTCTATGTTTACCCTAAATCGACCCCTCCCCCTTTTTCATTTTTGGTTGATTAAGGAGTCTCCAACCCCCCTTCCCTTTGGTTCTCCTCCTTCTATGGATGATTATCCATGCCTTTTAGGTGAGTTTGATAGGGTTTTTGGATTTTTTTAATCTCTTAATATTCTTCTCTATATGTTTCATGGTGTTTCCATTCCAGTTTCTTATTTGAAAAAACTGTAGGTGATTTGGTTGTTATTATTTATTCTATTTCATGGATATTAGGGTGTGAAAACTATGTCTCGAGGTTGGATCTCCCTCCTACTAAAGTTTTTTTGTGTATTCACTCTATTGAGGTGGGTGTTACAATTATTTTCCTTTCAAAAATAATTTAGTGATGATTAAGGATTTTTAAATAATATATAAATGTGTTATTTCATTCTTGTGTTATAATTTTTATTCTTGTAATTTAGTTCTTGTGGTGGAAAAAATTGGTTAAATTGGTTTTAAATGGGTTTCCCTAATTATGATATATAGTTATGCACATAATGTTTTTGTTAAAATTCCAATTGATCTTTTAATGTGAATTTGAGCACTTATAGTGTTATTTGTCTTTGATTATGGTTTGATAGCTTGGGTAAAGTTAAAAATTGGGAATGATGGGTAGTTTGGGATCCTCTTTATGGTATAATGATTTGTGGAAAATGTTTTTGGAAATATGCTCTAAGATTTTAAATAATTATTGATGAAATTGTAGTTATGTTAATTTTTGTGTTATTATAAGTGAAAGTGGTGTTTATAAAAAAAATTTGTAAGATTTCCTAGAAACGTGAAATGTGTGATTAGATATTAGCATATTCATGGGTGCATAGGTTGCACACATGGATGGGAATTCAAATAGTGATGACACTTATGAGTGATCCCCTCTTTCTCAAAATGATTACTTGTATTTTATATGGTGTGTTGGGTTATCCTTGTCACTTTCAAAGTGGATTAAAATTTCTACTATGAATGTTGTCCCATTCATCATTTTGATATATCTTTTCATGAATGATTGACATAGAGGAAAGTTTGGCACTTTCTATATTGTTGCATGTTTCACTATATTTTAGAAATGGATTTGTTAATGTATTGGGATTTTAAATTTTAAATACTCATATGGTAATTGTGATATTTTGGAAATGTTGGTTTCAATAAGATGTGACTTGAAGGTCTGGTTTTCACTTTATATTATTTTGTAAATGAATTGTGGTTTTGGAATTTAAAATGCCCGGTCGGCATCCTATATTGTTTTGAGAAATTTTTGGATTGACCATGTGATATGAAAGCCTAGTTGGGACTTGAAAAATTATTATTATGTTATGGGAACTCCTATGGAGGACATTACTGATGTGCGTTATCTCATGGGTGGTGTTGGTGTTTTGGATATGCATGTGGGATTATGGAAGGTAACGAGAGTCACATGTGTGAGGGACTCTTCTATTCACCATGTATTATTACCATGGGTTTCTTAGTTAACTTTTAGAGGGTTTAGGGATGGTTTATATTCAATTTAGATGAGATAGGATGATACCCATTGGATGACTAGAGACCATGTGGGATTTTACTATTTGATTAGAAGTCTGAATGACCAGTGAGTTATTGAATATTGAGTTACACCATTTGTTAGGAGGTGAGTTCAATTCAGGTATGTCTAGGGATCACTCTATGGATTTTTATGAAATACTCATTGTAACTATCTATATTTTCATTTTTATTTTTCTGTAACACTTTGATGCATATTTGGAATCAAATTATTGTTTTTAACACATCCTTGTATCATGTTTTGTAGTTCCATTTTAGTAATTTTTTTTAAATGAAAATTGTGGATTGAAAATAGTAACGTGGAATGTGTTGTTTGAAAATTTTAAAGTTTTGGTTGTTATTAAAAAAAATAAAACCCCCATTTATTTATATGTATTTAAATAACTTCTCTATGGGAAACTTTTTTAATGGAAATGTATGGATTTGTGGTTGTTTTCTACTAAGTTGTTTAATCTCACACCCTACTTGTGACATTGAAATATTTAGACCCACGTTTTTTGTAGGTGTTGGTTTCTGGATTTGTTACTCTCCTTTGGAGTTGGTTGGTCTTGTGGTTGGTGGTTACTAAGGGGTCACATGGATATCGTGTAGCACGAGCATGTCAATGTTTGTATTTGTTTATGTTTTTTAGATGTTGTATGTGGATCGATATTTTATATTTATTTTGGAGTAATTTATTATTGATTCTTTCACTTTATCTGTTTACTTTTATATCACTTTTTATTGGTAAAATCATTCTTAATGTGATTACATTATCTCCTATCACAATTTTCCTGCTCCTGGGAATTGGGAATGACCTTTGGGTTATGTATCATACCGGATCAAATGTTAGGTAGGATAGAATCCAAGATTGGTATTTGAAAAATTGTATCAAAGGCATGTTATTTTCTATTTTTGGTGTTAGTAAGATAAGAGACTACAAATTTCAGGGCTCAAGAGGTAGGTATGGGAAAGATGTCATGAACCCTTTCTCGTACTGATCCTTGAGTTTCTATGTGTAGTCTAGCATTTTAATCTTTTGTATTTATTTTATATTGAGGAATGATAATGAAGGTGAGACACTGTTGTGTTGCTATCTAACAAGAAGTAGTGACCCTTGAGGATTCCAGTTGTACGATTCAATGTCTTCTTAGTTATTGATGTCTACATGGGGCATAGAATAGTAACCATGCCGCTGAGTTAGGTATTTACAAAAGTTCATCATTCCCATATTTTAGACCGGGTTGTGCTGTGTTTTGGTTTTCGTTAGTGTAAGTGATATTTTAAAATGAAAAGGGTTTTTTTAATGTAAATTATTTATCTCAAATGGTATTTTATTGGAAAATGGGTTTTAAAATAAAATGATATTTGAATTTAATATTTGGTAATTATTTTGTTTTGAGAATAATATGGTTTTTGTTTTCCTTAGTATTCCTTATGAACATTCGCATATATTCTGGTATGTATGGAATATTCATATTGGATTTCTTGAAATGAAAATATCAGTGAAATTGAGATATATGCATATGTGATGGTTTATAGGATGTTGTGGGTGAGTATTTGAAATCAAAATGACTTTGGGGTTGTTTTTTCTTTAATGGTTAGGTTCTTGACTTGTGGAAAATGGGTTTTGATATATATATATAATCCTTAGATGAAGGTGGTTTTGAAATTGAAATAAAGATGATGATTTTTGAGAATATATTTTTTGTTTGTGCTTATATGTATTTGATATGTGACCTCGTTGTTTTTTCCTGACGTTCCCTCTCTGTTTAAGTATTAAGGTTCATGTTGATTCTAGTTTTGTGTTCTTTTTATTGTTCAAAATATGTCACCTTGAAAGGTCTGCAATGTTTCTAGAGGTTCTTGACAAGTTTTTGGTTCTTATTGAGAATTTCTTGTCTATCGTAGTGATACATGCCCATCAGAGATAGTGGAGGGGAATTGCGATTTTGGGTGTATATTCAGAGCATTGGGAACTCCTGAAGTGATTTTTTTTTTGTTCTCTTGGGTTTTTTGGATAGTCCATATTTGGGTTAGGGAAAGTTGTTTTTTCTATACTCTATGTTAGATGGGATGATATGGGATGTTTTTAAGTATATTTTCATCTGATGGTTCAAACATGAGGTGGTGAAGATGAAGATTGTGGAATAGCTCAAGTGTATTTAGAAAGGCCTATGGATAGTGAAGGCCTATGATGAACACTTCATGAATATAGTTTCAATATCTTCATGGATAGCATCACATGATTTACTTAATTCTTCTCTTCTAAACATTGGTCTTCACGCAGAGATCATAGAGTGAGATATCTCCCCCAAGGTTGTTCATTTCGGGATGTTGTTAGGTGAAGAGTTCTTCACTGAGTTAGTTTCTGAAGCACATAAAATTGGTAATATGGTTTCTATTATCATTCTTGATTTAAACCTATCTAGTGAGTGGTGTGTGACAAAGAAGGTTTTTTCTAAATAATCTTTTTCATGTGTTCTAGCTTAAATCATTTCATAGTATTTTCTCATGTTATTCTAGTTCAATCAGTTTGGAAATTCATTATTGTTATGTCAAAAACCTCAAATGTCCATCCATCATTCTGGCCGCCTAGGTCATCTGGAGAAGTTTTATAGGAATCATTTACCAATTAAGATGTCTGGATCGAATAATGTTTTCACCTAACTGTGAGGCAATGGATAATTCAGTCATTAGGGATCCAGAAAAAAAAACCTTAGATTGAATCTCATGCACTGTCAGAATTCAGCAGCGGGTGTAGGGGACCTTAGCCTAGTTCGTTTCTCCATTTTTTGGGACATGAAAAAATTATGTTTCCAATTATAATTTAATTATTTTTTTGGGTTTATTTTATCTATGTAAGAGTCTTGATGGTTATTTTCTCTCATAAACCTTTTTTTGATCCTTGGATGTGAATTTTAAAATTTTTATCCTTTTTGTGAATTAGTTCTAGTTTTCAATTTTTATTCATTATAGATACCCATTATTATGGAAATTATTGACTGTAACCAATAACCAAAATCTTTGTTTAGTCCATGTTCCTTTCATGGGTTTTCCCTTATATTGCGGGTTTTTTGGATTCTGTGGGGATTTGATCGATTGTGGTTTTATTCACTATTTTATTTATAACTTTTTTCATGAGTCTCCCATAACAATGGGAGGCTCTGGTTCTTATTGATAGTTCCCTTATTCCCACATTTCTCACAATGAGGTGGTCATATTTTTATTTTTATTTTGGTGGTGTTAGTTCAGTTATTGTGGTGGGGAGAACCCTATATTGTTCTCCAATTAATTTTTGTGTTGTCGTTTCCTTTATAAGAGGACAGTATTGAATTGTTTATTAAAAGGTCTCCCTGAGGTTTGTAATTTTATTTGGTTTATTCTGTATTTGGGACCGATATTTAATGGTCTTTTGGTTGGGTGACTTTCTATGGGGAAATGTATATAGTGGGGATAATTGTCACACCCCAAACTTTGTAACTCTTTTATTTTTATTTTTTATTTTTTATTTTTATATTCTAGGAAAGGCTTAGAATGATCCCCAGTTTTATTTTTTTATATTTTTTGTTGATAAATGGTGTTTTTTGGGCTTAATATTAGCTAGTGAATGGCTTACACATATTTAATCTAAAACATGTTCCCTCTCCCAAGTAATAGTGTGGCTTGTTTCAAGGTCCAAGTATAAGGTTTATAGGTTTCACATAGTTTGGGAAACCATGTGGAAATCGTATGTGAGGTTCTATCCATCCGGAAATTGTAAACTATATGGTTTATGTATAGTTTTCTAAATTGGGAAACTAAACCGTGCAATATACCCAAATTTTTAAAACCATTAAATAATTATTCTACCTTAATCATGGCTATATTTGGTGCACAAAGGGGTCCCAAACCCCCTTCCATTTGGTTTTCCACCCTCTATGTATTCTTACCCACGTCTTAGAGGTGAGTTTCTTTGGATCTTTTCCCTCTTTTCTCTTATTCTTATTCTCCTCTCTTAGTTTCTTGGTGTTCCCTTGTTGGATTCTTATTTATCTAAACCCTGGAATCTAGGGTTGATTTGTTGGATTGTGATTTATGGCTTTTAGGTTGTATAGATTGTGTCTTGGGCTTGGATCTCCCTCCTCCCAATGTTTTATTATGTTTGCGCTCTGTTGAGGTGGGGTTTCCCTTATTTTCCATTCTAGAACAACCCATAGATTCTTTTGGATTTTTAAATAATGTATAAATGTGTTTCACATGATTATGGTTTGGTTTTTTGTCTTCTTATGCTATTTTTGTGTCCCAAAAAGTAGGTGGAGGTTGTTCTAAAGTGGTTTCATTAAATATGTTATATATTTTTTCTCACAAGGTCTTTGTTAAAATACCAATTGATATTTTAAACTAAATTTGATCCATGGTGGTTATATTTGGCCTTGATTGTGTTTTGATAGGAAAGGTGAAATTATAAACTAGACATGATGTGTAGTTTGGGATCATTGTTATGGTATAATGATTTGTGGTAAAATGTTTTGTAAATATTCTCCCAGCTTTTGAATACTTACTATTGACATTTTTATTGTGTGACTTTTGTGTTGGTTTAAGGGAAAGTGGTGTTTCTGAAAATGGTTATTGGATGATTTCATTGTCACTTGAAGTGTTTCATTTGATGTTGGAACATGTATGTGTGAAAATGGTGACCACGTGGATGGGAATTTAAATGATGATGACACCTAAGGGTGATCCCCTCTTTCTGAAAATGGTTCCTTGGGTTTTAAATGGTGTATTGGGTTCTACTTTCAACATTAATAGATTTTTCACATGTTTTATTTAAATATTGGTATGTTTGGAATTTTGAGATATATTTTGGTGAATGATTGGAAAAAAGGTCTGTTTGGAATTTTTCTTATTGTTTCATGTCTCACTCTAGTTTGGAAATGTCTTCGTAAATGTATAGGGATTGGAAATTTTAAAGGCATGTTTGAAACTTTTGATATTTTGGAATGGTTCATTTTAATGTGATGTCACATGAAGGCATGGTTGGTACGTTATAATGTATTAGAAATAAATTTTATTTTTGTAAGTACAGATGTCTGGTTGGCATATTATATGGTTTTGAGAAATGGTTTGATGTATCATGTGATATGATGGCCCTATTGGAACATTAGAATGGATTATTGCATGATAGGAACCCCTATAGAGGATTTCCTCTATGTGGATTATCATTTAAGTAGTGGAATTGTAATGTAACGTGATTCACACATGTGAGGGCCTTCCCCATTCACCATGTACATTTACCATGGATTTCCTAAGTAACTTTAGTTGTTTGAGCAAAGGTTTCTTATCAACCACAATTATATAGGTTTATACCCCTTAGATGTCTTTTGGGAAGGTAATATTGTGCTATAAGATTGGAAGTTAGAATGACTAGTGAGTTATTGACTATAGAGATTCGCCATATGTCGGAAGGTGAGTTCAACCTGAGTACATACTAGGATCACTCAAGGGATATTTGGGATATACCCATTGTTAGTATCTGTATGTGTGGAATTTGGCTTCAAAAATGATAAATGTGTGTTTAATAATGGAATTTTGTATGTGTTGTTTGAAAAAGGGAATGTTTTGGTTGTTATTAAAAATGATAAAAAAACATCTTTTCATTATATTTATTTCAAACTAATGTTTGAAGACAACTTTTAGAAATGAAATATATGGATTCTATGGTGGTCTCCTACTGAGGTGTTTATGCTCAAACACTACTTGTTCCACCCTGCATCAATAGACCTGGTATGTTTTGCAGGTGAAGGTTTATGGCTTTGTTTCTTGCCTTTGGAGAATGTCGGTCTTGTTGTTAGTGGTGAATAATGGGTCAGATGGAGATTTTATAGATAGGTTTGGTCATTGTTTGTATTCAGTTTTTTCAAGTGCTGTATCTAGATATATTTTTTATATTTATTTGGTATTCAATTATTGTAGATACTTCCCATTATTTAGTTTATTTATTAGATTCTGTTTAATGGGAAAAATCATTCCCAGTGTGATAACTTTGATAGCTGGAACTAGTATCCAGTCCATAGAGATCCAAAATTCAATTCAATCCTTGTATCATACAGGGTTAAATGTCAGGTTGGATGTCATCCTAGCTTAGTTCATGACATGACACCCATGAAAATATACTCTGGAGTTTACTAATTTTCGGAGTGTAATCGGTCAAGGATCAATCATTCCATAGAAAATATCCAGTTCATTAAATGATTCAATATAACGACGGGTACTACATATTTCAATGAATACTACCCTAATATTAAAAAAGAAAATGGAAAATCATTGATACTATCCACAGGATTATCATCCATATGAATTTGAGAATCTGATGTCCCACACAATAGAACTTACACGTAGTCTCATTAATCTGTATGTCATAAGATCAAGTAGAAAACCTGCCGAGTTTTCTAACTTTAAAAAAAGAAAGAATGGGAGGGTCATAATTTCAACTAAGTGGATGACCATTCCCTAGGAATTTAAACTCATTGAAACTGGTCATTACACAATTCTCACGCATTTAATATGTATCAACTTATCAAATGACCACCTTTCAAGATAAGGTTTTCACTTTTAAAAGCTAAGATTCCTACATGGGGAAGAAAAAACCTAAACAATACTACACAAGAGAAACATATATTAATAAATTAACCTGGGATTTAATGATTTGAATATGAAACCCATCATAGGTTATCCCCTTATCAGAGCTCAACCATTGACTCAAAATGGGGTTCCTCCTATAAAAGTACAGAATAATTAGAATACTTTATTTTAGATTTGACTTAAGAAGGAAGAAACCTATAGAAAACATTGATGTTTCTACTCCATGGGAGCTATAAAAGAAACATGATGAAAGGATTTAAACTAAACTAACATTAGGTTCAGGATAAAAAACCACATACAGTTTTTTTAAGGAATTAAACAAAACCTCAATTAACCCATTAACATTTCAATGTCGGTTTTTAATTAAAAACTAGCCATTCCTAATTTAAATCATCCATAACTTATTTTGGTAGGGCCTAAAGTCAAAATATGAAAGTTAAATTAACCTCCTTTTAAACATTAACATTAATTTATGTCCTAATATAATTAGGCCACTAAATCACATAATCCCTCTTTTAGAAACCATTAATTAATTTTTAAAAGACCATCGCAAAAAAATACATGAAAATTAATAGTTATTCTATTAATTAAAGGGATACTAGTCAAGAATAAATCCCCCACAATCCTACATGAAAAAACATATAGGAATATATGGAAACTTTTAATGTCCTTTAACAAATATTAGAAGAACACCCCCATGCGGTTCAAGCTCAAAGGAAAAAAAAATAAATTCAATCTACATGGGTCCCACCAAGTCATTTTCAGTTCAACTAAAAGAAACCTTATCATTTAAAATGTTTATTATTTAAATCAACCTTAACATTTCATTTATTAAGAAATATTCTCTAACAAACCTACTTAGGTTTAGTTGTGAAATTTGTAATTCATCTATATCGGTTATCATTCCCAAATAATAGATATGAATTCCCTTATAGGGGAAACTATTTCATTTAAGTCCAGAAAAACAACATTTATATTAAAAAAAGTTTTAAAAAATATATGAGGCTCATAATAGATGGTTCGATTATTTATGTGTTACAACAAATAAAATTATAAAATTCCCATGCACATTACATGTTTCATGCAGTTCCCATCTAATTGAAACCATTTATCAAGTATAATATAAATTTTAGTCGCCTTAACATTTTTATAGAGGAATTTAAATATATAAGGTGCATAAAAATGGTTTGATTATATGTGTCACTATGTTCTAATCAACTAAGTTAACATACACTTTACAAATTAGATGTAGTATCCAATTTAACATCAAAAAAAATATTTAGGATAAATAAAATATTAATAGATTAAATATTGATACAATAGTCCTTAATTATATAAAGCTCATTGAAAATGGTTCTGTTATTTGTTCCATCACTCTTTTGAATGTTGACTCCCATTTAATCACAAACCTTATGTTACAACTAATTATAAGAAAGTATATTAGCTTGTAAATTTAAAAACAATCACACCAATTAGTCACCTAACATGGTCAGAAATCAGACATGCTAAAAGAATAACTAATCAAGCTATATAAGAACAATCGGGTAAAGTAAGGATAGAACTATACTATATAAACATAAAACACTCAACCATGGAATATAATCATGCATGGTAATTTAAATTACAAAATATTTCTAATCAAATAATTAAGTAATTGAGAACTAAACATGTCACAAAAACCAACTTGAATGTAATATAATATAATGAAAAATAACATGGAAGGCACATCAATGATTCCAGACATTCTAACGATTCATCCTACATTGCATGACATATGAATGGAATGTGAATTCCTATGTTCCTATCATGATGCATGTGATGCTACTTCCCTATCATACCAGGACAAAGGTAAATTCTAAAAATCTCATAAATTAGTATAAAGAATAATGTACTCCAATCACACAATGTGATACCAATTAAACTATAATAACTAACAACATGAACATCAATGCCTTCCTATAAACATGTGAATTTATTAGTACATGGGTTGATCACTCCCAGGAATGACTATTTACCAAGAACCAACACATTCCTAATCTAATGTGTACAACATCAAAATATTAAGATAAATACAAGATCCTTTGATTCCACTTTAAAACATCTAGTACCGACTAAACACTAAACTGGTAGTGAGACCGGTCTCCACATGGCCTTAAGCGCACCTCCTATCACACCACAGTTAGCCGACTAGTAGTGATGGTCAAAGGGTGGCATGGTGGGGAGACTACAACATCCATATCAGAGTATCACAATATTATATCATGTTTAAATTAAAATACAACTACAAAAAATATCATAAGAATTATTAAATGACAATACTGATAGTGGAAGATAAATTTGATAATTGGAATAAGAATGGAAAATTACATTATATAGAAATTCATGCATGTAAGAAGATTCTATAGAATAAAGTAAAAACACACAAAAGATAGTACAATATAAAATATAGGAAAAAAACACATGTTGTTGGAATCCAAAGGAATCTTGAGAACCAACTCAGTCTTGTCTCCTAACTCCCGAAAATAATAATGGGGACACAATAAAAAAACAAGGTTCATAGCCCTAAAACCATGGTGGTCTGTTCGGGAACCCTATTGCAATGGTGGATTGAAAAAATTGTGAGGTATAATTAGTAGACCATGACCAATGGTATAAAAATCAAAATAAATATATTTCATATGAAATAAGAAATGTACAATTAAAAAATATATAGGAGAAATGAAAAATAAATAAATAACGAAGTCAATTTCAGGTTCATCAAGGACTCCTGGCTGGACTATATCTCAGTAGACCTAAGCTAGTACATCTGAACTAAATGTAATTAGTACAAAGATATAAGGGGAGGTGATAAAAAAAGAGTCTTAAATAGGTATAGTGATATGGTCCAAATGCAAGCATGTCATTTGGCTTAGTGGATGCATACCTTTAATAACATATATGAATCTTATCCATTAAAATAGAATTATGTACCAAGTTTAAATATGAATCATCATAGACCATTCCTAGGATAACCCTAATAAGGAACTAATGTATCACACTAGGAGTTCCATAACACTCACTACCATTAGATTCGATACAATGTGATCCCTAAATGGTCTCACAAGTATAACTCCTAGCCTACTGTGACATAATAATCTCGGAGCCCATACATGGTATCTCTGGTAGGTGATATAGTCTCAATCCTACCATGGCACAACCATCTCTCTAAGGATCCCATCCAAGGTGTCTCCTCTATGGAACTGGTATCTCTCGCTATGAGGTAACAATATGGGAAGTGATCCCATCATAGAATACCAGTATCTCCCCCATAATATGTAAAATTAATCAATGAATCTGAACACTCCCATGATGAACATGTCCTTAGAATCCCATGTAAGTATCCCAAGTTTCACTCATGACCTCTATAATTTATTTATTTAATAAATTAATAAAACTACTAATCCAATAATATAAGGATTCCTTTGAATGAAACATGACACATTAAGAGGGACACTCCCATTTTACATGTCATTTTAGAGGATTAAAGATTCACTTACATAGGAAATCCACAACACATCCGAAAATATATAATTAAGAAGATCAACACATTCGACCATAAATCCAATCAAGGAATAAAAAATATAACATTTTTCGATTGATGAAATCACACATCAATATATGTGTTTTATTAGATAACATGAAATTTTGATAAAAAATCATTTAATTCAATTTAAATATTTCAATTTTATTATTAGGAAATAAGATACCCATTTTAATAGTAGTTTAAAATAGTCTTCTTCTCAATTAATAATATAATGATGAATATTACCCAAAAATGTTTAATAATACATATGGAATACAACATTCATCAAGAGATACATAATGAACCTACACTAAGTGGGTGTCTTGTATGAGGTCATAACCCCCTACAACATCGATAGGGATCAAAATTTATAAAATGATAGACTTTGAATGTTAATGTGAGAAAAACATTAGAAGCGACAACGAGTATGTCTAGTGTGTGGAACATGAAATAATTTTATGAAATGATGAAACATGAGTGGAAAAGCTATATACCACTTAATTTATATGATTTAAGGCCTCCCAAGTCTAATATAGAGGTTTTATTTGTTTCGGATCGAGAGAAATCATGGAAACATACATCCACCATGAGAATAGGGAAAATGATCACGCACCAAAATTGTACTGTGAGAGGGATGATAAAAGAATAACTTTGTAACAAAGAAAAATTATCTTACAATGTGAAATATATTTGGACCAATGATTCGTGAATTTGATAAGGGATTGAGTAGATACCACCATTCCAGGAGGAGGAGGAGTCATGGAGAAAGAGCAAGAGGGGGGTCTGCATGCAGCTAGGAATAAAGGTGGATGAAGAAAAGGAATAAAATTCAGGTACATTAAAGGTAGATTTATAAATTAACCCGATATACAATGACACATAGTTTGGGGACTTGGTTGGTGAAAGCATGAACCAACAATGCATTAAGTTAATGCCTAAGGAGAACCCTATATGATTAAGGCATATGGTTTCCCTAACAATGTGAAAGCCATGCTAAAACACAATATAAAAACCTACAGCTAGCCATATGATCTTGAGGCTCCCCCTACATGGTTTTTCCAAACTGGGTAGCACTTCCTACTCTTAAATTTCATGCCACATGGTTCCCTCTGGGGGCTGCATGGCTTCTAAAAATACATAATCCCTTATGAGTTCCCTAAAATTTTGACGTTTCTAAGGTTTATCACTCCCAAAACATGGAAAAACACCCAAGGTACCCCTTAATCCTTGAACCAAATATAAATAAATACATTGAAGTGTTCCAACTCTCAAAATTCCATTCCAAAGGTCAATTAACAAGACAAACTATCCAACAAAATGAAAAAATTTAAATCCCCTTGGAAATTCATTGAGTCCAAAAAACATGAGATGCCACAATAAAAATGAAAATAAAAAACATGATATAAAAATCCCAACATCCCTTGGTAACTTGTGTCCCATCATGGTGAGAGTTGGCTACTAGCTAACTAAAATCTACATATTATGTTCCACGAATCCTATGCCTAGTCTATCAAACATCCTAATACAAAGAAAACCCTAAAACAGAGGGTTGTATTACCAAATTATAATTCGATGAACTGAATACCCCATAAAAATGGTATTCTAACCAATCCACCACATATATTAAGGGTTTTTATGATCTCCATGGACTGGAGCCTAGAATCTTGGCATGAAACAAAAAATAGAGGGAACAATGTTTCCCAAATTAAAGAAATAACAATGAATATATACACATTTCAAATTGAAATGGTATCATATATAAATATATTCCATAAGATATAAAGAGAAATAGAAGATATAGAATAGATAAAAATAGTAAACAATATCCATGTGGGATGTCCTACCACAAATGGAAGATCGCCTCCAAATGGAACAAATGCCTCAAAGAACATTCCTCAATAAACTATATCATCACACACATGTATCAGAAAGTTAATCAGCCTTTTAACTATCTTACAAACAAGGGGGTCCTCATCAGCATGTGTGTCCACTATTCTAGTATCCCTTTTGAGTGGATTGATATTCTTCAAAGGGATAAATGTAAATTTCCTTCCTTTCGACTCTTGTAACTCTTTTTTCAATATTTTAAGCCCTGATTCTTGCTCTTTTAAAAAAAGGACAATAAAACCAAAAAGATACTCCATCATCTCCACGTGATAACATTTGAAACCTTCCACTATCTCACCACAATCAACATAAAACCTACTTGATAGAAAATATTGATGCATCACTCTAATAAATTTCTTTTTGCTACATCGAAAGACAAAACCAAGTCTACAAAACACCATAGGGGAATGAAAGGTGTGAGATAACTAGCTCTATAGGGTCTCAACATGGTGTTCTATATAAATCCACTATGAAATAATCCAATAATTCTAAACATTGAAGAAAATAAGGCATAATAATAGTTTATCAATTTTTATATAATAGTCGTGGAAAAAAATATAATTTATCTTTTTCAAAAATAAAATTAAATATGGTTAATTATTTTCGATGAATTTAATAAAAATATTTCAAAGTAAATATATAATTTTAAAACAAATCATGCATCACATCTAATATCAATTCCATAGTAGTTCAACAAATTAGTGGAAGACAAAATTAGATAATATCAGTGAAGAAGAATGTGAAACATCATATCAGGGATCACAAAAGGATGGGATAGCCAGGACACTCATACCTAACATAGTCAATCATGTATGTTTCAAGCCCATAGAAATAATCATTGAGACTATAGATAAATGGAATTCCCTAACAATTGAACCCCTAATAGGACTACCAAATTATAAAAAACGAGCCTAAGGAGAATATGAACTCTCCTGATAGTTACACGATTTGTAAACCCTTTACACATTGTGTATTTCCCGGGTATCAAGTACACTAAAAAACCCATCACATTTTAATTAATAACATATCTTTAACATTACACATATTGAAACCATTAAATTAAGTGTTCTCATTTCACACTATGTACATAGTTCATTAATTGTGTGTGGAGTCCAATTACATGTCATGTTACCTGTAACGACCTGGACCCGGCCAGCCACCCGAACAGTGTCGAACGGGTCGGGTGTCACTACCTTAGGCGCACCTCCCCTAAATTCCAAAGGCTGCCGACTAGCAGCGAGGGTCTGAATAGTTATAGTGGGGAGGCTATACCCTCTCGGAGGAATAAAATCGTACTGGTCCGAGTATAATACTAAAATATGCAGCGGAAATAAATGACTTAGTAGACTCGAACCAGACCACAGAGCGGAAGCATATCCAATATCAATAAACTGCAGAAGCAATATAGAAAACAACTGCAGCGGAAAGTAAAATGAACAACATGCCAGCAATCAACTACAACAACTACTGTAAACATCCATGCATGCATCCAAAGCAGGTCATACACAACTGAATATAAAAAGAGAACCAATGGCTAACCAACAGTAGCTACAACAAGTAAGCATGCTGATACAGAAAAGTAAACACAACGAGGTAAACCCCAGCTAGGTATGACCTCAAGGTCCATACCATCTCTATGAAACAACTAATGCAGCCCAGCTCCCGAAGATGGCCTCATTCTTGCACGTAAATCCATAAAGTCTGCATGCATCCTGAAGGGCCCGTGCAGGGTGTGAGACAAATCTCAGTAGGATACCACCCAACAGGGCATACTAAATATATGTGTTTAAGAAGTTATGTATTTAAAAGGAAAGCAGTAATCAGTACAATGCACAAATAAACACAAACTCCACTGGTTCTCAACAGCCACCATGGAGTGTCACCTGCTTCGGCCAACGCCGGAATCTCTGTCGTCTAACCCAGCACCATGTGCCACCTGACACCTCTTGTCTCAAGTACCGACGTCCCGAAGGCACACCCAAAATAGTAACCTGACACCATGTGCCTCCTGACACCTCGTGCCTCAAGTACCGACGTTCCGAAGGCATTCCCAAGAACAGTAACCCGGCACCATGTGCCTCCTGATACCTTGTATCTCAAGTACTGACGTCTCGAAGGAACGCCCATCCCTTGAAGGCTCCTCACCTCCCACGTGGATTTCTATGGCAAGCACCCCCAACTAAAATACCTAACCGCAACTACGGAGGCATCTACCCACACGAGCGGTTAAAACCACCTCATCACGGAGTATCTTTGTGTGAACACTACTCAAAGTCTCGGGTGAGCGGTAATCACCAAAATAGTCCTAACCAACCAACACGTCTGACACCTCGTGTCCCTGCGACCATTTCGCTCAAGTCCAATGGCATCGCCACCCTAATATCTCGGGCCATGCCCATCCTGACAGTCGTACCGCCTCAAGCCAACGTCCATGACACCCAATCCTGTGGTCAAAACCACTCAAAGTAACTCGGGCAAAGCCCCAACCTGTGATCATCATCACTCTAGAGTAACCGGGCCTAGCCCAACACAACCCAAAAAGGGTCCAGCAGATGCAATTCAGCAATTGCATATATAACATATTTAACCAGAAAACATAACCAGGCAAAACCAACTAAACAGTCGAATTTCACTATACCAGGTGATGTCCCACACCAGCACTGAGGTCTTAAATGCCTCCAAAAATTTAACAGGCTTTAACAAATTAAACTAAACAATTTATAACAATAACATTTCAATTAAAACAATTTTGGTGTTCCCTAACCAAAATTCCCCGACGAGCAACGACCCCTCACCCGGCCCTGCTCAGACAAACTGGTAACCGGGCATACCTAAAAGCATCTCAGAGGTCTCGTAAGCAATACAGTATGAAAATGCAGATAAAACGGGTCCCGCTCAAAATACCAAAAAATGCGCCGAATGTTACGTCACCCAAACAACTACGAAAACACAAAAATAAGTATGCACCACCTATATGAGACTCACACGATGCTACTCCTCTGATAACACACGCCAATTAGGTCTAAAACGCGGTTAATCTAAAAAATATTCAATACTGTTCAAATTCCTATCACTCATTCCAGAATGAAAATCAGAAAAAATGGCCAAAAAGGAATCTAGGCCTTTCCGAGGGGGTTCCAACGCACTGATCAGAAATTGAAACAGGTCTCGGATAGACGATTGGGAGTATAAAAGGTGTTGGTCAGCCTGGTTCGTTAAACCGGTTGAAGTAGGAGTGTTCTACCTAAAAAATGAGGCTACTACTCGTTTTAAGTGAAAAATGAATGTACACGGCATGTACTTTTGGACTACATGCCATGTATAGTTCATTTAACTGTTCAAAAGATGGATGATTCCACCGACATACTTTCCGAACCAACCGACATGAGTACACGGCGTGTACCTCTGGGTACATAGCGTGTACCGGGTTCCTCTTCTCTTCCTTGCCGACATACTCACACACCATGTGTTTCCCTTATACACAGCTAGACTACACGGTGTGCCCAAAGAAAACACGGTGTTTCCCTGGTTCTACCCGGCCAACAGGCCTACACGCCATGTATGGCCTTACACAGTTGGGGGTATAAACGGTGTGTTCAAAACTACACGCCGTGTAGTAAGAAACCACTACACAGTCATCACACGGCATGTACTCGGTGAGAACGCGGCCGGTCACTTTCCTACATATACATGGCGTGTACTTAAAGTACACGGCGTGTAGTATGGAAATTTCCAGAAACTTCACATCTCCTCCAGTTTCCTCAGAAACCAGCCAAAAATTCAAACAGGGTTGGGATTATGACCCGTTCTGAAAACCCAGGATCTTACAAAATCCCCACCTTAACATAGCTCGTCCCCGAGCTATCAACTGAAACTCGGAGATGGCACCAAACATACCACTCCGTTCAAAGCAAACCGGACTTCCCCGGTATCAAAGGTTCCAGATATATTCTTCAAGCGGGCTCCCCACCTTAGGAATCGCCTTACCCAGTCTCAACCCAACAAAACGTAAAGCAAACAGGGTTCACTAACATATTTTCCAGATGCATTGTCCTCCCGTAACGCATCGTCACCCCTGCACCACATTGGCGCTTCTACATCGATCCCGACACCCAACGTATCTCACACTGCATCGATGTAAGCCTCCACGAGGTCCTGGTGCTTAGCACCTCAAGTAACCCGCATCCATGATGCCCCGATGCCCACAGCACCTCAAGTAACCCGCATTCTCGATGCCCTGACGCTACGCATCTCATACATACATATATATATATCACGCACCCGATATGGTGCCAATACCACTAACTAGCATCTAGTCAGTCCACAAAGTTCTTGTGCATCACATGCACTGAAAAAAGACATTCCTCTACAGGTCATGCCAAAAAGGAAACTTGGAGATCATGACCACACCGTGGTGTACCTCTAACCGTCACTGGCTCACCAGTCTACTCAGCCTCTGGAAGCTCCACGGCATGCACCTGGCCTGAAACACGGCTTCCTGACTCCTGACCTCCCTGCGATGCTGCTCCAGTCATCGGCCACTTACCCCTGAGTTGGGTCCCATTGTCTCTTTCATGACCTCCGCGCAGAGCTGATCCTCGACTACCCTCTCTGGGTACCGAACCTGAACCAACTCCAGACGCTACATTCTGTCCTTGCCCCTGTCTACCAGCTATCTGTGAAGGCTGCTTGCAAAACCTCTCTAGATGTTCGTCATGTCCACATTCCTGGCACTCCTTCGGAGGCCTATTGCACTGCGCCCGAAGATGTCTCGTCTGTCCACACTGGATGAAAATCACCGAAGAACACCCACGAGGTGGTCTGGCTGAATCCCTGGCCTGACTGCCCTGCTGGAACTCATCCTGTCCTCGCTTCCTGTTGTCTAAACCGTCACCTGAAGTTGTCTTCCTTCCCAAGTGAGATTTCTCCCTCTCATTGCTCTCGGCAATGAGTGCGTGATTCACCGCCTCGGAGAAGGAACCCACCCTGAAGATGTTCACCTGTATCCGAATGGCATGTCGTAAGCCATCCTTGAAGCGCCTCACCCTAGTTGCATCATCGCTCACCATACCTGGTGCAAAATGAGACAACTCTACGAAGGTAGTTGCGTAGTCCATAACGGACATGTCTCCCTGATGAAGACTCAAGAACTCCCGAGCTCTCTCTGCCCTCAGTGTCTCCGAGTAGAAGTGTTCGATGAACCTGTCCTCAAATTCCTTCCATGATAGTCCCTCGTGCCTACGATCCTGGACCTGTACGTCCCACCAACGCTTCACCGGTCTTCTTAGCATGTACGTCACCAGCTTGACCCTCCGCCCTGGAGGCATCTCGAGCTGCTCGAAGATCATCTTTATACTCTCTATCCAGTTCTCAGCCGCCTGCGGACCACCCTCACCCTGAAAAACTGGCGGGTGTTGTGACTAGAACTCTCGCGTCAGATATGCCATAGAAGGATCTGTACCCTGCGCGCCTCTGTCAATCCCCTGCATGACACGTGCCAGGCTCACTCTGAGTTTCTCGTCGAGCCACGGCCCGAACGATGCCAAGCCCGGCTGTTATCCTGCCTGCACTAGATCCTGAGCCTGATCCGGTCTCTGGGCTTGTACTTGCGGCTCGTGATCTACCTGTACCGAATCCTGACCCTGATCTTGCGGCGCTGTATCGTCTCCTGCCTGATGCTCCATCGAGTCATGAAGGAGTAACCCGCTGAATACCATAAATGGTCAGAAATCCCATACATATATACAGCAATATATGCTACGAAGATAAGGAAAGCAGTAAAAGGAAGTGCATACCAACTACCCTTACTCCCCCTCATCGCAACCCATGCCCCACAGCATCCCGGCCTCATGGCCTCCTTACCCACCCTCAACAGAGCCATGTATCAAGGTACCTTGGGCCATGCTTGTCCTGACAACTCACGTTGCCTCAAACTGACGACCGAGTCACCCAATCCGGACAGTTACACTGCCTCAGTCATAGTACCTGCCTGCTCTCATAGGAGTCAGACCCACATATCCTGCACATGCAATTTTACAAAATATAAAGCATGGAATACACATTGCACAACTAGCAATTCTATCAGGAATTTCATCAATTTACATTTCAATGCATATTAAGCATGGTAATTGATTTTTATTCACATGGTATTATCACTTCACAAAGAATACGTGCAATTATGAAATTGAAATACCCTAAAAAAATGTGCCTATCAAAGCCAACAACAATCCTTGCCATACCGGGCCAAGGTCCAATTCTCCCTTGCCATACCGGGTCAAGGGTCTCATATCACAATCAACAACATCACACATCAAGTGATCCACCGAGGTGGAAATCATATAAATCGTAATCTGGGAAAATCGAATAGTAATTCCCACCCATGGCAACTTGGTCCATCCCTCATACATGGGGCTGCAGGCACCCAAGCACAAGTTAGGAACCCAGTTCCATTAACAACAACTTATCCTCAGTCTACCATATCCCAAATAGTAAAACCAGCAGAAATAAAAGAGAAGTCTCAATCTCATTAGTAGCCAAAAAACACTGCTACTAAATCCTTCTCAAGAACCCCTTTGATACCACTTTGTAACGACCCGGACCTGGCCAGCCACCCGAACAGTGCCGAACGGGTCAGGTGTCACTACCTTAGGTGTACCTCTCCTGAACGCCAAAGGCTTCCGACTAGCAGCGAGGGTCTGAATAGTTATAGTGGGGAGGATATACCCTCTCGGAGGAATAAAATGGTACTGGTCCGAGTATAAAACTAAAATATGCAATGGAAATAAATGACTCAGCAGACTCGAACCAGACCCACAGTGCGGAAGAATATCCAATATCAATAAACAGTGGAAGCAATATAGAAAAAAACTACAGTGGAAAGTAAACAGAACAACATTCCAGCAATCAACTGTAACATCTATTGTAAACAACCAAGCATGCATCCAAAGAAGGTCATACACAACTGAATATAAAAAGGGAGCCAATGGCTAACCAACAGTAGCTACAACAAGTAAGAATGCTGATACAGAAAATTAAACACAATAAGGTAAACCCCAGCTAGGTATGACCTCAAGGTCCGTACCATCTCCATGCAATAACTAACGCAGCCTAGCTCCTGAAGCTGGCCTCTTTCCTACACGTAAATCCATAATGTCTGCACACGTCCTGAAGGGCCCGTGCAGGGTGTGAGACAAATATCAGTAGGATACCACCCAACAGTGCATACCAAATATTTGTGTTTAATAAGTTATGCATTTACATGGAAAGCAGTAATCAGTACAATGCACAAATAAACACAAACTCCACTGGTTCTCAACAGCCACCATGGAGTGTCACATGCTTCAGCCAACGCCAGAATCTCTGTCGTGTAACCCGGCACCGTGTTCCACCTGACACCTTGTGTCTCAAGTACCGACGTCCCAAAGGCATGCCCAAAATATTAACCTGGAACCATGTGCCTCCTGACACCTCATGCCTCAATTACCGACGTCCTGAAGGCATGCCCAAGAACAGTAACCCGGCACCATGTGCCTCCTGCCACCTTGTGTCTCAAGTACCGACGTCCCGAAGGCACGCCCATCCCCTGAAAGCTCCTCACCTCCCACGTGGATTTCTATGGAAAGAACCCCCAACCAAAATACCTAACCGCAACTAAGGGGGCCTCTACCCACACGAGTGGTTAAAACCACCTCATCACAGAGTATCTCTATGTGCACACTACTCAAAGTATCGGGTGAGCGGTAATCACCAAAATAGTCCTAAGCCACCAACACGTCTGACACCTCGTGTCCCTGTGACCATGTCGCTCAAGTCCGATGGCATCGCCACCCTATTATCCTAGGCCATGCCCAACCTGCCAATTGTACCGCCTCAAGCCGACGTCCATGACGCCCAATCCCGTGGTCAAAACCACTCAATGTAACTCGGGCAAAGCCCCAACATGTGATCAGCATCACTCTAGTATAACCAGGCCAAGCCCAACACAACCCAAAAAGGGTCTAGCAGATGAAATTTAGCAATTGCATATATAACATATTTAATTAGAAAACATAACCAGGAAAAACCAACTAAACAGTCGAATTGCACTATACCAGGTGTTGTCCCACACCAGCACTGAGGTCTCAAATGCCTCCATCAATTTAACAGGCTTTAACAAATTAAACTAAATAGTTTATAATAATAAAATTTCAATTAAAACCATTTTGGCGTTTCTCGACCAAAATGCCCAGACGAGCAACGACCCCTCACCCGGCCCTACTCACGCAAACTGGTAACCGGGAATACCCAAAAGCATACCGAAGGTCTCATAAGAAATACAGTATAAAAAAGAAGATAAAACGGTTCCCGCTCAAAATACTCGAAAACGCGCCGAAGGCCGCGTCATCCAAACAACTACAAAAACACAAAAAGAAGTTTGCACCACCTACCTGAGACTCGCACGATGCTACTCCTCCGATAACACCCGCCAATTAGGTCTAAAATTCGGTAAATCGACAAAATATTCATTACCTTTCAAACACCTATAACTCATTCTAGAATGAAAATAAGACAAAACAGCCAAAGAGTAATAGAGGCCTTACCGAGGGCATTCCAACGCACTGATCAGAAATTGAAACGGGTCTTGGAAGGATGATCGGGAGGAGAAAAGGGGTTCGGCTGGCCTGGTTCGTGAAACCAGTTGAAGGAGGATTGTTTTTCCTAAAAAACGAGGCTACTACTCATTTGAAGCGAAAAAAGAAAATACACGGCGTGTACTTTTGGAGTACACACTGTGTATAGTTCATTTAACTGTTCAAAAGATGGCTGATTCCGCCGACCTACTTTCTTAACCTACCGGCATGAGTACACGGCGTGTACTGAGTTCCTCTTCTCTTCCTTGCCGACATACTCACATGCCATGTGTTTCTCTTATACACATCTAGACTACACAGCGTGTCCAAAGGAAACACGGCGTGTCCCTGGTTCTACCCGGCCAACAGGCCTACACGCCATGTATGGCCTTACACAGTCGGGGGTATACACGGTGTGTTCAAAACTATACACCATGTAGTAAGAAACCACTACACGGTCATCACACGGCATGTACTCGGCGAGCACACGGCCAGTCACTCGCCTACATATACACGGCGTGTACTTAAAGTACACGGCGTGTAGTCTGGAAATTTCTAGATACTTCACATCTCCTCTAGTTTCCTCAGAAACCGTCCAAAAATTCAAACAGGGTCGGGATTTTGACCCGTTCTAAAAACTCGGGTTCTTACATTACCCGTATACACACTATTTAATCTCTCAGAACACAACATAAATCATTATATTCATACACAAAAACTCCCAAAGCACTATGTTGTTCTCAGAACATGTGGAGAATTTTATAAATACATTAATAAATATATACCTATACTACATTAATTCAATCAATGTACATCCCAAAACAGTATGTCATTTTACTAAGTAATAGTTTTCCATCCTCATGAGTCCGAAGATGCACCCAATTAAATAATAACATAAGAAATGAGAAGGGAAATACCTAAAAGTTGTTAACGATATGTTACAATATTATTGTAATTAAATAAAAAATATTAATTGGATTATTTTTATGTGATTTTTATGTTATGTATTTATCTTTTTATCAAAATGTCATCTTTGATTTCAAAAAATACAAAAATAAGCCAATAATGATTCCTTTTGTATGAAATATAACGAAAAAATAATGGAAAGAGATAAGTTTTTTATAAATAAATATAATTTATCTATTGATTTACATTAAATTATATAGTAATGATATACTAGGTATTATATATTGGGTTCCAAAATAGATATAATAAAGCATTCATGAAACAAATAAAGTTAATAAACACTATAGTAAAACAAATCAATAATACACTAATATATTCATAATAAATGATTATAAACTAATTATATATAACTAAATATATATTAATAAGGTTATGAAACACAATATTAATATATTTCTTTAGTTGTATAGGGTGTTATATTGAATTCCACTAAACAACGGAATAATGTAATGGGGTCATGTCTCAAATTAAATTTCATATGACATAATTCTTATTATGCACCATGATGACACTGGTATGGATTGAATACAACATAATAAACATATTTTATCAATATTCATGTAATAAATTGGGTTTTAATATCCATATCATGTTCTTTATAAAAAATTGTTTTTATACAAATAACCACAAATTTTTATAGGGTTCTCTTAACTCAACTCCATTCATTATAATAAAAAGATTGTTATTAATATAATTTGTAATAAGAATATTTTTCTTATAACATACTATTTGAATTGTATATTCTCTTCCTGTATAAATTAAAATTAATTTCAATTCAAATATCTTATCTTCATAAAATTTATCTCACAAAAATATATCATTATCGAAATAATTTTCATCATCTTTAATGATGATTTACCTTAGTTATCCATATTTACATATCCCATAAATGTTATCATTTTCAATTTGAAAAATAATTATGCATTATCACTTGATACCTATATATTTTTTAAATCACTTTTAAAAAATATATTTTCCAATCTTTAAAATATGTGATTTTTAACGAATGAATTAGAAAAATATTAAAATAGTTTTCATTCCATTGAAATTTGATTTATCTTATAGTCCACATTTCCATAAAATAACCTTTATCTATATTTTTTAGGATCTATTATTGAGGGTTATTTATAAAAATAAATGTATTCTAATATTTTCAAATATCCATTTCAAAAAATTAATTCTGAATGCTACTCGTATTTTTTAACAATGATATAAACATTTTCAAAAAACATTTTTATGGTTCAATTTAATTTCCCTCCTTATTACCACATGTTTTTTTATTTATTAGGAAATAATTTCTTATATACAACCCTCTAAATTATCTAATACCTTTTTTTAATAACCTCATGTTAATCCATTACTTCCTTTTTATTGGAAGGTCATTAATTGTTTATGTTTTTTAATTCAATTAAATTTCATTTTGAATACCCTATTTTATATTTATTTGACTGGAGTATGTTCACCCAGATTATATAAGATTATTAATTAGGATAAATTATTTAATAAACTATTTACCCTTTATATATATAGTTTAAATACCATATTCTCTATTCTCTTGATATATAAATATTAACCTAGAAAATTACGGAATATCATTAATTACCTTTTCATTTTCCATGCCTATATAATGTTAATATTATTTATGAAGCAATTAATATTTTCTATAAATTATTATGTTTGAAGATAATATGAAACCCATTTTATATAAAATTGTTATTTATGATATATTGAATCAAATTTCTTTATGTGGAACTCATATGTATGGAAGATGTTCAGTGCGATCCTATATCACCATTCGATGCATTTTATAAGGATTTTAAACCAAATGAGATAATGATATGATGACATACATATATTTTTTTTAAAACTAAAAATATTGACATACTTATAATTTTTCACAACATAAAATGGTTTAGATTCATGGATATATACAATGTTTCCTATGATTATGGTTGTTCGAAAATCTTATTCTTATTCATATTACAATGTTATTTTCTCATGGATCATGTTTATTTAATGATTTATAAATTATCTAATTATTAATTTATTATGTTATTACATGTTATATTAGAGAGATAAATTTTATTATATAAGATATATTAGGTTTTATGTTCTTATATATCATGATTACACCCATATTCTTATCTTATGATCACTATTGGTATTTTATTTTTATTGCTTATGTTTATCCTTATTGTTCCTTTGATATCACCCCATGATTATGATTTCATTTCTCCAGGTAGTGAATATTTGTATTATTTATTATTCTAAATTAATAGTATTTTGTGTGGAAAATATTTTGGGAGATACTGATGACAGGCTATGGAGTAGGAAATTTCTTAAATAGGGGTAAAAATTACAATTTAGTTTAAATGACTTGAAAATTTTTAATTATTGTTTTTCTTAATTATAAAAAACTCATTCCCTAAAAGATCATGAAAATTTATTTAAATTAAATATTCAATTTAATTTAGTAAATTTATATCATCATGTCTATGGTGAATCATAGTTGGTGTCATAATAGGGTTTAGATAATATTGGAAAATAGGATGTTATTAGTTGAGGATTATTTGATAGTTAGAAATATAATGAAAAGTTTATAAGTTAAGTTAGATAATAATTTCAAAGGTATAAATAATACTTCAGGATAGGTGAGGTAATATAAGTTATTGTGTTTTTAATAGTGATTAGGTTATGATACCATTAATAAGTCTAATAGATAATTCAATGTATAGCATAAAATCTCTATTTTTTGGTAAAATATAGATTATTTGGTAATCATAGAAATTTATTCCATATATATGTTCTGAAATTTTGATGTGTTTTTAGAATTGATTCACCTAGTGGTAATGACCCAAAAAGGAGATAGTGTGTATAAAAAATTCATCAATTTTGTTCATGATGATTGAGAAAAAATTTGCACACCTAGAAATATTTTCACAGGGAACACGATTTAGTAATTCACATTATTTTTACAATATATTGGAATAGAATTATAATGTTAATTGATTAGGATAATTAATATGATATGTCATTGTATAGATAAATATATATTTCATTGGAAGGGATTTAGGTTGAACTTAATTCTAATATAATAAATTCAATGAGTAATACATTTTTAGGATAAATTTTTCAGGTCATTATCTAACATTAATTAACTTATGGTTTTAATCATTTATCAATCAAGATTAATACCATTTTGTTTTAGGAAATGGTTGAATACCATAGGAACAATGTATTATAATAGATTTCATGGACAATGTGGCATCTTAACCAAGTAGAAACATAATGGGACAATAACTAAAGTGATAAACCTAGCGAATTTATAGAACTATCAATAAATAATTGTTGTTAGTGTGGGTTTTGTGGGTTTTGTGGAATTTTGAAACACACAAATGAATAAAAAGATGGATTTTCATGTTGATTCAGGAGAAAATGATGATGATGGAATGAATTTATAGTTTCCATTGATTCTAAGATGTTGGAAGAAGAACCATGGAAAATATATCAATGAAACTAGGATATGTTTTCAATGTTGGAAAATAGGCCATGGAGAAACAAATTATCTAGGAAAAGTGAATATTTTCATGGACATGTTACATTGAAATAGAGTTCATCTTGAGTTTACACTAATAGTTAAATTTCATAAATATGGGAAACATGGAAATTATCCATGTAAATTACATAATCCAAGGGATAATAAGGATAATAAAAAATATAAATTGAAAATTCTTGTTAAATCCCATTCAACAAAAACTATTTAAGGGGATTCCAAAAAAATCATGGAATGATGAAACTAATCTCACACTCAAGAACTGTGAGTGTAGTATTTTAATTTTTTTAAACCAACTCCTCTATACCCAAAATGTTTTCATAAAATATAATATCACCCAAATAGATGTTTATACATAAATAAAAACTTATAAACATATTATAATTTTATCCATTGAATATAAATCCTCTATAATAATTATATATAAGAATGTTTTCAATATAAAATCATATTACCATTCCTTTTGTAAAAATTATTGTGATGTTATCCATGGATTCGCTATGTTGACAATTATAATTTAAATGATAGGAAAACCATAACTAAAGACCAACCAATTATGAAAAATTAATACAATCCTTACTATAAATTTCCAACAAAAATGTACAAACATTTTATTTGGTTATTTATCATAAATGGTTAAAGAAAAAAATCAACATTAGAGTTCTTCCAATTATAAGTAAAAATATATGGTATATTTACTTCCTTAAGAGGGAAAGGTTTGTACCTCTAAATTGATATATCTTGAGTTGTTATTTTTTTAAGTACCCTTATGTATGGTTAATATATTCTATTAATTAAAATATTGAGTATACAATTTATTTTAGTAGAGAGAATGTAACACTCCAATATTTTAGAATATATTTTATCTTAAATAAGAATTTTATTGAAATCATGCTTCACATGAAACACCAAAGTATTATTATTTTTGACGTATAATATAATAAGATTATAATTTCAATAAAACCTAAAATATATAAATATATAGTGGTAAATTAAAAATTCAATCATAATAGGACTAAGAGAACTAAGATTGTTAAATATAATTTTTTATAAAAAAATATTCAACCTTTATATATTTTATTTATATTTAAATTAAAAAAAATATAACTTTTAGAATCTTAATTTTTAAAAATTAAATCCATTTTTTTGATTAATAATTAAAATATTATCGTATAAGTAATTTTATAGATTTTCAAAAAAATAATATTTTTATGAAAATATTAAAAAAACACTTATATTATTAATACCATTAGTTTTTGAAATCATAATCTTAAAATATAGAGTATAATCATTTTGAAAGATTTTTATATAAAAAATATTTATAAATTAAAATTTATTATTTTAAAAAACTATGTTGATTTCATAAAGCCCATTTTTAATGATTTGGAAACATAAGTAATATTTTTCTCTAAAAACAGTTTTTATTCACATGTATTAAAAATGTTCTTTAATATCATGTAATCATTAAAAAAAATATTTAAAAATAATAGATAATAATTTAATTATTATTTAATAAGTTCAATTTCATTTTTAGGACTAAAAATGATTTCTAGGATGAATGTTAATTATAAAAATAATGGTAAAACTATTATTATCAATGAATATGTTTATTACCATTGATTAATTTTTATCATAAAAAATAAATTATTATCCCATAAATAATGTATCTTATATAATATTTAATGGTATATATATACATTAATTTACACTCATTCAATTGTTAATTAATAGTATGTTTGATAAAGAACACATAATGCTAAAACAATAATTTTTCAAAAAATTATTTTTCTAAAAATTTTATGAATTCATTTAAATGTTAGAATTATATTATTCAGAATATAAATTAGCATATAATTAGTCAATATATATATAACATAAAAATTCGATTATAATGGTTATCTTATATTCTTAATATATTATAAATTACAAGTGTTAAAACATGATACCAAGTAAAAAATGTAAAAATCTAAAATACATGTTTTATAATGCTTTAAATGTGTTTAAAAAATCAGGTAAAATGAGTGGTACAAGATTTATAGATGATATATCACCCCATACTCTTTCATATCTCACTTTTATAAAAAAAAAATAGCAATACTCTCATTACATTATTGAAAAATAATTGATGTTTAGAAATGTTCCCTATCCCCCACATATATATTTGGATAACTTCTCCCCTATAAAATATACTCATACCCATTTAAATTTCCAAGAATAAAAACAAGATTTTTCACTAATATAAATCAAATTCACTACCTGAATATCCTATTCATCATAAGTAATCCTAATCCTTTAATTTCCAAGTTGACGATCAAGAATAAATTTAAGGTCCAATGGGAGTATTACATAATACTTAACCTTTTCATCATAATATTTCCCTAAAAACTATCTAAAACATAGTAATATAAGTAAATAAATTTCATTATTATATAGAATTTTTTTTATATTTATGAAAAAGGGATTATTTATTCATTCCCATCAACATAGAGAAACCCAATAACATCGATCGTGTATTTGTCCTAACTTCTGCCTCCAGGAAGTGACATCATTATTTTATCACCAAAACCTATATTAACTGGTTATAAGGAGTAAATTTAATAAAAAATGTGATATATAAAATAATTTTATTATTATTATCATGAAAAAAATTATAATCACATTTCATTGTCTATCATTCATTGGGAAATGAAATGGTTAACAACATATTTTGAGGACTACCACCTCCATGAAGTAAAATATCTCATTACCATCTAGTTTATCCTTATTTATTAAAAAAATTAAAATGTTAGAGAAACATTATTAATGTATAAATAATGTCATTATGATCCTATATTAATGTTATTATTCAAGATGAAACAACATTCATTACAATAATCATTCATTAATTATTATACGTTCATGTTTGGTTCAGTCATACCATATACGTGAATGATGCTATAAAACAATATGTTAGATTAATAGATGAAAAAATATTATTATTATTATAAAAAAATAAAAAAATAATGGGTTTTATATGGTTCTATAATGGCCATATATGATATTTAATTTATTATAAAAATATCATCTTCGATCACAGAAAATACTAAAATAAACCAATATTGATTAAATTTTCATGAAACATAACTGAGACACTAATGGAATGATATAAGAACATTATAAACATATATATATATATATCTCATTTATTTAAATATTTTACATTATTCATTAATTATGAACATGGTAAGACAATAATGGGTACCATAATTGACATTATAATGACCATGTGAAAGAAATAAAGATAGTAAAATCCTAAGGTATAAATAACTTATAATATACTAATATATTTTTAAAAAATTATTTATAAATGAATTATATAAAAAATATTCTATATGAATAATTTTATTAAATATAATTTGAGTATAGTTATGTTTTTTTATAGGATTTCAGATCACATTCCACTATGTGTGGAAGCATGGTAAGAGGATTTTGTCTCAAATTTAATTTCTTGAGGAATAATTTTTATCATGAAACATGATGTATTTTATATTTTGTTATTAATAGAGAATGAATTCATATTCCCATATTCATTTACATCAACAGGTTTTAATATCCATATGATTTCATTTCCTCATGTATTTCTTGATTCAAATAATACTAAATTTGTAAAGGGTATTGTTAACATAACTCCCTTTATTGAGTAAAAATGAATATTATATAACATATATCACCCAAGATTAGATTCAGAAAACCATAATAATTTATATCATGTTAATTTTTCATTTAATATGGTAGAGGTTTATTTTAATTCATAACTATTAATATGATCAAAATTATTTCATAAAAAAGTTTATTATTGTTGATAATAATTCCCATCTTCTTTAACAAAATATTCCCTTGATTGTCCATATTTTCAATTACTACAAATGTGATCCCAAAAAATTGGAATTAAAATGATGTAAAAACTCATGCGAACTTCAAATTACCCATATTCTATTTTTAATAGGATTTTCAGTTACTCTTTTTAGGATTTGGGTCTCAATTAAATATTTCTAAAATATAAAATTCATTTTCTTTCCCTGGTAATTTTATTTATTGTCCACTACAGATTTCCATGAAATAAACAATATGTTTTTCTGAAATCTCTATAATTAAAGATTATTTTTAATGAAAATTGTTTAAAATATTTTCAAAAAAAATATTTTATATGTTATAAGTATCTCATAGTTTTATAATAATTTTATAAAAATTTGGTAAAAAAACATTTTTGGTTCTCTTGAATTTTTCTATTTATCAAAAAATGGTCTTATTTCATTAAAAATAAATTTTCATAAACCATCCTCCAAAATTTTCATATTATATTTTGGGATTAAGATTATGAAAAATCAGTACCAACATTTTAATTCTTAGCCCTATAAGTTGAATTGTTATTTATCAAATCCATTTTCTTTAACAATATACCACTTTTTTCTTTCATTGATTAGAGTATTTTCACCTATGATCTGTACAACATTTGATTTTGGGAAATTATTGACTATACCATATACAATTTTATCTCTATACAATATATATTATTGGATATATTTTCATGATTTATTGGTATTTACAATGAATTTAACTAAATTATAATTTATGCCATTTCATTTTCAACAGGTATATCATGTGACAATTATTAATGGAATTTTAAATGTTTTCCATTACATGATTCCATTTTAATGTTTTATGAAACCACTTTTTTTCCATGGTCTCTCTTTGATATGATTATTCAAATTATTCAATGTGGAAATTATATATTTGAAATATGTTGATTGGGGTCTTATATTACACTCCAATTAATTGTTTTTTTATTTTTATTTCATGAGATAATAATGTGTTTTCATACATGGTTTTTCTCACAATATAAAAGAAATGACATACTTATGTTATTTGACAATGTATAAGGGTGGATATACTATAGGTTCTTCATAATTTTTCTTATGATTATGTTTGTTCCACAATCTTTTTCTTATTATTATTACTATGTAATGATCCATCGATCATGTTTATAGACACATGTTCCTATGATCTCTTGATTCATTTCTTATTTTATTCCATAATGTTTTCTATGTCCCACATTTTATGATATATGATTTGTTCGGTATGATTTTCTTATGTATATTCACAATTCCCATGTGCTCAACATATGATAAATTATGATATTTGATTTTTATCATAGATATTTACCCTTTATATGAATCTGATCTAACCCACTTATTATGCAACCATTTTCCCATGTTATATAGAAAATTAATACCAATGATATTTCTAGAAGAGCACATTGTGTGAATGATTTTGTGGGATATATTTAATACTTGTTATTTATTATTTATTTTCTTATATTTTTAAAATAATAATTATTATTTGATAAAGGTTTGGTTTTTTTATTTAATTTTTTACATAATTATCTTTAATTATAGAAAAAATAATTCATTGGATTTTAAAATAATGAAATATTTTCACAAATAATTAATTTTCGATAATCAGGTATGTGTGGAATTAATGTATCATTAGTTTTTTCAAGATTTTAACATACAAAAACCAAAATTATAGAATTCATTTATTTCATTTCATTACCATATTTATGTGGTTAAAATTTTTTGAATACTGATTCGTTATTTTCAATTGTAGTAAAAATGTTTTGAAAATAGTAAACAAGAAAATATCCCAAAAATATCAACAAAAAAACAACAACATGTGAATAATAAAATAAAATTATTTAAGGAAAATGAATATCAACCTTTTCTCCTTCGTGTCCCCTAGTCTGGTTTATTATCTCATTTAGACTGATTATAGGAATCCAAAAAATAATTAAAATGGTATCATAATTCATTAATTATAATAATAAAAATGAGATTTCTCAAATCCACTAACTTAAAGGACACTTCAAATGTTATTTCACATGAACAAGTGGAAGCCATCAATTATAAAAAAAACCATACTCATGAAAATTCACCACATCTTCTATGTTTGATCATTCCCCATAAATATAATGAACAAAACTAATTAAAACTAGATGTGGAACACTACCATATCCTTCCCAAGGGGTATCTGAAATAAAAGTATTAATATTCAGAATATTTAATTATCTTTCCTCACAAGGATATTGAACTTTTTCTTTTGAGGGATAAAATACAGAAAATGATGAGGATGGAAAACCAGTAATGAAGAAATGTGAATGTAGGTTTTGATAGAGGTATAAAGATTTATAAGTAATCTGATCAACACCTGAATTTATAGTAAATCTAGAAAACCATAAAATCACAATGTGTAAGTAGTATTCATGATACAACAAATTCCTTATCCAGAAATCCCAGTGCAGTATTCCATAGATCTCAAGGGTCAAAATAACTTAAATTTGATTCATTTAATGAATCTCATGAAACTCTAAAGGAGACTATATTGAAATTTATGAAGCTTCAGGGAATATAACATGATCATAGGAACCTTCCCCTCAAAAATAATGCATCTCAAACAAATTAAATACATAATTATAGTAACCATGATGAAATGAAACTAAAAAATAATGAATCTTTGAATTCAATAACAGAAATCACCAATTCATAATATCCATATAAATAGTGAAACATCATTTAAATTAGTTTAACCCATATACCATCACATGAAAACCATGATTCAATATAATTAATACTAATTAACCAACAAACCTCATAAACTTATAAAACTCAGAGAATCACCTTTACACCACAATAAAAACCTCACCCCTCATGGTTACATAAAAATCGTACAAATGATGTTCTATATTAGACTTTTAACACTACAAAATTCATTCATCCTTACATGAAAATCATATTCAACTCCTATAATCTTCCATCGAACCTCAACAAATCCATCCTTTACACCACCAACACCCTAATGAATAAAATTAAATCCATGAAAAAATATACTCCATTATGTGGGAAATGCATATTCTATAATATTGTAAGTTAATTTCCATATTGATAGTAGAGAGTAAATACTCGTAAAATACTCGGTCAATCAACTTTCCAATGTTAACATTCATCATCAGGATCTCATGTTTGTACTAGAATATCATTGGTTGGATGAATATGTTTTTAGAAAATATAGTGGTGTAAAGTGATATAATATGTGGAGTTTTGGTGGAATAATTATATCCTATTATAAAGGAAAGTAATAAGATAATTTCTATTTAAACGAAAAAAAGGAACTTCTCTTTTAAAATTCTTCCAAATAGGATGGTCAAATAAAATTTATCATGAATTTTGAAATTGTTTATAGTCATTAATTGATAATGATTTCATACATATAGTATTTATCATAAAAATGGAATGTTGATTTTTCAATAAGAATAATATGTTAATTAATTATTTAAAATAATAAAGAAAAATTCAAAAAACAATGAAATGTAAGGCCAATAGGTTTCTGAAACAACTGAGGATCCCTTATTAAATGGTTATCTTGGATTTTTAGTCTCAATTTAAGAATAATAATTATCATGCATTACATAATGACAAGTCTAATAATAAATATAGATTACATGACTAGATAATCACACACATTCACCCATCCAAATTTATCATTCTTATTTGACCCCATAAAAATATATGTATTATTATTATTATTTATTTCATAACATTTTCATTGATTTAATAATATAAATAGATATTATTTATTTAATTTCTAATCATATCAATTTGCTCAGAATTATTTCCCTCTTCAATTTTAACCAATCACTGAACAGTAATATTTATTTAATAAACTATTATCCCTATATTATTTTTTGATAAATATAATAAATATTATATTCATTAAAACTATAAAAAAATAATTATTTTTTTCTCAATTATTCTTCTAAATGACTTGTAGTTAAATCTATATTGTCAAAAGAAATCAAAAAAAAATATTATTTATTCTAACTTTTTAAATTCAATTAAATAATTTAATATATATTTTAGGTACACTAAGTGTGTAAAAATTTATGCATTTTTACGAGTGACATTATGAAATTTTTTTAAAGATGATAGTTATAATCTAGAAACGTTCAAAAGAACACATAGATATATAAGTTAATGTTGAAAACACATTCAACCTCTTTTTAAAACATATCCTGTAATATAATTTTTATATAATGATATATCGAAGCATGAAGGATTCATGCTAGTGTTGTCAACCCATCTTCTCTATGTCTCCATAATTGAAATTTTGAAAATGATCTTTCACATAGAACATGATAGACAAGTATTTATTTATGAATTTTCATTCTCAAAAAGGGTTTGAGATATTAATATCCATCAGGGGATAGAAGAGATATAACCTTTGTTGCACTATCCATTAATGTAATATCACTAATTATGGACACAACCTATCCTACCTCACCACATGCATATGTCGTCACAATTTTCATCAACACATCTACGTACATGGGTCATGAAATCCATTAATGTTAATCTTATGCTCTAGGATCATTACACATGGATTCTGTTATAAACATATAAGAACACATATAAATTTGGATTTCTAATTGTCTATATCATTATCATAACCTCCTCTTATAGATATTTTCATGGGTGATATCCAAGAGAAGTTTTCTCAATGTATTTTGAGAATCCTAAGCATTTTATCATATATAATTTATGGTCGTTTAAAAATTTTCTTCTAGCCATTGAACAATATTCAAGAATAATGGTTTTTTACCTCATGGTATTCATTATAGAGGGGGTCTTCTATGACTATTCTAGGTAAAATATAATCTTAATATATTATCATATGAAGTTGAAATGTATAGAAACAATAATTATGTTATTTGAAACTTCATTAAAAAAGAAAAAATGTACTCATATATTAAAGTTGATTGTTCTAGGGAACTAACCCCAACAGACTTCCACATAGACTAAATCCAATTGATAATTATTATTAGTCCTCTATATATTTAATGATACACATTCCTATACTATAATAGATTTTTTTAAGGAGTATTCCACATTTTCCATCACATATAATATTCTCATGATACATTACCTCATTTAGAATAGTAACTCACTATATTAAACATATGATGTATAATCTTTGTCAACTGAAGAATACACAATTCATTAGAAAGATCCATTACTGTAGTTTTAGGAAAATAAAAAATTATAGGGTTTTAACTACCATGTATCACATCAATCTCTTTTACAATAATTTTATCAAAAATATTTCCTTAGCAATATGAGAAGATGTAATATAATTTGGATCATCAAATGAAATGGTGTCAAATGAATTCTTTGTTATCTTCCAGCTCACATATCTTTCATTGAGAAAAAAATAAATATCTATATGGTGACTTGTGAATATTATGATCTATACAGTATTAATCATATGTATAACCTATGATTACTGGATCTTACTATCATCCATAAACTAGTAATATATCCTTATTATGTATTAGATACTTAACGATATCTTAGGAAAGAGTCTAAAGATTTTAATTGTGATTTTCTTGATATAATCCTACAACTATTAAAGCATATGAAACCTTAGTTCTCAAACAAAACATGGTATACATATTATATTCTATTGGAGAATTGTATGGGAACTTAGTTTTTATCTATCATTCCACTTGTGTGTGAGGAATTATTTTCTTTGAACAATGTATAACATGTGACAATTGATCAAATCCCATTTTGGATTGTTTGATACTAAAACCCTTCATTATTTGATCAATGCATGTTATTTATGTTATTCCATGAAGCCTCTTAGATATATCATGTGTGATCATGATCCCATGAATGTTGGATTATTCCTATATGACCATCATGGATATTCTCTTTCTCAAACACACATTAACCTATTGTAATGATGGAATTTCATATCCAATTAGTAATATTTAATCAATATTTATAGTAATGATCACAACTATACTCCCATAGAACCCATTTTAAACACATTAATCACATTCATTCTTACTGAAACCAATTTCATTTATGAATTCACATAACTGAACATTTCAAGAAAAAAATATTTATTTATTAAACAATTGGATCCTTGAAATGGTCATCTTTTTAGAATTTCCTATAGTCATTAATCCATCTAATTTTTTCATATACACTTCCTCATAGAGGTCCCATTATGGAAATTCATTTTGGCATCAATTTATTGAGTCTTGTAGGAATGTCATTCTACCATGGAAAGAATAAAAATTATTGATTCAAATATTGAAACTGGAGGAATTATTTTTTATAGTCTAATTTTGTGATGTTTTCTAAATCTTTTTTATACCATACATTACTTATAGGTATTTAAAATACCTTCCATGTCCAGTATTTCATTTAATACTGATTTATATCCAATTATTATTACATAAACATAATGATTGACGAAAACCAAAACATATTTTTGATATATGGAATCCATATCATAATTTTTGGATTATTTCCCTCTTATAGAGTATGATCTCTCTATTTCCTCCTTATATAAGAGAGAATAATCATTAGAATCAATAATTATTCACTATCAGTGGTGAAAAGAAAACAATATCCCTCTTCCTCTATTATATATCTAGTTCTCTAATATAGTACTTTTGCTTTAGGAACAACTTCTTCAATGGGGACATGTACAATCTATTACTGAACCACCTCTCATGTATCTTGAGAATCAAATTCATCAAATTAAAATTTTATCCCACTATATTCCTTGAATATGTTTTAACTCAAAAAAATATAACCTATCTTGTGATATTTTATATCTTATATGTTTTTTTAAATATAATAGAATATTTTTTCCTTAGGATAATATATAAAGATATAATCCCAACCTCGGTATGCTAGATTATATCGTGAGCTAGCCTAAACAAATTAATCACAACCCCATTCAATAAAATTTTAAAAAATTTGTCTCATTACCCTCCATGACATAAAAGGGAATAATTTTTGGATATTTAGTTTTTTTTCAAATTTTAAATATGATTATATCTTAATTCATTCCCCAATGGTATAATGTAATGTATTCATGATTCATTATTGACCTGACTAGGTCTAGTAGTGTATGGTTCCTCCTTTCAGTAAGTCAATTCTACTGTGGAATATAAGGTGGGTGAGGAGATATAAAATCTCATGAAGATATAAAAACATGATCATGTATTGGTTATAATAGTCACCATGTGCTTCCAATAAATTTTTCTTTACCTTTGTAATGATCATATTCTCTTCATTCTTATTGAACACTTTGAATATCTCCAACTATTCAAAATGAAACCTCAATAAGTTAGTATAAATGTACCTACTCATGTCATTGGAAAATATAAAAATTGATTTTAATCCACCTATACCTTTTACTTTAAATGGTTTACACACATTAGTGTGTAACAATTGAAGAATCCCAATGGCCTATGACCATAACCCCCAAATGTGGATTTGGTCATCTGGCCTTATAAACATGAGTGACATAATTCAAGCAGTTTGACCTCAATAAAGACAAAGTAACTATCATGATAGATATTTTTCTATGGCTTCAGATATACATGACCATAAATATTATTACATTGGTGGGTGATAAATGTCTCATTCGGGTTTATTTTTTTAAATTTCTAATATTTTTTAGTATAATTAAATATATAAGTTATATTAATTATCTATTCCAGACCATAACATATTCTATATTTTAAAAAATATAAAATTGTACATAAAATGTTGAAAATAAATTAATCATAATATAAAAAAGGAACTAATATTATTAATAATATAGATAAAAAAATAACAATTCATTAAAATAAAAATCAGTCCATTGGGCAATTTGACGTGGTAGTATCCAATGGATAGATCGGTTAGCCATGCTCCATTGGTTCTCGAAGACTCAAATGGCCTATGTAAAACCTCCAAAATCAATATGGTAGTATCTTTGGATGTCTCATGCATGATACTCAGTCCCAACAAATCAAACTCACCCACCTTTATCCAGTATAGTGATGATCTCTATGGCCTACCAAAATGTGCCTCATATGGTTCAATCTGAAAATTTTCCTAATAATTGTTATTATATGTAAACTCAATCATCACTAAGTTATTCTTTCAAGAACCACTAAATCCTATAATGCACTTCTATAGAATGTAATCCATTACCTATATAGTATGTTCTGACTATCTGTTTTTCTATGGGTGGAAATCCACACATAGAAATACCATCACACTATGAGCCTATTGAATCCTTTCTAGAATCATGAACTAAAATAGGATTCATGGTTTGAAATTATAATTATAGGAAACCCATACAAAATTACTATCACATTAATATACAAGTCTCTCAAATGATTCAAAGGAAAATTCTCCCATATTGTAAATAAATTGGTTGTGGTCATCAATTGGCCCATAATTATCAATATAGGGTCATTCATATGAGTAATCCTTGACAGAGCTACCACAAATTCCATTTTAACATCATCCCTATTCAATTCCAAAATGGGAAATGGCTATAGTGAACCACTAGTTCATTGATTCTTGTACTTCACTTGTTGACAGATACAACATTATTTCATAAACCTTGAAATCTCTTTTTTCATCCCTGACCACAAATACTATTGACATAGGTCAATGGTCATTTTTGTTACACCAGGATGCACCACCCACTTCAAGAATGAAATGCAAGAAATATATCCTCTTTCAAACTCATACACACATCCAAATTATTTCAAACACTATTGATATCATCCTTACCTATATAAAATCAAAATGTTACTCTCCACCTTCAAGGATTTCCCTTAAATCCATATACTCTTGATCATGATACTTTCTGTCCTTGAACCGAACATAATGTTTTAAAATAATGTATATAAATATGAGGGTCATATGATCATGGACCTATCTAAACACAATATGCATCTCTGCTTGTATGGTCATAATATTCCACTTAGTTCTAGTCTCATGAACATATTAAGTTGATGTTTTCCTTCTCAATGTATCAATAACATTGTTTCCCTTCAAATCAGTATGTGTTAGCTAAAATAAAAATATCACATATACTTGAGCCATCTGTATTGTTGGAGATTAAAATATCATTTGTAAAAATATATACTTTAAACTTATTTCATTAGTATACATAGTAAAAATTTCACCCATTAGATAATGATGCCAAAACATCATTTCATAAACCAATGTAACTAACTCGATGTCATGCATAGGGTAGTTACATTCATGTGGCTTCAATTTCCATGACCCATATTCCACTACTCGATCTCCCTACATCAGCACTACTCCATATACTATCCCATATGAATCAAAAAAACAACATATACTTCTCACCTTGATCAAGTAAGATCGAAATTGGTGTAGTAGTAAAACACTTTTTGAACTATTGGAAATATTTCTCCCATTATCTAGAACATTAAAACATTATTTTCTTATTGATCAAGCCCAAAAGTGGTGATTCTAAATTGGAAAAGTCATGGATAAACCACCAATAAAAACCTTATAACCCATGAAATATTTGGATATTAAAAACATTACTGGTATAATCCTATGAAACCACATATAGAACCTTCTTTGGGTGTACTGACACACCATTCATTGAAATGATGTTACCCATGAAATATACTTAGTCAATCCAAAACTGGAATATTGATAACATGGAATATAGTGGATGGTATCTTAGTGTACTTGGGATGATGTAATGATGTTTGGAATGATCATTATAATTCTTGGAGTGCACCAAGATGTCATCCAAAAAATCAACCACAAACAAATATATATACTTTTGAAAGATTTGTTTCATCAAGGCCATAAACAATTTCAGAGAATTCATTAGCCTGAATGACATCACAATGAATTCATATAGGCCATACATGATTCTGAATTCTATATTTGGTATATCATTGGGTCTGACTCTCAACAGATGACACCCTAATCTCAATTCAATATTGGAGAAAACACAATATCCTCACAACATATCAAGTATAACATTGATATGAGGAAGTAGATATTGGTCCTTAAATATCATCCATTTTAATTTTGGATAATAATCACTTAAATGCAATGTCCCATCAGACTTCGTAAAACACAAGACTAGATAATCCCAAGGTGACTTACTCGAATAGATAAACCCATTATCTATTAACTCTTCAAGATGAATATTAAGAACATGAATATGTATTGGTGATAATATATAAGGTATAATATAAGCATTTTTAGCAACAGGCATGAGAAAAACTCAAATCTCAACATCCATGTTAGGTGGAATCCCAGATATTAATTCATGAAACATGTCATATAACTGATCTAATATGAGTGGAATGATATTATGATTTATACCATTGTAATATAGCCATATAAATACAACATAGGTGGTAATCTCCCCTAATTTTTGAAGTATTGTCCCTGCACAACATGCCTAGATATCCCACTCTCCATGATGAACATAAATATTACCCTCAAGAGATGTAATGGTCTCTTTATTGAGGTTATAGTCAACGTGATCTCAGTACAATACTATCAAGTCTATAACCATAATTACATCAAACCCTAGAATATCCAGTATGTGGAGATCCCAAGGAAAATGGTACACCCCAACCTCGAGTGAACAACTCTTTCATAAATAGATGTCGATTGATCATACTCTCAATGGTGTATTGATCTTCATAATCCTACTTAAAAATTCCACAAATAGACTTAAAAAATTCACAAGATGTGCATTTGGAAAATAATATGAGTGTATTATATCAAAAAAGGACTTAGCTATTATAAAAGCTACATGAATAGTACCTCCAACAATCGATGACAAAGCCTTAATATCCACACGTGCAGACTGAACTAAATGCAATCATCCTAACCCTCTTCCATGTGCTATGGTCTAAGTCCCCTGAGCATCCCACTCTGGAAATAAAGTCACTGTTTTCCATAATTAACTCATCAAAATTTTCAACCTCCTAATCCAAAAGAACTCCAACTACTAGAATGATATGGGATAGAAGACCCACTCTCAGTGTTCTACCATTGTCTAACTCCAAAATCATTATCTATAGGTCAAGGTTATATAAAATACATTTTCAAGTTAACCATCATTCCAAATCTTGACACACTACTAGTAGACTCGTACACATACAAAAAATATGTCCAGACCTACCACACTTGTTGCAGTAAATCTAATTACTGCTCTTAGTAATTGATCCATCTCCCCATCAACTCTATTTTCCATATCCCATTTTGACATTATTAAATAGATACTTCCTATAATTAAAATAATCACCTCCTAGTCAAAATATATAATCCATCGGTATTCCATTGGATACCTCCTTCAGGTTCCCTTTAATGTGAGAGCCTGATTCAACACTTCAATAAACATTCTTCCAAAATATTTTAACATGGGACTAAATCTCACATAAAATTGCATCCTAAAAACAATTCACTATAGTAGACTCATCCCTTCTAATATTTTAATAGGGAAATATATATTTGGGAAGCATATATAATATTCTATCATGGGAATACTTCCTTGGATCATCCTCATGAATTCTGCTACCCTCTCCCAGCTGAACATCCTACGTTAAAAGTGCTCCAATAACATCTCCTATAATTCCTTCATACCACATTTTCCAGCTATCGATCCTATATTTGGATGTCCAACCAACTATTTTCTTGACCATGTATCCTATAAGAATTAAATATGACTCTCTTCTCACTAGGAGTCTCTATGTGGTCAAGGATCATCTGAATATATTCAATCTTGAACTCACCTGCATCATGTCCACTGTCTCTGGTGAATGTCGGAGGGTGGTTTAACTGGAACTCTCATGTCAATAAATTCATGTTTTTCACAACCCTCCCTAATTCACTTTTGATAAATTTCATAATGATAGAAATTTTCTCACAAAACCACTCTCCAACTCTTTCACCGGGAACTATCAGAGCCTCTGGTTCCACTACTAGAGGATCATTTACATACTTGTATTCCTGTCATCCTATGAAAAAGCATCATCATGGAAGAATATCTCTAAAATTAAAAACATTCATATTAGAAAACATTATATATAATTATCACATTTATTTAAGAGGTATTTATATACACCCATAAAAATTTATCCCCTATACATATACATAAGATCAAAATCTATGTAGAATAAATACCTTGAACCATCCTTTATCTAGGTCATGACTAACATAGTGTAAAGACATTCATAATCCATGTTTCTCATTATATAGCCATTTACCCATTTCATTTACCATATTTAATAATAATTTAAAAGTATCAATATATTAGTATCCACCTTATCATTAAAATTATACAAGTAATGAACAAATATTTCATTTAAAAAACTCACCCAAAACCTTTTTTTCTATGCATTTATAAAATAATGCATGTAAAAATAATTTATAGGTACCTAGAATAAAGTATGTATACAAAGAACTCTTTCTATACTAGGTGACAATGAAAAATATCATATATCATTAATAAAATCACACAATAAGTTCATCACTCGAGGTAAAATAACATTCATTTATAATAAAAAAACATCAAAAACACATTAGGTACTTTGGTTTTACCTCATACATGGGTTATCTACTCCCATGAAATAGCTCATGTCAAAGGCTTGACTCATCCTAGTCTCATGTTTACCATTTTAAAATAGTTAGAAAATAGAAAATAAAATAAAAAACCCTTTAATAATACTTTTTAACATCCCTACACGGGTGCCACATACCGATGACCTAATCTGGTTTGTTACAATTCCTCAAGAACACCTCCCTGTAATCCAGAGGCTTCCCTTTACCAGTGATGGTCTAATGTATATATATCTTGGGGATAATATAACCTATTAATAAATTCTCTACAAAAATGTAATGAAATAAATAATATCTAAAATATAATTACCAATAAAATGAATAATACCATGACCAAAACAAAATAGTATCACATGATAGACTTGAATAATAAAACAATATCCAAACTGAAGTAGTAGATATGTCATTCCATATATATTTCATGTGTCAAAAAAAATAATAACATACATGGAAAACTCTAAAGTGGTCCCAATATCATTTCACGCTCCCTCATCCATTCTCTATCACAAATCATTAATCTAACATATGGATCTTGCCCATATCCTATCCTATAAACATGAAGTCTATTCGGGTACTGATAAATTAGCCTAAGTAGGGTGTGATTAAAAATCAGTTGGCCACAAAAAATGGTGTCTAAATTAATATAAAATTTATAAAAGTTTATTAATTTATATAAATAATAAGTTAAAATAAATAATGTATTTATCTTTTTTACATTTAATTATTAATTAATTTACCACAGAAATTTAATAGGCTTAATATGACCCCAACCATCAACACCTACATCAACCTATGTTGGATTTTGAACCATCCCCAAATGAATATCACATTTCATTCAATTATGGGGTTTCATTAATGAAATTATTCAAATTAAAATTAAAAAATTGGGGGCCTCGATCCTAGTATGGAACCTCGTGGTAATTTGGACCAACAGTCCATATCCCACAACTTAGTGATATAATGTATCCGTAAATATTATGGGGGCCTAGAGTGGTAGTCTTGAACCCCATGGGTATTTGTTGAATCAATCAATATCCCTCATATCAATAAAAAATATCACAAAACTTTGTTCCTTATTTCAAACCATTTATCATCAATTATCATAGTACATTATTCACCAATTTTACAATTTCATTTATCAAGAAGGAACAAATTAAAACCACCATTTTTAACTTATAGATTCACCCCATGGGTGGCTACCACTTCCAAAATTCAATTTATCAACCTATTTCATTAATAAATTTATCAATAATTTTCATAATCATGATATACAAAAATTTTATAATAAAATAAATAAATAAATTTCATATTCATATTATTACATCAATTCCAAAACCCCAACAAATAATGAACCAATTAATTAATACAATAAATATGTGATTTCTAAACGTGGAAATTGAAATTCCACAATTATATACATGAAATTATAATCTCTTATCTAAGAATTGATAATTACTGTAGCTACATCAGTGTTGTTGATGAACATTTTCTAAACCAATATTCTGAAAAATTTAAGTGGAATGATCAATGTTACAACATTATAGAATATCTAGGATAAAAACAAAATATTAAGAAAAATCCAATTATGATTCATGAAATCCAAGATATGGACCATCACCAATGGATGAAAAATAATTCCCCTTTATTTGGAATAAGAAAATGGAGATAGTGAAAAACAATCATGGAAGAAATCACTTACAAACAAGAGGTTGGACCTTCAATCACATCTTCAACTCACCAAGAAAATGGTTTTAGGATACATGGACTTATCACTATATCTTAAAAATATATGAACCATTTAGGATAATTTGTGGGATAATAGGTGTTAATATATGGGGTTTGGGAATAGTTTATAAATATTTGAGGGATTAAAAACCCACGTTCACAGTTTCCTATTTTATAGTCTATGGTTTGAAAAAAAAATTCTCCAAAATAATTAAACTCTCCTTAATGGTGAATGGTGTCTCATGCATCATAACACAATTTTAAAAACCTTTCAACAACTGTGTAACCCCAGTCTGTTTAACAGTGCATGGTTTTCTGGGGGTGGAACACATTTTAGGATAACTGTGTACTAACTGGGAATTGCCCAAAGTACCTCCAAAAACATCCAAAATTATCCAATTTCACCTAAAACATACAAAATGTAAAACCCAACTAGTACATAATAAAAAAAAGGTAAAATATTACCGAAAATGGCATGATACATCTCTATACAAGGATTAGATCTTACAACCTTAACCATAACCATGTTTTTTCTTATTGAATGATATGAATATATTATAATATCATCCCAACCATGAATTATAAATAAAAATTAATAATGTAATTCATACCTTAAATACATAAATCAATGTATTCACTTATTTTATTGATATCCACTTTATCATCTAGCATGATGTATTAATATCCATAAAAGAAATAATCAAGTCATTGGTTGTAGTTCCATTATCTAATGAGATGGATGATATGAGATTTCTTAAAAAAAATAAAGTTATTACATTATTCATATAACTTTTTTATAAAAAATTATTTGTTAGATAGATCAAATATTTCCTTAAATGTAATTTTGATATAAAAAATTATTTAAAACAAATTATGGGATTCTTTTTCCACGATTGTGATAATATATAATATGTAATGAATAAGAAGGATGTGTGTCATCCATTTTATATCATATTGATATAAAATATTTAATATATAGATAAAAACATCATTAAAACGTGGAATGAATTATTTCATGGTAAAATAAAAATGGTCCTTGTAAGGATAATAATTGTAGAAATTTGATAATAAATTAACCTTCTTGTCAATAAAAATAACGTTAATAACATCAAAATTATAGATTTTTTTTGAATTTAAATTTTATCTCATATCATTCCTATTATATCCATAAAAATTTAACATCATTCTTATGAAATAATACTTCATCATGAAACTAATGGTTATATATTTCATAACCAAGAAACTTTCAACCAAAATATCATTAATATTTATAAAATCCCATCACATAAAACCTAATAAGTGGTATACATTACATTGAATTTTTTACCAACCTTAAAAATATATACCCATTAGGGTATAATAGATCATAACTGACCCTCACATGAAAACATTTTAATCCCCAATAACTTCTTAATATGTTTATCATGCCAACTATAAGGAATCAACATTAAACTATATATAATGTTTTATCTTTAGACTAGAATTTTTTTTATTATTTCTAGGTAATATTTTATGTTTCATGTTTTATATAATTAGTTTATAACTCATACATAAATATATTATATATTAAAAAGTGTACTACTCTACTCAAAATCCATTTTTTAAAAATAAAAAAGATTAAATGTAAAACATGATTTATTTTCAATAAAAATATTGATGACATTCAACATTACATATTATCCACCCTTACCCATCCATAAACACAATGAAAAACATTTTAAAACAAGTTATGTACAATAAAACCATAGAAAGAGACATAAAAATAGTAAATAAAACCTTTTAGTCTGTTTTAATACTATGATAACATAAAAGGAGATATCAATTAATATAAATAATATTTTTACTCAAATAATCATTTAAATACAGATGAATTTATATTCATGAAAAAATATTTTAATAAAATACATTATAAGAAAACATTCATAAAGGAGGAATCATAAGAATTGTCACTTCATAAGAAACATGAGAACCCATGAAATAATTTTAAAAAAAATAGTCATTTTACAACAAAAGGGCATGACCATTGCTTTAAAATATCTTTATCATGACTTTTAAAATAATATAAATTCAATAAAAAGTCACAAATAATCATATGAATGTCATGTAGGATCCTTTTAAAATCATCTTCATAGAACCATTATACAACCATTATAGAACCCACACATATTGGAATCACAATATGGTCAACCTATAGTAATATCAAAAGCATTGAATTACTATTAGGCAACACCAATAGTATAGCCTATTTCAATTTGACCCATTATCATAAATAATATCTAATGATTATATAATTAATAAAACATTATAATATTTCACCTTGTCATCCTAAAAACCTTGATAACTCTTTTTAATCTTTATGTCATTCGTTATTGGATATTGAAATACACATTATTTTTTGAACCCCTATTCAACAGTAAAATACCGAGAATGAAGGGAAAGAATGTACTTAATTGATGAAAATATTAAATATTTTGTATGATTCAAAAATCGAATAATAGATATGGTAGTAGGAAAATTCATATTCACCTTATATGTCAAAATGAAATATTCATTTTGTTTTTAATTAAATCTAAAATATTTAATAAAAATTTAAATTTTTATATTATTTAATGGTATTCAAAAAATAAAAAATAAACATTCCTTTATAATTGATTTATTTTCATATAAAAACAATATAATGATATTTTTTAAAATTTGAAAATTTAAGAAAAATAGTTGGAAAGGAAATATTAAAAGAGGATTTTAAAGAGAATATCAATTACCTTGAGTCCAACCTATAACGTGCATTACTTATCCACTTAAACAATAAATTCAAGTTAATTTAACAATCATAATAAAAAATTCGATTTCCTTATACCTTTTATTTTATTCATTACCATGTTATATTCAATTACTTAATCTATTATGTTCTTGTTAGACGTTTTGATGATATTCAGCTTATATGTGCAATGTGACGTCGATAGGTTGATTATGGTCTAACAGTTCATTAATGAATCATCTAAAAATTAATTAATATTAAATTATTTTCATTTTTATATATAATTTATAATTTTAAAACCAATAATAAATGATGGTTATAAAAATCTATAATGTTGGAATCATAGAGATTGTAGGTTATACGTATGCATGAGTAATGTTACCATTCTTCAGAAATACTTTTCGAACGCAGGTATGTATTATTTATAATTTATTGAAATATAATTATATAATAAATAAAATATTATTTCATTAAATTTATATATTTTTCATGTGATATGGTGATGAAAAATGAATAACATTTCTTCATGGAGGTTGTTGTACACACGTACACGTGAAAATTATTATCATTTTAAATGGATAAAATGGTTAGAAATTATTTGGTATATAATCATTTAATAATGATAAAGATGTCATTAATATAATATATATACATTAAATCATTCATTATAACCAAATGTGAATGATGAAGATAGAAAACAACTTACATCAGTTTTTGAGATGGTAGTCTGTCATACACACAAACGAAGTTTCATTTCCAATTTGATGGTATATAATGTGGATATTGTTTATTCCATAACATAATAAAATATCAATATATGTCATTTTTTCTGGGATGAAGAAAATTTAATGGTGTAATATACTTAAATTATCAAAAAAACACTTGGTTAATAATTATATTTCTTCTTCGGAAAACCTCTTACGAATTACTGCATAAATATTCTTATATTGGATTTTTATAAAAAAAATTCCTCTTTTATATGAGGAGGTATATAAGGAAGGTATTTTTTCATTGAATTCCAATAAAAAAATTTCTTGAATTATGAAGAAAACTGAAGAAGTGGATCCCTTTATATGAGATGTTGGGGTCACTCTTGGACTTCCATAAAATAGTAAATTAATATAAATGAATTTTTTTTGAAAACAGATCCAAAATGAAATGATTCAAATTAAATATGAGTATAAATCAAAATACTCTCATCTGTTAAGATTTTTACAATTTTAGATCTTGTTTTTACCCTTATTTTTTTTACACTCTTTTAATCATTGTAGGAATTAGAGTGATATCAATGGTTTTTACTCATAAACAGTTAATATATTGCTATTATAAGAAAAACATCCCAAAAATAGACCAAAGAAAATTTAATAAACCATATATAATTCTCCTAGATTATTATAGGATTTTAATAAATTTGAAAAAAAAATAATGAAATTTTATTTATTACAAAATATCATTTAATACATTTTTATAACTACTCATTTACTTTGACTCTAATTACATAAAGATATCAGCTGAATTAGAATCTAATAAATTAAAATATACCTAACACGTAAAATTTATCCAAAAATTTCATGGATGACAACAATTAGATCATATGACAATACTTATAATATTACGAATATCATTTATTTAATTTTTTAAAAAATTTATAATTATTTTATTAGTGTTGTGTAAGTTTTTAAGGTAATTCTTTCATCCATTAAAAATTATAAATAAATTAACCTGATGAAAAATTATATTTATCTTCAAAATTTACATTTATAAAAAATATTTCTCTCTTATTATCCTTATGTAAGTAAATTTATAGATAATAAAACAAATAGAATTTCATTTTGTTCTTTTCATTATATAAAATAATTTAAAGGTCGAAATAATGTCCTCATGGAAAAAATGACATAAATTATTCATTTAGATGAAAATGGATAAGAAATTACCATAAAATTAAATATAATTTATGTGTTAGTGCCATGTTTTCATCCATTTCATCTTATTTTTAAACTAAATAAACTAATTTAAACATTTTCATGGGAAATAAAATTACTATAGCTAATATTCATAATTTTGAAAATTGAAAGAAAATATTTACCAAATTTGAACCCATTAGTTCCAAATATGGAATAAATTTTTAAAAATAAAATTCAATTAAGAAGATATTTTTAACTTATAACTAAACAAGAAAAACACGATGACCAACAGTTTTTGTAGAAAAAATACACTTTAAAAGTATAAAGTATTTTTTATGTAATTTTTTTACAAAATTCATTTTAAAAATAATAATTTAATTATTTAAAAATTAAAGGAGATAATTATAATTTAATATAATAAAATAATTTATTTTTAATTTTTAAATAATTTAAAATTAAATAGAAATTTTAATAAACATCAATATTTTCATTATTCATTTAAAAATATAACTTTTGAGAAAATTATAAAAAATTACACCTAATCTAATATTTTTGGTTTAAATTTATAATAATTTAACATCATTTTATGAAATAGATTTTCTAATATTATCATAAGTAAATTATAGTTTTTATCTCATAAAAATAAATAAACCCATTTTTTAAAGAATAATATTTTTATAAATTAAAAAGGAATAAATAAAAATCTATTGATTAATTAAAAAGAATTTATCAATTCAATTTTGTTATGTAATACCATTATATATATTTCATAAAGTAATTAATTTTATTTATACATTAATATATAATGTCTAGTTTATAACAAGTATATTAAAATAATAACATTTTATGGTCTGTTAAGGCTCGGGGTTGCATGACGTATAAGGTATAAAATATATTTTTAAAAATAAAATCTCGTGGAATTACATATCATCGGGGATATTAAATCCAATGATTCTAATGTCTCAATGAATCAAATCATCTTATATATATGTGGCCAGTCGATGTTGACTATATAAGATATCCTTGGAAAAGAAGACTAGAGATCCTACATATATTTGACATTATCTTCTTTTTATAAATATCTTGAAGGTAAAAAATTAATATATACCCATACATATCCATATATTACTTTATAAGAGTAATTTAATTAGATTATAAATGAGTCATTTTACATTTATTGTGTTTTCTAATTGGTTTATATAGAGAGATACTTTTTTTAACTATCCTTTTCGGCATGTGACATAGGAAGTGGGGTTTCCAGCACGTATCATTTAAATTTTGGTGTAGTATGACACATATATGTCCATATAATTTTTGGAATTTCACATTGATGATAAGATTATTCTCTGATAGTATGGATCATGTTGATATTATTTTATTATTCTTATTTTTTGTTTCTAAAAATTAATAGTATATGATTAGAAATTTACATGATTACAAAACTATATTAATAAATATAAATTCAATTAATATCTAAATTTATATTAATGCAATAAAATTTCCCTATAAAAAACATTTAAAATATAATATTTTATATATATTATTTGAAAATTATCTATATTCCCTTTCTCCTAACCCAAACATTGGCATAAAAAGTTATTTGAAGGGGTTTAGGTAGGAATAACTTACCAACTGCATTAACTCATAATAAATTATTCCATTGTGTTGACTCCCCAATCCTAAAATCATAAATAAATATTTATTAAACACTTTCCTCTTAGTTAAAAAATGTAATTGTTATATAGTAATCCTTGGATGTGAATAATGTTCTTTCAACCTAAATCCATAATAAAAAGTTTATCTTATAATTGAATATTCCACAAAATTGGGCTGGTCAAGAACATTAAACTGTGAGGCCAGTTTTAGCATAATTAGTGGATGGAAATAATGACATAATATTTTTTTTATGGATTTCAATCATTATGAATAAAAATAATTTTATCTTTGTCTCATACCTTATTCAAATTAAGTGGATTTTACCAAAGTGAGTAACAATTTTTTAAAAATTTATGTAAACTATGGATATATTTTATTCCATATTCAATTCTAGTTAATTAATTTATTAGTTTTTGTTTGAATATCCTCAAACGTAAATAATTAACCATGAAACTGATAGAAATAAAATATAACTAAAATTATCATTATATTTTCTAATGTTTAGTGTATCTATAGGAGGAGAAAATTAACCTGAACCTTAGGGGGAAACACCATGTACCCAAGCATTGTTTATATTGTAGTATTCCACCATAGATTCAATATATATCCTTGATCATTTTTTCCAAAATTCATGGAAGTGGACTTCCTCATATTTCTTGAAAATAGTAATCATGCACATGATTTTAATCACACACAAGTTAGGTGATCTAATAGATTTAATAAAGTTTATCACATAAAATAAATCATGAGAACACATCCCCTTACATAATAAGAATAATGGTATAACAGAAGGACCATATTTTTAATTAAAAAATAAATAATTAAAAGATACTAAAACAAACATAGGTTTAATATAATTCCATGTTCATTCACACATCATCCAACGAGAACAAATTTTTAATCCAGCCATCAATTACTTGATTTCCTATTTATTTGAGAAAATTCCCTAAAAATTAATCTGATGAATTAAAATTAACTTAATTTCAGAAAAATATCTTGAACTCACCAACACCCATAATTAAAAAAATGCCTCCATTTAAAATTAATAAAGTAAACAAGTAAATGTAGAGGAAATAATATCTATTCATCAAAAATTTTAATAGGTAAATTAATTAAATGTATAATTATCAATCCAATGATATGTATTGTACTTTCAAATAAATGACAACGAAAACCTAAGTGAATATATTAAATAATATATTTAATTATTATATTTGAATGAAATTAGAAACACAATCACCACCTGACTACACTGCAAGTACATGGTTACATTGTATGTATGATCTTGTGCCCATGTATGAAGCATTCATATAGGGAATAAGAATTTATCCTAAAATTAACAATTCTAGGGTACATGATTACATGATTATTTATTCTTTACACAAGGTGTGTTTCCTTTTATTTTTAAGATATTTTAGCCCTTGTTTCATGTATTTGACACACAACATGTTGTCTCTCCCCATGTTATCGATTGTGAGAAGGCAAGGACTACACATACACCATCTACATGGAATTATGTTCATGAATCCATGTCAAATTCAATCCTAATATACATCTTGATTTTAATACCACATTATTTTATAGAATATTTTTTTGAATGAATTTATTTTTTTGTAACTTTTTTTACACGCAATAATGTTTTTTAATGAAACACAATATACTATTAATATTATTATAACCTATCCATCAATCATAGTGGTATGAATAAGAAAAAAAATTTAAAAATAATCATGAGTGTTTTATAAAAATTAGATATATTAATAAAATTGTTCTAAATCATTTGGAAAGTTATAATATTCTTGAAAAATGCATTTATCTCAGAAAATGATTTTTGTTACTTATTCTGAAAAAAATATTAAAATTGTGCTTTGAGAATTTTAAAAATTAAAATATAAAAATAAACATCATTTTTGAATTAAATATTTCAAAATTATCTAAGGGTGAATTGTTTGGATTTTTCTAACAGTAATAATTGTTCTATGAATAGTGAAAATTAATGGTTTTTAGTGAAAATGGAATTATTTTAAAGAATATATATGGAATAATTTTTGATTAAAAGGGTTTTTAAATATGAATTAGCTCAAATATATTATTTTTAATCAAATTTTGGATATTTTAATCAATTTTAATTCAAATCATGCTTTAAAAAATTATAAACTTTTAAAAATGACTTTAGAAAACCACTTCTTCATCACATTTATTTATTTAACTTTAAATTAAAATTTTATAGTTATTGTAGTAGAATTTGTAAAAATGGATTCATTATTTAAAATCAGAATAATTATAACTATATAATAATTTCAATTTAATTTTTTTAAAAAATAATAGTAAAAATAGTAGAAATGTATTAGTGTCATTAAGGTTAAAATGATATTTTAGGTGTTAAAATAAAATTATATGCGGTAGAATGACAGAGAAATATTTCCCACACAATGTTAATGTATGAATTTAGACATAATAACCTCTAAATTTCATCAATGACTCATTTTGGATCATTTTCACATATGAAAAAAATGTGGGTACACATTATTCTTTTAAAAAAATCAATATGTGTTCTCTCATCTACTTATAAATGGCCACCCATCTCTTCTTCATCTTTAAAAACAATTTGGTTTATAAAATACCTTCCCAAATATCTTCTTTAATTACCTATCCACTTACTATATGAAAATTTTTATTATTAAACCAACCAATGAAGGATTTTGGCATAAACCTAATTTGGTTCTCTAAAGAAGAGGTAAAATTATTAAGCTTGTGTTTTGTTTTATTTTATCCTCCACCTAATTCAAATATTATTAATGTATGATAACATGATTAATAAAATAAATCATGTATACATTAATATAATTTTTTTAATTTAATGCCCTTTATTGATCTCTTATTTCATCAAATGGGAAACGAAATCATTTATCCTCTGTACGACGTACTGCTGCATCATTAACCATTGTTATTATTTTTACATCACAACCACTCATGAATAGATATAATGATGGATTTATGTTTTATATATGATATTTACTTTATTATTAAGAAAACTATATTTTAATACCACAAAATATTCGTTATTTTTCATCGTGTTGTAGAATAATATCATTACTCATGGGTGTGGCAGACTACCAACTCAAGAACTAATGTGATGTGTTTTTCATTTTTGTTTTACATAGATTATAATAAGGATATATTAAATTAATATATATTAATAATTTAACAGAATATTACTTTATAATATTTATATTACACATAAAATATTACATTTCATTCTATGTGGGGTACGATAGCATTGTTCATGTGTGTGGCAGGCTAACACCTCAGAAAGTGATGTCATTTGTTTTTACTTACTTTTTTCATTGAAGGTACCAAGGGTAATTGAAATGAATACATGTGATAGAAATAAAATAAAATTTATTATATAAAGTTAATATATTATTTACCATTTTATCCTTTCATCTATAGAGAAAATGGAATGAATGTTCATGCTAATGTACGACCTACATGAACATGAAAAGTATAATTCATTTTTTATCTCCACCATTATTGGATTTATCTAAATTATTATATAATTAATTTACCTTATATTAATATCATGTTTTAATTTCTATATATTATATAAACATGATATATATGTAAGTATTTAATATACCAAACCAAAACATAAATAAAAAACAAAACAATTATTACCTAAAATGTGATTTTAACAAGGAATTATAATAATATGAGTAATAAAAATTTATATGTAAATAATATATTGTATAATAAATATTATTATAGATGTAAAATATATTTATAACAAACATTTATTTATTATATAGGATTTTTTAATTTGTATGATTGAATTTGATGTTTTCGGTAAGGGATTTTGACTTAATTTCTCTTCTTTTATACATTTGTTATGTAATGCATATATCCTATATTATGAGGTGTACATAATATACCATTGAAATTTTATATCATTATTATAACTCTTTTCAGGATGACTAATAATTATTTTTTTATTATGATTTATTGTGGATTATGATATAAAACATACGAATGTTTTAAGGGTTTGATGTTTTAATCTCATTGTGTTTTGAGATTATATTTGGTAATGATCTTCATGATGAAATCATAAGATATATTGATCAGGAAAATAATGAATTTTATCATTCTATATTTATTTCCAGATAATTCTTGTTTTATCTTATTTTTCCTCTCCATATTAACTCATTAAAGAAAAGAAAATTTTAAAGAAGACTTCCAATTCTTCTATCTTTGGTCAAAACAATTTTTCTTCAATGTCCTTGTTTTCAAAAAATGTTTTCACTATAATAAATGTGTTTAGTAAATAAATTATGACCATTTTTTTATTATTTACTATTATTTAAATTAACATTCATTTCATTTTCCAAAATATTTAATTTTGGATTTTATTGAAAACTTGATATGAGTCTTTTTTTAAATGTGTATGGCTTGAACAGAAAGTCCCACTGTTATGAAAATTATTTAATTTGAATATTAAATTATATCATTTGAAGTTTATTTTCAAATAAAAGTATTTCAATAATATTTTTTGAATTTGTAACACTAAAAAGGTTATTTTCAATGAAATATTATTTTAATGATAATATATTCCATGGTATTTTTCTATCAAAATCATTTTCCATCTAAAATGGAATCCTTTTTGTTACATAATCATTAATGGGGATATGATCTAATGATATAGAATTTATTATTTCTCTGTATCATATATTTTTATTATGAGATGATGTTTATGAAAACCATTTATTTTCAATAGGTCATTCTATGATAAAATATTTAGTGAAATCCATTTCATTTCAAGGAATATGATATTATGATTGTTTTGTAAAGTCCATTTCTTTTCATGGATTCTAATATCATTAATATTTTATGATATTTGGGAACATGTATTTTTTTATTTGATTTTTGGAACCTATAAATCCTTCCAATTCATTGGGTAAATATTTATATCTCATAAGACACCAATGGGAAACATGTTTTTGTTCTTGATCAATTGCGGGAAACCACCTGATGGGATTGATAAACATTATAAAACATACTAATGGGATTGAAAATTTTATTGAAAAAGGTTATAAGACTAGATCCACTCTATTGGATGGTATTGGTAGTAATCTATGACAAATGAAATGTTATCTATATCTATTCATGTTCCACACATTTATAACACAGGGAAATGGATTGTGAATTATAATGATTTCACACACATATAATGAATTTCTTTTGAAATGATAATACATTATTCCACGACTCATGTTTATGATATATGATAGGTTGGGTATGGAAATATCAATTAATGTTCATGATATCATTCCTTATATAAATCTTATGCATTAATATGATCATAGAATGGTATCTCCCATTTTTACCATTATTAATGATATGATCTCATCCTTTCATTTGTTTCCTTCCCCCCAGATCTATGTAATGTTTTATATAGTGTATCTTTATACAGAATAAAATGAGGAAGATCATTATTATAGATTTTGAAGATATTTAATTAAATAATAATATTTTGTATCTTGTTTCCAAAGACACTAAACCATTATGGTCCTTAGGAATTTATTTGTAGAATGTATTAAATATTCTTATATTAGGATGTGATATTTATTTATGAAAATCTTGGGTATTTATATTTGGTTACACATAACGGTTTAGTTTGTAGTTGTAAATTATGAGGATAAATAATTAGTGATGAATCTTAGGATGAGCCTACTTATATGATAATATCCTATAGTTTTGGTAAGGAATAAATTATGTGGTTTTCTAGAAAATGCATCCTTGTATCTATACAATATTTGGTTTCTGTTCTATGAAATATGTATTTGTGGGAAATAACTATGAAAAATGAGTTATGGGATTGACTCAATAATTACCTAGTACACATAAATGGGCCTTATTTCACAAATTTTTTGACACTCCTAGGGACATTCTTTATTTAATTTATAATTTCTTACCAACAAATAATGAAATATTTGGATTGATTATGATCATGAACCTTGGTTAAAAATAAGGTGTAATGATTTTGAAACTTTATAAATGATTGTTCAAGAATATATGTTTTCCAACTAAGTTAAATACCTCTCACAATATTCTTTTTTGTTTCAGTAAATGGATGGAACCTTAAAAAACAATGTTAATTCTTAATGTGATGAAAAATGAAATGATTTTCCAAATGAGTAACCAAAATACATGTGATCTGGGATGAAAATCATTTTTTCTAAGAGAATACAAATTTCTCATGTCTTGAGACATTCCAAGATTCAATATTATCCAAGAGAAATACATTTTTATTGATTCAGTAATTATATATCATGAACCCTCTTTTAATGGGTCTTCTAATCCACTAATTTCTGAGAAATGGATCAATGAAATTGAAAATATATTTTCTATTATCTTATCTATGGGACATGAAAAGGTTTTCCTAGCTATTTATCATTTATAAGGTTTATTTGGTCAATGGTGGTAACTTGTAAGGAATATGAGTCAAGAGGATGGAATTTAATCCATGGACTGGGATGAGTTTATTGGGACATTTTCACACTATGTATGCCCCTTATATTATAAGTACAAAGATAGAGAAGGAATTTCTTGATCTTAAGGAAAATTAAGAGGAATATATTGGTGTATATGATCCAAATACTATATGGATTCCAATATATTCCTTTTATTTAATTATCACCACTGAATGAAAATTTTATTGATTTTTTATTCATTGATACAAATTCAGCTAAAGGTGTTCTCCAAAAGATGCATTAGTATATTGAATAAAACATTCCTATGTGAACACATGGTAGAAATTGGATTTAGATATTCCTATCATTGTAATGGTTTGATATAAAAAGGATGATCGAGTCTCGAGGAAACTGAATTAAATAAAATAGTTGATAGATTTTATTATTATCTATATGCCAAACAGTTTTTAAGAAACATCAATGAAATTATTTTATTAGTGTTGGGAGGTTAATTAAATGTGGATAGTTGGGTCACAATGTCTCGGAATGTCAAATTGTGATGAATGTGTTAACTAATGTAATTTAGGTGAATAAAATTCTAACTAATGCACCACACATGCTACAATAATTATAATTAAAGGAGAATGGGAATATGAAGACCATAGAATGAATCCAAAGGATTTTGATAATCAGAATCACCAACCTCTTAAGTTTAAAGATAAACACTACTAGAAAAAAAGGCTTTTCTAATTATTTTCAAAAAAACTATGTCTATAGGTCACCCATATATCCATCAGAAAAAAAAAATTTATATGAATCACCTATACGTACAGTTCCTAAAATACCATGGGTATACATCACCCATATACCCACAATTTTTATAAAAAAATTTAATAGGTTTTGTGGGGAAAACAATTCATGGGAAGGAACTATGCCCACAGTTCTCCAAATACCATGGGTGTAGGTCACCCCTATACCCATTGTTTTTTGTAAAATTTTGGAATAACTTTCATGAGGAAAAAAATTCATGGGAAGGAAATATACCCATGGTTTCCAACAAAATCTGTGTATAAGTCACCCCTATATGCATGGTTTTTATAAATTGTGGAAATATGTTATGTTGAAAAATAATTCACAGGATGTTCTTCAGAAAACCTATACACATGTCTTGAGAAAATTGTGGGTATAGGAAATTTTTTTGGGAACCTATACCCATGATTTGACTAAACAATGTGTATATTTTGGCCCATTATTTTTACATAATAATAATAATAATAATAAATAATTTAATAGAATTAAATATTTATGAATATATATATATATATATATTAATATAATGACATAAAATGTTTTGTAAGTTAATGGTAAAGTCATTGTATTATAAGTGGTATATTCCATGATCAATTCCCAGCCGTTGATTTTTTTAATAAGAATCTTATACCCACGATTGGACCAAACCATGGGTATAGGTTGGTCCATTATTTTTTATATTTTTAGTAACAATAATAATATATAATTTAATATAATAAATTTATATATACATATATATTTATAAGGACATATGTGTTATTATAGTGGAGGTTTGTTTTGACCATATCATTCCCCCATAACAATTTTTTAAAATTTTAGAGGCATGTGGGGTGATTGTGATTTCCCATTATTGAATTATTTTGTGTATTTTCAAAAATTACACATGTCCTCAATTATAAAGGGTCACTCACTCCACTCAAATCCATCATTTATTTTTTAAATTAGGTAAAATAAATTTTCCATTTTTTAAATATATTTTTAAATTTAAGTTGGTTACATTTTATTAAAATTAATCAAAATAATTCCATCTAAATAGGCATTATATCATATTTTTCTAAAAGTTCACTTTTATGCATAAAAATGAACTTGTATAAAAACATTTTTCATTGCATTTTTGTGCACATATATTAAAATGATTTTTTTTTTAAATATAAAAATTAAATCTTGAAAAATATATTTCATGTTTTTACCAAAAGTATAAAATTAATTAAAGTGTTCATTTTCATTTTTATTCATTATGAATAATAACCGTTGTAAAAAATGTTTCACCTTGTTAAAGTAAAAATTGGGTAAGTTAATGTAAAATCATTATGGTAAATCTAAAAACATTCATATTAATTCATATTGGATAATGTTATATAGACCCATATAACAATATCATCAAAATTTGATATTTTTAACCACATTTCCATGAATAAGGATTTTTAATATGTAATATTTTAGAAAAATTACTAGTGTGACATTGCCCACACTTTTAATAGGTAACCTCCTATAAACCCCTCCATGAAGCAGTTCGGGAATCCTGTTTAGCTAATCTATATCCAAATATCTCTAAAAAAACCCTACTTGTCTCCACTATTTCTTTGTCTTCTCAATTGACCAATCCAATAATACGTAAGGTGTATAAAAAAGGGATATATCGGGGGAAATTGTATAATACATAACTAATAAGTTTAAATATTATTTCTTCTTCTACATAGTACTAATATTATTCAACCATGCAGAGATAATAATATTAGTATCTTATATATACTTAAATTTCATTGAAATTTTTTTATTAACCTCACTAATCTTCATTATTATCCTATGGGAAATTAAAACATCATTGATTCATATGTGTGGAATTCCACCACCATGAAGAGTATTGTTTTGTTTTTAATCACCACCTCACGGGGCTTGTTATTATGATGAATTTAATGAAAATATAAGATATTATGACATAATTATTATTATTATATAAATATAATATGTTTCAAACCTTCTTACATTTTCTGATCATTAGGATTAATAATTTCCCTCATGCATTAGTATTGAATACCACCTCCATGAAGCAATGTGATTCATTTTTTATTACAACCTCACATTGATAATAATAATGTTGGAAAAAATTAATAAATATGAAAGTTATATCATATTATTTATGCTTTAAATGTAAAAATTTCTCTACATTATTAATTTTCCACTAAATTAAAAAAATATGTTGTTCATGTGTACGAACAAACAACAGTCTTCTTGAAACATCATGAATAATTTTTCCAGGCGACCATACATAGTTTTTTTAAAGTGAATATAATGTATTAAAAGTATTATTATAAAATTATTAGGATTATGGGTTTAAGTTATTGATAAAAAATTTCACCATGATCAATGAACCAATTTTTTATTTTGGATATAAATTTAATGACAAAAAAAATCCAATGAGAGCATGTCTATTTTAGTGACTAAATAAGGAATGAAAATAGATAAAATGCAGGGAATAAAAATTAAATAAAAATTAAATATTTTATTATAAAATTATAAAAATATTATATGTTCATGATTAATGATTTAATGTACATACATGGTTGTTCGACCATGAGGTATGGAACAGTATTTTAAAAATATTATTTTAAAGTCATCCATCTGACCATTTTATTCTATGTCAAGGATATATAAAGTGATTAAAGAGTTAAAAAAAATTATAACTAAATGTTTTTTAAAGGTTTTTTTATATATTTTATAATTCGTTATAATATATTAAAAAGTTAAATTTAAAAAAAATTCCATATCAGTTATTTTGGACCTTTTATAAATGTACAAAAAATATTTTCTAACATATACAACATGACCACCCATACCTGCCAACATAGTTTGTATATGTTATCATGTTTCCTTTGAATGGTTAAGTGGTTATATTAAATTTAAATATCCGTTCATTATTCTAGGATTCAATATTTTTAAAAAAATCTAAGGGAATGGATTCTTTTTCAACATTATCACATAACTGGTTGTTTTATTACATATTGGATTAATTTCCTATTTAAATGGTATTTGGGATTAAAATTTATGTTATATGTGCTTTATTAGCTATTTGGTTCGCATACATTTTATATGAATAAAGGGTGATCCTGAAATTTCTCTAATGGTGGGTGATCTTATTATATCTCTTTAATGCATAGGGTAATGTGACATTGTCTACTAGTTCTTGGTCACTCTAAGGATATGGGGGAATTATCCTATTAGGTGATTCCATTATAAAATTTCTATTATTTATTAATGTAATGATAATGACTCAAGGAAACTACATGATATTATTTATGTTATCTTTAAAGTAACTATTAAACTTTCAGAATATATGCAAATAGTTTTATGATTAAAGGAAAGTGCATGCCACTTTTAAGGGTGAAAATATATTTTTCAAAAAAAACATTTTGATAATTGATCATGTATTATATAGAAGTAGGTTCAGGATCCAGACAAAGCCTTCTCCTTACAAAATATTAAAAAACTAAAAAAATGGTAGAGCAAGGGGGTTTACAATGGTGAGAATAATAAACACCACACACATCTAGGTCAACAAGATGTGAGTAGATATTTGGGGCGACAAATAATAATCATGAGGATACCTCCATAATATCCCTCTATAAAAGAACATCAGCAACCTGGTTTTCCTCTATATAAATATGAGTGACCTCTAGATGAAAATGATTGAGAAGCTGCAGGCATGCAATCCATGATGGAAGAATCCTCCAAGGAACATCCCTGGACCTTGTCCATAGAATGTGCACCTATATACTTGAGTCAGATTCCACCCATATGTGCCTCCAACCATAGTGTAAAACATACTTAATAGCTTTAATCCTCACCCATAATTCATCATCAAGCGCAGAACCAATTCCAATATAGTGATAGAAGCATCCCTTAACGAAGCCCTGATGGTTGTTGAACACCTCACCACACTCCAAATGTCCTGGTGCACCAAATTTCATACCATCAACATTCACTTTTAGCCATGATAAGATGGGAGGAATCTATCTAATTTATTTCAACATCAAAGGTTTCTTGACCCTGATAGATACACCAAGGTTTTTTAGTGTAATAAGATCATGCATAGTATTATTCATTGTAGCTGTCAGTATCTTGGAAGAATCTTGCACTTTCCTATATACAACATTCAGACCATCCTTCAAAGAGGGATTTTGTATGCCAAAAACAACCTGATTTCTCGCCTACCAAATCTGAGCAAAAGAAGTCTCAACAGCTATGAGAATAAGTGATAAAACCAGCTCACTTTGACTAATAGTAGTGACTGATGTCATGAAAGTATAGAGACTGTGCATTGATAAGGGAGTCCCAAAGATCTCTTAATGATTTTTCCAAAATCTGAAATAGAATTTACAGATGAAGAAAATATGATGAATTGTTTCCTTAGACTGTGTGCACAAATAGCAGACAGAGGCCAAATGGATGCCCATTCTATACAAGAGGTGTTGCACAGGTATCTTTCCTTTCCAAATCATCTATAACATTGGGTATTTAGAAGGTATAATGATAGGGCTTTTAAAATTTTATATCCATAAAGGATAATCCTTAGTGTTGACACATATGTGTCTATAATACTCCATAGAAGTGAACTTTCCACAGATGATGCGTGTCCAAATCAAAGTGTTAAAGTCCATGAAGGAATAATGTTGCATAGACAACATAATATGATCTGGAAGACAATTCTTTAGAGTCGTGTCATGTTTCTTGTCAGCAATTGAGATATATTTCAGTTATATAGGGACTTCTATGTATTTCTTAATGGTCTTTTCCAGCCACTTCATAGTCCATAAATTGTGGTTGGATGAGTTGGAAACCTGCCAAGAAGAGTAGTGCATGATTACAGTGTATGCATGTTTAATATAAATTTATATGGAGAAGGAAACATATGATGAGTACCCATTATTCAGCTTCGATATCAATCTCTGTACAAGAAAGTATAAGGAATTATCATTATAAGTTAACAAGTTCCAAGTGAACTTACTTATGAGAGAATCGTTGAAGACTTTTAGATATTTAATACCCATTCCCCCCATTTCAGTGGGTTAGATGAAATATTTATAGGAAATAGTGATGTGTTTCTTTTCATGTATGCATCCAGTCCTTATGATATTACTAATTAGAATTTGTTCTTTGATAAGGGAATTAGGAAACCTATAAATAGAGAAAATATCATCAATCATTGAAGTGATAATCGAGTTAACTAGACAGATTCCTCCTTCTTGAGAAATTGATTTCCCTTTACATGTGGTTAACTGATTAATAATTCTAGAGTATATGGATTCAAGATAGAATATTTTCACCCTACCCAAAAATAGAGGTACTCCAATGTACATAAAAGGAATGGCACTTTTTTGAATCCAAGATGCTTCGTAATTCTATTCTTCTTGGAGACAATCATTCCATTCCCAAACACAACTAAGGATTTACAACAGCTTTCCACCAGCCCAGAAACATCCTCCTCATGAGCAAAGATTTTCTAGATGCATGAGATTATACCTCTATTATCCTGCCCAAATATAAGAATATCGTCATCATATAAAAGGTTCAAGGGGGTGAAAAGGTCCCTTCCAACCTAAATTTTTCTATACATGCCATCTGGTACCATATCATTCCAAAAAACACTCAAATAATCTTTATCCAGAGCAAAGAGAAGTCCAGATAATGGGTCACCTTGTCTGACTCCCCTAGAGTAATGGAAATAACCGTTGTGTGATCTATTGATAATAATAGAAAGTCTCACACTATTGATTATTTTCTTTACAAGTCTGATGAAAGATAAAGAGAAGCCATGTTTTCTAAGAACTGAAAAAATAAAGCTCCATTTCAATATATCAAAGGCCTTAGAAATTTCCAGCTTGAGAGAAAAGCTTACATTCCTTATTCTTTCCCTCATGGAATTGACACATTCTGAGGTAGTGAGAAGTAAATTCTTAATATGTCTTCCAGGGACAAATCCAAACTGATTTAATGTAATCTTTGTGATGATAATGTGCCCAAGCCTTAAGGCAATGATCTTACTGATGATTTTGGGGATAGTGTTTCCAATAGCCACTAACCTGAAGTCCTTGATGTCTAAGGAATTTTCCTTCTTTGGGAGAAGAGAAATAAATCAGGCATGGACACCATAAGGCATTAATGCATGGTTTAAAAATTCCCATACAGCATTGATGAACTCATAGTGCACAATATACCAGTAGAACATGAAGAATTTATTTGTAAACCCGTCTGGTATAGCCACATATAAATATTTATTTTTAGGGTTTAATGAATAGTAAGAACTATAAAATATGTTATCTTCCCACTCTAGGGAGTTTTCATAAATGAAAATAATGAGTTTTGAATAAAATGTGACTGTAATTTTAAGAATCCTATTTTTTATAAAAAATATAGATACTAAGTTGAATTGTGCATATCTAATGTAATGGTTTCATATGTATGATATTTTTTTATTTCTCTATAATTCTAACCCTAAATGATCATAAACATTTAACATAGATAAACCCTTGTTATAAATAATTTAATTGTAGGTTTAATATGATATGGGGTGTTATAGTTGGAAACCTAAAAATTATTTAAATAAATTTATATGTTAAGTTGTTTCATGTAAGGATACTTTTTTATTTTCAGATCAAATCATGGGTTAAATAGTTTAAGGATGATCATAAGATAAATGCATAGATATCATTTTAATGTTTTATGTGGGGGTTATTTGGAACACATTAATTGAGTTTCCATAAATGTTTTTATTTTATGTAACCATTATGTTTTACTTATGATGTAGTGAAAATTTATCTGGAGGGATATTGACTATATATTTTGCTTACATAAGTTGAATGGTACTGATAACATTTAGGGTTAATATTATCTTGGAAGTTGAGGTAATTATGGTTTATTTATGATAAAAACGTCATTATATTTTGGGTACATATGACTTATTTTTTTGATAACCATGGGATTGTAATGTTATTTGGTGGATAAGTTATTACTGTAATTTTTGAAGAAGCTCACTATTTTTTGAAAATAATATTATTATGGTAAACAGAAATATTGTTTTCTAAGATGTGATTTTATTTAAGAAAAAAATTATGAATTACTTTTTTGAATCATATATGACTCTATTATGACAATATGGTGATTCTGGTTTTTTATAGAAATGATTAAAATACATTGGAAAATATATGTTTTAGTATTATCCATTTTTTAGTATATTATGTTATAAGTGATTATTTTTTTGTAGATAAATGTTATTTTTTTCTCTAAAGAATATAAGATCAAATATTTTTTATTCATTTTATGATTCAGATATGGTATGGTATATTTTTATGTTCTTTAAGGATAGTTATTTATATAATTTATAAATTTGACATTTGAGTGTACTTTTTTTGGATTTGGATATTTATTTATTATATATTCATATTGGATATTATCTTAACATCTACTAACCATTTTTTATAATGTTCAAATATAAGAGGAATAGATTGTTACCCCTTTTAGATATTGTCATCAATTAATAGTTAATTTTACTGATTTATTCATGATAATATCAACTTAAATATTCATTTCATGTAATATGAATTACGATAAAAGTGGAAATTTATAGAAGCAAAACCAAATGATTAAATTGTTTTTATGAAATGGAAATAAATCAAGTGATTATATTTTCTCATCTTTGCAATCATCATATTAAATGAATCTCTTAAATCTAGGAAAAGTATCCTAAAATAAAAAGGTTATCCCTTTTCCTTCATTTAGGATGAATTGATGGTTTTAATGATCCCTTAATGTTTTCTGGTTTCTTTTTCATTATCGTTACCATGACCAGTTCCATCATCACTAAATGTTATTCCATAAATATTATTATTCCACTCCATTTACATATTTTCAAATCCCACAAATGCTCCCCTTAAATTGTGACCCATTTATTTAATAATACAGGTGAACTTCATATTTAATAAAAAAAATTAAAAGGTCATTATATTATAACTTTTTACGATTTTCATTTTCCACAATGGTATTATTAAATAAAAATGGTTTTTTCCTTTCATGTTTGAATTCTTTATCTTCTAATCCAAGTAATTATTTACTAAAATTAGTTAAACCACTTTTTTAGATACAAGATAAAATTGAGTGGACATGATTTCATTTTTGGGTCGAATTTAACACCCAAATATTTTAGAATTAATTTACTTTAAATAATATATGTGATAATGTGGGGTATGGGAAACATTAATCTTAAATGAACCTTTATATAATATTATTTAAATATGAACATTAAGACAAATTTGTTGGTTTAGAGGGTATGAATAGGAAAATCCTTATTATAAAATATATGAAAAAATATATTGCATAATAGCATGAATACTAATTATTATTTGATTAGAAATTAGTTGGAAATGAATATGAAATATTTTTAAGGTAAATGGAATGTTTTTAATAAGACTTTTTTTATGTATAAATTGTATTTGAATCATAAAATATATACTAATTTCTATTGATAAATGAATATAATGAAATGAGTATATAATGTACTAAATAAGATTAATTAAAAAAACCTTTCATTGTGGTTATTAACCAATGAATGAGGGTAATGTAATTATATTCTTCAAAAATACATTTTCTTCATATATTTATTTTCATTTCATTTTGTGTGAAAATATTACAATCAATTTTAAAAAATTATAAAATGATATATTGGATAAAATTTAAAAAATTATTCAAATATTAATTTCATTAGTGTATTAGTAACTACTTTTGGTATTTTTCGAAAAATATTGATTTTTGACTGAATAGTTAAAAATAATGATTTTAGGAAAACCATCATCTTTTAATTTAAATCATATAATTTTCATGTATAATTATATCTCATGTTTTGATTTAAAGTAACATATGACCAATTTTATTGATCGTAATCTATATAATTCCATATTAACCAACATTATATTTGAGTGTGTATGTTCATCTTTATACTTAAAGGACAATTTTATATAAATTATTTTTCATTGTTTATTGAACGCTTATATTAATATATATTTCATAAAATTAAAAAATTGAATCCTAGAAAATGGATTTCAAAATTTTAGCCCATGTTTTTAATATTCATTAATGTATTCAATTTCATTTTTTCAATATTAATTGTAAACATAGAAAAAATATTTCATCACAGATAAGGGTAAATCATGATAATTAAAATAAAAATATTTGAGAAAGAAAAATGTATATTAATTCTTATGGGGGACTTTATTTAACCCTTTATCACCTAGGTTATAAATAGTTTCAACTTTATATAACATTCTAATCATTAATAATTTATAATATTTAGTATTTTAGAAAAAAAATATAAGAGTGTCATTACCATCACTTATAAATGGTCACCTCCTCTCTTCCCTACCAAATGTCTTTTTAGCACTATATTCCATCTAATACCAACCCATATATCTCACGTAAATCTATAAAAACATCCAATAGTAAATTTTATTCTAAAAATATCAATCCCATAAGGATTAATGATTATTAAAAAGTGAGATATCTGAGAAAAATGTGTAATCCTTAACCAACATTTTACAAGCTTGTTTTCTTATTATACATGTATAAAATATTATTCAACAATCATTATGTAATAACATCATATCAGGCATATTATTAAAAAAATTATTATAATTTTATAACACTATTTGATCACCTTTTCTATCTTATGAAAAATGAAGACATTAATCGAACATATGTGTGGACTACCACCTCCACAAAATGATGTGTCTCATTTTTCATCACCATCTCACAAGGATGGTTATCAAGAGAAATTTAAAGGTTATATTTTATTTTCATGAAATATTTATTATTTTTCCAATATAATATATTACTTAACTTATTTCCCTTTCTTTTTTTTTTGAAATTTATAATGTCACTCATGCACATATGTGAAATACAACCTCTATAATGTGAAGTGATTCATTTTTTATTACCACCTCACACGGTTACTCATAAGTATGGAAATAATAAATAATAATTAAATTTATAACATATTCTTTATTTGATTAAATTAATACTTTATATACTTTAATTATTTTCCACTCAATAGAAAAATTAGTATATCAATCATGCTTACGAATGGACTATCGTCTCATTGAAATGAAGTGATTCGTTTTTAAGGACCATCGTATATGGTTGGTTTTAAATGTTTATAAAATTTATAAATATTATAATTATAAAATTATTCTGATTCTACAGTTAATTTATCCATTACTCTATTGACTACAGTCAAAACACAAATGTTGTATTGAAGTTATTAACTAAAAAAACCAAAACATATCAAGTGAACTTATCCAATTTTGTACTTATATAAGTCTTAGTAATAAATGTAATAATTGGAATAATATTAATGAAATAAACCTTAAATGTTTTTAAATAATTTATAAAACCAATTTATGTTTGTTATATTGGATTTAATGAATGTAGGTGGTTAGTCAGACTTGAGGTAAGGGACTTTATTTAAATAAAATGATTTAAAGTATTCCACTCGACTAATTTTCTTCCATTTTTAGGTTTTATTAATTGATTTTGTAATAATATATATTAGGATTAAATTTATGATAAACTATATTTTTAACTATTGCTTCATTTATTTGAAAGGATTAAATTTTTTCATTTTCCTCATTTTATATATAGCTTATTTTTTATTTTTTACAAAAAGTATAAAAATAATATTTTAATCTTATATAGATTGACTACTGTTTCCATTTCTTATAGAAATTAAAAATTATCATGTCTACATTAAAAATAATACATAGTTAGTTTCATAAAAAAAATTCACTCAATATTCTATGAATTTTTAGGTTAATAAGGTTTTCTTATGGAAATAAAAATAATTTTTCTCTTTATGTAATAGGTAAAGAAAATTTATTATGGTCTTGAATTCCAATTCAGATGGGTTTTATGATTAATGTAATATATATATATATATTATTCATTTCATGATTATAATACATTTTATATGAAACATGGGTGAGTCTGGAAGAACTCTTATGATGTATTTTTTTATATTTCTCTCAAATATATTAGGTAAAGTGAGAGAGTTTACCAGTGATAGGTTAGTCCTTGGAGATATGAAAATTATCTAGTTAGGTGACTCCATTATAAGTGTTATTGTAAGGATGGATATAAGGAAAATTTCCCAAGGTACATACATGGTGTTCTTCAATTATTTTTTAATGGAAAACTTTTGTTTTCATAATGTATAATAATGGTCTTATGTTTAAAAGAAATATAATGCCACTACTAAGGGTGAAAGGTATGTCTTCTTGGAAAATATTTTCATAAGTACTCATGCTATATAATAAACCCACATGATTTTTTTTTTAATTTTTCATAAATAATAAGATGTTTAAATAATTATTTTAACAACATAGTTGATCTCTTGGGTAATTATATAATTATTTGAGTTCAAATTTTATCTGTAAGAATGAAAATTTTATTGTGGTTTTTCCTACATTTTCAAATGGAATAATGGGATTCCTTTATTTTTATATCCCGTACTGGGATATTTATTCTCATCCCATGTATCCAAATTTTTTCATATACAAATTATAAGTAAAAACTATATAAATATCTATCTTCTAACTATAAGGATTAATCTTAAAATAAGAAAATTATTTTTCAATTAAATGGGTGATTAATTATAAAATCATGTTTTAATTGAAATATTGTTTTTATTATAGAGTTTAACCATGTATTGTAAGTGTTTGGTATATATGATTTTTTTATAATTCTATAAAACTCTAAATCAGAATGATCCATAAAATGTATGAATGTGAATCCCCTGTAATAAATCGTGTTATAATAGTTTGTTTCATATACTCGTTGTTTTATCGATATCAAATAATGGGGTTTGATAAATTAATAATTTTGGAACTTTTAAAGTAAAAATAATTTTGAGTTTTAGATGTCATCATGGGTCAATAATTATAATGTTGAGAATACTTTAAAATCCATAGATATCCTTTTGAGGTTTTATATGATGGGAGTACTCTGTGAGGCATTTATTGAGTTTTGATAAAAGTTTGAGATATATGTAACACTTGTTATTAAATTTTTTATTAGTGAAAATTTTATTTTTTGAATAATGATTTTAAATTTTTTCGACATAAGATGAAATTCATTGATTACATTTATGGTTAATATGATCTTTTATGTTGATGCAGTTATGGTTAAATTTTATAAAAGTGTTATTTCATTTTAGAAACATGTGATTTATCATATAGATAACAATTATATTAAAGATATATTTTGTGAATATGTGATTAATGATATTTTTTATTAATTTTAATATATTGTAAATTTTTATGATTATGATGAAAAAAATATTATTGTATAATATAGGATTTCATTTGGGGATTAATGTTTTAATTTTCCTTTAAAAGAATATGTGATTTTGTTTGGTTTGTATGATGATTTAAGATATTTTTGTAAATAATTATCATATTTTTTATAATTTATGACTATGTAGTTTTTTCGAATTTTATATTATGAGTGATTAATTTAAATGGGATATAAATGATAGGTTGAACTCAGAAGAATATGAAATCAAATATTTTTTATTACATTTGTGAATCAAATTTGTTCTATTATATTTTGAAGAAATTTTAATGTTAGTTATTTATAGAATGATTCAAGTGTAAATTTGGTGGTCATTTGTTATGAATTTTGGTATTTTTTTAGTATTTGGTCATATATTAAATTATATTAACTTTTTCTAACTACTTTTGTTTTGGATAATGTCTAGAGGAATGATGAATAAAATGTTATCCATTAGTAGTTCATGTGATCATTTGAATGTTAATTTTAATGAGTTAAGAACAAAAAAAATTATGAATATTCATTTCTTGGAGTAAGAGTTTAGATTGAAGTGTAAATTTACTAAAAATAATCCAAAGGTTAAAAATTTTCTTTTGAAATAGAAATATATCATGTATATATATTTTCTCATATTACATATCTTGATAGTAAAAGAATCCCTCAATGCTATGAAAAAAATATTGATATAAAATTTTTATTTCTTTACCTTAGTTTTTTAAAACTATAGTATTCTTTATCCCTTATTTATTTATAGTTTTTAAGTCATTAAATTTCTCATTATCATATTCTATATAACTCTATATTATTACATGGATGTTATTTTTCTCCTCCATGTACATGTTATAACTTCCCACCAATGTTCTATTTATTTGGTAACATGGTTATGTGTTAATCTATGTGACCTTTTTATTGACGTTCTTATTTTCAAAAAGGATGTCTTTTTATACTTATTTATGGTTATCAATTTCAATAATGCTACTTTTAAATATTGAAAAAAAAATTCTTTCATGATCGTATGATTTATATTCAACTCCTTGGATGTTTTTTAAAAAAAAAATTTGGTATAGAAATATAAAATTAGGAGGATGTTTTTTTATGGGGTTATGATGTTACACCCAATGTTTTTTTGAATCTACTTTATTTAAATAACATATGTTATATCATGTGGTATATACATCATCAAGGTTAATCGAATCGCATTATAATATTATCAATATATAATCACTAAGTCCCAACATATTACTTGGTATCCATTAATAAGAATAACAATATTATAAAATATATATAGTAATTTTTTACTTAAAATGAGAAATATATTATGATTTTATTATAAATTGGGGTGGAATGAAGATAAACTCTTTTCAAGGTAAAAGGGATGTCATTAATAAAAAATATTCTATGATAGGAGTGTATTATTATATAAAAATAGGAAATTACTTAATATTGATAAATATCTAAAAAAAGATTAGATAATATAAAAAATTAATTAAAAAATTAATAGTTGTTATTAAGAAAGGAGTGACAATAATGTCATTTTATTCCTCAAAAACACATTTTCTTAAAAAAAATCTAATGCATTCAGAGTGTGTCTATTTTAATTACTATATACAAATATTTAAAATTTATATTGAAAATATTTAAATAATTTGTGGAAAAATTATTTCATAATAGTATAAAGAATATTTTTTAAAAATTTTCTAAAAATATTGAAATTTGAGTGAATAGTTAAAAATTTCGATTTATTCAAAATTTTCATTTCCTTTCACTAAATCAAGTATATTAAAAGATTCATTATATTATTAATTTTATTTTTAATTAAAATAAGATCCATTTTATTAATCATAATATAAATAATTCTATAGTAATCAATATTATATTTTATAATGTTAAAATTTCATTTTTTTTACAAACACAATTTCCTAAAAATTGATTTTTCTTGTGTTTTATACACTTATATTAAAATAAAATTTACCCAATTATAAAATATAATTCTTAAAAATTAATTTTAAATTTTAAATTATGATTTTCCATTTCATTAATGAGTTTAATTTGATTTTTTATCATTGTTATTAGTAACCATGTTTATAAAGTTTCACCATGCTAAAGGGTCAATCAGATTAATTAATGTAACAACATTATGATAAGTCCAAAAAATTTAATACTAATTCTTATTAAATCCTAGTATTTTTATCCTTATCACTATATCATATAAATTTAACATATTGGATTTGGTTTCTCATGATTAAAAGTGTATAATATTTAACATTTTATTAAAATTACAAGTATGTCACTCCCTTCGCTTATATAATAGCACCTACTATACTCCCTTACTCAAACCTTATAAGAACATTATTGTAGGAAATTCCTAAAACAAATATCCCAAACAAAATTACTGATGTTATATATTTCTTTTAATTCTCAAATGACTTATCCTATAATGTTTATGGTGTCGGAAAATTGAAGTTATCTAGGGAAAACACATAAGTCCTAACCGAAATAATTCATATTTATTTATTATTTAAACTCTTTAAAATATTTTTATAACATTATAAAATAATAAAATAATTATCTTCAATACACTTAATTTTTATTATGGTAATTATATGAACCTTTTGTATGTAATTTTTGATCTTATGTGGAATGAAAACATCTCATGTGCGTACATGTAGACTACTAATTCGAGAGAGTGATGTGTTTCATTTTTCATCTCCACCTAACATAGATGCTTATTATGATGGATTTAATGAATGTATATTATATCAATGAAATAATTATAATTTTTAGAATAAAATATAATACTTTCCTTATTAACTTTTCTATTCAGTAGAAATTGAAAATGTCACTTGTGTGTATGTGTGAGATACAACTCCAAGAAGCGATGTGAATAATTTTTATTTACGGCATAACTTGGTTATATATACAAATTGAAATCACGAATAAATATAAAATTTATAAAATATTTATCATTCATAAAAGTTAAAATTGTATCTACGTTATTTATTTTCTACTTAGTGTAAAAATCCATATGATGTTCATTAGAAATTATGGATTGTGATCTATATGAAATAAAATGATTAATTTATAATTTTCACCATAAATGGTTGCTTTTAAAATATTATATAATCTATAAATATGATAATAATAATTTTTTTTGATTTTTTACTCAATGGAACTATAAACCCCTTGATAATGACCAACAGACCTGTAATGACCTGCCAATTCTCATTAGCTTGAGAGTACAACGAGTCATTACTGGGCCATAATCGACATCCCCAAGATGCCAAAGGCTGACAATAAATGCCGAAGGGTTTCAAATACACATGAGGGACGATTTAACCTTTAAGAAATGGACTAATAAACCTACTAACCATAACCGAACATTCACTATATGATGCATGAAAAAATGGAAGAAAACTCAACAACTTCATGTATCTCAAAATCACATCAAAGATTGAAACAATAGAAGAATAACCAAGTATCAAAGTACACAGCGGATAGACTACACAAGACTCTCCAAATACCACAAGACTCAATGCTTCACAAGCTCCAAGCTCCAAAATCTCTGAATAGACCAAACATCATGATGTAGTGCTAAACACATTTGAAACATTACCTTTGCCCTTATCCCAGAAGATAAAATCTGCAAAAGCACCAAAGTTCCAAAACAGGGGTGAGTATAAAACTCAGTAGGTTTTCCCCAATGACTTCCCTACTCATGAAACTAATTCCCCTTTTGCACAACTATTCACCAAGATCACGCAATTTCACAAAAAACATAAATCATCAAAATGAATTTTTTTCCATGAATTTCAAAATAAATAAACCAATTTGAACTTAATTCAATAAATTCTATCAAGAGGATATGAGAGTGAAGCCACCTACCTCAATGGTTTTGACAAAACTTTGACAACAGACAAAGAACGCACAAGAAAGCAGGTCGATTCTCCAAGAACAACCTTAGTTCTATTATCCTAGAAATATGACGACTCACAATTGAATTATTTGGCATCAAAAAATGTATATCTACCCACTATAGTTTTAGATATATGAAAGAATGGAGATCAGAGAAGTAGATCTAAGAAGATCTAAGAAAACATGACAAATCAAGAAAGAATGGTGACATTCCTCAAGAATCGGACTGAAAATCACCAAGGGAATGCTCTAGGTTGGCTCCAACTCATGTGGGGAGGGTTCTCCAGTATTATAAGGATATTAATCTCGAAATAGGGGCGTTTTGATGCAAAAAAGAAATATATATAGCAAAAATGAGTAAGCTCCTAGAAAATAGGATCTAGATTTGACCTCTGTGCAAGGTTTGACCTCACGGTTTGGTCCAACCGTGTATAGATCGTGCGACCTTCCTTTTGGTCCCAACACTCCTTATAAAACCCCCAAACACTCCCATCATTCAAATTTATCTTTTTTATGGAAACATCCCTCTTTATGGAAACACCCCACTTTATAGAAACAACCCACATTATGGAAACACTCCACTTTATGGAAACAACCCACTTTGTGGAAACACGCCACTTTATAGAAACAAACCACTTTATGGAAACAAAAAACATTATGGAAACACCCAAATTTATGGAAACTCTCTATATTATGGAAACATATGGAAACTCTCTTTTTTATGGAAACTCTCTATTTTAAAAAAACTCTCTATTTTATGAAAACACAATCAAAGACAAACAAATTAAAAAAACGTGATGAAATGGGTTATGTACCCAAAACTGGGGGTACTAAATTCTCCTCACAATTGGTCTTTCCGTCCTCATAAATTAAAAACCCTTGCTAGCCAAAACGAGTTTCGGCCACTGCTCTTTCATTTCCTTTTCATGTTCCCAAGTCTCTTTTGGAATCTGACCATGTTTCCATAAAACCCGCACTAGGCTAATGATTTTCCCATGAAAGACTTTCTCTTGTCTATCCATGATCCGCACTGGGATATGTATCAGTGATGCATCTAGTTCTAGCTCAACTTGATCCCATCTGATCACATGATTAAGATCAGGATGATACTTTTTCAACTGGGATACATAGAACACATTATGCACAAAAGTAAATTGTGGTGGTAATTCCAACCGATATGCTACCTCTCCAACCTATTCTAGTATCTCAAAAGGTCCAATTCATCTAGGAGATATCTTTCCCTGCTTCCCGAAGCGATGATGTCTAAGCCTTGGAGAGATCCTCGAGAAGACATGATCACCCACAATGAACGACAACGGTCTTCGACGGTGATCTGCATAAGATTTATAATGACTCTAATCCTTATTCATACTCTTTCTAATCAACTATATCTTCTCAATTATTTATTGGATAAGGCTTGGCCTGATTAGTGACGTTTCGCCCATTTCCACCCAGCATAGTGGAGAACGATAAGGACGCTGATACATTGCTTCAAACAGAGCCATGTGTATCAAGGCTTGATAGTTATTATTGTATGAGAACTCCACTAAGGGTATATGATCCTCCCATGAGCCACCAAAATCCATTACACAAGTCTGCAACACATCTTCCAATGTTTGTATTGTCCACTCATATTGTTCATCCATCTGAGGATGATACTTCGTGCTCATAGTCAACTGAGTCCCAAGGGCTTGCTATAAGGATTTCTAGAAATGAGACGTGAACCTCGAATCTCTATCTGAGACTATTGAACCTGGTACACCATGCCTCTTTACCACTTCTTAGATATAGATTCTTGAAAGATCCTTCACCGTATGAGTTTCACGAATAGGTATGAAATGGCCCGACTTGGTTAGACTATCCACTATCACCCAAATGGCATCATGTTTCTGGACCATTCTTGGAAGAACTATAACAAAATCCTTTTCCATCTAATCCCATTCCCACACTGGGATGGTTAATGATTGTAACATACCATTTGGTCTTTGATGCTTTACTTTAACCTACTGACAAGTTAAGCACCACAAGACGAACTCGGTCACCTTCCTTTTCATGTCGCTCCACCAAAACTGCACCTTCAATTCCTTATACATCTTCTGTGTATCTGGATGTACAACCCATCTCGAATAGTGTTAAAAATGAAGGAGTTGTTTCTAAAAACCCATAGGTACAACCATCTGATATCTGAACACAAAACTGAACCCCCATCAAGTTTCCATCCCTCAATGGTCTCCCCACCATTGAGTTTTGAACATAAAACCAGACATTTTTCATCAAATGTTTGTGCCTCTTTGATAATTTTTACTATATCAGGAACAAGCATAGCTGAAAAAAAACCGCAACATCACCTCGGTATTCACATTCCACATGCATGTCGGCTAAGACCAACATCAACTGCCATTCATCTGAAGCTTCTTTCACCAACTGAGCATATGACTTTCTACTCAATGAATTCACCACCAAATTTTCTTTCCCTGGTGTGTACATGAAGTCAAAGTCAAACATTTAGAGATACTCTATCCATCTCCTTTGCCTCAGATTCAAATCTCGCTATGAGAAAATGTGTTTCAAGCTTTTGTGATCCGTAAACACAGTAAATTTCTCACCAAAGAGATAATGTCTCCATGTTTTCAAAGCAAGGACGACTGCATCTAACTCCAAAGAATGTGTTGGGAATTTATTCTCATGCACCTTCAACTGCCTTGGACCATAAACAACCAAATGATCTCTTTGCATGAGAACACATCCCAACCCTGATTCCGAAGCATCAAAATACACTACATACCCCTATCCTGATTTTGGAAAGTTCAAGATAGGTGATAATGTAAGATGAACTTTCAATTCTGGGAAATACTTCTAACATTCCTTTTTCTATTGTAATGGAGCATTCTTATTTTTCAGAGCTTTCATTAGTGAAGCTAGTTGTGAGAAATCACGCACAAAGTGTCGATAGTGACCAACTAGACCAAGAAAAATTTGTATCTAGAAAACATTATTTGGTGGTTGCCAAGATATAATGGCTTATATCTTTTCAGTATCAACATAAAATCCTTTTTAAGAAATGACATGGCCAAGAAAACATACTTGTTGTATCCAAAAATCACACTTTGATAATTTGGCATACAAACGATGATCTCTCGGGATTTGTAACACTGTTTCCAGGTGCACCTCATGATCCGCCCTTGTCTTTGATACACCAAAATGTCATCCACAAACACCATAATAAAAGAATCCAGATATTGTTGAAATATCTATTTCACCAATTCCATGAAGACTATTGGTGAATTCATTAGACTGAAAGGCATGACTATATATTCATAGTGGCCATATCTACTTCTAAAAGTTGTCTTTGGAATATTCTCTTTCCGAACTCTCAATTGGTGATATCCTAATCGCAATTCAGTCTTGGAGAACCACTGATCTCCCCTTAATTGATCGAACATATCATCAATGCGTGGAAGTGGATATCCATTCATTATCATAACTTGGTTAAGCTTACGATAATCAACACACATCCAAAGAGTTCCATCTACCTTCTTCACGAAAAAACCGGTGTTGCCCATGGATACGTACTTGGTTGAATGAAACCATTTCTTTCTAACTCCTCTAACTACAATTTCAATTCTTGTAACTCTTTTGGTGATATCCTATAATAAAGAAGGGAAATAAGACTGGTCCCTAGAAGGAGATCAATTGTAAACTCCACTTCCCTTAGAGGTGTTAACCCTGAGATGTTCTTGGGAAAGTCATCTGAAAATTGATTCACTGCAGATGGAAAACTATTTTCCTTGATCTCTTCCATTATTGCGAAAGTAAATGCTACAAATTGGTAATATATCATTCCCACCATTGGTTCCAACATGTTCTTTTCACCCTTCATTACAATCCCCTCTCCTCTAAAGAGATACTCGATGCCGTCCTCGGTCATGAAACTAATTGTTCTCCTATAACAGTTGATTTTATCCTTGAATGTTGTCATCCAATCCATACACATGATTACATCATAGAAATCCATATCCAACATCGAGAAGTCCTGTTTTAGCTCAGCTCCATCAACAGTTATAATACATGATCTACACACAAAGGCTTGACATTCTCTTTCACTGAGAGGAGTTTGTAGTTTCAAAACAGAAGGCATTATTTCCAATTTTAAAAATAGAAAGTCAACAGAACGAGAAGAAATGAAAGAATGTGATTCACTAGTATCAAAAAACACTTGCACAAAGGTAGAATTTAAAATAATCATACCTCTCACTATAGATGGTTCATCCTTATCATCAAAAATCATCTACTCAGCTCTATACAATTGTTTATTCACTACACTGTTCTCCTTGTTTCCTTTCTAAGATTTCCCTGGTTAAAGAGTCATGGTCTTTCTAGAATCACCATGGCTAACTCTACTCTACTGATGACACTGATTCTTCTATCCTTGTCCAGTCGAAGCATATGATTCTTGCAACACATGAGAAGTGTATTGAGCACCTGACCTTGGAGCACTACGATAATAGCACTAAAGATTTCCCATCTTGTTGCAATTATGACATGCTCTAGGTTGTTCCATACAATCTAACTTCATGTGTTCAAGTGAACCACATTGAGAACAACCTTCTTTGCTCTGGGGTCATGGAGGAAGGTTTATTGATCCAGCTGTCTGGTTATAATTTCTACTTTCACCTTGTAAATAGGTGTCCCTTTTTCGATTGTTCCCAATGGTTGAGTTCCCACCATTTCCTGTAGGTATCATCCTACCTCCTTCCATATATCCTGAGATATCATGTTCAGCCACAGTTTCTCTATTCACCATCTATGTATAATCTTTAATACAAAGTACTGCAATCTCTAATTGAATCTCCTGTCGTATCCCTGATTCGAAGATGTGTGCCTTCAAAGAGGCACTTGTTGTAACTTCTGGTGAAAAGCGTACTAAGTTCATGAACATAGCCGCATACTCTACAACAGAGAGACTCTCTTGTTTCAAGTTGAAGAATTTCGTCGTTTTCCAGATCTTGAACGTGTGAGGATAAACTTTTTTGTTGAATAATTCCTCAAAATCATCCCATGTAAGTCCTTCATCCAATTTAGCATGCAATGCTAAATCCCACCACTGACGTGCAAGATCCACGAGCATATATGTCACTAGTTTTACCTTTAGATCTACTGGTGTGCCGATGAAGTCGAAGATACGATTCATCCTACATAGCCACACCTTTGCTTTCTCAGGTTCGGAATCCTCTCAGAAATTAGGTGGATTCTTCTTCATGAACTGGATAGTATGATCCACAAGTCATGGATCATTCCTCTGGTTCCCTGTGTCCACAGCTTGAAAATCTCGGACAATACTCTGAACCAGCTCTTGGTTCACATGTGGTTCAGGTGAAACCACATTCTCCACACCTTCTTCGGGTTGGTTTCGAAGACACCTACCTGGTGCCCTTTTCTAAACAAACAACAAACTCCTTTAATCTCACTCTCTAGAAACTATTGGATTAACATTTTAAATTATATCATATAAACTATCACAACATTTTTTTCCAAAACAACCTTTTTCCCATGATCAATCATTTTTAAAAACACTTCCCAAGCTTTTGAATATTAAACCATTTTCAAAATACGATAAGCATTCGCTTTTTCAAAATCTTTTATTTGAAAACCAATTCCATTATTTTTCAAAAAATAACACTTTTTTTCACAACATGAATCATTCCTAGAAATGATGTATGCACTCTTAGTGGATAGTCATTCCTCTACAATGCATGGCATGATTGTCTCATTGTCTAAACCCGTGACAATGATATTTCAAAATTCTAGAAGTGTCTCCAAACACTTATTTATCCAACTCCCTGGTAACTTGAAGTTCAGTATAAAAGGGTTAGATACGTCCTTTTATGCTATAAATTTCATGTTCCGACAATTCTACTCCTTTCTAAGATTCTCACCCAAGGAATAGACAAGAAGGGATTTCATCTCCAAAACTAGGAACATCGATGACTACTTGTTAGGAAAGGACCGAACAAGCTGATACCATTTGTAATGACCCGCCAATTCTCATTTCCTTGAGAGTACAACGAGTCATTAATAGTCCTTAAGCGACATCCCCAAGATGCCAAAGGCTGGAAATAAATGTCGAAGTGTTTCAAATACACGTGGGGGATGATTTATCCTTTAATAAATAATCCAATAAACCTACCAACCATAACCAAACATTCACTATATGATGCATGAACAAATGGAAGACAAATCAACAACGTCATGTATCTTAAAATCACATCAAAGTAAGCAACAATAGAATAATAACAAAGTATCAAAGTACGCAGCGGATAGACTACACAAGACTCTCCAAAGACCTCAAGACTCCATCCTCCACAAGCTCCAAGCTCCAAAATCTCCGAACAAACCAAACATCGCGAGTTAGTGCTAAACACGTGTGAAACATTACCTTTTCCTTATCCTAGAAGATAGCATTTACAAAAGCACCAAAGTTCCAAAGCAGGGGTGAGTATAAAACTCAGTAGGTTTTCCCTAATGACTTCCCTACTCACGCCACTAGGATAGAAGATTTAGCAACAATTATATAAAAAATTTATATAAAATAATTTCTCAAAAACAGTTTATAACTAAATATAAAAAAGTTTCAAAAACCATTCATTACCAAAAGCATACAGTGTAATTGAAACCAATTTTCCCAACAAGATATTTTTTCCAGAAAAATAACTAGGCAATATTTAAAACCATTTCAAAATATCCCTTTATTATCATACCCAACCATTCCTCAAACTCATGAAACCAACCATGTCACGACCCATCCCCCAGGGCCCGTATCGTGACTACCCCAAGCCCACCTTCCATAGGCCAGGGGCTGGAAACTAGCACCAAAGGTGTAAATCCCTAAAATGGTAAGGCATTTCTTTAATAACAGTAAACAAACACAACAGAGTACGCAATTAGAAGTAAATCACTAAGAAAAACTGTATACAAAAGAGTGTGCTGAAAGTAAAGGGGCGGGAAACACAAGCCCAATAGTAATGTACATTACAACTAAAAAGATAGTAAAACTAAAGGAAAGAAGTAAAGAAACTACTGGGTCATCCTCCGGAATTCCCACATGAAGGGTGGGTACAGATAGCCTCCTCAGCACCCCAAGTCCGTCTGTCCACTATGTGTACGTCTCGCCGAGTGGTCCACCTTCGAGTACCATCCAGTTCTGCTACTCTCTGTCCCGATCAGCACTGTATGTCATCTGCAACCAACACAACGAGGTGCGGGCAAAGCCCGTGTAGGGGTGAGTATAATGATACTTAGTAGGGACCCCGAGACCTCAATGTCTCACAAAATCCAACAAGGATAACCACAAAGTACGGAATCAATGGATAACCCTTACTTAGGTATAAGCCCATACATATACCTATGTTATTTAGTAACCCTTATCAATCATGAGGAAAACACGAAAGTCATTGACTAATCTCAAATTAGGATTTCAGTGAATTATATAAGTACAAATGATTAGTCGTAAAGCTAGATCATCTTATTCTTTCAAGAGGCACTGCTTCTGACCATACGGGGTCTGACCCACACAGGATCGATAAGTATTAACCCCCGCAACGACCCACACAAGATTAGTATGCACTGACCCACACAGGATCGCTGAGCACTGACCCACATAGGATCTGAACCACACAAGATTGGTATGTGCTGACCCACACAGGATCAGTATGCACTGACCCACACAGGATTGCTGAGCACTGACCTCCGTATGATCTGTCTCCAACCTCCGCCTCACTATTGGCCACTGGGTTCCTCGCACCCGGTGCGCTTGAGTTCCATAGAATCTTCCCTCAAGATATTGGGTGTACCTTAACCCCCACTAAACTCCAAAAAGGATCCACCCAAAGGACCTCCATGTCGTAAGGGTTCCAACGCGACATATGGTGCGTCAATCGGATGCCTGGTCTGTGAGTTATTGGCACTTCCGTCCCACCGGCCCGGTCGGTTTTTTAGGTTCAAACCAACCTGACCATACTCCAAATGTGTTCAAACCTCAAGTGGGGTATTCCAAAATAATTGTCTCCCTCCAATCCTTCCATCTCCACAGGCGGTTCTTCAATCAGACATTCGTAGCCCAAGATAGGGGTGAAAAGGTGTAAACTGGATAAACGGGTCCAGGTCCGGACTGGGGTCCGACCCAGTCCTCAGGTCCGACCTGGCCCGAGGGTCCGACCCAGCCCGAGGGTCCGACCCGACCCATGGGGGCGGCCCGTCTGGCTAGCCTGCATGGCCTGGCTGGCCACGCCGTGGGGGGGGGGGGGGGGCAGTGCGGTACCCCCCTGGATTTCAAAGGAACTGACACTAGGCACCGGTTCGGTGAACTGTGGGACTAGAGGGGTCCCACCTATATGCGCACCGGCGGCCGGCTCAGCTGGACGCCCCTGGTTCCTCCACCGCAGTGTGACGGCGCCACGGTTCTGTTGGCCTCTACGCCGCCCCCCCCCCCCCCCCCACCGCGGCCGGCCTGGTCGCGGCCTCCAGCTCCTCAGCGCGGCACGACGATGTCATGCTCATCGTCCAAATTTCATGGCCCTCCTAGCCACGTCTCTTACTTCTGGTGCGGTGCAACAGCACCGCGCCCCACCGGCACCGTCGCGGCTCGGTTCTCTACGCGGCACGGCAGCGACGCGCCCTTGTGTCGACCCGGCGGCCTTGTGCTGTCGGCTTCTTTGCGGTCCACCTACATCATCAACAACTAAGAACAACAAAAGGGGGAGGGTCAGGCCATGTTCATGCGGTCTGAGCCCTCCTCATCATGGTAATAACATTTGACATACCATAATCCAGAAATTTAAATGATGAAGAATGGAGGTTTATACTCATATATAAAATAACTCAAATCCCCCTACCTCGATTTTCGACGATCGTTGATGAAGTCGCGGAAAGGCGGACGTCGTTCTGTTGACGTCGAAAGAAGACAAAGAATTTGACGTCGTTGGCGTTCTTCTAGGATGGTGATGTTTCCTCTTCTTGCCCCGGTTGAAGAGGGAGAGAGAGATGTCCACCGTTCTTCATTGGAGAGGGGCATTCATTGTTGGGAGAATAAAGTTCTACAAGGGTTCTCCAAAGCTCCACTAAAAATAATGTGTCAACCAAAATAATGTGTTAAGCTAACCCATTATTTAATTGTTGGACAAAAGAGTTCAAATGATTTCAAATTAAATAATTAATTCCATTAAATAATTTATGGTTTGGCACACTTATGAGGGAAGGTGGAAAATTACAATTAAATGAAGAGATGGTTGGCTTCATTAACTCAAGGGAAGTTTAAGGGTTTCATCCCACATAAATGGGGGGTTTAAGGGGTTTGAATCTTGTGTGGGCCCCACCTAATAATATCCTACCAATGGAGGTTATGTACGGGTGGGCCCCACCACTAACCTCCTCTTGGAGGTTTTAACTACCAAGGAATTAAAATAAGTTAACCCTTATTTTTATTTAACTTAATTAAAAACCCCCAAAATCTAACGTCCAGTCTCGTTAGAACGCAACTACGGTGAAGGTATCACTAAGAAATCACCAATGTTGAGAGTTCAACGGTGCCCTCAATTTTAAATTCCGATCACTGGTTAAAAAGTTATAAAATCCCGAACATACGTTTACTGAACGTACCCGAACAAAACTTTAGAAATTGATTCTGGGCACACTGGGCCTCAGAATCATGTGCCGTCAGAAACTGTGGACTTGTAAAATTACCATGTATTAAAAAAATCCACAGGAATTCTAGGTCTTTACATTCTCCCTACCTCAGGTATTTACATCCCATAAACTACAACTTGATCTAAGGGAACAAATGGGGGTACTGAGCATGCATATGAGCATCCCGCTCCCATGTGCTCTCCTGGAGGTTCCCGTGCGGCCAACGAACACGCACTAGAGGTATCAACCATCCATGTAGGACTCACTCTTGTTGATCCTCAATCTCCACTGGAACCTTTGTAAAAGTCTCCCCATCATCGATGTCCATCTCCCCATGGTCGATGATGTGGGACGGGTCTTGCTCATATCTCCTCAGCTGAGATACGTGGAAGACATTGTGCACCCGGTGCAGCTGAGGTGGAAGAGCCAAGTGGTAATCCATCTCACCTACTCTGCTGAGGATTTGGAAATGTCCGATTAAACGCAGAGACAACTTTCCACCTCGTCCAAATCTCCATATACCTCATCGTGGTGACACCCGTAGAAAGACGTAGTTGCCATCCTCGAACTCTAGAGGCCTCCATCTCCTATCAGCATAAGACTTTTGTCTGCTCTGTGCAGTCTTCATCTGCTCCTGGATGATCTGTACCTTCTCCGTGGTAGCTCGTACCATCTCTGGTCCCACTAGTGCTGACTCCCCTGGGTCTGTCCAGCACAGTGGTGATCTGCAAGGTTGACCATACAAGGCCTCAAAAGGTGCCATACCGATGGTGGAGTGATAGATGTTGTTTTAGGCGAACTCCACTAAAGGTAAGTGGTCCTCCTTGCTGCGACCGAAGTTGGGGACACAAGCACGAAGCATGTCCTCGATGGTGTGGATGGTGCGCTCGGTCTGACCATCAGTCTGAGGATGGAAGGCGGTGTTCAGACATAGTTGCATCCTGAAAGCCTCCTGCAACCCCTTCCATATCTGGGAAGTAAACTGTGTGTCACGGTCGGAGACGATAGAAGAAGGTACTCTATGAAAACAAAGTATCTCCTGCACATAGAGGCATCCCAAGATCTCAACTGATCCCTGCTCTCTGATCGGTAGGAAATGGGCCGACTTGGTGAGTAGGTCAACGATCACCCATATCGAATCATGACTCCTGGATGTACGTGGAAGACCCATCACGAATTCCATGGATATCCCATCCCACTTACACTATGGGACCTCTAAGGGTTGAACAAATACTGTAGGTACCTAGTGCTCTTCCTTCACATGCTGACAAGTGATGCATTGTGAGAAAAACTCTGCTACCGCCTTCTTCATACCTGGCCACCAATGCTACCATCGAAGTTCCTGGTATATCTTCTCCACCCCTGGATGTACCGCTAGAGGGGAAGTGTGGAACTCCGTCAACACTTCTTCCTGAAGTGAAAATAGTACCATAGTACGTCCTATGAATAGGATGACGTGCTCCCCACCTTCAAAAAATCCATCAGGTGCCTCCCCTGTGGATATCTGAGCACGTCACGTCTCACAGTCAGCGTCTCCATGTTGTGCCTCCCTAACTCGCTGAATACGTGGAGGAGTGACTGTGAGAGACTGTAGAAAGGCAGTTCCATCTCTATCCGCAAAGGATATCTGTAAAGCAGCTAGCTGCTCTGTTGCCTCTCCTAGCAGTTGAATACCAGTACTCCTACTAAGTGCATCCTCAACAACGTTCCCCTTCCCAATAGTATACACTATCTCAAAGTCATAGTCCTGGAGGAACTCAAGCCATCGTCGTTGTCTCAGGTTCAGGTCCTTCTGAGAGAAGATATACCTGAGACTCTTGTGATCATAGTACATGGTAAAACATTCACCCATAAGATAGTGTCGCCACATCTCAAGGCGAAGACCACTACTGCTAACTCCAGGTCATGGGTAGCATAGTTCTTCTCATGTTGTATCAAATACCAAGAAACATATGCGATCACAACTTGATATTGCATCAGGTCACACCCGAGTCTGGTCCCTGATGTGTCACAGTAGACTACGTACCCTACACCCTCCTCTAGAAGCCTCAAGATGGGGGCACTAGTCAGCCTCTGCCACAGCTCCTAAAATCTCTACTGGCATCTCTCTGACCATATGAAGGGTTGACCCTTCTTCTTCAGGGATTATAGTGGTGTTGCAACTCTAGAGAAGTCTGGGACGAATCATTAATAGTATCCAGTTAATCCCAGGAAGCTCTGTACCTCCGTCACACTCCTGGGTGGATCCCAAGCAAGTACCGCCTCAATCTTCACTGGATCTATGACAACTCCAGCCTCTGAGATGACATGCCCCAATAATTGAACCTCTAGAATCCAAAACTGGTACTTCGAGAGCTTACCATAAAGCTGGTGCTCTCAGAGTGTGTCTAGTACTACCTGCAAATGGTAGGCATGCTCCTCCTCAGTCGTCGAGTAGATCAGAATGTCATCGATGAAGACTACGACAAAGCGATCGAGGTAATACTGTAAGATCCTGTTCATGAGACTCATGAACACTGCTGGAGAATTGGTTACGCCGAAGGGCATAACCAAGAACTCGTAGTGGCTATAACGACACCTGAAGGTCATCTTCTTCACATCCTCATCTCTAACTTTGAGCTGGTGATAGCCTGATCTGAGGTCTATCTTCGAGAACCATTGTGCTCCCTTGAGGTGATCAAAGAGGTCATCAGTCCTCGGGAGTGGGTACTTGTTCTTCATAGTCACCTGGTTCAGGTGACGATAGTCAACACAGAGCCTCAAGCTCCCGTCCACCTTCTTGGAAAACAGAATTGGGGCTGCCCAGGGAGAAACACTGGGCCAAATGAATCTATTCCCCTGCAAGTCCTCCAACTGTACCTACAGCTCACGAAGCTCGGTGGGATCCATCCTATATGTTGTAGTAGATATCGGTGTTGTCCCAGGGTACATGTCAATGTAAAAGTCCGCCTCTCTTTGAGGAGGTAGTCCTGGAACATCTTCAGGGAAAACATCTGCGTACTGGTCCACCACTACAGGATAAGTCGGACTCTCCACATAAACTGCTTTGCGGGTAAGGTAGGCCAACTGATGAGTGATCCACTGCACCCTCCTTCGAGTAAGTCGGTCATGAGTTGTAGAGGTTCCCCTCTCACCGGTGAAGTTAAACCTGGTCCCATCCGTGCGGACACACCGCACTTTGCGCCTAATACATTCAATATGATCATGGACTGTAGATGATTAGTCCATACCTAAGATGACATTGTAAGGCCTTGACGCTGCTATGAGGAGATCCCAGCCGAAGCTCTCGCCTCCTAGAGTAAGCTCACACTGCCGGCACCAGTGCGTAATCATCAAGTTTTCTCCCATAGGAGTCTCTATCTGTAAGGATCGAGCCAATGGCTCCGTCGGAATCTCCGAGCTCCGAATGAGGGTAGTGGCTATGAAAGAGTGAATGGAACCTGTGTCTATAAAAACTGCAGATGAGGTAGAGTAGACATAGATCGTACCTTGAATCATCTCTAGAGAGCCATGGTCATATCCCTCAGCTGACTGAAGCCGATCTCTCCCCTATCCACTTGATTCCTTCGGTCGGGGTGGACCTCTTGGTGGTGGTGGTGAAAACACCTCAAAACACCATCCACCACAAGCTACTCGACCATCTCCTCTTCCACGTCCTTTTGCGCCCTGTGGACCACCTCGATCGAATCTCTGCCTCTGCCTGGGAGGTCCCTCAATTGACTACTGATCAGCTGTACGGCGGGTCGGACAGTCATGTGCATGTGACCCTGCCTCCTGCATGAGTAACATTGTATGCTCCTGGCATAGTCACCACCCTAGAAAATTGATCCTAAGTCGTGCGGTCGACCACCTGTAGGTCGGGTCCTCTTGGACCTCTACATCATCTTTCTACTGACAGTTGGAGAAGACTCTACTATAAGTCAACTTGTAGTGGGTCTCGCTGCTGCAGACAGCTCAGCAAGAAAACTCTCCACTGGGAGGGCTCTCTCCAACACTCCTTTCTGCGTCGAAATACTGAGGGAGATCATCAAGGCTCTAATATCTCGCCTGAGCCCCTGCTAAAAGTTCTGGACCATGAAGAATGGGTCTCGTACCATATCGGTGGAGTAGCGCGAGAGGTCGGTGAACCTCACTGAGTATTGTGCTACTGTCATGATACCCTGCTGTAGATGCAGTAGCTCCTATATCTGCACCGCCCGATGGGTGGCTGGAACAAACTCCGCCCGGAACAAGATCTCAAATATTGTCCATAAAAGTTTCGCCTCGTCATGCACCTAGAGCATCAGGCTCCACCATCTACCTGCTGCTGCCGGAAGGAGGTTGTCAGCAAGGATCACCATGAAGTCTGCTGGTGTCCCTACGAACCTGAAAACTCTTGCCACAGCCTCCAGCCAATCCTCAGCCACCTGTGGGTACGTCTCTCCCATGAACCTGGGTGGCCTCTGGCGATGAAACTCATGCAACGCGCTCAAGAGACATGCATCATCTGCTGCTGGGGCTGGTGGAATCGGTGGCCCAATGGGAAGTGTACCGCTAGTGCCTCTGCTGGTAAAGGGACCTGTACTGAGGCCTCATCGCTCGGTGGGCTATTAGCACAAACAACTCTTGGGGCTCTAACTGGTCATCTGTGGGGAGGCATCCTGAAAGAAACAAATGCGACATGGTCAAAGATTATACCGGGTGAGATAACCTAGTTGATCTGACTTAAGAAAATATTTAATGAAATGAATGCAACCAGTGTTGTCAATCACTAAGTCATAAATCAGTAGTCAGGGTCCTGGTGTACTGATACGTCGGCCGCCGCACCAAAACTGGACTCCCCGCACTGAAAACCACACTCGGTACACTTAACACTATTTCTTCGTAGAAAATAATTATCAGAGTCCTGAGTTCGTTGGTAGAATCGACTCCTTTGATACCAATTTGTCACGACCCTTCACCTGGGGCTAGTATCGTGACTACCCCAAGCCCACCTTCCATAGGCCAGGGGATGGCAACTAGCACCAAAGGCGTAAATCCCTAAACTGGGTAGGCATTGCCTTTATAACAGTAAACAAACACATCAGAGTATGCAAATGGAAGTAAAACACTTAGTAAAACTGTATACAAAAGAGTGTTCTGAAAGTAAAGGGGTCGGAAATACAAGCCCAATAGTAATGTACAATACAACTGAAAAGCTAGTACAACTGAAGAAAAGAAGTAAAGCAGCTATTGGGTCATCCTCCGGAATTCCCACTTGAAGGGTGGGTATAAATGGCCTCCTCAGCACCCCATTTCCATTTGTCCACTCCGTGTACATCTCGTTGAGTGGTCTACCTCCGAGTACCGTCCAGTTCTGCTACTCTCTATCCCGGTTAGCGTTTTCCATCGTCTGCAACCAACACAACGAGGTGCAGGAATAGCCCGTGCATGGGTGATTATAACGATACTCAGTAGGGACCCCGAGACTCTCAAGGTCTCAAAAAATCCAACAAGGATAACCACAAAGTACGGAATCAACGGATCACCCTTACTTAGGTATATGCCAATACATATACCTAAGTTATTTAGTAACCCTTCTCAATCATGAGGAAAACACGAATGTCGTTGAATCAGCTCAAACCAGGATTTCAGTGAAGTACAAAAGTACAGATGATTAGTCGTGAAGCTAGATCATCTTATTCTGTCATGAGGCACTGCTTCTGACCATGCGGAGTCTGACCCACACAGGATCGATAGGTACTAACCCCCACAACAACCCACATAAGATCTGACCCACACATGATCGGTATGTGCGGACCCACATAGGATAGTTGAGCACTGACCCACATAGGATCTGACCCACATAGGATCGGTGTATGATAACCCACACAAGATCGCTGAGCGCTGACCTCCGTATGATCTGTCTCCAACCACCGCCTCACTATCGACCACTGGATTCCTCGCACCCGGTGCCCTTGAGTTCTGTAGAATCTTCCCTCGAGATATCGTTCGTACCTCGACCGCCACTAAACTCTACAAAGGATAAACCCAAAGGACCGTCATGTCTTAAGGGTTCCAATGGGATAGACGGTGCATTAATTGGACGCCCGTTCTGTGAGTTATTGGCATTTCTGTCTAAGGGGTCCGGTTAGTTTTTTAGGTTCAAACCAACCAGACTGTACTCAAACTATGTTAAAACCTCAAGTGGGGTATTCCAAAAGAACTGTCTCGCTCCAAGCCTTCCATCATCGTAGGCGGTTTGTCAATCGGACACCCGTATCCCAAGATAGGGGCGAAAAGGTGTAAAATGGCCAAACAGGACCGGGTCCGGACTTGGGTCTGACCCGGTCCGCGGGTCCGACCCGGCCCGAGGGTCTGACCCAGACCGATGGTCCGACCCGGCACATGGGGGCATCCTGGATGGCTAGCCCGCGTGGCCCGCCTAGCCATGCCGTGGGGGGGGGGGTGCCCCTGGCTTCCGAAGGAACCGGTGCTAGGAGCCGGTTCGGTAAACCGGGGGACCCGAGGGGTCCCGCCTGTAGTGTGCACTGGTGGTCGGATCATCTGACCGCCCCTCAATCCTCCACTGCAGCGTGACGGTGTCACGGTTCTCCTAGCCTTCGCAGGGTGCGATGGTGCTGCACCCCCTCCGTCGCGGCCCGGCCTGGTCGCGGCCTCCAGCTCCTCCGCGCAGTGCAACAATGCCACACTCATCGTCCAACCGTCGCGACCCTCCTGGCTACGGCTCTTCCTTCCAGCACGGTGCGATGACATTGTGCCCCTACGGCACCGCTGCGGCCCTCCTGGCCACGGCTCGGTTCTCTACGCGGCATGGCAGTGTCGTGCCCTTGTGGCGACCTGGAGGCCTTGCACCGCCGGCTTCTTCGCAGTCCACCTCCGTCGTCAACAAATAAGAACAACCAAAAGGGGGGTGGGTCGGGCCGTGTTCGTGCAGTCTGAGCCCTCCTCATCATGGCGATAAAATTTGGCATACCATAATCCAGAAATTTGTATGTTGAAGAACGGAGGTTTATAGTCATATATAAAATAACTCAAATCTCCCAACCTCAATTGTCGATGACCGTTGACAATGTTGCGGAAAGGCAGACGTCGTTCCGTTGACATTGGAAGAAGACGAAGAAGTTGACATCATCAGCATTCTACAAGGACGGCGATGTTTCATCTTCTTGCCCCGGTTGAAGAGGGAGAGAGAGATGTCTATCATTCTTCGTTGGAGATGGGCGTTCTTCATTGGGAGAATAAAGTTCTCCAAGGGTTCTCCAAAGCTCCACCAAAAAGAACGTGCCAACCAAAATAATGGGTTAAGATAACCCATTATTTAATTTTTTACCAAAATAATTCAAACGATTTCAAATTAATTAATTAATTCCATTAATTAATTTTTGGTTTGACACACTTATGAGGGAAGGTGGAAAGTTGCAATTAAATGAAGAGAGGGTTGTCTTCATTAACTCAAGGTAATTTTAAGGGTTTCACCCCACATAAATGAGGGATTTAGTGGGTTTGAATCTTGTGTTGGCCCCACCTAATAATATCCTCCCAATGGAGGTTATGTGCGGGTGGTCCCCATCACTAACCTCCTCTTGGAGATTTTAACTATCAAGGAATTAAAATAAGTTAACCCTTATTTTTATTTAGCTTAATTAAAAACCCCCAAAATCTAACCTTCACTCTCGTTAGAATGAAACTGCGGTAAAGGTCTCACAAAGCAATCACCGACGTTGTGAGTTCAACGGTGCCCTTGGATTTCAATTCCAAGCACCGGTTCAAGATTTATAAAATCCCAAATGTATGTTTACTAAACGTACCCGAACTAAACTTCAGAAATTGATTCCGGGCACACTGAGCCTCAGAATCATGCGCCGTCAGAAACTGCGGACTCATAAAATTCCAATGTATTAAAAAAAATCCAGAGGAATTTCGGGTCTTTATATTAACTCAAGGGAAGTTTAAGGGTTTCATCCCACATAAATGGGGGGTTTAGGGGGTTTGAAGCTTGTGTGGGCCCCACCTAATAATATCATCCCAAGGGAGGTTATGTGCAGGTGGGCACCACCGCTAACCTCCTCTTGGAGGTTTTAACTACCAAGGAGTAAAAATAAGTTAACCCTTATTTTTATTTAACTTAATTAAAAACCGCCAAAATTTAACTTCCACTCTCGTTATAACGCAACTACAGTGAAGGTCTCACTAAGAAATCATCGATGCTATGAGTTCAACGTTGCCCTCAAATTTCAATTCCAAGCACCAGTTCAAAAGTTATAAAATCCTGAACGTACGTTTACTGAACGTACCCGAATAAAACTTCATAAATTGATTCTGGGAACACTGGGCCTCGGAATCATGCGCCTTCAGAAACTGAGGACTCATAAAATTCCCATGTATTAAAAAAAATTCCATAGGAATTCTGGGTCTTTACAAACCATGCATGCTATGTTATGACAGTTCCATACTCTTGAGTGGTTTCTCGTCGATCTACCAAGTCAACACAAGGTAATTGTTTCCCATGTTCTATTAACCCTTTGGCACCGAGAACAAGGTCATATTTCAACCAAGATCCGTATATGAAACATTAACACACACTACATATTCCCAACAATCATGCCAAAACAACCCTTTTAATAAAAACACCTTTTTATTGAAAACCATTTCCGTCAAAACCATTTCAATTCCAAACCATTTCAATTCCAAACCATTTCAATTCCAAACCATTTCAATAAAACTAAATTTTTATTGAAAACCATTTCTATTGAAAATATCTTTTTCATCAACAATTTAGCAAATCCAGAAAATTAATAATTTAAAACCATCATTTTAGATTCATGAAACTGAACCCCCTTTTGCACAACTATTCACCAAGATCACGTAATTTCACAAAAACCATAAATCATCAAAAATGTATATTTTTCCATGAATTTCACAATAAATAAACCAATTTTAATCTAAGCCAATAAATTCTAGCAAGATGAGATGAGAGTGAAGCCACCAACCTCAAAGGTTTTGATGAAACTTTGATAACAGACAAAGAACGCACAAGAAAGCGGGTTGATTCTCCCAGAACGGCCTTAGTTCTCTTATCCTAGAAAGATCACAACTCAAAATTTAATTATTTGGAATCCAAAAATGTAGATCTACTCACTATAGTTTCAGATCTGTGAAAGAATGGATATCAGAGAAGTGGATTTAAGCAGATCTAAGAAAACATGACAAATCATGAAAGAATGGTGACATGCCTCAAGAATCGGACTCGAAATCACAAGGGAAGGCTCCAGGTTGACTCAAACTCGTGTGGGGAGGATTCTCTAGAATTCTTGGGAGAGTAATCTATAAATAGGGGTATTTTGAAGACACAACGAAATATATATAGCAAAAACGAGTAAGCTCCTAGAAAATAAGATCTAGATTTGACCTTTGGGCAAGGTTTGACCACACAGTTTGGGCCAACCGTGTATGGATCGTGCAACCTTACTTTTGGTCCCAACACTCCTTATAAAACCCCCAAACTCTTTCATCATTCACCTTTAACCTTTTTATGGAAACACATTTTTTATGGAAACATCCCACTTTATGGAAATACCCCACTTTATGGAAATAACCAACTTTATGGAAACACGCCACTTTATGGAAACAACCCACTTTATGGAAACACCCCACTTTATGGGAACAACACACTTTATCAAAACAACCAACATTATGGAAACACCCAAATTTATGGAAACTCTCTATATTATGGAAACTCTCTATTTAAAGGAAACTCTAAATTTTATGGAAACCCAATCAAAGACACAACGATTAAAAAAAAGTTGTGAAAGGGGTTATATACCCGAAACCGAGGGTACTACAAGACCAATGTTGTTTTCAGGTTATAAATTGAATGACCCCAAAATGTCAAACACGAACATAACCATTTTACTAACTAAATATGTTATGATAAATAATGAAACAAAAGGTATAATAATGATGAAATGAACATTGAAAAGTATATTATGAAAGATTAATATCAATATATTTTTATTGAACATAATCAAATGTTTGTGTGTTGTGAGTTAGACTCAAGTTAAGGGGATTTATTTTAAAAATATTATTTTGATGTCTTCCTTTCCAACTCTTATTTTCCACATCAACGATATATTAAATGTTTATTTGAATCACTTATATATACATGAAATGAATATATAGTTAATTTTCATAATTTTTTTATTCATTACAAATTATTAAAAAGGAATATTTTCAACATTTTTTATGTGTTATTTTTGCATTCTAAAAAATGTATAATTTTTTTAATATATATTGATTGAATGACCATTTACACCATAATATTCATTATATATTATAATGATTACATTATAATATTTCATTGTTAATTAAAATAAATTATATTTTTTCAATATTATAGGAATTTATTTTTAAAAAAATTATATGGAAATAGTTTCTCAACTTTATGAAATAAATTAATGTAATCGTTCTTATGTTCTTGAATTATAATTAAAATGTATTTTATGATAAAATTTAAAATTATAGGTATTTTACTCATGATATGGTTCATAGAAAGTGGATATGAATGATGGGGGAATCAAAATAACTATGATAATGGGTGAGCATGGCATAGATCCTCAATGCATTAAGTAAAGTTACAGTGTTTACTAGTGAAGGACTACTCCTATGTGATATGGGAATTATTAGGTTAGTCGATTCAACTATAAGAGTTATTATAAGGACTAATATAAGGATAATGTACCAAGGAACCTACATTATAATATTTCAATATTTTTTAAAATTTTATATTTCATAAGGTAAGCTAATGGGATTATGTATAAACGAATATTTGTACCCCTTTTAAGGGTGAAAAGTATATTTTTTAAAACATTATTTTTGATAAGACCTTATTTTTTATAAGAAACAACCATGATTATGATTTTTATATTATGATTTATTATGACATGTTTTATGAAATATTTAGACGATTATGTTTATTTATTGGGAAATTAAATGATTATTTGAGTTCAATGTTAATTATGATAAAGGAAACCATTCAAATGGGTTCTCAGAAATATTCAAATGAACTGTTGATTTTTCTTTTATTTCATACCCCTTACTAATATTTTTGTGCTAATATTAATTTTGAAAATAATTTTTTATGAAGTAATAATGATAATAAATTTTGGAAAAATCTATTTTCCAACTTGGAGATTTTTTATTAAATGAGTCGAATGAGTCTTTACTGAAGAATGATTTTAATTTTATGATTCATGTTTATAATAGAAAAATGGATATTGAGTGGATGTTTCCACATGAATTATAATGATTTGATATGTATAATATTTTCACAATTCTATGAAAATATAAACAGAAATGATCATATAAATCTAAAAATAGTGTAATCATTGGTATAAATCATATAATTAAGGGTTGTTTAATATATGGGGAATTATACATTTTGTTTCCACACATATTGTATTTATAAAATGTAATTTTTATGAAAAATACAAAACAAAAAAATACATTTCCCAAGAGTGGTTGATTAAACATAGGGAAAAAGCCATGTCAAGCTCATTTAATGAAATTATAACTCTAATAGGTCACACTTGTACCTTAAAACTCACCCATTATATTCTCACCTGACCCACTTGTCTTATGTCTTCCCATCAATTTTAAAATCATGAAATATCAAGGAAGATACTGATCATTTCCATCCCCTATATTGAGCATCCCAATCCATGAATCCACCACCATGCTAGTAACTATTCCAAAATTAGAAACATGGAGGCATCACATTTCCATCAACACCCATTAATTTTAAAAGAGTAGGGGTGAATCCAATGATTGAGTATGATTCTTCCTCTTACCTCGACTCAATATGATCTTATGATCATGTTGATGCATGTGTAATAATATAGTGAGTTTATATCTATAGTAATTAGTACTCAACCTTTTTGAACTATAAGCCATACATGTTTATGAAGATCCATAAAATCATTCCATCATGTCCATAACACACATGCACCCCAAATACTTATACTATAACTAACTAACTCCAGTCAAGTCCCGCCCACCTACAATCAATGTCTCATGTACACTCATGCCCTATTGAGGAATATAGTACTAACACTATTGTCTTACAAGACACTAACAGAAAGATGCCTCACTGATATCGTTAAAGGCTCACTCATCACATTCTCAGCTAATCCACCAGTCAAATCATTCATAATTAATAATAAATAACTTAAAATATCAGGGGAAATAATGATAATATCTAGAGATCAAAAAAAGGAATCAAACAGGGTCCAACCTTCAATAATAATAGTAAAATGGAAATTATAACAAAAAGGGTGGTCTTATATGGCAAACAAACAAAATATATCACCGTAAAAACATTCCCATGATAAAATAAATAGATAACAAAATAATGGATACCTACAATCCAAAATAGAAATCCCAGCTATAACACCATTCCCTATATCATCTCAATTTCACTCACTATGTCTATATGTACCAATTTCCATTGTGCACCTCCAACACTATTTTATATATTAAAATTCATCACATGGCTCTCTATAATAAAAATATTAGTTAGCGAAAATTTTCAAAACCATTGATACATGTTTCATTTTTTAGAAGTACTTTTACAAAATAGATACTAATTAATGATTTTTTATTAAAACCCACCATAATTTAGTGCTTGATATATCCATTTATAAATTTGATATTTTATTTTTAATTTAACTTTACCTATGGGTTTTTACGAACCTACAAGAAATTAATAATGATTATAAATTATTAATTAATTAACTGATTACATTTTTAATTACTTGTTAATTATTATATATTAATTTTTAATTAGGAAGAATTAGATAATTAAAAATTGTTAATTTGTATTTATAATTTATAATTATCAATTATTTAAAATTAAAATTAATTAGTAATTATTTATATTTATTGGTTATTTAAAACATAATTAATTATTAATTATAGACTATTAATTTCTATTTAGTAATAACTAGTTACTCATTATTAAATATTTAATATTAATTAATAAATATTTATTATTAATTAATTAATACTATTTAGTTATTAGTGGCTAATTATTATTTATCAAAAATATTGATTAACAAACAATTTTTTGTAATTACAAATTATATGTTATTTTATATTTTAATTACCTACTGATTATTATTTATAATAGTGATTTTGACCCATGTATCACATATCTGGTGTCAAAGTTATTACATTAGAAAAAGATACAGGAAATTGTATCTTGAAGGACCAAATAGTTTAGCAGTCTTGGTAAAATGGATACATACATTAAATTTACATTGCATTCCAGAACATAAAATATGAAATTAATTTTCCATGATAATTCATTTATTCCCCTTATATTATCCCTTCATATCAATCAAAAATTTCGTCCAAATTTCCCAAGGAAAATAAAACATAATAAAGGGGTGAGCTTAGATGCTTAGTAATATTAAGCGTATAACTAAAGCTATGATTAAATGAGAAATAATGAATAAGGAAATTCAACTTGCTGAAACACCTTACATTTAATTAATAACCTAAGATTTAAATGGACAGAATAATTGATGATCAAATAATACTGGATAAATAATCAAATGATCTTTAAACATGACCACAAATATTCTAATAATCAAATAATCCCATAGAAGATAAATAACTGAATTTATAAAGGTGGAATGTATAAAGATGGAAATAAAAATTATATCATCATGGATTATTCCAAGACATATAATACCATTGAGTATTATGCCTTATAATCTAATACCATATATTCTTGTTCTATGACATCTAACACTATCAAGGATTGTGCCCAAAAATATATATAAATGGGTAAGACCTCAGAAAAAACCATATCTAGTTCGTCTCATGAGACCCACTAATTCATCGAGGGGATATAGTGGGCTGCACCCATCACATGGAATGTCCAAAGCATTCCTCATATGAAATTGGTGAAACATAATCAAAATCAACATTCATATTGAAATACTAACATATACAAATTAAATACTTACCTAAATCAAGAAACATAATCATAAACAATTTTGGGTATAATGGTTAATTATAACAAAAATGTTCATCCTCAATTAAACTTATCATGAATCGTCCCAAATAAAAGTTATTATTATATCAATACAACATATCCTCATTGGATCATATGTACATTAAAGGGATCATGTCATTGGTGAATATAAATACCATAAAATTTTAATTAAAAATATTTTTTAGGAAAATAATCTTTTAATTTTTAAAATCTATTTTTAAAACTAAAATTACAAAAAATGGAAACAATTTTATTCGAAAAAAAACTTTTAATATTATAAAGGATGATTTAAAAAAATGGTCTTGATTGAATGATATTTTGAATGTGTCAAGTGTGTTAAAATATACATTCCTTTCGCATTTTCGATAAAATCCAGAAAGGAATTATTTGAAAATGATGTGAAGATTCCATTAAAATAAATTTGAAAAAAATTAAAAATTGTTAAAAATTTTATTGATAAATGATTTTGAAATGGTTCAAAATAGTTTTTATAAAAAAATTAAAAATCATGTGTTTTGAAGAGAACATATTTTCGACATATGAGATAAATGATGTCGGATATTCATAAAAACATATTCTCAATCATATTAAGTAAAAAGTAGTGTAAAATGGTTCTATTGCATGTAAATTTTTACTTTCTAATAATGGGATAAGAAAATATATTTATTTCAATATTGAGATATCAATTACTTCTCTAAAGGGAATATAAACAGAAACAATCATGAATGATGATGAGATTATAAAATGAACCCTTATCACTTTGGTAACTTTTGAATCATTATCCCCAAGAATTAAATTGCATAAATATAAATTAATTAATAACATACAATACAAAAAATGTTAGTAAATATAATAAAATATTGGAAATAAGTGGTGAATATGGTGTATTTCTCAGGGAAGTAAAAGTGAGACGAGAAACCCTTCCTTTGAGTCCAACCCATCACGTAAATTCTTTGTCCTCCCAAATAATTAACTTATTTCAATTATTTACTTTCTTAATAAAATATTAATGTTTATAATTTCCTTTATTTTTACTTATTACCATGTCATATATGATTACTTAATCAATTAAATTTTTTATCATATGTTTCAATGATATTTAAATTATGGGTGAAAAATTATATTAGTGGGATAAATATGATCAAAGGGGCCCTTATTTAAAAATATCTAGAATAATTATCATTAAATGATTATCATATTTATTCATAAAACTATACTTTTAAATCCTATAATGAAATTTGTTTATGAAAAATTAAATTCTTTACAATCATTGAGATGGTAGGTCGTAAATACGTATGAGTAATGATTCCATTTTTCAATGATCATTATAGAAAGAATATAAATAATATATTATATTTAAATAATTATATTAATACCATATATATACTATTATTTATTTAAATATACTTATATATATCATCCATTTGGTGCGGGGATGAAAATATTGCATGATCACTTCGTGAAGGTGGTGGTCCACATATAGAATAGCAATGTTATCATTTTTCAGTGTGAAAAATAAAAAGATATATTATGTTTTTATAATTATAAATATGTAATTAATATTATAATTATTTAATTTATATTAGATATATTTGTTAAATTTAACCTTATTACCTTCTATGTAAATCATTGGTGAAAGATGAATCACATTGCTTTGCGAGGCAACAATCCGCAGTACACACGAGCGATGTTATCATTTACCCATTGGAATGAAAATGAATAAATGGATATATAATATAATAAATCCAGTGTTATAAATATTTTATAAGGTTAATATATATACTTTATATCCATCATAAATCCCAACCGTGAGAGGTGTTAATGGAAAAACAGATGACATCAGTTTGCAAGGCGGTAGTGCACCATATAAATGAATGATGATTTCATAACTAATTTTATGGAAGTGGAGAATGTTTTAGGTCATTACAATAACATAAAAACATATTAGCATATTTAATAAACAGAATTTGATTTATCATCATGTTTTGACAATATTTTTATTAGGTTGCTGTAGAAATAAAATAAATAGTCTCATTGAAGAATGTTATGTCTTCTTCAGGTAACCACCCAAGGATTGTATTAAAATCTTTCCTGTGTTGGATTTAGGAACAAAATGATGCTTTTATGATGAATTTAGGGATTATTGGAAGTGATTTGGGTATATCATGGCCGAACCAGATGGGTTTGAAGGTGTGATGATGAGTAGAGAGGGGTGGTCATTTATAGGTGAGGTGAGCGGTACACTTTTTACTTTTTAAAAGAAAAACTTGTTCCCATGTTTTTTCTAAGAATAAATGGTCCCAAACAGGTTGTTTTAGAGATATATACAATATAGGATCTAAATAAGTCAACAAAATATATTTTATACAAGTTATTTGTTCAATTTAACCCTTTTCATTTTAATTTAACCTCTGGTAAATCCTATTTTACCTTAACTCAAGTAATTAATTTTTATTGTTTTCAGGCATCATTCTAGTGAAAAATTACGTTGACCCTATTATAAAATAAAAATAATTATTATTACAATTATTAAATGAATTTTTTCAAATTACATTTACATAATTAAAAAATTTTAATTTAAAATTATTTCTATAGACTTGACGAGAAAGCGTGTTTTAAAACAGAAAATGTTCAGAAGTTTAAATCATGTTTATATAAAAATTCAATAAAAATTATTACAATGGAATAAATTGGATTAATAGATATATAATTTTACTAATTTTACATTGAAAAAAAATAAAAAAATTATCTTTGTAGATAATTTAAACCAGAAAGTAGTTTTTAATTACAATTCAGCATTTTCACTATTCATTGTAAAAAGAGTCATTTAAAAAAATCCCAAAAAAACCACTAACATAATATTAAAATTTTGATATTAAAAATTAAATGTATTTTCCAAAAAAAAAATTCATTTTGTTCAAATTAAATTTTAAATTAATATTTTAGTGAGTGATTAAAATCGCCTTTTAAAAAAATCAGCTTTTCAGAAAACATTAGTTTTTCTTTTATATGATTATTATTTCTTTTATATAAATAGATAACTAAAATTTTCATAATTTTTTTACTATTATATATAAATGAAATAATTAATGGATAAAAGCTAATGATATACTATGATATGGTTCATTTCTCCTCGGGTTTCGGGTTCCGCAAGATATCGAAAAGATTAAATTTATAAAAAAGAAATATGTCATAAAGATTTGGGGGCTATCCTTTATTATAATATTGGCTTTGCATGTCATAAATTCTTTTCTAAAAAAAATTAACTTTATAAAATCTCTGGTTGTTATTGTACCATCACAGAAATTTTAAAATGAATTATAAATGAATTATAGTTCTAATAAATTAATTTATGAGATACCTATTAAGTGATGTTTTTTAAAATAAAATTTGTTTATTATGATTTTTTTTAATTTTTTTAAATACATGATCAATAACATTTAAATATTCTTTTATGAAAAATATAATTTTCAAACCCTATTAAATAAATTATTAATTTTAAAAAACTTTTTTGAAATTATTTTATTATAAAATATAAATGTTAAAAATTGATATTTTATGAAATAATATTTTTTATTATGTTGTAATAATAATTAAAATTTTAAAGGTTATATGTATAGATATATTAAATAATAAAAAATAGTGTTATATTAAAATCTGTTTAAAAATATTTATAAACTATAATAGAATTATGATAAATATATATTATTATAAGAATTTTATTATTTTTTGATTCATGATTTATTTTTTTGAAAAATAAATAAATACTAACTAATAGTTGTTTAATAATCTTATAAATAATAAATGAGATTCATTTAAATATTTAAGTATTATTATTATTTTATGATATCCAAATTATGTTATAAAAAGTAAAATGATTAAATAATAAAAAGATTGAAATTAGAGAAAATGAATTAAGGGTTTCGGGATTCGGGATTCGGTTCGGCTTCGGAGTAGTTGAGTCGGCCGAGCAATATGGAGCGGAGTCGAGTGTGGTACAGAGTATGAAGCTTGAGAACAAATCGAGCTGGTCAATGGAGTTATCGAGTCCAATGGCCTTTGTGAATGAGATGAAGGCTGCGACTGAGAGTTTCCGACCAGATCTGAGTAGCGACGGTGTTTCGAGCTATTCATGAGGAGTCTCAGTGATGTCGGACGCCGATGGACCAGGCGACATCGATGGCTTTCCATGTGCAGTTAGGGTTCGACCATAGTATGGTGCAGGCCAATTCTTTGTCTCCTGCAAATTGATTCCAAATATGAGGGAGGTAGGTGTTTTTGTTTCTATCTACCATTTTTCAGAGCAGTAATAGTGTATTGTTTGTCTGTTTCATTATTTTCTGAACTGCAATCGTTATTGCTTGACTGTTTACCTTATTTTTTTATGGTCTGATTATTGTTTTTTGATCTGATTTTTGTTTATGAATAGATGCCGTTCATTCTGATCTATTTTTTCATTCCTTTCAATTGAATTTATATATACATGCGGAAGAAAACTGTGATTCATATATTATTCAGGCGATATCAGTTTTTTTATGAATTCATTCATTGTTTGTATGCTGGTTTTTCTTTGATGTCTTCATCTTCACATCGAGCATTCCACAGAATCCTACAGGAGTCATTGTATTGGTTTCTATTTTATGGTCTGTATGATTAGCCAGTTGCATATATTTATGTCAATGTATGAACAATAGAGATTAAGGCTATAAAATCGTTATATTTGTGTAAAAATGGAATTGACGAACCCGATTATAGTCTAGAGAAGTTAAGTTACAGTGCAAAGCAGTAGATGATATTCTTCTTATCTGCAAATCAAGTAAGGGGATTTTTTATCTGAAACTCTCTCTGTTTAAAAAAATACTTAATTCAATGTATGCTTTTGAAACCATTACTCCACTCATATATATACATATGTATAAGTATTTCATGTTCTTCAAACATGAAATCTTTTCGATTATAGTTTATTATTTTTACTTAAGTGATCTTCAAATTAATATCTGTGTGTGAGATCATTTTATTTAATTTAGTGTATATAATTTGCGTTTCATGTTTATATTTATTTTATCTAAATAATGTTTTGATAATCAGGTTTAAGGGATGTGTATTTAATTATCAAAATAATGTTTTAATTGAATTTATGTCAATTCTATTCATGTATTCAGTTCTAGTTTCATTCATAAAACTTAATATATATATATATTTATTTATATAGGTATTCATTTTTGAATTCTATGATGGGATTATTTTCATATTTATGTTTTAGATTGTAATTAAGTTAATATTTATAACAAACCATCTTATGATTTTATGTTTGTGAAAATTTTATTTTATGAATAAGGATTTACATTCCCGATTATGTCTGAGAATGTGTTTATGTTCACGAAATATTACTATTACTTTAGCAATATTTTTTAGATTTAAAAATTAACCATTCATGCATAATTTGTTAAAAACTGCATGTAAAAGTAAAACAATAATATTATTATTGTACCATCTTCTAAATATTACTATATGTGACAGTTTTATTTCTAATAGAGTTCACATAAAAAAACTAAGTATGTCATCATGTTACGTTAATTGAAATAAAGGACGTCACATTTTCATAGAGTTATGGGAAACCTTTATGTATATCATCTACTTCCCTTATAATAAATTCATGATTTCAATTAAAATATTAAGGATTACTTAAGAAATTATAATATACATTGATTTCTCCATATTTTAAAATGATTTATTTAAAATATTTCTTTTATAATTTTATGTTCAAGATTATGATTTTATATCAATGTGATTGGAAAATTACTAATTGAAATGTGTGATTAAATTATAAATTTATGTCATGCATAAAATCAATCAAGCATATGATTTTTACTATGCTTTTCATGGATGAGTTTTTTATAATAAAAGTTATCATTTTAATGTATTTCATGAGTTGAATAAGAACGTATTAACAAAAGGATGTTATTTGCTTTAAATAGTCCATGAAAAGGCTTATGTCAAGAGTTTTAGTGGTACTGAATATCACAATGAATTCCCAAAGACAGTTAACATTTATATATAAATATAAGTTTATATGTATTTAATGCACATATATGTTTAAAAAAACTCTAGTAAAAATCACATATATATGTATGGCATGCTAAAAAAGGGGTTTCTAAAAATTGGAACTTGGACATGGTGAACATGATAGGGAGTGGGGAGTGAACCCATCACTCAGGAGAGTGGGTAAGCCCAAACATCCTTCTATGTTTTAAGAGGAAACATATTTTTTTTTTCAAGATCTTTCGTTGTGTTTCCAAAAAGTTACCGGATTCTTTCTAATTCATTTTCAAATTACAATAATATTCTATAAAGTCATTTTAGAAAGCTATTTTTCAATTGTAATTCAGAAAAAAAAACCCTTGAAAAGGAAAATTATTGCTCACCCCTTGTTATAAATTATTTTTCATAGGTTTAGTAGTGATTTCCCAAGGTGTTCGTATCCCTTATTGTGTTAGCGCATGTGAAGTCTATTTGTTTTAATTTATATTATTTGGTACAATTTTCATAAGTTCTAATTCATGTATCTAATTCTCCACAGCCATGATCAGTAAGAGTTCTAGTTTTGTGATAGATATTATATATTTGTTATGTTTCTTTTATAAAAAAATATGCAGCATTTTCAGATGCTGAACTCAGAAGCGTGGGTTCAGGGTGTTATAGTCGGTATCCGAGCCATAGCATATGCAACATTAGAGATGAAATGTTTTTGTCTAAGGGGTTGTTTATAGATGTTTTTTAGTTCTTGTTTTTTCATAATTCTGGAGATGAAAATTCATAATTTTCTTAAGTCTAATGAAGGAATTGCGAGCACACAATTCTTTTAATGAAGAAAGAATATAACATCCCAAAAATTTCAATGTGAATAATAAATTTATTATAATTTTAATAAATTAATATTTGAAATAACTTTTACGTGATTGTATAAAAATTAAATTTATTTAATTTTTGTTCTTTTTTCTAAATACATGATTAATAAAAATTAATTATTCTTTTATGAAAAATATTGATTTCAAAACGTATTAAAAATTACTAATTATTTTAAAAAAATACGTGTTTCGTTAAAATTGTTTTTGAAATGATGTTTTATTTTGATAAGTTCCAAGTGTTGTATATAAATGTTAAAAAATTATATTTTAAGAAATAATATTTTTTAATGTATTGTGATGATAATTACTATTTTAAAGGTGATATATATATATAAATATAAATATATATATATATATATGAAATAATAAAAAACACGTGTTTTATTAAAATCTATTTAATAAAATTTATAAGAAATGATTACAAGAATACTGTTATTTTGGAATTATCAATTTGTTTTGCTGGAAAATAAATAATTACTATCTATTAATTTTTTAATGAACATATATGAAATAAATAAAATTATTATAAATATGTAAGTATTATTATTATTTTAAGACATCTAAGTTATGTTATAAAAATGACAAATATTAAATATTGAAAGGAGAGAAGTTGGAGAAAATGAATTAAGGGTTTTGGTGTTTGGGAGTCTACAAGAAGAAGATCTCATCTTCAGAGTAATCGATCCGTGTTAGCGGTATGGAGCAGAGTCGAACGTGGTACTATGGATGAATCTCGAGAACAAATCGTGCTAGTCCAAGGAGTTATAGAGTCTGATTGCCTTCAAGAATGAGTTAGTGGCCACCAACTAGAGTCTCTAACCTGATCTGAGTAGCGACGGGGTTTCAAGCTACCGACAAGGAGTCCAAGTGAGGTTGGTTGCTGATGGACCCGGCGACGTCAATCACTTTTCGTGTGCTGTTAGGGTTCGACCATAGTAAGGTGTGGGCCGGTTCTTTGTCTCATTACAGTTGAGGTTCTTTGTCTCATTACAGTTGATTCCAAATCAGTTCGAGGTAGGCTTTTTTGTTTCTAAGTACCATTTTCCTTTGCAGTAACCGCATTTGGTGACTATTTTGTGGTGTTATTGTTTAGCTCGTTATATATATCTGTGTCACTATATAAATAATAGATATTAAGGCTATAAGATCCTTATATCAGTGTCCAAATGGAATTGGTGAACCCAATTCCAGTCCGGAGAAGTTGTGTTATTGTCTAAAGCAATAGATGATATTCTTCGTATCTACAAATCATGCAAGGGATGTTTTTTTAGAACTCTATTTATTTTAAAAAATTATTATTTCTATGTGTGATTTTGAAACCATTACTCCACATATATATATATATATATATACATATTTCAAGTTCACGAAACATGTAAGGTGTGGGCCGATTCTTTGTCTCATTACAGTTGATTCCAAATCAGTTCGAGGTAGGCTTTTTTGTTTCTAAGTACCATTTTCCTTTGCAGTAACCGCATTAATTTTATTTTTTATGTTTTTATCTAAATTATGTTTAGATAATCATGTGGAAGGGATGTGTATTTAATTATCAATATTATGTTTTAATTGAATTTTCCTCAATTCAATTTGCGTCTTCCATTATAGTTTAATTTACGAATCATAATATATATATATTAAGTATTTATTTTTTAATTATATGATCAATTTTTTTTATATTTATGTATTAATTTAGAATGAAGTTAATATTTTAAAAAAATCTAATGATTTTACGTTCTATAAACTTTTATTTTATGAACAACGATTTATATTCACGATTATGGATGAGAATGTTTTTATATTCCCGAAATATTACTATCACCTAATCAGTTGAGTTTTTTATTCCAAAATTATTCTTTTATGCACAATTTGGTGAAAACTATATGTAAAAGAATAATGATAATAATATTATTGTATCATCTTCTAAATATTACTATATGTGCATGTTTAATTTCTAAAATAGTGCACATAGAAAATTAAGAATTGACTTCCCATTTGCATATAGTCATGGCGATGTGTAATGTATAACATCGAAATTCATTCTAATAAATTAATGATTTCAATTTAAACGTTGAGGCTTCTAAAATTATTATGGCCTAGGATTTCACCATGTTTAAAAATGTTTTATTTAAAATGTTTCTTTTATAATTTTATGTGGAAGGTTATGATTATATGTCAATGTGATTAAAAGACTACAAATTTCTATGTGTGAATAAATTATGAATTTTGGTCATGCATACAATCAATTAAGCATATGAGTTTTAATATTTTGTTCAAGGATGATTTTTTGGAAAATAAATGTTATCATTTTAAATATTTCATGAGTTAAAAATGAAAGTATTAATATATGGCTGTTATTTCTTTTTAACAGTCCTTGAAAGGGCTCATGTCATGATTTTTGTTGTACTGAATCTGGCAATTGATTTCCCAAGATAATTTACATTTATAGTAAAATTACATATGTGTAATGAAATCATAAATTATTTTTTCAAAAAATTCACACTTAGACAAAGTAAACATTATAGGGAGTGAGGAGTTAACCTGCCCCTTAGGAAAGTGGGCAGACCCAGAATTCCTTCTATGTTTCAAGTGTCCACCTGGGTTTGTTTTTAAGAGCTTGGATAATGTTTTACAAAAGTCACTGGATTATTTTTAAATCATTTTCCAAGTATAATAATATTTTATAAAGAAATTTTTGAAAGTTATATTTCAATGGTGATTTAGAATACCCCTTGATCAGAAAATTTATACCCACCCCTTCTTTTAAATTATTTTTTCGCGGGTTTAGTAGTGTTTTCTGAAGGCATTAATACTCGTTAAGGAGTTACCACACATGACATATTTTTGATTTGTTTTATTTTATTTTTTATAGTTTTGTTATGTTATAAATCATGTATCTAATTCCCTAGAACCTAGATTAGTAAATGTTCATGGTATGTAATAAATGATGTGTATATGTTAAGTATCTACTACAAAAAACAAAACAAAATTTTCATGCGCTAAACCTAGAATCGTTGGTTCATGTCGTTATAGTTACATTCCCTGCAACTTAATAAATTTTCTTCCTCATAATTTAAACTTTAGCTCTGTAATCAAGGGTTTGAAATTGGGAAATACTATTGTTGAAAAATGAACATCACAAAATAGTTAGAAAAATATTCTCTTAATAAGTGATAAAAGGAAGTATGATGGTCTGTTTTTTCATGTATAAGAACATTTGTGGGAAATAAAAACATGGACATGGAAGAAAATGATAGATAATTATAGAGTGATATAGGTCATTGTTCATAAGAAAGTGAATGATCAATTGAATGTCAGGGACTACAAAACAAAAAATGTGATTATATAAAATATCATCTGATTTTGAATATATAATGGTCACATGATATCATTTTTTATTCAATATACATTTCCAAAGATGAGGAATTCATTTATTTTCTATAATTATAAGGAAATATACATTTATGATACATTTATATTAAACATGCACAATTCTATCCTTCATTTGTGCTTCGATCAATTTCCAATTCACCACTTACTCCATGAAATGAATATCTCAAATAATATTTTCATGCCCAAAACACTAAAATTCACTTTTAATGGATAATAAAATACATGATATAAAAATTATTCATTCCACAAATATCATGTAATTATTACGACAAAATGGCTAGCATAGGTTTTATAATATGCATGAATCTCCATATGTTGAAGTAATACATTAATATCTAAAAACTATACTAATTTTCATATTAAACCATTTCAAAAATATATAACCTTATAGACCTTCAAAAATATTAGGATTCATAAATTTTGCAATAGGGTCACTAAATTTTAAAAATGAACTTATCAATATTAAATTCCAAGGTAATTAGTATTATCAAATTTAAATTATCAATATCAACCATCTCATTATCCCAACATCATTTTCTAAACATTAGGAATATATTAAGGATTATACTTCCCTAAATAATATGTTTTTAATGAAGTTAATCATTCCATTGTATCATTTGTCTTAGTCATCAGTATCATTCAATATATGGTTTCTAATCCCTAATGAATGACTAATATAGTAAAATTAATATAAATTTTGAGAATATCATTAATAAAATAAAATTACAATATATTCTATGGATAGAAATACACATGAATAGTAATAATTCCAATTCATCTATTTTAATAGAATATGATTGACCTTTACACCTCAGCTTCATTTGAGGTATTTTCTATTGACTCTTTATGCATTCATTTTCATATTTCCCTATATCCTTACTATGGATGTATTAAACAATGGATAAATTTGTATCTTCCTTGTGATTAATAGAACGGTTTCCTTTCTCTCCACACATGTAACAAACACCTTTTCATTTAAATCATGTACCAAGGGGTTTCCTTCCACAAGTATCACAAGTTGGAAAACCCTCTTTTCCCTTCATCTCCTTATGAATTTTTTCACTTATATCATTTTTTATACTACTTCCATTCTAAACCACATGTGTTAGAGAATTATTTCTCTATCTTCATTGTACATGATAATATGTCCTCATATGATGATAATTTTTAGGATACTAATCCCCTTAATAGAATTTTCTTAAAGCCATCAATGAATTGGGCAATATTTCTATTTGGATTACAAATGTAGTTCTTAGCATGCATCGATAAACATATAATGTTTTCTTCATATATATAATCATTTTCTTCTTCTTTCTATGTTACAATCAATATCTATCTATCCTATCCTCTCATTGATGATGAGAAAAATATTTTTATAAGAATATTACCATAAAATCATTACACTCCGTACATTCTATTTCTTACTGATCCATTACTGTTTTGAATCAATGATAACCATTGATTAGAATATTATGAGGGATGATAAACATCCATGACAATATTCTACCATTCACTACTTCCTAGAGTGAGAAATAACTTCTATAAAGAAAATATCCATTTCTTAGCTAAAAATGGATTTCTCGTCTAATTAGAGGATGAATGCTATTGAAGAATGAAGTGGTCTAGAATTATTACGTCGTGTGGTAGATCAGAAAGCTTCACCATAAAGTAAATGTTATTACTCATAACTAGATCCAGTATCCAAAATATTGTTATAATTTTTTCAATTCCATCTATAACTCCATCAGAAACTTCATTATCTTTCCCAGGATATAAATCCTGATATGGAGCATGTGTATTGATATGTTTCCATTTTCATCTATTAGGCTCCATTTCTAAATAATGACATAAAATAGATTATACCATAACACCGTCTGACATAATGTACAATCCCAGAACTAGTGAAACACATAATATTAATCGAAAAAATTATGCTTATCTAATATCATAGTAATAAAAATGATTTCTTTGGTAAAATCTATGATTTCAAATCCTTCACAATGGTTTGTCAAGAAAATGAGAATTTCTCTAAGAATATCCCCTAATATTAACAAACTAGGAGTGCACTGAGGCCAATTTTTTGTAGACTAAGTGACAATCGGGTCAAGCCCAATGCGCCCTTCTTAAACAACATCCACTTGTATTATCTAGACAAGGATTAATTTCATGAAAAACCCACAAAATATCATCTTTACCAAAACTTTATGATTTTTTTCTATAGTTATCATTAATGTCTATAATATGGGTTATGTTCCCTAAACTATTTTCCCAAAAAATGTGTTCCCAATATCTCTACTAAACTACCTATGATACCAAATGTAGTGAACCCGACCATTGTAGCCTAGAGTTAGTGTCTTTTTTTAAGTTGCATAAGATACATTTAATCACATCCTGGAGGACCAAATAGTTTAATAGTCTTGGTAAACTACAAACCTACATGAAATTAACATTACATTTTACAGTATAAAACACATAAATAATTCTAATTTAGAATTCCATTATTCATCTTAATGTATCCCTACATATCAATCACAAAATACATCCCACAATCCTAGGTAATATAAAACATAAGAAATGAGTCAACTCAAATGCTGAGTAAGGGTAAAAGTGCAATATATGCAATGAATAAATAAGGAATAATCAATATGACAAAGCAAATATCTAAAACACATGCCATCTAATAGTTAACCTGAGAATTCTATTATAGAATTAAAAGTTGATCAAATAATGACAAATGAATAATCACATGATCTAGAAATTAGATTGTGTATATTCAAACAAATTGAATAATCACATGGAATATCAATAAATGAATTCATAATGATGGAATGCATAATGATGGACATCTAAAAAATAACATCAAGAATTTTTCAAAGACATATACCCCAAAGGACTGTTCCAAGACATCTAATACTTTCATGGATTTTACTAATACATCTAATAACACCATGTATTGTGTAAAGACATCTTTATGAAATTGTAAAGCCTTGACCAAAACCATATCCAGTTTGTCTCATGAGACATACTGATACATTGATGGGCTATAGCAAGCCCACCCTTCAGATACAATGTAGAATTCATTACTCATATGAAGGGTGAAACATGATCATCATAAACATTTGTATCCAAAAACTAACCTACAAGATGTTAATTCTTACCCCAATCAAAAAACATAATCAGAAACTATTCAATGTAAAATGGTAAATGGTAATATAAAAGGACATCCTCAATTAAACTGATCATAAATCATCCAATGTAAAAAAATAAGGATCATTTCAATACAACATATCCCCAGTGGATCATAATTACACCAATGGGTTGATGTCATTGATGTATTGAAATACAAAAAAAGTCACCAAAAACAATATCGGAAAAATATGTTTATCATTTTTAAAATCACCTTTTAAAAATAAAAGTTCAAAAAACATTTTCAAAAAACCTTTCAAATAAAATAACCTTTTGAACCTTATTGGGAAATCGTTAGAACATTGAGTGGTCATGATGAAAGGAAATTTCATATATGTTGAGTACATCAAAAAAATATTTCTTTCATATTTTTAGTAAAATCCAAACATGTATTGATTGAAAATTAAATGAATATTACATTTAAAACACTTTGTAAAAAGTTATAATGGGTAAAAAAGTAAAAAAAATCTTTTCAAAATGGTTAAAAATATTTTTAAAACATTTTAACAAAACATGGATTTTTTTGAAAATGAATTTCTGACCAATGAAAGAAATAGTCATATTTTCTTAAAAACATTTTATCAATCATATTATGTATAAAAGGGTATAAAAATGGAACTATTACTTGAAAATATTCACAAATAACCATAATATAATAAAATATATTTATTTTAAGATTGAAATATCAAATAATTATCCTAAGGGGAACTTAAATAAAAACATTTCTAAATAATGATTAGATTGTGAAATAATCCCTTACCACCTTGGTAACACTTTAATCAAAATCCCCATAAAAGAAATAACAGAAAATGAAAAAAATATACCATTAATAAAAATGAATTTGTGATATAACATTAAAAATGGTAATATATACACCACACAAAATAAATAAGTGGTGAATATAGCGGATGTCTCACTGAAGTAAAAGTGAGATGATAAACCATTACTTTGTGTTTGACTCACCAGTTACATTATTTATATTCTAGAATAATAAAATATATTAATTTTGTAATAACCTTTTGAAGTTTATTATTCTTTTTATTTTCTTTATTACAATGTGATATATGACAAATTAATCAATTATGTGTATGTCATATGTTACGACAATATTTGACTTATGTTTTATAAATGCATTTGGTATGTTGACTATGGTAAAATAGAGAATTATTTAAATATATCCAAAATAATAATATTGATATAATTAACATATTTATGAATTAAATATACTATTAAAAAACAATTAATGATTATTATGAAAAATGAACTACATTATAGTCACAAAGATGGTAGGTTGTACATATACATGAGTAATATTTCCATTTATCAATGATTAGTACAGAAAGAATTATAGAAATATTTTACAATTACATAATGATAATAATATCTTATATAAAATATGAATTATTTAAATATACTTATATATCATCCATTATGTGTTTTCATTAAAAGAGAGCCACATCGCTTTGTAAATGCAGTAGTTTGCATGTTCACGAACAATGTTATCATTTTTCAGTGTAGAAAGAAAATAATATATTATTTTTTTGGAATAATAAATATTTAATTAATATCATAATTATTTCATTTAAATTATACATATTCATAATGATTATCTTTATTACCTTCCATGTAATGTGTCTATGAAACACGAACCACATCGCTTCGTGAGGCGGTTGTCCATTGTACACATGAGTGATGTTATTCTATCTCATACATAATAGAAAGTGAAAAATGGTATATTAGATATCATGAATATAGATGTATAAATATTTCATATATATTATATATATCATTTAGATCTTTCATCGTAACCAACTGTGAGAGGTGGTAATGTAAAAACGATTGACATTTGTTCGTGAGACAGTAGTCCATTGTACACACGAATGATGATTTCGTAACCCATTATGATGGATTTTTAGATGGTTTTAGTTCATACCCTTAATATAAAAACACCTAAGTATATATAATATACTATTATTATTATATCAGAATGGTTTAATATTATTTTAATGAGTTTTAGAAAGAAATAAAATAAAAATTAATGTTGAAGAACATTAGATCTTCTTCGGGTAAACACATTAGGTTTCCATCAAAACCATTATTAGGTTGGATTTAAGCACAAAATATGGATTCTAGGATTAAATGAGGGATTTTATGAAGCAGTTTGGATATGTCTTGGATGATAAAAATTCAGGTGATGGTGTGAACAAGAGTGGAGATGAAGCATCCTTTTATAAGTGAGGTGAGTGTCACACTTATAATATTTGGAAAGAAAAAGTTGTAACCACAATTTTCAATTTTCAAAAGGGTAAAAAATTTAGTATTATAGAGGATTTTACATGATATGGTAGAAATATGTCCACATGATATATTTTATATATGTTTTGATTTCAATTTTATCCTTGTAATCTATTTACACCCCCCGGTGCGTTAAATCCATTTCTTCCTTAACCATGGAAATTATTTTTGACCTTTTCACTAATAATTTTTGTAAGAAATTATCTTGAACATGTTAGAAAATATAAATTATTTATATTCCAGATATGGAATCAATATTTCCAAATTCCATTCATATAAGTGGAAACTTTTAATTAAAAAATAATCCCATAGATGTGGCGAGAAAGCAGGTTTTCAAAGAGAAAATTTTCAAATGTGTATAATGTTTTTATATCATGATTTTATTTGAAAAATATTTCAATGAGATAAATTTAATTAATATATATATAATTAAAATAAATTTACTTAAAAACAAATTCAAAATATAATTTATATTTTTAAATCATCTAAAAAAATTAGTTTTAAATTAAAATTCAGTATTTTTTACTATTCCTCCAATAATGAATCATTTCTAAAAAATACTAAAAAGTCCCTGTAATTTAATTTTTATAAATTTTCTTAAATAATTTATGTTTATTTTGTAAAATAAATTTTCTAAGTGTGGTAAAAAAATTAATACTAAATTATGGGTGCAATACGTGACTAAACCATATTTAGAAGAAATTCACTTTTTCTGCAAAAAAATATTTTATTTGATATGATTCATATTTTATTTAAAATAAATTGGTAACCATAACTTAAATAATTTATTTATTATTATTCATACACTCCAACTTATTGTCTAGGTTATATTGATATAATATATTATGGTTCATTTTGACTTTATATTTCGTGTTCGGAAAGTGATCGAAGAGGTTTAATTTCATTAAAATGAAATATTTTAAAAAGTCTAGGGTGTTATCTATTCTTATAAGAATGGTTTTTTGTGTCATAATATCTATAAAATAAAATTTTATTCTTTTAAAATCATAGTGTGTTAAATTCAACATACCTTATATAAATTTAATACTCACAATTTAAATTTTATCTCAGTAATAAAGTGTTTGACATTTCGAAATCCCATTGTTTAAAAACCCACATCGTAAAAGGGTTAAAAACCATTTTGTTAATAAGAGAGGAAAATAAGTATGAAGTTAATAAGAAATAACATGAAACTAGGTTTCTAGGAGGGTGAACATGTGTGGGAAATGAAAATAGAAACATGGAATAAAAGTGTAAATAATTATAGAGTGATAGAAGTTATTAATCATAAAAAAGTAAATGATCAATGGAAATATAAGAACTCAAAACCAAAAAATATGTGATGATTTAAAATAAAATCAGATTCATCATATTTTAAGGTAATATTATTACTTTTTTAAATATCCTTTTCAAAAATTTGAGGAACTATTTTATAGTCTAAGATTATTAAGAAATAAGCATACTTGATATAAATCTATTTTATAAGTACAATTTCATCCTTTGGTTGTTCTTCGATCAATTTAAAATTCACCACCTGACCTAATAAATGAATATCCTAAAATTATTTTTTATTCATAAATAAAAAAATTCACTTTTAATGGATCATAATATCCAAAATAGAATAATAATTCATTCCATAAATCTAATGTTATAATTATAAAAAAATGGTTAGCATTGGTTTTCCAATATACATGAATCTCAATATAGTGAAGTTATACATTAATATAAAAAACTAATACCAATGATAAATATAAACCATTTTGTAAATAGTTATACTTATACACCATCAAAAATATTATGATACATAATTTTAGACAGAAGGTCACTGAATATTCAAAATGTACTAATCATTAATTGGTTACAACATAGTAAGTAAAATACTATTTACATGGTCCATATAAATCATCTCACAATCCAAACATCATTATCTCAAAATTTGTAGCATATAAATGGTTACCTTTCCCGAAATAATATATATTCCATGTAGTTAAATTTTCCACAATTTTTTTAGTAGTCATCAGTACTTTTAAACATACACTTTTAAATCAGTAATGGAAAATTATTGTAGTAAAATCATTCTATGTTTTTATAATTTCATTAATAAAACAATTTCACATCATATTTCATGTATCCAAATACACATTCACAATAATCATTCCACATCTTCAATAGTAATAGCATAATCTTAAAATTTACCCCTTTGTTTATTTTGAGGTATTTTTCCCTGATGCTTGGAGAATTAATTTATATAGTTACCCATCTCATATAGTGGAATCATTTAAGGTTAGAAACATTTTTCCCTTTCAATTATAATAATAGTGGAACTTCTCCCCACACATGTAAAAAACTCATTTTCCTTTTAATCATGTACAAAGGTGTTTCCTTCCACAATTTCAAATGTTGGAAAAAACTTATTTTCTATTATCCCCCATATCTGTTTCATTCTCTATAAGACTATTATTTTCTTTTTTCCCTTTGAAGATAAAATACTTTGAGAGACATTTTCTTTCTTGATAGCACATTATACTATGTATTCCTATGAAGAGAATGTTTTGTATACTATTTCTATTCAGAGGAGTGGATTAATAACATCAAATAAATGGAAAATATGCATCTTTGGATTATTTATGTAGTCCACAATAGGCCTTACTAACCTTGTAAATATGGATTTATACATAGAAAAATTTTCCTCTTCTTATACTCAATATTTTTCTTTCCATATTGACTCATTTCTAAGGAGGAAAATATTTTTTCATTAAGATTAATTTGAAATTATTAAACTCTATTATTTCTCTAAACTCCTCATCATTTTTATTTTGAATGAATGAAACCCATTAATCCTCACTCTCTAGAGAGATGAAAAACATCAATGAAAAATTTATCCATTACAATATTTCCCAGAATAATAAATATCATCTATAAAGAACATATCCAATTCTCATCTAAAAATGGATTTGAAGTCCAATTTATTGGTGCGGGTTGCTGATGAAGGAATCAATGTAACATTGTTACAATACATTATGGATGATTATTTTTCTCTATACAGGAATATTATTACTCATAGCCTGATTCAGCATCACCAATATAGTTTTAATTTTACTAGTTCCTACTACAACACCATATCCACCTTAATTATCCTTCCCAGGAGGGGAATCCCTATATAGATTAAATTCAATGGTATGTTTTTAATTCTTTCTCATTATATATATTTCATAAAAAAATTATATACACTAGAATATATCGAAACATTCTGAAACATATTGTGTAATCCCAAAACTAGTGAAACACATAATATAAATAAAATAATTCATGTATATAAAATATAAAATCCTTCATAGTGGTAAATAATATGTGATGTTTACTATAAATATCAACTGGGAGTGTCAAACCAAGTGTGTTTTTAGGGTATTTATCATAATCTTGGTAAAAATCGAGTTAAGATCAATGCACCCATTATGAAGTAATCACACCTAAGTAAATTTCTTCCATTACCATGTACAATTGAAGTATCTAAGGGTTGTAATTATTTGAAAACCCACAAAATCTCCTCCTTACCAAATCATTAGTATGTTCTTCTATACTTTTCTAGAATTTATATCATACGGTTTGGTTCCTTAATCTATGTTTTCCTAAATCTAGTTCTCAAGGATTCTTCTAAAAATTATTTTATACCAACATTAGAGACCCCAACCCTAGTAACCAAAATCCATTTTATACTTTATTATATTTTAATATTATACAAGAAATCACATCTTGAAGGACGTAAAATTTTAGTAATCTTGGTAAACTAGATACATACTAGAAATAAAATTTTTATTTTAAAACATAAAATACAAAAAATAATTTTATTCTGTAATTCTATTATTCATCTTATTGTATCCCTATATATTAATCACAACATACTTTTATGCATCTTAGTGGAAATATAACATAATAATGGGGTGGTCTTGGAAGCTCATTATGCATACAATGGAAGCTATGAAGAAAGAATTAATAATAAATATGGAATGGTAAACAGCTGAAACACATTCCGTTTAATAAATAACTTGATCATAATATTATATGAATAAAATATTTCCAAATAATTCCAAAAAAATTATAAAATAATATTTAAACTTATCCATGGATATTCTAACTAATTTATTAATCACATTGGATATCAATAAATGAATTCATAAGGATGAAATGAATAATGATGGAAAACTATAATATACCTTCACATTTTTTTCCAAGACATCTAATACAATCGATGATGGTGTGAAGTCATATAATAATGTCAATGATTTTTCCAAGACATCTAATATCGTCAAGGGTTTTTCAAATATTTCTATATAAATAGGTAAAACCTTGGCTAAAACTGTATCTACTTTGTATCATGATACATACCATATTAATCAAGGTGTTATAGAAGGACCTTCCCATCACATACAAAGTCCAATTAATTCCTCATATGATAGGGGTGAATCATAATCAACATAAACATTTTATTGAAAAAATATGATATGAAATGTTAATACTTACCATAATCAGTAAACATAATCATAATCCATTAAGAGTAAAATGGTGAATTATAATAGGCTAGTTTGAGTTCAATTTTACTCTTAAAAAATCATCCAATGAAAAATAAGGATGTTACCAATAAAAAAAATACCTAGTGTATCATAGGTATATTAATGGGTTGATATTATTTATGAAAAGATATAGTAAAAAAGTTATTTAAAACATTTTGAGGAAAATATCCTATTTAGGTTAGAAATATCCTTTATAACTAAAAGATTACAGAACATTTTGAAAGTAAATTTCATTGAAAATTACCTTAACTACCTATAAATAATGATTTAAAACATTGATGGGTCATAGAGAATTGAAATTTCATTCTTTCTAAGTATGATATAACAGAGATTCCTTTCACACCTCGATAAAATTAAAATGATCATTTTAAAAAAACAAATAAATACTCTTTTCAAATGATTTTTTAAAATACAAAAAAATCGTTAAAAATATATTTAATAAATCAATTTGAAAATTTTAATAAATTCTTGAAGAATTTTTTAGAACAAAAATGGTTTTTTATGAAAATAGATATCTGAAAAAATAGAGAAATAATTTCATATTTTATTAAAATAGTTTTTTCAATTATTTTTAGTAAATATGAGTCGAAAAAAGTAATATTACAAGAAATTTTAATTAATAACCATACGAGAAAAATACTTATTTCAATATTTAAATTTAAATTAAATACCTTAATTATTACTTAGAAAACAATATGGAATAATTATGAGATAGTGAGATAAACCCTTACCACATTAGTAAAATTTGAATAATAAGCTTCATGAATGAAATAACATCAACTGAAACATTAAATACCATGAAGGTAAATTAATTCATGAAATAACATACAAAATTGGAATTATATATATCACACAAATGAAATTAGTTGGGAATATGACGTTTGTATCATGTAACTAAAAGTGATATGAGATACCCTTACCATGGAGGTGATAGGGTGTACCTACACATGAGTAACATTTACATTTTTCAATGATCATTATGGAAAGAATTAAAGTAATATTTTATCTTTTTAGAATGATAAAAATATCATATATAACATTTTTAATAATTAAATATAATTATATATATCATCCATTTTTTGTGGTTATGTAAATAGAGTCACATCAGTTCATGAAGGTGGTAGTCCACACATACACAAACAAAGATCTCATTTCTTAGTGTAATAAATAAAATCATATATTTTATTTTCAGAATGATAAATATGTCATTAATATAACTATTATTTCATTTATATCAGATATATTCATTAACATTAACCTTATTACTTTTCATGTGAAACATTAGTCGAAGGAGAATCTCATCGCTTTGCAAGGCGGTAGTTTGTCGTACACATGAGAGACATTATCATATACACTACATAATAGTATGTAAATAGGTATATATGATTTAATGAATCTGAAGGTATAATTATTTTTTAAATATCACATATAAAATTTATATAGGCAATGTTACCAAACCATGATATTTGTTAATTGAAAAATGAATAACATCAGTTCACAAGACATAAGTCCGTTGTACAAAACATTGATGATCTCATAACCCATTTGATGGAAGTGGAGATAGTTGTAGTCATGACCATAATAAAAAACAATAATTATATATAAGATAATGAGCTTATTATATCATATGTTTTAAATAAAAAATTATTGAAGTGCGTAAACAATATAATAAAAATGCTCATTGAATAACATTACATATTTTTTCGGGTAACCACTTAGGTTTTCACCAAAATCCTTCATAGGTTAGTTTTATAAACAAAATAATGATTATATAATGGGATGAAGAATGTTGGGAATTGATTATTTACAGTATTAGCTGAAAAAAAATGGTTTGAAGGTGTGTATAAGAGTAGAGAGGGGGTGACCATTAATTTTTGAGTTGAGCAGCACACCTTTATTTTTTGGAAACAAAAAGCTGCACCCACATTTATCACATTGAAAAATGGACCAAAATAAATTGTCATGACCCCCTCCCCACAAAGTGTACCCCTCCTGGGATGGAAATGTGATAAGGGAGATAATGACCCCTGAGTCCCACCTCCAGTAGGCCCCGGGTTGGTGACTAGCACTGAGGGTATAGTAAACACACAGATGGGAGGCATTACCCTCTAAGAGAACACATGCAGAAGAGAGAGATATGATAGATACCAACCAACTCCAACTCAGACTGAAATATAAAAGAAATCCCAAGTACAAATATGTAATTTCATACAACCTACTACAACTGAAAGGGGAAAAACTACAAATACCCAAAAGAAAGTAAAAACAATAACAACCACAAGCCCGAACAACTCCTGCAACCCCATACTAGTAGAATTCATATTGATCTACACCCTGATTCAAGTGACCTGAAAAATAGTTTATATATACATAGGGTGAGTATAATAGTATAATCAGTAGGATCATCCCCGAAGCCTCTTGTGAAAAAGTAAAGAAAGCATGCTAAAGCACAATGAACAACAAGTGAAACTAACTCATCACCTGAATAGGTATACTAAGTTCTCAGCCTCATCATGGATACTCTCAACAAGTAATGCATACAAGAGGATATAATATAATCAATAATATTAAGGGTACCCTGCTACTACTTCCCCACTTGTTTGCTGCTTTGCCCCAATGTCGCAAGTCTTAAGAATCTCTCTCCAAAAAGGATTGCCTGCAGACACCTGGGTGAAGCACCACAACATGCACCTCATGCAACAAGACCACCACATCTACACAAGCAAAGTAACCAGGTAGTTTCTGGGATCCACCACAACTCGCATAACGTGTATCATACGTCGGGTATTAAACCTCAAGCCATTATAACCCATTCACCAAGTAAGGATCCTCAAGCATCATAGCCTATACACGTTACACCTATAGTAGTCCAATGGAAACTATATCTAGAATATATGTGTGTGAATAACCAAAAACCATTACAGCCCTCTACACACATATATGGAGAAAACTAACCGCTGTTTCTACTAGCACAAGTAACTACCAAGATAAGAGAGCATGGCCAAATGGGGTATTCAACCATCCATCCTCACATCAGAATATTGGGGAAAACACCCCCTAGGGCTCAGAATCCCCAGGGTTTCAGTTTCCCTAACTGATAGGGTGGAGTAGCGTATAGAAACACAAAAAGTATAGAATATACTACATCTCACAACCACACTATGGGCATAACCTAGTATTGGAATCAACTACAGCTAACATCTCTTGGACTCCTGGCTGCCACTTCTAAGACTAGGTGTCCTATAAGCACACAACCATTTAAAGAGATTTATTACATTACTTCATTCCCTTTTTACCAGTTTCACATTACATTAATTAATTATTTAAACACTAATTAACCATTATCAATTTCCCCATTATATTTCATTATCATCACACCCAAAGTCCAATATCCATTTAAATTGTAACTTCACCATTACATCCCAGCAAGCTCCAACCCCATGGGTTAACATCATTTATTCAATTATTTACTTACAGCATCACTTTCCCATAATCCCAGGCATTCTAGAAAAACATTCTATGCTACTAAAAACAAGGGGCTCAACCTGGTGAGTAGATAAACTACCCGTCGAGTATTTGCTGCCTATAGAAAGAGCATATACCCATCCTCCCTTGAGAAGATAAACACAGAAATCACGTGGCAGACCCTGCGTGTCTTTTCCCCTTTTGGAAGAAGGGTAAGAAAAACCAGCTACCTTGATCAGTGGGGAAAGTAAAGTAGATAAACAACCAATAAGAAAAGAAAGAATCCAAACATTCACATCCAACTCATTTCATTATCCTCAGTGTCCTCCCCGAAACCCACATGCATAAACCTATGCATCTCGCCACTATAGGTGTCAAATGCTTCCACAACCAGTAGGCCTTTATGCCCCCACATATCACAACAACCATCCAGGATCACATCCCAACACAAGCAGCATGAAAAAAAACATCATATCAATTGGGATCTTGGCCCTTAAACAAGAAAGAGGGTAACTCAAAACCCTATAAGGAATTATCTTTTATCAAACAACCAGTTCTTTAATCCACCTTGGATTAACCGATTTAATATTCGTAGGTCCCAAATTTGAGAAGCCTAACTAGCAAGCTATCAAAAGTTATTAAACATGCTTACTACACCAATTTGATTAGAATCAAATTACAACAAGAAGAACCAGATTCATTTACATGCCTCTTTATCTTTAGCCAAACAATTTTCAATTAACTCTGGATTTACGTTCTTTACCAATTTCCATCAAGAACGAAAGTCTAAACAAAGCAAGCATAGAAATCACACTATCTATCAAAACAAGAGGAAATAACATATGATCGATATCAATTTATTTATCTGGTTCAAATATTTATTATTTCAATTCCATTGTGATCTAGTGGGATAAAACATGCTAGCTATACATTTTCACATAAAAGAAAAGAGAAGCAATGAATCTCCTACCTCAAATAGTTCTTGACAAGCCACACAACGGGTTACGATCTCCTCCCCCTGTGACAACTGTATCCATATGAGGATGCAGAGATACCACCACACTAGTCAAAACCCATGAAAATTACATTAGGAACAAGGAGATAACATTCCAAAAAAGAGTGAGGGGAAATAGAAAAACATGAACCCAAAAATAATGATGATAGAACATAGCTTATATCAGAGATCAATCGGCACAGCTTGGTTGCACCAAAAACAGAGGGGAACTGGTCCAAGGATTAAGGTTCGATCACACCACTCCTAAGGGAATAAGGAAAGGATCGAGCATCTCGCACTAGGGAATAAGAATGTAGAACAAGGGAGGAAGATATATCATCCCTTTAGAAGATTTAACAGAGCAGTGGTTTAAGATACAATGGATTTTCCATTAAAAGAGGATCGCATTAAACCACATGGTTTGACTATGTAAAAAAAACACCCCAAGCCTTAGGAGAAATTAATACAGGAGTTTTGACCTTTGAATCAGCCTTAGAGTCCTTAAAATGAGGCTTTAAATGCATTTTACATCAAAGGAAATGACAAAGGGGAGAAACTGTAGGAAGTTGGAAACACTGTTCACGAACTCAAAATTTGGAAAAGGAAATAGAGGATACCGATAGACCTCACCATTCTAGAAACACTATTCATGAACTCAAAATTTGGCAAAGGAAATAGAGGTTACCGATGAAACCTCACAGTTTTGGAAACACTGTTCATGTACTCAAAATTTGGAAAAGGAAAGAGGTCACCATTGGAACCTCACCATTGGAACCTCACCATTGCATTGTTCACATAAGTTGACCGATGACACTATTCACATAAGGTCACCGATTTCACTGTTCATATAAGGTCATCGTTGCACTATTCACATAAGATTACCGATGACACTGTTCACATAAGGTTACTAATGACACTGTTCACATAAGGTAATGGTTTCACTGTTCAGATAAGGTTACCGATGAAACTATTTACCTAAGGCTACCGATGCACTGTTCACCTAAGGTTATCGTTGTACTATTCACAAAAGGCTACTAAGGCAACTATTCACTGATGGAACTGTTCACAAAATTAGAAATTTGGAAAAGTGTTGGGGATATATCCCCTTGACCTCCTGTAACACCTCAAACACTAGATTTTAGTAAAGGAATGGAACTGAGAGGTCCAAGCCACTACATCAGATACCTCTCAAAACATTATCATCCTCGAGAATTCAATACCAACTTAAAGGAAATAGAAAAGAGGTCTGAACAACCACCCATAGAGATACCTCTCAAAAGAGAGCAAGCCACAAGAAGAACCAAAGAAAAAAATCTCATAAACACGAAATTTTTATAACCACAAAGGGGAAATTGTTACATGAAAAGAGTTAAACATAAAACAACTCTGGGTACTGATCACGTATCTGTGACTCATGTTCCCAGGTACTCTCTTTCATGCCACGGTGTCGCCAAAAGACACGAACCAAGGGGATAAAACACCCACGCAACACCTTCCCTTTGCGGTCTTAGATCTCCATAGGTCACTCCTCAAAGGTCGCATCACCATCAACATCAATATCTCCCCAATCTATGACGTGAGAGTAATCATGAAGATAATGACAGAGCTGTGATACATGAAAAACATCATGTATCCCGATCATCTGCGGGGGAAGTGATACTCGATACACGATAGATCCAACACAAGCTAACACCTCTAAAGGCCCAAAAAATCGAGGAGAAAGATTAATCCCACTACCAAACCTTCGCTGCCCATGACAGGGAGTCACCTTTAGAAACATGTGGTCCCCAACAACAAAATCTAAGGGTCTCCTCCTTTGATCGACATATGATTTCTGACGATCCTGCGCTGTCTTCATCCTCTCACGAATCACCTGAACCATCTCTTTTGTATTCTGCACTAGTTCCAGTCAGAGAATTGATGACTCTCCGACACCAGTCCAGCATAATAGAGAACGACATAGCCAGCCATACAATCCTTCAAACAACTCTATACCGATGGTGGAGTGAAAACTATTATTGGAAGAAAACTTTACAAAGGGTAAGTGCCTCATCCACAAACCTCCAAAATTCTGGACACAAGAGCATAACATGTCTTTAAGAGTCTGGATGGTTCGCTCTGTCTAACCGTCCATTTTAGGATGAAAAGTAGTGCTAAGGCATAGCTGAGAACCAAAAGCATGCTTGAGACATCTCCACACCCTAGAGGTAAAATGAGGATCTAAATCAGAAATGATTGTCCTTGGGAATTCATGATGTCTCAAAAACTCCTCCAGATACTTCCTCAATAAAACTTCCACTGAGATTAACTCCTCGATTGCTATGAAGTGGGATGATTTTGTTAAATGGTCCACTACCACCCAAATAACATCATGTCCTCCCAGAGTTCGAGGTAAACCAGTAACAAAGTCCATTGAGATGTCCTCCCACTTCCAATGAGGAATATCTAATGGCTGGAGCAGACCACTAGAAACACGATGTTCGACCTTCACCTTATGGAAGACCAAACATAGAGACACAAACTCTGCAACTGCACACTTCAGCCTAGGACACCAAAACTAGATCCTCAAGGCTCGGTACATCTTTTTTATTCCAAGATACACCACTAAAGGAGAAATATGGAACTCTCTAAGAACCATCTTTAGGATCGTCAAAGGAACAAATATCATTCCATGATACAACACTCGATGTTTTTCATCCTCAGACCAACCATCAGGGGCCTCACCACAAACAACTCGGTCTCTCCAGACCTCCACCTCTAGATCCCCTAACTGGGACTCTTCCACCAGCTGCACCAGAGATGACTTCACCTTCATCTGAAAAAGACAACCTCTACCCCCAACTTCTCCCATATCAAGATGTAATGCTGACAGTTCTTCCATTACTCTCCAAGAATCACTAGATTCATGCACTGCATCACCATGTGACTTCCTGCTCAGTGCATCAGCTACAACATTCCCCTTTCTAGGTGTATATGATATTTTGAAGTCGTATTCCTGTAATAACTCCATCCACTAACGCTGTTGTAAGTTCAAGTCACGCTGGGAGAAAACATACCTTAGTATCTTATGATCGGTGAAAACCACAAAGCGATTTCCAATGAGGTAATGTCTTCACAACTTCAGGTCAAAAACCACGGTTGCCAACTCAAGATCATGGGTGATGTATTTATGTTCATGAGGACGCAACTACTGAGACCCATAAGAAATAACTGATCTTTGTTGCATTAGAACACAGTCTGACCCCAGATGCGAAGCATCACAAAAAACATCAAATTAAACTCCCTCAACTGGAAGACAGAGAACTAGAGCACTTACTAACTTCTATTTTAGATACTCAAAAGCTGCCTAACACTGATCAGTCCATATGAACGCCTGATCCTTCCTGGTAAAAGCTGTTAGAGGAGTTTCAACTCGATAGAAATTTTCCATAAACCACCTGTAGTAGCCTGTGAGACCAAGGAAACTTTTCACCTCTGACACTGTCTTGGGGGATGCGCAAGACACGACTACTTCTATCTTCAATGTATCCAAAACTACTCCCTGTTGGGACTCAACATGCCCTAAAAAACAGACTTCTCAATCCCACAACTCACAGTTCAACAGCTTCCCAAACAGTTGATGTTGACAAATAAATCCCAAAATGGCATGTAGATGCTTCACATGCTCCTCCTCAGACGTGGAGTACACAAGGATGCCGTTGATGAAAACCACCATGAACTTGTCCAGGAACTCACAGAACATAGTGTTCATCAATCTCATGAACACAACTGGAGCATTCATCACACATACTGACATTACAACGAACTCATAATTCCCATGACGATAATAGAAAGCAGTCGTTGGGATATCCTCATCCTTCACGCGCATCTGATGATATCCTAACCACAATTCGATCTTTGAGAACTAACTTTCACCCTTAAAATGATTGAATAAATCATCAATACATAGAGGAGGATAGAGATTCTTCACTATCACTTTGTTTAAGTGACGATAATTGACACACAACCGCAAACTACCGTCATCCTTATTCATGAAAAAAATTGGTGTACCCCACGGTGACACACTAGGCCAAACAAAACCACACTTTAATAGACCATCAAGCTGTATATGTATCTATTGTAACTCATAAAGGGAAATCCTATATAGGGACATAGAGATAGGAGATGCTTCTGATTGTAGCTCGATCCCAAACTCGATCTCTCATCGAGGGGGTAATGCTACAACCTCTTCTGGAAAGACATCAGGGTACTCTTCTATGACCCTAGGAAACGAAAACTGCTAAACTTGTGAAGAACTCAGCATCCGATCATCCATCATGGATGATAAGGACAAAACATGCCTCTGACCCATCCGAGGGTCTTGCTCGCCAATGAACACCACAGGATCTCCATCCGCATTGAAGAACACAACCTGCCTCTTGAATAAATCCATGATATCCTGCACCGAATACAACCAATCTATGCTAAGGATGACATCATATGGATGTATTCGTAAACATAGGAAATCTCCCCAAGAGAGGTGCTTCCCCAACACTAGCTCACAGTCTCTACATACTTCAAACAAGTAAGATCAACCTCCAACTGGCGTAATCAATGCCAAGGGCACTAGAAGCCTCTCTACCTCAATTCCCAATGCATGGAAAAGGTTAGGTGATATGAAGGAGTGTGTCACTTCTGAATTAAATAAGTCATACACCATGGTAGAAAACAAGAAAAGGGTACCTTGAATAACGTATGGATCACCTGGTTATGGAAACGCTAAAGCATGAAGCTGACCACGACCTCCTCCATGGCCTCTATGATCCTGATGATGACCACCACCATGGCCACGCTCTTCTCTCTCAAGAAAGGGAGCATGATGGGGCTATCCTATGCCTGCCTCATCTACCCTCTACTGACTTAAAGCTGGTGCAACCTACTGCTACTGCCTTGGCTGGAACTGCCTCAACGGAGGAACCTAGAGCGAAAAACTTGGCACACAATGACTGCTCTAAAAGTTTGGGCACTCTCACTGTTGATGACCTCGAACACCAAAAGAAAAACAAGCGCCTGATCCCTTAGCATAGTCCAGAGATCCGCTGCCTCCAGAGAAACAAGATGTAGAGGGATGTGACCTACCCCCGGCTGAACGTAAACTCTTCTGCCCTGAAAACTGAGAACCCCAGACCACAGCTCTGCTTCGTGAGGAATCATGAAGAATCCCCTCATGTGATGATCAAGTTATGGCCAAATTCCTCTCGATGACTTCTTCCCTCACCAACACCTCAAGATATGTCTTAAGCATAAATGGGGTTACGTAGCACTGGATCTTTGGATGAAAAGCCTCCTCAAAATTCCTTAACCTAGCCTCCTCATCTGGAAATAGGTCCGAAGCATATCGTAAAAGGTTCTTGAAATGGATTCGAACTCTCTCACACTGGAACTCCCCTGTCAAAGGGTAAGAAGCTTATGGAGACTGGACGACTTCACGATCGAGGAAAGAAACTTGACTCTAAACTTGTCTCAGAACTCCTCCCATGAGATCGATGACTCCTTGCGATCCCTGAGGAATAAGAACCACCACTGCCTCACTTCTCTACAAAACATCGTTACAACCAAGGACACCCAATGCTCTTTCCAAGCACATATCGAACTGAAGCCTATATCAACCTCCTCCAACTAGTCTTCGGTGACTGCATCTAAAACGGAGCCCTCATACTTCTACAAATTCTGGCACTGAAACTCTCTGAGTGTCCTCTTCCAAGTGTCGTCATCGTCAACCTCTACCCGGCGGCGATCTGCTGGCACAACCTGCTGGACGTCTTTTATGAGATCCTAATGAGGACGTCGACCTAAAGCCATAGCTGCAAAATATCAAATAGTTAGAGATCCTAAACCTGTAATATGGAAGAATCGTCATTAATTAATTAATTTTTTTATTTTATTAATTTTAGGTTAACCTATCCCAAGGTCTACCCATTAAAACACATACAAAAAGAAGAATGATGCATGATCCTTTCCTAGGTCTCTACACTGCAACTAGTATCACCTCATTTAGTATCCATTGAAAACTTAAAGGTCCATACATCATATCATAGGGGGCCCTAAATGCCTATGTCTCAAACGGTCTCTAGTGTTTACATCACTTTCTAAACTTTACTGACACTGTTTTCCTACCTACCCATGAAAAATCACATGTTCCTAACTCCAAACTCCATCCTATCCCCCAACTTGACCTCTGATACCACTCTGTTATGACCCCTACCCATAAAGTGTACCCCTCCTAGGCTGACAATGTGAGAAGGGAGATAATGAACCCCAAGTCCTGCCTCCAGTAGGCCTCGGGTTGGAAACTAGCACCGAGGGTATAGTAAACACACATATGGAAGGCATTACCCTATAAGAGAACATATGCGGAAGAGAGAGATAAGATAGACACCAACCAACTCCAACTCAGACTGAAATATAAATGAAATCCCAAGTACAAATATGTAATGTCATGAAACCTACTACAACTAAAATGGGAAAAACTATAAATACCCAAAAGAAAGTAAAGACAATAGCAACCAAAATCTCAAACAACTCCCGAAACCCCAAGCTAGTAGAAACCAACTTGATCTCCATCCTGCTCCAAATGACCTGAAAAAATAGTTTATGTATACGTAGGATGAGTATAATAGTATACTTAGTAGGATCCTCCACGAAGCCTCTCGTGAAAAATTAAAGAAATCATGCTAAAGCACAGTGAAAAACAAGTGAAACTAACTCATCACCTAAACAGGTATACTAAGTTCTCAACCTCACCATGGCTAATCTCACCAAGTAATGAATACTAGAGTATATAATATAATAAAGAATATCAAGGGTACCCAACTACTACTTCCCCACTGGTTTGTTGCTTTTCCCCAACATCGCACGTCATAAGCATCTCTCTCCAAAAAGGATTTCCCGCAGACACCTGGACGAAGCACCACAACATGTACCTCGTGCAACAAAACCACCACGTCCACACAAGCAAAGTAACCAAGTAGTTTCTAGGAGTCACTACAGCTCACATAACGTGTATCATACGTCAGGTATTAAACCTCAAGCCATTATAGCCCATACACCGAGTAAGGATCCTCAAGCCATCATAGCCTATACACGTTACACCTATAGTAGTCTATATGAAACTATATCCAGAATATATGCGTGTGAATAACCACAAGCCATTACAACCCTATACACACATATATGGGGAAAACTAACCGTTGTGCCTACTAGCACAAGTAACTATCATGAGAAGAGAGTGAGGCCAAAGGGGTAGTCAACCATCCATCCTCCCACCAGAATGTTGGGGAAAATACCCCCCAAGGCTCAGAATCCCTGGGGTGTCAGTTTCCCTAACTGACAGGGTGGAGTAGCATATAGAAACACAAAAAGAACAGAATATACTATATCTCACAACCACACTATGGGCATAACCTAGTCTTGGACTCAACTGTAGCTAATGTCTCTCGAACTCCTAGCCGCCACTTCTAAGACTAGGTATCCTATAAGCACACAACCATTTAAAGAGCTTTATTACATTAATTTATTCCCTTTTTATCAGTTTCACTTTACGTTAATTAATTATTTAAATACTGATTAACCATTATCAATTTCCACATTATATTTCATTAGTATCACACCCAAATTCCACTGTCCCATTAAATTGTAACTTCACTATTGCATCCCAGCAAGCTTCAACCCCATGGGTCAACATCATTTATTCAATTATTTATTTATAGATTTACTTTCCCTTAATCCCAGGAATTCTAGAAAAATATTCTATGCTACTAAACACAAGGGACTCAACCCAGTGAGTAGATGAACTACCCGTTGAGTCTTTACTGCCTATAGCAAGAGCATAGACCTATCCTCCATTGAGAAGCTAAACACGAAAATCGCATGGCATACCCTACATGCCTTCACCCCTTTCGGAAGAAGGGTAAGAAAAACCAGCTGCTTTGAGCAGTAGGGAAAGTAAAGCAGATAAACAACCAATAAGAAAAGCAAGAATCCAAAAATTCACATCCAACTCATTTCATTATCCACAGTGTCTTCCCCAATACCCACATGCATAAATCGATGCCTCTCGCCACTCTAGGTATCAACTGCTACCACAAACAGTAGGCCTCTATGTGCCCACATATCACAACAGCCATCCAGGATCACATTACAACACAAGAAACCTGAAAACAAACATCATATCAATTGGGATCTTGGCCCTTAAAACTAGATAGTGGGTAACTCAGAACCCTACAAGGAATTATCTTTTATCAAAAAATCATTTCTTTAATCCACCTTGGATTAACTGATTTAATATTAAAAGGTTCCAAATTCAAGAAACCTAACCAGTAAGCTATCACAAATAATTAAACATGCCTACTACACCAATTTGATTAACATAAAATTACAACAAGAAGAACCAGATTCATTTACATGGCTCTTTATCTTTAGCCAAACAATTATCAATTAATTTTGGCTTTAAGTTCTTTACCAATTTTCATCAAGAATGAAAGGCTAAACAAAGAAAGCATAGAAATCACACTATCTAGAAAAACAAGAGGAAATAACATACAATCAATATCAATTTATTTATCTGGTTAAAATATTTATTATGTGAATTCCATTATGATCCAGTGGGATAAAACATGATAGCTATACATTTGTACGTAAAAGAAAAGAGAAGAAATGAATACCCTACCTCAAACAGTTCTTGACATTCCACACAACGAGTTACGATCTCCTCCCCCCATGACAACTGTATCCACCCGAGGATGCAGAGACACCACCACACCGGTCAACACCCTAGGAAAGTCTATTAGGAATAAAGAGATAGCATTCGATAAAAGGGCAAGGGGAAACAGAAAGAGATAAACCCAAAATAATGATGATAGAACATACCTTATATCAGAGATCGATCGATACAACTTGGTTACACCAAAAACAGAGGGGAAACGATCTAAGGATTAATATTCAATCACACCACTCCTAAGGGAAGAAGGAAAGGATCGAGCGTCTCGCACCAGGGAACAAGAAGGTAGAACAAGGGAGGAAGATATATCATCCCTTTAGAAGATTTAATGGAGTAGTGGTTTAAGATATGCTGAATTTTACATTAAAAGCAGATTGCATTAATCCACGCGGTTTGACCATGTAAAAAAAAACTTCCCGAGCATTAGGAAAAATTAATATAGGAGTTATAACCTTTGAATCGGCCTTAGATTCCTTAAAATGAGGCTTTAAATGCATTTTACATTAAATGAAATGTCAAAGGGAAGAAACTGTAGGATGTTGGAAACACTGTTCATGAACTCGAAATTTAGAAAAGGAAAGAGAGGTTACTGATGGACCTCACTATTCTGGAAACACTATTCATGAACTAAAAATTTGGAAAAGGAAATAGAGGTTACTGATGGAATCTCACTGTTCTGGAAACATTGTTCACGAACTCAAAATTTGGAAAAGGTAATAGAGGTTACCGATGAAACATCATTGTTCTAGAAAAACTATTCACAAACTCAAAATTTGGAAAAGGAAATAAAGGTTACTGATGGAACCTCACCGTTCTAGAAACACTGTTCACAAACTCAAAATTTGGAAAAGAAAAGAGGTCACTGTTGGAACCTCACCGTTGCACTATTCACATAAGGCAACTGATGACACTGTTCACATAAGGTCACCGATGTCACAGTTCACATAAGGTAACCATTGCACTATTCACATAAGGTTAATGATGACACTGTTCACATAAGGTTACCGATGACACTGTTCACAGAAGATTACCATTGCAATGTTCACATATGGTTACTGATGACATTGTTCACCAAAGGCTACCGATGCACTGTTCACCTTAGGTTACCATTGCACTGTTCACAAAATGATATAGATGCAACTGTTCACCGATGGAACTATTCACGAAATTAGAAATTTTGAAAAGTGTTGGGGATATGTCACTTTGACCTCCCGTAACACCTCAAACACCAGATTTCAGTAAAGGAATAGACCTGAGAGGTCCGGGCCATTACATAAATTATTATAGATCCTTGTAAATTATATTTTTAAAATACAGAAATACAATATATTTTAGAAAAGATTTTAGGTCAATTCAATACTTATCATTTTTGGTTAACCCCAGGTAAATACTTTTTTACCTTAACCACGGTAATTAATTTTCAATTCTTTAACTATTAATATTGGTAATTATTTAATTATAAATTATTATAAAATATATATTATTATGATTAGATATATGTAATACATTTTTTATAATTAAATTCACATAATTGAAAAATTTTAATTTAAAATTAATCCCATAGAGGTGACAAGAAATCATCTTTTAAATGAAAAAATTATAAAAAAATTATTAAGTTTTTATATCAATATTCAATATGAAAATGATTCAATGAAATAAATTGATTTAAATGATATTTAATTTAATTAATTTTACCTTTATAAAAATGAAAATATAATTTATCCTTGAAAATAATTAAAATGGAAATGTAGTTTTCATTTTAAATTCATTATATTTCACTATTCATTGAAAAATAAAAAAATGTAGAAAAATCCCAAAAAATCAGTATATAATAATTTTGATATTATTATTTAAAAAATCAAGTTTGTTTTTCCACATAAATTTTATAATTATGGAAAATATTAATTTTAAATTATGTTTGGAGAGTGAGTAAACTTCCTTTTAGAGAAAATATAGTTTCTTAGAAAACATTAATTTTTTATTTTCTTATTATTCTATTTGAAATCAATAGAAAATTATATATTTTTAGGACTGAGAACACTTAGATCCTAAAAATTCCTGAAATAAAAAACCATAATTTTCATAATTTTGTTGGTACTATTCATACACAGAAACATAACATCTTGGTTTAAATGGTAACATATATTATGGTTCATTTCAAATCGGGGTTTCATGTTTCGCAAGCTATCAAAAAGATTAATTTTATTTTGAGTGAAATATTTTATAAAGTATCTACTGTTATATTTTCTTTTACGATTTGTGTTCAGTGTCATAACACTATTGAATATGGTGTTATTCTTTTAAAATTTTGGTTGTTACAATAATTATTTATTATTAATTAATTATTAATACCCACCATTAAACTAATAATAAATAATTTTGATCGTTATTAATTATTTACATTTTTAGGTAAATTAATAATTATTTAATACATTATAATGATTTATAACTATTTATTACTTATTATTTAAAATTTTAATCAGTTTTTTATTAATTGATAATAATAATTTTTAAAATTTTAGTTTATCATTATTAATTACTAGTTATTAATCATTTATTAATAATTATTTAATATTAATAATTATTTATTATCTACTAGATATTACCCATTAACTATTAATTATTAATTATTATTTTTGAACTATATAATATTAATTGTTAATTATTAATTATCAATTATCGACTATCAATGATCACTTATCAATTATCAATTACTAATTATTATTTTCCTTTAATTATTAAATAATTATTATTTAAAATTTTAATAACATGTTAATTGTTATTTTTTTATTATTAATGAACTATTAATTAACAATTATTATTTATTACTGAAATTATTATAAATTAAAAAGATTATTTTTAATTAGTAAATATTAATAATAAATAACAATAATTAATTTTTAATTAATTTTTATTTATAAAATTTATTTTATTTGTAAAATAGATTAAATATCATTTATTGACACATTTTTACTTCTACATTAATTTGGTAGAGTTATTAGTATTTAGAGAGTTAAATGAGAATGGGTGATTTTATTGTAAAGATGGGTGACCTCTTGAAAAGTTGTTGTGTAATGTTAAAAAACCTTATAACAACTAGGTTATGTAAAACTTAATGTAATATTAATACATGTAAATGGATTTGGTTGAGTGGTTAATTCTTATTGTGCTAAGAAAGAATGAATATGAGTTATGTGAATATGGGTGACATTCATGGAAGTTGTTTTTCCATGCATATAAATACATGAAACATTCAGAAATAATAGTAAATTATAAATAAATAAAAAATATATTTTAAATAATTAAGAGTCATATAAATTTAAAAAATAAATTATTTTACTAAAATATTTAAATAAAATAATATTTAATCCTTTAGAGGTGTTTTAATCTATCATGAAATAACTTTCACTAAATGATTCAATACAATTCTAAAAACTTTCTTGAAATGATTCATGCTATAGAACTCTGGTTTTTTTTCAAAACCATCAGGAATTGACTAGAGTTGATTTAAACTACCTCTAAGTACAATTTTTCATATAGTGGTTTGATATAGAAAATATTTTCCTCATTTCATATATGAATATAAATTATTTAGACCCTCAAAATTTATCATATTAAACTTATTTACAATAATTTTTGATTTATGGTGTGATTTGGAAAAAAGTATAAAAATTGGCTAAATTTGGAAAATAAAAAGTTTTTTGTAACTTCAGTATTACGATCATAAATGTTATAATATTGATAAAATTGATAAAACTCATTTTTTTCTAGTATTATAACATTCATTGGATTTAACTTTGTCTTGTAGGACATGATTTGATTCGAGCATCTAGATGCCCAAAAAAATAAAAAAGGTTGGAAAACCTTCTGGGCAGATAGTGTGGACCCCACCTCTGTAACAAAAGCATAAATTAGGATAATACCCTCTAATTTTTGTGATTCAACCTATAATTGAATGAGGAATCATAATAGAATTTCAAAAATATATTTCATGGAGTTATAACATCAATAAGGTATCATATGAATGATATTAATTGAAGATAAATTTATGGAATTCTGAGGCCGAAAAAAATCATACTCAATATTTATTTCATAAAATCCACTTTATACATCAAATTATTATAAAATTTAGAGGGGGTATAGGAAATTAAATTTGAAAGAATCTATAATATGGTCCCTTAGTGAGATTGTAATATATGGTAGAAGAAAGAGGGATAAATTCTGGAGGATAATTTCTGAAGGGGAACCTATGTATAAGAACCCGGGTTTTTAGAACGGGTCAAAATCCCAACTCTATTTGAATTTTTGACTTGTCCATGAGAAAAATGGAGAAATTGGGAAGTTTATGGAAATTTCCAGACTACACACTATGTAATTTAAGTACACGTCGTGTATATGTTAAGTGAGTGACTGGCCGTGTGCTCGCCGAGTACATGTCTTGTGATGACCGTGTATAAATTCTTACTACACGACATGTAGTTTTAGATATGCCATGTACCCTTGACCATGTGGAGGCCATACATGGTGTGTAGGCCTATTGGCTGGGGAGAATCACTTTGACCAAGTACAAATCGTGTCCTCCTTGGACACGCCGTGTAGTCTGGCCGTGTATGAGGGATATACACGGTGTGTAGGCCTATTGGCCAGGTAGATTTGTCAACCAAGTACACGCCATGTTCCTCATGGACACGCCGTGTAGTCTGGGTGTGTATGAGAGAAATACATGGTGTGTGGGTAAGTCAGCGAGGAAGAGAATGAAAATGAAGTACACGCCGTGTACTCATGTCAGCAGGTTCTAGAAAATATGTCGGCGAAATTTCAGCCATCTTATGAATAATAAAATGATACATAGCGTGTAGTCCTAAAGTACACGCTGTGTAGTTTCTTTTTTTTTGCGTTAAAAAGGGCAGTAGCATCATTTAGAGGCAGAAAAAATATTTTGGCCGGGTTTCACGAACCAAACCGTCCAGAACTTAATTTCTCTCCCAGTTCTTCATCCGATGTCGGTTTCGAACACTGATTGATGCGGTGGAACCCCCTCGGTAAGGCCTCAATTCCCCTTGAGCTGTTTTGTTTGATTTCTATTCTAGAACGAGTTATAGGGGTTTGAGAAATTTTGATTCTTTTATAGATCTACCACATTTTAGACCTAATTGGAGGCTATTATCGGAGGAGAAGCATCGTACGAGTCTCAGGTAGGTGGTGCATACCTCTTTTTGTGTTTTCGTGGTCATTTGGATGACGCGACCTTCAGCGCGTTTTTGTGTATTTTTAGCGGGACCCATTTTTATCGGATATTGTATAGTATATTGTTCATTGACCTATGAGATGCCTTTGGGTATGCCCTGTTACCAATTTTTCTTGAGCGGGGCCAGGTGAGGGGTCGTTGCTCATCGGGGCATTTTGGCTGGGGGATGCCAAAATGGTTATATTTGAATTATAATTTTTTAAACTTTTGAGTTTAGTTTATTGAACTTGATATAAATTTGTTACAGGCCCTAAATACCTTAGTACTGGCATGGGACAACACCTTGCATAGTGCAATTCAACTATTTAGATTGTTTTGCCTGTTTATGTGTTCTGTTTAAATATGTTATATATGAAACTGCTGAATTGCATATGCTGGACCCCTTTGAGTTGTGTTGGGCATGGACTAGATATTCTTGAGTGTTGCTGATCACAGGTTGGGCTTGGCCCGGGTTACATTGGGTGGTTCTGACCACATAATTGGGCATCATGGGCGTCAGTTTGAGGCAGGATAACTGTCAGGTTGGGCATAGACCAGGTTACTGGGATGACAAGGCCATCAGACTTGAGCGGCATGGTCACAGGGACACGAGGTGTCAGAGGTTCTGTAGCTTGGGTACTATTTTGGTGATTACCGCTCACCCAGAACCTTTGAGTAGTGTGCACATAGAGATACTCCGCGATGAGGTGGTTTTGACCACTCATGTGGGTAAAGGCCCCTATTAGTTGCGGTTTATGTACTATTGGTTGGGGGTGCTTGTCGTAGGAAGCCACGTGAGAGGTGAGGAGCCTTCAGGGGATAGCATTGAGGCTATCAGGTTGGGGGAAGAGGCTTGCCGTTATTTGAGGGAAAATATCGTTGTCCCTCTGGGTACTTTATTTGAGGGCAGACATCGTTGTCCCTCAAGTTATGTTATTTGAGGGCAGATATCGTTGTCCCTCCAGTACTTATTTGAGGAAAGACATTGTTTTTCCTCTGGGTTACTACTATTGGGCATGCCTTCGGGATGCCGGTACTTGAGACACGCAGTGTCAGGGGGCACATGGTGTCGGGTTACATAACAGAGATTCCGACGTTGGCCGAAGTAGGTGACACTCCATGGTGGATGCTGAGCACCAGGGGAGTTTGTGTTTTTTGCACATCGTTCTCTTTACTGCTTTCCTTATAAATTCATGCTAACCTAAACACATATATTAGGTACACACCATTGGGTGGTATCCTACTGAGATTCGTCTCCCACCCTTCATGGGCCCTTCGGGAAACGTGCAGACTTTATGGATTTGCATGCAGGAAGAGGCTAGTTTCAGGAGCTGGGCTGTATTAACTGTTGCATGGAGATGGTATGGACCTTGAGGTCTTACCTAGCTGGAGTTACTCTGTTTTTTTCTTTCCTATATCTGCATGCTTACTTGTTTTGTATCTATAGTTGGTTATCCATTGGAGCCCTTTTTATAATCAGATATGTACGACCTTCTTTGGATGCATGTTTATTGTTTAGTTGTAGTTACAAGTGATCAGTATGCTGTTGTGTTTATTTCCGCTACTATTTTTTATATTCATTGCTTCCGCTGTTTGTTGATATTGAATGTGTTTCTGGTCTGTGGGTCTGGTTCGAGTCTGCGGAGTCATTTATTCCACTACATCTTTCTTGTTATACTTGTAACAGTACTATTATTATTATCCTACGAGAGGGTATAGCCTCCCCACTATACCTATAAGACCCTCTCTGCTAGTCAGAAACCTTTGGCATTTGGGGAGGTGTGCCTAATGTAGTAGCACCTGATCCGTGTAGCACTGTTCGGGTGGCTGTTCGGGTCCGGGTCGTTACAAAGTGGTATCATAGGAGTTCTTGACAGGGATTTAGTAGCAGCGTTTTACTGGATACTAATGAGATTGAAATTTATATTTTATTTCTGCTGGTTTTACTATTTGGGATATGGTAGACTGAAGATAGGTTGTTACTGGAACTGGGTTTCTAGCTTGTGCTTGGGTGCCTACAGCCCCAGGTACAAGGTATGGACCAAGTTTCCAAGGGTGGGAATTGCTATTTTCTTTTTTCTCAGATTATAGTTTATATGATTTCCACCTCGGTGGATCACTTGGTGTGTGATGCTATTGATTGTGATATATAACCCTTGACCCAGTGCAGTAAGGGAGAATTAAACCTTGGCCTGGTATAACAAGGCTTGTTTTCTTGGCTTTTGATAGACACATTTTTAGGGCGTTTCAATTTCATAACTGCACGTATGATTTGTGAAGTGATAATTCCATGTGAATAAAATCAATTACCATGATTAGTATTCGAGAAATGTGAATAGGTGAAATTCCAGATAGAATTTCTTGTTGTTGCAATGTGTATGTCATGATTTATATATTTGTAGAATTGCATGTGACATGGTATTTGGGTCTAGCTCTTGTACGTGCAGGTAGGTACTATCAGTTGAGGTGATTTTGATCACTAGGATTGGGCGACTCGGTCATCGGTTAGAGGAAACGTGGGTTGTTGGGACAGGCATGGCCCGAGGTACTTTTGATACTTAGCTCTGTTGAAGGGCGGGTAAGGAGGCCATGAGGCTGGGATGCCGTGGGGCATGGTTGCAGTGGGGGAGAGTAAGGGTAGTAGTGGTGTGCTTCCTTTAACTGATTTCTTATCTACGTGGAATATATATTATTATATATATATATATATACATGGTTTGTCTGACCATTAATGGTATTCAGCGGGTTCCTTTTTGGATGATTCATATGGAGCATCATACGGGAGATGGTACAGTGCCGCAGGTGCAGGATCAGGTTCAGGATCCGGTGCAGGCAGAGCAGGAGCTGTGGGTATAGGCTCAGGTATAGGATCGGGTTTAGGATCTAGTGCAAGCAGTACAACAGCTGGGTTTGGCAGCGTTCGGACCATGGCTCGACGAGCAGCTCCGTGCTGGCCTAGTGTGTGTGTTGCAGGGGATCGACAGAGGTGCGCAGGGTACAGAGCCATCTATAGCATATCTAACGTAGGAGTTCCAGTCATAGAACCCGCCACTTTTCAGGGTGAGGGTGGTACGCAGGTGGCTGAGAATAGAATAGAGATCATGCAGATGATATTTGAGCATCTCAAGACACCTCCAGGGCGGAGGGTCAAGCTGGCGACATGCTGTGGGGACCGGCAAAGCATTGGTGGGATGTGCATGTTCAGGCTCATAGGCATGAGGGACTGGCCTGGAAGGAATTCGAGGATAGGTTCTTTGAGAACTTTTACCCAGAGACACTGAGAGAAGAGAGAGCTTGAGAGTTCTTGAGTCTTCAGCAGGGAGACTTGTCCGTCATGAACTATGCAGCTACTTTCACGGAGCTGTCACGCTTTGCACCTAGTATGGTAATAAATGATGTGGATAGGGTGAGGCGCTTCGAGGATGACTTAAGACACATCATTCATATCTAGGTGAATATATTCAGGCTGGGTTCTTTCTCAGAGGTAGTGAATCAGGCGCTCATAGTAGAGGGAAACGAGCGGGATATGCCTCAGGTTGGCCGGACAATGGCTACAGGTGATGGTTCGGACAGCAGGAAGCGAGGAAGGGATGAATTCCAGTAGGGCAGTCAGGCCAGGGACTCAGCTAGACCACCTCGTAGTAGTTCTTCAGTGGTTTACTTTCAGTGTGGACAGCCAGGCATGTTCGGACTCAGTGCGATATGCCTCTAAAGGAGTGTCAGGCATGTGGACAGGTTGGGCATCTGGAGAGGTTTGGCAGGAATCCTTCTCAAATATCCGGAAGACAGGGACCGGGATAGACGTTGTCATCTGGAGTTGGTTTAGGTTCTGTACTGGTAGAGGGTAGCCAAGGTTCAGCTGCACGCAGTAGACGTGACAGAGACAACGAGATCCAGTTGAGGGGTCAGTGGTCAGTGGCTGGAGCAGCACCGCAGGGCGGTCAGGCATCACATAACCATACTTCAGGCCAGGTGCATGCTGTGGAGGTTCCAGAGGCTGAGCAGGCTGGTGAGCTGATGACGGTTAGAGGTACACCACAGGTGTGGCTGTGAATTTCCATGTTTCTTTTTTGGCATGACCTGTAGAGGCATGTCTGTTTTTAGTGCACGTGGTGCACATGATCTATGTGGACTGACTATATGTTAGTTAGTGGGATTGACACCATATCAGGTGCGTGATATATATATATATATATATATATATATATATATATATATATATGAGATGCGTAGCATCGGGGCATTGAGGATGTGGGTTACTTGAGGTGCCGTGGGAATTGAGGCAATGAGGATGCGAGTTACTTGAGGTGCCGTGGGAATCGGGGCATCGAGGTTGCAGGTTACTTGAGGTGCCTTGGGCATCGGGGCATCGAGGATGCGAGTTACTTGAGGTGCTAGGCACCAGGACCTCGTGTAGGCGGACACCGATGCGGTACGAGATACGTTGGGTGTCGGGAATGAAATAGGAGCACCAATGAGGCGCAGGGGTGACGATGCATCACAGAAGGACTATGCATCTGGAAAACAGGTTAGTGAACCTTGTTTAATTTGAGTTTTTTCATGTTGAAACTGAGTTAGGCGATTCCTAAGGTGGGTATCCCCTTGAGGAATTTATCTAGAACCTTTAAGACTAGGAAAGTCCGGGTTACTTTGATCGGGGTGGTATGTTCGGTGCCACCTTCCTGTTTCGTTTGATAGCTCGGGGACGAGCTATATTAAGGTGGATAGATTGTAAGAACTCGGGTTTTTAGAACGGGTCAAAATCCCAACCCTATTTGAATTTTTGACTTGTCCTTGAGAAAACTAGAGAAATTGGGCAGTTTCTGGAAATTTCCAGACTACACACCGTGTACTTTAAGTACACGCCGTGTATATGTTAGGCGAGTGACTGGCCGTGCGCTCACCGAGTACATGCCGTGTGGTGACTGTGTAGAAATTCTTACTACATGGTGTGTAGTTTTAGACACGCCGTGTACCCTTGACCGTGTGGAGGCCATACATGGCGTGTAGGCCTATTGGCCGAGGATAATCACTTTGACCAAGTACATGCGGTGTCCTCCTTGGACACGCCGTGTAGTCTAGCCGTGTATGAGGGATATACATGGCGTGTAGGCCTGTTGGCTGGGTAGATTTGTTAACCAAGTACATGACATGTCCCTCATGAACACGCCGTGTAGTCTGGCTGTGTATGAGAGAAATATATTGCATGTGGGAAAGTCAGCGAGGAAGAGAAAGAAAACGAAGTACACACCGTATACCCCTAGGTACACACCGTGTACTCATGTTGACAGGTTTTGGAAAGTAAGTCAGTGGAATTTCATCCATCTTATGAACAGTAAAATTATACACGACCTGTATTCCTAAAGTACATGTCGTGTATTTTCTTTTTTTTTTGTGTTAAAATGGGTAGTAGCCTCATTTGGAGTCAGAACACATATTTTGGCTGGGTTTCACGAACCAAGCCGACCGGAACTTAATTTATCTCTCAATTCTTTATCTGATGTCGGTTTCGAACACCGATGATGCGTTGGAACCCCCTCGGTAAGACCTCAATTCCTCATGAGCCGTTTTTTTTGATTTCTATTCTAGAATGAGTTATAGGGGTTTGATAATTTTTGATTCTTTTGTAGATCTACCACATTTTAGACCTAATTGGTGGCCGTTATCGGAAGAGTAGCATCGTACAAGTCTCAGGTAGGTGGTGCATACCTCTTTTTGTGTTTTCTTGGTCATTTGGGTGACGCGCCTTTCGGCACGTTTTTAGGTATTTTGAGCGGGACCCATTTTTATCTGATATTGCATAGTATATTGTTCATTGACCTATGGGATGCCTTTGGGTAGGCCCGGTTACCAGTTTTTCTTGAGCCGGGCCGGGTGAGGGGCCATTGCTCATCGGCGCATTTTGGCCGGTGGATGCCAAAATGGTTATATTTTAATTATAATGTTTTAAACTATTGAGTTTAGTTTATTGAACTTGATATAAATTTGTTAGAGGCATTCAAGTCCTTAGTGCTGGTATGGGACAACACCTTGCATAATGCAATTCAACTGTTTAGATTGTTTTGCCTGTTTATGTGTTCTGTTCAAATATGTTATATATGCAACTACTAAATTTCATATGCTGGACCCCTTTGGGTTGTGTTGGGAATGACCCAGATATTCTTGAGTGATGCTGATCACAGGTTGGGCTTGGCCCAGGTTACGTTGGGTGGTTCTGACCATGGGATTGGGCGTCATGGGTGTTGGTTTGAGGCAGGATGACTGTGAGGTTGGGCATGGCTTGGGTTACTGGGATGGAAAGTCCATCAGACTTGAGCGGCATGGTCATAGGGACACTAGGTATCAGAGGTGTTGTGTCTTGGGTACTATTTTGGTGATTACCCCTCAGCTAAAAAATTTGAGTAGTGTGCACACAGAGATACTCCGTGATGAGGTGGTTTTGACCACTCATGTGGGTAGAGGCCCCCATTAGTTGCAGTTTAGGTACTATTTGTTGGGGTTGCTTGCCGTAGGAATCCATGTGGGAGGTGATGAGCCTTCAGGGGACAGCATTGAGACAATCGGGTTGGGGGAAGAGGCTCACCGTTATTTGATGGTAGATATCGCTGTCCCTCCGGGTACTTTATTTGAGGGCAGACATCGATATCCCTCTGAATACATTATTTGAGGGAAGATATCGCTGTCCCTCCGGTACTTATTTGAGGACAGGCATCACTGTTCCTCCGGGTTACTACTGTTGGGCGTGCCTTCGGGACGTCGGTACATGAGACACGCGGTGTCAGGGGGCACATGGTGCCGGGTTACATGATAGAGATTCCGACATTGGCTGAAGCCGGTGACACTCCATGGTGGCTGCTGAGCACCAGTGGAGTTTTTGTTTATTTCCACATCTTTCTGTTTACTACTTTCCTTATAAATTCATGCCTACTTAAACACATATATTAGGTACGCACCGTTGGGTGGTATCCTACTGAGATTCGTCTCGCACCCTGCACGAGCCCTTCGAGATGCATGCAGACTTTATGGATTTGCGTGCAAGAAAGCGGCCAGTTTCAGGAGCTGGGCTGTATTAGCTGTTGCATGGAGATGGTATAGACCTTGAGGTCTTACCTAGCTGGAGTTACTCTGTTTTGTTTTCTTTCCTGTATCGTCATGCTTACTTTTTTTGTAGCTACAGTTGGTTAGCCATTGACTTCCTTTTTATATTTAGATATGTACGACCTACTTTGGATGCATGTTTATTGTTCAGTGGTAGTTACAAGTGATCATTATGCTGTTGTGTTTATTTCCACAGCTATTGTTTATATTCATTAATTCCACTATTTGTTGATATTGAATGTGTTTCCGCTCCGTGGGTCTGGTTCGAGTCTGCTGAGTCATTTATTCTGCTGCATCTTTCTTATTATACTTGGACCAGTACCATTATTATTATCCTCCAAGAGGGTATAGCCTCCCCACTATACCTATAAGACCCTCGCTGCTAGTCGATAGCCTTTGGCATTCGAGGAGGTGCACCTAAGGTAGTAGCACCCGATCCGTGTAGCACTGTTCGGGTGGCTCTTTGGGTCCGGGTCATTACACTATGACACCAATTTTTATTCATCATTTATTTTTATTTTTTATTTTTTTCATAATTTTTCCTATAAATGTAAGTTTAATTTAGTTTCATTTAAATTAAATATAATTCAGTCATTGTTTTTATTTTTTCCCACCTTCTTCAAACTAAATTTTATTTCTTTTTTTGTTTCTTTTTTTTTTCTTCTTCTCATCTTACCACCATGATCTCTTATACTAATGATTATGAGTAACTAAAACGAGTAATTACATAGGGATGTAATCGGGTTCTAGAAACCAAGCCATGTTTTTTATTCTTTGATTTAATTATATATATATTTTATAATGGGTTTAATATTCACTATGGTTGTCTAAATATTAACTTCTTAATCTCCAACCATTTTACATCGATTGAGGAGATGGATGAAGGGTGTTCTTGGCCATCACTAAGTACACATTTCAATAATAAATAGGATTGATTTAGGTGTGCACACATTTGATGTATTGTATTCTCTATGTAGTTTTGATAATGGTCAATGAAGATTATCTATGAATATTCTCCCTAGATAACTTAATTTTTTCTCTAATTCTATTATGTTTATCATTGCATGGTAGTTTAGAATTGAATGTTAGTTTTATTTTATTTTTCTCATCTTATTTATTTCCTTAAATTCCATTTCATTAAGAAAAAATAAAACAAAAATATTTTTTTTACATGAATTAGATTATGTAGGAGAATAAATTGATAATGATCTTCAAGTAAGATGACCATGGTCATCCATTATATTGTACTATGAAAACATAGATTTTTTTTCATTCCCTATGATAGGTGTGTATCAAAATTAGTATCTTTGTGGGGGACGTAATCAGTTTTTTTACTTTAAATTTTCTATTTTTAAAATTTCTATTTTTAAATTTTATATAGTTTTAATATTTTTGAAAATTAAAAAACCATAAAAATTTATATTTCCATGATATATCATAACTTCTATTACTTTTCACGGAATGACTACTCACAATTTAAATAAGAATAATAAGATAAATCTATTTTAGAGTACAATATAGCTCATGTGTAGGAACTTAAAGAGTCTATAGAAGGACTGCACGTTCAAATAAAAAGGATAATATAATATATCCATGTTATCCTAGATAAAACATAAAATTATATACATGTGGGGGATCAACAAGATATGGATGAATTTTATAATGATTGTGGAGAACTACAAGATATCCCCATTCCTTCCAAATAACATGGTCTAACATTTGAAGAAATTTCACCACATATCCTTGAAATTATAGACAATATGGAGGACCCTGACTTATTTTCTCCCTCTACTAAAAATAAACTCCAAGAGGCACTCACCAATGAATAATATATTGAATCTGAATATACCCAGGGAGTTGAATCCTTCTTCAATTCAAAATCATATGATTTTATTGAAAATAAGTTTTCCATCACCCCTTTGTGTTCTAATTTTACATATTTGGATGAATCATATTATTTTTTTGAGGACGATGAGTAAAAATAAGATGAACCTATTTAGGAACACACATAGCTCCCTAGTTTTGATGTATTTGAATTTAAAGAATCCCATGAAGATATCCAATTAGCTGATCTAGAGGAAATCAATATAGTGGATGCTCACACTGAAATGGGGAATTCTGATTTACATTCATCATATGTAAATTATTCCAAATTAAAAATAAATTCTATTCCACCTTTTGAAATTATAATTCATGCAACTCATTTGGAGCTAACACTAGAATAAATTAAGGAGGTTATAAAAGTAGCAACCTAGAAATAAGAAAATTGATACATCATCTTAACCCCATAAAGAAGGATATACCTAATTGTGAGTGGGTTGGATTTTGTATACTTTATAAATGTATCATTACTTAATAATAATATTGAAGTGAAAGATAATAAGAACAATGTGCGGTTGTTCAAGTCCAAGAAACTCAACCCACTAACAAATTATAGATAACGACTTGTACTTCCCTTCTACTGGAAGTACAAATTCATGTACCACTTATGGGATTGTATTGAAATTTATTTGCAAATGGTTTATAGGAATTTGGATTTCAAATTAATTCCTATTAATTAGTCCAAAATTTGTCCCAATCCCTAGTATATATTTTGATATTAAATGAAATGATCCCTAGGATTAATTGGGTAATTTTATTTTTTAGGTTCATGATGGTACAAGGAATCCCACAAAAGTGGAAGAAAAGGACTAAGATTAATTCCAAAATGTAGTTCACTTATAGTTTTTTATCTTATAAAGTCTCTATATTTTTTTGTAAACATATTTTTATCTTTAAATTGGAAAATTGGGTAACCACACCCAAATTATTTCTTTACTATACTTATCTATGAGAAATGAGTTTAATGGGAATATTATGATTTTATGTTTCATATATCAATGTTTATTTAATTAAATGATTAAAATGAAGAATTTTGTGGTCAAAGTGAATCATGGATATTACAATGGCAACTCATGATTTGAGGGAATTAATTTATTCATGTAAATGACATTTTCCTAACATTTTTCATGTTTCATATGTCTAAAATTCATTTAAATTGATTTGTTATTATTAATCATGACTTTTGTGATTGTCTTAAATAATATGACCCATTTATGAGAGGATTTATAGACCATTTACTTCCTATTTATATTTATAATATTTCATGAGTGACATTTGGACATTCCACATTATAGATATTTCATTAGGACATTTCAAAGCTATGATTGTGAAAAAACCCATTTAAAATGATTGAGGCACCATTTGATAAAATAAATTATCTTAAATGGACACCTTTATATAAATACTTATTTATCCCATAGAGACCTTTAATGGCCATGATAGGAATAATCTATGTTTCAAGCTAGTTTTATCCATTCTTACTATCCTCTTTATACTTTTTTGATAATTTGAAATTGATGTGTGGGGGTGAAGGGAGTCATGGTTGAAGGGATGAAAAATATTTTATGGAAAATGTGTGTGGGTTATTAATGTGGGAAATTAGGTTTGCTGATTCATTCATGATACTTTATTTTTTCCCTCTTGAATTAAAAATATGTTAAATGAAAAAAATAACCAAAAAATGTCTGACATGGTTTCTGATTTTGGAAAACAAAAAATCACCATTACTAGACCTATGATTTATATCATACATGGTTAGGTGTTGGATCTAAGGTTTATTATAATCATAACTTAAAAAAATAATAAACTAATAAGATTCTTTGAAAAAGAAAAAAATTATAAAATAACATAAGGGTGCACAAGTTATTTAGTATTCATTATTTGATCATAAATATTACATTGAATTTTGGGGAAGTGGGAGTTAAAAAATTTCAGGGGATAATTTCATAACACATATATTTTTTATATCATGTATTTTTTAAGAGATAACCCTCCTCATTGATCCTTAAATTTTTAAGCATCGACTACTAGCAACCTTATGCCTCAGAGTCATTTGAACCTTTATTGAAAGTCCTTAGGATTTTGTATGCCTTTTGACTTTACAAAGTGGATAAAGTAGTCACTTTAAAAGACTATGGATAAGGATAATGTTATCATGATATGATCATAACTCCCCCTGAATTTTATCATGAGATATTAAATAAAATATTCATGTGATGTAATCATGACTTGGAAAGTTTAATAATAAGGAATTGAGAAGCTTTGATGAATGAAATGAGAAGCTAAATTATTTTTAAAAGGAGAAATGTAAAATACATGAGTTGATTGAATATTTTTAAATCAAGAGATTGAATTGATATTTAATTTGGATTTTATAATGTTTTATTTTATATTGATAGTTTTTTTGATTTTATTGTTTTTTAATTTGAATATTGGTAATATTTGTGCCTACTAAATTCTATGTTGAGTTTTTATGATTGAGGAAAAACATGATTTATGTGTGGGTAAATTGATATAGATAATATTTTAATCATTTTATATATGAATTAAAATAATTTAAACAATCTCAATTCATCAATTTGAGATTATTTAATATAATTTTATATTTATGGTATGTTTAGGGATAAAATGTAAAAATGGTTAAATTTGGAAATTAAATAGTTTTCTGTACGTTTAGTATTATGTTCAGACAATTTTCAACATAACTCTAATTTATGTGACTATTGTTTTTTATTTTACCTAAATTTATTTCCTTAGATGTTGTCCTATTGAAGAAAATATTATTTAAGCATCTAGAGGCTAGAGAAAATAAATTAAATTAAAAAAACATTTGAGCAGACAGTGTGGATCCCACCTATGTAACTAAAGACAAACATGGGATACAAACCTCTGATTGATTTGATTACACAATTAATTAAATGAGGACTCATAGGATCATTTCTAAAATATATTTCATAGAGTTATGAAATCACTAAGGTGGACATTGAATGATATACATTGAAGATACATTTCTCTAATTCTCAAACAAAAAAGTCATAATCATTATTTATTCCATAACATCCTCCAAAAGCATCCAATTAAAGTTAAAATTGTAAGGGAGGCATAAAATTCTATTTAAAACATCTTATAAGAAGGCCCCCTGGGGAGATTCAAATACATTTTGGGAAAACATGATCTATTTAATGGAGGACATATTCTGGAGGGGAAGTTACTACACCAATTCTATATCTTGTTATATTTTTATTTTTATTATTTTTTAATTTAGTTTTACATTAAATTTAATTATAATTATTTTTAATTTAAATAAAATATATTTCATTCAGGTTTTTTATTTTTATGTTCGTATTCTTGCCAATTATTTTCCATCCATTCTTCTTTATATTTTCTATTCCTCTTCTCATCTTACAACCATGAACTCTTATACTCAGGATTATGAGTAACTAATATAAGGAATATAATAGGGGACTAATATGGTTCTTGAACTTGAGCCCATGTTTTTTATACTCTTTTATTTAATTATAAGGATAATATGTAGTGGGGTTAATACTCACTACAGTTTTATAAAGTTTAACTTCATAATTTCTAATCATTTTTACTTTATTGAGGAGGTGGATGGAGGGTGTTCTTGGTGATCAATAAGTACACATTTCATTCATAACTGTAGTACATTGAGCTATAAAAACATATGATGGAGTGTTTTCACTAATTAGATTTGATGTTGGTCAATGTTGGTGCTCCCTAAAAACTCTACTAGGAGAACTTTCTTTCATTTCTAATTCCATTCTATTTAGTATTTCATGGAAATTTAGAATTTAATGTTTTTTGTCTTATTTTTTTCATTTAATTTTATTTATTTAATTCCATTTCATTCATAAAATATAAAATAAAAAAATAATTACTTCTTAGTTGATTTATATTACATAGTTGACAAAAATAAGAATGATCCTCAGGTTAGAAGACCCTGGTCAACCAATATTATGCACTAAGAAAACATATAAATTTTCTTTTTCCACACCCTATAACATTCATTCCTCATTGTTGGTTCCCACTATGTGATATTGTAACACTATAGTTGCATATTGAGTTCAATTAAGAGGTACTATTAAAAATAACTATTGTTTCCAATCACTCATCAAGAAAATATAATAAAACCTAAATGATAATAGTGAATGGTATCCCTCATCACTCAATAAATATTGATATCTTACACCATTGCAATGGGTTTCCCCAAATGTTGGTAACAACCAACATTTTATCACTTAATCAAGTCCTCACTGAACCACATGACTCACTTTATTAAATAATGGTAAAAAAACATACTATCAATATAACCTAAAATGGATTCCCAATATGAATATGTATATACATCAAAATGAAAAATACTAGACAAGTTAACCCAATAAAACTAACCCATCACCATAAGGGATAGTCTTACTTGAGGTTATTATACTATAATGAATAAATATGTATAAAAGTTAAAATTAAAGGAAGCCATATATCTAGAGGCTCACCTAGGTACATTGTATTTTGGAAATAGGTCATCCATTTAAAGAGACTATTTGAACCAACAAATTTATTAAAACAAGTCCATTTTACTTCAATTTAAGAAACAAATCATTCAACAAACCAAGCTGGGTTAACCTAACTCATCACTTGGTATAGAATGAAATAAGTCATAATGTGAATTCCTAATTTCCAATGATAGAAAAATAAAGAAAACTAATTAAATTTAATTTATTAAGAATGATTTCTCCCATTAAATTAGAAAACATAAAAAAGGATTATTTCAAGAACTCAATATCGGCTCCCCCTATATTTGTTTGTCATGTGAATTAAATAAAAGGTTTTGAAATTTAATGAAAAAAATATAATATAATAATTAGAAATATCTCTAAACTAATGGAACAAATATCATTACAATAAGACAACTATTGTTTAATAAAATACATAAACCTTAACCTTTACATACATTACCAATTAGAATCCAAAATAAAGAAAAAATTGAATGTAAATATGATGAATAAATACATAAAAAATTAAAAAGAACTCAAAAACAAATAAATCTTCCATTACCCCTCTCTAGAGGTAAAATGGAATCTATTATATTGGTATAACCTCTAAATTTTAGTCAATATCTATATGAATCTTCTATAAAAAATGGTTCCTTTCCTTAATAGTAATTAGTCAAAATAAATCTTATATCCACCTAAAGGTTGTATTTAGGGTGTGAGCATAACAATCCCATTATTATTCCAACACATACTCTATGTGATACCTTAATAAAATATACTATTTTCTTCTAGTATGATTTAAAAATATAAACATACCATTTTTAATTTTTAGGGAAAAAAATTGCATGTGAGTAAAATATTTTAATCATATTTAAAAAAAAGAAAAAATTCATTACTATATATGAATGTGGTAATATTTTCATGTGAAGTAAATAACTAATAAATATAACATTTCATTAAATTATATTGGGAGGAAATGCTAGTTGAAAAGGTCAATGAAGGCTAGGGTCCTTGTACTAAACATATCAATAAACCAAATATTTCAAACTACATGTAAAAAATTCCACTGTTTAAAGTCTCTTTATAAACATTCCTGAGGGATATACTGGAACTACCAAGTTTTCCTAACTAATCTAGTCCCCCTCATACAAATTATTGACATGACTAGGATGAATATCTTTGTGGAGTATCATCAAATACATAGCAAGGTACATTTCCAAGGATCTAACCAAGGAACCCATGGTTTCCTATGAAACATCACCCAATCAAAGGATTTAATATTTAAAACATTAATTTAACACTTTTAATCCTTTATAATGTTTTTTACAAGAAAATAGGGTTTTAGGGAAGGTTTTCCAAACTGCTACTAAATGTTTCATAAATAATTTTTTACAACCATTCTTGAAAAACCACCCTAAAATATTATTGTTTTTTTTTGAATATTTAATAATTAATTATTAGTTACTATTAATAAATATTAGTTATTAATTATAATGATTTATTATATATTATTTAAAACACTTATTAATTTTTAAGCGTTAATTAATAATTATTAATCATGTATATTTATTAGTTAAAAATTATTTTAAAATTAAATTTTTCGTAATTCAATTTGAAAATTTTACTTTTTCATCAAAGGATCATACATTTTTCTTTATACATCCATTTTATCCCTAGTTAAATTAAATTTAAAAAAAAGAAATACATCATCATTAAATAATAATTTGAAAATATTTGGTACAAATAAATTATAACTATTCTAATAGATTTTGAAAATAGAACTTCAACTTAAAAAATCTATAACTTTTTATCCGATTTTCTATTTAGGGACTTCAGCCTTTCAAATTAAATATTTAAAAAGACTCTATCATATATTAAATTAGGGGGACCTTTTTCACTCTTTTTTTGATTGTTAAAAAAGTATAAATAGCCTCTAAAACATATTTTTTAGTTGGGATAACGTATTTTTAAAAAATGGATGGAATTTTATCTTAAATTATAAAAATAATCATATGATTTTTTAGTGTTCTTTCATTTTTTTCAATGGGTTTACATTTTTATTGATATAATAGTGTTTTATTTTTATTATCCTTCCCTATTTTGATGATTTTTTATTTATTATTTATATTATGTATATAAATAAATTTTTAGGTATTTCTATATATATTTATAATTTATATAAATTAATTTATAAAAATTTAAAATTATATATATTTATATGTATCTATGTATATTTCTGTATAAAGTTAACTATTTATATGTATTTATATTTATATGTATATTTTTATTTATTTATTTGTTTAAATATATTTATTTGTATATTTTTTATGAAAATTGGTACATGTTCAAGTGGAACAGGATCCGACCGCTACAACTCTAGTCAGGGATTAAAATATGACAATTAGGCTCCCTGGTTATGGGGGAATATAAAAAAATACCTAGCATGTAAAATCAATAATGTACACAGAATGCATGGATGACCGATGAAATCCATTTTTGGGGTGGTGAACTGATAGTGGCAGCATATGAATGAGATGGGTGGCATGAGCATTGGCCACGATGGCCTTCACGAGGACGGAAAGCGTAGGTGCTGTCCAATAGGCGGGAGGGGTGATGGTGGGATACTGTGGACAATATGAAGTATAAAAGGAGGCATATATGGGTCTAGGGTGTAAAATCGAGGGAGGGGTGATGGCGGAATGTCGTGGGTAGTGGAGTGTGCATGACTGGCACATGTAGTGGCGGGCATAAGACATCCATTGATGGTTTGTGAGGAATTATAAGGGTGTATTGGTTGTGTTCAAGATAGAATACATGCTTGTTTTTTGGTCATCAAGCTATAAAATGGGTTTTCAAGGCCAAAAGTAGCAATAGACCCATCAATGATAAAAAATGGCCTTTGGGCCATGAGAATGCGATTCATGCCACTGAACCTTTGGGCTATAAAATATATAATAAAATATATAACGTATGTGATGTCCAATCCTATTGGGGACAAATGAGGATTGATATTCCCTACCTAGAGTGATTTGTTAGGAATAGACAAATGGTGCATGTCTCATCTAATTAGGTAGTGATTAAAGAATGTGTTTTCCTAAGAAATTAATACATTATGGTTTAGGTTATTATAATGAAGGGAGACTATATTTGAAGATTCAATGATATGTTTAAATGAATTGCAGAAATATGGGGATATGATGACTTCAAGATGATGACCATTAAGAGAGGATACTTCCAAATTATATTCCCCTATGATGAATGTAATATAAGACCTTATAGTCATATATCGGTTGCACTGATGCCAAGATTTCATAGAATACGAGAGACATATTGAATATTTGACCCTATAAATGTTAAAAACACTATCACACAGTTATGGATATCTATCTACAAGATTATTTTTTTCTACTAGCATTCACTGATACTTTGGGAAATTCCTAATCTGTGAGGAACCTAATTAGACTGGATCTCCATACTAATTTTTCAAGATTTGGGCACTAAAAAAGTGTTTTTATATAAGTGGATATGCCTAAAACACTTTTTTAAAAGGATGTACTCACAATAAGAGATTATAACATCAAACTAGAAATTATGTATGAAAGGAAACATAAATTACATAGGAGTTATAGTCTCTTTTTCCATTAATATTATGAATGTTTTAAGGAAAATACCTATACATTTTTCAATATCAATAGACATGGATTCATTTCATGTATGAAATAAAAAGGTATGTATAATGTGAGTTAACCCTACCCTACTAGGACTGTTGCATTTTATCCTTCTACCTTAGCTACTTCATGAAGGGATCTTATCTATTTTTACCATGAAAAAGAATTTGTATCTTATCTGGATGTACACCTCAACCTATAGTGATTTTTTAGATCTAGTACTACACAATGATATTGAAGCTTAGGTGGGGATTGTTAATGTGGAACTAGCTTTCACGGATTTTTAAGCTCAACATTTTGAAATAACTTCTTTCTATGATTTCTTTATTGACCACACATAGAATGGTTATAACCCTAAAAACATAGTTCAACTTAGAAAATCCTTAGTAGTAGATACATGATTAAAAAAATAGTTTATATGGAAGTGATCTCAAATAAATATCTCATGATAAAAAGGGTTATCCCTATAACAATTTGATTGTGGGGTTGGTCCCTATAGAGGAAGACAAGGTTCCTATCACCCAAATGTCCACTTATAAAGCCACCTAGAAGAAATATCCTGATTGATTATTATGATGAGTGAAATCCATCAATAAGTTCACATCATTGAATGGATTTTTTAGTGATAAGGACTAGTGGAAAACCTAATGTGTACCATGATAGAAGTGTGTCCCTTAAGGGAAAATAATTCTCAGGGGGGATCACACCCCTTAAATGGAGGAAGAAGATAGCTAATGTAATCTTGAAAAAATTACATTTAGGTGTGTCATAGAGAGGAGTACCCCTAAACATGGAAAAATCCTTCAAAAAATGAAGATTTTATTCTAGAACTACGAAGGTCTAGAAAATTATTCTATGACTAAAGCACTTAGACATCACCTCATGTCCCATAAAACTCTATTACATGGAATTAAATAACAAAAAATGTATTCTTTTGATAACTGTAAGTCATTTAAATGGTCCTTTTTAATATAATTTTTTTACCCAAAACCTATATTATTATGACATAGATCACTTATTGATTCTTAATCATGAATGCCCCCAACTCCTAAATTTAAACAAGAGACCTCAGAGATTCTCATTATATTTATCCTACCAATGATCCTATATAACATTTTCCATTTTTAAATGTCTCAAATCCCTATCTCAAGATAATGAATTTATGGAAGGAGATATATATATCATCTGACAACCTGGATCAATAATAGATTATTATAGGGGATTTAAACACTATTTTATGACCTGAGAGAATGATAGAGGAAATATTAACAACGAATTATCTTTGGATTTATCTTCTTATATTGATTATTATAGCAATTATAAATTATCTATTATAAGATATAATTTTAATTTTAGTAGATACACATTGAATATAAGATAATAATGTAATTTTGAAATATGTATTATCCAAACGGTTGGTAAATGTTGTGTCATTAGAGTCTCGAGCTTCACCCTTCCCAAATACTACTCAGATCACGATACTATCTCAGTAGATCGTTACAATCATATAGAAATGTCATCAAATCTCCCATTAAAATTTAAAAATGAAATTATTGTTAAACCTATATATAGAGATCAGATTATGGAGACCTGTAAGATGGATTTTATTTGTTTCAACCTCCATATTATTGTTGAATATTTGAAATATACATAAGAACGTTTGAAATAATGGATTAGGAATGATTTTTTATGAAAAGTTCTCATAATAATGCTAATGAGGAATACCTTTCTTTCTATCAAAACAAAATTCCATTTCAATATTCCCCCTATAGTTAGGAATTAAAATACCATTGAAATTTTGGTGCTCATGTATATGTTAAAGTGTAATTGGATCATGAAAAACTAAGTGTTATATAGTTAAAGGATGGTGATTTGAAGTCAAATCCCTTCCACTATATGCATAGAGGGAAGATGACAAGAAGTGGAAATAATAACATAAGCATTAATGGATGAATTTTTACTTATAAAAAACATATCTTCATTATGGTGGTGGATTATTTTTAACATATATACCCTAAATATTGGAAGGAGAACAATTAAAATATAATTGATAATATTACTCCATATATTGAATATCATCAAAGAAGAATTCTCATAATGTCCTATTTTGAAGAGGAAGCATAGTTTCCCATTTTCTCTATTAACATGGATAGTGTTTCTAGTCCTGATGGCTTTTCGAAGAAAATAATAATGTTTTATTAGGAACCATTTCATAATAATGTCGCAACTACTATCGTGGAATTCATAAATCACAATTCGATGCCTCATGGTATTAACTCAAATATTATTTCCCTTATTTTAAAGAAATAGAATTTAATGCATATTAAGGACTTTAGGCCTATTTCTAATGGGAACACTATTCCTAAAATTATCATTAAAATCAATATAACAAAAATGGGGGGAAGGATTTGGGAAATTTTCACCCCAAACTAGTTTGGTTTCATCCTAGTGAGAAGAATCTAGACCAGCTTATCTATATCCTCAAAAATTGTTAAACATATGAAGACAAAATAAATAGATGAGAAATTTTGACTTGTGGTAGATACAAGAAATTATTTTCATACAGTCAAATGGAGTTTCACCCTTATTTTACTAAAAAAGTAATGATTTTCACATTCTTTTATCAATTTAAATAACACCATTGTTAATTATTCATGTATGTCCATTCTCATTAATGGATCTCCTAAAGGATACATTCAATGAAAAATGGGATTTTAATAAGGATATACTCTATTAAACCTTATCTTTTCCATTTATGAAGATTACATGAGTAGATTCATCAATGAACATGTCCAGAGTGATACATACAATCCTATCAAGGATATAAGAGGTGTCTTTACTCCATTAAAAATGATAAATGATGATTATACTCTCTTATTTGGTCATGATTATAAGGAAACTATATCATATATTCATGGTTTTTTACCACTATGAATAATTGGAAGGAAATTCTATCAATATACAGAAATAGTTCATCATCTTTGGGGATGAGATGTCTATCACAACGAAAAATAGAATTACTAGACCATTTAGGGTTAAAAAGAGATCCCTCCCTTTCTTCTAACATAGTTTCACCTATTTTGATGAAAACTGAGTGTCTATAATCTGAGATATTTATGTTATAATGTAACTAATAAACTCACTAGGTGGAAGGTTAAATCCATGTCACATGCTGGAATGGTTTTCTTGGTCAACTCGATCATCACTTCTGATTTTTTCTACTCGTTCTCTTTATATAGATGGCATAGAGATCTCATTAATATCCATAATAGGATGGTCAGTAATATTATATGAACCAGGACTATCTATAAAAAAATGATCATTGAGGCCTGATGGGATTTCATTACACCCACTGATATGGGGGGACATGGTATCAAAGACCTCCAAATCTTTAAATGGCGGCCTTCTTAAAAATTTTACTGAGAACATTATTATGTATAATAACTCTTCTATTGATTTTATTTTAAGAGGTTTCAATGTAATCCTCCTAGATGGATTCCCATAATATTTGAAATCATCCATTTGGCCTTCTATTAGGAAATATATCAATTACAACATGGGAATGTCGAAATGGACAATCATTGTGTATTTGGGTCTCAAATATTGGAGTACCCCATGGATTGACAGACCACTCAAGGAAATCATGGACATACTTTTATATAGGCATCAAAAGTCTATTTTCCCCATTTATTCATGAAAACAACATTACTGAAATTATTCCCCCTCATTTTGATTTGGAAAAACATATATGATCCTTTTTGAAGAGATACACTCTTATTTTGATGTCGAATAGTAATAGATAGTTTAAAATCAACTATTTCAACATAATGAAATGTGATAGATCAACCATGAATCATGCATTTTTTTATAGTAAAAAGAATGTTTCATTTCTCTTTTAAGGATTATTTTAATATTTAGAATCTTTAATAAATAGTTTAAAACTTATGACCACCTCAAAAATTATGCACAACATCTTACTTCATCCTTCCATTATTGTATGATATATAAGAAGAAAATCCAATAACTCTTTACTGGATCTAAGTTTGAAAATGAGATATGGATATATGAAATTTCTTTTATTGTTCTAAACATGTGAATTTATCAATAGTTGGAACATCTCTTGAAGGACATCTATCATTTTCAAAAATGTGAACAAATCCAGAACCTCCTCATGGTGGCTAATAATATAGTGATCATATTTGTCTGTAATTCCAAAAACTCACACCTTTTTGATATCAAGACCCCAAAATTTCATGAATGTACTCAGTCCATTGACATGGAAGTGTATGAAAATTACAGGGTGCATATTGGTGCAATGCATAACACCATTACTAATCTCAATACTCTCAAGTAGTTGGGTGATGATCACAGGCCCAGGAAACCTTTGATGTTCAAATATGTTTTCTTTTAAAGTCCTGTATTTTTTAACCGGGTTAAAAATAAAAAAGTATTTTACTTTTTCATTTACTGCATTAGTCTAATTTAAAACTGAGCTTTGGGATGAAGATCCGTAAGTTGGTATCGTTTAAAATGTTGAAATCGAGAATGATTAAAGGCACGAGGAGTTTCACAGGTGGTTGGATGGGTTTCGGGAGCATTAGACACAAAATAGACTTTTTCATGGACTGTACACAGTTAGTCAAACCATGCAGGTCAGCTATGAATGATAAATCAGGTGTCCAATATCAAACACATGGTCTGTGCATGGTCAGTCAGACTATGCGAGTCAAAATGTATGGTTTACCGAGTTTTGAGTTTTGGGTTAAAATATTTTAATTAAATCCAAGGGTAAAAATGGTTTTAATTAAATGTTGTGAAATATGGGTTTTATTTTATTAAATTCAAGGTTATATTGAATTTAATGAACTTATGAGAAACTATCATTTTAATTTAATTAATGTTTAGGTTGAGAAATCTTAATTAATTGATGCAAAACAGGGGATTTATTTAATTAAATTAAGTGAGATAATTTAATTAAATGAGTAAGAGATAAAGGATGGAGAATTTTTTTTATTAAATTATATTGAAGATAATATAATTAAATGGTATTTATAGGGTTAATTAATTTAATTAAACTAATTTGAAAAAATTAAATTAAATAATAATGAGTTAGAGAATTTATTTAATTAAATTCAGTTGGAAGGAATTTAATTAAATGGGGTGTAAATGGGGTTTTTTTGGTTTATCAAAAAGGTGTAATATTAAATATTAATAATAATAAAATGATGATGATTATTATTCTTATTATTATTATACTGATTATTATATTAAATTTTTTAATTTAATTTATTTATAGAGAAAAAAAATATTTAGGCACACCCCCCTCTTCCCCTACCTGAAGGAGAAGCCCCCCCTTATTCTATATGGTTGAGGCACACCACCCCCATCTCCCGTATCTCTATCCGCACATCAGATCATGATGGTTCCTTCACAAAATTTTTTTTGTCTCAATGAGGTAAGTCATTCTCTATGGGTTTCGATATTCACATCAGTTGTTTCAGTTCTTTGTCGCTTGGTCTCTACTAGGACGAAACCCAAGATTTGTGTTTAATTTAATTTCATCGTTTCTTTTGAATCTAGGTGGTGCAGAAGATATATCGGGTCCTGTTGGTCCATGTTTTGATGAAAAAATCTAAAGGTGAGGCAGATCAACTTGATTTTGGTTCACCACCATTAATTTTGGATAAGTCTAAATACTCGTTAATTTGTTTCTCACCCCTAGAATTAGGTTAGTATGGTTTATTTGAGTTTCTGTTAATTATTTTGGTATGCATTGGCCCTCTCCACTCTAATTTTGGGTTCCAATTGTTCTTATAATGTTTGGGAGTAAATTCCAAGTGCGTGTGCACTTTTGTTGAGGCATTTGAACGCGAGTGGTCTACTGCTTGAGTTAGAAATCATTGCCTAGGCCATTTCATTATTGTAGGGTCATCAACATTACTTAATTAATAAAAAGAAGTAGTTGTATATTTATTTTTGTTAATAAATTTGAATGTAAATTTTGAATGTATTGGTTATTTGTATAGAATGATATGTTAAAATAAAAAATCATATTTTTGTTATAAAACCCCTCCAATGGAGGTGTGCTGCCTTCAAGCTAAAAATATGATGATTAGACTATTATGTTCGTTTAGCTTGATGATATGTGTTTTTCTATTTTCTTTATTACATGTTGACATACTTGGTTTGAGTAGTAATTATGAGTTTTGGGCAGAAAAAAGGGATAATTAATTATTAATTAATGAGTGGAATATATTGAGAAAATCAATTGTGAATTAATCATGAGATTTAAAATTGTAATTTTCATAATTATTCGGTGAATTAATTAAGTGATATTGAAATATTCACATAAGAGGTAATTAATTTGTGAATTAATTATGTGATATTGATATGGTTTTGTTAAAGACAATTAATTTTTTAGTTAATTAGGTGAAATTGAAATAGTTTAATTTGAGATAATTAATTTGTGAATTAATTATATGATATTGAAACGGTTTCCATGATATAATATTTATGAATTAATTATGTGCTTTGAGATGATAATTAATTGGGGGACTAATTACGAGATATTAAATTAGCTAAGTTAAGATAATCAGTTGTGAATTAATTTTGTGTTTTAAGATTTTTAATTGAGATAATTAATTGAAGGATTAATTATGAGATATAAAATTGGCTAAGATGAGATAACTAATTTCTAATTAATTATGTGCTTTGAGAGTTGTAATTGAGATAATTAATATGGGGATTAATTATGATATATTAAATTGGTTGAGTTGAGATAATTAATTGTGAATTGATTATGTGCTTTTATAATTTTAATTGAGACCATTAATCGGGTGATTAGTTATGATATATTAAATTTTCTATGTATAGATAATTAATTGTGAATTAATGTTTTGTTTTGATATTTTTAATTGAGACAATTAATCATAGGATTAATTATGAGATATAAATTTGCCTATGTTGAGATAATTAATTGTGAATTAATTTTGTACTTTAACAATTGTAATTGAGATAATTTATCATGGGATTAATTATGAGATATTAAATTGAATCTATTAAGATAATTACCTTTTAATTAATTATGTTATATGAGAATTGTAATTAAGATAATTAATTGGGGGATTAATTGTGAGATATAAAATCCGGCTATGTTGAGATAATTAATTGTGAATTAATTATCTGCCTTTGATATTATGATCTGGATATTTAATTTTAGAATTGAATATGGAGATTTGAGATTTATAATGTGATAATTAATTATAGAATATTAATTATGAGATACTAATTGTGTTGTTGATTAATTAATTGATAAAATAATTAATGGGATTTGTGTTCCTAGTTAATTATTGAGATAACTAATGGATTTGAGTATGAAAAATGAGATGAATGAGAGGGCTTAGCCTCATGTTTTTCTATTGAATACGAAGCCCATGATAATGTTTTAATTGAAATACTTAAGATGGTTTTCCTTAAGTATAAATATAAATATTATTTCTTATTTATAATTGAAATGGACTAATGAAATACATGATATATTAATTGCTTCATGCGTTATATGTTCTGAATCATTACAACTTATATAGGAAGGGGAGAAAAGGGACAGTGATATCAGTTATGGAGAATAATTTGTTAGTTTTTTTGATGATCCTCTAGAGTTCGTGAGATCTCATGGCGTAAATACTTGACCCCAGTTTCCCAGAGCCGGTACCTTATTAAATTACATTGGCATGATTACAAGAAAGTCGTATCTTAAAGGAATGAGTAGTTTAGTAGTTTTGTAAAACCATTTACCTAAATAGGTTCAATATTATAACTTGAAAAGAAACACAACATATATTTTTCATTGGGAACATACACAACCTCAATGTTTATCCCTGTAGGTCATTCATAATAAAGTTCTCATGTCCTAAGAAAATAAAACATAATAAAGGGATGAGATCAAATGCTCAGTAAGGGTTAAGAAATATAGAAGAAGATAATTTAAACATAAACATTAGGCATGTTGAATAACTACAACACATGCCTTATAAAATAAACTTGAACACATAATGGAAAGAATAAGAGATGAATAAATAATGCCATAATAGAACACAATCATGGGTATTTTACTAGTCTAATAACCACATGAACTATGAATTTGTAGCTTTATAATGAAAGGAATTCATATTCCGAATAGTCTAAAACATACCGTCAGGGCCTCATCCAATATTTCTAAAAATGATTAAGGTTTCAACCAAAACCATATATCAAATTGGGAAAGGCCTCAGCCAAGACCATGTCTATTTGTCTCATGAGACCAATCGATGCATCGAGGGGATATAGCGGGCCCCACCCATCACATAATCAGTCCAATTTATTCCTCATATGAACGGGGATAAACATAAACCACATATGAATTCATATTTAAACTAATATATGAAATGTAAATAACATTCCCCGAACATTAAGCATAAACACTATCCATTCAGAGTAAATTGGTGAATGGTTTTAAGATAGCACATCCACAGTCAAACTAATTATAAACCATTAAATAAAACATGGTGGAAGATATCATATGAGATAAACCTCAATGATTTAAAATATTAAATAGAGGTTTTTAACATAGATAAAGATACTTTTAAATGGGAAAATTGAAAAATCCTTGAGGGAAATAATCCTTAAACATTCCAAATTATACCATACCACCTTGAAAAATTCAAATCATAATCCCTTAGAATATCATGAGAAATATGTGACTCTTGATGTGATATACCAAAGGTAAGTACATACACCAAAATCAAGAAATAATTGGTGAAAAATGCATATATCCCATAAAAGTTAAAGTGAGATGAGAAAAAACCTTTTCACTTTGGAAAGAGGATTTGTTTAGGAAAATCATTTGTATTTTTCATAAATCTTGTTTTAAACATGTATATCCTAGAAAATAAAATATAAGGTCATTGAAATTATATTTTAGGCATATAAAAAGTCTTATTGTGGAAAAATCATTTAATAGATTTTTTAAAGAAGTTTTAGAAATAAAAAATTTTGGTGCGGTTTAAAGAAAAATATTAAATGATTTTAATGTGAAAAGGCGTGTCTGATTTCATAAAAAAATAAATGACCAAAAAAAATTTTAACTTTAAAATGTGTGATTTTATAAAGATAAACATGGATTAAAACAGATTATATATTGAACATCAAAATAGGTAAAAATCCGAGAAGTTCCTTGAATCGAGCATATATTTCAGGAATAATTTTTGAATGATCCTTTTAAAACATAATACTCCCCATTAATGAAAGTAGAATTCTGTTTGGTTCAAATATATAGAACATTAAAAATGAATTTATGAGGATTACATAAGAATAAATAAGAATATCATTGAGTTGAGTAAATAATAAGAGCAACCCGAATGAAAATGGAGGCTCGGGTAGATTATACTTACAACTTTGTAATCAATTGAATCATATGCCCAAAAATTAATAATAATAAATGATACATTTATTATCATTAAAATAAATAGATTAATTATTTGAAACATCAATGTAAAGTATACATACGCCATACACATGTAGTAGTAGTTAATACGAAATATCTCACAAAAAATGGAAGTGAGATGAAAAAACCCCTTACCATAAGTCTTAATGTTTTCCACTCTTGAACTTAAGGTCCTGGAATATGAAATTAGACTTATTAATAAAATAATTCAGAACCTATTAAAAGTGTATTTAGTTTTTCATGATTTTATTATGACCATTATGTCCTTATTGATTAGTTATAAAATTGAATTTCATCGTTCCAGAGTGTTCGTTTTCTTGATTTTCATAATCGGTTCACTTGTTTTTATGTAATGGAGTTCATGTGGAATGGATATAAATCACCAGAATTAAATTTAAACATTATTTTTGATCATAAATAGTTTTTAATGGTAATTTATATCATTTTTTACATGGAATGTGTATTAATCATTAGATGAAATATTAATGACATTCATTGAGATTATTTTAGCGGTACTTTGATTATTTGGAACTAGTTTGATCTTATGATTTAATAACATGTACATATACTAGTTTCTGAATATCAATTAGGTTATAATACATATATTTTTGTTTGTTTCAACCATAAAAATTGTTTCATGACAATTATTTAAGGATAAATTGAAGAATGAAACTTCATCGCCCATGATGGTTGTAAATTGGAACCTCACAGACGATGGTTTCATTTATACAATAAAATGGAGAGAGTAAGAATATTTATGATGGTTATTCCATTAAAACTATATAATTCAGGTATATAGATGATACTGGATTTATCATGGTCACTTGGATATAGGAGGTTAAGAGAGGATAATAGTACCAAATAAATTGAAATGAAATTAAATGAAAAAGAAGGGTGCATTACCTCTGGAAATAACCTCCTTGAAAACCTCCTTAAGGGAAGGGGTTTTGGTATTTTCTAAAGACCAAGAGATTCTTGGACGCGGGTAGTTACTAGGTTAGTTTATTTGGGAAGAACTTTGAGGAGCTTCAGGGCTTAGAGGAGTGAAGAGAAGAAGGAGTGATGGGGGGGGGGGTGTTATAGTTGAGGAGAGGAGTAAATTTTATATATTTTATTCATTATTATTTTTTATTTCCATCAATATATCCAATAGTGTTGTTTCATGTGACCCCTAATAGTGATAAGTTCATGTGAGTTCGAACTAATTGTCCTTACATCACTCATGATTTCATAAATAGTGTATTTAACAGATAATTTGTATATACAATATTTTACCGTATTTCACTATTTATTAAAAATTTGAGTATTTCAGAAAAATACCAAAAATTAAACCTAAATTTTTTTTGACGTGTATAATTCAAAAATGAAATCCATTTTTTGAAATTAAATATATAAATATTTTTAATTTAATTTTTAAATAAAATCATAATTTATTCCAAAAAAACAACTTAAAAACTATAACTTGTTTTATAACAGATTGAATAATAAATCAAGGTCCCATACAATTATTTTATAACTATAATATAAAAAAGTAAAAAATTTATGAATACATTTTATGAAAATACATTTCCATTTTAAATTATTAAATTAATCATAAAATTGTAATTAAAATATTTATGACGTGGAAAAATATCAATACTTTTACAATGATCGTTCTTTCACTCTTAAGATGTCCAAATTATATTTAGACATTTATGGGTGAAGATTCTATTTTTTGGAAAATTTTATATTCATTATTATTCCTTACTATTCATAAGGGTATGTTACTATTCATAAGTTCATGTTACTATTCACCAAAAATTATTTTTGTCTAATCAGACTCTTAATATCTCACTGAACGCAACCGTGTATGTTAGTTTTTTGAAATTCAAATCACATAGGTGGAAAAATTATGTTTACTTGGATAGGTTATAACAAAGTGGTTTTTTGTAGAGACTCAATGTTTTATGTATTCTATATTAAATCTATTTTTAAATTTTTGAGGTGTTACATTATCCCCTCCTTACAAAAATTTCTTCCTCGAAATTTGAAATTGAACTTTGAAAGTTAAGGGTTGATACTTGAAAATTCCCTTATGGGAAACCCACATTAATAATATGGTTAAAATATCCTATTAATAAGAGTAAAGGGAAATGCATTAGAAATTACAAAACAACACATTCTAATTATTAAGCGTGGTTATGGAAGAATAATCGAACCATCATGTAGTGACATTAAGCTCTAAAACCCCATACAATGATCAACTTAAACTACTTCTTAAATGGTTAGAAATTAAAAAATATAATGATTCAACACATTATAATGAAGGTCTCAAAATTTCCATGATGAACTTATCATTAACCCTTAATCAACAAGAAGTAACACTAAAATTCACATTCCAAACATGTGTATAACTTCATCATGTATCCTCTTGAAATATGGTAATAACTTGAATTATTGTAAAAAGAATATTAGAAACATTCATTCTTCTATATTATTTACGTATGATACATGTTATTGGATATATTCCATAAATCCAAAATTGATGTAAACTCCATCGATGATAGCATAAACCACTTCTTGACAAGTCAATAATCATTTCTAAGGTAGTTAGTACTTATCCGAATCAATCATTTCTTCATCATTATATCAAAATTAGATATATATTAAGGGTTGTATTTCCCTCAAACATATTTTTTTCTAAAAAGATTAACTTTCTACTAAATCACTTTTCCTTTATACCATTCATCACATGACCTAAAATCCTTAATGAAATAGTACTATAGTACAATCCTTATATATCTCATAATTCTTACAACTAGTACATTACTGAAAAAATATTCAAATGAAATGATTATTGACTAAGCACATTAATCATTCTACTTCATCTGTTGTAGCATCATAACTTTATCATTATATAAAATAATCATTTGGTTTATATTCCTTTGACATTGGGACATTGATTTGAATAGTGTCACATCTCCTTGCTGTTGAAGCATTGCATATTGGGAAATTATTTTCTTGTCTTGAAATTTTGAGCATGGTGGCCTTTTTCTCCACACAAGAATCAAACACCTTTTTATCTCAATCACATACCAAGGTGTTTCCTTCCACAATTATCACATGTGGGAAAATACATATTTCCCTTCATCCCATTTCTGTTTTCCCTACCATCCTCTTCTTCTTTTGCTTCCCTTCAAATCCATAAGACTCAGAGAAGTATTTAAATACCTTTCCAACACATGATACTATTTCCTTATATGATGAGGATACTTTGGAGACAGTATTCCGCTAAAATGATGTCTTAAGACCATCAGAGATATGATCCTTCTTACTCTTCACATCACATGTATTGGTGATGTTCTCATTCCTTCTAATATTCACCATTTCCAATCAATTCCATATTATATATTAGTTCATAAAATTATGAAATATCTAAATCTCTAATCATGTTACAACACGTAACATAAATTTATGCATCATAAATCCTAGAACCATATACATTGGTAATATTGGGGAAAAAATCCTTCCTAATTGTTTATAATAAGCTTATGAATTTAACAAATCATATCCCTGAGAAGTTTCAAACCAAGAGTATAGAAAGGCCTGTTGTCGTGCACCATTTCCCATTAGAGTCTTTCTCAAAGCAGTGTTTTTGGATTTTACCTCTAGATACATCCGTGCCAGATCCACCTCAACTAGTTCATATCCAGACATGGATGTATTTTCTTGATATACTATATAATCTATTTGTTACCAAAATTCAAGGATGTCCTTGTATTATTATCCCTAAAGTTTATCTTAGGTTTTTTTTCACTAATCTACTTTTTCTATATCTAGTTTCTATGTTTTCTCCTAAAATTATTTTGATACCAACTGTAAGGACCCGACCCTAATTTCCCAGAGCTAGTGCCATATTACATTACATTGGAATGATTTTAGGAAAGTAGTATCTTGAAGGACTGAGTAGTTTAGTATTTTCGGAAAACTGGATAACTACATAGGTTCAACATTACAACTTGAAAAGAAATACCAAATATAATTTTTATTGGGAACATCCACAAATATATGTTTATCCCTGCAGGTCTTTCATAATAATGTTCTTCATGTCCTGTGAAAATGAAACATATAAAAGGGATGAGATCAAATGCTCACTAAGTGTTAAGAAATACAACAGAAGATAATGTAAACATAAAAATTAGGCTTGGTGAATAACTAAAACACATTCCTTTAAAAATAAATTTGAACACATTATGGAAGGAATAAGAGTTGAATAAATAATGCCATAATAAAACATAATCATGGGTATTCTACTAGTCAAATAACCACATAAACTATGAATTTCTTACTTTATAATGAGAGAAATTCATATTCCAAAAATTCTAAAATATACTGTCAGGGCCTCGACCAAGACGTCTAAAAATTATTAAGGCCTCAGCCAAAACCATATATCAAATTGGGAAAGGCATTGGCCAAGTCCACATTTATTTGTCTCATGAGACCTTCCGATGCATCGAGGGGTTGTAGAGAGCTCCTCCCATCTCATAATAAGTCCAATTAATTAATCATATGAATGGGGATAAACATAAACAACATAAACATTCATATTTAAACTAATATATGAAATGTAAAAAACATTCCCTGAACATTAAGCATTAACACTAACCATTCAAAGTAAATTGGTGAATGGTTTTAAGATAGCACATCCACATTAAAACTAATCATAAACCATTCAATAAAACATGGTGGATGATATCATAGGAGATAAATTTCAATGAATTAAAAGATTCAACAAAGTTTTTTGACATAGATGAAGATACTTTTAAATGAGACCATTGAAAAATATTTGAGGGAAATAATCCTTAAATATTCCAAAGTGTCCCATACCACCTTAAAACATTCAAATAATAATCCATTAGAATATCATGAGAAATATTATACTCTTCATATGATATACCAAAGCTCAATACATACCCCACAATCAAGAAATAAGTGGTGAACAATTCATATTCCAATAAAAGTTAATGTGAGATGAGAAAAATCTTTTTTTACTTTGGAAAGAGGAGTTCTTTTTGAAAATCATTTGTATTTATCATAAATCTGGTTTTAAAAATGTATATACCAAAAAATAAAATGTATGTAAATTGAAATTTTATTTGAGTCTTAAATAAAGTCTTATTGTGGTAAAATCATTTAAAAGGAGTTTTTAAAGAAGCTTTAGAAATAAAACATTTTGATGCATTTTAAGGAAAATATTAAAGGATTTTAAAGTGAAAAGGCATGTTTGCTTTCATAAAACAAGAAATGAACCAAAATATATTTTTCACTTTTAAATGTGTTATTTTATAAATATAAATATGGCTTAAAGTATATTATAGATTGAACTTCAAAATAGATAAATCCGATAAGTTCCTTGAATCGAGCTTGTATTTCAGGAAGAATTTTTGAAAGATCATTTTAAAACATAAAACTCACCATAAATGAAAGTAGAATTCTGTTTGGTAAAAATATATAGAACATTAACACATAATTTATGAGGAGTAAATAAAAATAAATAAGAATATCATTGAGGTGAGTAAAGAATAAGAGCAACCCGAATGAAAATGGAGGTTCGAGTAGATTATACTTAAAACATTGTAATCAATTGAATCGTATGACCCAAAATTAATAATAATAAATGATACATTTATTATCATGAAAATAAATAGATTCATGATTTTAAACATAAATGGTTAGTATACATACACCATACACATGTAGTAATAGTGAATACAGAATATCTCACAAAAATGGAAGTGAGATGAAGAAACCTCTTACCTTATGTACGAATGTGTTCCACTCTTGAACTTAAGGTCCTGGAATATAAAATTAGCATTATTAATAAAATAATTAAGAACCTATTAAATGTGTATTTAGTTTTTCATGATTTTATTAGGACCATTATGTCCTTATTGATTATTTATAAAATTGAATTCTGTCGTTCCAGAGTGTTCGCTTTCTTGATTTTCATAATCGGTTCACTTGTTTTTAGGTAATGGAGTTCATGTGGAATGGATGTAAATATCCAGAATTGAATTTAGAAATTATTTATGAACATACATAAGTGTTAATGATAATTTATATCATTTGTTTATATGGAATTAGGGTGAATCATTAGATGAAATATCAATGACATTCACTTAGATTATTTTAGTGGTATTTTGATTATTAGGAACTAGTTTGGTCTTATGATTTAATAACATGTATGTATACTGGTTCCTGAATATTTATTAGGTTACAATATATATATATATATAAATATATATTAGTTTGTTTCAAACATAAATATGTTTTCATGACCAGTAATTAAGGATAAATTGAAGAATGAAACTTCATCACGAAGGTTGTAAATTGGAACCTCAATAACAATGGTTTTGATTATATAATAAAATGGAGAGAGTAAGAATATTGATAATGGTTCTTCCATTCACATGATATAATTCCAGTATATAGATGATATTGTTGTTATCATGGTCATTTTTATAGAGGAGGTGAGGAGAGGATAACAATAGAAAATAAATTGAAATGAAACTAAATGAAAAAGAAGGGTGATTTACCTCTTGAAATAACATCCTTGAGTAACTCTTTAAGGGAAGGGGTTTTGGTATTTTGGAAAGACCAAGAGATTATTGGATGTGGTGAGTGACTAGGGAAGGGTTTTTGGATAGAAATTTGAGAAGATTCAAGTCTTAGAGGAGTGAACAGAAGAGGGAGTGATGAGGGTTTTTATAGTGGAGGAGAGGAGTGAATTTTGTATATTTTTTCATTATTTTATTATTTTCATCAAGAGAACCAATAATTTTGTTTCATGTGACACCTAATAGTGATATGTCCATGTGAGTTTTAACTAAGTGGCCTTAAATCACTAATGATGTCATAAATTGTGTATTTAATTGATAATTTGTATATACAATATTTTATCGTATTTCACTATTCATAAAAAATTCCAGTATTTCAGAAAAATCCCAAAAATTCACCCGATTTTTTTTGACATGTATAATTCAAAAATGAAATCCATTTTTTGAAATTAATTTTCTAAATATTTTTAATTTAATTTTAAAATAAAATCATAATTTATTTAAAAAACAACTTTAAAACTATAACTCATTTTATAACACATTGATAAATTAATCAAGGTCCCATAAAATTATCTTATAACCATAAGAAAATAAAGTAACAATTTATGAATAAATTTTATGAAAATACATCTCCATTTTAAATTATTAAATTAATCATGAAATTTTAATTAAAGTATTCATGACATGCAAAAATACCAATACTCATACAATGATCATTCTTTCACTTTTAAGATGTCTAAATTGTATTTATAAATTTATGGGTGAAGTTTCTATTTTTTGGCTGATTTACTATTCATTACTATTCATAAGGTCATGTTACTATTCATAAGGGTATGTTACTATTCACCAAAAATTATGTTTGTCTTATCAGTCTCTAAATATCTTACTAAACACAACCGTGTATGTTAGTTTTTTTTGAAATTCAAATCACAGAGGTGGAAAAATTATGTTTACTTGGCTTGGTTACAAAAAATTCATGTTTTGTAGAGACTCAGTGTTTCATGCATTCTATATTAAATCTATTTGTAAATTTTTGTGGTGTTACATGTGGAGTTGAGCTAGGGGATAGACTGTGTGCGCTACTATTGGTAATGGATGTCTGTGTGTTATGTCCCGATCCATCCAACATCATTTTCTAATGGACCGTGAGAGCCTTGGGTAAAATGATAGTGTTAGATTCCATGTTATTTTCCATGAGAACATGAGAGCTCTTAGAGTTTGGATAGGGGGTAAGATCGTGAGTGCTTCCCATGGTAATGAATGTCAATGCATTATATTTTGTTCCATCCATAAATAATATCCAGGGTATATGTCCATTTGGCATTGGTATGTTCTTGGTTCATATAAGAGGATGCTAATAATATATATCTATTTACAAACACACACACATATATATATATTCATATATATTATTAATATATATTATATATATATAATTTACATGACCAGAAATACCATCTGTGGGAAGAAGCAGGTATTGCCGTCAAGTATCCCTTATGAACCTGGACGAGTTGTTGGTTAATTATTCAATTCTGTTATTACTTTGATATATTTTCACACTGTTGAGATCTTATTCATTTCCCTGTTTGGGCTAGATATAGGTGGGTTCCAAACTATTGATATTTATATCTTACACCCTATTAAGGATTCCATTTCACTAGGGTACCTGAGTATACTTTACTTGTTTACAGGACCATGGACTTTGCTTATTGTTGTTGCCTGTACTTGGGAGTTAGAAGCAAAGGACCGAGCAGGAGATTGGGATGCTTGTGGAGATCACCCATGGGGAATTAAGTCTTTTACTTATTTCTGTACTAATATGTAAAGAATTATTTTTTGTTTGCTGCATTTCAATATCTATCACAATGACATGCATGCATTGTATAAACCGGAATTGGCCATTTTATTTATTCAATTAAATTTTATTTTAAACTACTTATGTTGTTATCTGTGTTACTATCTGTTTCTGTTGTGCACTCTAAATATTTGGGTATAGTATCCCCACTACCTATCCATATACCCTCACTACTAGTCGGAAACCTCTAGTATATGGGGATGCACTCTTGAGGGCATGTGGTGATCAGTCAAGCTACTGGTTTGATGGTAACCCGGGTTGGAGCGTTACAAAGTGGTATTAGAGTGGCCATTTTTTTCTTTTTTCCTTTTTATTTCTATATTAGGTTGGTAGATAAGATAATAGGAAAGTGTCAAAACTCGGTTAATAGTTGTGATTGGTACTGATCACTCCATGTATGGGGAATGGCCAAGTAGTCAGGGATGGGAATTAATGTTTATATAGTTTGAGGTTACAGTTGATATGATTTCACCTTGAGTGACTAGTGTATTTTACATTGCTTATTGATTTTCAGAATTTTGGAAATTTTTACTTGGAATGATATGGAAAGGAATTTTCATTACATGCATCATCTTAGGAACATATATATTCACATTCCATGTATATAACATACCATGTAGTTCCATTAGTAGGATTCCTGCTATTTTTGATTATGTTCCTTGGGTGGAATGAAAATTTTTGATTAATTTTAGCATGCCTCTTTAGATAACATGTTTTGGTGATTGATTTAACATACTTGAGTGATTATATGTCATGTTTCCTTTATGATTAACATGATTTTTTGTTATTCCATGCTTCTTTGTTTTAGAATGATTTTGTGTTATTGCTTGTGATTACATTCTAGAGATTTTCTAATATGTGAGTGGTTTCTATATCTAACACGTTTAATGGAAATTGAATTGATTAAATGGGAGCCAAAATACACCTATAAAGTGTATTCATGGGTTATATATTAGTATATGGACACTCATATCACTTGTGGGGTGGCTTTTTGAATAATCCAGATTGAATAAATGGGACCCTCAGAGGCCGTCTTTTGATTAAAAGTAATTTTGATTATATATGGAATGTTTAAAATGAAATAAAATTGAATGTTAAATGTTTGATGTTGATTTTTTCTATTGCACGTATGTTTTTCTTATAGGTAATTGATTTAAAAAAATTATCCTTTTGTGAAATAGTACATATGGGTCTGATAAAAATTCATTCAAATGTTTTAATGTTTGAAAAGAATTAATGAAATGGTTAAAATAAGGAAGGGATTTTAATCCTAGTGAATTATATTTTGTAGGACCAAGAGATAGGGTCAACGAGTATGCTTTGTAAGGGACTATCCCATGGTAGGAACAACCTATAAATATGGATATGCCGTGTTTTCACTGTGAAGTTTTGATGTTGGTACCGTTTGAGTGTTGTTGTCCTTAGTATGAATTTTGGTTTTTAATGAAATAAACACCTGTTTTGAGGGGTGGACATTGTATCTTGAATCATTATATGAGAATAAGCATTGAGGAATTATTATTTCATGAGGTTATACATGTATTAGGCATGGTCAACCATTAAAGTCTTTCCTGGGTTAACTATGGAGTAGAGTAATTGGGGCATTAAGGTAAGTCAATCTCACTGCTCGGGAAGACTTTTTGGGACTCCGATGTTTTGACACGCCATTAGGTTTAATTTTTGGACTTCATTAGAGATGTTAATATGGGTATTGTTGTTCATATAACGTAACATATGAGTTCAAGGAGTTTTTAACTAGTACACTTATAAGAAACTAGTCTTTTTTTCGATAACATGGACTCTCCTACGGTGGGTAGTGTGTCACGACCCGTCACCCAAGGCCTGTGCCGTGACTACCCCTGGCCTGCCTTCCATAGGCCAGGGGCTGGAGACTAGAACTGGAAAGGTATATCCCTATATCAGGAAGGAACTTCCTTTAAACATATACAAACACACAAACTAGTATGCAACAAGATGCAACCACATAGTAAACTGTTGTAGCAAAAGTGTGTTGAAAGTAAAATAGCACTGAAAGTAAAAGGGGTTGGAATACAAGCCTAATAGAAAAAGGTGCAAGTTCAAATGAAAAGTACAAAAGAGCTCCTGAATCATCCACTGAGAATCCTACCTGAAGGGTAGGTACAGATCGTCTCCACAACACTCCACATCAGCTCGTCCCCTCTGTGTACCACCTAGTCCTGGATCTCTGAAGACTCAACACTACTGCTCGTCATCTGTACAAGACACAACAAGGTGCGGGTGAAGCCCATGTAGGGGTGAGTATAAAAATACTCAATAGGGACCCTGAGACCCCTTTAGGCCTCCTAGAGTTCCAAAAAGTAAAAACCACAAATCAAGACCTTAAACTCAGGCACGAAGTGATAGACATCAACACTACTTAAGGTATATGCTTATACATATTCCTAAGTTATCAAGATATACTCATCTCACACATGAGGATAGAATACCAATAAGGTAACACCACGAAGGTAGAAGTACCACACAAGTAACACCATGAAGATTGAAGTACCACACATGTAACACCATGAAGATAGAAGTACCACACAAGAAACACCACGAAGACACCACCACGAAGGTAGAAGTACCACACATGTAACACCATGAAGGTAGAAGCACCACAAAGGTAACACCACAAAGATAGAAGTACCACATTGGTAACACCACGAAGATAGAAGACTCATCTCACACTAGGTATAACTTATGTACAAAAGTACAAATGATTAGTCGTAATCTAGATCATCTTATTCTGTTAAGAGGCACTGCTACTAACTAACATAGGATTTATAGGTACTAACCCCTAATATTCCACAGAGGATCTGAACCACACAGGATCGGTATGCGCTAACCCAAACAGGATCACTGAGCGCTGACCCATATAGTATCTGATAGAATCTAACCCACACAGGATCGATAGATGCTGACCCACATAGGATCGACGTTCTTTCTTCACGTTACAGCCTTCCACAAGATTCCTCGCACCTGGTGCGCTCGTGTTCTGTTGAATATTCCCCTAGAGATATTGGTCATACATAGACCACCCCTAATCTCTATAAAGGAGTAACCCAAAGGACCATCATGTCGTAAAGGTTCCAATGCGACAGACGGTGCGTCAATCGGACGCTCGATATGTGAGTTATTAGCATTTTAGTTCTGAGGGCCTGGTTAGATTCAGATTCAATTCAAACATTATCCAAATCTCCAGTGGAGTATACCAAAAGAATAATCTCGCTCCAAGGGTACCAACACCACAGACGGTTCGTCAAACGGAAGTCCGTTTCTCAAGATATGGCCCTTTAAGTGTTTTTGGGTCCGATTGGACCTGATCGGGCTGATCGAACCCGACCCAGCTTGGGTTGACCCGACCTGGCCTGGGATGACCAGAACCGGTTCGGGGCGACCCAAACCAGTTCGGGTATGACCGAGATGGGTTGGTCTGAGGTCCGGCCTAGCCCGCAAGGGGGCACCCCGACCCGCAAAAGGGAGACCCAGACCATAAGGGTGTGCGGCCTGCAGGGCACACGACCCAATGGGCAGGCAGCCCGCAAGGGCAGGCAGCCCACTAGGTAGGCAGCTCGGCCATGTGAGGCGCGACCTGCTGGGTAGGTGGCCTGGCCATGTGAGGCGCGAACCACAGGGCGCGCGACCAACTGTCCGCCTAAGCAGGCAGGGGGGGGGGGGTCCCCTAGTATTCCGAACATCCCAGAGGCCATTCAGCTTGTGAAATGGTGGGGCCATGTGGTTTCTTCTCGGTCATCGTAAAAACCTTGCGACAGGTTTCTCCTCCACCATGGCTTTGGCCATGACCTCTTGCCCACCTGCGGTGCGCTGGTCGTGCCACCCTCTTCTTCCGCGACCAGCCGATGTGCTGGCTACCTCCTCAGACCGCTGCGGCTGATGAGCTACAACCCCTTTCTCACTAGCAGCACGCGATGATGCGCCACACCTCCTCCACAACCGAACAATGTCGGTCTCTCTACTTATCGCCACAGCTTAGTGCTGTGGCCACCTCTTGCGGCGTATGACAACGCGCCACCTCTATCGTAGCCGGTTGGTGCCGCCACGCTGACGGTCTTCCATGGAGATGCAAACGTAGCAAGATAGCGGAGGATCTGGGCCAGGTTTTGTTAGTCCTGCATCCTCCGTGTTAGCTTGTAATCATGAGGGAGGATTAAAGGGTTCAAGAAATAAACTTGAATTAAGAAAAAAAACAATCCCCTACATCAATAATGATGGAGAATTCCCATGATTGAGGAAGTGGGTCGATGTTCGTCATCCTCACAACTAGCCTCCAACGATGTCGCTTGATCTTCGATCTTTGGTTTGGGGTTTCAGTGTTGCTCGTCACTGATCACTAGAACCAACTCCGTCCTCCAAGGGTTTTGTGTCTCGGTACTTTTTCAGCACTTCGTTTCTTGATGAAGTAGTGTCTAAACCTCTCCCCAAGCTCCATATAAATAGGAGAGGGGGAGGGCAAGTAATGACATTGGGAATTAATGGGGGCTCATTAATTAGAAACCTTTCTAATTCCCCAATGATGCAGTTACATAGAATTGAAAGGTCAAGCCATTTATTGGCTTGACACGTCACTGGTCCCAAGTTGCCGCTTGTCCATTGGAGGAAAAAGAAAGGAAAAAAAATAACAAAGTTATTTTGTTTATTCTTTTAAAAAGTCCCAAAAATTAACTTTTTCTCCAAACCTACTACGATCGAAGTAAAGCCTCCCTTAAGTGAATCCCATCACTGTGGATTCAACGGTGTCCTCATATTTTTAATTCAAGCATCGGTTCAAAAGTTAGAAAATTCCGCTCGCACGTTTACTGAACATACCTTAAAAAAAGTTCAAAAATTTATTTTGGGCATACCGGGCCTTGGAATCATGATCCCTCAATTTTCTCAGACTCATAATAGTTCCATATAATTAAAAAAAAATTTACATGGAAAAATATGGGTCTTTACATTCTCCCCACCTTAGGGATTTTCATCCCCCAAATCCACAACATAGAATAAGAAAAAAAATGGTGGTACTGGGAATAAATATAATCCTCCCATCCCCAAGTTATATCCTAGAGGTTCCCATGCTGCCAGTGAATGCGTACTAGAGGTATCGATCATCCATGAAGGACCCACTCCTTTTGATCATCAATCTCTACTGGAACCTCCATAAATGTCACCCCATTATCAAAGTCTAGCTCACCATGGTCGATGATGTGAGATTATTCATGCACATATCTCCTCTACTGGGATACGTGGAAGACATCGTGCACCCTCTCCAACTATGGTAGAAGTTCCAAGTAGTATTCCACCTCACCTATCCTCTGGAGTATCAGAAATGGTCCGATAAACATCGGTAATAACTTACCGCCTTGGCCAAATCTCCGTAAACCTTGTCGAGGTGAGAACCGTAGGAGACATGGTCTCCCACCTCGAACTAAAAAGGTCTCCGCCTCCTATCAGCATAAGAATTTTGTCTGCTCTGTGCAGTCTTCATCCGATCCTGGATGATTCGAACCTTCTCAGTGGTAGCCCGTACCAACTTTGGACCCATAGGTGCTGACTCCCCTAGGTCCATCTATCATAGAGGTGATCTGCAAGGTCGTCCATATAGGGCCTCAAATGGTGCCATACCAATGGTGGAGTGATAACTATTGTTGTATGTGAACTCCACCAAGGGAAATTGATCCTCCCTACTCTGGCCAAAATCTAGGACGCAAGCACGAATCATGTCCTCCAGTGTCAGTATGGTCTTCTCTATCCGACCATCTGTCTAAGGATGAAAGGCGGTGCTAAAATGTAGTTGAGTCCCGAACGCCTCCTGTAATCCCTTCCACAATTGGGATGTGAAATGTGTGTCATGGTTAGAGACGGTCGTCGATGGAACCCCATGAAGTCACACACTCTTTTGTACGTAGAGGCATCCCAAGCCCTCTACCGATCCCTGCAATCAGATAGGTAGGAAGTGGGACAACTTGGTGAGTTGGAAAATGATCTCCTTGATAGAATCATGTCCCCTAGATGTACGTGGAATCCATGTCATAAATTCCATGAATATTCCATCCTACTTCCACTCCTGCACCTCTAGTGGCTGTTCTAAGACTGCTGGAACCTGATGCTTGGCCTTCACTTACTGACAAGTGAGGCATCGTGAAACAAACTCTACCATTGCTTCTTCATCCCTGGCCACCAGTGCTAATGTCGGAGGTCCCGATACATCTTCTCCACACTAGGATGTATCTCCAAAGGGGACATATATAACTCTCTCAACACCTCATCATATAGATTCACTGGTAACAGGGTACGTCCTCTGAATAGGATGACGTGCTCCCCACCTTCAGAAAATCTATCAGGTACCTGTCCTGAGGATATATGAGTATGTCGAGCCTCACAGTCAATTTCCCCAAGCTACGCCTCCCTAACTCACTGAAGCAGTGGTGAAGTGACTGTCATAGACTGGAGGTATGCTGCTCCATCTCTATCCACAAAGGATATTTGTAACGCATCTAGCTACTATGTCAACTAACTTAGCAACTGCAGACCAGACCTCCTGCTGAGTGCATCCACTACCACATTCTTCTTCCCAGGAGTATAGAATATCTCAAAGTCATAGTCATGGAGGAACTCTAGCCATCACCATTGTCTCAGGTTCAGGTCGTTCTGAGAGAAGATATACCTAATACTCTTGTGATTAGAGTAGACTATAAAACTTTATCCCATCAAGCAATGTCGCCACATCTTCAAGGAAAAGACCACTGCTACTAACTCCAGGTCATGGGTAGCATAGTTTTGCTCTTTTTATCTCAGCTCTAGTGGACCATAAGTGATCACTGCTTTCTTCTGCATCAGGACACACCCAAGTCCAGTCCCTAATGCATCGAAGTAGACTACATACCCAACACCCTCTTCTGGTAGCCTCAATATTGGGGCACAAGTCAGTCTCTGCCTCAGCTCCTGAAAACTCTGCTACCATCTCTCCTTCCACACGAATAACTATCCCTTATTCATCAATGCTAATAATGTTTCCAAAACTCTATAAAAGTTAGGCACAAACCTTCAATAGTATCCATCCAACCCCATGAAACTTCAAACCTCAGTCACACTTCTAGGTGTCTCCTAAGAAAGCACACCCTCTATTTTTTTCAGATCCACTATAACTCCAGCCTCCAAGATAATGTGTCCTAGAAAGTAGACCTCTCTTATACAGAACTAGAACTTCAAGATATTACCAAAAATTTGGTTCTCTCAGAGTGTATCCAGTACTATCTGAAGATGATAGGCATGATCCTCCTCTGATGCAAAGTATATCAAGATGTCATTGATGAAGACCACCACAAATCGATCGAGGTATGGATGAAAGATCCTGTTCATGAGTCCCATGAACACTTCTGGGGCATTGTCCATGTCGAATCAAATAACCAAGAACTCATAGTGGACATAACGACATATGAAGGCCGTCTTCTGCACATCCTCATCTCATACTCTGAGATGATGATAGCCTGATCTGAGGTCTATCATAAAAAACCAACGTTCTCCTTTCAGCTGATCGAAAAGATCATCAATCCTCAAGAGTGGGTACTTGTTCTTCATGGTCATCTTGTTCAGACACCGATAGTACACATAGAGTCTCAAACTCCCATATGGCTTCTTGGTGAACAAAATTGGGGCTTCCTATAGAGAAACATCGGGCCTTATGAACCCCTTTCTTTGCAAGTCCTCTAGTTGTATTTGTAACTCACAAAGATCCATGGGAGCCATTCGATATGCTGGTGTAGATATCAGTGCCGTCCTAGGGTACATGTCGATGTAAAATTCTACCTCTGTGTGTGGAGGTAGTCCCGAAACATCATCAGGAAAGACATCGACATACTGGTCCAATACTATAGGATTTCTCGGACTCTCAACATCAAATACCCCAAGGGTAAGGCTAGCCAAATGATGTGTGATCGGCTGCACTATCCTTTGGGTAAGTCCATCCTTTTCTGCAAAGGTTCCCTTCTCACTGGTGAAGGAAAAACTGGTCCCATCCTTGCAGACACACCGCACTTTGCACCTAATATAGTAAATCTGAGCATGGACTGTGGATAACCAGTCCATAACTAAGATGACATCATAAGGCCTCGACGCCGCTACTAGAAGATCCTAGATGAATATCTCGCCTCCTAGAGTAATCTCACACTACCAAAACTAGTGTGTAATTGTTTAATCCTCTCCCGTATGAGTCTCTAGCTATAAGGATCGAGCCAACAACTCTACCGAAATCTCCGAGATCCGAACGAGGGCAGTGACAATAAAAGAGTGATGAGAAATTGTGTCTATAAGTACTGCAAGTAAGGTGGATTAGACATAGATCATACCTCTAATAATATTTGGAGCACTGTGGTCATAGGCCTCAGCTGCCTGGAGATGAGCTCATCCCTGTTCACCTACTCCTTATGGTCGGGGTGGACCACCTGGAGGTGGTGGTGGCAGAACCATGAATCGTCTCCCACCGCCTGCTGCATGACCATCTCCTCTGCCACGTCCTCCTGCTACCTATAGATCTCCCTGATTGAATCTCTGCCTCTACCTCGGTGGTCCCTCGGTCTTCTGATGGTCGTCTGTACGATGGGTCAGGCAGTCACAAGCCATTTGACCCTACCCACTGCACGAGTAGCACTGCTTGCTCCTCAGCTATCCTCCTATGTTTCGTGAACCCCACACCACCGACCTTGTATCCTTAGGTCATCCAATAGAAGGCTAGGCCTACTTGGGTCCCTACATCATCTGCCTACTGCCTGATGCAGATGACTCTACTACCTGACGTCCGATGGTGGCGCTCAGTGTTAGTTCCTGCTCAGCTCGGAAGCTCTCCACCAAAAGTGCTCACTCTAACACCCATCCTGGGTTGGAATGCTGAGAATTATCAATGATGCTCCGATCTCCCTTCAAAGACCCTGATCAATGGTCCGAGCCCTGAAGAAAGGGTCTCGTACCATGTTGGTGGAGTAACAGGAGAGATCAGTGAACCTCACTGAGTATTGGGCCACAATCATGCTCCCCTACTGTAAGTACAGTAGATCCTATAAACGTACTGAGCATAGAGTTGCTGGGACAAACTCTGCCCTAAAAAGGACCTAAATGTCTACCTAGATGAGGGTCACCTCATCATGTATCTAGAGCATCAATCTCCACCATATACCTACTGCTACCTATAAAAGTTTGGCTTCTAGGATCACCATAAGGTTAGCTGGTGTCTCGACCAAGCAGAAAACTATGACTACAGCCTCTAGCTAGTCCTTAGCCACCTGAGGGTCCATCTCGCCTCGGAACCTCATAGTATTCTACCACTGAAACTCATGAAATGTGCTCAGTCGGCGTGCACCCTCCACTGGTGAGGCTAGTAGAAATGGCTGCCCATGGGTAATGGTGCTGCTGGTACACCACCCGAAGGTGCTAACGTCGTATGAGGGCCCTACACCGAGGCCTCATCGCTTGGTGGACCATCATCACATACTCTCTAGGGAATCAGGGATGATTGTCTATGTGGTTGCATCCTAAAATAAAATAGGTGTTCCAAGGTCAATAAGTTATACCTGGTGAGCTGACTCAAAGAGATCGCAAGAAAAACTTTTCAAAACACATGCAATCAGTGTTTCCATTTATTGAGTCGGAAATCAGAATTCAGGGTCCTGGTGTATGGATACATCGGTTTCCACCATAACACTGGAATCCCCAAACTGAAAACCAAACTCATAACACTTAACACTATCGCCACATCAAAAATATTAGAGTCTTAGTTCTTTAGTATAACCAACTCCTCTGATACCACTATGTCACAACCCGTCCCCCGGGGCCCATGCTGTGACAACCCCAGGCCCGTCTTCCATAGGCTAGGGGCTGGTGACTAGCACCAGAAAGGCATATCCCTATACCGATAAGGAATTTCCTTTAAACCTATACAAACACAAAGACTATAATGCAGCAAAATGAAACCACGTAGCAAACTGCTGTAGAAAAAGTGTGCTGAAAGTAAAAGAGTGCTTAAAGTAAAATGGGCCAGAATACAAGCTCAACCGAAAAAGGTACAAGTACAACTAAAAATTAAAAAACAATTTATAGATCTTCAACCAAGGATCCTACATAATGGGTAGGTACATATCACCTCCATAACACTCCACGTCAGCCCGTCCCCTCTGTGTACCACCTGGTCCTGACTCCCTCAAGAGTCAGTCCTTCTGCTCATCGTCTGCACAAGACACAACAAGGTGAGGGTGAATCCCATGCATGGGTGAGTATAACAATACTCAGTAGGGATCCCGAGACCCCCGTAGGTCTCCTAGAGTTCCATAAAGGAAAACCCACAAAACAAGACCTCAAACTTAATCACGAAGTGATAGACATCAACACTACTTAGGTATATTCCCATATATATACCTAAGTTATCAAGATATAATAATCTCACACATGAGGATAGAATATGAAAAAGTTAACACCATGAAGGTAGAAGTACCACACATGTAAAACCATAAATATTGATGTTCCACATAGGTAACACCATGAAGATAGAAGTACCACAAAAGTAACACCATGAAGACAACACCACAAAGGTGGAAGTACCACACATGTAACACCATGAAGACAACACCACAAAGGTAGAAGTACCACATAGGTAACACCACGATGATAGAAGTACCACATAGGTAACACCACAAAGATAGAAGACTCATCTCACACTAGGTATAACTTATGTAGAGTTGATTAGCTGTATGCTAGATCATCTTATTCTGTTAAGAGGCACTTCTACTAACCCACATAGGATCGATAAGTACTAACCCCCACTAACCCACACAAGATCGGTATGTGCTGACTCACATAGAATCATTGAGTGATTACCCACACATGATCTGATAGAAGACGACCCACACAAGATCGATAGATGCTGACCCACATATGATCGATGTTCTTTCTTCACGTTATAACCTGCCAGAGGATTCCTCGCACTCAGTGTGATCAAGTTCCATAGAATCTACCACTCGAGATATTTGTTGTACCTCGACCATCAATTTTCTACACAAATGATTAACCCAAATGACCATCATGTCGTAAGGGTTCCAACGTGATAGACGGTGCGTCAATCGGATGCCCGGTCTTTGAGTTATTAGCATTTTAGGTCCGAGGGCCCGATTGAATTCGAATTCGATCCAACCCGTCCATAATAAAACCTTACCCAAATCTCAAGTTGAGTATACCAAAAGGAACTTCTCTCTCTAAGGGTACCAGCATCATAGACGGTTCATCAAACAGACATCCGGTTCTCAAGATATGACCCTTTAAGTGTTTCTGGGTCCAGTTGGGCCCAGGTCCAGTTCGACCTGGTCGAACTGATCTGACCCGACCTGACCTGGCTTGGATTGAACCAACCTGGTTCGGGTGGAACTGACATGGTCTGGGTCCAACCCAGTTGGGATGGACCGCGGCGGGCTCGGCCCGTCCCGTAAGGGGGCAGCCCGACCCGCAAGGGGGAAGCTCAGCCCGCAGGGCAGGTGGCCTGTTGGGCAGGTAGCTCGACCACGTGAGGCGCGACCCGTAGGGGTAGGTAGTCCTCTGTGTAGGCAGTCCGGCCGCGTGAGGCGCGACCGACAGGGGGTGCGACACGCTGTCCGCCCAAGATGGCAAGGGGGGGGGGGTGAGTCACCCGGTATTCCGAATGACCTAGAGATCATTCATCTTATAAAACAGCGACACCACATGGGTGCTACCCAGTCGTCGTGGAACCCGCACATCAGGTTTCTCCTTTGCGGTGGCTTTGGCCATGACCTCTTTCCCACCGGAGGTGCGCTGGTCGCGCCACCCTCTTCTTCCACAGAGGGCCGATGTGTCAGCCTCCTCCTATGACCACTACAGATGATGAGCTGCGGCCCCTTGCTCACCAGTAGTGAGTGACAGCGGTCCAAACATCCTCCATGGCCGGCTGGAGTCGGCCGCCCCACTGACCACTGTAGCTTAGTTCCACGACCTCCTCTTGTGATGCACAATGGAGCGCCGACTCAATCGTAGCTGGTTGGTGCCTCCATGACGACGGTCTTCCACGAAGGCGCAGGGGTAACAAGATTGCAGAGGGTCGGGTCTGGGTTTGTTAGGCCCGTGCCCTCCGCGTTAACTTGTAATCAAGAGGGAGGTTTAAAGGGTTAAAGAAAAACACATGAATTAAACAAAAAAACAAACCCCTACCTCTAGAGCGATGGAGAACGCCTGCGATTGAGGAAGTGGGTCGGTGTTTTCAGTCCTCACAACTAGCATCAAACAACACCACTTGATCGCCGATCTTCAGTTCGGGGTTTTAGTGTCGCTCGTCACCGCTCACCGGAATTGGCTCCATCCTCCAAGGGGTTTGGCGTCTCGTCACTTTTTCAGCACTTCGTTGCTTGATAAAGAAGTGCCGACACCTCTCCCCAAGCTCCATATAAATAGGATATGGGTAGGGTAAGTAAAGATGTTGGGAATTAATGGGGGATCATTAATTAGGAACCTTCCTAATTCCCCAACAGTGCAGTTAATTAGGATTGAAAGGTCAAGCCATTTATTGGCTTGACACATCACTGGTCCCACATTTCCGCTTGTCTATTGGAGGAAAAATAAAGGAAACAAAATAACAATGTTATTTTGTTTATTCTTGTAAAAAGTCCCAAAAATTAACTTTTTCCCAGACCTACTACGGTTGAAGTGAATCCTCCATTAAGAGAATCTCAGCTCTGTGCATTGAATGGTGTCCTTAGTTTTTTAATCCGAGCACTGGTTCAAAATATAGAAAATGCCGCTCACAAATTTACTGAACGTAACATGAAAAAAGTTCAGAAATTTATTCTGAGCACACTGGGTCTTAGAATCATGTGCCATCAATTTTCACAGACTCATAATAATTCCATATAATTAAAAAAAATTACATGGAAAAATCTAGGTCTTTATATAGTCACACATCGGTTCTAGTGTATGTTTTGTTGCTTGCATGGTAGAAATACATTGATGAGTTTGGTGGTGTAAACAAACCTTTGGAAACCCCATTGGTTTTTGGAAGTGTTTAATTTGTATGTTTTGAAAGAACCCAAATTCCTTGAGTTATTTTGGCATCGAGGTTTGGTTGATGGCATGTCGGCAAGTGAAGATGAGCCTTTTGTGAAGACTTGACCAGTAATATTTCGACTAATCTTCTTGGTGACATGGTTTTACTCTAAGTGTGACCATATGAATGAGATGATCATGTATCCTATCTTGACCTCATCTGAGAGGCACTAAGATAGCGCTGGTCTATCTCTGGGATATGGTTTTAAAAGTCGCGGGGCATTTTGTTATATGGGTTGCACGTGATATGCATGGTTCTTTAGGTTACACCTTTATTTGCGCTGGTGAATGACAATTTTAAAGTATCCTTGTGATGGATTGACTTGAGAATGTCACCAGAGGTCGAGTAAGGACTTTAGTGTACATATAGTATTTCGTGGAATTGTTTTAATGGCACGTCAATGGTTTAAGGGTGAGTGTTGGTTTATAAGTCAGCAATGTATTTCATGGAAAGTGTCATGGTTTGGGTATTTGACCATAAAATGATAATACCATTGGTGGAAGGAACCACTGAGCATGTGGTTCAGTAGACGATTATAGGATCATGTCTCTAGTTGTGTGGGATTGGTTATGTGCCATTTTGATGTTTTGGGGATAGATTTTGAGTCTTGGCTTGGGTTTTCAATGGAATAAGCAATTGGGATTGTGAAATGGATATAGATGCATTGTTTTTTGGGAACACAACAGGAACGTTCAAATGAGACTACATGAAGTTGGTGGGTTGCTTAAAGTTGTAGTGGTTCCCAATGGCTTCTCAGGGACGTGACGTTTTTAAGGTGGGTAGATTGTAATGTCTAGTTATTTTTAACCGGTTTAAAAATATATATTTTTTGAACTTTTTAATTTACTACACAAGTTTTTTTAAAACCATGTTTCATGATGATGTTACTCTAGTTAGGATCATTTAACGCATTGAAATGTGGAATGATTAAAGGGTCGAGGAGTTTCTTGGGTGGCTATATGTTCAGGAGAATCAGACCTAGTAGAGACATTCACATGGTACGCAAATGGTTATTCAAACATTACAGTTTATCCATGTGTGATAAATTAGGTGTCTAGTTGAAAACCCATGGTCTTCACATGGTTAGTCAGACCAGGTGAAGCAAACCATGCAGTTTTCCCAATTTTGTGTTTTGGGTTAAAATATTTCAATTAAATTTATGGGTTAAAATGGTTTTAAGTAAATGTTGTAAAATTAGGGTTTTATTTAATTAAATTAAAGGTTATTTTTAATTTAATAAATTGATTCCAAACATGGGTTTTAATTTAATTAAATTGAAGGAAGTGAAAATTTAATTAATTGATGCAAAAATATAAGATTTAATTAATTAAATTAAGTGAGAGAATTTAATTAAAACAGGATGAGATAGAGGATGGAGAATTTATTTAATTAAATTGTATTAAATATAATTTAATTAAATGGCATTTAATGGAGGAATTAATTTAATTAATTTATGTTGAGAGAATTTAATTAAATAATAACGAGTTAGATAATTTATTTAATTAAATTCTGTTGGAATGAATTTAATTAAATGAGGTGTATATGGGGTGTTGTGGGGTTTATCAGAGAGGTGTAATATTAAATAGTAGTAATAATAAAATGTGGGTTATTAATATTCTTATTATCATTATTATATTGATTTTTATAAAAAAATATTTAATTTAATTTATTTTTAATGAAAACAAAGAGGGAGGCGCACCCCCCATTTATCCACCATGGTTGAGGAAAACCACCCCTATCTCCCAGCTCCCTCTGTACATACTGAATCATGATGGCTCTTTCATGAAAGTTTTCCATCTCAGTAAGGTATGTCCTTCTCCATTCATTTCGTTATTCACATCGACTATTTCGGCTCTCTATTGCTCAGTCTCTGTTAGGCCAAAACCTAAGATTCGTTTTTAATTTTATTTCTTAATTTCTTCCAAGTCTAGGTGGTGTAGAAGATGTATTATAACTCTTTTTCTATAATACATTGACCTCCCTTGAAGGTGAGGCAGTTTGGCTCGATTTGGGTTCACCACCGTTAATTTCAGGTAAGTATAAATACTTGTTAATTCGTTTCGATCCCCTTGAATTATGTTCTTATGGATTATTTAAGTTATAGTTAATTATTTGGGTGTGTGTTGGTCCTCTATGAACTAATTTTGGGTTCCAATTGTTGTTATAAGGTGTGTTGATAAATTCCATGTGCGCGTGCACTTTTGTTGAGGTGCGTGTATGCGAGCGGGCTGCTGTACAAATTAGAAAGCATTATCTCGTCCAATTCCTTGTTGTAGGGTCCTCAACATTTCTTAATTAATAAAACTAAGTAGTTTTCTAATTACTATTGTTAATTAATTTTACTATAAATTCTGAATGGATTGGTTATAGGTATAAAATGATTTTTTAGACTATAAAATCACGTTTTCGTAATAAAACCCATCAAATGGAGGTGCACTGCCTTCAAGATAAAAACATAACAATTAGACTAATATGTTCGGTTAGCTTGCTGATATGTGTTTTTATGTTTCCATCCTTACATGATAACTCACTTGGGTTGAGTATTAGCTATGAGTTTTGGGCGAGATAAGTTGAGATAATTAATTGTGAATTAATGATTGTAATACATAGTGACAATTAATTGAGAATTAATCGTGAGATTTGAAATTATAATTTAGATAATTAATTATTAAATTAATTATGTGATATTGAAATGGTTTCCTTGAGATAATTAATTTGATAATTAATAATGTGATATTGAAACTGTGGCATTAGAGATAATTAATTTGTGAATTAATTATGCGATATTGAAATGGTTTTATTAGAGATAAATCATATGTGAATTAATTATGTGATATTAAAATGGTTTCATTAGAGATAATTAATTTTTGAATTAATTATGTGATATTGAAATGGTTTCCTTTAGATAATTAATTATCAATTAATTATGTGCTTTGAGATCATAATTAATCGAGAGACGAATTATGGGATATTAAATTTTCTTAGTTGAGATAATTAGTTGTGAATTAATTTTGTGTTTTGAGTTTTTTAATTGAGATAATTAATTAGGGGATTAATTATGAGATATAAAAATTTGATAAGTTGAGATAAATAATCAGTAATTAATTATATGCATTGATATTTTTAATTGAGATAATTAATCAGGGGATTAATTATGAGGTATTAAATTGGATAAGTGGAGATAATTAATTGGCAATTAATTATGTGTTTGAGAATTGTAATTGAGATAATTAACCAATTAATTAGTTATAATATATTAAATTTTATATGTTGAGATAATTAATTTTGTGTTTTTGAGACTTGTAATTGTGATAATTAATCGGGGGATTAATTATGAGATATAAATTTGGATATGTATAGATAATTAATTATGAATTAATTATATGATTTGAGAAGTGTAATTGAGATAATTAATAGAGATATTAATAATGATATATTAAATTGAAAAAGTTGAGATAATTAATTTTGAATTAATTTTGTGCTTTGAGAATTGTAATTAAGATAATTAATTGGGGGATTAATTATGAGATATAAAATTTGTCTATGTTGAGATAATTAATTGTTAATTAATTATGCGCCTTTGATATTATGATATAGATATTTAATTTTGGAATTTAATAGGAAGATTTCAGATTTATAATGAGATAATTAATTTTGGAAAATTAATTATGAGATATGAATTGTGTTATTAATTAATTAATTGATGAATTAATTAATGGGATTTTTGTACCCAGTTAATTTTTGAGTTATCTAATATATTTGAGTATGGACAATGAGATGAATGAGAGGCCATTGCCTCATATTTTTGAGTTGAATGTGAAGCCCATGACAATGTTTTCCTTTAAATACTTACGATTTTTTTCCTTAAGTATAAATTTAAATATTCATGATTATATGGAATTGAAATGGGAAAATGTAATTCAAGAGAGGTGAAATGATTCATGTATTATATGTTGTGAATGGTTATTCCTTGTATTGGAAGGGGAGATAAGGGACTGTGTGGGCCCTTAGAGATAATGAATTTGTTAGTTTTTGTGCTGATCCTCCAGAGACAGTGAGATATCGTGGAGTTGATCTAGGGGATAGACCATGTGTTTTAATCTTGGTGATGGATCTTTGTGCGTTATCCCTGATTCATCCAACATAATTTTCTAAAGGACTGTGAGAGCCTGGGGTAGGAATATCGTGTGAGATTCCATGCCGTTTTCCATGAGATCATGAGAGCTCTTAGGAACCTGGATGGATTTTTGGTTATTTATTCAATTTTGTTAGTACTTCAATATGTCTTCACACTATTGAAATGTTATACCCTACCTAGTTTAGGTAAGATATTGGTGGTTGCTGGACTATTGAGATTCATATCTCAAACCCTATTCGGGACTCCATTGCACTGGGGTACCCATGTGGACTTTACTTTTTTGTAGGACATTGAACTTTTCTTGTTGATATTTTCGTGTACTTAGGTGCTATGAGAAAAGGATCGAGTGGGAGATTGAGATGATGGTTGAGATCACCTATAGGGATTTGAGTCTTTTCTTTATTTCTATACTGATATATAAGTCATGCTATTTTATTTACTACTTTCAGATATGAATCACCATGAAATCTATGCATTTTATAAACTGGAATTTTCCATTTTGTTTATTCAGTTGATTTTTGTTTTATATCTTCTTCTGCTATTATATAAGTTACTATATGTTTCTACTGTGCACACTGAATATTATGGTATAGTATCCCATTGACTATCTATAGACCCTCACTATTTTTCTGTAGCCTCTAGCATACGAGGAGTCACACTTCAGGTCATGTGGCGACTGGTCTGGCTACTGGTTTGATGGTAAGTCGGTTAGGGACGTTACACTGCTGATTCCATCATTCTTTTCATTGATCAATGTTAATGTTGATGGGGTGGAATTTAGTGCTCTAGTTCCCTCAAGATGGGGAGTTATTTTTCATACAGACTATGAGTATTTAATGGATTCTTTTCTCATTATATTAGATTTAGAATTATCTATGTTTTAGAATTCTAGGATATGATTTCTTCCATCAAACACGCCACCCACCATAAGTGGAATCCATTATGAACTGAGTCTGATTCAGAACTGATCATTGATTCCCTGAAGGATCAATCATAAAATTTCCCTTGGACTCTCCTATTACATTGGATTTGATGTCTCTGGATAGAAATTCATCTTAATCTAATTATTTTACACACATTCCAAGATACAAATCAAGCGGTGAATGATTTTTGAAAGGTAGATACCATGGAAATGTGTACATTTTGTTCCATTAGGGATCTTATTTATCATGATTCATTAGTGGATGATGATATTAGGGTGAGATAGACTCTTATTGTTGCAAAACCTATTTTATTTCCTTCACGGCTTGTTAACTTTTGATTTTATAATTTATTGTACTGGGCATGCTTGGGACCTCATCCCTTTAAGTATTAATTTTCTTTTAATAATTAATTAATTAATTAATATATTGTTTTTATTATTTATTTATGATTGTTTTTATTTTCAATATAATATTTATTATATTATACATTTATCATTTACATGGTTTTGATTATTTATATGTTTTTAAATTCGTAATTGTGATTTATTAATTATTAATTATCATTTATTTATTTATTATTTACTATATAATTATTTACTAATTATTTATTATTATTTTTATTTGTTATTTTTATTTAGTCTTTATTAATATTTTTGTTTATCTATATGTATTTACATATACTTATATATATATAGGTATATTAAATTCTCTTTACTCACTATATGAACACTTTTCTTTAGTGGTAAAGTCCTTATAGAATAATAAAGAGGCAAGGGGTTAAAATATCATCCCACACATATATATGCATAATTTATTCTTGGAAATATAAAAAATAGAAAATAAATAACAAGTGAAAATTTATTTTTTTAAAAAAATCATTAAATAATAATAACCAGAAGCTAAAAATTTTACATTGGTTTTATAAAATTCCTTCATATAATATTTATCTTGGAGTGATTCCCATAATCATATATAAATTATACACAATCATTCATAGAATTCATTTTCTAATATTTGAATAAAAATTTAAATATAGTAATTTCATCAAACAACTTATGTGCTTCATAAATTATGTGTCGAAAAATTATATTTTCTAATAAAACAACATTCCTTATCATTTGAGAAACCAAAAAAATGATGTTATAATTTATTAAATTAATCTTAGAAACTAGAAAATTATATATTTATTATATTAAAAACAAATTTAAAATTTTCTATTTTGCATGTTTCAACGTGAAATGGGATCCACATAGAATCATCTATTGAAAAATTGATGATTCTATTGAATATTTATAGTTATCGAAATAGTATAGATTATAATGAAGTATTATTACACAACCAAAGGCCCTAACCATGAAAACCACAAAATAAAACCCCCAAAATTCAAATCCATATGCCATTATGATTGTTTGTTTAATTAAAAATTGTTAAATATGGAATAACATGAATAATATAGAGAAGATGACTCCCTTTTTCAGGTTAGTATCCCATTTTTATGGTGATTTTGGGATGGAAATCAATAAATGATAGATGGTATTCAATAGGGTCAACATGAGGAAGATAAATGGATTATTCATGATGATTTGGGTGAAAATGAGGGTTGGTTTCATATACAATTAAAATCTATTAAGAAAAAAATTATCTTGCTATTACACGGGCCTTTTGCATGATCAGAGTGCCTGTGAAGGTTTTATGGGTAACATATTTCTTCTAAATGACTATCCACATTTATATTATTCATTTTAAAGGTATGTTTTCAAAGATATTCACCCTACTAATTGAATATGTAAGATCCATCAAAAAACTAAAAAATTAGACCTAAATCTCAAATTAAAAATTGAGATCATTAAATAAAAAATAAAATGCAAGAAAATAAAATCATGCTTGTCACAAATATCGACACTATATCACTTTCAACCCCCATAAAGTCCTTATAATTATTTTTTATCTATATAATAATTTTTCTTACTAATAGGTATTGTGTAATTATTTTATATGTTTCCAAAACACATAGACTAAATGCATAAATGTTCCATGAATAACCTTATTCTAGTAATTAATAATATGCATAGGTTGATTAACCATAAAGGAATCAGTTTTTACTTTCAAAATCTCTTATTCAGACACATGATAGGGATCTGGATGATATTTCTTTATTTGTGACACATGAAACAAATCATGAATGGTTTTCAATTGAGGTGGAAATTCTTTCTAAAACATGATATTCCTGGTCCATTTAATAATAAAAAATATCCTAAAATATTAAGGAATAATATTTCCTTTATTAAATGACCTTAAATTTCCAAAAATTGGTAAAAAAAATTATATATGTTATCACAAACTAAGAAAACTAATGGTTTATAATGTTGATTTATGTATTAATTCCATTGATTTTAGGCCATCAATATTTCATTATAGATAACATTAATTTATTATGTCATCTCTTGATCTTTGATTATTCCCAAAAAAATGTTTCCCCAATTTTATTTTAATTAATGGGGGAGTAACATGAACATCCATACAAGAAATAAAAGGGATCCTTATTAAAAGAGTAAGGAAAATTGTAATTAAATTAAAAATGAATCAATGTAAGTGGTTATCGCATGATCTTCTTAAACATTGATAGAAAGAACATAATATATCCTCTATAATTTAAATTTCCTTGTTACTTTTTCTATTTTTCTAATATGATAGATACTGCTATGTTTTAACAATATTCCTATAGACTTTTTAATTTCATTACATAATATTGAGGTAAGTTAGAAATATCTGTTAGATATGATCATTGAATTAAGATTGAGTAAATAAAAAATTTCAAGCATGTATGTATTCTCAAGGTATTCAATCCCTTTAGTATCTATGATAAAAAGAAAATAGAATGATTTTTTTTCATCGATCAATAACTACCTAAATAAAATTCATTCCTCTAGTCAGCCGGGAGATGAATTCCAGAGCTTTCTCATCCCATTTTTATATATAAATGGGAAATTATAACACATTCCTTCTGTATTTTGATGCTTCACTATTATGTGTTGACATATTAATACTTCTGAAACAAAATTAAATATTTCTCTCCGCATATCATGTCCCAATATGGGATCTTTAATCCATAATACATCTTATTATCCCCTATAAGAATGAACCATGATTAATGGAAAAAAAATTCATAATGGTTTTTCTCAAGGAACATATTACTATAAGAAAATACTTCAAATATATATCACAATTCTATGAAAGATACTAGTAATTAGTGGTCTCCCCACAAATTATGAATCTCTTTATATATTTTAATTACATATCCTTTGGATTATTTAATTGAATTAAATCATAAATATGAAGTATTTTATAGATTTTAGAAAAACAATCACCATTTCCTCCAATTGTAGCCCAATATTTCTTTATATAAAAAGGATCCATCAACCTCTATCTATCATCATATAATTTTAATTACTATGATTTAAATTTCATACTATATGCATTAACAATCACATTTAGATTCATATATTTATAGAAAACAAAAAATCAAACTCTAGAAAGTATTTAACCCATTTCCTCTACCAGTGATTCAAATACATTAGGGAGAAAATGTGTTATTTTGTTTATAGGGTACACTATAAGCCTTTAACCAACCGATTATATCACATAATTTTTGTCTCATGCATGATAGATGCTAATTTATGATCATGGTTTAGGTAGTTCATTTTAGGAATATGCAACTATCAAGATCTATGGGATTCCACATGGAATATTTTTATAGAAACACACCATTACCACTTTCTAGATACATCACTGTATACAACATACCCCCAAAACCATATTATGCATTATATGATCTAGATCTATTTTCAACATTAAATTGATCTCTTTATTTATTTTATATATTTATGGCTCTATTAAAACGTTCCTCCTTTATAAGGGAGGTATATTAATATAGAAAATTATTTTTGAAATCATTAATTGACCAAAAAATGTATATTAAAAAACAAAAAAAATCATCGTATGAAAATTAAATTCCTTGGATCAGAAAAACACATAATGAATTTTACCTTCTCAACGTATATCAGAATAGATTTTCCAAAAAATATTTTTCCTAAAAACATCATGTTTTGGATCAATAAGTGATAGTTTGAAATTTGGGATGATGGTAGTGTCCTCATTGAATTCCCTAAAAACTGTTAAATTATTTTCATACTCATCATAAGGTCCAAATATTCTACAAGATAATTGTAAAATTTAAATCGATTCTCAATTTATTCATAGGTAACATGTGTTCCCTCATAGGGTTTAATTGGGAACGCTTAACTCCTTCACATGTTAGTTAATGGTACCTCAATCTAATATCAGTATTATAAAATTATTTTATTTTATATTTGGTCATTAAGAAATTTGATACAATGCAATGGGTGATTTATTTATATTTAATTTATTTAAATTATTCTAGTACCTTGATGAATCTAAACATGTATCGTCCTTATTAGAACAAATAATATAATCCTTAATGGAGATAAACTGGGCATAGTAAATTCTTTTTCATCAAGATTATCTAACTATATCTTATTCTCCTTCAGTGCAGTTCGAACTATGTAAGATTTTTTCAAATGATATATTTTTTATCCTTGGAACAAAGTAAAAATACGAATTTAACTTATTTATTTGGATGAATCCTTGAAAATTCATCTTGAAATAACACTAAAGACCTCTTCCAATTAATTAAACCCACTTCTATAATTTTATCCATCTACTTCAATTAAGAAAGATGATATTCAACTTGACTACATCCAAATATTTGTAAGAGGTTGTCTTTCCTATCTAGACCTCATATCCCATTCACCATGGAAGATATGAAAACATCAATTGGGAGAAACTAATGTTACTATTTTGTAATAATAATCAATATCATCTTTTAATATCATCACCAATCCTTTACTAGGATGAGGTTTTTTAGATCTATTTTGTGAATAAGGATTTCATATGTTGTCTCCACCAAAAATATAGAGAAAAATAGATGATAACTAGTAGCCACATTCATTATTTTCTAGTGTATTTGTTGCATTTATCACATATAGAATAGTATTACATAGAAGATTCAATAATTTCACAATGTAAGAAGATAAAACTGACTATGATTCACCTATATAAAAAAATAGTTACATATGATTCAATAAGAATAACTCCTCATACTATTATATGTCCAACCACAGACTCTGAAGGAGCATGTTCAATGTCATATAGATGTCTGGATTCAGGTTGGGTATATGATCTCTTTTTATATAGAGGTAAAAACATTAATTATCTCTTACAAGAAGAATATTTATCACTCCACTTAAATTATTTAGGACATGGTATATTTTCTATTGAATTATCAAATAATACTTAGAATATCTCTAATTTTGATGATCCAACACCACTTCTTTGATGAATATATTTTTTATAGAACCTGAAAATGCGACCTACACATCTCAAAGTATAAAAAGTACTAAAATATTACTTATAAGATTGTTTTTGGTTCCCCCATTAAGAAAACTAATTGAAAAGTAATGACATAACCCTCATTTGGGATAAAGAAGTTGGTTGAGTATCACACAAAAATCCACCACCCCTTTCCCTTCTAAATTCACTTACCTTCCTCCACTTTTCTACAAGGCCAACTATACTTCCACCCAAGAAAAGGGAAGTACCAAACATTATCATCAACTCTGATTATTCTATTTCATCTATTAATGTTTAATCAACAACATGAGCATATAAATAAAAATTATATAATATGATATTAATCTAAACAATATGGTGATTTTTCATTTCGAACCATATAAATTTTATAATGTCATTACTGATAATTTATCATGAAAACGTCACTATCTGAATGAATCAATATGAATATTCCATAAAATTTTAGTATCATTATTAAAGGTAAAAATATCCTTGTACATTTTCTTCAATCTCATTTTAGGATTGAAAATTTGAGAGAATATAACTTCTATATATTTCCAATCCTGGTACACATGTTTTTTTCTAACATAATTGAATTAAAAAAAATGAAATTGGGATAATCTATATTAAAAAATATTTACTTTTCCTTTAAACCCCCATTAGTTTACCATAATTTAATTATTCAGATTAACTTATCAAATATATTATCTAATTCTTAAGGATCTTTACTACCCTAGAATGCTTTTGTTCTGGTGGATGAACTCATTACCTTGATCCCTATCTTGAGTTGAACATTAGTCAGTATCTTTATCCATGGCACAAAACAATCACATAAACATCACAATGAGATTATTGTAAGAATTATGATTTTACCATTAAAAATTATTCACTTCCCCTCTTGAGGGTTCATCAGTACTCTCATTGTAGGAATGATATTATAAAAAATACAATAAAAAAAATCTTATCAATAAAATAAAGTATATATAAAATCATGTGTTCAACATAAATTTCAATCATAATTATTCCACGAAGAATAAATAATTTCATCATGAACCATTAGGAATAAAAGTCAAATAAAATTACCATGGTACACAATATGTGTGCATGGTTTGCAACATGTTCATGATACTTAAAAAAATACTGGGTTACTCCTCCAACTCCCATTTTTAGTCCTGAAATTTAACAATATAAATAAATAATCAATTTTAAAATAATATTACACTATGATAACAACCATTGGTAACTCAAGAATCATTATTAGAGGTATTTTCTAGGTGATTAATCATAATTTATCCCTTGAGTTTTGATGATCCTATCCAAGAATAACTTGAATTCATGAATATCATAAAAAACCCCTAGGCTCTTATACTATTTTATAAAAATCAACCCTAGTATTCCTATCTAATCATGTGGTTCATCTTTCCATAAGTCATGAGGATTGATCTTGATCACCTGAATCTATAACCTTGAGAAAAGGTATCAAATATTCTTAGTTGGGAATGATTTCATCCATTCAATTAGAAAATTTTAAAAAAGGGTCAATTAAAAGATTCCAATATGAGTTCAAAATATGTTTGTTAGTCATGTGAATTAAATAATTAGTTTTAATATTAAATAAAAACCTCATGGTATCATTCTAGGAAGAAACAAAACCAAAACAATGACACATAACACATCATAATAGAACAAATCCAATTTAATAAGAAACATAAACATCAACTGTTAAATACATTAAAAAATTAATCCCAAATAGGGTGAAAATTGGATGAAATACTAATGAGAAAAGACAAATGGTAAAACTAAATAATAATAATAAAATATATATGTTGTTATCCATCTCCATATAAAAATTGGAAACTCTAATCTTATCACATCCTCCAAAACTTGGTCTATATATATATATATATATATATATATATATATATATAAACCACATCATAATGGTTTCTTTCCTTCACTATATCAATGAAAACATGGAATTGACATGAAAAATTTACATAGGGTGTGAGTATAATAAAACCAGTAGTATTTAACCGAATACATTATGTTTATAATTTAATAAACTAATGATGATATAGTAGTTTAAACTGTTATTATCATCATACCATTTGTAATTTTAATAAAATAAATATATTTTGAATATAAATATAAAAAAGGGTTTAAATAATAAATTTAACATATTATGGGGAGAAATTATGGTGTACAATATTCAAAGAATAAAAGGATAATCATATTTAGCACATAATTGTCCCAAATATGTGAAATTCAATATAAAATTAGACGAGGTAAAGTCTCATGAAAAAAATTTGTAAGTCCTATAATGGAGCTATCCATTTATACTAACTAAAACAATCCTCCCATGTCCATTATCTCGTCATGAATATGAAAGTTACCTAGGTAAAGTCTCATCAAATACCATTTGAAATACTTGACTGTGGTTCCCACATAAGTATAAAACGATTACAATGATGCTTCACCATATCAAATGATTTAATAATTAAAATATTACATTATCACAGTTTCCTTTATAAACCATTCCAACTATTCATTCTAAAATATAATCCATCATTAAAATAAAATATTTTCCAAAATTTAAAATAAAATTTCTAAAAAGGAATTTCATCAAACATATTATGTTTTTCTTAGATTCTAAAACGAAAATATTATTTTATAAAATCCCAATTTCCATTCATTTATGAAACAAAATAAAACTAGGTTTATTATTAATATCAACCATCATAGGTATCAAAAAATTTATATTTTTATAAAAATTTCTTTTTAATTAATTGATAATTTTTATAACCTAATGTAAAAGGATTAACATATTGTCACATACCAAAAAACATGTGGGATCAATTTATAAATGAAATTGTTCAACCAATAGTGGTGAGTATAAATTCATGTTATATTAACATATTTTTCAAACCATAGATACCCCATAATAAATTTCATGAAATTACAAACCCTAGTACACTATCTCTATTGGGTGAAGGTAAAATGGTTGCATAATTATTAACATTGAGAGTGTAGAGAAGTGGAACCAATTAATTAAGTTAATCTCTCACATTGGTTAAGATTTTTTTGAAGAAACTAAATTCAGGATGGAGGGGATTACAGATGATTGGATAGAAAATGAGTTGTATTTTTAAATAAATTATAAACCAAAAAAATATAAAAAAAATTAAAACGTTTTTGTGGGTAGGGAGCCATGAAAATATATCATGAAACCAATATCCCTTAATTTTTGAACCCACTTTATTTTATTAATTTTAATTGGAAGCTTGTAAGGATGTATTCTCTACCCCTAAAGAATTAATACTCAACTAAAAGATCAAAAATCATATTGATCCTCCTTTTAAATGGTTAGATCATTAAATAAAAATTAAAATACAAAAAAATGAATTTATCAGTGTCAAATTCCAAAAGATTCTATATAAAACATATTTAAAGGACATAACATACTATCATTTCTCACTCAAGTTCCTTTTCTAAAATCAAATGTTTGTTTCAAAATCCTATTACAAAAACATTTATTTAAATAAACAATTTTCCATTACAAATTCTATATTTAAAATAAATTCAATTTAAAATATAATTTTAAAGGTAAAATAATTTCCATTCTAAAACAAACTCATAAAAGAACTCATGCGAGCAAACATTATATGAAATGGAACATTGGTTCTAGTTTAACTAAGGAACCACCAATGAATCATTTTTCATGTTACAATATTTTTGTTTACTACATGGTCAACATAATACCATCCTATATATAGAGAGTGGATCAATGTGAAACAATCATGTAGAAAATAATAATAATAAGTTACATTATTAAAATATTTTATAAATAAACCCAAATTACTAATAAATCACCACCCTCAATGGGTAAAGGCCACCTACTTTGTATCACAATTTATTCATCTTATATTAGATCATACTACCCAAGTTCAAACCAATAATGACATATCAAATAGATAAATACCAAGAAATATATCACTAAAATATAATAACATATATCTTTATTCACCTATATTCTTTGAAACCCCATAGATCATCACTACGATACCAAAACTCCAAGAAACGATATGTGGTTCACTATCAAAAAACACCCAGAACCATGGTGCAAAAATAAAAAAATATTAATTTAATTTTGACTATCATTTTTTCTAAAATTTAGTGAATTCCATAAATAGTATCACTATGAATGAAACATCAACCTAAATCATGAGAGATTTTTATCACCTATACTTTTAATGTATCTTCAATGCACTGTGTATAAATTCCCCCATCAAATTGTTGTGATACCACCATTCTTGGGTAGAATGACTACTCAATACCTAATTATATATGATAAAATCATAATAGTTACAGGAAAATAATTATAGATTATGAAATGGAGGAAATATTATTTTTTTCATGTGATGAATAACCCTTTAAAAAATAGGACTAGTAGGATGTATGAAGAGTAAAATGGCACTAAATGGAATAGTTTGTCCCTTCCATCAACCAATATAAACAATGTAATCCCATTTGGGTTAAAATAGACCCCAAGGTTAAATAACCACATTAGAAAAGGTTTTTAATCAAATCATGCACATTCTAGACTTCCAAAAGTTACCTAGTGTCCTTCTAGTTTCCTGATGGATACTATTTTCCACATAATTTTTCTTATTTTTTTGAACCAAATAATAATCCCCTCTATATATTTTCTTCCCATGGTTTCCCCATAAAAAAACAAATTAAAAAATAATCATATATATAAAAAATTAAAAAAATTAAAATTATACTTGAAACTAAATCAACATATTTCAAAAATTCCTTTAATTTCATTACACACAATGGTGAATGTTATTATATTATAACTCTAGTAACTTTCTAGATGTATATGATGAGTTTATATACTATGGTTTTAGTGGAGTGTATAAAATTTTTCATGTATGAATTCACTTTTTATATAACATACATGTAGAGTTTTTATTCTATTTTAGTGTCTTCCATTTGGAAATATATTGAGAAAAACTTATTCTCATCTTTGAATAATACCACTTTATATTTTAGAAGTGAATTATTTTAGCATATTCAGTGTCTATAGAGGGGATCTAAGTTGTTATTTCCATAGTGGATTTCAAATCATTCCTACCCTACCCAGGTGTAGTAAAGGATGTGATATATATTCATGGACATGCTATATTTTATGGAAAATATATATAATTTTGGTATATTTTCCATCCATTAATTTATATTTATTTAAAAGGAGTCTCAAAGTTTCCCTAATAATAGCTTCTAGAGAAATTATTAGTGATCTAAAAAAATCATATATGTCCACCAATAATACAACCGCCTATATGGGAATTAAATTTTCAACTGATGGATGATGCATTAGAATATATCATTGTGGTAGTGTTATGTTATGGAGTAGAAACAAGTCTCATTCAATATATTCTAAATACAAAAAGCTAAATTCTACCAAATTCCATTATACAACCATTGAAAAAGAGTAGTTTGTCATACTATTTTCCATGTATAATGATAGGTGTTACTTTTTTTTGTTAAAAAGTTGATATATTCATTGATAACTACACTATTAGATGTACCATTATGATTCATTAAGTAAAACCAATGTGACATATATATATCGTGATTTTATATATAAATGTTATTGAAATATGGTGTTGTAATGTTAGTGATAATTGGTTAGTTGAACATTTGAATATATTTTAGAATATTCTTGGAAATTAACCATTAAAAAATCAAACAGTTAGATAAATATCACTTAATTTAAAATTTCATGTTTTTTGTAAAACGAGACCACATTTTTATCAACTTTTAAACTAATTTAATACCTCATTCTCAAATAAGCATGATTCTTGGTTTCCTAGGGTGGTCAAAAAATAAAAATAGAGAAACCTATACCCATGGAATACTGGGAATGAAATTTCATTAATAGATGAATATTTAGTTATGAAATTAAATTGATATTATAATTTATTGATACCATAAGTAATGGTATCCACATTGGTCCAAAATTAAATACTACAAAAACACTGAATTCAAAACATTTTTTGGATGTTCTATTTTAGGTTTTTTTGAGTTTTTAAGTGAATATAAAACCTACTATTTTCATAGAGATTCTTATAAAATGAATAAAATGGAATAAAAAACACAATTTTTTTGTGATGTGGTTTATGTAATGGGTATGGGATTCATTGGTCCATTTTAAAATTCATTTAGTTAATTTGAAAAAATAATTACTATGGAATATGTCCCAAGGTGGGTAGAAATTATTCCAAAGAGAATTGATGATTCTAATGTTGTTGTTAAAATTGTGGTAAGAAATTACTTTAGTAGATATGGAATGAATATATTTATTTACAGGGATTGAGTAACTCATTTATATAATAAAAACACAGAGGTAGTATTAAAGATATATGAAGATAGTTATAAGATTTATACACCATAATATCCTAAAATAACTAGTACAGTAAATGTGTAAAAAAGGGAAATTAAATACATTTTAGAAAATTTTATTTACCCAGAAAGGAAATATAAGAGCATAATATAAGATGATTCCATTCGGTAATATTAATGGCCTTTAAAAATTGATATGGTTTTTATCATATAGTCCAGTTTGTGTTATAACCTATCATGTTTTATAAGAGTAAGCACATTGAGATTATTAGGCCATTAAGAACAACAATTTAATTTTTTTTAAAGTACATGAAGAATTAACATAAATACTATAGTACTTTGAGTGAAATTAAGAGTAATTACTGAGAAAAATAATTTGTTTAGAATGGGGAAAAATTATTCATAATTGGTTGATCTTGAAGAATGAGTTCAAGGTAAATGATAATGTGTTGGTGTATGATTTCAAACTAAGGATCAGTTTTTTTGATTTTTATTCTAAATGTTACAAAACCTTTATATTATTTTAGGTATTTACTTTTTTCATTTTCAATATGAAGGATCCAGTCCAGAGTTAGATATTTATTATTAATGGAAATATATTTATGAACATTATAGAATGTTTACAAGATCCTCTAAGATAAGAGGCCCTCATTAAAAATTATATGTATGATTGTGTAACCCTTCTTATATATTGTCAAATTATTTGGTTTGTTTTTTACACAATTTTTTAAATGAATATATTTTTTTCATTTGTGGGTATTATATAAAATAAGTATTGTTAAAATGATAAACATTATTATTTAGTATTTAATTTATTTTTTGTATTCATTTTTTAACATTTTAAATTTATTTTATCTTGATATTTGTGTATTTATAATTGATTTTAGGGTCTATTAAACTTAATTTTTATCAAATTAAAGTGAGTTTAAAATTTTAAATTAGTAATTTATTGAATCTAAATGTATAAATTTCATGTGATTTTTGATATGTTTGTTCCATTATATTTTTTTAATATTTAAATTGAATTTCAATCCAATGTGAATCCCATGATCATGAACACTTTCCAATGATGATATATAGACATTATATGACTCAAAATATTTAACTCATATTCTAATTTATTCTTTTTTAGAGAATCTTGTTACATGGAGAACAATCTAGAACATACTTTTTTCTACATCTAATATACATAGAGATTAATAAGTTTTCCATTAATATAAGTTGTTTTATCATTGAATAATCCTAAAATTTTCTTTTCCATCCTCATTTGACATCTATCATTTATTTTTATGACATAAAGACCATGAATAGACTTTTCATTATATGTATTAGAGGAAAATACATTTCCACACTTCTCATTACAATAATTCATAAGGATAATATAATCTTAGTGTGGGGGTGATATTTGTTAGTCTAATAGAATTATTTAAGTCTTTAGGGAGATTTTTAGTGACCTTAATTGAGAAAATGGGAAATATGAATACATATACAACGAATAATGAAGGGTTTTGATGTAAAATCCTATATTTTTAGTTAATATTTAACCTTAATGAGATACTGTGTCAATAATATTGTTTCACAAGATGCACCAAACTAAAACAATAAATGAAATATTAGATAAAAAATTTATAACAACATGAAAACGTATTATAAATAAAAAAATTTAGGAATCAATTAAAAATTCATAAATATAGGATTAGAAACATTTAAAACTTGAATAGTTTTTTTTTCTTCAGAAAAATGATTTTATTTATAAATTTTTTATTTAAAAAATAATTGTTTAAATTATAATTTTTTTTAAAATGAACATTATTTTTGAATTTATAATGAAAATAATTTCTTATGAATAATTCTAGAGAATTATAATATAATAGATTCATAGGTGATTTGGGAAAAATACATTTTTTACAAAAAAACTATACTTTTTATGGCTTAATTATTACGTATTAAAGACATAAATTCATACATATTTTTAATTATTAAAATATGTATTTAAGGGAAATCTTTTTAAATTTTTTGTATTATTTTTATCTTTGAAAACCATTTTTTAATTTTTACAACTTAGACAACAATTTAATCAAATTTAAAAATAGTTGTTATAATTTCTTAATCATATATTTTTAAAATATTAGTTATTTTTTTCTTCCGTTGAAATTAAAAAGTTTATTTTTTGGTTGATAGTTGAAAAAATTGAATAATAGAAATTAATAATATTGAACATTTTTAACCTAAAAATAAATTTTATGCATAAATACACAGTTTTTCATGTAATTAGTTTTACCCATCACATTTTCTTATTATTAAATTATCAATTATAAATTGAAGAAAAATTAATTTATTAAACCATTTTAATAATTTAATTTTGAATTTTAAAATTATGAAATAAGTTCAAATTTTATTTTATTTATTAAAAATAATTACTGAGGTTTAAAAAATTTATTACTACAATAAAAGTAAGAAGGTTAAGAAGATATTAACTAAGTGTAAAAGACCTAAATGAATTATTGAAAATGACTCTATATTGGTGGGATAGAGTTGGATCATTCAACATTGACCCCTTCAATTATTTTAGCCTTTTTTGTTCTTTTACTCTTGAATAATGACATAAAATATTGAAATATAACGAGTACTTCCAAAATAACCATTCACTTAAATTCTAAAAGGGTATCACTTCTACAGCTTCATGCTACACATATACTTTAAAACATTATAAATCATCATATGTACTGAACCTATTTTACCTTGTAAAAATTTGAGATATTTTAAGAAATATTTCCATATTTGGGTGCTAAGATGGTGTACAATTTCAAGATCCATTGATCTAGGAATTATCTTTATAATAATATTAATTTTTTTTATATCACCTATGAATAGTTTTTCAGAAATAATGGATTATATCATTAATGGATTCTCATATTTTAAATTTGAGAATACAATTCAGTTTTTAAAATGGTGTTTATGCTAGGAGAGACCTAAGGATGATCAGTTCCAGATGTCCAGTTAGGGTATCTTTTAGCGGGTATATATAAATAAAATAAATAAACATTTCTTAATTAAATGGACTAATTAAAACCCTTTATAAATTTCCTCTTACGATGGTTTTTAGGGGTTATCTTCACAATCCATTATAAATATAAAAGGATGAGGAGATTATTTTTCATGGTTGATCAATATCAAATGATGAATGATGATCATATCAAGGATAATCCAGATAAAAACAAAGAATATAGTGGTTTCATCACCTTTATTTCTAGCGGATGCAGTATTCACAAAGGATCAATCCATAATCTAGGTAGTACTCATCAATAATGGATTTATCTATTTTGATCAAACTATTAATTATAGATTAATTAATCATATTATAATCAATGATTTATATTCCCTTTGCATGATCCCAATTATGATAAATTATGTTTTTGAATTAATTTTAACTGTTATGATTTGTTTCTCCCCATGATATAACATTATAAAATTTTTGGCCAATGGTACTGGGAATATTGTGGAATTTAATATTTTCTTTTTCACATATCCCTAGTTTTTTATTTTCTTTTCCATTGACCATTAGGGTCTTTTAATACAATTTTAGGGAGGGTTCAATCATGACCTAACCACCTGATTCATGGAGGTTATTGGAAAAAATGAGAAATATTATAATTTTCTAATGGATTGGATCAGTATCATAGATGCTATCTTATAAATAATGATGTGATTAATGTGCAAAAAGGATAGTGAATGTTAAGAGGTGGTTTGAGGTCAAATCAGAGATCCCCATTTTTCTGTTTGTTGTGTAGTGAAAATGAGCATTATGATAGCATTGTTTCCCATAAACATGTTTCCATAATTCACCCACTAGCGACGATGGCTTCTAGTGTTGGTGCGAATTATGATATTCCCATGACTTGGTATGTGCAGTTTCTATAAATAAATAATATGGATGATTTTTTGTGAATAATTTCTATAATCTACTTTTAGGATAGCCATAATGGGTGGTGTGTGCTATTATTATTTTTAATCATCCATTTTTTTAATAATTATAATTATTTTTCATGATAATATCATTGATTGTTATTATTATTTTCAATCATTATAAAATTGTGGAAATTATTTGATGACTTAAATTATTAATGATAATATTTTTCAATAGAAAAAGGTGGAAACAAAATATAAAAAAGGGAATCCCCATATCGGTGTGCACTGTAACCTTTTGTGTGGTGGAGAAGATGGGCGGATTCATTATCTATTGTTTTATATTATTATTATTATTGTAAAACATAATAATGATAATATTAAAGGATTATATTGAAAATTATTTATATGGGGATTTGAAGACATGTATAGTGTGAAGAGGGATGCTTTGAGCATGAATTTACCCTCCAATTAAACATTAGAATAATATTTTATGATAATATAAAATATTATTATTATTATTTATTTGTTACGGGATATTTTTTCTAATGTGACTGCTTTATACAATGTTGGGTTGAAGAATCATCTTTAACATCATGAACACAAGATTGAGGTGGTCAATTCATGTTCAATATTGGGAACCTTTATTGTACTCATTTATTGGGCCCATGAAGCCACATATGTATGTGTTACGAGAGTAATGAATAATTTTATTGAGTTTTGGTTTTAAGAATATGAATATCCAATACTAAGGGTTTTACCATGAGGATCACAATGGTGTCATCTATTTTATTGTTCTTGGAAATTTCTTATGAAATATTGTTGGTTTTACATTTTATCCCGGTATAACGATAATGAGCGTTGTGCATTTGTCAGGCTTTTGGCCAATAACGTAGTATACATTAAGTGTATAGATGTATAAATAAGAGTGTATGGGAAAGGACCGATGTCCAATCATAGTAATTTATAAAATAAGGCAGTGAAGTGGGACCACATGCCATGTGGACCCCCTACACATTATGTACTTATTTATAAAACTTCCACAACTCAATTACAATCATTTTGACTTATGAATTTTGTCCCTAGAGTATCATATCCTGAGTGTTTTTTATATATAACACGAAGTTATCCATTATAATGTCTTTTGAGATATGATGTGAGATGTTATGTGTTTGATTATTCCCTAGGAGATGATTGGCGATTTCAGCTATCAGCTAAAATCATCAGAGAGGTTACAGGAATAAGTGACACTCCCCCATGAGGCTAGGGTGTGGGTCCCCTATGTATGGAGACAATACTACCCTATTGCACGAGGTTATGGTTATCCCATACTCATTCTATAGATACATATGAGGCACTCCCCTCCCATGCTAGGGAACACGCTACCTATCCATGGATATGGTACTCCCATGTCACACATGGTAATGGGTTATATATACTCATCATATAGATATAGAGGTTGAAGTCCCCTATCGCACACGAGAGAAGGTCCTCTATCCATAGATATGGTACATCCCTATCTCACTAGGGAACCGTTCCTCTATAATCATTGCTGACATTTTTAGGTGGCACTCCCCTATCACATTAGGTCACACGTCCTCTATCCACATATATTTAACTTATGTGTTGCATAATGGCGTGGATACGCCATACTAAATGTATATATATAGTGACGACACTCCCCTATCATACCAAGGAATAGGTCCTCTATCCATGGACATGAAACTCCCCTATAGAATCAAGGAATAGATCCTTCATATTCTATGCACATATTTATAGACATTACTTCCCAAAAATACTAGGACATGGGTCCTTTATCTTCATTGAATAATCATCAATGAGATATAGAGAAGTTTCAAGGTCTAGATCCACTTCATTACATCTTTAGATAGACATGTGAGATTTTGGGCATTATTGATGGACCTTTAGAAATACTGTTAGACTCACAATCTTGGGATGATATATGATATTGGGATCCCATCACTCTCTCTCTTATGGGTTTCTTATGTTAGCATATATCTTTATCATTGGGTTTCACTTCCCTGTTTCTTTGGTTTAAGCTAACTAATTCTATCATGTCTCGTATTGATCCCTCTTCAGTATTCAAGGCATCCAACTCGGTATGTATATACTCACCCTTACATGAGATTTTTCCTACATGTTTCTTGTCTTATGAAGATGATAAACATATCAGTGGTTTCATTAATAGATCAATAGGGATACATTAGTGCATTTGACTATATATGGTTGTCAGGGCATAGATATCAACAGTTGGGATCTCTCATATATCCTTCTTTTCCTACTATTATCTTGTTAGGAAATATTTTATAGTTAGGAATGTATTTTTCACTTTACATTTCATATTAAACTATATTACCCTTTTTCATTATCTCATGGTTATTCCATGGGCAGTTTTTACTCTAGATTTTAGGGTCTTTTATTATTATTCATCTACACTTATGCATATAGATGGTTGGGTGCATTTAAACATATACATTAGGAAAAGGAATACCATATTTGTTATGACTTCTCAATTCTTATCTCAATCCCTTGTCATATAGAGTTGAGAATGGGGTGGTTACATCTTGGTTATCCACCGTCCAAGAGAGACTGACTAGTCTCGTAATGATAGATTGGTATCAAAGTATGATCAACCTTGGAATGTCATTTGGAGTGTTTTCCCCTTATGAGGATTGGTTATAAATTTAAGGAAATAGAGTTATTGTTTATCAAGTGTGTCTTTCAGGATAGTAAACCCAGTGATAGAGTGGTGGTTGACATATCCATTCACCAGGACTCTGACTACCTTCTTGTCAACTTGGCATATTAAGACATTGGTTTCATGCAACATTGGTACATTTATCATATAATGTTAATACTTTTGACTGTCCATCTTTATTTATCTCCCTATTTATATTTATATATTATCATTTAATGTGGAATATTTTGTCTCTTATAGGCTGTTTCAACAACAAAAAATATCAACTCTCACATAGTATAGTTGAGGGTATGACCCAATGAGTGATGATGCCACCATAAATGGGATTACTCATAAAGAAATATTTCTCTATTTGATGAGTTCATAAAGCCACCTTCTGTTGTTTAGGTGGATGCATAAAATTAGACTGAGTTGTGGATGGTTTTTTGTGATTATATGATGATCCATAGGATTCAAGCATGTATCATGACATTCCAATGAAGGGATATCATAGGATTAAGGGTTTTTAGGACCCACAAAGAGTCAAAATGTGATTCAAGTCACGAAGAAAGATATTTCATTGGATAATATGAGGATAGATCAGTTCTATGAGGCAGGGACATTACTATTCTTGTTATGGGTATGGTTTTCTTATGAAATAATGTTTAAATTCTCACGTTTTTGTAATATATATGGTTAATTGACAATCTAGGTAGAGGCAATGACTAAATCATGGTGGCTCATAGGGTGAAATATTTGACATAAGAGTTTGGGAAATAGTTTTGGTGGTTGGAGATTTGGTTTGATATTACCTCCACCACTCCTAAGGGGAACTATAGCATTAGGAATCTAGTGTTCTAAATATTGGAATGTCCCAGTCAGTTGAGGTTCTTTACCCAAAATACATCTGATTGTTTCGAGGTACAATCTTTATTATTTTAATTTTTTTGTATTAATTCTAGTCATAGGTACAAGAATATCATTTTATCTTTTATTTCAGACTTTTATAGAAACACAAAGGGTGCTATTAGATCCCTATGTTGGTTATGATTGATGTAAATTTAAAAATTCAAGGAAGGAAGAAAATCCCCCAACATTTTTGTGTTCTTGGGACATGATCCAAAAAATATGAGGGAGAGTAAGTACCACCCTATGTGGATAATGTAAATGTTTGTGGATGAGTTAACCATATTTGTCTATTTGTGGTTTTTTGTTCTATGGTGTTAGAGAAATCTCTAGTTGTGGTAAACATGTGGAAAATGGAAAGGATGTATTCTAAGAAATATGAACATATAGAGGGTTAAAGCAAAGTTCTAGTTATGAAGTTTCTTATCACTTCCCTAAATTATATTTTAACATATAGTCATGATCCACTTATCACATAGAATATTCCATGTTCAATACATTGTGATTCTACAGGAGCCATTGTTCATAAATTCTGTTATTTGAGGCTCCTACTGAGAGTAACTTCTACTAATAGTGTGTCTTTACTTGAAGAGGAGAGAGAGAGAGCCTCATGTTGAATCTTTTTATACTGACAGTGATTACTTGTGATTATTTACCTAGTATAGACTAGTTTACTACAATCATTTCTCAGTTATTTTACACTAGTAAGTGTTGCAATATTTTTGGACCGTTGGGATGGTGTTTTCCTCATATGATATATAATCGTCCCTTGTAGAGTAGAATGAAATAACATGTAAAAGGTGAAAACCATCCTACTATTATTTGGATAGTAATAACATTGATGTTGTATATAAAATGAGTTTTTATTGATCCGGTGGTGGAATGTGAGGATGTATTTTATATAAATTCATCAAGATTATCAACTCATCGAGAGTTAGGATTCTGCAAGTATTGGAACCAGGGATCACCATTGATTTTTTTGATATCACATTAGACGGAACCCATTGAGCATCATAATATAAAATTTAAATTATGAGTTTTCATTAGAATGGTTTATTATGACCTAGTGTGCTCAAATGGGAAGCCCAGGGTTGTTCAATTGATATAAAAATGACTTCTTGAGGTATTTTTTGTGAATTGGTTTCCCCTAAACTAGTGGATACAAGGAATAATATCAAATATTGAGAATCATTTATTTTTTTCCCAGTGGTTTGGGGAAAAGGGGGTTCTCATATTTTGACCTTTGGATGGATTATCACTATCTATTGATTTGAGAGGTGTATGTACAGAGCATGTATTCTTAGATACATCATGGTTTCTAATATTACATGGTGATACCCTTTGTTGTGTCGAATGTCTCAGAAGAGTTTTCAATGCTTATGATTTAGATCCTTAACCATTTTTGGATTAGTTTAATGTATTATTTTTAAATGGTACACTTGTGCCTGAGAGATCAGAGCTGGAGAACACAAGATAAGGGGTGTTTTTTCCTGTGATAGGTTGAAAGGGGTGGAGTTTGTATAAGGTGATGAGGACAGTTGAGAAAAATCCATATTTCTTTTGTGGATTGATGATGGTGGCCTTCATAGTTTGAAGGGGACATCATCTATTCTTAAATATCTCCCCATTTCAAGGATCTTAGAGAATCGGCCAAGATGGAAGGATGTCTCTAATGATTGTAATCCATTATTCCTACTGATATGTTTGGATAACAATGTGGTATAATTCATAACTACATAACCAAAGTAGTTTTCATTGCATGTGTTATCCATATGTCACAATAAAGGAGGTATGTTCATGACTCATTATAGAATATCATCCTGGTTAAGCTGGTCCCTAATACTGGATTATCTTTTTTCAATGATAAGATAATGTTGAGAACTGATAGATATATTCCCATAATTGTAAATATTATATATTTATTGTGTGTTTTTTGGAAATATAGACGACCATTGGGGGATCTTGTGGTAGTGGGAGACCCAGTTGATATCTTAGTATCACCACATTTATTTTTAGTTTGTGGTTTTCAGGGATTAAATTATTTGAATAAGAGAATAATATAGAGAATTTTTTTACATGTAATACTATTAAATATATTAAGAAATATTTTCTAAGCCCATCACTGAGACAATGTGAGATTCTGAGCCTCAGTGTCCCTGAAATTAATTTATTTAAAATATTAAATATAATTTTTATCACACACATATAGTTTTTTTTGAAATAATGAATTTTCTCTTGAATGGATTCTCAAATTGTAAATTTAATACCCTAGTTTAATTGTGAATGAATTCTTTACCCTATGCATGACCAAAGGATGGTTGGTGCTTTATTTCTGATTAAGGCAGTTGTTGAAGAGTATATTTAATTAAAATAAAAAAATACATTTTTTTTGTTTATTTTATAAAATTATTTAATTAATTTCCTCTAAAATTTACATATTATTATGGTTTTTAAAGTGTTATGTACATAAATATTTATAGACCTAATAGAAAAATGAAATCATTTTTCATTTGTTTATTGATATTGGAAATTTAATGATTATTGGATTAAGGATAATCATTAGATGAATGATGAAAACAACATGATCATCACCATCATCAACAGAGAATGATTTATTCAAAAATTATTATTCCATAATCGATGTAAGAATTGTAAATTTTTTATTTAATTTTTTTTATTAACATATTGAATGCGTATTAATTAATTTGATTATGGTCTGCGATTTATCTACCCTTCACATGAGCCCAATTATGATAAATTAAATTGTTTATTTAATTTTACCTATTATTCTTTGTTTCAACCATGGATATATAGTTGTGTAATAATTTTATGGTAATGATTTTAAACTAATGTATTTTATTTCATTCAAGTTCACATCTCCACAACATTCTCCAAGTCATTCATCATTGTCCCATGGGGTCACAGTTCAACATTTCTAGAGAGTGTTCGAGTGCGGTCAAACCCCCATATTCATAGCCTTTGTGTAAAAAATGAGTAGTATGGTAATTTGAGAACATATTAGACAAATAATATAGATGTGAGATTTTGATTAAATATGAAAGAGTGGTGTAATAAGGATGGAATATGATCATAGGTGGTTCATAGTTAGATCGATGATCCCAGTTTTAATGGTTAACATGTGGCGATGATGGGTAGTGTGATGGAATTGATTCTGGGAAAATTTAAAGACCTAGAAATTTCAAGGAATTTTTTTATTGAAATTTATTTGGAATTTTACGAGTCTGTGGCTTCTAAAGACACTTTATTCCAAGGCTCGGTGTGCTCAGAATCAATTTCCGAAGATTTTCTCAGGTACGTTCAGTGAAGGAATGAGCGAGTTCTTCTATCTTTTGAACCGGTGCTCAAAATTGAAATCTGAGGGCACTGATGAACTCGTAATGCTGGTAATTGCTTAAGGGGACCTTTACCACAGTTGCGTTTAAAGCGGGTTGTTAGATAAATTTTGGTGTTTAGTTAATAAGTTAAATAAATTTGTTAAAATAAATTTATATCTAAGGAATTTAAATCCTCCCATGTGTGGATATATAATAGGTGGGTCCCATACGAGCCCCAACCTCTCATCTTCCCATAACTCTCTCAAATTCCCCTTTAACACCCCTTCAATTTAATGTGACAAATCCCCTTATTATGAAAACCCTTCACCTCCCTAATTAATATACCATCAAGGGTTTGAAAGCTAAAAGGGAATGATAGTATTATATATTGGGGAGCCTTCACTCAATTATGGGTTGGAAAATATTTTGGAGAACCTTGGGGGAAACCTATGGAGAAATTTAGAGAGAACTTTAAACCTCTGATGAAGAACAGTTCTCCAATGACGGGCCTTCCAAGATCTTCGACGAAGAACAATCCTTCAACGGAGTTCAGATTCCGATGAGTCTCCAATGCTCAAGCTCTGATATGAAGTGTGAGGTAGATGCAATTATCGACGTCAACTCCTTTCTCTTTCCGCGGATCAACGATGTGCAACTTCATAATCGAGGTTGGGGTTGTTATGTTCGGGTTTTAATACCGTTCATCATAATTATTCAATTCTTGATTTTCATTTGGATGCATGATACCATCTTGACGAGGAAGGGTTCAGACCACACAAACAAGGTCTGACCCTTCCCCTCTAGTTTGTTGTTTGTGGATGATGGAGGCGGACTGCGAAGAATTGTCCGACGATGGGCCGACCACGAGCGGATCGTCAGCGCATGATTACTGGGTTTCCGCAAAGGCGAAGCACCGTCGTGGAATGTGGAGTTGAGCCGATCCGTGGCTGGGGCAGTCCACGACGGAGGGACGCGGTGCCGTCGTGCCACACCGGAGCTACATGAGCCACGACCGGGGTGGGCCGCGGTGGAGGGATGAGGCGCCGCCGCACCGCGCCGGAGCCACAGGGGCCGTGGCCGAGGCGGGCCGCGACAGATCTGGAAGGGCGGCCGGCTATGCCGGCCACCGGTGCCATCATGAGGCGGGACCCGAGGGGGTCCTGTGGTTACCCAAGGGCCGACCATCATGGCCGACTGTTTCGAAGAAACTAAAGGGTGTAACCCCCCCTGACCAGCGGCTAGGGCGGGCCCCGCTGGGCACCGCTGGTCGGCCAGCCACGCAGCCATCCGCGTGGGCCATGTGCGTTGGGCCGCACCCAACCGGGTCGGACCCAGACCCGGGTCGGGTCGAACCGATTTGGGCCGACCCAGGGGGTGTTGGGCTGGGTCGGACCGGGCCCATACCCCCTATTTTCGGACCGTTTTTAGTTAAACGAAAATATATTAAGCTACAGACCTCCGCTAGACGCACCGTCAGTTGCGTAGGATTACTTGGATTGAGGTGGTCGTTTCAGTATATTACAATTAAGGTATCAGTGGAGTTTGTGTATGGCCGGTTTGGTTCGAACTTGAAACTAACCGGGCCCTCGGAGCGGAAACGCTTATAATTTGAGGACCGGACGTCCGATTGACGTGCCGTTGAATACGTTGGATTACTATTGAAGAGACGATTATTTTTGAATACTTCACCAGAGGTTTGGATGCAGTTGGAGTATGGCCGGGTTGGATTATACCCGAAATCCAACTAGGCCCCTAGAACAGAAATGCTAATAACTCACAGACCGGGCGTCCGATTGACGCTCCGTCTGTTACGTTGAGACCCCTATGACAAGGCGGTCCTTTGAGATACTTACACGTGAGATTACGTGACACTTGGAGTATCGATCAATAGCTTGTGGTGCGGATCCTCCCAGAGACGAGCGTATGGAGTATGGAGACCTTGTAGCTAGCTGAGACCTGATGACTGCTTGTCCGATTCGAGTTAGAGTGACTTGACTAGCCCAATGAGGAGATCTACTGTGTTTGGGTGGCATAACCACGGAGGGGAGAACTACTATGTTTGGGTGGCAGACCCACGGTGGGGAGCACTACTGTGGTTGGGTGGCGGACCCGCGGTACTCGACAGAAGGAGTACATATGTAGGCTATTAGGGGGAGCACTACTGTGTCTAGGTGGCAGACCCACGGCGGGGAGAACTACTGTGTTTGGGTGGTAGAACCACAGTAATCGACAGAAGGAGTACCTCAGCAGTATAAGGTTAGTGAGCAGCGCCTCGGAGTCATGTCATGATCACTATACTCGACAGAGGAGGAGCTCTTCAGCAGTTGTGGTTTCGATATCATTAATGAAAATCCTGGTTTGAGCTGAGTGATTGACCATTGTGATTTCTCATGATTGAGATGAGTTACTTAATAACTTAGGTATATGTATGGGAATATAACTAAGTAGTGTTTATCCATTGATTTCATATCTGTGTGTTACCTAATGATTGAGATGGGTTACTTGATAACTTAAGTATATGTATGGGCATATACCTAAGTAAGGGTTATCTGTTGAGATCCTTCTTTGTGGTTATCCTTGTTGGATTAGTGAGACCTTGAGGGTCTCAGTGTCCCTACTAAGTATCGTTATACTCACCCCTGCATGGGCTATGCCCGCACCTCGTTGTGTTGGATGAAAACAACGGATAGTGCTGACAGAGGCCGAGTGTACGAGGACTGGACGACACCTAGAGGTGGACCTCATGACGAGTCGGTACCTAGACGAGGTTGATGGAAGAGGGCGATGAGGAGGATATCTGTAGCTATCATTTAGGTAGGATCTGTGGTGGATGATCCAGGAGCTATGCTATCTATACCTACCCTTCAGGTAGGATCCGTGGTGGACGATCCAGGAGCTGCTTGTCACCTTCCAGCTGTTTTGTCTATTTACTTGTACTTTACAGTTGGGCTTGTATTTCCGACACCTTTACTTTCAGAACTACTTTTGTATTTAGTTTTAATTAGTGTTTACTTCCTCTTGTACTCTGGTTCGGTGTGTTTATGTTTTATAAAGGCAATGCCTTCCCAGTTATTGGGATTTACGCCTTTGGTGCTAGTCTCCAGCCCCTGGCCTATGGAAGGCGGGCTTGGGGTAGTCACGACACGGGCCCCGAGGATGGGTCGTGACAAATTGGTATCAGAGGAGTCAGTTCTACTGCAGAACTCGGACTCTGATCATTCTTTTTTGTGAAGCGATAGTGTTAAGGGTACCGAGTGTGGTCTTCAGTTCAGGGAGTCCAGTGTTGGTGCGGCGGCCGACGTATCCATACACCAGGACCCTGACTACTGATTTCCGAATTAGTGCATGAAAACAATGATTGTGTGTGTGTTTCCAAAGTTTTAAAGTCAGATCAACCCAGGTCATCTCACCAGGTATAATAGTTTTACCATGTCGCATCTGATCAGGATGTCTCCACGCATATAGCCAGTTAGAGTACCGAGAGAGTACATAATGACGGCCCACCGAGCGATGAGGCTCCAGTGCAGGGCCCTTTTACTATGTTGGAAGCTTCGGGTGGTGTACCAGCAGCAACACCACCCGTTGGGCAGCAGATGCCACCATCCATACTAGCGAATGGTGCATGCTGACAGAGCGCGTTGCACGAGTTTCAGTAGCATAGGCCTCCGAGGATTACAAGGCGAGACAGATTCCCAGGTAGCAGTGGACTGGCTGGAGGCAATTGCTAGAGTACTACACCTAGTTTAGACACTAATAGAGCATATGGTGATCTTAGCTACTAGTGTTTCCTAGTGAGTGACCATGAGGTTGGTCTGCATAGTGAAGAGGCTTCGGTACATGGACCGATGCCTGAGATAGTACCTTCGGGTAGTGTGTCAGCTCTAAATCACTACCTGTTGGTTAGAAGTTACAACCGGCGGTACTGGTAAGTGACACATGTAGGATTACTGCCTTATACGTGTTCCAACATCAGATACCCTCAAGTTTCGAGGCGAGTCCGACTCACAGGTGGCTGAGGACTGGCTTGAGGAGGTGGCTGACAGTTTTCTAGAGCTTATACAACTTTGGCAGGATGACATGTCAGTAGCTGAGTATTCATCGAGGCATACTGATCGTTCCTGGTACTTGATGACTACGATATAATCAGTGATTTAGAGCTTGGACCTCAGAGTGAGGTGTGTTTAAGGATATCCGAGAAAGCACCTTATCCTCTATGCATTCCTACTTATGTTAGGATTCTAGAGAGAACCTTTGTGGTTGAACATTCATTGGATGAGTGGAAACAACTAGTGAATGTTAGCAGTGGGAAAACAGGGAACTAGCATCAGTCTTAGAGACTTGGATGTGTAAAATTTTTTGAAGAGGAGGTTTTAAGGACAGATGAATCTGCAGAGCAGCAGACATGGAAGTAGAGTTATGAGAGCAGCATGAGGTGGTGTGCATTTTGACATGTTACAACCACCCACTCTTGTAGTCCCTGCCAGGCTCAGGGAGCTGGAGGGCAGGGGAAGAGAATAGCTGCATGTGGTCAAGGAGTGTGACCCAAGGTCTCTAAGAATGATTTGAGGTACGACCTATGTCTACTACTAGCTTCCGTATCTATAGACATAGGTACCAATCATTCCTACCTTCCACGAATCTTGTCCCAGACCTAGAGTTTCCATTTAAGCCGTTGACTTGACCCTCATGTCTGGAGATACCTTGAGAGGAGACTCAATAATCACACATACACCGGCGGTGTGATCTGACCCTAGAGGCGAGAGTTTCGGTTGGAACCTCTTGGTGGCAGCGTCGAGGCCTTACGACGTCAGTTTGGGTATGGACTAGGCAACCACAGTTCATACACGGATTGATAGTATTAGGAAAAAGATTATGGTTTATCTACAATGTTGGGATAGGGTTTTACTTGGTTGGAGAAAAGAGAAACTGAGGCAGCACATGATGGAATCATGCATAAGAGGGTGAAGTTGATCACTCAGGAGTTGGCCAGACTTACCTTTGTGCCATAATTCTCCAGAGTTGCAGCACCACTTCCAGAATTGACGAAGAAGGGGTAACCCTTCGTGTGGTCAGAGAGATGCCAGCAGAGCTTTTCAGGAGCTGAGGCAGAGGTTGACCAGTGTGCCAATATTGAGGGCATTGGGTACATAGTTTACAATGACGCATCAGGGACCGAACTTTGGTGTGTCCTGATGTAGGAGCAGGAAATGATCACCTATGGTTCACGGAAGTTGAGACTGCACAACGCAGACAGAAGACCTATGCTGATAGGAGACAAAGACCACTATAGTTCGAGGATGGAAACCATGTATTTCTACAGGTCTCACCTCGATGAGGTCTAAGGAGATTTGGCCGGGGTGGCAAGTTATCTCTAGGATTCATCGGACCTTTCCAGGTCCTCAGCGGTGTAGGCAAGGTGGCTTACCGCCTGGCCCTTTCACCTCAATTGCACCTGGTGCACGATATCATCCACATATCTCAACTGAGGAGATACATGCATGACCCGACCCACATCATTGATGATGGGGTAACATTCGCGGAGGTCCTAGTGGAGGTCGAGGATCGACAGGAGCAGGTCCTACGTGGACGATCGATTCTTCTGCTGCGCGTTCGCTGGCAGCACAAAAACCTCCAGGAGGGCACATGGGAGCGGGAGGCACAGATGCATGCTCAGTAACCCTTTAGTTTCCCTAGTGTGTGTTGTATCTTTACAGGGACGTAAATCCTTGAGGTGGGAGTAATGTAAAGACCCAAAAATTTCAAGGAATTTTTTTTAAAATTTCTTTGGAATTTTACGAGTCTGTGGCTTCTGAAGACGCTTGATTCCGAGGTGAGGTGTGCCAGGAATCAATTTCCGAATATTTTCTCGGGTACGTTTAGTGAACGAATGAGTGAGTTTTTCTATCTTTTGAACCGGTGCTCAGAATTGAAATCCGAGGGCACCGATGAACTCGTAACGCCGGTAATTGCTTAAGGGGACCTTTACCGCAGTTTCATTTAAAGTAAGTTGTGAGATAAATTTTGGAGTTTAGTTAAGAAGTTAAATAAATTTGTTAAAACAAATTTATATCTAAGGAAGTTAAATCCTCCCATGTGTGGATATATGAGAGGTGGGGCCCACACGAGCCCCAACCTCTCATCTTCCCATAACTATCTACAATTCCCCTTTAAAACCCTTTCAATTTAATGTGACAACTCCCCTTATTATGACAACCCTTCACCTCCCTAATTAATATACCATCAAGGGTTTGAAAGCTAAAAGGTCATGATAGTATTATATATTGGGGAGCCTTCACTCAATTATGGGTTGGAAAATATTTTGGAGAACCTTGTGGGAAACTTCTGGAGAAATTTAGAGAGAACTTTAAAACTCAAACGAAGAACGATTATCCAACGACAGGCCTTCCAAGATCTTCGACGAAGAACAATCCTTCAACGGAGGTCGGATTCCGACAAGTCTCCGACTCTCAAGCTCTGATATGAAGTGTGAGGTAGACGCAATGATCGACGCCAACTCCTTTCTCTTTCCATGGCTCAACGACGTGCAACGTCATAATCGAGGTAGGGGTTGTTATGTTCGGGTTTTAATACCATTCATCATCATTCTTCAATTCTTGAGTTTCTTTTGGCCACATGATACCATCTTGACGAGGAAGGGTTCGGACCTCACGAACACGGTCCGACCCTTCCCCTCTAGTTTTTTGTTTGTGGACGATGGAGGCGGACTGTGAAGAACCATCCGACGATGGTCCGACCATGAGCCGATCATCAGCGCACGATTGCCGGGTTGCCACAAATGCGCAACACCGTCGTACCACATGGAGAAGAGCCGAGCCGCGACCGGGGTGGGCCGTGATGGAGAGATGTGGCGCCGTCGCGCCGCGCCGGAGCTATAGGAGCCATGACCGGGGCGGGCTGCAGCGGAGGGACGCGGTGCCGCCGCACTGCGCCGGAGCTACAGGGGTCGCGGCCGGGGTGGGGGGGGGGGGCATCAGTTCTGGCCGACCTAGGGGTGTTGGGCCGGGTCGGACCGGGCCCAGACCCCCTATTTTCGGACCATTTTCGGTTAAATGAACATATCTTGAGCTACGGACCTCTGATCGATGCACCATAAATTAGGTAGGATTTCTTGGATCAATACGGTCGTTTCGGTATATTACACTCGAGGTATCGGCAAGGTTTGGGTATGGACGGGTTGGTTAAAACTTGAAACCAACCGGACCCTTGGAACGAAAACACTTATAATTTGAGGACCGGACGTCCGATTGACGTGCCGTAGACTACGTTGAATTCCTCTTGAAGAGACGGTTCTTTTATCGTACTTCACCTTAGGTTTGGACGTAGTTGTAGTATGGCCGGGTTTGATTATAGCCGAAATCCAACCGGGCCCCTGGAACGGAAATGCTAATAACTCACAGACCGGGCGTCTGATTGACGCGTTGTCTGTTGCGTTTAGACCCCTATGACAATGAGGTCCTTTGAGATACTTCCACGTGATATTATGTGAAACTTGGAGTATCGATCAATAGCTCGTGGAGCGGATCCTCCCGGAGACGAGCGTACGGAGTACGAATACCTTGTAGCTGGCTGAGACCTGATGACTGCTTGTCTGATTCGAGTCAGAGTGACTTGACTAGCCCAGTGGGGAGCACTACTATGTTTGGGTGGCAGACCCACGACGGGGAGCACTAATGTGTTTGGGTGGCAGACCCACGGTGGGGAGCACTACTGTGTTTGGGTGGCAGACCCACGACGGGAAGCACTGCTGTGTTTGGGTGGTAGACCCACGATACTCGACAGGAGGAGTACCTCAGTAGTCTAAGGTTAGTGAGCAGCGCCTTGGAGTCATGACAGGATCACTGTACTCGACAGAGGAGGATCTCTTCAGCAGTTGTGGTTTCAATATCATTAATGAAAATCCTGGTTTGAGCTGAGTCATTGACCTTTGTGATTTCCTCATGATTGAGATGGGTTACTTGATAACTTAGGTATATGTATGAGAATATACCTATGTAGTGGTTATCCGTTGATTTCATATCTGTGTGTTACCTCATGATTGAGATGCGTTACTTGATAACTTAGGTATATGTATGGGCATATACCTAAGTAAGGGTTATCTTTTGAGATCCTTCTTTGTGGTTATCCTTGTTGGATTAGTGAGACCTTGAGGGTCTCGGGGTACCTACTGAGTATCATTATACTCACCCCTGCACGGGATATGCCCGCACCTTGTTGTGTTGGATGCAGACAACAGACAATGCTGATGGAGGCCGAGTGTACGAGGACTGGACGACACCTAGAGGTGGACCTCACGAGGAGTCGATACCCGGACGAGGTTGACGGAAGAGGGTGCTGAGGAGGGTATATGTAGCTATCCTTCAGGTAGGATCTGTGGTGGACGATCTAGGAGCTGCGCTATCTATACCTACCCTTCAGTTAAGATCCTTGGTGGACGATCCAGGAGCTTCTTGTCACCTTCCAGCTATTTTGTCTATTTCCTTGTACTTTACAGTTGATCTTGTTTTTCCGACCCCTTTACTTTCAGCATTACTTTTGTATTCAGTTTTACTTAGTGTTTACTTCCACTTGTACTCTGGTTGGGTGTTTTTATGTTTTATAAAGGCAATGCCTTCCTAGTTATCGGGATTTACGCCTTTGGTGCTAGTTGTCAGTCCCTGGCCTATGGAAGGCGGACTTGGGGTAGTCACGGCATGAGCCCTGAGGATGGGTCGTGACAGAAAATGGATTCCAAAATTTGACCACTAGTGATGATGGACCTTAGTGTTAGTGGGTATGGAGAGATTCCAATTACATGCAACATTTAATTTCCACAGATGAATATTATGGACCGTTTTCCAATAAAAAATTTCCAGAATCTGGTTTCATGCTATCCATGATTGTCTGTGTGTGTCATTATTAATTATAATTAAAATACATGTTTATTTTAATTATTTATTTTAAAATAAGAATGGTAGTTATTATTTTTTCAATAATTAAAACATGTGGGTAATATTTATAATATAATATATTAATGATAATAATATTAAATAAAAATTTTTGGAAATAAAATATAAAGAGGGGGAAAGCCATGGGGGTGTGTGATGTATCCTTTTGAATGGGGAATGTGATGTGTGGATTCATTCCCCAATATGTTATATTATTATAATTATTATATTATATAGTAATTATAATACAAAATTAAGCAAATAAAAAGGATTTAAATAGGGATTTGGTGGTGCATACAACATGACGAGGGATGCTTCGAGAGTGGATTTCCCCTCACATTAAACATTAGAATAATGTGCTGTAATAATAATTACATAAAATATTATTATAATAATTTTATATTTTTCATGAAAAAATGTACTTGATATAACATCCCCATACAGGGTTGGATTTTCAAATCATATATGCCATCCTGACTGTGAAATCGAGGAGGTCATTTCAAGATAAATGTTGGGTTCCTTTTTTGAACTCATGGATCAAGCTCATGAATTAACATACATACATGTTATGAAAATATGTTGTTTTAACTGGGTGTATGACTTTGGAAAGTGAATAAATTATATCCATTTTTTTTCTATGAGTATTGCAATGGTTTCATCTATACTTCCATTAATGGAAATTTGTAATGACAAATTTGTGGTTTGCTGTTTTAGCGGGGTGAAAAGAAAATGGTCCTCATGCGTTCATCATACTTTTTTACTATTGAATACGTGGGAATTCCCATGGGAATGTGAAAATTTCAAGTTACATGGGAATATCTAGGTTCATGGCCTAATAGCTGAGTGATACCACACATCAGGTTGACCCATATACAAAAGGTACACTTCTTTATGAAACATCAAAAACTATTATATCCTTATTTTTGACTTCCATTTTTCCCTAAAAGTAGTTTATCATGAGTTTTTTACATTGATAATTGCATGGAATCCTCCATTTTGGGTTTTGACATACAATATGAGATGTTCTTATCATAATGATACTTTAGGAGATGCTTCATGAAGGTAGATATGGGGATGACCATTGGAGAGATTGTAGGAAGGGTTGGAACTCCCCTATTACCCAAGGGTTTGGGTCATATTTTCATAGAGATAGTACTCCACTATCACACCATGTCATATGTTTTCTATAATCATTTTACAAATAATGAGGTTTAACTTCTCTATCACACTAGGGCATGAATCCTCTATCTATAAAGCTGTTACTCCCCTATTGAACCAGGGTGAAGGTCCTTCATCCTCATTATAAACATAATAAGGAAGAACTCCTCTATAATACTAGAGCACATGTCATATACCCATAGAGATGAGACTCCCCTATCACACCAGGGTGTAGTTCCTCTATACTCATTATACATATATAGTGGTGGAACTCACCTATCACATGATGGTGTGGATCCTATATCTAAGGAGACTATACTCCCCAATCACACTGGGGGATATTTCCTCTATTCTTGATGTAAATATATAGAGCCCACAGTACCCTATATTACTATGATGTCAGTCCATTATACACAGAGGTGGTAATACCATATCACACCAAGATATGATTCCTACACAGTATGTTCACAGATGTATATATATATATATATATATTACTTCCCTATCATACTATATTGTGGGTCTACTATCTTTTAGAGATTATTCTCTATTGTTCTGTTGACCAGTGGTGGGGTTCGGACCCTCCTCATGACTTATTCAAATAGATATGTGAGATATTAGGAATTATTGATGGACCATTAGATCTATTGAAAAATTATTCTTCCATGGTTGGGTTATTAGATAGAGAACCAATTTCACTCTCATATGGGTTTCTTATGTGAACATATATCATCATCATTGGGTTTCCCGGAATACTTATAATGTGTCTTATATTTCAACCTATTATGTTTTTACTTTATCCTATTGGGTATGTATACTCTCACCTCTGCATGGGTTTTGGATAGAAATGTCATGTTTTATAAATATAATGGTCATATCAGTGATGGAATTGGTAGAGAATAAGGATAATTTCTTGAATTTTTCCATGTACAGCAATCGAGGATTGGTGATCATGAGTCAGGACCTCACATAATTGTTTATTTTACATTTATTATCAGGTTGGAACATATTTTTTGGTTGGGTGTATATTTTTTTCTTTTATATTCAGATTATGATGATGTACTCTTTTTTAATCCTTAGAGGTTGTTACATGTATGTGTTTTACACTAGATGTTACTATCTTTTGTTATTATTCCTCTAATCTTATGCATGTATATGGTTGGTTGCATGTATATAGGTACTTTAGAAAAATTACACTAGTTTTAGTTATTCCTTCTCAATTATTTTTACTAGACCACAACCATATGAGGTGGGCTTAGTGGTGTTATTCCACAGCCTTCTTCTGTCAAGTATCGTATAGTGGGTAGGGTTGTGACATCATATATGCTTCATTATTTTGTTTCTAGTATACACATTAGTCCATTTACCAAGTGGTTATATCTATATAATTCTAATTCATCCTTGATAAATGTCAATTCATGATCATAATCCAGGTAATTTTATTTAGGTGAATGAAGCTGTTAAGATCCAAGGGCCACATCATGGAAATTTTTTATAAAAAAATCCTAATATTAGACCTAAAATGTCACAATATAAAACATATCCCTCACCATATTTTACAGAATAATAACTAGAATTAATATTAAATTCCACATTAGATCATAAAATTTTTATTAAAATTTATAAATCAATTCAAATTTAACTTCATTATATGTGATGCCTATTAATATATATTAATTATTTGAGAAACATTCCATAAACAACTAATAGAATACTATTAAACCAAATTTTTATTATATCTCAACAAACCTCTATGAATACTCCCAATACATATTGGATTTCACCTTCCCAAGAACCATTTAAATACTTTATTCAAACACCACAAACCCTAATAACACCACTTTTCAAAATCATAGGTTATGGTTTGATACTTTATCATAAAGATTATGTACTTGTATAATTACAAAAGAAAGTCTTAAATGATTCACATAAACCTCTTTTATCATAGACTATACCAAAATATCATCCATGAACACTAGATGAAATAGTCAAGTTATCAATGGATAATAATTATCATAAGGGGAATAAATACCATAGGAGAATATGTTTGATGAAATTCATTCACAAGGTATTCATAGTGACCATTCATACCATAGAATGTAACGTTCGGTATGTATTATTCCATTCCTTGTAGTTGGCGACACCTCAATCAATGATTATTCTTATAAAACCTTTTTCACTATTAATTAGTCAATGTGATAATTGATATTAAGTAAGGGGTTGTTTTTTTATGGTTATTTAATTCAAATTCAGGTACATAATGCACAATTATAAATATTTAGCATACTTTTTGAAAAAAAGAATAGGATAATAACATAGAGAGGAAATTGGGAGAAAAAATAATTTTCCATCAATATTATCCAACATGATCATATGCTCTTTTAGTTTATCGGGTAACATATTATCTATTAGAAAATATATTGGTTGTTTCTATCGGTATAAACCAATAGATAAATTTAATTATTTCATCAGATTACCTCTAAAAAACAATAATAAAATACCATAATAGTTGTATTACATTTTGTGTAAAATACCTATATAATTATATCCATATACTAAAATCAATAGTTATTATATTAAATATGAATTCTACCAAATATCTTGAGTTGGGTGTAACATATTTCTAGAACTCATGTCTAATTCACCTTGGAACATATGATAACATCCATTGAGGTATATTAACATCACTAGTCAGTAATTACCATCAATATGATCTATGAATATGATCACCAAATCCATTCCTAATATGAGTTTAAAATAATCTATTTCAATAATAACATTATTATAAGCTCTCTATAACTAAAATATAGTGATTATTCATAATGAGAACTAATGGCCATGTTCCTTTATCTTCTTGAGATTAGTTATTGTCTCTATCACATATGGAAAATACTCAAATGTAAGACAAAAAAATTTGACATCATGGGATGTTATAAATGAGTTTGAGGAAACTATATAAAATAATAAAACAACTCTAAATAAATTTATAACAATTAAAGCTCGTACTATTATCATTCTAATGTCAGAAATTGTAGTATATTTTTCAATGTATTATAGCTACCTGGATTCAAGCTGGGTCTAAGAGCTCTTATTGGTCTGAAGATAATATATTAATTGGGTCTTCCCATAAGAAGTGTTGTATATCCATTTATGTTTATGTGATTGATATCCCTCTATGTTATAAGAATCAAATATTTTTAAGGATCCATTTGTTGTTAATGATCCAATGCCACATCTTTGATAAGAAAATTCTATAAAGAACATATAGAGGTGAGTCACACACACTAAATTATGGAAAGTCCTATGAGCCTCATGATTAGAGGGTTTGTGGTGACCTTTATAACCACATTAATGATAGATGAATGATTTAACATTCATAATAGATCAGGTGGGTTTAGTAGGAAACCATTTACCATACAAAATTATAATTTAACTTTATATTTCTTTTTTATTTTCTTTTTTTAAGGCTACCATCAATTTCAAAATAAAAATGGGACATAAGAATAAATATTTTTATGTAGACTAGTTTATTTAAAATATTAAATTCTTATCATTATCCTTATCATATGGTTGAATCTTCAACAAGAAAATATAATACTGAACATCATGGTGAAGGCCCATTTAAAACTATATAGCTTTTATAGTGCAATTCATTTCCATTTCTATTGAAAAATTAAAAATGATGATGAATCAATAAGAATATCTCAAAAAATTTCATTAACATTTTTATAGGTAATGAACCTCCCTATACATTTCCATATATTTAATTTTTGGATGACATTTTTGAGAAAATATTACTTTAAAATCCTCCATGGTAATGTACACATTCAGTTTTTCTTTCATAATAGACTTCCAAACATTTTTATTGGTTCCCTATAACATAAACATTGAGGATATATTGCTTTAAAATCCTCATGAATTCCCAATAATATAAATTTTCAATATACCCTCTAAAAAAATTTGATACTTCCTGATGATCTTTATTATCTTATAAATTAGGGGTTTTTGATAGAGAAACTCATTCCCGTGATCCTTAGATTTGGAAAAACTATGTTTAGGTTCTCATTCCAGATTTTGAACCACTCATTTCACTATATCAATGAGATTGAGAAAAATAGAGTAGATTCCCTAGGATAAATTATACATTTCCCCATCTTAAGGGTTCACCATGACTCTTTATAGTGTCATGGTACTATGAGAAATCAATTAGACAAATTAAATCTCATAATTAAATTAAAATACATTGAAAATAATTTCTTAAACAAAAAGAAAATTCACAGGTTTTTCAATAAATAATAAACAAAATCATTATGATTCATTATGACAAGATATCACAAAAAAAACATTCACCATGTTATAGAATAATTGTGTGTGGTATGAATCCTATTTAAACTACTTATGAAACTTCTCAGTTACTCATCTAACTCCCATTTCCATGCTTGAATTTCACCGCAATAAAAAATAAATTAAATCAAAACTAATATTACACATCTTTATTAGCCCTTCGTCACTCAAAATTCATTATGAGATATATTGGATGGATGTTTACTCATAAAACCCCTTTATTTTCGACGATTTTATACCTTAAAAACCTTTACATTTGAAATATCATAAATTAAATCCAGTCTTTGATGTGCTTTTATTATAGTAAACTAATTTCAACTTACCTTCACACATGGGTTTTACTTTTATAAGTCCCACAGAGTGATCCTAATCACCCTAGGAAGAAAAATAATGTAAATTAATTGAATATACTTAGTTGTGAATAATTTCACCCATTAAATTAGAAAATTAAGAAGGGGTTTACTCTGATAGAAGAACATGAGCTCCCCATATATTGGTTATTCATGTGAATTAAATAAATATTTTTGAAATTAACTGAATATTAAAATAAATAATAAGATGAAGAAACAACTCTATAATAATTTAACATTAACTATCATAATAATAAAAATCTATTTTAACATGAAATAGAAACCAAAAATAGTATAAAAATTAAAAAATTGAATCTAAATTATGGAGAAAATTAGATAGAAACTTAATGATATTATACATAAGGAAACACAAAAAAAATACCAAAAATAAATCCATAAATATCCATATTCACATGAAAAAGTGATATTTTAATCTTTTCACATCCTCCAAAACTCTATCAATATCATTATATATCATCTTCTTTATAGTGGTTTCTTTCAATTACCTTTATCATTAAAAATAAAGAATACGATTAATGTTTTTATAAGGATGTGACTACAGTCATCCGAGTAGTATTCCACTAAATATTATATGTGCAACCTTTCTTAAATATACCATTAGTTACTTGTTTAAACTATAAATATAAAAATACCATTTTATCTTTTAGGAAAAAATATATAAACATTATAAAAATTCAATCATGGTTTAATGTTAAAAATTAGGTGATCTTGATTAGGATATATTCATGTTATGACATCATCATGTGAATGAAATATTTTTCAAATTTAATATATCATGGGAGGAAAATATTAGAGAAAATGGTAAAATAAAACTTAGATCCTAATAATAAAAACATTAATATCACAAATTTACACAACTTCATGTATAATTCTACTATTGAGAGTCTCAATAAAAACATGTGTAAGGATGATAATGGAACTAAATAGTTATATGAACTAAAATACTTCACTACTTTCTTGAATCTGATCGGGACTGGTAATGTTATCTAAATTGATTCTCAAAAAGTACATTGTAAAACACCTTTTGAAGGATCTCAATTTTTACCCAAGGTTCCCAGTTAAACTTTACCCTTTTAATGGAATTAATTATATCATTCATAAATTTCTTTATAAATTTTGTTCATTAAAATTAATATTAAATTTGTTAACGTTCTTTTGAAGAACTAAAATAATTATCATCATACATTATAAAATTAAATTAATTATATTTAAAATATCATTAATATAACATATAATATATTAATGGATAAAATATTAAAATTATTTAAATTTTAAATTTGGTGTGAAATAATATTAGAAATACATAATTCTAAAAACGTTATTTTTAAATTAAAGTAGTTTATTGTAATATATTATATTTTATAATAAAACATAAATATATAATATTTATAAACTAATTAGATAATAATTAAATTTAGTTTTCATTTTATAATATCAAAATTTACTTTGTATAAAATTGTGACCATATTTTGATTATAATAACTTCAAGGAAAAAATTATGTTTCTAAGAAAATTATACTTTTTACAATTCTATCAATATATAATAATGGCCTATAAGGTCATAAAAAAATTTATTTGGTAAAATAATAACTTAATTAATAATATTATACCTTTCAAATTATTATTTAAACTTAGAGATCCCATTCCAAACATTTTTATAAGAAAAGTAAAATGACACTTTAATATAAATTTCTTTTCTTAATTTCTATTTATTAATTATTATTTTTAGTAAAATTAAATTGTTGATTGATTTTAATGTGACATAACACTAATTTAGATTATGATAAATCAGTTTAGGACCTAATAATTATTCAAATTTATAATTTTATCTCACATATAAATTTTTCACTCAAAATATAATTATCTCAAAAACTATTCGTAAGAGTTAAGAGAATTTATTTTAAAATTAAAATTTCTTAATCAAAATATATTTAATTTATAAAATAAATATCACATATAAGATTGTAATACTAAAATTAATTTTTCAGAATAACATTAATAATGACCATATTAATTAATCAACATGGTTAAATGTAAAATTTACCTCTTGAAATATTACAGATGGTTAAAGTGAAAAGAAAAATATAAAATCTTTAAATTACTCATGGTTTTCAAAACAATTAATAAATTGGTGGAGTTTCAAACTTACCATATTCAAAAATATATTATATCACAATATGGGAGTCTTTTACCATAATATATTGAAAATTATTTATTTAATAATTTATTTTCATTCAAAATCAATATACCCTTCACTTAAAAAAAGGAACTACATATGTGCCATATTTAAATACCCATTAATTCAGATTACATGGTAAATAAATTCCCAATTTTTCATCCTATAACCCTCTCCCATGAACCTAATCATTTTTTATTATTTATTTAAATTAATCCCTTCATTTCCAATGATAATTTGATGGAAGATCAATATTCATGACTTGAGAATTACTCCCCTATTTGTATTTATTTTTTTATTCATCCTCCTAGTATTCCCAAATTGGGTAATATAATTAACGTAGTATCTTATATTTATTGAAATTTTATTATATTAATGTAACCTCATTTATTAATTGATTTTTATTCATTTTTAATAAAGAAAATATATTGATAGTGAGTACGTTCAGAATACCTCCTTCATGACGTGATGTGGGTCATTATTCATCACATCCAGTGAGTTTTGGAATATATAATAGTTTTTATGAATAATTTCATCTTTTGTGTCACTTATAAATTTCTTATATTATCCCCTTTTACATTTTCCATCATTAAATCCATTCATTATGAAATGATTCTATTAATTATGTCTATGTGGAGACTTCTGTATCCATGAATTACATGTTTTATTTATCTAAATCACATAGAATCGATAGAACTAATTGTTTAATTAATTAAATAATATGATTTTTTTTATCATTATTATATTTATTAATTTAAATTTTTCATATACCACCACCTCATCCATTCATTGATAAATGAGTTTATTGACTGTGCCTCTGTATGGACCACTGCATTAAAAAATGAGGAATTTCATTTTTTATAACCACCCATAATTAATGGTTATAAGAAATTAATTGATGAAGATATAAGATAAATATTAAAATTATAATCTTATTTATAGGTTATATTAAAAATACTAAATATCCCATTCTTACTCATTCAATCATTACAGAATGCTTTTTATTGGTTTACCTACTACTTGAGTGATGTTGTAATGTTTATATAGTGAATGGTCAATGAATGTTTAATAATATTAATAAAATATAATAAAATATTATTAAATATTTTTTTAAATATCTACATATATAATATTATTATATGAACATGTTATTAATATATCAACTTCGTTCATTAAAAACCGTTAAAACATGTTTTCCTCAAGTATTATATTCAAAAGTTGTAATTAAAATATCATTGTATAAAAGTGGATTATTGTAAATAATAATGGGTTATATATATTTACTTAACATATGTAAAATATTAATAATTAATATGGTATCAAATATCAATGTTCAAAATTATCATTACAAAGCTTGTGAAAAAAATTAAAGGTGTTAACACTTGATGTTAGAAATTTTATATATTGAACCAATATATATATTGTAAATAAATATTAATTAAGTATATAATAAGAAAATTATGAAGAATAAGGTTTTAAAATTGATGATTAATATAGTTATATATGTTTTTCATGAAGTTATAGTGTGATAAATTATGTGGGGAGACAAGGTTAGATATTTTTTTGTCTCAAAATCCCTTCAATGAAACACATTTTACTTTATGCACAAATTTACTTTTATATGTTATATATGCTACCAAATTGATATATTTTCATGAAATATCTTATATACAAAATATTTTATTTTAACTTTAATTCTATTTATCATTAAATTATATTGATAATGACATCACTCATGTTGAAAATGTTTTTTTTGACTCAATTTATTTTTGCATGAGCCCAAAATTTTATTATAGAAATTGATCATAAAGGCCTCTTTTAAAAAACTATTTATTTTAAAATATGTTTAATTTATCTTTATTTATATTAATACATTTCATTAAAATTTATATCTTCTAGGTATCTTGTTCCCTTTCAAAATTAATCATTATAATAAATGGTCGTTAATATAATCACATAGATCATTTTCATTTGAATCCATGCTTCCCCTAAACAAAGTATTTTTTTAGTGTTTAATGTGAAATGAATAATTATATTCACCTCTTATAAATGAAAGGTTTTATTAATTTCATTAAATTTTGTGTTTCACTAAATAGTTTTCAAGGATATTAAATTATATCCACATGATTAGTTTTCAAAAAATATTTATTCTAATGTAATGTTTTATAATTTTTCTAAGATATCATCATTATAAATTATTTTAAAAAGGAAATTATAAACTATCATGAATTTATAATAAAATTAAAATCAAATGAACTAAATTATTATTTACAGGAAATTTAATACCAAAAAGAAAATCTTTTATAAATTTTTGTGTATAATTACCTTTCTGATGCCCTTGTCATTTTCTAATAGACCTCCTCTCTACACTGTGGTGTTTTCAAAAAATAAAATTATAATTCTCGTGGATTAATAACATATACCTTTTATAGAATTTCAAATGATAATGAAAATTATAATTTTCAAATAAAATTTCCAAATTCTTCTAAGAGTGTTCTTCATATATGATGTATGATTGATCAAGGTTATTCAATAAATGATATTATCCAAATTTTTTTTATAGAAGTCTTATGAAATTGTATTTTACATCTTCGGTATGATCAATAACTAATTTTTTCTTGCATAATTATCCATGTTCATAGGCATGATTTAATTAAAATTTGTTAATCTATGAATACATTGTGTTCCATTTCTTGATTGAATATTTTTCACCTATATGACCAACGAATATGTTGTTTTGGGTGATTATTATATACATTGTATATCCTTTTCATATAAATTTTAAATACCATATTCCTAATCTTATTTATTTATCAGTATTTACCTATAGTTATATCAAAATTCAAGGTATACCCATTTATTTTACATGGTATTTATTATATAATTATTGATGAAATTTATAATACTTTGTTTTTGTGATTATTTTTTAGAGATATCTATACCATTTTACCTCCATGGGTTGTCTAGGATATTTTGAATGATTTTAAATTTAAACACATATGTATGTATATGTTATGTGATGTGTGGGACCATACTTATATATCACTCAAAATAATTGGATAACATTTCAATCTCACGAGATATCATGATGTGAGGGTTGTGAGCATATCCAAATATGGTGATTGGGAAGTTATCATAGAAAACTATGTCATGTTAACAAGGTACGAAGCCTTGAAATATTCTTATGACATCATTTATATTGTCTCCACATTCCTACAATCCAATGGTATTATGTTATGATCATTGCTTACACCATGTTCATCTGATATCATAATGTTATTCTATGCTTACTTGTTTTTGATCATACCCATTATGATATCATGTCATGATGCGTGAATCTATTGTTATTAATGATTTTTATGTTTACAATAATATTGAATTTCAGTCCAGCCCTTCTTATGGTTCCCATTCCCATGTATATGAAGGAACATAATAAATGTGGTGTTTATAGAGGAGTAGCTTGTGTGGATAATCCATGAGACTTATTGAATGATTTTTTTTAAATTATTAGCATCATGTATAGTAGAAAAAAATATTCTATATGATGAGATGGATTGAGATTTATTATTTGGTTATTTCATAGAAATATATAGAACTATAAACTAAAAATTAATTGGGTTGTAAATGTGAAAAATATATTATAATCATACAGTTGTGTTCGATCTAGTGTTTTATGTCTTTCATTTTGGGCACTAGATATGGGAGCGTGAGTCTAGGGATTCTATAGTTGGTATTAGGGTAGTTTATTTATAAATTTAGGTGGTATTATGTTTTTTTGAATATGATTTAATATTTAATAATGAAATGAATGCTTGATTAGTAATGTATGAAAATAGTTTCAAAGATATTGATAAAAAATTTGGTTTTTTGTATTGAATATTTTATATTGGTTAGGGATTAACATATTGTAAAATTAATGGAAACCCAAGGTATGCATATTGTTATTGTATAAAATTGTGAAATTTTCATAATTTAGATATTTATTCCTTTTCGTATTTATTAAAACCATGTTTTTATACTAGAAAGCGGTCATGGTTTTAGAATCTATGAATGTTTGTGTAAAAACCCTAAAAATAGATTGTCTGGTATATCTTGATTATTATTTATATGTATAGTTATTGGGCCCTAACTATGCACCTGGCTAGACACTGTAGTGTATATTCTTGGGTTAATCAAAATGATCTATTCAAATCAGTATGTTGGATTAGTATGTTCAATTTTATAGAAGTTAACTATATTAGAGAACCTAATAGTAAAAAACTCTTGGATAATGTATATTAATGATAATTATTCATAAGTTAGGTTATAATCATCATTTATGAATTATTTCTTCCATGTTTAGAGTTTTACCTTTGTACATGTCCTAATTTAATTTTTCCAATATCTGATCTATATTTTACTGTAATGGATTAAGCAATAAGTAACTAATATAATAATAGATGGAATGGGAAATTTGTTGATAGTCCTATCCTGAAATCTTTTGGGTAATAAATTTTCTAATAAATCATTTCCTTGTAACTAATAAAAAATCACGAATTTTAATTAACAACGTGAATATAGTCTAATTACTTATCACACCAAATAAGTGAAGGATGAAATATCATAAAAATTGAAGTGAAAAATACAATGAATAAAAAAATATACAATATCATTCATGTAAAAAATTTGGGAAGAAACACAGTTGGAAATATCTCAAAGTAAATAGAAAATATTTTATATTTGGATTGGTGTAGGTAAATCATGTAGCTACTGAGGGGAAATGAAGAATTTAGTTATCTCGATATAGGAATAAGATTTCTCTCATAGTTTTTCATAGAATATAAATTTAAAATTTTCATTTGAAATTTTATATTATGTGGTGAGTATAAATTTTAAATAATTAATATATTAATATTAAAAAAATATTGGGATGAATATTATTTATGAGGGAGAAGGAAACATCCCTATATTTCAGTCTATATATTTTCCCTTTAACTAATAAGAAATTTGATAAATTTCATCACACACTAATATAAAGGTTTTGATAAATTATTATGTTAATATTATATTAATTAAAAGAAAATTATGATAAAATATAATATATCTATATATAAACTATTGAAATTCATTATATTTTAAATTTGTTATGAAATAATATTATAAACACTTGACCATTAAGAAGGACCTTTAAATAAATGCACTTTATCTTTATATTTATTATTTTCTATTAAAATTTATAATTACTAGGTATAAAATTTGATAAAATTAAAATTATTTTTTAATATATAATTACAAAATTTTCATAACATAAATTTTTGAGAATTTTATTAAAATATATATTTTTAGTAAAAAATACGGTTTTTATGAAAATTATAACATTCATGAATTTATCAATATGTAAGGAAGACCTATAATTTCATAAAACCTATTAAGTGATCAAATATTAATTTAATGAATAAAATTATGCATTTTAAAATAATATTTAAACTTAGAGAAATAAAGTCCAATATTTATAGACCAAATGTAAAATGTCACTTTAATAAAAAAATTGTATGTATCTATTATTGTAAATAATTAAATTTTTTTAGAAAAATTATTTTGTGTTTTTAATTTAAAGATAGCTAAATTTAATATGGTTTATAATAAAAAAATTATTTTCATAAAATTTATTGAAATTATTAATTTTAACTCACACATAAATTCTATGTATAAAAACACAATTATCTTAAAAAATGAACTAAAGTAAAAAAGTGAATTTATTTTAAAAATAATTTTTATTAAATATAATGTTTTTAATTTATAAAATTAATACAATATATATTATTATAAAAATATAATCAATTAGCATGATAAATATATATAGTTTAATTATTAATTTATTAACATGGGTGAAATTAAAAGTTTCATTGGTAAAAGTACCATTTTGTATAGAGAAAACTAAAAATAAAAATCACTAAATCAATAATTTATAATTACAAAATAAGTTTATAAGACGATTTTTTACCTTACCATGTACAATAATCTATAATTTATATATATTGGAGACTTGACAATGGTATACTGTCATAAAAAAACTTCATATGTTAAGATAAGTACAGAACTACCCATCCCATCATATGTAAAAGGGACCACTTATAGCCCTTATTTAAACATACATTATTTATAATTACTTAATGAAAAAATGAAAAAAAATTCATCCTATAACCATATCACATGAACAAAACCCTTTTCCCTTCATTATTTTTCTAAATATATTATTTGAACGAATAATTTGAAGGAAAATCAATGTTTCTAACATGAGTCACAGTGTCCTCATAATCATTCTACATAATTTTACACTACATAATCATCAATTAAATAGTTAATATAGTGAATTATTTATAATTTATATACGTAAATGTTATTATATTAATGTACCATCAATTATTCCTTCATTATATAGTATCTGATATAAATATTTAAACACATCGACCATATATACATTCATATTCATGACATGATTCATTTTATATTTCATCACTACATATTAGGGATGGTATTTATGTTAGTTTTGCTTAATAATTAATTTTTTATGTAACTTATTATATTATTAAATAATAACCATTTATATTTATCATCATTCTGGACATTGTTATAGGAAGGAGACTGTTAATCATGTGTCTATGCAGACTATCACCTCATTAATTGATTTTTCTTAGTTATCTTAACCACAACCTAGGTATGGAACTAAAGGTGTAATTAATGAAGAAATATTAATTTTACATCACTATTATAAATATAAACTGATAATTTTTTATATAGAATCACTTTATCCATTCATTGAGTAAATGAGTTTGTTAATCGTGCATACGTGTGTACTACAGCCTCCACGAATGCAGAATTTCATATTTCATCACCACACAACATTAATGATTATAATAATGTTTTTATAAATATATTTGATATAAATTAATTATCTAATATTAAAAAATGATATATTAACATTATTTAATAGCAGTTTCATATTCATTCGTTCATTATGACATGATTTTTTGGTTTTCAATCTATATGAGAGGTGTGGTAATGTTTATATTCTGAATGATTATAGAATGTTATATACTATTAATTAAATATAATAATAAGGTTTTAATTATGTTTTTAGGTTTTATAGTTATCATAATAATATATTTACATTATAATAATAAATAATCTCTCTTTATTAAAAAATTTCAAAACATGATTTTCTATGGTATCATCTACAAGAGACAAAAATAAAAATCTCATAGGATAAAAGTTGAAAATTAAAAATTATCATGGGTTATATATTTCAACATCCCCTAATCTGGTACTCCTCACATATCTGTAAAGGGTTAGTTATAAGACCTCAATCATTCCACCTTTTATTCCAGAGGCTATAAACTATTAGTGGGGGTGTCATTAGTATAGTATAGAGACTATACCTTCTTGTAAAAAGTGTCATAGCAGTATAAAAAATTCATAAAAAATGGAAATAATCAAAGTAAATACATAGTTAAATACTAAAAATAAAAGCCTATAGAATAATCTAATAGAAAACAAAGGAACAATTTAATGAAATAATGAAATGTAACTAAATTTCATGATAGAACAATATAAGAAATGGATAAAATACTCAAAAAAGTCTCAAAGTCTAGGGTCCCAAAACTCACATCGGTTCCATCAATAAAATCCATCCTATACTTAAACAAGAAATTAATAACAAGGTTCTTTTCCCTTGTCAAAGCCTGCATCCACACAATCTATTTTTGTACCAAATGATGCCTCAAATAGGGTGTGGATATAACTTTATAGGTAAAAACCACCATGTCTAAAAAAAAAACATTCTGATAAGAAGTGTATGAATTAAATAGATAAACAAGTGTATTAATAAATTTAATAATTAATATAATACGATAACGAATATCTTCAGAATCTATAGGGAATATCACTGAACCTTTATTAAAACCATTCCATATATAACCATATAAACAAGGAATATTACCAAATTCAATGCTATTCCAAAATATCTCAAAGAATGTATTATGACAATTGAAACCACACCACTACTACCAAGTTAAAATAATCATCTCTAGAGCCATGACAGAATATCTCCGAACATGTCTTACGACCATGGATATGACAACGATATAACCATGGTATATTCACAACAATCAATCTGGGTCAAAGCACTATAATCATTATGAAATTCTGGGGAAAATCCCAATATGAATTATATCATGAGACTAGTAATAGACCTCTCTCTATATGAATTACTACATGGTATTGGGCTAAGCCCACTCAATAACATCATTGCCGCATATAAGTGTTCATGTTTTACTGTCGAGTCCAATAAAGAATCATTACAGCATGGAACACAATACATGTCATACAATATGGATATCACAACATCACATCAAAATTCTTAATGGTTAATTATGATAATTACCATTATTATTTCATTTGACACTTTCAATTCAATTCAATATTTATTAATAAATATATCAATAACCAATAATCCAAAATTCAGGGATTCTATTTTAATATATCAAATTGGTCACATGCCATTCCAAACATACCATAAGTCATTTAACAATTTAATTAAAATCATGGTCTACTCACCCCATGGTCAGCCATAAGACAGTTATGAAGGCTTTTGAAACCAATTGAATTGAAGAAACAATTCAATATATTTAATTAATTAATTTTGTTTTGTGAAATTATGGAACTATCATAATATTGAATAAACATAGAAATTATAAAACAATAGGGTAATGATTTAGATCCCATAACTTTAACCGATGATCTAAAATGCTTATAATGGTCAAATACATAAGGGAAAATGCGAGGATGAATGAATAGTGGTTCCTAGATTAAAAAATTATAAGATCAAAACCAACAATGAAATTGGTCTATGGATTTCACCACAACAGTTGGAGAAGATGAAAGATAAGGAAGAAACCTAACAAAAAAAATACATTCCATGGATTTATGACAAATATGGGGTTCTGAGAAGGGTTTTTGAAACACAAAAATTACATTGGGAAATCCCTAGGGTCTAGAGGAGAAGAGTTATAGCTGAATAAAATGAGAATTCATCCACACAACATGTTTTGAACAGCAGATTAGGAATTTAGACTACATGTAATGTGATTACATGTCATGTAATTTTTTAATGGATTACACCAAAAAACACATTGCCTTATATTTATTTTATTAAATCTATCGAATAATTAAACACTATATAATCCCCTTACATGACAATTAAGTGTTCTGTGGTTAATTTATCAACCCATTTCCCTTTTAAATAGTCTAAAACTCTTTGAATGTTTCTCAACTCACCAAGTACCCATGTAACACATAACCAATTTATACCCAGACTTCATTAATTAAAAATAAAACATAAATCCTCTAACATAAAGTAATTTTCTCCAAAAGAGATCTCCAAAAAGATACTCTATGGTCATTTTCCTGTTTCTTTCCAACCCATGATTGTGTTTATTTAAACTAAAGACCCCCAAAATGAAAATAAAACTAAATGAATAGATTAATAAAAAACTCAGTGATAGATTTAGTAGGAAAATAAAGTGATCTTACAACATACACACCTTATAATAGCTGGTCCACAAGCTGCATCAAACTTCACCGTGAGGTCTCAGCAGATAAGTCAGTTCATTTTGTTCACATATCAGATTACCTCTCCCATATCTCCTCTTGAAAACACTTCTGATTACAGTGCAACCTAACCAATGGTATAGTCTTCCCCCAATGATATTTATCATTATGATTCGAAACCTTTATAAAATTCTCCTCAAATAACTCATTAGTAAAAAGCTTAATATATTCTACATTTTTCATATTAGAAGGGTCTATTTGATATCTCTATAGAAAAAAAATGTGGAACTTGTCATTCATGGAATTGTAGGATAGTGGAAGGGAAAAAAACTATTCCACAAGACCAACCCTTTCAACTATTTCAAATAGCATGAAAAATATAGGCACTAGATTTCCCTATTTCTTAATGTGGTATTGTCCCAACCTAGGTGACACTTGAAGTAAAACATGTTAACCAACCTTGAATTCTAGAGGTCATATACTATTTTTATCATATTATTTTATCCTACTCTACATTGTCAATAAACATTGTCTAATACAATAAACCTTATCAGATGTATACTACTTGAGAATACGCCAAAAAAGTTCTAACTCACCTTCCTCTAGTGAGAAAATAGAAGAAAAGAATGTAGTACCAGAAAATTCATCAAAATTTTCCATTTGGATTGATTCTTGGAAATTATTATTATATGAAAAATCCACAAGTTCCATATGTTTCTCCCATGAACCACAAAAATAAAAAACAAATTCCCATAACATATCCTCTAGAACCTGAATAGTCTACTCAGATTGAGAATCAGTGTATGGATGATAGGTTTTTCTTAAAATAACCCATGATCCAATGGATTTTAGAAGACCCTACCAAAAAATGTGATGTGAATCTAGGATCTCTATCTATGATGTTACTCTTGAGAACATCATGCAACTGAACCACCTTGCACATATAAAGAGTTCTCAAATGATCAACTATTATGGATAATCTAACAGATATGAAGTGTGAAACCTTATTCATTTGATTCACAAGAATTCATATAACATCATTCTTATGGGTCATCCAGTTTAGTCCAATCATGAAATCCATTGTGGCATCATCCCATTTCCACTTAGAAATTGTTAAAGGCTGTAGAAGCCTGGCTGACCTCTGATTCTCAACATTCACTTTCTGAAAAGTGAGGAATATCTCCACGATGATTTCCACCTCCCTCTTAATTCCTGACCACTAGTAGTATCTATGGAGATCACAATACATCATTGTTAAACCAGGATGCATTTCCCATATAGAAGCATGAAGATCCCTCATCAACACCTCATGTAAGTCCGTAAGAACATGTACTCGACCATAAAGAAGAAAATAATTTCAACAAATGAGAGACTATCCTGATGGAATTTCCCCATCATATAATTTATCTCTTAGAAATGATCCATCCATATCAGACGATAGATTTGTATTAATACATTAGAAAAGAATTGGTATAACATATATCAAAGTCAGAGTTACTCATCTCTAAGACTCATGAACATTCAGATGCATGTTTAAAAAGAGGGAAATTATCCACCACACTTTATAATAATTTTATAATTCTTATTTCTATTACCTTTTTCTTAAAAAATTGACAACAACATTTCCCTTCTATGGTGTACAAGTCAATTAAAAGTCAAATGATTGGAGACACTCGACCCACCTTCTCTCTTGAAGGTTTATGTCTCATTGAGAATTGTTATATATGATGCTCTTGTGATCCGTGTATATTACAAGCCTCTCACCCATGAGATAATGTCTCTAAAATCTCAAGGCATATACCACATCCAATAACTCTATATCATGAGTAGGGTAATTCCTCTCATGTGGTCCCAACTTCCTAGAGCCATAAGTAATGAGATGATTATCCTATATCAGAACTTCTCTAAGTCCCACTTTATATGCATTATAGAAAATGGTATATTCTTTACCAGGAAAATGTAAATTAAGGATAGGTGCTACTGGTAGACTTCCTTTTAGATCTTGAAAATCTCTCTCTAAAGCATGAGACCAATCGAACATCACCCATTTTTTGGGTATCATATATATTGGTGTCTCAAATATGAGAAATCATAGATAAAATACAATTAATAACCTACTAAACCCATAATGATTCTAATTTTGAAAACATTCTTGGGGTATTCCCAAGATATCATGGATGTGAAGTTCACTAAGTCTACTGACTCTCAAACCTATGAGATGTCATGGCTGAAGAAGTGCACTTTATTTATCAAGAAACAAATTTTGGTTATCTTAACATAAAGTAAATTATATTTTAATGTACTCTAGAATATTTCAATATGTTTTACATGATCATATGCAGACTAAGAGTAAATTGAGATATCATTGATGAAAACCACCAAAAACTGATCCATCAAAGAATAAAAATTCATATTCATTCAGGTCGTGAAAATCATGGGTTCATTAGTCTACCCAGAAAATGTCACTATAAATTAATACAAGTTATAACTTATTTAAAAATCCAAATTATGTATGTATGAAGTCAATCTGGGAGAAGAGCATATCACCTCTAAATTAATCGAAAATATCATCAATGCATTGAAGTGGAAACTTGTTCTTGACTGTCATCTAGTTCATGCTCTGACAATCTACACATAAATGAAAAGATCAATAAATATTCCTGGAAACATATAACGAATGAACCCAAAGTAGATGTACTCCTCCGTATGAATCCTATAGATTCTAGATCTTCCAATTGAACCTTAAACTACAAAATATATTCTAGTTTCATTCAGTATGGTGGGATGGAAACTTTCTCTTCTTTTGACACCAACTCTATTGTGATGAACAGACTATGGAACTCATGCTACCAGCATGTAGAGGGGGGTAGTTGAGCCCCTTCATGAATCCAGTTCCTATATTGATCCTCTACCATTGGTATGCTATGGAATGTTCATAAGGAATCTCTAATGATGACCCAATATTTCATAGATACAAAACTTTACTTTTGATTAAGTACACTACAGGTGCTTGGGAAAAAGAGGCCACCCAGATATCACTAGAAAAAAACATGATTATCATATGGTTGTCCACAACCTTGAATTCTCTACCTACTAATGCTTTGGTGTATATTTTCTTAACTTATCTTCTTACCACTTGAATAGGAACTCCCAGATCACCCAATAAAAATAGCCTGGCCACTGCTCGAGGCCTCTCTTAGATTCACTACAGTTATGATCTCATATTTGTCACGTCTTAAAAGGTATCAAAACAGAATAAATTTACCTAAAAACAAATCTAATAATGAATAATGTCCAAGAAAACCCCACCATGGAGATCTCATTAGCTTCTAATGATGGAAAAAATCACTATTGGTTGGTAAAACATCCGGCATAGTCCATCACTGACAAACCCTCCTAAGTCAAATGCATGTACTAATGATATTTTTTCATCCCTAAAGGTCTTAGGATATAAATGGCTCAAGAAATTCATCTCAATTTCTTTCCAATATAGATCATCATGCTTCCCATATTCCTCAAGAATATATTATGAACACTTGGAAGGTACATGAAGCTTATATGCAGCAAAATTCACCCTCCTATCTGAGGGTGTCTCGAGATGATTGAATATATTATAAACTAAATCAATCTAGACTCATCTGTCGGACTTCCTCCATCCCAAATAAACATAATTTAATGTTGCATCTAAAACTATCTTGTCGTCTTATTACTCAAAGTAACTCTATGAACAGACTCTCTTTCCATGGATCACATGACCCTCAACATGTTTTCATGACACTGAACACCCATATGCTCTTCATGGTCTATAGGAAGCTCCAGTTCATCTATTTTAGGATTGTACTTATTTAAACTCTCCTAACTCTATATTTGATTATGACAATGAGGCATTTACACTACAATACAAACTTACAACATAGAGAAATGTCTAGTAATAATGTCGACCCAACATGTGACCGCAATAGAGAACCATTATCTTTTGTTCTCTCTAGAAATGACTTACATTTATTTTTTCTTGAAAAAACAACTCATTTCATTTAATAAGTGAAATAGATATCTCATATGAAATTTAACAGGCATGTATATATCACATGTGGAAAAATATATTCCCTTATTATGAACAATGTATGTCAATATATCTATATGTGCATATTTTGATATAGGTATTATTATCTCATGAAATACCACACCATGAGTAAAATTATTAAGAAATATTAACATCAAAAAATAATAACCTCACACAACATGTGAATCACCCAATGTGAAATAACATCAACTATAAAAATCACATAGCACAAATGGTAATACCATCACTGAGTACTCAGATTCCCCCCCATACATGTGTAAGATACTCCCATGAACAATCTCATTACCAACCCACAAAACATTCTACTCTCCTTTATACCTTCCTGAGATAGTAAATAATAAGAAAAGAAAATATGGTCCAATGATACCACTTTGTAATGTCCCCTAATCTGCAGCACTATCACGTGGCCTGAAAGGGTTGGTTATGAGACCTTGAGATCACCTCCCCATATGCCAGAGGCTTCCGACTAGCATAAGTGATGCGATTAGTATATTTTGGAGCCCATTCCCCCTGGTATAAAGTTTAATATCATTATAAACAATTCATAATAAAATAGAAATAATCAAATTGTAAATGTATTGAAAGACAAAAATAAAATAACACATAATAATCTAACTAAAATAATTGAATAATGTAAGGACTTGCTGAAAAGTAATTAAATGTAATTATAGAAAAATACAATAAAAGGACAGTAGACTCAAATAAAATACCTAAAACCCCAGGTTCTGAACCCCACCTTCATCCCATCTCGAAACTCTGACCCATCTGCAAACAAGAAGTCAACATTAAGGTCCTTAAACCTTGTAAAAACCTACATCCACATAATCTTCTCTGGTACCAAAAATTAACCCAAATATGGTGTGAGTATAAATCATAAGGTCAAAACCACCATATATAAACAAAAAAATGATATAAAGTGTTTGAAATAAAGAGATAATCATACTTATCAATAAATAAAAAATTTATTCAAATAAAATAACAACATACTTCAACCTCATTCTAGAATTACTCTGAGAATGTCTTACACCCATGGAAACCACAACAATATAATAAAGTTAAATATCCTACTGTGGAACCATTCCAGAATATAATTGAACATGTAATACAACTGTGGAAAGCACAACCATCTAGCAAAGGTAAAATTACTATCTCTGTCTACATGCTAGAATATCTATAAAAATGTCTTACGAATGTTCCAAAAATAACCATATTAATGTGGTTTAGTCACAACAATCGATCTGGGTCAAAGTCCTATAAGCATTATAGCATTCTGGGTCAAATCCCTATAAGAATTATAGCATGTGACTAGGCATATCCCACTCTCTATAATAATTACTTCATGGTATTCAGATAAACCTTCTCAATATCAAAATTATATTATATAAGTGTACATGTTTTGGGGATGATCCTGATATATAAAAAACATCATGGAACACAATCTCAATCACACAACATGGATATCACAATATCACATCACAATTCTCAATGGTTAATTATTAATATTTACTTTCTTCTTTGACATGACACTTGTAATTCAATTCACAATTGATTAAAAATTTTATCAATAAGAAACAATCTACAATTTAGGGATTCTAAAACATGAAATCACCCTAGTTCACATTCCATGCTAAACATACTGTATGTTTTTTACCAATTAAACAATAATTATTGTTTTTTCAAACCATGGGTATCTATATTCCAGTAAAATATCAATATGAAACCAAAATACATCAATGTATATTTTAATTTATTTATTTAATAAATGTGGTTATATATAAGGATAATTCTATCATAATATTGCATAAAGTTGATAATTATGAAACCATATGGTTAATATTTTGACTTCATACCATTAAGTGATGATCTGACATTGTTTATAATAAAAAATTCCATGATATTGAAGGTGAATATGATTTAAATGTGGTTCTTAGATAAAAAATGATCAGGCTCAAAACCAATAATGCAATTGGTCAAGTGAATTAATAACAATAGTTGGAAAAGAATGAAGTGAGGGAAGAAACCTCACTAGAATGAAATTCAAATGATTTATAACCTAAAAAAGACATCTATAATAGAACATGGAACCCCAAAATAACTTAGAGAAATACCAATGGTAATGAAAAGATGATCTCTAGTAGAAAAGATGAGAAATCTACTGCACAATATGCTTTATATAGAAGGTCAGGAATTTACAGACATTTTACTATGATGACACATCCAGTAAATAATATTAATGGAATATACTGATAAACACATTGCCTTATATTTATTTTACGAAGAACCTAAAATAATTTCATGAATTTTAATCCCCTTAAAATCTGTGTAAATGTTCTTTAGTTTCTTTTTTATCCTATATTCCTTTTAAATAACCCAAAACACTTTTAAAGTTTCTCATATCACTGAGAACCCGTGAAATACTTAAACATTTATACTTAGACTCCATTAATTCAAAAAATAATATATACTAAAACAATACATCATTTTATCTACAAAAATATATTATCATAGATACATTCATGTCATTCCCAAGTTTACCTACAACCCAATACCACCTTTATTCAAATGACAGACTCTCATGGCGAAAACACGACTGAATGGTAATAATAATGAAAAACAAAGAGAGAGAGAGAGATAACTAGAAAAAATATGGGATCTTAAATATAATATATAACCATATATGTTTATTAAATTATGATATTAAAATCAAATATTAATGATAATAACTAACATTACAAATATGTACAAGAAAATTTTAAGTGTCAACACCGGTTGTAAAAAATATGCCTTAATTAACCACTATATTCATTATAAATAATTATAAATATCGTATAGGAAAGGGTTATCGATATGAATACGGTTCTAAAATATATTTTTAATATGGTTTTGGTTGTTTTTATGATGTTATTGTGTAATTGACTAATGTGGAAATATGGTAAGTGATTTTTTTTCCATAAACTCCCTTTGTAGAGGCATGTTTGACATTATATGCTAATTTAATTTTATATGATGTATATGATACAAAATTGTTATGTTATTGTAAAATATATTCTATTGATAAAATTTGAGGATAATTTTAAAGTTCTTTATTCATAAATATTTTTTAAGGATGTCACACAATTTGAAAATGTTTTCATAACATAAGTTCTATTTTCACGAGTTGTGAATTGTCCTCTCGTCTTTGATCTTTTAGGTCTTCTATATCCAATAAATTCCTATTAAATATTTATAATTTCATTTATATTTTCTAAATTAAACATTTTACATAAAATTTATCACTTTTAGATATAATTTCTTCTTTAAAAATGTGTCATGGAAAGGAATTATCCCCAACCTAATCACACTACTCGTTTTACTCTATATACATGATTTTCCAATTTTTTTTTATAATGATACAAGTGACATTAATACCTATATTCACCTATTACCAATGGACGTTTCTATCATATTTTTAAGATGTGTGAATAGATAAGTTTTTTATTTGAATCCTAAATTTTTTCGATATGATTACTTTTCAAAATTCATTCTTGAAAAGTAATGTTTAAAATATTCCAAATTTATTTCATTAAATAAAATTTAAGATGGAAAATACCAAATAATATGAATCAATTTAGCAATTTATTTAAATATAAATATTTTAAATGTTTCTATATAGGTCATTTTCATAAAAAGCGAATCAATTTTACATATTATCATGTGAACATATCTTTTATATGATATTAAATTTTTTTAATGGCTTCTAATCTAAAAATTCAGATTTTCACAAAAGGAAATTATTATTCTCATGATTTAATAAAATATTCCATTTAAATTCCTTTAAAAGTACAAGGGAAATTATTATTTTCAAATAAAGTTTCCAAATTTTTCTATGAGTTTTCATCATATATTTCATATAATTGATGAAGAGTATTCTTTATATGATATAATTTACCTCAATTATCTGGTTTGATTTTTAAATTATCTTTTACATTTATTGTAACATCCATCATTTATTTTAACTTATCTAATAATCTAATTGTATATACATTATTTATTTCTAATGCCTTTCCTCTATAAATTTCCTATGTTCCATTACTTGATTGAAGGATATTCACCCAGATTCCAAATACATCATTTGATTGGGGAAATTATTTTCTAAATCATATACCATTTTTCTTATATTTTTTAAATAACATATGCGTAATCATCTTTACTGAGGGATATTTATGTAAAATGATTTCTAATGTCGATACATACCTATTTATTTTCCATGGGATGACATGTTATGATTATTTATGAAATTATGGATTATTTATTTATGTGATTCGATTTGAATAATAAGTAACCAATTTTTCATAATTAGGTTATTTATGATATGATGATTTATTTTCAAAAGGGAAACATATGTATTTACGTGTAATGTTATAGTGGGCCAAAAATTATATTGAACTTTAATGTATTTGGTAATATTTATATTTCACGAGATATCATGGTTTGTGGGTTGTGATCCTAACCAACTATGCTTTATAGGTAGTTATCCTACCCAAATATGGGTTTTTAATGAGGAATAGAGCCTTCAATTATGATTATAAATCCATTTTTCTGTTTTCACTACATTTTTATGATGCCATGATCTTCTATTATGATCATTGTTTATTCCATGTTTATATCATATAAACTCTTTATTCTATGATTACATTATTATCATAATCGTCATTATGATATAATTTTATGCCTCATATCAATCATATTATTATTTATTTTTATATTGACACTTACTATGAATTTGAACACAATACTTCTTATGTTTATGTTTCCCTACATTATGATGGAAACTAAAATGTATTGTGTATCTAGATGTGTATATTTTATAGAGAGTTTTAGGGGACTATTGAAGACTTATTAAAGATTTATCATCTTCATATATAGTGGGAAAAAGTTTTTCTCTAATGATATAAAATGTAAATTATCCATTAATGATTTGTAACAAATCTATAATACTCTAAAATAAAGGGTACACTGATCGTGAATGTGAGAAAGATATTTTAATCATAATTATATATCAAATCTAATGTTTTATGTCATGTGTTTTGGTAAATGGATCATGGAGTGAAATCTAGGACGAACTTAATTAATAATTAAAATATTAATTTATGAATTGAGTTCCTTCCCAAACCATTCCAACTATTAATTATAAATTATAATCTTTCATAATTATAAAATATTTTCAAATATCTATAAAAAATCAATAAAGAAATATAATAAAACATCTTTCGTGTGTCATAAATTAAAAATATAAACATTTTTTATAATAAAACCTCTTTCTATATCATTTTAGAATCTAAATAAAACTGGAATTATCATTTATATCAATCATAATAAGAATCAATGTGTTTTATATTTATATAAAAAAATTAAAAACATTTATAATTCATGTATCAAAAGGAAATGGGAATCAAATATATCACATTTTCAAAAAATTAATTAATACATTGATGAAGGATGTTATTCAACCAATAAATATGAGTAGGAAGTCATATGATATGACTAGTTTTCATGACCATGGAAACCACAAATAAAATATATGAAATTAAAAAACATATGCAACCATATATGTGGTGGAAAAAAAGGAATAAATAATTAGGTGCATATATAAATGATGGAAGAGTAGTCATTTACATAAGTTAACCTCCCACTTTTGTGAATATTTTTTGAAGAATATCAATAGGAGATGATGGAAATTTAGAAATATTATGGGAAATATTAGGTGAAATTTAAAATAAATTTGAAATATAAAATATAAAAAATTATTTTTTTAAATTGTTACATAGGATTAATTAATGGGAAGGGTGACTATAAAGGTTTCTCATGTAACTGAAACCCTTTAACATTACATCCATATTTTAATAATATATTTTCATGGGCTACTTGTAAGGGTGTACACCATAACCCTACAAGCTAGAAAACCCCTCAAGAAACACAAAAATTTAACCTAAAATTCAAATTAAAAGTCACTACCATTACATAAGAAATAAAATAACTTAAATTGACATCATGGGTGTTATAATCCAAAATAATCTGTATAAATAATTTTAAAAGAACAAATAATTCCATATTTAATCACTCAATTCCCATGGATAAAAGAAACACTTTTGTTTGGAATCTGATTTCAGAACCATTAATTTAAATAAAACCACTTCCTTAAAAAATAAATCATTACAATCCATTCCCATTATAATTTAATTTATTGTTAAAAACATTTTATTTATAAAAAAATTAAAAAAAATCATGCCCAAAACATTCCATAAAATGGTCCATTAGTACTAATTCAGCTAAGAAACCACAAAAAAATATTTTTTTTGTTATAAAGTGCATATCCACTACTATTATAGAAGAATATTGTCCTATATATAGTGGTAAGTTAGGAGACCAAATCATGAAAAAGATAATTATAATTATAACCCACATGAATTTAATATTAAATCAATGCATCAAAATAACCCCCAAATCACTATTCTTGATTGGTGAAGTCCACCTACATCATATCAAATTTTATTTTTTAATTCAAGCACTTAATTCAAAATTTCAAACCAATAATCACCAATATATGGATAAAGACCCAACTAAACTATTTTAATAAAATTTATAATTAAGGTATATAATTCTCTTATTGGTTTTAAAATTTATCTATTAATACTAATATTCCAAAACACTTAAAAATGGTGTATGGTATACTCCCAACACACACATGGACCCATGGTGCAAAAAATACATAAATAATTAATTCATTTTAATTATCAAATTTTATAAAATTATCTAAATTATACAAAAATAATAAATAATAAAAAACAAAATAAATAAAAATTTATGTTGATAAAACATCATTTTTGATGCCATTTAATTCACTGAAAATGAAATTCCCATTATATTTGTATGATTACTTTGTACTCTAGTGGAATATTTACCCAACCTCAAGATGGAAATAAGAAAATAATAACATATAGATGAAGAATATCATGGGTAGAGGAAATATAATAAATAATATGGTATTCATTATATGAATGGATCAGGGAATATATAGGAACAGGGGGTATAGAGTGGAAAATGGTTCTCAAGGGGGGTATTTTACACCTTCCTTCAGCCATTATAAAATATGGAAGCCATAGAGGGGTTCCACTAGATCACATCCCCCAAAAGATAAGTATATATCTTTAAAAAAATGTTCCTATTTTATATTGAGTTCTTCTATCCTTTTGCATGTTACCAAATTCTATTATAGGTAACCTATTTACACTATTTTCTAAATCATTTATCTTATTAATTTCAAAGTTCATGAAAATTCAGTTTTGGTATTTTAAACCCATATTTAAATCATCAACAAATATAATTAAAAATTTTATGCATCCATAAAAAATTTCAAAAAATTAATATTCTCCCCACACTAAATCAATGGAAGTATATCATCACTCTCATTCCATTGACACATGAAGGTTAAATTAATTATATTAATACTCAATACACATTCCAAACTCATATGATGAGTATCTTTTTTAGTGGATTGTATAAATTTTTTCATTGATGAATTCATAGTTTATAGATCATAATTTTAGGGTTATTTTCTATTTTTGTGTTTTTACTTAGGAAGAGTATTGAGGAAAAATTATTCTAATCTTTTAATGGTTCCTCATTCTGGTAGATAAAAGAATTTTTTAGGATATGAGGTGTCTAGATATACTATCCATGTTGATATTTACTTACTATATTTAAAATCATCACAACCATAACTGATCATAGTAAAATATGTATGATATTTTCTAAAATGTGTTATATTTTAGGATAATTTTTTATAATAAAGTTTGATTTCACTCCCTTTATCTAAATTTGTCCAAAAAGAGTCACAATTTTTCTTTAATCAGAGATAAAAATAATTTTTTTGGGGATGAAAAACAAAATATTGTATCACAAACAATAATTCAAACACTAATATGGGAATTAACCTTTTAATTAATGAGTGATGCAATATATTATTTCATTATAGTTGTCTTAATAATGATAGTGAAAAAATTCTAATATCATATAATTTAAATCTAAAACTCGTGATTCTTCTCAAGAGAACTATACAAAAAATGAGAAAGATTAGTTGGTTATTTTCCATTCCATAGACAAGGTTAGGTATTACCCAGTGTGGTGAAGATTTGTATTCATTATTCGTTGTACAATTAGATTTAATGTCACGAACCAACCCGGGTCGAACTTGAACCGGTCACCCGAGCCAGCCTGCGACATGGCCCGAGGGGCTTTACCGATCTCCACGGGCTGGAAAATAGTTCCAGAAATCAAAATTTAACAGGTGGGAATGACTTAGACCAAAAGAAAATAAACTAGGCAGCGGAAAAAAAATAAATAGAACAAAAGAAAATAAATAAAAAACAACCAACAACGCAACTAACCTGACTACAACCAAAACTCCACATGACCCCATGCGTCACTCTCCAATACCACAACCAACATCACTCAAGGCGAACAACTAAAGATGGAACCTGCAACAGAACTAAAAACAAGAAAACACTATAGGCTTGAGTTTTAAAACTCAGTAGGCATGCCCAAAAAACTGTTCCCAATGCACTACCTTTAAATAAATAAATTCACTAATTCCAGGTTTGAACTAAATTAGATAAAATATTGGTTTTCACACAAACTTTCATTTCTAAAACAATTAATAAATCATTTAACTTTTTAATAAAAAAAAATAAGTTTAGTGTTTGAAAGAAACATGTGCATTGCATTTTAAAACATTTTTGCGAACAATTTAGAAATCCTATTTTTTTTGTTAGTCAAAAGGAAAACTACACACAACACACAAAACACACTAAGGGAAATGAAAAAAGTGGCACACATGGGCCAGCAACTGAACTAGACCTCTCAAACGTCCACCACATACAAATAAACACTCAATAAAAACATGGGTCGAACCTTGGAGATCGTGAAAAATCCAGAATTCACTATACATCTGACTCATCTTAAAGGCATGCCCTAACTCGATGATGTCATAGCGCCCTAATGCTTGGCATATCCCTACATGGACTAACAGAGGGGCCCAATCCCCATAGCAGCAACAACTTAGTATTCCCCTGCTATGGGCCCACTAGCCAGTGTGTAATCTAAACTAGTGCAGCAATCGTTCTCAGAAGATTCACTCACTATGACGGGTTCCCATGTCAATACATATAATGAAAGTGTGGTGAGTCAATAATGCCAATCAATCAGTCACGATGCATAAACATCACATACAGCTCACGCAATCAATACACACCAAATATCACCCCAGAATGGGTTTTCCAAAATAATTTATTTTATTGAAGTGTCAAACGGGCCTTCACCAATTTTAAATCAAAACCTCATTTCTCGAGAAAACCCAAAACACTTGTTCAGAATAAATCATTTATCTTTAAAACTAGAAGTACATTTAAAATTCCATGAATTATGTTTAAAGTCCAAACAAGCATTCTTTCAATACTAGGTGTCCACTTGTCAAGAAAATGTTTCAAGTATTCAGTATAAAATAAATGACTCTTTTTATACCAAATAATAATTTTAAAATTACTTATCTTATATTATTTCTCATTAATTAAAAATTAATAAAATATCAAGAAATTAATAAATTCTGAATTTTAAGGTGAGTGCAGTGGGGGAACTACCTCGACTCACAAACCAATCACGATGAAACAACACGCCTCGCATGGGCACGCAAGATGACGATTGCAAGACCGTGGAAAAACCTTGTCAACGCGCTGCAACCGCAATGATAAATAAATTACATAAACACAGACCTAAAACAATTCAAACGAACAAACAGCGCAAACACCACCTCGACCTACTTTCAATGCATGACTCGCACCATTCGTACTATTTAATAAGTCACTTTAAAATTTAAAAAACAATTTTCGAAAAGATACCCACGTCTTTAAACACCCAAAACCAACTCAAAACCCCATCTTTTGATCAAACGCACACCCGTTATTTACCAAAACAAAACACGCACCACTTTAAAACCAAAATAACTTTGGACAGCCATAAAAGGACCCCAAAACATAATTCCGCATGATGACAATACTTTAACAAAAACAAAAAAAATATTTTATATCACTTTTAACACCCAAGGGCCAACCGAGCACCTTTCCAAAGACCAGACACACAAAGCTTAGAAAATAATTTCAGTTGAAACTCAAAAAGTTATAAAACGCCTATATTCATGCCAAAAACTTATTTAAAATGTTGAACCAGATTCTAAATATCACAATTCAGGTGTGCACCAAACAGAACCTTTAATTAAACAAACAGTATGTGCAATTATAATTAAATTACCTCACTTTTCACAGAACTAGAATTGAGATACAAATTAACAAAATAAACAAATTAACCAAATGATGCGCAATAATAATTAGCACATATATAGGGCGTAGACAAAATGAAATAGATGAAACTTAAATTCAAAAAGGAAGTTCAAAGGGAACCTACTTAGAAGTCATAGTGCAAGGATGACGCACACCCGAAAACATGCAGTAACACTCAACGCACTACAATTAAGATAATAAGAACCTTAAACACCCAAATTACAAAATATAAACTAAGTGGAAACACGTGGAAAATGCAAACCCTTACCTTAGAACCAAGGTGGAAAGGTGACGCCAACCCAAAACCGATGAGAATCTTCTTTCTCACCTCAACTGCACCTTTTCGGGTCAAGAACAAACTATAATCGTGGATAAAAAAGAATGTAAAGGCTCAAAACCAACTCCAAATCATGAACATTAGCCACTGGAAATCTGCCAAAAGGGGATAAATAATTATTCGGAGTAGAATGCACCTAAGAAGACTGTGATGGAGGCTGGCCGAGCGAGCAAAGATGGAACGTGAGCCGACGGGGCTGGTCGTTCTGCCTCGAAAGGACAAAGAGGAACTGCGGGAAGGCAGAGCAGAGCGAGGGCGAGCAGGAATGAGATCAGGATGCTGGGTGAGGGGAGAAAGCTGGCCGACTGGGTCAGTTGGGCACCAGATCACGACAAGGGGTCTGCGGGGTCCTCGGCGAGCGCAAAAGGGCGAGCATGGAGGCGGGAGGCGGGATAGTTGAGGCCAGAGGGCCGGAGGCAGGGGTGGAGCGAGGACCTGCGGGCGGAGGCAGATCCAGTGTGAGGCTGGGCAGTGGGTCTGCTCAAAGGGGAGGAAAGCAGCAGACAGTGGGGTGTGGGTTTGCTAGGGCCGACGCAGGCAGCTCGGGATGGCGATAGCGCTACAGGTCGGGGTGACTGGCGCTGGTGAGGGGTATGGCGGAGGCGACCTGGAGGGAGGATCCTTGGGCAGGGGGCGTGCAGCACAGACAACGAATGAGGAGGGGGGCTGGTGCGCTATGAGGTAAGGGGAGATTAGGGGAGGGTGTCAGGTAGATTAGGGTTTGCCATTTCATTTTTTTTCTTTTATTATATTAATAATAATAATAATACAACAATAGTAATAATAATAATAAAAATAATGATAACAATAATAATAATCAACTAAAAATTTGAATATAAATAATAACAATTACAATTAAATTAAAATTTATTGATAATTATATTAATAGTAAGATTCATATAATAAAAATATCATTAACCATCCTTAATAGTAATGTCATTATCTACACCATAATTAATTATTATAATTATGATTTAACATTTTACTTATTTCATTTTCATAAAATGTTATTTCTTTCGAGTGATAGACATCCACACGACACCTGAGTTGATCGTGCGGCTACAGCCCACCATGCGGTGACCGTGCACAGGTCCAAACCCTGATAAAAATATCAAATATCGAAAATTTTAGACCCGTACCTCGACGAGGTTGACCGAAGTGATGAAATCATAAAAAATAAAAATAATTGAAAACGTCAGGGTGTGACATTTAACATTATGAAACATAAAGAAAGACCGTGGTCAATTTGATGTATTTTTATTTTATATAAATTTGATATCAAAAAAATGGATTGTAAAGTCATGGAGAACATTATTATTGGCTATTTGGGTATAATGTACACCATTCCATGTAATAATGAATTAAAATATCAACCCATTAGTTAAATATTTCATAATGAATAATATCAGGCTCCTAAAAGTATTATACCATGGTTTTATAGACATGGAAACTATTTTTAAACCAATGAATACCCTATTGGTTTTCAAAGAAATTAGTTTCCAACATTAATATAGAGCTCAAAAAATATATATAATATGACCTATATGTGTAAGAACATGGTAATGATCAATTCAATTTGGAAAAAAATTATAGTTATTAAATTACATCAGTATTTAAATTTTTTCAAATAACTTGTCATGGTAAATACATTAGGCCACAAAAAACTACTTCAAAATTATTAATTTAAATCATTTTTGACATAATTTTTTCACAAACTCTTTATTTTAAAATAATTTATAGAACCTTCATGTTTAATGTATATATTTCTAAATGTATCAAAACTAAATATAAACCATTAACATTTTTATGTGATTTATGTTCGGGGTGTGGGCATCATGGGCCCATTTTCAAATAATTTTAGTTATATTTAAATATTGATTGTTATGTAATCTGTGTCTAGTTGGGTGTAATATATTCTAACTATAATTTATGATTCTATTTTTTTTTATAAAATTTGCTTAAAGAAATTTATTTAGTAGATTTTTTCTAACTAGGTTTACTTTGATTGATTACTGAACTTAATTTAATAATAAAACCATATTGGTAGTGTTAAAAATATATTAAGATATATATAAGGTGTCTTCACCTTTATATCCATAAACAAATGGTATGGTTGGAGTGTTAAATAGGGAAATTAATTACATTTTAGAAAACTTTTAAACACATAAATAAGAATTATTAGAGACTAATATTATAGAATTCATTGTAGAAATATAAAAAACCTTTAACACTCTAATAGGGTTTTAACCTTTGAGTATTGAATATGTTTGAAAATGTCATTCACCATTAGATTTAGATCATAGTAATTATTATGCCATTAATAACTATAATTTGAAATTTTTATTCTGGGTAAAGAAAGACAAAATATAATAATTCGATGAAATTATGTTTAAATAATATGATGTTCTTGTTTTTAAAAAGAGAAAACCAAAATTCATCATAATTATTCAATCATGAATTATGAGTTCAAGAAATAAGAAAATGTGTTGTTATATATTTTTAATCTAAAGATATATTTGGTTGAATTTTATTCTAAATCATCAGAAGCATTTATAGTCACTAATCTATTTTTATTTGGTAATGTCTAAGTGAACATTCTTATGAATAATTTCATATTTATATTAAATGGTAATACTTTTAAGATCCACATTTAATGTTTAGAATAGGAACATGGATAAGTGATTCTACTTAATATTCATATACACCAATTACTTTCACAATATATTTCTTTCATACTGATTTATTTTATGTTTCAATCTATTTTGATAAATCATTGTTATGTTATTATTATTCAACAAGGATATTATAGAGAATAAGTATGGTGTAATGGATAAGAATTTTTAGTTTTAATTTATTTTGATTTGATTTTTATTTTTTACTACTTTAATTCTATTTGATCTTGATTTTTTTTATTTTTCTAATTATTTTCATGTTCTGAAAGTTGAATTTTTGTCACATTAAAATTATTTTTAATATTTTAAGTGCAAATTCAATAATCCTAAATGTCTAAAATTAATGTGATTTATAATTTGTTTATTTAATTATATTTATTGGATATTTAAATTGAATATTGATCTAATGTGGAGTCTATAGTCATTAAAATAACCCAATGTTGTTATATACGCATGAGAGAAATCAAAAAAATTTATTCATATTCTATTTAATTCAATTTTTACTAGATTAAATCTTGATTCATGTCAAACAATAAAAAATATATAACTTACACGTCTAAAAATCTATAAGATTTGTATGTTTTGAAATAATATAGGAAATTTTTTCATTTACTGAGCCATTATTTGTCTTATTTAGTCACTGTGTAAATATATACATTCATTTATGATAAGAAGACCAAAAATGGCCCTGTCAAGAGAAATATTAGAAACAGAATCCATTTACAACCATCTCCTTAGTTGAATGAATTAATATGGATTGTAAAAGTGATGTTTTTAAGGGTGAATATCAAATATCATGGTCCTATAGAAGTAATAAAGTGAATAGAGAGATTTTTTGGTGACATTACATTAGAAAATGGGCATAATAAATACATTATAGCTATGAACTAACAGTGTTGACGTAAGAAACCATATTTTTAGTAAATATTTGTCCTTAAATATATTTATTTTCAAAAATCTTGCTTCACTTATAACGCCAAAATAATTCCATATATTACATATTAGATAATAAAAAAAATAAAAAAAATCTTATTATCGATGAAAAGGTTTTATTAAATTAGAAACACTAACAAAGTAGTACTAAAAACCCATAAAGATGACATATTTCTTTTTTTAATAGAATAAATTTTTCATTACAAGATCTATTTTTATTTAAAAAAATAAATTTATAAATTATAGACTTATAATATTATAAAATGATTTTATTATTATAATTCATAAATAGAAAAGTTTCTTCAGATTATTTTTTGAGAATTTTTAAAATAATTATTTTTTAGTGAATATTTGAAAATAAATATCTTATTAGAACTATAAAATTTAAGAATTTGTTATTTTATAATACAAGATTATAAATTTATGAAATCATCTAACTAAAAATACATTTATTTAGCGGGTAAAATTATATATTTTAAATATTACTCTAAATATAGAAAATTCACCTTTAATTTTTAGATATTTGATAAAATTTTATTCCAAATTATAAATATTTTTAGACTTTTTTGTATTTAAACATTTATATCGTAAAATTGGGTTTTTTTGTTTCTTTTAAATAAAAAAATATAATTTTTTATAAGAATCCAATATTTTTTATTGAAATTCGTAACATTGAATATTTTTATCCTATAAATAAATATTAACCTTAAAAAAAACTTTTCTAAAAATTAATCTTACGAGTCATGTTCATCAATATTGAAATTTAATTATCTAAAACATAGATATTTTAAATTAAAAAAAGAATTTAATATTTTAATTAATTATTTTAAATTTATTCAATCATTCAAATTTTAATTTTATTCATTTAAAAAAAGTACTTAGGATGATAATATTAGTTACTTTGGTAAAAGTAAAAAGGGTAAAAAGGAGTCTTTATATGAGTAAAAGAACTAGAATAATTATGAAACTTATCTCCTTGCGTGTTAATGAGTAGTGGCTAATAAAGCTCTCTAAAATACACTATTTTATATTTTTTTATATATTTATCCCTGAAAGAGGACCAATCATTGTCAAATTCTATTGAGTACATCCAGAATTACCCTTCTCTTCACTTATAAACTGGGATCACTTCCACCACATCATTTCTACCTATACCTTATAATATTATCTTAAAAATATAAAATTTTCACATCATTTAATTCTATCTCATTTTCATAATCCTCTTGTCCTAATAATTTATCCCATGCACTCCTTTTCCAAGGAGATTTCCATGAGAAATCTTCTATTCTCAACATAAATAATTCTTACTACATAGTCTTTATTTTTAATCTCCCTATTATACAATTTTTATAGCCAACATAATTTAATGGAACCATTATCTTTAATATAATTTACTATTATTATAATAATTAAAAAAAATATTAAATATTTTCCATCCACTAAGAAAATAAAACAACATCGATCGTTCAAATGTACAGACCACCACCACCATGAAGTGATGTTGCTAGTTATTCATCACCACCACTAATGGTTGATACAAAGGATTTATTTTATGGTTAAATATGTTAAATATTTTTCAATTATATTTATAAAATTATATTTTTATCATATAAAATCATTCCATATGACATGTTGAGAAATTATATCCATAATCATGCATATTCATAGACTACAACCTCCATGAATGATGAATTTCATTTTCCTCACTACCCTACATGGATGGTAAAAAATAATGCGTCTAATGAAGTAAAATTAAATTTATAAAACATTTTACATTAATTTATTGTCATATTATCATTATATAATGACATTTAATTACTCGTAAAAGCATTATAACACACAGTTGTTTAGGTCAGTTTTTACCAACTATGTGAATGATGTTATAAATTTTAAATCCTGAATTAGTATAAAATTTACAAATCATGTTAATATCATTTAAAAATAAATTATTTAATATTTTTTAACTATTAAATTATGGTGTTATAAATATTTAATATATTTTTTAAAACATCACCTTCTGATCATTAGACATGCTTGATCTAGTTCATCATAACTTACCTTTTGAGAAACCATATACATGTATTTCACCTAAAAAATTAGACATAAGGAATAATTGAACATATATATAATTATATGTTCAATTATTTTGGAATGAAAATTTTTGGAGGTTAATTAGGAACAAAATTGTTATGATGAAACTATTTTGAAATTATAAAGATTACTCACACCCAATATTGAAAATAGATATTAATTAACTAATATAAATGTTGTGAATAATTATATATTATGTGTATAATAGTTTATATACATGAATAATTTTCTTAAATAAGTGATTAAAATATATATATTTATTATTTAAGAGTTTATATCATGTTTGAATAACTGGTAATTCAAGGCAAGAGTTTCATCAAATCAATTTTATATTCATTGGGTCACATGATTTTGAAACTGAATGTGACCTCTAAGGTTTAATTGATTATACCATTCAACTATTCATTATATTATTGTATATTTTCCCAAATAAAATTATTTATATTAATTTATAAAATAATTATACAATAATTTCTAAATGAAATACCTATGACTTTGGTATGAATAAACCCCATTCTTACCAATGGATATTTTTCTTCTAATTCATTGTTTTTCCTATAGATTTTTATTTATTAATTTAATAAAAAAATATTTTCTTTATTATTTATTCTTATTATTTCCCATTACCACTAATAAAAAAGAACATTTATCATTTATCTATTATAGGTTTCATTTCAAATGAGTCATAATCTTTAAGAAAGATATTTCATTTAATGTTTAAAAAATATATAGTAAACATAGAATTTATTAGCTTGAACTCTATTTCCTTTCAAGGAACCAATATTTGTAACACTTGAGGTGAGGTTTTAAAAGTTTTTTGTTTTCCTCTTAAAAAATTTTATGAATGAAATATTTTATATTTATCTTTTAATGATAATATTTTAAAGTTAATTAAGAACACTTTCATATTTTCACCATTCTTTTCCTCTAATGATTTTCTTTCATGAAGCATTGTTTTTATGACCCTATACATTATATTACATTATGATTCCTTTTTTAACAATACTTTTAATATCCTTTTATTTATTACGATGATGTTGTGCTATGTTTTCAAAAAACATATGAAACCTGTCCTATTTAAATGGGTTCCATATGATATGATGATGATTAATTTTATGTGTCAATCATATATATGGTTTATTATGGGTGTTATAATATATCTTCCTCTAATATATTGGTTAAGTCTGATGTATCCCAAAATAATCATTCATTTACATTATGTGTTTTTTAAAAATTAAATGGAATAATGAGTTTGCATATATTTTAATTAATGGATATAATGAGTTTTATTACAAAGGTAAGGAAAAAATTAGATTTATCATGTTTTAATGCATTGAAATAAATATTGTGTTAAAAAATTAATGCGTAAAATTATTTTTCTCATGTTTGTTTCTCATATTTATGATTTTAAAAACTTTCAATGTTTTATTTATTTTTATACAATGTTACATTTTATATGTTTTCCTCTTTCTAGAGATATTTTACACATTTATTTTTTTCTCCCATGATTTGGGATTATACTTTTATGATTCTAAGATAAGTTATAATTACTATGTCTATTTTATACATTAATTTAGTCTTATGTTCTAATGATATTTTTACTATATATTTCTCTCATATTAATGTTTCTAATATGTTTATAATCTACCATTATTATGAATTTATAATTCCCCCTTACTAGAAATCTCATACCACCCCATTATTTTGATTCAATTCCCTAGTATATAATGATGATTATATTGTATGATATGTATATAAGAGGTTCTAGAGGGGTGTGATTATTAATGATGTTTATAATTATTATAAAATATTATTTTTTTTCACTTAATATTCAAGATACCAATGCATTAGGTCCTTGTGTTATGTGAATGTTTTAGAGAAATATTATATAATTAATGGATTTGATGTATTATTAATGAATTTTTAACATGGGTTAACTCAGTTGGTGTTTGGGGATGATTTATCTATTTTTAGAGATTTTTTTAGTTGTTTTGGAGATTGGAAAAGAAAACATTGATCATAATCATGATAATAATTCTAAAAATAAAAGATTTCTTAATATTATAGAGTATATGGTTTACTAGAAATTAAATCCCAATATGGACACTATAGGTGGACGTAAAAATTTAATTTATACACCAAGGTGTGAAAACACCAAAAAATGATAGTTGGATATTAACCACTCTTTAATTTAGTTCATGAGTAGTGGGTTTAATGGAACAAATATTTTAGCAATACTTGTGGATATTCATTGATAATTTATAATATATTAAAAACCATTATATTTATGATAAAAATAATAAAAAAATATCCAAGCATTCCATTGATAGATTTATAAGTAGTTTAGGTTTAATTAAGAGAACATTGGTCTAACATGATGGTATCAAAGTTTGATAATTTTGTCAATGTTACATTTTCATGTGATTTCTTAGGTTAATTTTCCTCTTTCATTAATTTTTATTCAATTATACTATCTTGTTTTGGTTTTCATAACATTTGGGAAAATATAGAATCATGTTAATTTTTGTGTGTGTGGGATATTGAAGTTATTTCCCCAATGAACTACAATATGTGCTTGGAACTAGAAAACAAAATCTACTTGTATTTCTTACACAACTATCTTATTATATGAGAAATAACATTAACCGTATTGATCTCCTTAGTGAACTAAATAAGTATAAACCTACTATCAGGTATTTTTTTTTACTTAAAAATACATTATCCTTTAGTGGATCTTCCAATCCACTTATTACTGGGAAATTGATCAATGTGTTGGGTAAGATATTATTTATTTTTAATTTATCATTTATAATACATGGATAAAAAATAGAGAAATCACATTAACAATACAAAAAATGAGAGGAAATATAATCTTTTTAATGAGATGAATTCATAATTTTTTTCTACATAAAATATTTTACATCAAATGTATACAGAAAGATATGTATGGAATTCATGGAGTAGAAACAATAGGAGGAGTGAATGGGGAATTAAAAATAAATGTTCTTAAGGATTATCGGTCATTCCTATTTTATTAACTCTTATGTTGAATGTATAATTTATCACTAATTTACTTTCATAAATAACAATATTCAAAGGGTGATATCTATAAGATACTTTGTTAGATAAAAATGTTTTTTGACTGGAACTTATGTTATAAATTGATATCAGGAACTCTAATTATTCAGAATAAAATAAAATTATTTTAGATTTTTATTGAGACTCTAATAATAATTCATATAGTGGAAATAAAATTCAACTAACTTCATGTTATAATTGTGGGAAGAATCGCTTAGGTAATTTCCCCAATTGTATTGGGAAGTGTTTTATGTTTGAAAAAGTGGGAATCCAAGCTCATAATTAATAACGTAGTGTATATATTCTAACTAAAATAATAGAGGGGAAGAAGATCCTATCTAATAAACCTCCTACACATTAATTCATAAAATTAAAAGATTTTTTCAATATATAAATCAATTCCCCAACCCCAGATAAAATTACTAGAGTAGACCCTAGAAACCTACTAGACCAAAAAAAGATTGAGATAATACACATTTATTACTACTAAGGTGAATCCCAGTAATGAATTAGTAAAATATAAACTTACCATTCACATTAAATATTTATGTACAATATTTCATTTTGGATCCTCACATTATTTTATATCATAAATATTTTCTAGGAATGTTTATTCAACCCTCAAGTACTAAATATTTAACTATCTATGAAAAGTAAAAGTGGCCCAATTATTGCATATGAGATATATAACACTTCTCTAATTAGAAATTTTTTGGAATAAATTTCATTTTATTTAGTTCTTCTTTACTTATTTTAATTTTATGTAATACTCAGTATGGAATGGATTTCCTTGTATATAGAATATCTAAATTTTCAGAATAAGGAAACCATATTTTATATCCCAAATCATCATGTTAGAAAGTATCCTAGAATGGGTAATTATAAACTCCATATAAAATAAAATTCAATATTATCTACTATTATACCTATAAATGAGGGTAAATTTACTCTAATAATTGGGGGAATGTCGACATTCATGTTGTGTCTATTGTACAGAAGTATATATATGTATTTTCAAATGAACTGTATAGTTATCCCCCAATGTGAGAGGTTTAATTATAAATAAAATTTATAACATGACAAATTCATATATCAGAGTCCATTTAGAATGAATCACATTGATGAGAATGAATTAAATAAGAAACTACAAGAGAATATGGAATAGGGTTTTATATGCACTAGTGTTTAACTATATACAGTATGTGCACTATTTTTTAAAATGATGGTTGGGTCAATTAATATTTTCCTTTAAAATCTTACTTATAATAAAATAGTGATCAAGAATAATGATAATTTACCCCATATTGATGATCTATTCGATAAAATATGAGGATCATAATACTTCTCAATGATTGGCCTTTGATTTGAATATCATCAGTTAGGGATTAAAATAAAGGAGACTTTATGATGGATTATTATTTTAGGTTTAAACACTATTAATTTATAGTGATTCATTTTAGACTTTGGAATTATCCAAAAATCATAATTGATCTTATTAATATAGTCTTTATATAATAACTTTATATTTTTTTGTTTTTCTGTTGAATAAATTCTTATATAATAAAAGGACAGTGAAAATAATTAAAATAATTTGAGTATTAGGTTAAATATCTTGATAAAAGAGCATTTATTTTCCAAATCTAGAATTAATTTATTTTAGCTATAGGAAGTATCATTTTTGGGGTTATGTAATAACAAGTAAGGCTATATTATTATATCTTTAAATGATGGTAGTCGTTGAGAAATAGACTAAACTAACAAATATAACTATGATATATTGTATTCCTTGGATAAAACTATATTACAGATTAGTTTTGAGAAATATCTCATGGATATAAAATCCACTAATCTTGTGAAAAAAAGGTAGTGATGCCCATTTATATGTAAGATTTTAGTGAAATAGTCATGGAACTCAAAAAGATGTTTTTAACTTATCTTATATACATACATTAAGCTATATATGGGAAAGTTTTGTAATATATAGTGAATCATTGAAAAATACCTTTTTATCTTATTTATTCAAAATGATAGGGTAAATTCTTAGGCCTCACATAAATTAATGACTCATGTTAAAAATCACTCGATGAAATATTTAAATTTAGTAGTAGTGATATTCACCTTAAATATTTGGAGAAATTATCTCTTTGTTGAAAAAAATATATAAACTAACCATAAGATATTTAAATGTATATTCTCATAAAAGAAATTTAATATGAACCAATTAAGATTGTTGGATGTGACAAAATACTATTCTACTTTATAAATTACCACCCAGGGAAGAACAACATTGTGGATGATGCACTAGTATAGAATGATTAGGAAACTCTATCCACGATAAACATTTAAAGAGACCCAATTCCCATGGAGTTGTAATGAAATAATCTTAATATAATAAGGGAAGTGTGACATCCCCCCCAACTCATTGGAAAGAGTAGAGGGAGAGGTTCTACTAGCCATTTGTTGTATCCCCAAGAAACTAAATATGAGTAATAAATACCAAGGGCTTATGTGATTTTTGAATGATTATTTTATATTTTTAAAAACATAATTGGGAACATAAAATAATAAAATCATATCCTTATACTAATAATTCATGATATTAAACATGAAAAATAAATATTCAAGGCTAAAGAAAAATTATAGTAGCATCAGGTTGTAAAATACAATATAAACTTTTGAAAATAAAAAAGATTAAATCATATGAGTAATATTTTTTATTACATAAAACTCTAATGATATAACACCTCTATTATCCATCCACTAATGACTACAACATCAAAGTGCTCTACTAAAATATTATCAAATGATCCATTTACTTATGTCCTGAAAAAAATCTATATACATACCAAAATTAATATGTATAGGTTGAGTGGGAACCCCAATTTTTAATTCACTAATATATTAACAAAAATTCCACCATGTCCAAGATTGGATATGGAAATTTATATAAAATATAAAATATTATGAAAATAGTGATAATGAGTGTTTAATATTAATGAAGGAAATATTATATATTCAAAAAATTTATAATAATTAATTATTTAACAATCATTATCAAACTGATTTATGCAAAAAAACTTATATGAATATTTTCTATTTTTTATTCTTAACACACACATTTAACATAATCACATACAAATTCATGTTTCCAGTTTGACAATCTTAATACTCATGAGTGGCAACTCATAATATGTACCAAGTCAATACATGGTTGTGAACCTACATTCCCCAATTAACACAAGACACCATGTTTGAATCCAAAAAGTACCCTCTTACTACTATAATTAACACACATCAACCCATGTATCCCAAATCAAATCTGAAAACATATTTTAGTTAAATAAATTCTTTTTTAGGGAATTTAGGAAAATAAATTTTGTGCATATATCTAAAACAATAGTTTTAAAATCATAATACCATGATGGCTTCCAAAATTATTTAATAAAATAACATCTAGAAAAAACACTATATATTGGTTTATAAATCCAAATACATCATTTTATAGAATAATTTTATAGAGATAGAATCCCCATACCTCACAATAGATCCAATTCATGAAGAATCACACAAAATTATATATTGATTCAAGTTTCTCTTTCCTTTTCACAAATATGTTTTATAAATAAACTAAAAAACATGTTATAAACCAATGATGTAGGTATAAATGTTTTGATCTAGGTTTATGAAATAGAGGACACTAAGATATATAGAAGGATAATAAGAAATAAACAACATACCCTAATTATATATATCTAATACAAAAAAGGAATATCTAACCTCTTTTTTCTAAATATTAAGTTAAGAGGGTTGTTCATGTACAAAGTGTGGTCATAAAAACCTCTAGGAGTGTTTCCACTTTATCATACTGGGTTTATTTAATGTGTGTATAATATCATAAATTAGTATAAATATGTCCCACTATTATTTTTTATCCAAATTGTAATTGTTAATAGTTTTAAATTTCTAATAATTAATTTTCTTGTAATGTTTTATATATCCAAAGCCTTAAGTATACATTTAATGTGGTCAATAATTGGGTATTTATTATTCTCATAGATATATGAAACATGTATAATGATCATGAAATCAATATGAGTACATGAATCTAATTGTGGTTTAACATGAACCATAAGTAAAATAATAACTCAATTAGAGTAAATTTGAGCCTTATAAGCTATTGATAAGAATAATACAATTCAAAAAAAATTCCATGAAAATTAATCCTAGTTATTTTATAAGTTGAACAAAAAAATATTTTAATGGTATTACAGAATAGAAAACACAATAGAATTCCTTTGTAATATTAATCTATTCTTCATGTTTCTGAGAACATCGACTGATATCAAGGTATACCTAGTAGTATAAATTCTCAAAGACTTTGTGAGGAAATAGTAGGATGCGATTATTCAAACTAAACAATACTTGGAACATACTTGGAAAGGGTTCAAGTAATTTTTTAATATACAATTTTACCCTCACACATTCATAATCACAATGATAACCTATATCATTTTCCATAGGATTGAAGTTATATATTCTATAGAGTATTCATATATTTTCCTGAACTCGATTAGTTTTCTTAATATATTTACACTATTTAGTACATAAAATCATGTATATTTTATCTAGGTTTAGGACATGAGATTCTCTCTATTTTTTTTGTTTTGTATCGATGATTATATCGAGATGTTCAATTGGGTGACTATGGAAGACAATAAATCACAAGAACCAATAGTAGGGGGATACGTTTACATATATGTGTATAAGTGAAAAAATAAATTCTAAATATAAGTAGAAAATGGAAAAATATTCTCAAGGGAATATGATACAATAAAACCAACCAACTATAATAGTTCAAAACTATAGAATGGAGTGAGTCAATAAGATTCAAGGCACATCTCGACATCACATTTGATTCCACAACAACATGGAATTAAATATTATTAAAAATTACCTAGTAAGTAGAGGTGTTATGTAAAAAAGGTATCCACTAAATATAAATTAATTCCTTCAATGATATCATTTACCATACTTTTGGACATAACTCTTATGAATGTTTTATTTTATATTGGTGTATCTAATTAATTTATTTTTTATCATAACATAAATCTTAATGGATTACTTTTATAAATGATTCCTCAAGTTATGAAAATCAAAACACCTCTAGGAAATAGGATTGAAAATGATTTAAGTGGGAAATATCTTATATATCTATTTATGGGGTGTAGGTTATTTATTAATTTTCAATTTTATATATGGACATATTTTATCTCATTATAGAATGGGATGGTTGATTTCTAAAAAATGCCACATTGAATTTTATGCCTAAAAAAGTTGGTTTACACCCCATAATTGTGTGGTAAATATATTTAAAGTAGATTTATATCATAGAATGAGAATAAGGGGCCATTTTTTGCTGATAGTTGATACAATATCTTATCAGTTGGAATCAGTAACCATAGTAAATGATATTTTAGTTGAGTAAATATATTTTCAAGCCATAATATGTTGACATCTGGATTTTTCCATAAAAAATTCACTATGTTTCCTCTTAAAAAGGAAATGTAATTTCAAATTGATACAATAATATATAAAAATAATATTTTTAGTTATATAATATAGGACGTAACCAATAGGATTAAGAGATTTGAATTCCCAGTTTGATAAATTGTGAAGTAATGGTTTCATAAGACCTCAAATGTCCCTTTGGGCTACTATGGTTCTCTTTGTGAAAAAGGAATATGATTATATTTGAATTTTCTTTGGTTATTATAAGATAAATAAAGTTAGAATAGTGAATTAAAATCCCCTTATATGAATTGATGATATATAACATCAATTTAATGGATACAAATGGTTCTCTATGATTTACTTGTGTCTAGGGTATCTCTAACTATGAGTTTAGAAGAATGATATTCCAAATAGATATTCTAGGAGTTAGTATGTTCATTAAAAACAACTTCTTATTCCCTTTATTCTAGAAATCCATGAAATTATAGAGTAAATCATTTTCATATTTGTTAATATAAATTATATAGTTATATTTTTTGTAAAAATATTAAGTATTTTATAAATAAAAAAGGAAATAGTTGTAACTAAAATCTTATATTGTGAGGTTTTATTTAAAACCATAATTTATAAATTATATATTTATAATATGATAATATTTATATAAATTTCAAAATTATCTTTGGTTGATAATTTTTTATTTTTTTGAAAAATATTTATTTTTTAGTGAGTAGTGAAAAATAAAAATTTCTTTTCTAAAAATTTCTTTTTAATAATTTTTTTAATTCAAAATTCACATTATTTTTGGAATATTATTTTTTATATTATTTTGTAATATATAATCTACTTAATTACTTTTAATCAAATTTTTATTGGTTTTTATTATATTTTTATGTTTAGGTTGAAGAAATTGTATTTTTATAAAATCAGTTTTAAAATGCTTAATATTTCTCAATATTAACTAATTAACTTAATACATAATGGGGGATGCTTAGATGGACAGAAAATATTATATATCATTGAATAGTAATTTTTTTTATAAAATAAATATTATTATACATTTATATAACATACAATCATATTTTTCATGAAAGATACACATCACAAAAAACTACATTATCGCTTCGTATACAAGATTTTTTTAAATTTAAAATTTCCACTACTGTGAATATAATTTTTAAAAACCAATTCCATATTTTTAATTTTATTTAATTATTGAAATTAATAGGATTAAACATAATTATTGAAAAAATGAATAGTTAAATATTAAGAATTAATTAACTTGGTTATGATAAAAATGGAATTTCTATGTGGTTGAATTAAAAAGAAAATGGTGAAAATGATATAGAAAATTTTGAAAAACACATTATATGCTCATATTTAGAACAAAATTATTCTAGGGTATATAATTTTCCATTTTTTATTCTCATTTAATGATAAAACTTTAGGTATGATTTTATTCTTTCATAACATTACAAGTATTCCCCTCACCTAAAAAATAAAAGAACACCCCTATACTCTATTCTTTACACCATAAAACATATTTAATTCAATAAATACCATCCCGAAACAATTAATAATATCGCTACCCTTATCAAATAATCCTTATTTTTGGAAGAAAATACAACATAGAAATTCTTTTGGTGCAATCCATAGGATGTAACCTGAAGAAGAGGTAACATTTTTCAATGATGTTTTTATTTTATTTTTCCACACACTTAAATTTATCTTAATAAATTATAATATGATAAATTAAGTTTATTACATATAAATATATTTTATTATGTTAATATACTAAACTAAATCATTTCCCTCTTTCATCCATTGGGTTACGAAATCATCAATCATGTGTACATGGGACTACCACCTCATAAACTGCTGTCATTCATTTGTCCATTACCACCTCTCATTGTTTGAAATAATGATGGAAATAAATTATATATATGATATTTACAAAATAATTATACATGGTTATTAATTATTTCATATATAAATTTTTACATTCCATTCTACATGGGATACTATAATGTCGCTTGTGTGTACAACATAATACCGCCTCATGAAGCGATGCCATTTGTATTTCACTAATTCATTTCATGAAAGGTAATAAGGGTTAAAATAATTAATATATTTGATATTAATGAAAAACTTATGACATTATTTAAATATTTATCATTCTTAAAATTTAATTTATCATTTTTTCTTCACATCTCATTTCACAAAAAATGTGATAATGTCATTCGTGTATGTGTGGACTATAGCCTTCATAATTTTATATGACTCTCATATGATCACAAAACCACATGAATTATATATATATAACTATATTTAAATAAATAATATATTATATATTATATTATTATAGTGCATTAATAATAAAATATTACATACCTCCTCTCAATAGTGATCATTTAAAAATAGAAATGTTACTCATTTGTACTTATGGCCTATAGTCTCCATGATCGTAACAGACTTCATTTCTCAAAATATCAATCATGTTTATTCATAAAAGTATTATTTATGTTTAAATATGATAATTATTTTTCATATTAATATTCTAGATATTTTCAAATAATGACAACTTTTACCATATTCTACCTATCAATGTCCTTTTTGACATATATTCTCAATATGGTCAAAACATATTACATAAATTAATTAATTATGTAGTTGTATATAAAATAATAATAAGTAAAATAAAAGTAATAATTGGATTTTAAATGGTTCTCAAAAAATTTTATAATTAACATATGTTAATTTTTTAGGATGATAAAGACACACGTGACAAGTTAAACACAGGGCCAGGGACCTCATCTTAATTTCTATTCAGAGAACCATATTTTGATGATATGCACCTATATTATTGTATGAGGTGTATAAACAACCCCTTTGATATGTTATATAATTAATTTATCAATTATGATCATATTTAATTTATTTAAAATGATTCATTCATGGGAATTATGAGATAAATGTTTTTAAGGTCAAAACAGACTATTCTTCTAAATAAACCATCTTTTAATGTTTTCCATAAAACCCCTTTATCTATTGTATTAATGATTTTTTTTTTAAAATTGATTTTTTATGGAAATAAAATATTTAAAAATTTTATTTTATTATATTTTAATTTATTTCAAAATTAATAATGATATGTGTTTTAAATATAACATTTTGGAAAACCAAAAATGGAACAGTCTAAGTATACGGTGACAAAGAGTTTTCTATTATAAGGAAAATTATTTTATTTCTATATTAAATTAAATAAATAAATATTTTATTAAATTAAATAACTTATTTTCCTTTTTTTTATTTTGTTAATTTATTTTTATAAATAAAATTGTTATTTTATATTCGAATGTGATTTTTATACATGTTTAAAATAGTTTATCGTATGTTTTATAATGAAATGTGAATGTATAAATTGATTTGTTCATTTTATCTTTCTTAGAAATTATATATTATGGGTGTGCCCATATAGCATCGTGTGAGCCTATTATTGGATATATGTGGGGCTTTCCAAGATATGGTTCCAATGTATTGGGAAATGATTATGTTTTATGGATAATTATATTGGACGTTAGATGAATAGTTTTTTCAATTTATAAGGGTTCTATAAGGGTTATGTGAGGTTTTTGTGAGATGATGTCCCAAGTTATCTACATGAGTTTTCTATGCTTTCTATTTATTATTCATGTAAATAATTTTCTTTAAATTGTAAAATATAGTCTTTTAAAAGGAATTATAATTCAATATCTATGTAAAATGTTGTGTTTTTTTTACCAAAGGTTTTTCTTTGGTTATAATTTCTTTCAGCAGACTAACATTTTTCTTCCTTTTATGTCCCTTAATATATTTTTTTGCTCATCCCTTATATTTAAAAATGTTTTTCATATGGTTTATGGATGGTTATGGGAAATTATGAGGATAATATAAAATTTATGACTTGTATCATGAAAGAAAATTTGTTTTTTGTTTAAATATTTTTATGCTAGAAAAAATGGATACTAATAATAATTATCCACTTCATGTTATACAATTTTGTTTTTAATAATATATGACCTCATTCTCAAAAACATTGAACCTAAAAAAATTCTAAAATTGAAAGAATGTAAAATTGTTGACAGAAACTAAATATTATTTGATGTTTCAGATTGGCTTCATAGAGTTGGTATAATTGGTTTGTTTAAATAAATTTAGTGTTTAGTATATTTTTTATTGAATTAACTTAAAATATTCTATATTATAAATATGTTAAAATTATATGACATTCTCAGATTATTTTATTTCTTCATATAAGATATTTTTGATTAGAATAGTTTTTCATAAATAAAATAGCGAAGCTATAGTGAGAAGGCACCAAGAGGAAAATAATGAACCAAATCAAAATCCCAAGATGTTTGGAATTAGAATAATGTAGTTTGTTATTATGATGGATCTGTTGATAGAATATTTAAATGGTTATGCTATCGATGCAATAGAGGAACCTGATATACCATGATGTAACATGTCTATAGCGGATCATTTCATGAGGCAATATCCCACATATTTTAGTGAATCATTGGAACTTGTGGTAGAAAAAATATGGATCAATTCTTTGGGTAAGATATTTGATGCCATGGGACGCTTCAAACATTAAAATTACAGTCTTTATATTTATAATTTTTAAAGTGACGTTCATAAATGTTTGTATTTGGTTAAGAATACCAAATAAAAGGTTCATCTTGATACCATGGAATGTGAAAAATTTGGGGATTTTTTTCCTGAGAAATATTTACTCATAGTTGTCTGACATAGGATTGAAAAAAACTCCTTGAATTGAGAAAAAAATATGAAAATTATGTGGTTGTATATAAGGAAAAAATCAAAATACTCTTTAAGTATATGACATAAATTATTCATGAAACTGATAGTAAAATTAATATATTTTACTCAAGATTAAATTCTAGAATAAGAAGATAATTTTCCTCATGATAATTTAAATGTTATGACAGAGTTTTTTATTATGATGAAAAGGTTGAGATAGAGTTTTCACAATATTGTATGCCTCGTAATAATGAATTAATGAAGGTTTAAAGATGTAAAGGGATGGTGAAACATACCAAAAATAAATCTATAGGTATAAAAATTATTTTCCCATCATGTGGTATGTGTCATAAAAAATCTTTGAGAATGCCTTATTAAGTCAGTGAAGTTTTACCAATGTCTAACTATAAGCCATATGGCCTATGATTCCTAGGAAAAAATAATATATAATCTAATAATAGAGTAACTTATATCCATAAAATGGTAATATGTATTATTTTAAATGAGGCGTTTCATTGTGATAATGTGTTCCCAAAGTTAATAACTAAATCTAGAAATCATCATGATCAGAAGAAAATGGTGGTAGGGAAATATTTTTCTACAATTAAATTTGTTTTTGGGTCGTTAAATGACATGGTGAAATGTATGTTAGTTGTATATTCAAATTATTCTAATACCATATTTGACACTAGACCTTTTCATTCTCTCATTTCTAATAAATTTTAATAAAAATTAATATTATCACCTAACAAAAATAAGATAAAACTGTTGGTAAAAATTCCAAGTATAAGTATTAAAGTATCTATGGTTTATATGAATCTTTCTATTGTTATCATTGGGGTTGTATTTTCTAAAAATCATATTTAACTAGCCATAGTAGAGCTTGATATTACTTTATGTATGGATTTGATTTCAATTTCACATGCTAAGATAGATTTCAGAGAAAATAATTTTTGATGAATTATTTAATATCTTTTATAACTAAGTTAGAAGAATTGGAACTAACTAGTGGTGGTAGTGAATGTTACTAAAATGATATTTTTTAAAATAAAATTTTCAAATTATCAATTTTTAACAAGTAAATGAATACAAAGATGTATGACCTGATTACTTTCATGGCGTTATTCTTGATTGCGAGGTTGAGTTTACTATTCACACAAACCATTTTTAATCCTATTTTAACCACAATTATTAAATATATCAGTTATAAATTTTAGAATTATAAAATCAATTATAGGAGTGATTATATAAAGTCTTCATCTGATGTATAACTTTTTCATGGGGTTCCCCTATTTTTCTAGTTAAAAATAAAGAGGGTTCAATGAGAATTTTTCATAGATTTTAGAGCCTTGAATAATATCACTACTAATAACAAGTATCATTTTCCTCATATTGATGATTTATACAATAAAATCCATGAAGAAAAACATTTTTCAATCATTGATTTGATGTCTAGGTACCATCAGCTGAAGGTGAAAGAAGAAAATATTCCAAAGACCACATTTTAGAATAGATATAGGCACTATGAGTTTATAGTTATGCCATTTGGGTTTTTGAATGTGCCTACTATATTTATGGACCTTATAAAAAGTTTTTTTCATGATTTCTATGAAAATATTGTGGTTGTGTTTACTGATGAAACAGTTTTTATATTCTAAATGATAATAGGAACATTAAAGTAACTTAATTATTTTTTTTAAAATATTAAAATAAAATAAACTATATAATAAATATAGAATGTTTGAATTTTTGTTGCAAAAAAATTCATTCCATGGTCATATTGTTTTTAAATATGGAATAAGTTTTTACCCTACTAATGTGAATGTTGTTGATAAATGGACAAGACACCAAAATATCATAGAGATTCAATATTTTCATGTATTAGTGGGTTATTATCGGTGGGTTTTTGACATCTTTTCTTGGATTCGTACCCCACTGACAATGATAAATCGGAAAATAGATAAATTCATCTCAAAAAATAACGTGTTAATTGTTTCTAGGAACTCAAAATAATATTAGTGAATGCTCCACTTTTGGACCTACCTTCTAGAAATGGTTAATTTTTTCATCTACTGCAATGATTAATTAAATATACATTATTATGTATTAATTCAGAACTATCATGTAATTTTTTTATGCTTCACATATATTGAGACATCATGAGATAAATTACCCTACACATGATTTGGATGTAGCTTATTTCTTTTTTTATAAATATTTAGAGGCATCATTTTTAGGTAGCAATGTATGAGATATAAACTAATCATAGAATTTTTATGTATATATTAACTCAAAAAATAAACATAAGACATAGATGATTGGTGGAACTGATCAAAGATTAGAATTTCACAATTCATTATCTTCTTAGAAAAGAAAACAATGTAGTCATTTCGTTGATTCAAAAAATAATAATAATACTACATTAAATGAGTTACATTTTGAATATGAACCTTGGGTTAATGTTTTGATGAAATTTGGCCAAGAGGTTGGGGATGTAAGGACATCCTATAATTTTTTAGGCTTCAGTATAGTTTAGTTTCTTATAAATCATTAATAAATCTAAAAATGAGGATAAATATTTGCAGAAAAAGGTAAAATATATTATTATGTTTTATAATTTCAATATTGATGATGAATGTGTTTTAATATTCAGAAAAAATTATGGGTGCCTTGGGATTCCCAATTGATGAAAGAGTTGTTGAGTGAAGCTCATTGTTCTCCATTTTCCATTTATCCATGATATATGAAGATAAACAGAGAACTTCCGAAGTATTGTCGGTTAGATGAAATGAAAAGTTATATTCCTGACATTACCATGAAGTGTTTAAATTGTCATAATTTTAAATAATAATGACATTTATAGAAGGTAATGATTCAAACTTCTCTAGTACCAGTGGAATTGATAAAATATATCAATGTATTTCATGGTAGGATATCTAAAGACATCACTAGGTAATAAGGTGATTTGTATTATTGTTTATCAATTACCAAAATCATCAAATTTCATTTCAATATTATATAAAATTCCTTTATATAATCATTATCAACTGTCTTTCAAGGATATATTTAGGTTATGTGGATTTCCTCTCTCTATTGTATCAAATCGTGATTCGATGCACCAATCTATTTTTTTAAAAGGACTTTAGAAGTCATTGGGTGGTGAATTAAATTTGAATGAATCATTTCATCCATAACCTGAAGAAAAGTCTAAGAGAACAATAAAACTCATAAAAGATATTTTCTTTCTTTTTTAACAGATTACCAAAGATGTAGGTAACAAAATCTCTTTGGTTGAGTTTTCTGATAAAATTATTTTTCATCTCAGTATATATATATATATATATATATATATGGTACCATTTGAGGTATTATATTAAAAATAGTTTTGGACTCCATATTTCTTAGATAATGAGGGATAAAGGGGTTGATGAAAAAATAGTTAGTATAGGAAATAAATCGGAAGGTGTAGTTGATTTAGTAACACATTTGGAGAGCCTAGAGTAGGAATAAATTATATACAGATAACTAGAGGGAGGATATTTATTTTGAGGTAGGTGATCATATCTTTCTCAATGTATTTATATATAAATGTGTTATGAATTTGGGTAAAAAGGGTCATATTTGTCTATGGTTTATTGGAACACATAAAATCAAAGATAAATTCGGATCAGTTTCTGACTGAGTGGATTTTTCCCAAAATTTTTGTCAGGTACACAACATATTTAATATTTTAAAGTTAATGATATATGTAATGGATTCATTTCATATTATGATGCTTGAACTATTTAAGTTTTAAGAGAATATTTCTTATATGGAATAGATAGTTTAGATTCTTGAACATTTATAGAATATGTTTTAGAATAATGTGATTCACCAGTTTATGTTGTTTTGTATATCATATATGGTTGAATAAGAAACATGCGAATCTGAAAATGTTACTAGGGAAAGATATCCCCACTTGATTAATAAGTGTAAAAAATAATAAGGAAACAATTTCCAAAAGATGAAGTGTAACAGACCAGGTAATAATAGAATAAATTATTTTCATATTTATAAACATGAATTAGATATTAATATTAGTAATAAAATTATTAATTATTTTTAAAATCAACAGGGAAATAGTTTTAACTAAAATATTTTATTATAAGGTTTCATTTAGAAGATTATATTCAAAATTTTAGAATTGGAATTTTAAAAAATTAATATAATTTTGTAAATCATCTTATCAAAATTATCTTAGGGTAATAGTTTTTGGATTTTTAATAAAATATTTATTTTTCAGTGATTAGTGAAAAATGCTGATTTTTTTAAAACTATATTTAAAAAAATTAAATAATTCAATAGTACCATTACGTTTTTAATATGATTTATATTAACCTAAATATTATTTAGTTCTATTTAATCTTATTAATTACTCATTAACCAGCTTTATTTTTGTTTTAGTATAATTTTTTTGTTGATATAGAATGGGATTTTTATATAAATTATTTTAATATTCATAATTTATCTGCTTTTTTATTAATTAAAATAATTTCTAATGGGGAACTTTTTGAATGAAATTTTATATTTATATATTTTTGGACATTAATTTAAATATATAAAATTTTTATTATTATTTGTAGATTAAATATACAATCAAATTTTTCGAGAAAAAATACACATCTTATAAATCGACTTTCTCATGAATTTCAAATGATAGATTAAATATTTTGAATCATAATAATTTATAATTTATAATAGGGTAAAATTAATTGTTGACCAAAATAAATAGTGAAAATAGTAAAAATTAATTATTGTGGATAAGGTAAAATTGGATTTACAAGGTGTTAAACTAAAAATATAAGTGTTAATATGACCTAAACAATTTTTGAAAAGCTATTACATCTCTATATTTATAACTTAACTATTCTATGATATATAATGGAACATTTATTTGGATTTTTTTGTGATAAATGAGTTAGTAGTAAGGAGTCTTTTCAAAAACAACAAATATACCACCCACATCACATATAAAGGGTTATACCTCTACTCACTTCTTCACACTATTTAACCTATTTGGATCAGCAAATACCTTCCAAAATGACTTCAAAAATTTCATCCACTCATCCAATAAGCCTTATTTTCGGTAGAAATCCATCATAGGAAGGATTTTGGTGCAATCCTAACAAGGATACCTGATGAAATGCTATTGATATTCAATGAGAATTTTGATTTTATTTCATTCTCCACCCCAATAAACTCATATTAAACAAGGAATATATAATAACTCTTATATATTCCAAATAATAAAATTTTATTATGTTAATTAAATAACCTAAATTACTTATTTCTTCAATTAAATGTGTAACAAAATCATTATTTATTTTTACGGGGGACTACCGCCTCAAGAACCGATGACATTATTTTTTACATTACTACCTATAATATATGGTTATGATGATATATATGAAGGTTATATGTATGAAAATATTATACAGTATATACATTTTTACATTCCATTTCATAGAGGATAAGATAATGTCATTTGTGTGTATGGCAAATTACTGCCTCGTAGAGTGATGTGATTTGTTTTTCACTAACATATTAAATGGAAGGTAACAAAACTAGAGGAAATGTATATATGTGATAAAAATGAAATAATTTTGATATCAATGAAATATTTATAATTATAAAATTGTAATCTATATAATTTTATTTTTTACCTTTTCACAAATCAAAAAAGTGAAAACGTCATTCGTGTATGTGTGGAATACAACCTACATGAAGCGATGTGACTCTCTTTTGATCTACACACCAAATGGATAATATTTTTAACTATATTTAAACTACTAATATGGTATATATTTTTTTATTATAATTATATAATGATATAATAATAATTAACTAATTTCCATAATGATCACTGAATAATGGAAACATTATCCATTCGTATACAGGACCTACCATCTCCACGATCACAAAGTATATTATTTATCAACTCCATATTAATGTTTTTTCCTAAAATTATAAATAATGTATACATATGATAATTATTTCATGAATATTATTATATATATATTTTTTAAAATGACTTCATTTATTATTTCCAACTTACCAAAGTCCTTAACACATTTTTCGAATATGGTAAAAACATTTGACATAAATTTAATTGATTATGTAATTGTGTATAACCTGATAACAAGTGATGTAAATGAAATGATAAAAATAAATTTTTTTGTGGAAACTAAATTATTTACATAAATTTATTATTCAGGATAATAAATACACACATTACAAGTATTTCTCAATCTAAGGGAATTCATATGAATTTTCATTCATTGAGGCACATTTTGATGTTATGCACCTATATTCTGTTATTAGGTGTATATACATCCCTATTGACCACTTGTATCAATAATTTAAATATTTTCATGGAAAATAATGTTTTTATTAATGTTATTAATTAATTAGGCCTATTATTTTGTTATTACCAAAGCGATAAGAGAATTTTATTCTAAATAAATTATCTTTTAATGTTTTCCTTAAAACACTCTTTCTCTTCCATATATATGTTCATAAAATTAAAAATTATTTTTTTAAATGGGAAAAAAATATTTGAAAATTTTATTATATATAATATTAAATGATTTAAAAATGAATAATTTTATGTGTTTTTAATGGAATGTTTTGAAAAACGGAATATGAAACATTATATTTTTAATGTTTACGATTACAATGACTTTTCTGGACACTATATATGTAATTTTATTTCAAGATTCAGTTGAAAGGTTATATGTTTTCTTAAATTAAAAAATATATTTCAATTTTTTGGGTATTTGGGTATATAAATATATTTTTTAAAATAAAATGGTATTTTTATACTTGAAAGTGATTTTTTTAAAAGAATAAGAGAGTTTTTCAAACGTTTTATGATGAAAAGTAAAAGAATAAAATATTTTATTCATGTTGTGTTTCTTGGATGGTATATATTATGGGTCTTCCCATATATCATTAGGTGATACTATAATATCTTATATAATCTTTGTTTCTAGATATTTCTCCATTGCATTGGGTAATGATTATGTTCTATGGAAAATTGTATTGGAAGTTCAATGAATGGTTATTGAAATTTTTAACAGGTTTGAAAGGGTTTATTACCGATTTCATATGAAGATTTAATGAGGTACCTACAATAATTTTATATTCTAGATAATATTTTTTCATAGAAATAATATGTTTTCAAAAGGTTTAATAAGTAATCATTTCAAAGGAATGATAATTCCCTTTATTGGTTAAAATTTTCTTTTAGAAATTTTTTTTCATGGGTTTCCATGTTTTTCTCTGAACTAATGGTTTTATTATTTTAATTTCCAATAAATAGTTATTTGTTCTGATACCATATATTGAAAATGTTTTTCATATTATTTCAGGATGGTTATGGGAATGGAAGAGGACATATTGAAATATGTAAAGAGATTTCATGAAATAAAATTATGTTTTGTTTTAAAAGTTTCATTTGGTGGTGAAAACAGACATTAATTAAGACTTCCAACTATGTATTATATATATTCTAAATTTTTGAATAATGAAATTTTTTTCTTAAAAACAAAACCTAAAAATATACTCAAAGTAAAAAAAATTTGTATTCACGATATAAATGTATGATTATGTGATATTTTATGCATATTCCTTATATTTAGTCTCATGGATCCTTCGATAGTTTTTATCGAACTAATTGATATAATATTTTGGAGATTCCTTGAATCCATTTTCATATTTTTGGATGGTATAATTTTTTATTATCATACTAAAAGTGACTATGAAGAACACCTGGGGATGGTATTGAGAACATTAATAAAACACCATCTTTATACTAAATTCAAAAAGTGTTATTTATGTATATAGGAACTATGCATTATTTTACATCTGTTTTCTAAGAAATGTGTATGATTATATCTTAAAAACATATAATATGTTATATTTTAACATCATATTACTATTTTTAGGTACTTTTCAACCCCTCTTTTGATAATGCTTTGGTTGGGTCTCATTTATGGGTTTTTCTAGTGATTTTATAAAAAATTATGATGTCTCTTGGGTTATGTATGTTTAGTGAATTCTCTTTCAAAACCATGTACCATTATAGTGAAAATTGTTAAAATCTTGGTAGTGGGGGTTTTCACGGTTAAATCACAGTTAGGGGGAACATTTGAAAAATAATGAGGCCCACTCATGAAAACCATGCTCGTGGTTTTTTTAGTTTTGAATATTAACATAATAATTCTTGAACCCCCATTTCTTCCCCTACTCAAACCTAACTCGGTATTGGAAACCTCCAAGGTAATTGGATATCTCAATGACCAATTTTTTATCCTCCCAACCCCGTTCAAATAGAATTAATGTGTGGTTAATGATGTTCTCTCTCTTATCTGTAAATGATCTTCTTTCGTTCTCAATCTCATTATATCTTCTTATCTTCTCCTTATGGTGTGATTGATCACCATGTTGTTAGAGTATATTATATCTAGTATTTTACATATTTTACCTAGGTTTATTTATTGGATCTTCTTTGATGACATTCTTCACTGGAGTTTCCATTATGGAAGCTGTATTGCATGACCTCGTGATCTACAGCTGGTGGATTTGTTTCAATTTGGACAATTTATTAGACACTAACATTATTAATTTAAATTAAATTATTTCAATTAGATTATAAAAAACATAATTCAGTCAAATTTTGTTTTGAATTTTCTTTGGCAAGAAATTTGGTGAAAAAAAAATTCCAAAAAAATGGGGTATGATTTTGGAATTTGATTTAAATTTTGAAATAAAAATTGTGGAATTAAAATTTGAAATTGATTTATGAAAATTTATTTCAAATTTATATTTCAGATAAATGTATTAAATTGTTTTGAAAAGAACCCATTTGTTTTTTTCCTAAAAAAGGCATGAATTGATAAAAACCCCATTTTTGGTTTTAAATTAAAATTTCATATTGTAATGGTAAATGGGATAAATTGTATTCCAAACAATTTTGAAATAAATTTTCCATTATTGATTATTTTTTGAGCACATGCAAGAATAGAGAGTTAGTGAGTTATTAGGGAAAAACATGTTTGTATGGGAATACCCAAGAAAAAGATTAATTCTTTATAACTATAACATAAACTTGTTGGCATGATATTATCATTGGTGTAATGTAGGTTAGTCATATTTGGATTATATAGGGGAGTCATGTGTGCACATTTTTGTTGACATAATATGAGTTTGTGAGGATCCCATAACCTAGAAAAATTGTTCCTCTTGGTAGATGACCATTTTATCCATAATGATTTTTTTATATATATTCCATTTTTTGTAAACTGTTTTAGACCTGACTTTTTAATTTATTTAAATTTTTATATATTAAATAATTATATGATATTATTTAGAAATATTTTCCATCAATTGAAATGTAAATTATGATTTGTTTTAAATAATATTTTGTGCTTCTATGCCTATTTATTTAAAATTGAATTCTTTTTTGGTTAATTAATTATTGAATCTTCCTATGGAATCCTTGGTGAGACCCTAAGGGATTTTAGCTCACACCCTACGAGTGACTTCAATTTATTGTATATATCCTTCTTATAAGTTCAAGAAAGGAAAAACCACCACTTAGAGGCGGTGGTTGATATTGATTTCTTTGATACTAAAGTGCTTTTTCTATTAGAAATTTTTTCATTTTTCATTATATTTTCTTTTACATTTATGATGTTTTTGGTTTCTATAACTATTTTACTTATGGTACTATTCTCCCTATAGAGTTTTATTTCGATCATAATGACTTGTTTATGTTATTACAATGTTATTTTTTTTAAAATAATTCCCATTTTATCTTTTATGGTACTATGTTCTAGTCACCGACCATTTGGGATTAGAAACACTGTACGAGCCATGTCAATGTTGGACCAGTTATCAGGGTACTAGGGTATCCTGGAATGTTAACCTATGATATCCCATATTTTTATTACATCACATTTTATTACATGGTACAAAACGATAGATATTTTCACGATTTAATTATTGTGATTTAGGTATATAATATAAGAAAACATAAAATATTATTCTAGTTGTACTTGAGGACACCTTCATGGGTTCACCCTAAGGTATTTTTATAACATCTCAAATCTTGGGGACATACATCAAATGAAAGTGTTGATCAAGAGGCACTATAAGAGAAAAACATGAGAGACATACAACATGCGATTTTGAGATATATCAATAAGAACATGAAGAATTAAGATAATAAATGAGATAGAGGAATATAAAAATATTAATAACCATAATCATAACATGGAAATTTGGATACAACATTTAAATGAGACATTAATAATCATATCAACATGGAAAATCACCAAGGTTTCATAAAAAAATTACCAAGGTAATACACCAAGCTAACATAAATCATGTAATCTCTAAAGATTAAATTAATTACCCAAGGAATTAAGAATATATCAATGAACAATATTAATATTTTATAATTTCATGTGACCCACATTTATCATAATAAATCTTCAAATTAATAACCCATAGTGAATAAATAATGTGTTACTTATAAAAATTATGACATAGAAAAGATAATTAATAACATGAAAATTACATCATTTTTAACCCATGAAAGGAAATGTGAGTTTTATATATGTAAATAATTGAATAAAAATAAATTTTTAAATAAATTTTAATACACTTTAAAAGTAATAGAGGTTTTGTCACTCAAATTAAAATAAAAATAATTCTTATGTAAAAGAAGAACCTTTGAGATGAAAATTTGGCAGCATGACTGTTGTAAAACATGGTTTTAGAAAATAGAAAATGAGAGGTGAAAAGAGGATCCCAATCATAAAATAATCTTTTGACAGTAATGGGATATATTAACCAAGACAAAAGAATTTATTTTTGAAATTGTTGGAAAAACCACATAAAAATAAAAATTTAATCGAAAATAGAAGTGAACATTCCCCTTACCTTGTAGAGGTGTTCCTAAAACATGAGGATAAAACCATAGGAACTTGAGGAAATCTTGGGGGGGGACTCCTTAGGAGGAAAAATCACCACAATGTTGTGGATGATGGATTTTTATTAAATGGACGTTGATAAATGAGTGGGTATTTATAAGAGAAGTGGATGAATTGTTTAATATTTTTTAAATATAGGTCTTGGAAAAGATGGTTCTGTAAAATTATAAACAATTTGTTTGACTATGGGTTTTTTCTCATGATTTTAATAAAATGGGTAATATTTTATGTTATAATAATCCACCAGAACTAGAAATCATTTTTAAATACTTTTTTTGACATGGAAAGGTAAATTTTAATTATGTAATTTTTTTAAATATTATTTTTTGACATTGGAATGTAACATATTGTTTTAAAAATTGAATAAAATCTATTAAAGTGATTAATATTAATAAAATAACATATTTTTGGTAGTGTATTTTGTTTTTTTAATTATTACACCATTATGACATAAATATGATGTCATAAAATATACTAAAACCCAAAGATATATTTTGTACTATTTAAGAAAAAATAATGTATTTTATAAATTTCATATAAATCCTCCCTAGCCTAATTATGATGTTATGATATAAATTTTATTTTATTTTATCCGAAAAATTCTTTAAATATTTTAATTTTAACTTTTAATTATTAAATTACTTATTTATTAATTAACTGAAAATCTTAAGGCACAACTACATTTCAGACACTTGTTAAAAATTTCCTAGGCCATTTTAAAATTATTTTATCATTTATTATTAAAAAAAATTATTTTAGAAGACTATTTCATTCAAAAAACACTATTTATAATACCTTGTCTTATTATAATAATTGTATATATTTTATAAAAAAATACATGTATGTTTTATTTGCGTCTAAAAAAATGTATCAATTTCATTTCAATTAAACTTGTATTTTATTAAAAAAATTATTCACAAACTTAATTGAATGAAAATGTATTTTAATTGTAAAAAAGGATGTTAAGAGTTATGTAACTAATGCCTTGACATAAAACCCCTTATTACACCCACATAAAACCATAGTGTATGGTGTGCAATGATGGTAGTGTTATGTGGATCCTTGGCTAACACCGACTAAGTGGTAATATCCACTAACATGAAGTTATCCCATAGGATATTTTATTGAATATTATGTTATTAAAGATAATATTGGGTTTGGTCGAGGGATAACACTAGGGATGGTACCTCCCTCCCATTTTCCGATAAATGGGCTACAAATGGCATGACTCTATTAGTTTAGGCCTTCAATTTTCATTTCTATATAAATTATCCTATGTAATTATTAATTATAAACACTAATTATAATGGTAAAATTATCAACCAATGGTATAGTTTCCAACGGTCATGTTGAAAAATGGTCATATTGACCAACATTCATATAACGATGGAATCTCAATGGTCTCATTTCTATTTATACCCTATAAATACTAATTTATCCTTACACTCAAAATTGACTACACTTTATCTTATTGTTATATTTTCATTCCATAATATATTGGTTGGTTTAAAAATATTTTGTTTTATTTATATATCATTTGATGTGGGGGCGATTATACTAATAGATTGGGATGATACTTATATTTCCATTTTAGATGTTCTATTTTATAGCCTTTGTCTAGTTGAAATATTTGGTATTTTAATTGGTTTCATAGATGACTAATGTAATGATCATTTTTAATGAGAATTATTTATTGGATTATTTTTATTTTGTATGTCTATAATATTATAAGTAACAAAAAAATTATTTAGGAAGAAAATTTAATTTATAATGTCTCGGTCATTAAATTATTCCCCCCTTAATTAATTTCTTCACTGAGATTTCATCTCATTTTCTAAGTTGAGAAACATTTTGGGTACTTAATTATCATTAGATCCTTTGGTTCTGACATATATTCTATATATATGTGGTTCCTCTACAAAACCATGATGAGGTGGATAGTCTTATTGTGTAGAACCTTGTCTCTATGGTCCATGATCTCTATCAGATTCTCCTCACATGATAGTTAATGTTCCAATTGCACCACATCCAGATTTAGTACATATGAGGGGTTAGTCATATACATACACAAGATCGATATGTGGAATACATCAGGAACATGAGATGATTCGGTGGAAGTTATAGCTGATAGGCAACTTATCCTATGAGATCAAGGATTTCATAGCAGCCAATGTACCATGGGATAAACTTACCTTTCTTCCCAACCTGCATGACTCTCTTCCATGGTGATAACCGATGGAAAACATGGTCACAAACATCAACCTCTAAGTCTCTTAAATGGTTGTTATCATAGATCTTCAACTGAACCTGAGAATAATTTATATATTTTTTGGATGGAATGATCCTTTTTTTCATCTCTTACAAAATATCGTGTCCCAAAATATCCTCTCACCAATTACATCATAATAATTATGAGTTATACATTTGAAATCATAGAGATATTTATGTGGTGACACTTGAATGATCAAGTGGAACTAGTTTTTCTTTGAGAACTTATATAATGGGAGGTGTTAATCCCATACACCATTAAATTCCATTGATCTTATTTTCATCATTTCCTAGAGTTTCTAAAATAGTTTTTCTTGACCATTATTTTGTGGGTGATAAGTTTAGGGGTGATAGGTCATGTAGAAATTATATTTAGTATTCATATGATGTTGAATACTTATATATAATTTAGATGTGAACCTTGGATCATGATCCAAAATGACATAGATTTTTCACCCCATGAAACCTCACCAATTTCTTTACAAATATCTTGGAAAGTTTTTCAAGAGATAAATCTTCCTGAATATTGACCAAATGGGTCATTTTGGTGAGTTGGTCCACTATAACCCATATATATTTTTTTCATTTGGATGTTCTTGGTAGACCAGTGACGACGTCAATATTGATATTTTCCCACATCCATATTGGTATGGATAGTTGTTGTAATACCCCATTTAGAAGTTGTTGTTATTCTTTCACTTTTTATCATACTAAGAACTATCTAGTGTATTCGGCAATCTCCCTTTCATATTAACCCACCAATAATGATCACGAAGGTCCCTCTACATTTTATTGCATCCATGATGTATACTGATCATATATCTATGATCTTAATCCATCAGACCCTTATTTATCTCTTGTATAGATGGGACACATATCCTTGTATGAAATTTCAATACACCTTCTTGATCATTATTAAACAAAGAAAACATTCCATTCATCACAACCACTATCTTACTTTGTAAAAAAAGATCTTATCTTTTATGTTTTTTGATCTTCTCTAGTAATTATGATTGAGGAATAATTTGGTAATATTTTTATGATGTCCCTTCACTTATGATTGTATTATCCTGGTATATAAGGTTATTGGTGAAAGGATCTCCTTAAATCCTCATTATATCTATCAAAACAGGGTATTCCCTACTAAATTCATTAGAAACCCTATTTTATCTTTTTGGTTGTTAATGAATTGAATTTCCATAGTCTTTATGAATTTAAAACCATTTATGTTGTCTCATGTTCAACTCCTTTATCATTAAATTATACTTCAAACTTTAGTGGTTTGTGTATATATCTCTTTTCACCACATAAAAATAGTGCCACCATTTTTTAGAGAAAAAATAACTACAGTTATAGCGACCCAACCTTTTCTTAAATTTCTATTAAATCATTACAAAGATAAACAACATAATAATATTACACCATTAGGATTCAAAGGTTTAGTTTCCTGGGAAAACTAGGGCCTAACATAATGTTTACAACATCAAGAATGACATTTATTTAATTCCTTCTTCTATAGATTCTTATTATCACTTGACCTCTCCTTAGTAAATGTTGTAACCTAAGGATATAAATCAAAAATGGGTAAGATATAATCCTATTAAAAGGATAGTTATGAAAAATATAACAGCAGGTGATCATAATCATAACATAGGCAAAGGATCATGGACATGATATAAAGCATCAATAAAAGACTTGAAACATGGCAATGCATAAAAAAATGAAACATCATTTATTAGTGGTTAACTACCACAAATAGTTGTGAAAAATTCTATAATCATTATCACACATTATTTCCATTTTAATCATGAGATTCATCACTTTACCAAATGCATTGGAGAACTGTATAATTCTGAGCGCACTAGTCACATCACAACTTTCATTTTTACGCAATATAATTCTGGGTGAACCCGTCAAATCATAACATTATCATTATCATGAATGACACACAGAACATATATAAAAAATGAACATAAATAATACATGTAAAGGAATGGGTTTCATTAAATAAGAACACATTCATAAAAATTGTATTCCCAAAAGAAATAGGGAATAACATACATGATACAAGAACCATTAACTTTTAGTGAGAAGTAAAAGGTGTGATTTTGAAATAATAGTTATTTTAGAAAATATTTGTTTGACATGAAATATAGTGAAAAAATGTATATCCCATTAAAGGTAATATTGTGATGAAAAAATTATTTTTAAGGAGTTACCATACCAGAAATCGAGTGAAAGAGGGAGAACCCTAAGAAAGAAAGTTGGGTTCAAGAATTTCCCCTTACCTTGTATCTTAATGATTTTATCACATTAATTTCACGTATAACCACATTAGTTTCATTAATTAATAATTAAATAAACTTTTTTACATGAATATGGTTCATTAGGGTCTCATTAAGTTATTTTATGGTCCTTTAGTTGAGTTATAGAGTTTAAATACATTTTTTGGGAATGTTCGTTTTTATTGTTTTGTTTAGTGGTTCACTTGTATTCATAAATGAAAGTTCGTGTTGAATATGGATAAACATCCAGAACTGATATTACATTTTATTAATGATATTACAGGATTTTAAATGATATTATAATTAATTATGTTATATACCATGTGGATGAATAATTATATAAGAATTTAATGGTGATCGTTTGGGTTAATTCGGGATGTTTTCTTCGACCACAACAAACTTGTTTTTTTAATCATTTAATAATATGTACATAAGTTACTTCCAAAAAATTAAATTGGATATTATAAATATAAAATAATCTGGTTCAACTATAAAAATTATTTCATGAGAAGATCTGAAGGCAGTAAAGGAAAAAAGAAAACATGTCATTCTTGAAGGTGATAAATTAACACCTCACGAACAACATTTTCCATTATAAAATAAATAGAAGAGGAGAAGGGGGTTGGATAATATAATATCCCATTAGTATCGTAAAATTACATTATATTTATGATAATATAGTTACCATACCATTTCGATTAAGATAGGTCGGTAGAGAATAGGAAATAAACTTGAAATTGAAAGGAATTTAAAGGAAACATAGACCGAGAGAAATTACCTCTTGAATCCTCCTCTTGAGATCCTCCTTAAGGAAGCTAGGCTTGGTCTTTTGATGAGAAAAAATTTTTTTGGATGTGGGGAAGGGTCTAGGGAATATTTTTGGACAGATTTTAGACATGTCTTGAAACTTGAGTGGTGTGGTTTGTAAAGGGAAGGGAGAGGGGTTATTTATACATGAGGAGGGGGTGTTTTTATAATAAAATATTAAATAATATAATATATCAAATGTTAAACTTGTAATAGTATATAATTGACATCATAAATCATATATTAATATAATATAATTATTTTTAGACTTTAAATAATCGTTATAATTTGAATTCATTAATTTAGTAAAAGGAAAGTGAAAGAAAGAGAAAAATATACTTTAAAGAATAACCTTTTGACTTTAGGCTTTGGAAAGTTATTTTTAGATTTGGAAATTGATTTTATTGTATTTTAAAAAACAGTTTATGAAATTAAATATATCATGGCCGAATATAAAGTTCATGAATGTTTATTTCATCATTGTATCATTAATGATGCAATTTAAGATACACCAGTTATGTGAAAAACTTTATTTTTACTATTCAACTGAAAATTGAAGTATTTCAGAAAAATCCCAAAAATTATCCCTAACCATTTTTTGATGTTTAGTATCCATAAAATAATTCCATTTTTAAAAAATAATTTTCAAAATATGATTAATTTAATATTTAATTAAAATCATAATTTATTTTAAAAAAATAGTTTTAAAAAATTTATTTACTTATTACCAAACATAGGAACATCATGCTATCAGTTAAATCATGCAAATATACTATCATATGTGAGGTTACTATTCATAAGGGTATAATACTATTCATAACGGTAAAATTACTATTCATAAGGGTATGTTACTATTCTCGAAAAATTAAGTTTGTTTTACTAGACTCCAAACATTTTACTGATCACAACCGTATATGTTAGAATTTTGAATTTCAAAACATAGTAGTGAAAAAATTATGATTAGTGATCACATTGTATTTAGTAACATGAAATTTCATTTTGATTACTAATGTGATTATACAATAAGGCACAATTATAAGAAGGGAATTTCATTGATAAAACTTTGGGTCGTTACATTCTTTCCCCCTTTACAAAATTTTTCCCTTGAAATTTTGCTTTATATAAACAGGTGAGGGTACTTCTCCTTCACCACCTCTTCCAATTCCCAAGTAGCTTCTTCAAACTTATGGTTCCTCCAAAAAACATTTTCAAGGTGGGTTGTCTTTTTGCGTAGAACCTTATCTCTCCGGTCTAGAATCTCTACTAGCTACTCCTCATAGGAGAGATCATCTTCTAGCTATACCACCTCTATGTTTAGTACATGCGAGGGATCTGGTATGTACTTATTTAAAAGTGATACCTGAAACACATCATGAACTTGTGACATATTTGGTAGAAGTTCAAGGTGATAGGCCATGGCTCCTATGTGGTCGAGGATCTCAAAGGGTCTAATGTACCTTGGGATTAGATTCCATTTCCTTCAAAACTGCATGACTCTCTTTCATGGTGATATTCGAAGGAACAATTTATATCCAATGTCAAACTCCAATTCCCTTCGACGGTTGTTATCATAGCTCTTTTTCTGACACTGAGCAACATTGATGTGTTTCTAGATGACTTGAACCTTATCTATCATCTCTTGCACATGATCAGGTCAAAATATCTTTCTTTCTCCAACTTCATCCCAAGAGGTTGGAGTTCTACATCTCTTTCCATAAAAAGATTCATATGTAGCCATATGAATACTCAAGTGGAATATATTGTTTTATGATAAATCAACCAATGGGAGATGTTGATCCAATCCACCTTTGAATTCTAAAGATAAGGCTCTTAGCATGTCTTCAAGCATCTGAATAGGCCTTTCAGACTGGCTATTAGTTTGTGGGTGATATGCCATGTTGAAATTTAATTCAGTTTTCAAAGCATGTTGAAGACTCCTAAAAAATTTAGATGTGAACCTTAGATCATGATCAGAGAAAATTGAGAGTGGAACACCATGCAGTCTGACCACTTTTTTCACATATATCTTTGCAGGTTGTTTAAGTGAGAGATCTTCTCGAATAATGATAAAATGGGAAGTCATGGTGAGTCGGTCAACCAAAACCCATATCTAATTATTTACCTTCGATGTCTTCAGGATACCCATGAAAAAGACCATAGTAACATGATTTCATTTCCACATGAGTATATGCAATAGTTGCATCATCCCTTTGGACTTTTTTCGCTCTACTTTAACTTGATGTTATACTAATCTCCTTGAGATATATTCTGAAATCTATTTCTTCAGGTTATCCCACCAGAAGTATTATTGGTGATCATGATACATCTTGGTACTACCAGTATGGATAGATAATTTTGAGCTATGCACATTGTCCATTAGCTCTTTCTTTATCCCAGGCGATGAAGGAACACAAAGCCACATTCCAAACCAAATCACACCATCATCATCGGTATGAAACTCATGCAGATTCCCTTCCTTTACTGTATTCACCTTCTTTTGTAGCTTCATATCAACCCTTTGTGCTTCCTTAATCTTCTCTTAGATAGATGGTTGTGAAATCATTTGGGAAAGGTAGAATGTATTCTTTACCCTTATGATTTCTAAATCCATCCTTTGAATATCCATGAAGATATGGTCTTTCTCAATCCGCAACATTGATAGAGTAGCCAATTCTTTTCTGCTTAGAGCATTAGATACCTTGTTCGCCTTTCTAAGATTATAGTGGATAGAGAAATCCTAGTTCATGATTAGATGTAACCATATCCATTGACACATGTTGAGAACTTTTTGTGTTTATATATACTTTAGATTCTTATGGTCGGTCTATATGTCACACATATGACCATAAAGGTAGTTCCGCCAGATTTTCAAGGAAAAAAAGCAGGGCTTCCATCTCTAGGTAATGAATCAAGTAGTTCTGCTCATGGATCTTCAACTGCCGTGAGAATTAAGATATCACCTTGTCATTTTTCATGAGTACACAACCCAAGCCTTTATTTGAAAAATCGATGTAAATCACTAAACGTTCTCCACTTTTCAGTAGTGTGAGTACTGGTATAGTGATCAGACTTCTCTTTAGCTCCTTGAAGCATCCCTCATATTCTTCCATCTAGATATACTTTACCCTTTTCCTTTTTAACTTAGTTATCAGGCTTGAAAACTGTGTGAAATTTCTCAAAAAACGTTGTGAGTACCCAACTAATCCAAGAAAACTATGGATTTCTATGACATTAGAGGGCCTGGGCCATTCCTCAATCAAATGTTTTATATAATGGTCTATATAAATTCCTTCAATTGGGATCATATGTCCCATGAATGTGTCTTGATTTATCCAAAAGTCACACTTTCTCAACTTGGTGTACAAATTCTTTTTTCTCAATGTCTCCAACACAAGTCTCATGTGTTCTTAATATTCATCCTTGATCATAGAGTATATGATACTATCATCAATAAGAACTATCACAATTTTTTCAAGGTAATGTATAATGAATCTATTCATAAAATCATTGAATATAGCAGGGGAATTATTAAGTCCAAAGGGAATCACCAGAAACTCATAGTGCCCATTCCTTGTATGGAAGGCAGTATTTGGAATATCTTCTTTCTTCACCTTTAAATGATGATATCCATAATAAATATCCACCTTTGAGAAGTATTTATCTCCTCTTAACTGATTGAAAAAGTCATCAATCCTTGTAAGATGATACTTGTTCTTTATAGTGATCTTTTTGAGTTCTCAATAATCAATAAATAGACGCATTGTTCCATCATTATTCTTCACAAAGAGGACTATTGCACCCCAAGGTGAGGTACAGGGGTGTATAAAACCTTTGTCCAAATGATCTTGAAACTACTTATTTAACTCCTTCAGTTCGATACGATCCATCCTATAGGTACACTTTGAGATATGAGTAGCTTCGGGAATGTGTTCTGTTGGGAAATCTACCTCATGATCCAGGGGATGTCTAGGTAACTATTTTGGAAAAACATCATCATATTCCCTCATGATGGGAATTTCTGCAATCCCGTCACTTTACTTTGACTCAAACATTTGGGTGAGGTATTCATCTTCATAGAGAATTAACACCCACATAGTTTAAGGACTTTTCAAAGGAGAATCATGATCTTCCTTGCATTTTTAAAGGATCATGGGATGTTTTGGAATATGGAAAGTTATTTCCTTTTCCCGAATGTTGATATGTACTCTATATAATGAGAGTTTATCCATTCCCATTATAGTGTCAAATTCCACCAAGGGAAGTATTACGATATTCGTTGGAAAAATATTCCCACATATGCCAATAGGAAAAGATTAAAAAATTTGGGTTGTAATGATTGAACCACTTAGTGTTTTTATCAATACCTCTACTTCAAGGTTTTGGGGTTTCAATTCTATAGTTCTAGAAAACATGAAAGATATAAAGGAATTCATAGAACTAGAATAAAAAGTCTTTTTCCATTCTTGAGTGAATATGAATTTTACCTTGTATAAATTTGTTATCTCGCTCCACTTCCATAGTATATATGGCATAAGCCTTACCTTGTTCCTATTTCTTTGGTGGTTTCTGACACTGATTACCCTCGATGACTCGCAGTTTAGTACACTGGCTTTTATAGTGACTTTACTACCTGCAGTTGTAGCATTGAACCATGGGTGGTTCTCTCCTTTATTCCACTAAATTTTCATTCCTTTTCATGTCTTTTCAAAACTCTTGAGCACGGTGCCATTATTTCCTACACATGAAGCACTTTCCTATCCCTTTGAGGCTGTTCCCATGATGCAACTTCTCACATTTTTGGCATGCGAGTCATTGATTTTCCTTCCCACCTTTTATCATTATATCCTCCAGATTGAAACTACATCTTTTGTTTCTTATCACCATAGCCATGAGACCATTATGTAAACTCCATATCCACTTTGAGATCACATTGAACAAATTCTTAATAACTTCCAGTGTCTTGAATTGCAAGATCCTTTTGAAGGTGTGGTTTTAATCCACTAAAGAATCTTTCAATTTTATTATGATTGTTGATAAAAAAACCTGAAGCGTACCTAGAAAGACTTGTGAAATTTTATTCATAGGTTTTGACATATTTTTCTTCTTTTTTCTTGAGCTCTATGAATTCTATCTCCATATTTGTACAAAGAGTTCATGGGAAATACTTATTAAGAAACATGATCTTAAAGTCTTCCCCTTTAATATCTTTAATTTATTACCTTAGATTGGTGTTATTAATCCAAGCCCACCAATGACCGGCCTCTCCATCTAGACGATAAATGGCTAGATTCACCTTCTCTATCCCAGAAAAGATATTATCTATGGAGTTGACCCACTGTTCCAAAATTCATGGATCAGAAGATCCACTAAACGTTGATGGTCATTGATGCATAAAACACTCGATATCCAGCTACTCCCTCTTTTGTGAAGGAGGATGTTCTCCATTATTCTGGTTATTATTCATAACCTAATATATTTGGGTAATAATATCCATGAAGTTTTTAACTCCACCTCACAAATAATTGGGGTTGTCATTTAGGGAATTTTTGTATTGGCCATCACACGATTTGTTGGCCTTATTTCACATGGTTCCCATCATTTTATAAAATAGAAAAGGTTAAAACAAAACATAAGTCAACAAGTCATGAATAAAATATTTATTTTTACAATTTACACTAAAAAAATAACTTTTGGTATCCCTATTTAAAGCTTCTTGTGTTCATATTTGTACTTAGTTAGATACTAGAGGTCTTTTCTAGGGTTCACTAATCCTAAATCCCAAATAAATTAAACCTTACCTTTAATACCAATAATACTGAACCAACCTTTTCTTACATTACTATTACATAATTATAAAGATAAATAACATAATATAATTACACCATAAGGATCTAGAGGTTTAGTGTATTGGGGATACTAGGACCAATAATAATGTTTACAACATCAAGCATGACATTTATTTAATTCTTTTTTCTCTAGCTTATCATTGACACTTGGCCTATCCTTAGTAAATGTATTCACCTGAGGATATAAATACAAAAAGTTGCGAGATAACAGTCGATAAAGATTATAGATATGAAAAAAATAACAATGGGTGATAATAATCATAACATAGTCAAAGGATCATGAGCATGAGAGGAAACATCAATAAAATACATGAAATGTAGAAATGCATATAAAAAATAAAAGATCATGTATTAGTGGTTAACTACCACACATACTTGTGATAAATGCTAGAATCAAGGCAACACATCATTTCCATTTTTTATCTTGAGTTTCATCACTTTATCCAATGCATTTAAGATCATATTATTCCAGGTGCACTCGTCACATCATAACATTCATTTTATGCTATATAATTCTGGGCACACCTGTCACATCATAACATTCCCATTATCATGGATTATAGATAGAACATATATAAAAAATGAACATAAATAACCCATGGAAAGTAATGGGTTTCATTACATAATAACACATTCATAAAATTTGGATTCCCAAAATAATTAGGGAATAACATACTTGATACAAGAACTGTCAACCTTGAGTGAGAAGTAAAAGGAATTATTTTGAAAGAAGAGTTATTTTAGAAAACATTTGTTTGACATAAAATCTAGTGGAAAACATGTATATCATAGAAAAGGTAATATAGTGATTAAAAAATTATTTTTAAGGAGTGATCATACCTAAAATGGAGTGAAAGAGGGAGTAATCGAAGAATGAATGTTGGGTTAGAGAATTTCTCCTTACCTTTTATCCAAATGCTTTCTTCATTTTAATGCCCTGTATAACCAAATTATATTAATTAATTTACAATTAAAAAACCTTGTGTACATGAATATGGTTCATTATGGTCTCATTATGTTATTTTATGGTCCTTTTCATGAGTTATGGAGTATAAATACATTGTTTGTGAATGTTTGTTTTTATGGTTTTGTTGAGAGGTTCAATTGTATTCAAAAATAGAAGTTTTTGTAGAACATGGATAAACATAAAAAACCGATATTAAATTTTATTAATGATATTATAGTAGTTTAAATGATCTTATAATGAATTATGTTATATACCTTGTGGATGAATCATGATATAAGAATTTAATGATGATCATTTGGGTAAATTCAGGCGGTTTTTTTCGACAACAACAAAATTATTTTGATTAATCATTTAGTACTATATACATAATTTAGTTATAGAACATTAAAAAGGATATAATAAATATAAAATAATCTGGTTCAACCATAAAAAAGGTTTCATTACCTGATCTGAAGGTGGTAATGGAAAAAAATATGTCGTTCTTGAAGGTGATAAATTAACACCTCACGAACAATGTTTTCCTTTCTAAAATAAAAAGAAGAGGAGAAGGGGGTTGGATGATATAATTTCCCATTATTATCATACAATTCTAGTATACATATAATACTATAGTTAACATACCATTTTGAATAAGATAGGTGGGTAGATAATAAGAAATGAACTTGAAATTGAAATTAATTTAAAGGGAAAAGAGAGAGAGGAATTACCTCTTAAATCCTCTTCTTGAGAGCCTCCTTAAGGAAGCTAGGATTGGTCTTTTGATGAGGCCAAAAGCTATTGGAATTGGGGAAGGGTCTAGGTAAGATTATTGGATAGATTTTAGAAAATTAATGAATCTTGAAGGTGTGGTTGGGAATGGGAAGGGAGAAAGTTTATTTATACACAAGGTAGGGGTGTTTTTAGAATAAAATATTAAGTAAAATAATATATCAAATGTTAGACTTGTAATAGTATATTTTTGACATAATAAATCATATATTAATATAATATAATTCATTTTATACTTGAAATAATCTTTATAATTTCAATTCATTAATTTATTAAAAGAAAAGTGAATGAATGAGAAAAAGATACATTATAGAATAACCTTTTGAATTTAGGATTTGGAAAGTTCTTTTTAGGTTTGGAAATTAAGTTTATTGTATTTTAAAGAACTATTAGTAGAAATTAAATATTATAAGGCCAAATATATAGTTCTATAATTTTTATGGCATCATTACATCATGAATGATGCAATTTAAGATACACCGGTTATGAGAAAAACTGTATTTTTACTATTCACCTGAAAATTGAAGTATTTCAGAAAAATACCAAAAATAAATTCACCCTAACCATTTTTCAACGTGTAAAATAAAAAAATGGAGTCCATTTTTGAAAAATAATTTTTTAAATATGATTAATTTTATATTTAATTAAAATTATAATTTATTCTAAAAAAACGTTTTAAAACATTTATTTACTTATTCTAAAATATAGTTACATATTTCTTTCAATTAAATCCCACATATATACTATAATAGGTGAGTTTACTATTCATAAAGGTATATTACTATTCATAAGGGTAAAATTACTATTCACAAGGGTATGTTACTATTTATAAAAAATTAATTTTGTTCTGTTAGACTCCAAACATCTTACTAAACCAAACTGTATATGTTAGATTTTCAAAATTAAAAACATAGTAGTGGAAAAATTATGTTTAGTGATGAAATTTTATTTGGTATCATAAAATGTAATTTTGTTTCCTAATTTGGTTATACTATAAGGCATAATTATAAAAAGGTAATTTCATTGATAAAACATTGGGTTGTTACAACAGCTAGTTCCAGTTCGTGTGTGGGATAATTATGATCTGGAGGATTCAACTATAGAGATACATATAAAATCATGTTGTAACTTTTCATGAACACACACCAAATGCCATTAAGAGATGAATCACTATAAATAATGAATCCTCTCCAAGAGAGGGTATATTTTACATAGGTGAAGTAACAAATCTCTTCTTTAGTTATTGGAAAAATTCTTCACGCTGTTTTTTCAAGATGAAATTATCCCCTTTTTGACTAAATTTGGGCAGTGGATTAGAAAATCATGAAAATACATTCTCAATATTACTATAATATCATTATAAAACAAATATACCTATAATTTCAGTTACTATTGTAGGATGAGGCTACTCCTCTACTGCCTTTTTCTTCACAAGTTTGATTGAGATTCCATCATTAGTAAAAGTTTTCCCCATGAATGAAACTTATTTAAAACAGAATTCACATACTCTTAATTTTACAAATATCCTCACATTCCTCAGAGTTCCCAGGATAACCCTTATATGATCCTCAATCTCCTCACTAAATTTTTAGTATATTGAAATTTTATTAATAAAAACTACCAAAAAATTGTCAATGTATTCCATAAAAACTCTATTAATCAAATCCATAAATATAGTAGGGTAAATTTTCAAGACGATGATCATGAAAACAAACACATAATTCCCATAACTTCTTCTGATGTTAGTATTTGGAATAACTTCTTTTTTCACTCATAATTGATGATACCTAGATCTGAGGTATGTCTTGGACAAGAATTGTGCCCCATTAATTTGATCAAATAAATCATCAATCCATGGGATATGGTACTTATTCTTTACTATGGTCATGTTATTTTCTCTATAATCAATACATAGCCACATTTATCCATACCTCCTCTTCATAAAGAGAATAGGATCTCCCCAAGGATACATACTTTTTCGTATAAATAACTTCCCTAGAAGTTTTTTAGGTGTTTATTTAATTCATTTAACTCCATATTATCTATTATATAAGGGTTATTTGATATCATATTTGATCAAGGTTAGATTTTAATGGATAAATCTCCCTCTATTTCTAGGGGGTCCAAGTAAATATTCATTAAATATTTCATTGTATTTCTGAATGATGAGAACTTTCAATATCTTTATACTTTTATTCCTTTTCCCACTTTACTGATCATCTTTTTAATGAAGGATATGGGAGGTCCTTAAATGTAAATCTTAGGCCGAAAGAAATCCCCATTGAAAATTATTATAGTTTTTCCCTTCAAGAATACTAAAATTTTGGTGCCACTATAACTAATCTAATAATTATTCTTTTAGATCCAGTCCATCTCTATAATAGTTTCAAATTACAATGGGATTGACTATTATATTTGTGAAAATATTTTACTCTCAAATTTAATATTTTAGTTCTTATACACTATTTATGCTAGGACAATTTTTTATATGTATTGATTAATAACAAAATTTCTAGAATTTTGGGGATTGATTCTATATTTTTTTACAAAAATGGATTACATAAAGTAATGTGTAGAACTTGAATCAAACAATTTAATTTCACGATTTGAGAGAACAAAGAGTATACTAGCAACCACATCATTGGGACCTCATCTTCATCCATCGTGATAACGAATTCCTGGCCATGATCATTTGACCTATATTCAATTTGATGGCAGTTCCACTTCATTATCTACTAATTAGTACATTTATTAGAAAAGTTCCCAAGAATTCCCACAAGAATCATTGAACTTATGTCTTCTCCTACACCATCTTCCCTTTTTCATTCGTGTTTATAATTTAAGGCATCACCTCAACATTATAGTTTCAAGATATATAAAAATCTTCCGAAATAATATCACCTTCCACTCCTAAGTAAGAAGTTTCCCAAATTAATCTTCTCATATTTTTTCATGTAGGAAATTTAACTTTACTTCCACAAATTCTATTATAAAAGTTACTACCATATTTGAGATCCACACATATTTGTTTTATTCAAGTATTGTGGCCAATTCATTTATCCAAACTCCTATTAAACATTGAGTGAACTTTTCACTAACTCCCTATATCACTCATAGTCATGATTTTATAGATTCCTCTAAATATGGTGTCTCAGTCCATCGAATAATCTATCAATAGTTCCCTTAGGATCTATAGAAATACTGAACCTATATCAAGAAATTCTTGTAAAGTTCATTTCATAGATTCTAAACAATTAATTTTCCATTTTATTTAGTTCAAGAAATTACTTATCCATTTTCAATCGCATATAATGGGGGAATTATTCATTAAAAAACATTCCCCTGAACCCTTACCACTCAATAGCATCAATATTAATTATTGGATTCATGTTTTTAATTGGTTTCCGCCATTAATCAGTATCTCCTTCTAAGAGATACATAGCTAGGTGACTTTATCTTATTTTAAACAATAGAGTATAGAAAATATATTTTCCATAGAGCATATCTACTATTCAGTAATCAATGGATCTATAGATCCATTGAAATAAGAAGGCCATCTAAGTATAAAGGACTCAATGGAATGTTTTAACTTCGAGTTGAATCTTTTCTCTCAACATGATTCAATTTATTGTTCATAACTCAAGTTAATTTATTCTCCATCCTCATGATGTTTTCCACTCAAGATTCCACCAGAAATCTGCTAGTTGATCATATGTTGCAAGCATCATTTAGGTGGTTCGTCCTATTTCCTTCCACTTTTCTAAAATAAGAAAAACATAGTGAGAAATGTGTTACTTTTATAAATAATTTAATTATAAAAGGATTTTGTTTCTTAAAACTTCATGATTAAGTATATTGTTTATTTATTCTAATAAAAATTAAATTCTTACATAAAACCATCATAATCATTCAAAAATATTTGGTGATTAACTAGAAATATCCACTATGAGAGAATCAAGGATATTTATCATATACTAGTTCCTATTCAATTTTAGCTCAAATTGATGTTTTTGGGTGTTACCCCTTGATACATCTATAATGGAGCCACATACCTTTTTCCATATTTAGACAAGTATTTCATTGGTCAAAATCCACATACTTAATATGTCACCAAAATAGAAAGTTTTTTTTTCTATATTTAGACTTGTCCCTAGGGTTATTCGTAATTATTTCAAATCATAATTCCCAAAAATAACTGAATCTTCCTTTAATACCAACTATGGCATCTTCAATTTTTATTATATAACTTTTCATTATACGGTACAAAATAGTTGATCTTTTCAAGTTTAAATTCATAGAAATAAGTTATATAATACAGGTAATAATATATAAATTATTCTATGTCCACCTGAATACACATTCTTAGGTTCACCCTAAGTCACTTTTATTTCATCTCATATCCCGGGGACATACATTAAATGAACATGTTTTTCAAGAGATCCAGTAAGGAGGAAAAAAGAGAAAAATATAACATGTGTTTTTGAGACATATCAATAAAAACACAAGGAATAAAAATAATAAATGAGAAATAAGAATATCATAAGAACAATTACATGAATAATAACATGGAAATGTGGATAAATCATTGAAATGAGACATTCATAAGGATATCAATGAGGTCAACACCATGATGACATAAATAAAAATTAACATGGTTATTCACAAAGGTATCATAAATCATTTCAACTCTAGAGATTAAATTCTTTTACCAATGCATTAATGCACTATTAGGGTTAACCCTTTATATTTAGTAATTTCATTTAATAAAAATTGATAATAATAAATCCATTCAATACTAACACATAGAGAATAAATAATAGGGTTTTTGTCAAAAATCGTGATATACAATATAGCTTTAAAGACATTACCATTACATCATATTTATCACATGAAATAAAATGTGAGATTAATATATTTAAATACAAAAATGTAAATCCTTTTTATGTCAATTTTAATTCCCTTATAAAATTAAACAAGTTATTGTATTCAGATAAAAAGTAAAATAGAATTTTTCATGTAAAAGAAAACTATTTGAGAGGAAAATTCGGCAACATGACAGTTATAAAACATGGTTTTAGAGAAGGAAAAAATGGGAGTGTGCAATGGTATCACATTAATAGAAGTATATTATTAATTTAATGAGATAATGTAAAGTGAAAATAATAAATTTGTTTTGAAATGGGATTACATAAAATAGAAAAACAAAACATGAATGGAAAAGAGAAGTAGAGATTTACCTTACATTGAACTGGTGCTCCTAAAACATGAGGATGGAACCATGTGGGATTCAAAACTCTTTGGGGGACTCCATGAGAGGAAAAATAACGGAAAAATCGTGGATGATTGATTTTTAGTGAATGGAAATGTGAAAGTGGGTGGTTATTTATTGGAGAAGTGGATGATTTGTTTAACATTATCCAAATATTGGCCTCATAAAACTATGTTGTGGAAAATGAAAACCATTAGCGTACCAATGGTTTTTCTCTTGGATTTAGACACTTGGGTCTCATTTTACATTATATTAGTCCATTATAACTGAAATTCATTTTAGGATACTTATTTTGTCATGGAAAGGTAAGATTTTAAAAATGTAATGTTTTTAAAAAATAATTTTTTAGACATTTGAAAGTAACTTATAGTTTTAAAAAATTAATAAATTCAATTTATATATTTAATATTAATAAAATAAAAAATTTATCACTTTTATTATCTTTAATATAATATTACACCATTATGACATAAATATGATGTCATAAAATATATTGAAACCCAAAAACTGTATTTTTTACAATTCAGAAAAATAAAGTATTTTTGAAAATTCATATTAATTTATCCTATCCCAATTTCAATGTTTTGGTTTAAAAAATAATGTATATTTTATTGGAAAATTTATCTAAATATGAGAATTTTATATTTTAAATATAAAAATCCTTATTTTTTTAAAAATAGTAGCATTTAAGGAACAATCAGTTTTCTGACACATAAAAAATTTCTTAGGATATTACAGAATTATTTTATCATTTATTTTTTTTGTAAAAATGTTTTGAAATCTATTTAATTACTACAACTAGAATACATATTAACTTGGTGTATTTTAAAAAATGCATTTATTTTCAAAAAATACAATTATGTTTTATTTATGTCCAAAAAATATTTATTCAAATTCATTTCAATTAAACATGTATTTTATTAAGGAAAATTATCCTAAAAAGGAATTTACTGAAAAATAATTTTATTTATACATAGGAAATTACACTTTATGTAACTAAGGTCGAGACACGTAACCCCTAATTACACCCTCATACAGCCAGGGAGTATGGTGTGTGACTATTGTAGTTCCATGGGGTGCCTTGGCTAAAATCGACTGAGTGTTAATACCCACTAACTTTAACTTTTCACATATGTGATTTCATTCATGATTCAATTATTGATTCACAGGTTGGGGTTGGTTATGGTCAAATCCCATTGATGATACCTCCTTCCCAATTTATGAAAAATTGGCTTCTAACGGCATGACTATACTAGTTGAGGCAGTAAATTTTCTTTTTATATCAATTATTCTATGTTAATAATTCATATAAAAACTATTTATAATTGTAAAATTATCAACCAATAATATATTTTATGGTGGTCATATTGACCAATGGTAATATTAACCAGTGCTCATATTGACCAATGATCATATTGACCAATGGTCATGTTAACCAACAGTCATATAATAGTCGAATCACAATAGTCACATTTCCCTTTATACCATACAAGTAATACTTATTTATTACTCAAAAAATTCTCTAGAATTTATCTTAAGGTTATATTTTCATTTCAAAATAGGTATTTTGGTTTACTAATATACTATTTTATTTCTATAGAATTTTAGTGGCGGTGATTCAAGAAGATTTGGGTGATCATTACATTCTCATTTTAGCTTCACTTTTTAATATTCCTTTTCAAGTTATAATGTCTAAAATTTTAACTAGCTTTATAGTGGACTAATGTAATGATCATTATTAATGAGATAAAATGTTGTTTATTTCTATTTTTTTGTATGTTTATAATATTATAAGTAAAAATGATTTATTCAGGAAGAAAATATCATATATAAATATGGTTTGTTACATAACCTAATTCAGATTGAATTGAGATTTGAATTTTATTTTTTCATGATATTTGGGGAAAGGAAAAAATTACAATGAATTGGGTAGTGATTTTATAATTTTAAGGAAATTGTGAAATTAAATTGTGAAATTAAATTTCAAAATTTATTTTAGTAATTGATTTCTAATTTTTATTTGTGATAAATAGATTAAATTTCTTTATTAATAACCTGTTGGTTTTATTTTATTAAAGGAATGAATTGATTAAAACAACGTTTTGGTTTTAAAAAGGAAATTGAAATATTGAAATGGAGATGGGTTAAATTTTTTTTCAAATAGTTTTGAAATAAACTCCATTTACTTGTTGTTGTTTGAGCACATGTAATCTGAGGTAGTTAGGGAGTTATGAAGGATTGACACACTAATATGGGAATTCCCTAGAAACAAATTTATGATTTCAATCTATGAAATAATATTACTTCTAGATAACATAACCAATGTGATGTTGGTTAGTCTACTTTCTCTAGTTCCATAGAGAAGAGTGTGTAAATTTTATTTATCATCATATGAGTATGGTGGGATTGAATATCTTGGAACTATTGTACCACTTTTTGGATGACCATTTTGCTCTTTTTTATTATTTTTTACATCTATCTATTTTTTCTAAAAAGATTTAGACATGCCTTGTGAATTTATACAAACCATTTTATATAAAACAATTATTAATCCATTTTTTAGAAATAATTTCCATCAATTGAAATATAAATCATAGTTTGTTTTAAATCATTTTTTTTAAATCCATTCCTATGTATGTAAAATCGGGGCCTTTATTTCATTAATTAATTGTGGAATATTCCTATGGAATCCTTTTTGTTACCCTATAGGTATTTTTGATCACACTCTATATCTGACTTTAGGCATTTGTATATTTATTTCAACCTGGATAGAGGGAATGGAAAACACCATTTAAATGTGGTAGATGTCATTGACTCATTTGAGCTGTGATTTCTATGTCAATTGGGACATTGGATAATTTATTTTCATGTTATATGGAACTTTTATAATATTCTTTGGTTTGTTTATAACTGTTTGACTTCTAGAATGTTTCTCACTATGGATTTTTATTTTTATCATACTAACTTATTTTTGCTCTTTCACTTTTTATGTGGAAAAAACATTCCCACATCATCTTATATGGTTCTAGGTGCTTGTCGCTAACCCATGGGGGTCCGTAATGCCATATGGGCCTTGTTAGTGTTGGCCTAGTTATTAGGGTACTAGGGTATCTAGGATGAATTCTGATAGAGTGGTGTCAAAGTTGAAGGTTAAGAACCATTCCTTGATGTTAGTGTTCATTTTTTTTCTTGTAGGGATTTAATAGGCATCTACGACTGAGTTCCAAGACATATCTAACCATAATGAGCCTTGAATCACCATGGGTAGTTTTTTATAGACCTCATGATGACTAGTTATAATATTTTACCTACTTTTTATATGGATATATTAAAATATACTTATTTTTTATATATATATGACGAATTAATTTATTTGTTGACCATGTTTAAGAATTGATATGAGTATCCTTTATGATGTATTCAAGGAAGTATAGTATTGTTTTTTAGTTCTATGCCTCTGTGAATACATGAAAATAGGATATAGGAGGAATATTCTGATGAAAAGAAATGATCAAATTCTCTTATGGACCACAACCTGGTTGAGGTTAAAATGTGTTCTATTTAAAATATGCGATAGACACCTACTCTTGTTTCTGTTTAGGCTCAAAATGTGGAACCTAAAAGCGATTATTTACGTATTTTTTCTCATGAGTTTCTTCATAAAAATATAATATCATTCCAAGTCTCTAATTTTGCTCAACTATCTAAGTATGGGTTGATAAATATCGACCTTCAGATTGGGTTCATAGAGTTTCGGGAAGAAATCAATGTAAAATATTCCACCTTCAAGCTATAGGGACCTCGAAAGAGATGGCTTGACCTGAAGGTGAAAGAGAAAATGTATGAGGTACTATATTGGAAGGGTATTAAATATCTATTCACCAACTAATTCTATTTATAGTTGATTGTGTTGTGCAAGGCTATAGAGTTTTTCATACTAAAGCAGGATAACAGGACTAAGACTGAATATGAAAATCAATTCATTGCAATTGTGTAGTTTTCACCTGTGATTGTATCGAATTACAATATAAAAAATAAATCTTTTTATGTGGTACTATATTATGATTTTCATTATTAGATTTTCTTTTTGAAGAGGCATTCAAATGATTTTGTGTTGGATAGAGCATTTATGGTTGAGAGGGACCTAACTGATAAGTTTGGGTTGACTAGAGTTCCTTTTTCTTCCATTAGATGTTCTGTGAGTTCCCATAAAGGAAAGATGATGAATGAAGATTCTCATGGTTGTTATTTATATAAAGGATTATATAGAACTCATAAATTATATAGAATATGTCCCTTGATTAGTTATTACTGTAAAAATACCGATCACCTGAAATGGGTTTGAACTGAGGTACCCAAAATACATGTTTCCTACAGAAGCCTGGGTCACTTATAGAAGTTCATTGATGTCTAATCTACTCCATGTAGTAGAAATGGATCACTAGATCTTAATAATTATTTTGTGAAGTTAGATTATTCATGAAAAAAGGGCTCCATCCATAGGATTATAGAATAAAGTTTCTTCAAAAATTGTATGTCTCTAGAGGTAGCAGATACAAGTCCAATGGCTATAAGAGGTATATTCACAATTACATTATCTTTAGTGATATCATTGTTTGTCTCTATTTTATATCATTCATTCATTTCAACTTGTATTTTTTTCTTTTACGTAATCTATCAATTGAGATTTTAAATTTTTCGATTAATATCACTACACCCCTCGGAATGAAGAGAGGGCATAGTCTCTATTTTCCTTTTGATTTATCGTTGTCAAATATAGATATTTCATGGGATTTAATATTTATCAACATGAAATATCATAATTTCATATTCTATATGGATTGGATCATTGTTAAAAAATCATGTATTGATTGTTATCCTCAATGGATATCCTTTAATACACCCGATGGGGTGTGCCATATCATTCAAGGAGAATGAGACTGGAGGTTGATTAGAGATGGAATTTTTTATCCAATGTTGGGGAAAGTAATTTAATTTTTTTTCTTTTGATATGGTGAAGTAGTCCTTGAGTTGTGATTACCCTATACTTTTCATCAACTTTCGTAATGTTTTTCATTATGAAATCTCTATTTTTTTGCTGACAATGGAGAGAGAGTTTTCAATCAACTTAGTTCTTAGAATACAACCATCAAATATTCCCTCTTACTGTCTAGAACCATTTGAAATTAAATAGTTTAAGTCTCAGTTATATAATCATTTAGAGAATGGATTTATAAAGTCATATGTGTCACATTGGGCGGATCTTTCCCTATTTTTTATGAAGGATGAATTTTCACTTCCCCTTTATATTGATTACCAAAAACTCAATCGATTTGGGGTAGAGAAATAATATCTATTACCATAGATTGATGATCTATTTGACTGGTTGAAGGGGGATAATTGGTTTTTGTGGATTTATCTTCAATATGGTTATCATCAATTTAAAACAAAATAGTATAACATTCAGAAAGCCTCTTTTAAAATAAATTATCTCCATTATGAGTATGTTGTCATTCCATTTGGTCTAATCATTTCTCTTATAGTCTTTATGGATTTAATGAAAAGGATTTTCCACAAGTTTCTTGATACCTAAATGGTAGTATTTATGGATGAATTTAGTATTTACTCTATGTCCAATTAGGACCATATTCATCATTTGAGATAAGTTCTAGAATTGTTGAGAAATCACCCACTTTATTCCTTGAAATAAAAATGTAATTTATGGACTCATGAAGTAAATTTATTCAGACACATGGTTTCAGAAAATAGAATGTAATTTGATCCAAAAAACGATGAATGCTATTTTGAAATGGAAACAACCATGAACTATTTTTGATATTCATAGATTCTTGGGTTTACCTGGATATTATCACCACCTTATAATGGAATTCTGAAAGATGGATTCTCTGATGACTGCTCTAACTTGGAAGGGAGTAATGTTTTCATGGGGAAAAAAATGTCATAGTTATTTTGTTGAGGTATATCAACTTTTTACTATTGAACCAGTATTGAAACCTTCAAATTATAGGTAGGTCTATGAGGTTATATGTGATTCATCAAGTTCTGGTTTGGGTTTCATTCTTATACAGTGAGATCATGTCATTATTTATGTCCCTCAGCTACTTAGGCCACATGATAATAATTACCTGACCTAATACCATGAACATATAACTATAATGAATGAGATTAATAGATGGAAACATTAAATATTTATAGAATGGTTTACATAGTATTCTAACCATAAGATCTATAGTTAAATATTCTCTGAAATATATTTGAATCTCCAATAGAGGAAATTTACCTTAGAAAGTGTTCAGTTGGAATCCTCTCTTCCCAATATGATTCTCCAGAAAAAAAAAAAGTCATGATGAATTCCATATAATTAGAGAGTCTCTTTATGGTGGAGAGACTTCTAATGATTGTTCATTCTCCCCATAAGGCATTCTATGTTTTTTGAAATATTATTTTATTCCTTTTTATATGAGAAAAGCTGTTATGGTGGATTTCCATAACTCCCAATGGGTAGTGCACACAAGAACAAAAAAATGTTCTATGATATGCAATGATGATTCTAGTGGCCAGGTACAAGATAAGGAATTGATTAGTTTTTCTCTCATTTTTATACTTGATAACAGGTCAAGGATGAGCATTATATACCTTCATTTTTTTCTTTATCCACTTCTACTGCAAACTAGAAAGTGGTATTTGGTATTAATGGACATTTTTATTGGGTTGTCACATACCCAGAGAATGAATAATATGATATGTGTATTGATAGGTAGTCAGAGAAAATCATATCACTTTATACCAATTATTGATACAATAAAATTTAAAGAGTTAGGAATTATCTATGTGAAGAAAATTGATCATTTTAATGGAGTTCCATATTTTATAGTCTCTAATAGTTATTCCTGGATTAATTCTATTTTGTGAAGAGGAATTTAAGATGAATTGGTATCTCATGTTTTTTTTGAGAATAGAATAGAATCCACAGTCATATTTCTATATAGAAATATCTATAGATATTCTGAAGGATGTGATATATGAATTTGTTCTTGACTTTGTAGGGGCATAGGATGATCATTGATGAATGGTTGAGTTTGATTATAACAATATTTACTATTCCATGGTCTAGATAAAACCTTTTTATGCCTTGTATTTCTGGCCCTGTAAATCTCTATTTTGTTGGATGACTATCTATTAAAGATCCATGGTTAGACTGATCATGGCTCAAGTGACAACAAAAACTATTTAGTTCATTCATCAGAGGTTTTTTATGGAATAGAGCTATTAAAGGTCTTATACTAATCATTACCATAAATCATAGTAATTTTTAGTTGGTGATAAGGAGTTTTTTAATTTTTCACCTCGGTTGGGTTATTGACATATTCAGAGTGAAGGGAAGATTTCTCCTTTTTTGAGGGACATTTTGAGGGTTTTTAGGCTGGTGGAAATGTGGCTTAACATTTTTCAATTCCTCCATATGTGACATCAATACATAACATGATCTATGTATATCATATATTAATGTATATTTCTAAACCTTCTTATGTTATTAGATAGAGTAATATTGATATCAAGTTGAATTTATCTGTGGTTGAGAATCCAGTCAAGATAGTTGATTCTAAAATCAATTTAATTCACGGGAAGGTGATACCTTTGGTTTTAGTGATATGGAATCAATTTCTAACACTAATGATAGGTGGTAGTGGGAGGCACTAATGAGAGAGAAATGGCCTCATCATTTTGAAAAAGAAGATTCATGAGAGGTCCAATGGGGACATAAAGTTACTACGGTGGGGAGTTTGTGACACCCTATTAATGTTTTCATGTACTCCTCAACCCCTATTGTGGTAATTCTTGGGTTTCATCTCATTTAGGGATAGTTCAATTTATTTTTTGAAAATTTTGGATGGTACTTGGGTTTTACACTGCTCGCACACAATTTTCCCAAAACATGATACCTTTTTATCAAACCTTTTAAACCTAGACCATGAGGGTTCGCAAGCTTGGGAAACTGTTTGACAAATAATTCTCCCAATTAGTAGAAACTATACGACCCCATCCATAAAATATATGTGTTGTGTTTATTATTATGAAAATTAACTGCAGAATTCTTAAACTCCAATTTCCCCCTATTGGCCTAAAATTGGGATTTGACATCCTGTAATGCCATTGAATCACTCAAGGAACCATTTGGGATCCTCCAAACCACTTAAAATGTGAATCAAAGATTATAAAATGACATTTTATCTCTACTTGATACAATTACATCCCCCATTCTCAATCTTCTAATCTCTTCCTCTCTTCTACACAGGGGTTTATAGATCTATGTGTTGATTGAGGATCTAATCTTCATTATTTTAGATCATCAATCTATTTTTGATTCTAATATCTTTTTTTAGACATAATTTGATTTATTTTCTATTTAAAAAGTGTTATTATCTGATCCCTCGATCTACGATAGGTGGTTTTGTTTTAGTTTTTCAAATTGATTTAACCCTTGGACACTTGATTTAAATTAAACTGCATTAAATTAGATTATCAAAAACCCAATTTTCATCGAATTGGAATCTGAATTTTATTTGGCATTAAATTTTGGGGAAATACATCATTCCAATGAATCATGGTGTGATTTTGGAATGTGATGGAAACTGTGGAATCAAATTGTGAAATTAGATTTTGGAATTTATTTCTAAAATTGGTTTCAAATTTTTATTTTAGAAAAATTGATAATTTTTTTTCATATAAACCCATTGGTTTTAACATAGAAATAATCATGAATTTATTAAAACACCATTTTGGGTTTTTAATGGAAATTGGTATATTAAAATAGGAAATGGTTAAAATTGTATATAAAACAATTTTGAAATAAATTTCATAATATTTATTCTTGTTTGATTACACGAATGCTTAGGTTGTTAGTGGGTTATTTGGGAAAACATGCTATGATTAGAATTCTCTAGAAAACGATTTACTCTTTTATAATAATAACAGAAAATTATTAGAAGATCTTTTCCGGATATGAATATTTGACAGTCTTCATTGGCCAGTTTTTGAGAGATGTGCATGAATGTTGTTGTTTTCATCCAATGAGTGTGTTCTTATACCATATCCTGGAAGTATTTCACCTCTTAGAAGATGTCCATGTTAATCCTTTGTGATTATTTTTAAATATATTACATTGTTGGTAAATTATTTTTCACATTCCTTATGAATTTATATAAATTTTTTCTGTAAAAAGATTATTAATAATTTGTTTTATATATGTTTTCCATCAATTGAATTGTAGGGATTGATTTTTTTAAATATTTTTTTACACCCATGTCAGTTTATTTAATATTGGTTGGTTTATTTTTATAATTAATTGTGATATCTTGATATAGAATATTTAATGAGGTCCTATATGGATTTTAGCTCACACCCTTCTTATACCTTTGGGTGTTTGTATATTTTCTTCTACTAGGTCAGATAAAGGGTAAAGTGCCACTTGGTGGTGGTTGTTGTTGTTCACTCCTTTTATCCTAGAGTGTTGTGTCTACTGGGACATTACTTCATTTATATTACTATTTTATAGTATTTTTATGTTTTTTGATTTGGTTATTTATACTTTTTTGACTTCTAGTACTGTTTTTCATAAGGTATTTTTATTAAATAGAACTTGCTTATTTCTATTCTTCCTCTCTGTATGTGGAAAACACATTGCCACTTTATCTTGTATGGTTCTTAGTTCTGTTTGTCAACCCATAAGGGTCATGGGTGGCCTTTTGGCCAATTTAGTGATGAACTGATTATCAGTGCACCCATGTATCTGGGACAATTCAAGAAATATATTATGGAAAATGTTGATTAATGTATTGAGATATGTAACATTCTCAACATAGTAAGATATTATTGTCGCATTATTCATGAATTTAAACTTCTTATATCGATAATTAATAATTGTATGAGGAATGGTATTACATTCTAATGTAGTTATGAGGGTCCTAAATACTTCTAAGTTTGTAAGCCCAAACTATCTTCAATATTTATCATTACCTTTCCAAAATAATGAAATGGCTATGTAGTATTTTGTGTTATATCAGGATTCATCTTGGGTTATGTTCATATGTAAGGGTATCATATTTTATTTTATTTATCACAAATTTTACACATGCATGAAAGTAAATATCTAATGCATGTTCTAGAAATATTCCAAGAATCCCATGATTTAAAAAATTAGCAACATTATGTCCTTAGTAAAAGGATCATTGTGCTTACTGATCACAAATATTTTAAACAAAAATTTTCAAAAAGATATTTAAACCTCCAAAAATGGTGATGGGTGGAATATCTAACATATTTTATACACATAGTATATGGATTTCACTGGATAAATCTCTATTTTTCAATTCATATATTTAGTTGGCTAAAAAATCTTCTAATCAGTGGTAGTTAATGATAGTGATTGGTGACTTGCATCTGGATTTGCAGTGAAAATGGAAAGTGTTCCAGCATTTATTCTTGGGACCCTTATTCATAATATTCTTGAGCATTCCAATTATTCTTATAGATTTAACAATTATTTTATAACAATGTGGTCAAATATCAAATTTTTGAAGACCATTAAGGATTAGATAGAATAAGTTAACTTAGTGATGAATTATCATCCATCCTATGAGTACTACATTCATTCTATTTATCACCATAATAATTGGGTTATTCATCTTGGATTAAAAAAAATGTACAAGGAATAGAGAACCTGTTTTTTGGAAAGGTATGAAACTGAAATTGGTTGATTATTATTCAAAATGGAATACTTTTCAATTGTCTATGTATACAAATCAATTATCCGATGATATATTACAATCTTAACCTATACTAGTATAGAAGTGGGAAAAAATTGTTCTTGAAATTATGATGTGGTTTCTGAGAATGATTCAGAAATATGATGTTATGTGGGTAATTATGAATAGACTCACAATTTAAACCCATTTTATTTTTATATTTAAATCAAATATAGTATAAAACTTGAAAAAACATTTTACATGGGTAGTAGTGAAGCTTCATGGTGTATCATTTAGGATTTTATATGACCGAGACCTATGGGTTTCCTCTCATTTTTAATGATAATTAAAACAATATATTAGAATCCAATTAGGTAGGAGACCCAAGTAATATTTTCAAATGGATAGAATAATATAACATATGATTTATACATTATAATATATGCACAATTATTGTATTATAGACTTTTGTGGTTCATGGGAGGATCATTTTCAATTAGTGGAATTCTCATATAATTTTTTTATTAGGATATGATTTATATAGAACCATTCAACTCATTAAATGGTCATTCTAACTGATCTCCACTTTGTATGGTAGTGATTGAAAAAACATAACTAATGGAATCTAGCATTGTTTATGAAATATGAAGAAGTTTCATATGATTGGGAAAATAATTTTAATAGTGAAAAATAGTCAAAAATCATATATGGACCATTGAAGTTGATAATTATAATTAAACATGGGGTGACATGTTTTATAAAAGGTATATATGAAACTGATACATCATCCTTTGGGTAGATAAAGAATGTTACCTTCTCAATATGTCTGAGCTTTTGTGATTTGTGAATGGATAGGCGATGTGTCTTATCGACTGGATTTACCACAAAGGTTTAGAGTAGCGCATAATGTCATTCATGTAACTAAACTAGAAACATATCATCCTAAAGTTGACAGTATAATTTGATGGGATCATTTCAATCATGTGTCAGACAATACATGTATACATTCACCGATAATTATCTTGTGTAGATGTTGGAATATATTTCATTTAAAATTAATTTGTTTTTGTGGGTATTGTGGAATAATAGAAGTTTTTTATATGAGACATTGGAATATGAGTTCGTTATGCTTGAATTATAGATAGTTATCTACAAAAGAAATTAAAATATCTATATGTCTAAAGATGGAAATACCAATGATTGGAGAATTTAACATACATGGTTTGATTTATGTAATAATCAATCTCTTTTTGTTTTTGATATTTTGTTTGATTGGTCATTGTAATTTCAAATTTTTGGGTTGTTTTAGTGAGTGTTGGAAGTGTTCGATATGTTTCACAATTGGAATATAGTTAAGGGAAACAATTTATATTCCCTAGGTAATTTTATAACATCTTGATAGTTTCCAGGAGTAGGAGACCAATTAGTGAATAATTTGGGTAATCCATAACAACTTCCTTGGAAACTGTGTGATATGGGACATAGTCATTTCCCATGGTTGGTGTGGGTTTTCTTTATCCAAGTAATCAAAATATGAGACTACATCATTTTTGATATAGTTTCATCTACTTGTTTGTAACATGTTTTGGTAAACAAGAAAACATAACCATCTGACATAATTGAAAATTGGATTTTTAACTCATTGTTTGACCAGAAACCCTCATTATTCATATGTTATCATTGTATATTAATCTTGAAAATACATGTATATTTTTTTATTTCTTTTAGCTAAAATCCCATTTTTTGTATTTAATTAATCATATAACATAGTTTTTTATATGTTATACCAAAATTTTCACCAACCATATAGGTTTTGTTTCCTTAGAACCCTCAATTATCATGTTTTTACAAGCCACACACCAACCATTTGAAAACCCTCTATCCCATGTCACACAGTATCTAGAGAAATCTATATAGTTTACCCATACCATGAGCCAATAGTGTGCCTCCCCTAAAGTATCTCATTAATCTACATAGTAACCTATAGAATCGGTATGGTTTCAATTAACCATTAACTAGACATTAAACCTATTAAAAACATAGAAATATCCCTGAACATACCATACAACTCTTGAAATTAATCCTTATAAAAACAATCTTCAAAACAAAAAATATTTGTATACAGACCTCAATCTAGGGGTGTTGTAAGAGGGATAAAAATCACATATTTCTCAAATAGATTCTAGTATATCCATCAACATGATGATCAAACAATACCAATAATAAAAATAGGAGATACATGAAAAGGTATAGAATATTTTGGAGTTCATCGTTGATAAGGATGGAGTTGGAAGGATTAGTAGTTAGATATGTTCCCCATTTAAACTAGAATTGAAGGAGTAACGCTTGGATGATTCACATAACTCATTATTCTATATTAATACATGAAGTATGAAGAAGTATAGATATTTAGAAAAACTTATTATGGGATGGAATTAAGTAATTAATTGTCAAATATGTTTCATGATTCTTGGTATGCCAAAATGTTAAGGCTAATTAGAAAATATTTTATTGTATTTTTAAACTATTACCTATACTAATATGGAATTTGGGAAACAACACAATGGATTTTATTGTTGGACTCCCCATATCGTAATATGATCATAATTCTATTTATAGTATAGGCAATAACCTTATGAATTTATTATATTTTGTTATAATAGAAAATGATATCCCTCTTGACCAATTTTTTTTGATGTAGATAAGTAAAGTGGTAAGGATACATGGAGTACCACTCTCCATTTTTATCAGATTAGGATACAAGGATTACAATAAGGATATAAAGAAGTATTCGTGAAGAATTGGAGACAAAGGTGAGTTTAAAAACTTGTATTCATCATCATACATATCATCAGTCATAGTGGACTATTGAAGCTCAATATGATATGATTAGATCTTATTCAATAGATTTTGGAGGATGATGAAAATAATGGATGCCCATGGTAGATTTACCATCTAAAAATATTTAACATTTGAATATTTAGGTGGAACCATATGAGGATGTTTATTAGAAGAGATGTTGGATTCCGATATGATGAGATAATTATAGGGAGGAAATTGATAGGTACTAATGTTTTTCTTGAAATGGTAGAGAAGCTTCACAACATTCAGTGAAATATGAATGTTTCACGATGTTGAAATGGGAGTTTTATCGATAATAGTTAATGACATATAACCTTTGAATTTTGTGACAATATGTTCCTTTAAATATATCAATGGAATAATGTTTTGACATTTGGGAGGAAATGAAAATTTATCCATAGATTCATTGGTCCCTTCGAGATCATTGATCATGTTAGAGTCATATCCCACCACTTATCACCCTCACATTTCCTCTCTCAAGTGATAATTGTGTTCCATATATTATTTTTAGGAAGTAAATATCAGATCCATCACATGTAGTGAGAAAAATATATATACAATTGGAACATGATCATTTATTTTAAGAATAAACAATTGAGATATTAGAATTAAGATACCAGACTATAAGGGGTAAGAAAACCCTTTTAGAAAATTTTTTATGATGGAAAAATAATCTCAAAGAAGCTATATAAGAACCTAAAGATAATAAGATTGAAATTTACACCATATATTCCCATCCATATAATAAATTTTTTAGGATGTAATTATTTCTAAGGGGGTAGAATGTAACGAGCGGTTTTTTTGAATATTTATCTATAAATAAATACATTCTAAAATAATGCTTCACATGAAAAACCGAACTAAAATTATTTACAAAACAATATATAATAAAATTATGAAAACCCTAAAACCACTAGAAAATAAAAAAATTTGCAATTAATTTTAAATGTGTAAAAAATTGAATTAATAACATGTATATCCTGAACTTATTATTTTTAGGTAAATTTATTTTTCTTTATATATTATACTATTATATAAAAATTTAATATATAAATTATACTATATATTTTTTAAAAAATTATCTTAATTTATGAATTTATAATTCAAAAATTTTTATAGAATTTTTTTTTTAGAATTTTCCAAAAAACAAATTATTTATTGAATAGTGAACAATTCAGTTTGTACAAGAACTAAAAACTTTATGAACTATTAATTATATAAGAAATATATAGAAATTAATGAAACATTTTAAATAATCAAATATGTATTTAATTTGAAAAATTAAAAATTTAAATTATTATTTTGAAAATAGAAAACGTATTTTTAAATTTGGAACTTAGATAACATTTTATTTAATATTAAAAAAACATTTCTATATTTAATTTAATTTTTTTTTTAAAAATCGGTTTTGGATTTCATTAAAATTAATATTATGTTTTTTTTCATTTGTAATCATAAAATTTATGTCTTTTAAATTAATAATATTAATAAATTATAACCAAAATTATCTTTAGCTAAAAACACACTTGTTCAAAAAAATTGTTTTTATGAATCATATGAACTAATTTTGAAATTATAATTTCTAAGAAATAGATATATTACTTTATAAAAATATTTTATTTTATAAAATTGAAAATTAATAATTTTTTAATAAGAATAATTTTATTTTTTCTCATTAAAATCAATTATTAAGGACGAAAACATTAGTTGTCGTGGTAATAGTAAAAAATGGTAAAAAATAGTTTTAATATGTTTAAAAGACCTAAAACATCAAAACATATACCTTCAAGTATGTAAATGATAGTAAAATTATCCAACCCCACTTCCATGAATTATTTTACACTTTTTGGGTCTTTTGACCATGAATACCTATAGAACATTATTGAAATGTAATAAGACCATAAAAATTTACCCTTTTCATCAATTATAAAAGTAAATAAGTTTCACGAATTCATTATGCATCGATCACTTTGAATATCACCATGAAAATCATCAATTTCTCTCCTCCTAGAATTTTCTATCCAATTTAATAATCCTATTTTCTAAATTATTTATTTTACGTTTTTTATTTCCATGGAGATCTCCAACAAAAATCTCAGGTTCTAAACGTAACTATTTTATACTATATTGTGTTAATTTTTAATGATAATCTTATAAAATTATTCTAGACAAGATAATATAAATACATCAATATTATTAATATATTAAAATTTAATTATATTAATTAATCTACCATTATTAAATCTTTTCTTTCCACTAAGAAACACAACACACCATCTATTGTGTGTACAGGGAGACTACCACCACTATAAAGGGATATGGATCCATTTTCATCAATGAATATTCAACTTAGTAAAAAAGTTATATTTGAATAATTAATTTCTTGAATATTTTAAAAATAAACTTTTTAAATGATAATTTATCATAACGATTCATTCTGTCTCATTCACTAATAAATGGAATCATGAACCATGCATACATAAAGACTACCAACTCCATGATTAAAAAATTCAAACACTCATCAAAACCCTACATGGATGGGTTTAATAACAAATATAATGTAATTAAATTATATTTATAAATTATTTACTCTTTTATAAATGTTATATTAAAATTATATAAAATAATTTCCTTACTCATATTATTATTGTAACACACTCTCATTTAAGTCAGTTTTTATCACCTATGTGAATAATGTTATAATGATTAAGTCATTAATGATTAAGTAATGTAATATAATTGAAATGCCATTTAATAATAATTTATGTAATATTTAATAACATTTCTATTGTGATGTGATAAAAAATTTATATATTTATTAATATATCACCTTTCTTTCATTAGACATGCTAGAAATATTTTATCGTAACTTACGTTCATCACAAACCATATCGTTATATTTAATATAAAAAAATGGGATCAATTTTATCATTAAAAAATAATTATTATTCTATAATTAAAAATCTATGAAATATGAACTTTGGGAGAACAGTTAATAACAACATCTCTATTTCCAAACTACTTTAAAATGACCATGATTACTAAATATAGATATTCAAAATATATAGAAACTAACTTGTATACATATATATAATAGTTATAAAAGAATTTGATAAAGGGTTATTGATATAAATATGATTCTAATATAGGTGATTAAGATAGTTATTTATTTAATATAGATGGTGATGACATGATGGAATATGTTAGAATTCAGGGTAAGGGTTACATCAACGTAATTTCCTATTCATTAGGTCACAATATTTTCTATATTAATTTTTTATTTAAGGATTATTTAATTACACTAATTTTTTATTAAATATGATATTATTATTTTTTGTCATTTAATTCTCATCCAAAATGATAAATTTTTAAATGAATCACATTATTCAAAATGTGTAACTTTTTTAATAATAACTCATGTTTATTCCAACAGATCATTCTACACTATTTTAATGTTTCCCTTTCAAAATTATTTTCCAAAATAAAATCAAAATATTGTATTTATTTTGTATTCCACTTATTTAACTTTTCCCTTTTTTAAAGGAATAATGTAACTCAGCTTTATATGATGTGGGTTTCCTTAAAAAATACCAGTAATGGTTAATAAATACATTTAATTTCTTGTAAAAAAATAATTTCTAGTATAAATTTCTTATAATGTTCTTTGTTTATTTTCAATGATCCAGTATTTGAAAATCTTGTAATAATGTTTCAAAGTTTTATTTTTCCCCCAATTTTTTTGAATTAATTTTTTATCTTCAACTATTAATGATAACGTGGAAAATATTTTTTAGAACAGAACCCTAATTTCACAAATATTTTCTTCAAAAGATTTCTCCCCTAATGATTGGATTTGATAACGCTATTTATTTTATTATGATATGATTACTTTTTTTAAATGATACATTTGATAACCTATGATTTATTAATATTGAGTCATGTTATATTTTTTGATTTTATTTGGAGTCCTATCATCTTTCTATGATCATTTTATGATATAATTATAATTGATTTTTTTCCAACAAATAGCCTTTTTTAAAATTGGCTCTGGCTGGGCTTGGCATTGAGAGGAAATAGAAAAACAAAAACTCATCCTTTGCCACATATAAGAAAACCTTAACACCTGCTAAATATACAACCTATTCAGCCTATGAACCCCAATAATAATCCCCAATGAAGTATGCGAGTGGGTCACTTGGGAGATGGTTTGACAGCGAGCAGGGGTGAGGTGGGAGGTAAGTTGATTGTTGGGTGTGTCGGGCGTGAAGATGTTGCTGAGAATACTATTTGGATGGGATAAACTGCAAATGGAAGTACAGAGATGTAGGTACCAGTGGAACTAGCCCCCATGAAGGGGGTGAGCCGAGATCCCTTGGTAGGGAAGCTGGGCACCTAGGTGGGATATCTTGTTAATGATGTGGATAAGGATGGTGAGTCTGGTCCTGGGAACATAGTGCATGGTTTTTCCATGAAGAAGGTGGAGCAGAGGCCACAAAATCCGATGGTTAAGAAGGTTTTTGATCATTTAAAGCGTCACCTGGGCCTTGTAAGTGTAGATGCAGTGGATGGGAAGGAAGTGGATCTGGAGGAAGGGTGATCATGCTCTCTATTGGAAATAGATTTCTTGCACTTGAAAATGAATAAGAATTGCATGGAAAGGAGAATAATGAAAAGAAGGATGATGGACTCATGCAGCTTGGACCTTTGAATGAGTGTGGTGCAGGTACTGTGAGGGAGGTTTTTTGTGAGTGGTGTTGCTAAGCTGGGCATTCAGGAGAAGGATGTTGGCACTGCAGTGGTGGGGGAGCATCAGGATCCAGTTCTTCTGCAGGGAGTGAGCTGTGATGCTGCTGTTATTCTCCAGGAGATGGGTTGCAGCTCCTCACAGCCAGAGTTGATGGATGAGTCTTTGCTGGCTTCGGGTGTTCCTGATATAGGGGATGTGGAGGCTTGTGTTCCAGAAAGGCCGGCTGGTGTTGATTCTATGGAGAATGAGGGGATGTTGCATGGCAAGGAGACTAAGCGACAAGATGGTAGTCTCTTGAGGTCTGATGTTGACCCACCGGATGCTGCAACAGGTGAAGGTGTGATGGGAATGTTGGACTAGCCACAATTTCATGCTGTAACTGATGTCGATAGTCTGGTTCAGCAGGTTTGTGGTTTAGAGGATGGTTACCAAGAGGTGAAAATATTGAGAGAATGGGGTGATATCTCAGATAGCGACCGGGAAAAGGATCGTGGCGTGGTATGACCTTCTTACTGTGATGTCGTACAAGGTGCAAGGATAAAGGTGCAAGGGGATAAAGGTGCTAAGAATGCCCCACCGTGACGAAGAGTGAAGAAGGACTACTCTTACCTTCCCAAGACAGTGTCCACCAGATCTTCAGTTGGGAGGGAAAGCTGGGCTATTCAATCCTCAAAGGAATTTCTGGCATTGGAGAAGCTGAATATTAGAAGGAAATATGCCAAGGTCCTGAAACACTATAAAAGCTCAGAGTGGGAAATAGATAAAGCAGAGGACTTAGTCTCTAAAGGGGGTGGTGATGAGTATGATTTCTATGATATGTAGTTGTTCTAGACGTCTTGTACCTGTTGTGCTTTTATTTTATTAATAAATGGTCAGAGGCTTGCCTCTGGCTGAGAGTTTCTGGTATAATTGATTTTATGTGGCATGCATATGTATGGATGATTATGGGGGGTTTCCTATATCGAAATATACATTATTTTTTATGTATGATATTTTATGGGATAATATTATATGTAAATAAAAATTTTGTTCACACAGGAATGGGAAAAACAATTTTTTTTAATACATGGAAATAATGTGTTTGTTCACAAAGGAATGAAAATAATGAATTTTTTCATATTTTAATGAATTTACATATTTAATTTGTTCAAAATGGCATGTGAATAGTTAGTTTTGTCACATGTTTTTCATATTCATATGATTATTCCAACTTTATATGTTTATTTTTTTAATATATGATATATTCAAATATTATTCCTCATTTTTATGATATTCCGCACTTTTACATTATGATTACATTGTTTAGGATTATTTTTCAATACTTATAAGGCATGATATAATTTTTTCCCTCTTTGATGAACATATTGTGGTCCCCTATTTCAATGATATTTTTTCCATATATTACTCAATTATTCATGTTTGACACATATTTATAATCTAACCACTATGATTAATTTATGTGTTCACCAAACTTAGCATATATTCTCACCCCTTTATTATAATTCCATTTCCTCAATTATAGAAATGATAAAATCATATTATATGTCTAGAAGAGGGCCAATAGGACAAAACTTTTATAGTATGTTCAATTTATTATAAAATTTTATTCTATTTTAACTAATCTCAGTGAAAATAAACCTTATGGTTGTTGGGTTATGTGTCCATTTGTGATATTTATTTTTTAAATTATTTATTTTTTGTATTTTTTATGAATTATTATCTTGGTTTGCATAATTTTATTCCACTTTGCATGGAAATATTAAATAAAGAATATAATGTTAAAGAAATATTTCATGAAAATAATATAAATAGAAGGTGTTTATGGAAATTAATAAAATCTTTAATTTTTTTTGAAGAGAATGATTTGAGTATGAGTATCTTTTAATAAATTAAAATATCAATGGATTATTACATAGTAAGTTGAACAATCAAGTATTAATTTTGGTAAAGAGATAAACAACCTATTTTAATCCCATTATTTATTAAAACCAAACCAAAAAATTATTAACTTCAATACATTATTTATCAAAAAACCCCTTGATTGACACATCTTTTCCTCCAGTGAATGTAAAACATAGTAATATAGAAGTCCTATTTATAGGTTTTATGTTTTTATGAAATATTATAAGATTATTTATTAATGTTTAAAAGTGTGAGTGAAATAATATCATAGAAATGTAAGTAAATTTTTCATTGTTCTAACATGAGGTTAAACTAATTTGAATAACCATGGAGAAAAGATAGTATATCATAAATAAATAAGGATGTGTATAATTTTATGAACTATGACCTATCACATAAAATTTAAAGATTTATTTAACATTGATTTCAAATTTTTTTATAAAAAAATTCTAATGTATGGTAATTGATCAACATAGAGTTTTAGATTTAAATATTTTATTAACTAAAACAAATGACCTATTTCTTTAATTAAAGGAGAATGCATATTTTTTTATTCAGATACATATTTAGTAAATATTTATAATCCAAGTTGAATATATAATTTTTATAATATAAAGGTTTTTTTTAATATTATATTAACCATGATTATTTTTATATTTAAGTGAGTATATGTAACATCCCGCCCCATCAGATTGGCTTGAGAGGGCGGAGGAATGCTACTTGGCTTTAAGAAAAATTCCCAAGGTGCCAAAGGCTAGCAAGAAATGCCTAGGGCTTCAAAACTATTTTGGGGAATGATTTTCCCTTGAGATACTACCAACCAACCAAACAATACCCTAACAAAAAACTATATAATACTTGTTGACGAAACATCCAAACCCATGAAATACCAAAAGGCAACCAACTAATCCATAATAATCACACATACCAAATACAACCAAGAAAAAAATCATAGTACCTAGAGGAAGACTAAAAAAAGTCTCTAATAGAACTAGGACACAATCCATAGCTCCTCATCAAGCTCCATGCGCTAAGCACCAGAACATCACCAAGGCATCATGCCAAACAACTAGCAAAATGAGATTCTTTAGTCTAAACTATGTCCCAGAATACAACATATTCAAAAGCACCCAAGTTCCAAATTAGGATGTGAGTAAAAATACTCAATAGGTTTTCCTCCAATTACTTCCCTACACATGGCACTCAGATAAAACTATTAGCACATTTATATAAAACAATTTATATAAAAAATTCAATAGTGCAACAACATACAATAATCCAAACACTCCATACCATGTCAATTCCACAAAAATTATTAAAACAAATAGTAAATCCAAACAAACATTCCAAAATCCATTTCAATATTTTACATTATCTTAAAAAAATTTATCTTTCACATGAAACACAATAAGGAAACCAAAACGGTGGAGCTTCCATCCATCCCGTTTACTACATTTCCAACTAGTGGTACATCCCTCCCACTAATATTTTGATGGTGGACCTTCCATACACTACCATACCCTTTTTATAGTGGTACTTCCCTCCCACTTCCACACAATATACACAGGATATAACACATAATCAACCAACAAGAACTAAGCACTGAGGAAACACAAAAGAACACTATCATTCCCATTACTTACCAATTAACTTCAATATATCACCCAATTATTGAAAGCACCCTTTAAAAAATGTTCCATGTCCAACCACATTTCAATAAACCAAATATTTATTTAAAACCATATTTCACACAACATTTTTCATAATCTACCACTAATGATTATAAAATAAACATTTTAAAATCACACGACAGGCCCCTTTTTGTAACAAAAACCCATTTTCCCCAAAATCCCAAAAATCACCACAAATTCAGTTTCCAACAAGATTCAAAAATCATTAACACAATTAATTTCAATAAAAAAATTAATTATACCAAAATTACTAGTTATAACCAAGTGTAGTCGAGAGAGAAGCCACCTACTTTTAGGGTTATGGTGAATTCGACCCTAAAGAAACCACACCCCAATCTGAGAAAATGCTCCATGAAAACCGATCTGGATCTCCTTCCCTATTATAAAAAATCCATAAAATCAACACACAAGGCAATGTGTGTAGATCTAGAAAATCATGAGAGTGGGAGATGTAGATCTATAGGAAATCACAAAGAACTATGGGAGGAGACTAACTCGAGAAAAATTGACTTCAACCCACCAAGAAACCCCTTCGATTAGCTTTCAAAACACGTGGGAGAGAACCTCCAACCTTTGAGAACCCAAAATACCAAGTGAAGATAATTTGGGAGGAGGTTTAGAATGAAATTAGAAAACCCTGAGGGAGCCTATATTTAAAAAACCATCTTTAAAGTGGCTTCATGGTTATCCCGCACTATTTGGAAAATCGTGCGCCAATCGTGCGCACACGACTACCTTGAGAGAAGGGTTCTGCATGGTTTCCTCGCATGTTTTGAGAAACCATGTGCATGATGTGTGAATCCCACTATCTCCCCTACATGGTTTCCTAGAGAACCCATAAAGTTTTCCCCAACCGTTCTCAAACCGTGCACCCTTAGAAAAGCCTCTAAAGTTATTCAAAACCATTCCTAACACTCCCAACCTCTTCCCAACTCATACCAAGAATATTAAACAAATAAAAAGGAATAAAAAAAATTATACATAACTCAAACCTGGGGTGCTACATTCTCCCCACCATTTGTCTTTCCATCCTCAGAAAGTAGGGAACCATCTCTTTGTGGAAAGAGAGCAGGCCATTGCTCGACCATCTCTTTCTCCTCTTCCCAATAATCTTATTGAATCTGACCATGATACCAAAAAACATGAACTAAATTGATGCTCTTAACATGTAATATATTCTCTTTATTATCCATAATACACACTGGAATGTGCACCAAGGAAGCATATGGTTCTAGCTCAAAATAATCCCAATGAATCACATGGTCCCGATCCGGTTGATACTTTTTCAACTACAACACATGAAACACATTGTGCACCACTCTAAAACATGGTTGAAAAGACCAATGATAATCCACCTCCCTAATCAGCTAAATTATCTCAAAAGGCCCAATATACCTTGGAGATAACATACCTTTCTTCCCAAACTGATGATGTCCCAACCTAAGAGAGATTATCAAAAAAACATGATTACCCACCTCGAATGACAATGGTCATCGACAATGGAACACATAAAATTTCTAAATACTTTGACCCTTCTCTATAATATTCCTGATCAAATTGATTTTATCCATAGTCTATTATAAAATTCTCTATCCAATCATCGAAGTCTCACCCGTTCCAACCAAAATAGTAGAGAACGACACAGAAACCCATACAAAGCCTCAAACAGGCCATATGTATCGAAGCTTGATAATAATATTATAGGATAAATCCACCAACGATAAGTGCTCCTCCCATGAACCATCAAAATCCATCACACAAGACCTTAACATATCCTCTATGCTTTGTATTGTCCTATTAGATTGGCTATCCGTCTAAGGATGATACACCGTGATGATCGTCAATTGTGTCCCAAGGGCTTGCTACAAGGATTTCCATAAAGGAGATGTGAACTTATGATCTATATATAATACAATAAAAAAAGGATCACCATTCCTCTTTACCACATCTCAGATATATATTTTGGATAGATCTTCTACCATATGAGATTCATGAATCAGGATGAAATGGGCCGACTTTGTGAGCCGATCCACAATCACCTATATGGAATTGTGTTTCCTGACTATTGTTGGAAGACCTGTCACAAAATCCATTGCTATCTACTACAATTTCTACACTAGAATAGGTGAAGACTACAACGTTCCTGCTGGCCACTGGTTCTCTGCCTTGTCTTGCTGACAAGTCAAGCATCTCAACACAAACCCATCCACATCCCTTTTCATACCAGCCCACCAAAACTGCACTGTCAATGCATTATACATTTTTGGAATTCTAGGATGGAAAACTCACCAGGAATGATGATAATACCTAAGATGTTACTCTCTAAAATCCACTAGTACCACTATCCGATTCTAAAAACAGAAGAATGAATTCATATTCAGTTCTCAATTCTCAATGGTCTCCCCACCATTGAGTTTCGAAGCCATCACCATACACTCGGAATCTAGTGTCTGTTCCACTTTAACAAAACCATCCAAGACATGATCCAACAAAACTAGAAAGAATACCGCTCTACCACCCTGGTCCTCACATTCCAAACACATGTCGGCTACGAATTACATCAACTACCACTAATATGATTCCAGTTTCACCACTTGAGCATATGATTTCTTACTTAATGCATCTGCCACCAAATTTCCCTTACCCGATGTGTACATTATATCAAAATAAAAAATCTAGAGATATTACATCCATATCCATTACATCATGTTCAAATATCTTTGTGAGCATATATGCATTAAGATCTTGTGATGGGTAAACATTGTAATTTTCCCACCTAAGAGATAATGACGCTATATTTTTAAAGCATGAACCACTGCTTCCAACTCTAAATCATGTGTTGGGTTGTTCTTCTCATGAAACCTTAACTAATGTGATCCATATGCAATCACATGATCCCCTTGTATGAGAAAATACCCCAACCCTGATCCTGATGCGTGACAATACACCACATAGACTTTCCCTGGTTTTGGAAATTCCAAGATTGGTGATGATGTAAGGAGACACTTTATCTCTTCAAAGCATTTCTGACAGTGCTCATCCCATTGAAATGGGGTATTATTCCTTTCCAAATCTATTATTGGATAATCCAATCGTGATAAATCACGAAAAAAACATCGATAATACCTAGCTAGAATGAGGAAGATTCGTATATCTAAAACGTTCTTTGGAAGTTTCCATGAGATAACAACCTCTATATTTTCCAGATCAACTGAAACACTCCTATCTGAAATAACATGTCCAAGGAAACGATCCTTCTATATCTAAAATTCACACTTTGACAATTTATCATACAACTGATGATCCATTAAGATCCCCAACATGATCACCAAGTTCCATTAATGATCTACCATTTTCCTCAAATACCCTAGTATATCATACAGAAATACCACCAAAAAAGAATCCTGTCATCACTTAAATATCTGATTCATAAATTCCATGAACACCACTGGTGCATTCATTAGACCAAAGGGCATAACCACATACTCATAATGGCCATATATACTTATGAAATCTTTTTTCTAGATATCTTCCTTCCTCACTAGGAATTGGTGATATCCTGACCTCAAGTAAATCTTAGAGAACCACATAGATCCCCTCAATTGGTCAAAAAAATCATCAATGCATGGAAGTGGATATCGATTCTTTATCGTAACCTAATTAAGTCTACGATAATCAACATAGAGCCACAAGATTCAATCCACCTTTTAAGAAAAAAACCAACACTTCCCATGGAGTTGTGCTAGGCTAGATGAGCCCTTTGTTTTCTAACTCTTCCAATTTCACCTTTAATTTTTACAATTATGTTGGTGCCATTTGATATGACTAAAGTGAGATATTACTGGTCCCCAGAAGAAGATCAATCGTAAACACCATTTCTCTAACAGGTGGAAAACCAGAGAATTATTCGGGGAATACATCCATAAACTGATCCACAACTTCCAGAAGAACACTCTGCTCAACTCCTTCCAATGATGCAAATGACAAGGCATCTAACTGATACGAGATTATGCCAAAAGTTGGTTCCAAAGAATCTATTACACCCATATTTGCACACTTATCCCATCTAAGAGATGTGTAATTCCATCCTCCATCACAAAACTAACCATTCACGAAGTGAAATCAATGTGGGACTTAAACATCACCTACCAATACATTCCCAAGATTATATCATAAGCATCCATCACAAGTGCTGAGAAATCCCACATCAATTCGATGCCATCCACAACTAAATAATATCCTCAATATAGGAAGGTTCAACACTCTATTTTACCTAGAGGAGTAGGTAGTTTCAAAACAGAAGGCATCATTTCTATATGTAAACAAAAAAAATACACGATTCGAGAATTCATAAAATAATTCTGAGCACCCATATAAAAAAAACCTTGCACCAACATTGAATTTAAATGAACCATACCTCGTACTATGGATGCTCTTGACTGATCATCAACCACAACCTGCTCATCTCCAAACAACTTCTTGCTTACCACGATCATCTCTTTATTACCATGATTAGGAATCATGGTATTCCAAGAATCACCATGACCCACATTACTCTACTTCCCAGGGATATACTGCTACACTCGTCCCATCGAGGTATAAGACCCCTGCGACCCCAGTGGAGTGTCAGTGACACCCGATCTCAGAACATTCTGAAATTAACACTACAGATGCCCAATTTGCTTATAATTATGAGATTCTAGAGGTTGTTTCATACAATTATACTTGATATGTCTCATTGAACCACACTAAAAACATCCCGGATTACTCTGAGGCTTCGAAATAAGATTCATCGATCCAACCGTTGGATATTGAGCTATACTCCCACCCTAGAAATAAGTGTCCCTCTTCTTCTTTAACCAAATGTTCAAGTTCCAACTATTTTCCATGGGTACTAACATAATTCACCCTCCTGTATCCCCAATAATATCTCACTCATCAATTGTAGATCGATTCACCATTTCTGTTCAATCATCTATACACTGCACCACTATCTTGGAACAAATTTCCTAGTTCAACCCAGCTTAAAAAATTCATGCCTTCCATGATGTACTACCCACTACATTGGGTGAAAAATTCACTAAGTTCATAAAAATATCCGTATAATCCATAACCTTCAGGTCCCCTAACTTCAAATTGAATAAATACATTGTATTCTGAATTCTGAATGTATGAGGGTAGAATTGTTTATTAAACAGTTCCTCAAACCCATCCTATGTCGCACTTTGGTCTGTCCCAGCTTGGACCACTATCTCCCACCACTGTAGGGAAATATCTTCCAACATATATGTGGTTAGTTTATATTTCATCTCTATCAGTGTTCAAAAAAATTCAAATGTCCTGATCATTTTGTTCATTCACGCTTCAACTCTTTCTGGCTCCGAATAACCCCTAAACAAGGGTGGATTTTCCATTGAAACCAAACCACACGATCCACATGTTTTGGTTCATCCACTTTATTCCCACATTCCACATATTGGAAAGCTTTCACTATACACTTCACTAGATATTGGTTCACCTGAGGATCAGGTGAAACCACATTTTCAGTAGGTTCCTCTGGTTGTCCTCTACGATGCCTACCAAGTGCCATTTATATCAACACAAAAAGAACCATAAGTCTCACTACCTTAACAATAAAGGGTATAAAACTTTCAAATTCAATCAAATAACAACTATCACAACCAGTATTTCCACAAGTTCACATTTCATATGTTTCACTATTCATAAAAATCTACCATATTTTGAAAATCAACCGATTTTCAAAACCCCACAAGTTCCCATGTTTCAAATCCTTCCATTTTAAATTCCAATACATATTTTCAAAATAAACACATTCATATCACACCATAGATCATTATACCCCAATGAAATATTCATCCTAGTGGGAATTAATTTCTTCCATGCATGACATGCCCATCTCATTGGCTACACCCACAACAATGAGATATCCAATGCCTATAGGTGTCTCCAAACACTTAGGTACCCAACTCCTTTGTAACATGATATTCAACATAAAAGGGTTAGCTATGTCCTTGAATTCTATACATTCCATGTTCTAACAATCCTATGTATCATAACCATCCTGACACAAGGAATGGGCCCAGAACGAATGTCAACACAAAGACCAATGATCAACACCAAGGATCAAACAACTTATCTCAATTGAAAATCCAAGGACTGAACAAAATGATACCACTTGTAACATCCCACCCCATTTCATTGGCTTGAGAGGGAAGATGAATTATACTTAACCTTAAGCAATGTTCCCAAGGAGCTAAAGGATGGAAATAAATGAAGAGGGCTTCGAAAATAGATTGGGGAATGACTTTCCCTTGAGATACAACCAACCAACCAAAAAATACACTAACAAAAAACTGTATGATGCATGTTGACAAAACATCCAAACCCATGCAATACCAAAAGACAACCAACTAATACATAATAATCCCACATGCCAAATACCACCAAGACAAAAATCAGAGTACCAAGTGGAAGACTTCAACAAGAATCCAATAGAACTAAGAACCCATCCATAGCTCCACACCCAGATCCATGCTCCAAGCCCCACAATATCACCGATGCATCATGCTGAACCACTAGAAAAATGAGATACTTTACTATTAGCTGTGTCCCAGAATAAAAAATCTGCAAAATAACCTAAGTTTAAATGAAGGGGGTGATACAAATACTTAGAAGTTTTTCCCCAAATGAATTCCCTACACACTCCACTAGGATAAAACCGTTATCACATTTATATAATATAGTTTATATAAAACATTTGATAGTGAAACAACATAAAAAAATCCAAACAATTATTACCAAGCCATTTCCACCCAAATTCTCAAAACACATAAGAAATACAAAAAACCATTCCACAAGCCATTTCACCATTTCACATTAGCTCAAAAAATTCCATATTGCAAGCAACACACAACATGGCAACCAAAACGGTGGTGCTTCCCTCTAACCCGTTCACTACATTTCAAACTAATGGTACTTCCCGCCCAATTATCCTTTGATGGTGGCCCTTCCATCAACTACCATCCATTTTTTATAGTGGTACTTCCCACCCACGTCCACACAATCTACATAATCCATAGAATTTAATCAAAAAACAAGCACTAAGCACTAAGGCCACACAAAATCACACCATTATTCTCATCACATGCCAATTCACTTCAATAGATCACCGATTTATTGAAAACAACATTTAACTAATATTCCATGCCAAACCACATTTCAATAAACAACATCCTTATTGAAAACTGTATTTCACAAAACTTTTTTCATAATAAACCACTAACGATATTAAAATCAACATTTGAAAATCACAGAACAATCCCCTTTTGCAATAATAACCCATTTTCCCAAAAATCCCTAAAATCACCACCAATTGGGTTTCCAAAAATATTAAAACATAATTAACACAATTAATTTCAATAAAAGAAATTAATTTTACCAAAAACACAAGTTATAACCAAGTGGAGTCAAGAGAGAAGCTACCAATATTTAGGGTTCTGGTGAATTCGACCCACAAGAAAACACACCCCAATCCGGGAAACGCTCCATGAAAGCCACTCTAGATCTCATTCCCTATCATAAAAAAGCTTTAAAATCAACACCTAATTCAACCAAAACCATAGATATACACACAAAAGGTGTAGATCTAGAAAACGGAGATAGAGGGAGATGCAGATCTAGAGGAAACCACAAAGAACCATGAGAGGAGACTTACACGAGAAGAATCATCTTCAATACCCCAAGAAACCCATAATATTTGATTCCAAAACATGTGGGAGAGCACCTAAAACCTTTGATAATCCAAAATACTGAGTGTGGATCGAGTGACATGATGTTTGGAATTAAATGAGGCATCCCCAAGGGAACCCCAATTTAAAAACCCTAATTTTAAGTGTTCGCACGGTTATCCCACACGGTTTGGAAAACCATTCACATTCCACTGAATTGAGAAAAGGGTTCTACATGGTTTCTTTACATGGTTTGGAAAACCATGCATAGGCCTTACGAAGCCCGTTATCTCCCCTTACATGGTTTCCTAGAGAACCCGACGATTTTCCCTAACTATGCTCAAATTGTGTGCCCTTAGAAAAGCCTCCAAACTTATTCTAAACCATTCCAAACTTCTCTAACCTCTTCCCAACTCATCCCGATCACATTAAATACCGAAAAAGGCATAAAAAGGCTACATACCTCAAACTGGGGGGGTGCTACCGTACATTTATTTATTCAATACTGGCCTAAATTAGGATTTGATGCATATTATTCAATGTATGATGAGTTAGTTGATTGATATAATTTATGCGGGAGATGTAATGAACTAAGATTTTATAACCTTTAATATATAACAATGATCTATAACTTATGTCACATGATATAAACTATGTAGATAAATCCCAACATATTATGAAGTAACTATTAATTAACTTACAAAAAAACTAAGATGGTAAAACATAAATAGTTATTACCTTTATAAGGTAAATAAATTTTTTGAGTTCTAATATCTATAACTCTTGATGAGGTGAATTGAATTTAATACATTTTAAACTCCCTTTATTTGGTCTAATGAAATGTTACCCAAGATTAATAGGGTATTAAGGGTGTCCCCAGGTATTCGGAACATGAGAAAGGGTGATAAATGGCCATCCATTATAGGTTTCATGGTTGGTACACATTTAGAATAATTATGCAGTGTTGTAGTGTCTTAGATAGAATCGATGGCACAACCCTCACGTGGATTGAAGATCATGGGGGCCTATATAGACAACCATACAACCACTCTCTCTCTTGGATAGAGGCTTGCACATAGGCAGCACACCATTTGGAAAACACTGGGGTTTCCCCTGGATACCATATGACGTAGCCCCTTATTTAATAGAGGGAGCCACATGATTTGTGAACAATTTTTACAACTATGTGGCCAAAACATGTTCATATTAAAATTTATTTAATTTCAAAATTTCCATCTATTGATTTAATTATTCTAACCCAATTTTCCCCCATTCCTCCTCCAAAAGTTTAGGTGATGATCTTAGAGATACCTCATTTTCTAATAATGATTTAACCACGATTATTTTTCAATTAGAGAGTAGTTGGGTGTAAATAGATGAAAAAGTTGAGACTAAAACTATTTTAAATCACTTTTCTTTAATATTTTAGTATATTTTTTCTTTTCCATCTAAATCCTTGATACATAAATTTTATTGAATATTCAAATTTTCTGCTTTGAGGGTTGTTTTAGTTCGAATCAAGGGATAAGGTTGAGTGAGAGTTTACCTATGGACATGAGGTAGGTGGTATACAAGTTATATCCCTTATTATTGATGATAAATTGTTGTTTTTGTGTTTTTTCTCTTATTCCATTATGATACTTATTTTAACCCTTGATATTACATGATATCAATGGTTGTGTAATGGTGTTTTTAACCCCTCATGATCCTTGTGGGATCTATTGAGGATGATTAAACTGAGTATAAAAGAGCACCCATGTGTTATGACACCTCAATGAACATGTATTTGAGTTGTTTATTTGTTTATGAGATAAAAACAATGGTAATATATTTCATCAAGTTAATATCGGATAATAGAGTGTTTATAATAACTTTAAATATTAAAATATGTTGTGACATGTAATGAGATAATTTGATAAATGTTTTAAGAAGAATTTCCATGTAGGTAAATGGTAAGTGTGGGGTATTTCACTAAGGCTCTACTCCCATGGTTTGGTCTAGACAAATTCTCAAGGCCCCACTAATGTATTTCATAGGTTAGGATGTCAAACTGAGGCTCTAAGATCCAAAAGAATGGACATGATTTGGTTAATAGGACTAAGGATCTGAGGTATGTATATATATTTTGTTTTATAAAGATAATATCATGATAGTTTGGGAACATGACTACCCTTATGCAAAGTTTAGATGACCGACATGACCTAATGTAATTTTTCATGAAAATTGGTAACATATGAAAAAACTAATTAAATAGGTTACTTTCAATATTATTAAATAAGGGAACAATTTTTATTTGTTTATTATTTTTTTACCATACTTCTACATAATATATTATAGAATTGATTTTTTTGACACTATTTGTGGTGGCCAACATAGTTTTACTCCCACCCTTCTCATGCAACTATTGGGTACCCGACCAGACCTCATGGTTCTATGTTAGGGAAAGGGAAAATGAACTATTCTATAATGATGATTTTGGGATTAGAGGATGTGAATGGATGGGGGAATCATACATGTTATTGAGATCCATTTAGTGTATTATTTTATGTATCTTTATTTTATTTTTTCCATTTACATTGGGAACTATATTAAATGACATGGAATATTTTTTATTGGTTGGGGGCATGTAACAAAAATTGAAATGTTTTTTTGGTATGATTGATCATTGTTTGTTTTTATTTTACTGTTCCTCATTTTATCTATTGTTCCTTATAATGATAAAGAGAGTATAGTATCACCACATGTTACATTAGACCCTCATTTTTAGTTTTCAGCCTTTGATGTAGAGGCAGATGCGCCTGAGCTCATTTGGAAAACTGTATCAAGACACTAGTTTAGTGGAACCTTGGTCAGGATGTTACAATGTGGTATCAGAGAAATTTTCAATTCATTTTTTTATATTTGGGAATGTTTTATGGGTTATTTGGATGTTCTGGGACTAAGATATTATATTTTTCATGGGAGTAGATAACCAATGTGTAGTGGACAACCCGAGTACCCTCTATGGGGTTGTTGTTCTAGACATTCATTGTAACAGTTAAATGTTATTTCTCCTTGGATGATGCACTTGATGTGTGATGTTATTATTTTATACGATTTTTTATGTGTTTAAATGGAACAAATATTTTAAAACTTTCATCATTATGGGAACATATAAATAAAGGTAACATGCATCATGAATAGAATTAATGATGAAAACAAATTGGGATGTTAGGGATGAAATGATCTGTAATTTCTATGAAATTTTAAAGAAATGTTTCCTAATAAACATGATCTAATTAGATAAATTGAAGGGAATAAATTGTGTCGTAAAAATGGTGTATTGAAATAATTTTTAACTATTTAAAGTATAAAAGGATCTTAAACAAAAATGATTAGTATTGAGTTTAACAAAAAATTGAAATTTGAATTTGTAGGTTCCCTATGTTGTCCATGACCCATGATAGATATTGTTAAGGGTGGTGGTAGAGATATGATTTCAATCATTGGTATTTTATATATTGTTAAATTTTCTTTAATTAAACATGATCCTTATTTTGTGTATTTTTTGGGAATATTATGCTATGTTTTTTGTTATGTGTGTTTGGTATTATAGTGAGATGTATCTACAATGAGATATACTATTGGGGAGACATGAATAAATCATTGAGAAAGCTCATACATTACAAGATAAATATCCCCAATGGTTTTGGATAATTTATGGGAATATATGTTCTATGATAACATTTCTAATTTTATAAAATTTATGTAGTGAGACCCAGGGTGGGCTTCACCAAGTATGTTGGATCTGACTAGATAGTTTCAGTTATATCACCATCAGACATTTTCTGGAGAGGGTGGAGCTGAAGAAGCTGAGTTTTATTATAGATTAAATTCAAAAAAATCCATATCACATAGAGAATCATCCTTAAAAGAGAGTATTTTTTCTACTTATATATTGTGATAAATGGAGAAGTGCTTCTAGGATATTCTGGTTCAGACCAAGTGGGGAAATTATATGTTGTGGGAGGAATTCTAAGAATTATTTCAAGAATATTTACATCCTGCAACTCTGATAAAAGATAGAGCTATATAATTTATGATGTTGATTCAGGGGATGATGGTCTTGATAAATTATGTTGGTTTCTTCACCAAGATTCAATGCTTATTTCTAGTACTGGTATGGGATGAGGTGGCTACATTGAGATGTTTTAATTATGGAATTAGGTATTAAATTGAGTCATTGAAAAATTTATTCTATTTAAATAGGTTTTATGAGGTTATTTATTATGATCTCATTTTATAAGGGAGCATAAGAGGCTTCTTGTGGTTGATATTCCACTTCACTCGGGTGGTCCAGTGGTAAAAATTCTGATAGTAAGAAGTTACATTTTGAAATTTTTCACTTGGAATGTGGTAGAAAAGGAATACAAGAGGAGTATTGGCCTCTCATGGCAGTGATTAAGTGTTCTTATATTAGTTCGGTAATTCAAGATACATACACGTTTAGTGTACATGATGACCAGTTGAGTTTCCAGTGTGCAGCAGGATGAGGAAAAAAAAGGTTCTATAGGAACCCTCGATAGCTGGATAGTGATGAAGGGTCAATATTGGTATAGAGTTATGGATGGGGTTTAACACCCAATACTAGGTACATAGATGGATTTATACATGTCATAATAGTTAGGGTGGGGTGTGGTACTTCTGGAAAAGATGACCAATATGAGATGGGTAGTGGAACCCCTCGTATTCAGATAGGATCCCAATGAGAGGGTGAGGTTAGAATCATACAAATTATCCTACACATGGTGGTGGTGAGGCTATACCATTGACTTGTTGAGGTATGATTCATCTAACTTCCACACTTTCTAGTGATTTATTTTATACATGGGACTCACATCATTTTAAATTTACTGAATTTTTTGAGTATGTTAGGTCTAGCATCGGAATATATGTGTTGGGTTATGTTGATTGACACACCCATAGGTATATGATAAGTTAATATCTAGAAATGTAATTAGTGTTCAATCAAATTTTGTGGGTACCATTTATATCAGGGTTTGATTATTTTTCAGATTTCATGTTTTGACAAGATATTGAGGATGTAATGGTTGGTGTTAGATTAATCTAAAAATTATTGTTACCACTAATGGGTAATTTTCATGACCCTTGACGATGAAAATTATGTTCACCGTGAGGAATGGTATTTCTAGGTAGGTTATCCATGGGGAGTTTGTGAGTAGTTATGTGATCTCACAACCCAAGTGGAATTTCATCTACCTAATGATTGGGTACTAGATAATTATGTATTTACTCATGTGGTTGATCATTTTTAGGACATTGTTTATGAGGGATTCATTGTATTTACACATGAGAGACATGTTGATTTCTTAGTTGAGATATTTCATAGACCTATGCTAGTTTATATTTATCTATATTGGATGGCAGTAGTAGTTCTTCTAGAGCATAAAACACAATTTGTGTAATGAGAGAATAAGAGATTTATCCATCAATGTACATCACCTAGGGGTTCACTAATGTTGTATTATAATAATCATGGCATGAAATTGTGGTTGTTTTTCAATTACAATAAATTTAATCATATGAACATTAATAACCAATATCTTTTTCTTGGTTTCAATGTTCTTTTTGACTTGAATAAAGTATCAGTAATGTTTTCTAGAATCTATCTGAGTTCAAGTTGTCATCATCTAATTCTGAGACCTTCTAATATATGGAAAAACCATATCAATAGTAGTCATGGTATGTACATATTCATTGTGATGTCATTCGGGTTGAATAATTATTCAGTAGTGTTTATAGACATAGTGTAATGAATTTTCCACTAGTTATTGGATTAGTTTTTGTTTTTTTCTCATAGATGAAATCTTTGTATACACTTATCCTCATGAAAACCACAATAAACATCCCAAAATAGTATTGAGTAAATTTACAGAGAATCAGTTATACATCATGATATCTAAATGAAGTTTCTATATTAGTATGGTATATTTCATAGGTCACATCTTCTCCAATGATGGTGTTCAAGTGGACCCAAAGAAAGTGAAAGAAGTTTTATGTTGGGTTCAAACCAAGAATTTTTTGATATAATAACAGTTTCATCTTTTGTGATCTATTATTGAAGGTTCATCAATGAATTTTATCACTTAAAATCACCAATTTAGCGATATCCCATGATGGGGGTCAAGATAAAATAGTCTGGATAATTTTAGAATATCATCCAAGTGAAAACTATTTTTTTGACTACCATTCCTATTTAGATCCTACACAAGACAGGTGAGAAGTATACATTGTTTTTTCATGCATCCGATGTTTGAAATGGCACAACGATTATGCAGGGAGATCAGGTCATGGTTTATAGATCACGATAGTTGATGAAATATGATTGAAATTATCCTACACATGTTCTAGAGTTGGTTTTTGGGGTTTATACACTAATTTTTTGGTGGCATTACTTATTGAGAGAATGGTATATTGTGTATACCAACCATTGCCTGAAGTATATATTTTTCCAATGTGATTTGAATATCTGACGATAGAGTTGAGTTGTGTACATGAAGTCATTTGACATTGATCAAGCCTATACACCTAGAAAAGGATATAATTTTTCATATACATTGAGATGAAATATAAAAATTCAGATAGTCTGTGAGAATAGTTATTTGTGGAAGATGGTGGTTTTTTCCAGGATGAAAGTAGTGGTTCAACAGGGAAAGGGATAGATGAAACCAATTTCCATTTCATTATGGTCCACAATTATGAGATGGATCAAGGAGAAAATGTACGAGGTTCCATAGTGTTTTTTTAAGGGAAAGCCTTAATGGTGGGGAGTCACCCCCATCTATATTATTGATGATTAAAATGATGTTTATGTTTGGGGCCATGTTGTCATGCCCACATGTATATGAGAGAAGATGATATGTTTGTTCCATTCCTCATAGTAGTAATTTCATTATGGTTTAACCAAAATTTATTGTGTTCATCATAGATGGTATTGGTGTCCAATGATGAAGAAATATGTTTCATGTTTTGTGACATGATGCTAAACATGTTAGTAGGTGAAGGCCCAAAATCAATGGTTGAGTGGTTTGGTACAACTGTTTCCCATTCAAAAAATAGAAGTGGGATGATGTCAACATGAATTTTTATTGTTATCTCGAGGACACCTTATAATAATGATCTAATATGGGTGATTTTGGATCATTTGACTAGGGTAACACATTTCTTACCAATTCAAGAGACTTTTACCATAGACCTATTCAGTGATTTATATGTTCGGGATATACTGCAGTTATATGGGTTTCAATGAAGTTGTATTTCTAATTATGATAAATGTTTTAAATCATTTATCTAGAATTATTTAGAATAGAAATTTGTACCAATGTGTTTTGGAAAAAATATTTCCACCCATAAATAGATGGGTAATTAGACTGTATTATGATAGTTCTAAAGGGAATACTAAGAGCACGTGTCCTTGATTTTGGTGGAACATAGGAAAATAATTCATCACTCATATATTTTATGTATAAAAATATACTCCTAGGTAATATTTATAAGGACCATATGAGGTTCTCTATGTTATTCCATGTAGATCATTTTTGTGTTGGATAGAGGGTGGTGAGTTAGAGTTTTTGGGACAACATCTCATAAAGGATTTATCGAAGCAGTATATTTTGATTTAAAAACACATGGATAGAGATCATAGTTGGATTAATCATATTTTGATCAATTACATCGACACCTTGAGTTTATGTTGGGTAATCATGTGCTACTTCTGGTGTCACCATTGTTAGGTCATCTTCATATCCACAAACAAGGTATGTTGACACCCTGGTACATGGGGTTGTTTGATATTTTGGAGTGGATCAGAATTGTGGTGCACTAATTGGATCCACCATAATGATATGGTGAAATTAACAATGTTTTTCATGTGTCTCATCACTGGATATATCACCCCGACGATTCTCATTTGATTGATGATGATGATGTACAACAAGATTCTAATTTATTCCTTGAGGAGTAACCTATTTTTATTATGAATCATAGTGATAATTTTTAGTTGGGTAAGAATGTGTTGTTGTTCTATCTGTTGTGGGAGAATGGAATCATTCAAGAGGAATCAGGGGGGATATATGGGCCTAGTAGCTCAAAAAATTTACCTTAAAGGATTATAGATGCATGGAAGTGCAACTCGAAGTGGAGTTGTTATAATGTGGGGGGGGGGTTGTAAGATCCCAAACTACAAATTAGGTATGGTCCAATTAAATATCAGTTAAAATATTATTATTTAGTTAATGTAATAATTCCATAGAGTATGAGGGATCTTTATAGTGTATCAGGGATTTTTAACATGAAGTAATGGGAAGATATTTACATCATGTATAGGTAGCTCGGTTGGTGCATGATTAGTTAATCAATTATCATTAACCACAAGACAGTGTGTTGCCTCAGACAGAATAGATTGCACAACCCTTGAATAGTTTGACAACCGTGTATACCTCACCAAAAAACTGTGTAGACAGGATCTCATATGGATTGAGGCTGGCGCACGGGAACCAAACGGTTTGTCAGAACTTGTGGGTGCCCTTATGAGATCATGTGACCTAACACCCTCTTTTGAGGAGGGATCTACATTATTGGAATAGAGTTTGGCCAATTGTTCATCAAAACCATGAACCTATTATAATTTTTGAAATTTTCCATTTTTATCTATTAGGATTAAAGGGTAATAACATGATTTTCCTCCATTACACCCTCCAGTAGCTTACATGATGGACTTAGATAACCTACCTTCTCCAAGGATGATTCTCCCACAATTATTGGATGCTTGGAATGTTGTTGGGTGAAAATTTAAGATCCATGTGATTATAACACACATAATACAGAAATTATTAATAATATACCTTTTATAGATGTACTTATCCATCCTAATCCCTAAATGATATTTTTCTAAGAGATTATAAGTTCAATATTTGATGACTAGTTGAGTTAAAATAAAGGGATAAGTATGAGCGAGTGTTTGACTATGGGAATGGGGAAGGTGGTCTAAAAATTATATATCATAGTCTTGATGAATAATTTATTTGTATTTCCTTTTTATCTTGTTCTTTTGTGATGTTTATTTAATCCTTAGTATGTAATGTTAAAATTGGGTGTGTAATTGTGTGTTAAAACCATCATGATCCTCACGGGATTTGTTGAGGATGATTAAGCCATGTATAAGGGGCCAATCATTGGGTGTTCCACTTCGTTCAACATGGAATTGAGTTGTTAAATGTTTAATTTAATAGTTTGTAAGACAAAACCAATGGTTATTTTTTATTTTATTAATATGTCATATGATAGAGTTTTTCTTAACATTAATGAGTTAATTGTGTTATGACATGTAATGAGTAAAATTGATAAATGGTAATTTAGTATATACATGTGGGAAAATGTTAATAGGTAGGTATTTCACTGGGGATTGACTTCCATGGGTGAGGATAGACTAATGCTCAAAGACCTAGAGATATATTTTATGGGGTAGGATGTCAGACTGAGGCTCTAAGATCCTAATGAATAGAAATGGTGGGGTTACCTAGACTAAGTGTCATAAGTATGTTTATAAGTATTTTTTTAACTAAATGTCACTGTAATGTAGGGAACATGACTCCACTTATGCATAGTTTAGATGAACAACATGGGTATAATAATGTTTTATGAAAATGTGTAACATATGGAACCAGTGGTTAATTTTTTCAATTTAAATCTTGTTAAATAAAGAAACTTGTTTATTTGATTCTTATTTTATTTTTTTACCGAGATTCAATATAGTCAATTTTAGACTGGTTAATTTTTAGATGTCATTAGTGGTGTCCTACTAAGTTGTAATCACACCCATCTTGGGCAGTCGTTTGGTACTCGAACTAATATTATGGTTGTAGGTCAAGAGAAGGGAAAAGTCCCTATGATAGAGGGATGTGTTGGGTTATATGGATGTGCATGTATGGGGGAACTATACATGGTTTTGATAACTATTTTGGGGATTCTTAATAATTTCCTTGTTTTGGGTTTTCCCTTTACATTAGTCACTATATGACATGACATGGATTAGTTTCTATTGGTTGTGGTCATGTACCCAACTTTGGAAAATGGTTCTTGGATTCTTGTTCATTCTTTACATTTTTTTATTATTCATTGTTTTATTTTTGGTGGATTACTCTTATAAAGAGGGTATAGTCTCCCCAAGTGTTATATTAGACCATCACTATTAGTTGGAAGTATCTAGCATATATGGTGGTGCACTGGAGGTCATGTGGTGAACCTGCTCAGGGAAATGGATTAGTGGTACCCAGTTCATGATGTTAGAAGATATAATATTAAAAAGGATATTTTCAATAAAATCCATTTTCATTAAAGTATATATTTTATTTTAAAACTATTAATTTAAAAAATATATGTTAAATTTTATAATGAAAAACCATTTTTTTTAAAAATCAAAATAAAATTAGCATATGATGAATTTTGGAGATTTTTCTAAAAAAATCTATACTTATGTGAGTAGTAACAAATAACGATTTTTTTAATACCACAACTTTATTTTAACATATATGTATAAAAACCCATTTATAAAATAAATACATATTAATAAAATCAAATTATAAATTTAAAAAATATTATTTTTAGTCTACAAAACCCATGAATATGAATTTATAAAAACAAGTAATATTATTGGATTTTATTTATTTATTTAGTATAAATTATTCATTGGGAAATTTAGGTTTGGTTTTATTGTAATGAGAAATAAATATTTTTGGAATAATGATAATATAATTACTGTCATTATAATCGATATCATTGATAATTAATCCTGTATATAATCTTTATGATTAAAAATATACTTTTCATAATAATGGGTTTTTAAGATTTAGATGCACTAATGTTAAGATTTATTTCCCTACACATAGATTGTTAATTTTATAAAATGGTTCTTATATTTTAGATAATAATTTCAATATTATTTAGTATCTATAAATTTATTTTTAGTTATACAAATTATATGACTACGATTTTTGCAAATTACCTTCATATTGGTTAAAAATTTATTTAAAATTTATTATTTTATTAATATAAAGAAAATTAGATTAACTAAATTAAAATTAAATATTTTCAATAACAAATAATATATTATTTATAAACACATATATAAATATATTAAAACTAATTTAATTTTAAATTAATATTTAATAATATTAAAAATCAATAATGCTCAAAATAATATATTTTTACAAAAATAGATTTCTAGAAAAATATATGATTTAATTAAAAAGATAATATTCAAAAATTATGATATTTATTTTCATTAAATAGATTTTAAATATATTTTCATAACATGAATATAGTTTTATACTTTATATTTTATATTTTGAATTAAATATAAATAACTTTTTTTTAAAACTAGTTTCCACAATTTAAAGTAATATAGAAAAATGTTAAATATTTAAAGTAAAAACCCAATAATTTTTTTATGCACATGTAGAATGAATTTTTTGAGACTAGGTAATACCAAAAATACATAAAAATCCACTTTTTTATTTTTTACCCATTTAACCATGAATAGGTCATATCATTATTTAATAATGAAGAGTGTTTCTAAAAGTGCCCCTTATATCCTTTTATAAAAGGATACCACTTCCACACTTCAAACATAAAATTATCCCTTGAATTATGCCATGAACCTATGGTATATATCTCTCACATTAACACATTCTATGTTCTTTATTTCCCTGGTAATTCATATTTTTCCAAATCCCATTAATTTAAAGGAGATTTCCAAAGAAAAAAATCAACTCTATAATATAAGTATTATCTCCATCCTATTATTTTATTCTTAATATTATTCTTCCAAATATATTACCACCATCTTAATATTATTAATTAAATATGATTAGTTTGATTAAATTTTATTATATTGATTTTATAATCATTATTTGTACAATTACATTGACATATAAATAAAACAACATCGTTATTGCATTGCGTGAACTACCGCCTCTATGATGGGACATCATTACATTCTACACCGCCTATCATGGCTGGACATAATGGTTTTATTGATAAATAAATATGTTATATCTCATATAATTATTATTATAAAATTTAAATTTAATATACACATTCACACCCTCTCAATCATTGATAAATAGTAATGCGAAGGTTTTTATGTTAGAACTACTGCCTCCAAGAGGAATCATTTTTTCATCTAGATTTTCATAAATTATCTAAAAATATAAAAATAGGTATCAAAATGTTAAATTAATAAAAATATTATCATTTGAATTATGATATAATAATAATTTTACCAATTAATCACTAATTTATATATACTCACCCATTTAAAGAATGCATGTTCATGAATTGGATTGTTTGACCACTTATTTGAACAATGATTTGAAATATAATCATGGATGACTATGGAAAAAATAATGATATTATTATATTTTAATAATATAATAATAATTATTATATGTTTTTGTTAATTTTATACTTGTTAAATAATACTAATTTATTATATCATCGTCGATCATTAAAAAACTACAAAAAATACGTTACCAAATTGGCTTCCACACCACGTATCCAATTATCATTTGGAATGAAATAATAAAATTTTAAATAAATATAAGATATATAAAAAAAATTAAAGAATATTAAAATATTTATTTTGATGAACATTAAATATAATTATTAACAACTACATCAACATTATCAAACATGAACAAAGATATTAATTTTTTTAGTAACTAATAATCAAAATAAGCTATAACGTTACTGCAATTAGGATAAATAATTAGGAATAATGATTATAAAAGGATAATATTTATGATTATGGTTATAATATATTTTATTAAATTAAATATCTTTTTATTGGAGGTTATAGTTTTATCAACAATGTAAGAAAACAATGAATGTATTTCATCTCAAATTGTTTTTCTTTAAGATATATTTTCTTTTATGGATTGGATTTCATTTAAATATTTTTATACTACCTATTTTTTATTAAATATCATGAATTATTTTTACCATTTTACTTCAACTTAAATTTATATTTCCCACTCTCTATCAAGGGGGTTTTACTGGAATGTATGTTAATCAATATTGGGTTTTCATCTCTAGAATTCCTCACTTCAAGACATGTTTGGGACTACACACCAAATTTAATTTAGTTCATGTATATTATAAAATTTTGAGATATTATGTTATGAATTATATTTTAATAATTTAATTTTATGTTTAATTATAAGAAATATTTTTTAAGGGGTTTAGATTCAAATATTTCTAATGTTATAAGGGTCTCAATGCCACAAAACTAAATTCCTCGATACTTGATTAATCTATACACAATTATTCATTCTACATGGTCTAGGTAATAGAATATTTTAATTTTTATCATTATAAATTATAAACCAATATATCAATTTTTATTTTTCAATTTTTACCTATCATGGTATTTTTATTCAAATTTTACAAAGGCTGTAAGGTGATTTTGTGACTAAAATATATTTCTTGTGTCATAATCACTCTTCTTAGACACTTATTTTTCAACACTGATATATTATTAACTATGATGATTTTATAATGTATATACACCTTCTTTTTTGGGGTAAATAATTGTTCATAGAAAATACATCTTCCTTGATTATTTCATTGCTTCATAAATATATATTTTTTAGAATAATTCAAATTTATTTTATAGTATTTTTTCTTCCATATCCATGTTTTTATATCCAACCAATGTTATCCTTTCTTGAGTAGAAAATTAATTTTTTAACTCAAATTATACTTGTATTTTTGTTTATTATTTTTAAAACATTGTTTTCTAAGCCTTTTAATAAAGTTATATTTTAAAGAGGGCATTTAATAATGTCAAAAAGGATTTTATATTCTTTTGAACTAAAATGTTTTATCATCCCCAAGTAATTATATTATGATAATATTTATGTATTTTTACAATTTTACATTATTAATTATTAATTTTAAAATTAAACTATTTCAATTTATTTTCACATTCCATTTTCAAAAAATTTATTTCATTTTCATGTTTTGTTTATTAATGATTCTTTTCCAAAGTATACGCTTAAAAATTATTTTATATTATAATTTTTAAAAACATATTTATTTTAATGAATCTTATATTTGTAAATATTTATAATAGTGTTTTAAAAAATCGACCTCTTTACCTTCTAAAAAATTGGGGTTTTAATGTAATTTACACTTCATCATTTATAACTCTTATTATAACGAGTTTGTAAAAAATTTCTCCTTTCACTTTAATTTCGCATCAAAAGTGGATCTCAAGTGGAGTGATTTTTTGATCATCATATCTATTTCATTTAGGAATGAGTCGTTTAGGGAATTGATATTTTGATGATTTTATATGTTAATGTGATGTGATAAGTTTAGGAAACACATTATCTTTAAATTGGTTTTTTATGATAGGATGGTGATTGATTTTATGTGGAACAAATTTGTGTGGATGATGATGGTTGGGTCTTATATCTACCATAATTACCTTTTTATAAGATAATATCTCAAGATATATTCAGGTGGGGATGTATTGGATTTTTAAACATTGGCATATCCATGATGGGGTTTCTCATATTTTCATGTGTGAATATAATTTTTTTTCTCATAGATTCACAAGTATAATATGTTTTCTCACATAGGTATTACTATAATTATGGTTAATCCCAATTTAAATTATTACCATGTTATGAATCATTTCCTTTCTGTTTATAAATTTATGTTAAATTGTCAAGATACAAATAATTTCCAAGAAATTCTATGATCTCAATATTATTTCTTATTTTTTAATACTATTTCACAATTATATGTCACTAACTCATGTTTTTGTGAATATTGAGGTTGGTTTTGAGCTAGATTGCATCTTTTACACTTCTTTAATTGTATTTTTATGATATTATGTTACTTTAACATATATTATGATTATCATATAAAGTTATTTGATCCTTTATTATAATATTTTATTCTTCACTATAATTTCCATAATTTTATGATATATTTTACCATTATTGAGTATCTAAAATAACTCCATTATTAATTTTCAAATCCCATTGTTTTGAATATTTCTAAATCATGTGATTTATATAGAAAGGGGTTTATTGGAGTTTGACTATATAGATATTTTCACAATTTTAATAGAATAATATTTTTATGAATCTAATTTCAAAGACACTAAACCATTCATACTTTTGGTTTACGAATATTTTGAGATGTATTATTTGTATTGTGTGATAATTGTATAATTTATGTTACTTTTAGCATGGGTTCATATAAATTTTATCAGATCAGGTTTTATTTATTTTAAACATTGGTCTAGTTACTTTTGGATATTAATTTATGTACCTTTGTTATTATGGATATATTTACTTTGTGAAAACCCAATAGATGAGCCTATTTATAGAAGATATACTGAAATGTTGTTGAATTAATGATTTGAAGGTTTTCCCTAGAAAAAAATCCATTAAGGGATACTCCATGTGGATTTAGGCAATGCAATAGTTTTACCTAAGGGTGATAACATCAATAAGGTTTTTTGGGTAGTAACTAAATAATCACCTATTTTGGGATAATGTGTTTTGTCAATACGGGGGGATATGTTTTAGTTAAAAACATGTTATTTATGAAAAAATAGGAATGAATTATTTCCTTGTTTCATTAAAGGATTAATTTATGATGCCTATGATAACACAAAATAAAGTAATATAGATCAAACTATGTTTTATATACGATGAACTAATGGAATAGTAAGAAAATGGGATAATTTAATAGAAAAACACATTTTGGGGTTGAATTTTCATTTATGACCAACTAAAAATTTATTTTATTAAACATGATTAAACCAAAGGTACAAGGAAGAAAGACCCTTCAGGGAGGCCGTAAGTGATGAATCCTAATAGAGTCTTCTTGAATAAGAACCATACACTCAAGAAGAAGAGATCATAAGATATCATAAATAAATAGATTCTCAATCGAGTTTCCCAACTGAGAAACATAATCTGCCTCGAATTTCTCTTCTCTCCAAATACGATGAAATTTCTACTCAAAATTATACTCCATAGAACACCTACGAACCATGTATACCATGTTCCACAACACAACATGTCTCCCTTTAATAGCTATCACAAAAACTTCGGAGTCTAACTCCATCTCTACCACTTGAAAACCATACTCCCTGCATATTGTTATACCTAAAAATAGAGCCTTCACTTCCGCACCTAAGGAGGTTCCATGACAATAGAATGAACTAAACCCCATAAGAACTGAGCCTCATGAATCTCAAAGGACCCCTCTACCTCTCATCAGATATCCCCTGAGAGTACCATCCACAGAAAATTTCAAGCCACCCTGTGGATGTATTCACTTAATCTAGAGGCCCCTTTTCCTATAGGGAATGTAAGATCTGTTGAACAAATTGTATGACATTAATGGAAGCTTCTTACCTTTAAGAAGTGTGCTGAGCTCAAAGAGAAGATATTTTAAGTGAATCTGGTGGAATATATAAGATCTCATGGAGCTCATCTGAGCCTAATTGTGCACCTCCCATATCATCCACTAATTGAAGCACAAATTATTGCACGAGTAATTTACTCTGAGGCCCTTACTTCCATTCCATAGAACTAGGACTCCAGGAATCCCTAAATTGAAGGATGTTCATTATCAATACAGGTATGTGGTGAGAATAGGGACCAGAGATAGCAAGAACAGTTTCTGTGAAAGAATAGATGAATAATAGATTCAGTTGGAGGTTTCTCGCAACAAAATTAGTGTGAAACCATGGTAATCACCTTCATTTTAATGTTTTCATCACCTGGAAGCTCTTTATCCCTTATACACCTTGTAATGAAGTTCATATTTTTTTGGAATATCCTTAAACCATATCTTTATAGACCACTCATCATGAGGACCTTTTGTATGCCCAAGATCTTTGTAATCCTTATAGGTAAACCTTCCTAAAGGTAAACGCAGGGAGAAACACCTATTTGGATATTCATTCAAAAAAATATCTTCATAAACCATTACTTGCTCGTGGGTGAGAATAGAGTAAATGAATATAGAGAGATCACAAGACTCCTTGAAAGAGATCTTTGGGTGAGGGAAACTGGTGAATTCTAGCTTCTCACCTACCTATTCAACCTTCAATAAATGAACCTCCCCTTAGAAAATGATACATTTACCAGAATCCAGGAGGATTTTCAGATGAGAGGCAATGCATCATGCCATTTGGGAGAGTCGAGTACCTCCACAAATCATCTCCTAGTGCACACCATAACTCCTTATAAAGAAGTTTTCCCATAAAGATTCTCCCATAATAACATCCCAAGACAGACGACCTTTCATTCCATGCATGGATTCGCCAATATCAAGAAGGCCCAGTCATCCCTCAACTACAGGTCTGGACATACAATTACAGAATGCAAAATGATTGTGTTTCATCTGCTTGGCATCCTATACAAATGATGATAAAATGTTTTCAATCTTCTTGACCATTCCTTTGTATGGATTGAGTAGCAAGAAAATGTGCATCACAATAGACATTATGACACTATTAACCGACGTCACCCTCTCCCCTAATGGTAGGATTTTATACTTCCAGTTAAAGATCCTTCCTACCAGATGATTGATGATGTCTTAAAAGTGTTTTTTTCTTGATATGACCATAAGAGAGAGGGACACCAAGATATACCACAACCATCTACTTCTGATGACACCCTAAAAATGGCCTCAATATCTCTACAACAACGACAAGTACACTTATTGAAGATGAAAGACTGGATTTTTGAAATGTTAATACCTTGTACACTAAAACAACCATAGGAGTTCAATATATCCATGATATTGAGAAATGACCTTTACCTTCCATTAGTGAAGATTAATATATCATTTAGGAACATTAAATTAGAAATTTTCTCCAATCCGCACTTGCTCCAATATAGGTCCAGCTTGAAATTTTACACTCCTTTGCATAGGCTTCGAGATAAGGCATCTTGTGCCAGGATAAAAAGGATTGGGGATATGGGGTCCTCCCTAATGAACCCCATGAACCAATTTGATGAAACCGAAACATCTAACCATCATGGATATAGAGAACCATGGAGAGGTGAAGCATCAAAAATAGAGGTCACAAATGCACTCATGGAAAACAAACCTCCACATCACCCAAATTATAAAGTTACATTCCATTTTATCATAAATTTTATACATGTCCACATGAAATATTAAATTAGATCACATTGATATTTAATTTATATCATTGATCAACTCACTAGAAATCCCAACTACCCCTGGATGCTCCATCCTCTAATGAATCCATGTTTTTCTCTTGAGACCAATCTTGGGAGTTACCTACTCAATCTTGATATAATGAGGGAAGCTAAAATAATTTAGGAAACATTGAAAAGATTGATGGTTCAATAGTGAATGATAATCATGGGATTTTATTTTTTTTTGAATAAGAAACATTCTGGATGCACAAACCATTCTATTCAAAGTGGCACTACTAAAATTGTCTTGTATAGCTTCCACAATTTGTGTCCAAAACACCTCCCAAGATTCCACAAAGAAAGAACCGGGGAAACCATCCTGACTAGGTGCAATATCACATGGTAACCTAAAAACAATATCTTTGATCTTCTCTTCCATTGGAAGTGTTCGAAGAAGGTTTTTTTCAGATTCCTCCAATAGGTATGGTATTCATATCATAAAGTCCTCCTCTATTGAGTCCCTCCTAGACACCTTTTTACCTAGACTTAATCGATTCAGCTAATATCCCTTCAAAGTGTTCCAATTCCTTGCAGCCCGTAACTTCTATGTCTGAGGTGAAGGAACCATTCCCGAAACTAATATTAATCAATTCAAAACTCCTCTCCATCAAACATGCATGTAAGAAGGCACTACTACAGTCTCCATCCATCAACCATCTGACACGTGACCTCTATTTCTATTCCCTCTATAGCTCTAAGAGTTTCTCCTCAAGAATCCCATTCTTATCATATGAAAGGATAAAATATTATTATCACATGAGTCATTCAAGTCTTATTCCAATCAATTTATGTCATCTTGGATTCGATCAACCCCATAATGATCATTAGGTTAGCTATCCAACTAGAACTGAATATCCCCCTTGAGGTGTTTTAAGTGATTATCCAAGACACACACATTTTATAGACATATTTATTTATTATATCTTATATTTTTTTATAATTTACCATTTTGGAATATTTGGGCATGATAAAATCATGGGTATGATTTAATAATTTCAAAAAATTATAAGTGTGTCACTCAACTCACTTATAAATAGCCACCCACTATATACTCTTCATCACACCATAAACCACCACATACTGTCCAAGAACATATAACATGACTTTTAAACATCACTTAACATGTAATAAAATCATTATTTTTGAAATTAATCTATCAGGATTTAGGGAAAACATACGTAGGATATCGTCAGAAGAGCTAATGTTATTCAACAAGCTTCTTTATTTTATTTCGTTATCCACCTCCTTAAATTATTATTAATCCATTCAGGTATAATATAATAAATATCATTAACATAATTTTATTTTTATATAATTAGGTAATGACCTACAACCATATACACTTCCATAAATTGGGTTAAGAAATTAGTGTTCATGTATATGTTGTACTACTACCTCACGAATTGATGTCATTCAATTTTACATTATCACATATCAGAGTTTTTCATGTTGATTTATATATAGTATATATATATTATATTTAAAACATTTTTATAGATGTTTATTCATTATATAATATATCACTTTTTTAATTTCATTCTATAGGGGACATGATAACGTCACGCATGTGTATAGGGGACTACCACCTCACGAAACGATGTTATTCACCTTTCACAAACACTTTACATGGATAGTAATAAGGATAATTTTAATTATAATATGTGATATAAATGAAATAATAGTGATATTCACAAGATATTTATTATTCTACAAAGATTAAATATCATTTTATTTTCAAACCTTTTCACTCACTTAAAGATGACAATATTTTTGATGTATGTGTGGACTATTTCCTTCACGAAGTGACATAACTTTATTTTCATCAGCAAACCAATTGGATGATATGTATATGTTTATTTATTGAAATAATATCACATTATGATCATTTTGTAAAGTCAATATATTTCCTACCACCATTATATAATGTTCATTGAAAAATTAATTTGTTACCCAAGTGTTTGTATGACCTACCTTTTATATGATGGTAACATAGATAATTTTTCATAAAAATTTCGACGATTGATTTTAAATTTATAATTTAATTTTAAATATGGTATTTTTTCATTGATTTTTATTATAGATGTGATAAAATTATATAATATGTGCATGAATCGTATTTTTCATAACGAAATACACCAGAAAAAACAAGCCAGTTAACACTCGAAATAATGAAAACATTGTACGATTATTAACAAATATGTGATAATATGTTATAAAAAATATGAAAATATAAATATATATATATTTTCAATAATTTAATAACATTTTTACTACAACTATAAATGAGTTTAAATAATGTTCAACCAAAATTATGTGTGAGGTAAGGGAAATCGTCTCAATTTCATTTCTTTGAGGCATATTGTAATGTTATGCAGCTAATTTAATTACTATAGTGTTTATACTACCATTTTGATATGTAATATCCTGAAAACTAAATTTTTATGGAATTTTATGATTTCAATTTAATTATTTCATCTAAGGGTATTTGACATGAAAATTACCAAGTTTTAAGTAATTTCTTAACTCAATTTATTTTCATTGAGTTATAATACTTCTTCTTTATCATTAATATTCTAAGATTGTGTATATAATTACTTTTTATTATTTTATGTTTTATGTCTACATGTTTTATTCAGATTTAAATTTTATACATCTAATTGATCTATTTATTAATTCTTACTTTAATTTTATGATCATTGAAATAGTTTATTTCACAATATCATTCAAAAAAGATTATTTATTTTTGAATTTTAGTTGATGGAAATTATTTTATCATTGTATAAATAAAACAATTTAATTTTATTCTCATATAGTATCGATATTTATTTTAGATTAATAGTACCATTTTTTACTCATTGGTACTTGAAATGTTTGTGAAAATGTTTTTAAGAAAATCCATATTCATTTCTCTCTTCTGTTGGAAATCTATTTTCTAACAAACTCATTATTCCATAAAATTTTCAAAATTATTATTTAAACATTTCAAATGATTTATTAAATACATTTTACCAATTTTTTACTTTTTACTAAATTTATTAAAATTAATAATAATGAAATTTTCAAAACAATTCTCATTTTTCATTCATAAAAATGTAACAGGAGTCTTCTAATCATTTTCTGAACAATGAAATTTTCTAAAAATTTTAAAGTGAAAAAGGAGTTCTTTTTAACATGTACAGTAAAAAAAATTAACTGCTATAATAACTGTAATTTCTTTAAATATTTCTTTTCAAGTTTACAAGGTTATTTTTAAATATATTTAAATTATTTATATTATGGGAATTAAATAATTTTTTAAATAAATTTTAAAATAAAATGTTATCTAAATGTTTTAGGTTATAAAATTTTATTTCCAAAATGAAAAGTATATTTACCATAATAACATTTTAATGAAATTTTTATTCATAAATGACAAAAACCCTTTATTTTAAATATACAATGCTATGGATATGTTGATTCTATACTTATTATTTCTATGTATGGTTCATGAATGTTTTGAATAAGGATTGTATAGACTATCACTTCTCTATTTCATTTTTTATATTCATTAACTTCCCCTTGAATTAATCACATTCCTCTGATCATTTTACAATAAAATTTCTCTAAATATGCATTTTATTTTCATGGAAATGATTATTTTTTAAACCATATATCATTGTTACATACATTTTTTACTTTGAATATTATATGATTAACTGGGGAAATATTGATAAATATGTGTGTTTTACTCAATATGGATATTTTATGACAAGGAACATTGATTTATGAAATAAATAAAATTTTACTTATATGAGATATTTTTTGGAAATTTCGGGATGGGTGGGGTCCGACCATTATATAGCCCCTCTATGCATCCATAGGTATCATGAGACAAATCAAATGGCTTGATAAACAAGATTATATGGGTATTTTTAAATTGAATTGAGGTTATATTTTAAAAGTATATTATTACATTTTCCTAATTCATGACATTAATAAATTTATAATTTTCTCCACTTATAATTATATAATTATTCTACATGATATTTTTAGTGTGGTATAGTTTTTGGATTCATTTAATTCTCATCTATTGTTTAAATGGAATGCATCTTCAGTTATTTACCTTTTTAAATTTATTTTGTATCATCTTGCCCAGATATTCATGTTAATAAAATAAAATTTGTGTTCAGTTATTTTTCCTTCAAAATTTATTATACTTACTCCCTAATTATATATTCAATTTTATATTACCCATTATAATTATTTGATCTCACCCTTAGTTTTTTTCCTTTCCCTATGAATACTTGATGTGTACTATAATTGATATGAAAGGATATTCTAGATGGAATAATGTTATTCAATAAGAAAAATTATTTTATTATTATTTTATTCAAATGTAATATGAAAATCACATATGTATATATTTTACTAAGACTATTATACCATTATTTTCTTTGTTATGTGACTCCTTTTATTTTATTCCAATATAATAAATATGACACAAGCTCCATGATACTGGGTTCTGGTTTGCTATAGTAGGTTTCAGAGGTTGTTTATTTGATACCATAAAATATATATTAAGGAAAAAATACAGTAGGGAACATATAAATATGATATAATTATTTGATAAGTAGATAATAACATCCAAAATTTATATTAAGGAAGATATTAAGTGGTATTTAATAGCTATACATCTTTTTCTCGATACTATAACTGGATGTTGTTTTGGAATAGAGATATTGTTGGGTAATAAATCTAAAAATGATTCATTGGTATGGACATGATCATCACCTCGTTACCTAAAAGTTTTGATACTATACACCTGGTTTGATACCCATGGGTGATATTCTTCAGATAATTTACATTTTTTTAAAACCATTATGAAGAATTTTGAAACTAGTTATATCCCCAAATAAACCATGTTTATAATTATAAGATTTGATATGAATTCATGATAAAACACTATTTTATTAAATATTTTATTGATAATAAATTATATAATTTCCTCACATTGTGTTAAATATGTTTAATTAGAATGTATTTGGGATTAGATCATTCATTTAAATATTTGATGAAAATTCCAGTTTTACCCTTTATAGTTCACTGTAGTATTTCGAAGATAAATATTTTTATATTTATTATTTGAATTTCCAATTTTGTAACAGTGTTACTAGATTAATTATCTACAACTTTTATTCAGTACACTAGAGCTAATGAGTGCATTTGGTTGTTGAAAATGGGCCATGAAGTCAAAGTTGGACTGGACTCGCCAGAATGGAAAAGCTTCTATATTTCGGCCATAACTCCTTCATATGGGCCTGGATTGAGCCCAAATTTGGAGAGGAGGTATAGGACCCATATACGCACATTTTATACTTCTAGAAGGCCGCCCAATCCACCCTTTTAGGTGGTCAAATGAGCGGTTCAAGTTGGAATAAAATATTTTCCGAATTTCCACATTCACACTTGAAACCACTTGTAACCTCTCCTCCCCTCCCCTCTATAAATTAGATTTTTTCTCATTTTTAGGGGTTGGGACGTGAATTTTGAAGTTTAGGGAAGAGGAGAAGTGGATCCACTCCAATTATCCAACCATTTCAATAATTGTAGCTCTTGAAGTAAGGATCCCTTCGACGAAGCCTTCTTCTTCTCCTTCACGTTGTAATGATTTTGTTTATGTCATAAACTTCTTTGTTCTTATTTTATTTCTTCTATTTTCTTCTGTTTTGTTTAAATTTATTCTTCTCTTAATCTTCCTATTTGGGCTGAAATTCTTGAGTAGAAGTGTTATTGGGTTATACCCATTTTAAACCTTTGCACATGCAAAACGCTTCTACGATGATTACGCCACCCATGGAAGAGTAGTTCTTTTTAGTAATCGATCGACCTCTATCCTTTTTAATTTATTTATTTTGAATAAATGAGCTACTGTAATTCACATAATATGATCCATGAATTGTTTTTTTAAATTACAAGAAACTAATCAAGTAATTGAACAATTAATACAAAACACGCGAGGTCGAGATTTTGTGTAAATTGTGTGAGCACGATCTTAATCGGTAATAAAAGACCACACGGTATAAATTTGTAGAGTTCAAATATAATCCCTAAACACAATTCATCCTCATTTCCAGAATGTATATGTTCTCTAATTAACCACTGACCATAAGCTATCCTTAGAACAACAATCAATGCAGGGTGCTGCGATTGCGTGTTCCGAAGCTAGCCTAGGGTTTAAGTAATTTCATCTTTGTGGTTAAGTTAACTCTCATAGGGTTCGAGGGATAATAAATTAGGGGATCATAATTAAGTGGATATTAATTTAAATGATAATGATTAATAAATGATTTAATAGGTAGAGTTAGATCAATTACACCTTTTAAAATAGATTTCTAAAAAAACATCTTCTTGTTGTGTCATTTTAATCGAAATTCATTTCAAAACTAAAAACAAAAAAATATACAATCTTCTTATAGAAAACTTCTTCTAGATTCATAAACTATAAAAAAACCCCAATCCTTTAAAGTAGTGTTTTTATTTTATTATCTTTTATTTTATTTTTAGAATACCTTTAATATGTTGTTAAATTCACTTCCTCCTTTGAGAGACGACCTTGGTCAGCCACTCTGCTGCACCTAAGTACCCCAAAATCACATTAATCATTTGAGGGCACCCACGGCAATGCTCTATCAAATTGGCGCCGTTTCTGGGGAGTCAAGTAATTTATTCAACCATTTAGAGGTATTTCTTTTATTTTTCATTTTATTATTTTCTTCACCTCTCTCTTTCATCTTTACCCTTTCTCAAGTTTTCATTTTTTTCATCCTCTTCTTTTCTTTTTGGACCATCAACTCAACTTCTCATTTTTATTTTACTATGATCCACTCACTTTATTTTAATTCTTATTTGATTTATGACATGAACTAATCCCGAAGATCTCTTAGATCTTGAACCTGAGATTGAACGTAGCCTTAGGGCTCAAATCAGACATTCTCAGTCTATGGGAATTTTCAATATTCAACCAGTTGGTGAATTCCTCTCTTCTAGAAACATATAAATTGGAAGCAATTCAAATTCAAAAATAAAAGAGGAACCAATGGCTGGAAATAATGCAAATGAACTTAATAGAACCATTCGAGAATTGGCTACACCTGATATTAACTATCAACCAAATTGTATTGCATACCCAAATCTCGAATCGGACTTTGAACTAAAATCTGTGTTAATTCACTTACTTACAAAGTTTCATGGCCTCTCTAGTGAGGATCCCAACAAACATTTGAAAGAATTTAATGTGGTTTGCTCAACCTTGAAACCAAGAAATGTATCTGAAGACCCAATCAAATTAAGATCATTCCCATTCTCACTTGATGGAGCTGCGAAAGATTGGATGTATTATTTACAACCTGAAGATGTAACATGTTGGAATGATTTGAAAGTTCTTTTCTTGTAGAGATTTTTTCCAGCATCAAGGACCACTTCCATTCGTAAGGAGATCTTGGGGATCAAGCAAGCATAATGGGAGTCAATGTATGATTATTGGGAGAGATTCAAGAAGTTGTGCGCAAGTTGTCTGCATCACCAAATCAGTGAGCAACTCCTCATCCAATAATTCTATGAAGGAATCACACCTATGGAGAGAAGCATGGTTGATGCTGCAGCTGGAGGAGCATCGGTGGACAAGACACCAGCAGCTGCACGTGTATTGATCTACAAAATGGCCCAAAACTCCCAACAATTTGGCGATAGAGGTACACCAAATGTCAGGGGAGTACATCAGGTAAGTCCTTCTTCTCTTGAGAGTCATTTGATTGATACCAAGTTAGAATAATTGACAACTATGGTGAGGCAAATTGCTTTGGCACAAAAGAAATCTCTACCCCCTTCTTCAAGGCCTTGTGGCATTTGCACTGAGACAAGCCACCCAACTGACTGTTGCCCACAACTACAAGAGACAGAGGATTGCGCATCAGTATTCCCAGGGATACCATTTTAGCAGCAACAACAACCATATCCCCAAAAGAAGTTTGATTCATTTGGTCCAGCATATAACCAAGGGTGGAAAGATCAGTCGAACATGAGGTATGGCTCTGGACAACAACAAAGTCCACCCTTTCAACAAAACTTCCAGCAGCCTCTGCCTTACCAGCAGGGTTTCCAACAACCCCAAAGGAGATTTGAAGCCCAAACATCAACAAGTCAGCAACAAGGGAATCTCCAACACAAGGTAGAATCTAACACTGATGATCTTTTGAAACAAATTGTTCTTAATCAACAGAATGATCTGAAGAGTCAAGGTTAGGAGCTGAGAGAGTTGAAGACTCAAATGAGCCAGATTGCCACTGACCTCCATGAACTTGTGAGTAAGAAGTCTAGAAATCTACCCTCCCAACCCACTCCAAATCCAATGGGGAATATTAGTTCCATCACATTGAGAAGTGGGAAGCAAATGAACAATACATCTGGACCTACCATTCAACCGGGATTCACCTCTACTCCAGAGAAGCTGCATTCCATACCAACTGATGAGCAATCCAAGGAGAAAGATAAAGGTAAGAAAAAGATTGATGATGTTCCTCCTAAACCCCTTCCTTTTCCAAACAGGGTTGTTCAAACCAAGAAGATGGTTGAAGAAGCAACGCAAAGGGAGGTTTTGGATACATTCAAGCGTGTGGAGATCAACATTCCTCTACTTGAAACCATTAAGCAAATTCCAAGGTATGCGAAATTCTTAAAAGAACTTTGTACCAATCGAAGAGGGCTCAAGGGAAATGAGAGGATCAACCTTGGAAGGAATGTCTCAGCACTCATTACACCAACTCTAGCAATGCCAACAAAGTGCAAGGATCCCAGGACATTCAACATCCCATGTACCATAGGGGAGTTGCACTTCTCTGATTCTCTTTGTGATTTAGGAGCTTAAATAAATGTGATGGCTCACTCTGTATTCTCTTACTTGTAGGTTGGTGAGTTGAAGCCAACGAGAGTAGTGCTAAAACTGGCGAATAGAGCTACGGAATATCCAGCGGGAGTTCTTGATGATGTACTTGTCCGGGTAAGAGACATGATCTTTCTAGCAGACTTCTATGTGCTTAACATGGAGGATGATCAGGTAAGTTCTCATTCCCCCATTATCTTAGGTAGTCCCTTCCTCAAAACTGCAAAAACTATCATAAATGTCAATGAGGGTACACTTTCCATGGAGTTTGGAGATGAAGATGTGATATTTAATGTTATGAATTCCATGAAGTACCCCTCAGAGGACCATTCTGCTTTTTTATCTCCCATTTTGAACCACCAAATGAAAACTCCATAGAATTTGATTTTCCTATGCTTAGGGAGATTATGAGTATTGGTTCGAGTTTGATGTCTAAGAGCATTTCCACACATGTTGCTGATACACAATCCTCTCTTGGATTTGATTTTGAAATGGAATCATATTCTGATTTTGATCTTGTGAACTCTGATTATGACATGGCTATTGAGTATGCTGATGGATTTGGTGCTTTATTCTCTGATTGTGATGATTTTTATTCTGATACTGATGTTCATTGTGCATATATGTCTATTGCATCAATTTCTCCATCCATACATCACCCCTCTACATTGTAACTCAAGCCATTGCCCCCAAATATTAAATATGCATACTTACTGAGTGGTGATATATTACCTATTATCATTTCTAACAATATCTCTTTTGAACATGAAGAAAAACTTTTCAATCTATTGAGAGATAACATTAGGGCAATTGGTTAGACATTGGCAGACATATCAGGTATTATCCCCTCCATTTGAATGCATAGGATTCTCTTGGAGGATGGGGCTAAACTGGCGAGGAAACCACAAAGGAGACTCAATCAAACACTTTTATAGGTTGTTAAAAAAGAAGTTGCAAAATTGCTCGAGGTTGGTATAATCTATCCTATTTCAGATTCTCATTGGGTAAGTCCAATTCAAGTTGTGCCTAAGAAAAATGGTTTCACTGTTTTAAAAAATGAAAATGATGAGTTAGTTCCTGTGAGAGTTCAAAACAGTTAGCGAGTGTGTATTGATTATAGGAAACTAAATCAATACACTCGTAAGGACCATTTCCCACTTCCATTAATTGACCAGATGCTTGAGATACTTGCAGGTAGGACACATTATTGCTTCTTGGTTGGTTTCTCTGGCTATTTTCAGGTTCCCATAGCTCTAGAGGATCAGGAGAAGACTACATTCACCTGTCCCTTTGGCACATTTGCCTACCGGAGGATGCCATTTGGACTTTGCAACGCCCCGGGTACCTTCCAGAGATGCATGGTGAGTATTTTTTCTGAAATTATTGAGACCTACATGGAGGTATTTATGGATGATTTTACAGTGTATGTTTCTTCATTTGATGAATGTCTAATTAGTTTGGGAAAGGTGTTGAATCATTGTATTGAGAAAAATATGGTCCTGAACTTTGAAATGTGTCATTTCATGGTAGATCATGGCATTGTCTTAGGGAATGTAGTGTCAAAACATGGGATAGAGGTTGATAGATCAAAGTTAGATATTATTTCATCCTTACTATATCCTTCATGTGTGCGTGATGTTAGATCTTTCCTAGGGAATGCATGATTTTATCAGCGCTTCATGAAATATTTTAGTAAGATTTCTCTTCCTATGTCAAGATTACTTCAAAAGGATTCTGATTTTTTGTTTGATGTTTCTTGTAGGAATTCATTTGATGAGCTAAAACAACATCTGGCCACTCCACCTATCATACAGACCCCATGATGAGAGATTCCTTTTGAGATTATGTGTGACACCTCCAACTTCACGGTTGGAGCTGTCTTATCTCAGAGGGCGGAAGGACGTTCACATGTGATTGCCTATGAATCAAGGACATTGGATTCAACCCAAACAAAAAACACTACCACAGAAAAGGAGTTTCTTGCTATCATATTTGCTTTAGATAAATTCCATTCATATTTATTGGGCTCTAAAGTAGTTGTTTTTTCTGACCATGCAGCTCTGAGGTACCTCTTGAAGAAGCCAGATGAAAATCCACGACTTATCCGTTGGATGCTCCTTCTTCAAGAGCTTGACATCGATATAAAGGACAAAAAGGGGTCAGAAAACTTGGTGGCAGACTACATGAGTAGGCTTACTCACACACTAGAGGATGACACCTTGGATCAAGTACCACTTTAGGATACTTTCCCCAATGAGAATCTCTATACCATCTCAGGTACGCATCCTTGGTATGCTGATTTAGTTAACTACCTTGTTACCTCTGAAATCCCTGCAAATTTAAAGAAACATCAGGTCCAAAAATTAAAGAGTGATTCAAGATTTTATGTTTGGGATGATCCATACTTATGGAGGATGTGTAGTGACCAAGTTATTTGGAGGTGCGTTCCTGATCATGAGTTTGAGTCTATTTTGCAATTCTATCATACACTTGCATGTGGTGGACACTTTAGACCCCAACGGACATCTAGGAAAGTTTTAGACTCTGGATTATATTGGCCTAGCTTATTCCATGATTCCCATGTGTTTTTTAATTCATTCTCTCGTTGCCAACACACTAGAAATATTTCAAGGAGACACGAGATGCCCCTACAACCCATACTATTCTATGAAATTTTTGATGTATGGGGCATTGATTTTATGGGTCCTTTTCCTAGTTCATTTGGATTTTTGTACATTTTGGTTTCTGTTGATTATGTGAGTAAATGGGTGGAGGCTAAGGCCACTGGGACTGATTATTCTCATGTTGTTGTGGACTTTGTCAAAGCACAAATTTTTTGCAGGTTTACAGTACCAAAGGACATCATCAGTGACCAAGGGACACACTTTTGCAATAGTAATTTTGCTTCCCTCCTTCGAAAGTATGGGGTGACACACAAAACATCAACACCATACCACCACCAAACAAATGGCCTGGCTGAGGTTTCAAATCGCGAGTTGAAACAAATTTTGGAGAAAATTGTGCAGCCAAATAGGAAGGATTGGAGTAAGAGCTTGGATGATGCATTATGGGATAATAATACAGCATACGAGACCCACATTGGTATGTCCCCATTTCATATTGTGTTTGGGAAAGCATGTCATCTCCCAGTGGACGTCGAGCATCGAGCATATTGGGCTATAAAGAAATGCAACATAGAATTGGCCCAAGATGGAATTCAAAGGAAGTTGCAAATTTAAGAGCTTGAGGAGATTCGACTGTCATCATATGAGAACTCAAGGCTCTACAAGGAAAGATCAAAATCAGATCATGACAAAATTATCCAACAAAGGGAGTTTCATGTTGGAGAGAAAGTCCTTCTCTGCAGTTCATGACTGAAGCTGATGCCTGGTAAGTTGCGTTCCAGATGGTTAGGTCCTTATATTGTATCTAATGTTTTTCCTTATGGTGCAGTGGAGATCACACAAGAGGACACTAGAAGGAGATTTACAGTCAATGGGAAATGTTTTAAGAGATACATTGAGGGACATCCTACTGATGTAGTGGATTTTATCACACTGCATGACCCCATCATCACTTGAGCACATCAGGCTGTTCATAACCCTTTCACTTTTATATTATTTGTCCTATTTAAAAATTCTGCATTTCATATGCATATATCATATCATGGGTTCATATTTAGGACAATGTAATATTTTAAGTGTGGTGGAGGGAACCTTTTAGTTTAGTAATTTAAATTGTTTTCCTATTAAAAAAAAACAATTTTTTTTGTGTTTTTCAAAATTTGTGTGTTTATTTTTCAATTTTCTTTGTGTTTTTGAAATTTTTGAGCTAAAATGATTCTCATCACCATTTTTAAATCCATATCAACAAGTGAAACAATTTAACCCTTGAAACTAATCTTAAATGAATGCTGAAATAACTTTGTTTCAAGGTCAAATATTTAGTAATTTCATGAAAAGTACACTGAATTTTGAATCCCATGCCACATATCACTGTCTTTATATTTGAAATCACTTTCCTGTGAGGCTTTTGAACCATTATTTTCATATTCTTTACATTCACCTCACTTTTTGAGAGAACCAAACCATGCTTTATTTAACCAGAATTTGATCTACTCCTGTCAAAACTTGAGGGTTTGAGGTACATATGTTTAAATGATTGAGGCATTTGTTTGGTATTAAATCCCCTATTTCAAAGAAGACTTTTTTATAATGGACTACCTTGAATATTTAATCCTTGTATCCCTTAGAAGCCATGAACATCCTGTTAGGTTAGCTAAATTACAAGCCAATTTTTCCTATACAACCAACTCTTGAAGTGAAATTGCATAATCTAGTTGAGCTTCAGTGTGGGGGAATCTATCTTGTGTTGTGCCACCACATTATATGATACTTTGGGTGGAAAATTAAATTCTGAAGAGATGTATTTTCTACTGAAGAAAGTCATTATATTGAAAGTTGTTCCTTTTCTGGAGCATTCATGACAAGTGAAGATGTGCCTTTTCTGGAGCTTCTAATTGAGGTGGAAAGTTGTGCCCATCTGGAGCTTTCAAGAAAATCATGTTTGAGAAGATTGAAAATTTTGATGCTGAAATGACGAATGGTGTAAAATTTTCATGAATTTTTATGATGATGGAGCTGAATTGATACTATGGGGATTAATGAGGATACTATATTTCAATGAAAATTAGATTAATGCAATTTTTCTTCAAAAAGAGTCAATCCCTCCTTATTCAGCCTCAGAATTTTTCACATCTAAATCCTACCAACCGAAAGCCACAAAACAACCCTAAAAAGTTCTCATGATAAACATATGTCCTTGACTCAAATCATGTAGCTATTTAGGAATCTATCAAGCCTATGGTGACCCTGGTATGAGTTTGGATGAGAAATACATTGCAAAAAATTGATATTTGAGTGATTAGAGAAAATTCAAGTGAGGTAAGTGTTTTGTGCTTGGGAGGATAAATGAAGTGGAAATATATTGAATGATATAAATGGAGAAATTGAAATAAGATTTTTTATGAGGCATGATATCTTTTTATTCTTGGTGTGAAATTGATTGATCTCAAGGATATGTGTTTTAAAATTGGTTTTGATTTAATATTGACGTTTACTTGATATGAGGTTTTGCCCAGGAGTACAAAAGGGTAAGTGTGGGGGAGTTGATAAAACACTATTTTATTGAATATTTTATTGACAATAAATTATATAATTTCCTCACATTGTGTTAAATATGTTTAATTAGAAAGTATTTGGGATTAGATCATTCATTTGAATATTTGATGAAAATTCCAGTTTTACCCTTTATAGTTCACTGTAGTATTTCGAAGATAAATATTTTTATATTTATTATTTGAATTTTCAATTTTGTAAAAGTTTTCCTAACTTAATTATCTACAACTTTTATTAATGACACTAGAGCTAACGAGTGCATTTGGTTGTTGCAAATGGGCCATGAAGTCAAAGTTGTGCTGGACTCGCCAGAATGGAAAAGATTATGTATTCCGGCCATAACTCGTTCATATGGGCCTGGATTGAGACCGAATTTTGAGATGAGGTAGAGGACCCATATCCTCACATTTTATCCTTTTGGAAGGCTGGCCCATTCACGCGTTTTGGTGGTAAATTGGACGGTTCAATTTGGAATAAAATATTTGGCCGATTTTCCACATTCACACTTGAAACCACTTGTAACCTCTCTTTACCTCCCCTCTATAAATTAGAGGTTTTCTCATTTGGAGGGGTTGGTAAGTGCATTGTTAAGTTGAGGGAATATAAAAAGTGTATCCACTCCAATTCTCCAACCATTTCAATAAGGGTAGCTCTTGAAGCAAGGATCACTTCAACGAAGCCTTCTTCTTCTCCTTCATGTTGTAATGATTTTGTTTATGTAATAAACTTATTTGTTCTTATTTTATTTCTTCTATTTTATTCTGTTTTGTTTAAATTTCTTCTTATATTAATCTTCCTATTTGGTCTGGAATTCTTGATTAGAAGCTTTATTGGGTTATACCCATTTTAAACCTTTGCACATGCAAAACGCTTCTACGATGATTACGCCACCCATGGAAGAGTAGTTCTTTTTAGTAATCGATCATCCTCTATCCCTTTTCATTCATTTATTTTGAATAAATGAGTTACTGTAATTCAAATAATATGATCCATTAATTGTTTTTTTAAATTTCAAGAAACTAAGCAAGCAATTGAACAATTAATACAAAACATGCGAGGTCGAGATTTTGTGTAAATTGTGAGAGCGCGATCTTAATCGGTAATACAAGACCACACAGAATAAATT